>JARQOC010000003.1:716862952-718321367 GCA_033576535.1 Allobates femoralis
CAACCTCCAAGCAGCCCAGTGATAGCCCCTATAATCCCCCATCATGCTGCACATAGTTAAAAAAAAAAGATTATACTCACATTCACTCTGTGTCCTCCTCAGTTGCTGTCTCTGCTCCTCATTGCAGCAGGCTCCCGTCCACGCTCCTCCTCACTGCCAGCACGGCTGCAGCAGGGTAATGACTCATCACACTCTGCAGTCAGCTGAGGATGGCGCTCAGATAGGAGGCGGCACATGGCTAATTTGAATCGCATTCAAATTAGCCATGTGTACTGGCAGCACTGCCAGAGCACTCAGCTGCCTGAGTGTCCTAGCTGCCGGGGCCATCAGGTCTACTTTTCCCTGATGGCCAGTGGGCCCCCCCAGCTGCTCAGGGCCCCGGCACTTGCCCAGGTATGCCAGGTGCTGACACTGGCCCTGATTCCAAGATCTATTGATTAAAATCAACTTTGAAATTAACTTTTTTTTGTGGGAAAACCCCTTTTAGTTCAATACTAAAATATCCAGAAATTTCAAAATACAGCAGAATTCCAGAAATCTGGCCTTAATTAGTTCAAGCAGGTACAGTATTAAAAGAAAAAGGGGAAGGAAATCTGATGCCACAAACGACATCGGATTTCCTTCTCCTTTTTCTACCTTGTGAATGGAGGCTAACCATTATCCGATAGCCTGGGAGTCTAGCGAGTATCAGGCGGTGGCAGATTTTTTTCTTTCCTTTGCACAGGATTAAAAGACATTCCAGAAATATTCCGCAAAGTACTAAACAGTCAAAGAAGGAAAGATTGTCAACAACGAGCATTAATCGTCGATATAGCTAGTTCCTGGGCCAGTTAAACTGGGAAATGATCAAGAATACATATTAATACAAATGATTGTTCACCCTGTGTCACAGATCTTTAAAGGGGTTGTCAACTACTTGAACAACCCTTTCTGATTCCATATGTCTCTCCCAGGTTAAAATAAATGAGCCTATACTCAGCTCCTGTGCTGGCGGCTATTTAGCAGTGTTGGCAAATGTGTCCACAAGGCTCACATGATATTGTGATGTCATGCGAGCCCTGCCCCCACTCACCCCGACTTCTCCCTCCCTGCCTCCAGAAACTGGAGCAATTACCAGGAAGGGAGTGGTAGCCACAGCGATCACTTCCTGTTAACTCACTAATTTGTCCAAAGGCAGGGAGAGAGAAGGCGGCGGTGGTCACAAAGGTGCCAGTATGGGAGGCGAGTACAGGCTTTTTTATTTTACTTGAGGGACACATGTGGCATCAGAAGGGGTTGTCCTAGTAGTGGACAACCCCTTTAAGCAGATGTTACTTGACTATTGGTTGCTCTTAGGAAACATGGAATAACAGTACATTGGCTATCAAAATCAGAAATGGATAATTAAATAAACAGGATAGACAGAAAAAAAAAACAGGATATAATACATAGCGTATATCTGGCAAACGGAGTTGAGAAAGATCAGAGATCTAAAAATTTGGATATGGAGATTGTCAAACTCTAAGCAGATGTTTCATTGCTGTAGACAGACCAAGAGTAACAGAAAAAAAAAGAAAAAAGAATGCAGCACCTACAATATAAATGTAACATGTCTATCTTACATATTGCGTGCACTAGAGGAGGTGGATAGAAGAATTGAGTCTCCTTGTAATAAATAGAGAAAGGAAGTCATTTTTTAAACTCCTTATTGAAATGCAGAAAACTAACACAGAGAAGTACAAGCCATCCACAAGCAATGGTAGTATGTACAAGAACAACGCAAGAAGACCTAGGGTTTGTCATGATAGTGGCCCAAAAGTTGGCTGAAAGAAATAAAAGGGGGAGATTGTATAAAGAGCAGCCTAAGACTTGGCTGAAGGAATTCAATGGAAGAGAAAGGGAAAAATATTCAGCCAAAGTACTGTCTACTCCAGAGCAAGGGAAGTTTGAGATATCACAAACTTAAGCTTAAGGCACACAAAAGAATTAAAAAAATTATTATAAAACCGGAGGACAGTAGAAAAGAACAGTACATATGAAATGTGGCACTAAGGGTACCTTTACACGCGGCTACATTTCTTGGGTGGCTACAGGTAACTTACTGGTTGCAGTGAAATCATGGAGACAAGGTTCTATCTTGTTGCTGTGTACAAATGGAATAATCTCTCCATGATTTCACTGCAACCAGTAAGTTACCTGTAGCCACGCAAGAAATGTAGCCGTGTGTAAAGGGGCCTTAGTGATATATTCTACAGAAGGAAAGACGAAGCAAAATAATAAAGTAGAATTTTGTATATATACCAAAGTACCATATGTTCTCAAATTAATGCTACTGGAATACAGTTATAAATAATCACAAATGCATTCCTTATTTGTAAGAAGCATGGAATATATTTACCTCTGTACGTGACAAAATATCATATTTTACTTCAAATATCCAATAAGTCTGTTTTTTGGTGCCCAAGGCAAAGTTTGCAAGATACAGAAATATGAAAGGGAAGTAGAGCCCTCCATATCATGAAAAGATTACAATTTTATTATTACTTAAAGTGTTACCTCTGATTACATTTGTAGTTAATAATAATGTAGAGCAAGTGATTATAATAAACTATCAAATATACTTCGTAAGAGAAATCTGATCTGGTAGAAAGCCTTTCCTAAACTTTCCACAGGATGTCCCCACTAGACTGTTCCTGAACTTGACATATGGTCATTCTCAGTGAGATCTGTCTCAAAGTTCCACACTCTGAATACGGACATATAACAATATAAAGGGTGGAGTGCGCTGGGCCTACACAGCATTCTGAGCTAAGTATATCAGATTACCTCAGGGAAAGGGAGCTCCAGTCTGTCAGGACAAAGCTGCTGTGATCTAATCTCCTGCATTTGCATGCTCTGCTATGTGTTATTGAGTCGGACCAGAAGGGAAGGGGTTACTCGGAACCGGAATGGCGGCTGCTGGCAGGGGGGGAATCACGGCTGGTCGGTTCCCGGTTCCGTGCCCTGGGCACTCAATGGCTAATGGGGATGATGATTGGGGAATTATATGAGAAGCCACCTGTGGTGTCTGGTACGCAGTTACCAGCGCTGCAGCCGGGCGCTGAGGTGATGGTGTGGCACAGCAGAGGTAGTACAGCTCCCCACAGGCGGAGCTTTTCCTCAGCGTGGCGGAGTGGATGAGGGGAGTTGTAGTCCAAGTCTCTGTAGTGCTGCAGAGGCCTTTCGGGCGACGGATTAAATGAAGCCAGAGATCAGATCAGCTCAAACAGTTCTTTTACTGGTACCAGATGGATAAGGTACATGGTACAGTCTGGCTCACCGGGAATTATAGCCACAGATTTTAGGATTCACCACAGAGTCCATCAGAGGTGTCTCTCAATTATCTTTCTCAGTCTCTGTCTACAATGGTTCTCTGCCCTCCCACACTGAAGTCTGGTTACCAGTCCCCAGGTCTGTTGCCTTAGGTCACTGTAATCTCTTGGCGTTTTGGACCTAACAGAGGTTAGGCTTATTGGAGGGTGTCGTAGCTCCCCAATGAAGGCCCGCGCTGGTCTGCGGTTTGGGATAAACCTGATCAAAACCGCCTCGTTTCAGTTTACCGGTGTGACCTGGGCACTCCAGATGGCTCCGACCAGACCTGGAGTGTCCCTTTCTCGTCTGGGTCACCTCTGCCCCTTAGAGGTGCCCTCTCCTCAGGACAGCAGGTTCTCCTGCGTCCATCCGTTCTCTCTCTCTGTCACCATCTGACTAGGCTGTTTTCCAACTGTCACTCACGTCTCCCGCTCACCTAAGCTCCACCCCCCCGGGACCTACTGAAATACAGTCCCCTGTGCTAGGGTATCTGTGGGTGGGTTTTGTGCACAGACGCTGTAGTTTCCCCCTCCACTTGTGACTACAGAGATACTACACCTTCTTTTTTGGGGTGCAGTACCTCTCTGTGGCGTCCCACCAGAGGGGCGCCATATTCCCCCTTGGTTTAATACACTCGTCCTCGAGTGTCTAAGTGTTACAACCAGACCAGGTATGAACTTATTTTTTTTTTTCTTTACATTAACCAGATTATGACTAAACATGAACATAACAAAAACAACAACAATACAATTGTCTTCTTTTCTTCCCTTGTGGGAGGCACTGTGCTTAAAACATTGCAAACAGCACACTTATTCAAGTCTACATCGGCACAACGGGAGCCGGGTATTGAGTCTCTGATTTTGAGTTCAATCAGGTTCCAGCACCAAAAGTTCACATTCAAGTCCATGTGAGTCTTTTTACGGGTTTATCAGGAGAATCACACAATTAACTGTTTACATTTAATACGAAACTGGAATCATCTTAATTGTTCAACACTTACTGATCCGGATCACGTACCAGCCTCAGGGTACTGCATAGCATTCGCATGAGATCATGTCACCCCAATACAAATCCCAGTCCGGGTGGCCTTGCTGGCGGTGGGGCTTGACATCTCTCCTCCCCACGAAGACCTCTGCATAGAGGCCTGCTTCCCGGGCAAAGCTGTACCCGGTACTCAGGTTGAAGGCTGTGATTGTCCCTTTCTTTCTTTGGTCCACGGGTAATGGTGGTTGGGTACGGGCAAAGGCACGGACCTGGCGGGTCTGCATTTTGTCAGCCCACCATGCTTCCTGCCACTTCTGCCGCTCCGCCCCGTCATCCTGAGTAAACTGTGGCTTCCCGACGGGTTGCCAGGAGTGCGGGGCTGGGGCTGGAAGATGGCTTCCAAATCGCCTCATCTCCATTCCAACCCGGGATGTTGGTTGCTCCAGGCAATTGGCCCACCATAACTCGCGGGGTCCGGACGCCTCTGCGCCGCCAACTAGTTTTTCCTCTCGGTCCTCCTTCCCGGAACTCGCCTGGCTGGTAGAGCTTTCTTCCTCAAATTCCTTTGCGATCAGGTTGGGCTCCTCGGAGAACCGAATCAGATCTTCCTGTTCGGCAGGCTCCGCGTCAGCCCGGTCATCGTTAATATCGGACTTGCGGTTCTCCTGACTGGGTAGTGGGTTGCTGGTCTCACGTGGTTTTGTCTCCTCAGCGGTGATTGAGTCTGGCTCTGTGAGGGCATAGTCCTCACCGGCCACCTAGTGCTCGGTCTCTGGTCCCACCAACACCCCGGTTCCAGGTTTAGCTCATGCCCCTGTTGTTGTCTCGCATGCCGACTCAGATCCAGCCGCATATTGGCGCTGCACCTCCGGATTGTCCATTCCACAACTTTTATCACCTGAGCCCGCAAATCGTCGAGGGCTACACTTATGGAGCAGAGTGATCTGAATGCAGGAGATAACATCATAGCAGCTTTGTGCTGACAACCTGGAGTTCTTTGTCTGATGTAATCTAATACATTGATCTCCTGTACCCAATTACGCTGTGTAGTCCTCGCCCCCCACTCTTATATGTGAAGTTTATAAACACCATAGTGGGGATATCTTCTATATGTTTTTGAAAGGTTTTCTACCTGATTTCTCTCATAAAGTATATTTGAAAGTTTAGTATAATCGCTTGCTCTACATTATTATTAGATAAAAAATGAAATGGCGGTTACACTTTAAGTGTATTCCTAAACTTTAATCTTTAGACACATAGAGAC
Organism: Allobates femoralis; assembly: GCA_033576535.1. Lineage (NCBI taxonomy): Eukaryota > Metazoa > Chordata > Amphibia > Anura > Aromobatidae > Allobates > Allobates femoralis. Next base: position 716,868,531 of record JARQOC010000003.1, read on the forward strand.
ACCACATACAATACAATTTTCTTGGTCGACCTATGCGTCTCTGGTGTGAGTAATGCCGGCGCTATGGCAGGTATGACTCACATGGCCTGCTGCAAACTGGGTGATCGCTAGACCTAGCAGTACACACAGGGTTAAGTGTGAGTTAGCTCTGTAGTGGTACACATGAGGTTAACTGCAGCTTGGTCTTGGGCTCAGTGGTGCTTATTGCTCACTGAATTCCAGGTGTGGGTGTTGCAGGCAGGATATGAAGCTGCCTGGTGCTATGTGAAATGGGAATCAGTACAGCCTGAATCTCTGAGATGTGAGGACGTGTGTCAGAGGAATCCCGTTCCTTTGGAACATGGGGGGAAGCCTGCCCTCTCCATGCGGGAGGCACCTGTCCCTCTGACGAGTGTGTAAGCCTGTGGCCAGACAGCGGGTTAAGATGACTCCTGGAGTTGGGGAACCTTGGCTGAACCTGGAGGATGCTCGACTCGGATGTGGGGTGCAGCCGTGAACCTGGAGACATACCGGGTATGGAGGTTTGGTGGCGGCTGGGGACCTGGAAACACATGGTGAGGAGCCCTTGGGGACGATTGGTTTACCCAGTAGCTCAGGTTTGCTAAACCCTGTTTTGAGCCCGTAGAGGCTATAGTACACAGATTGGTTATGATGGACTATGTGTGTGCATGCGTATGGGCCTGAGTAGGCTGCAGTCCATGGATGTGGTATGATGGACTGCATGTACACATGTATGATGGGGAATGATCCCTGTTAAAGTGCCAGGTGGGCATAGCCGCCATTGGGACCGACTGTTAGGTCATGATATGGTCCCGTTGATATGCGTGAATCATAATGGTTTATGTAAAAGTACCATGCATGATGTAAGAACAGGTGACTCATAATGGTTTATGCAAAAGTGCCATGTATGATGTATCCAAGTGTGAATATAATGGGGAATGATCCCTGTGAAAGGGCCTGGTGGCTGTGACCGCCATTGGGGACAGACTGGGAGGTCTATAATGTTCCTGTTGATAAGTGGAAATGGAAATGTGAACGCTAGATACGGCTAGGCGGCTAGAAGTACCAAAGGAGCTGTAGTTAGTGCTTCTGATGTTCGATGAAGCTGTAGTTAGTGGTCCAATGTATATGATGTATGTAATGTGAATTGTGATGTCATGTTACTATGTAAATATCCTATGATCTGTAACCTGTATGATTTATGTGGTATATGTGAGTCATAAGCGGTTTATGACGTTCATAAATACACTGCTATATTGTGTTATTTTTAAAAAACATGGTTCTTGATGCCTGTTTCATTGACAATCGTGTTCCCTAGGTGAGCGCTACCTCACACTGGTCATCAACGTTGCCCATTTCTTGATGTCTTCAGTACTGGGAAATTTACAGACACTTAAAGAGGACCTGTCACCAAAGCAGGCATGGTGATCTAATTACAGCACTGGATGCAGCATGTCTGCAGCATGCAGGCAAGGGGTCCATAAGCACTTGAGCAGCCCTGTACCCCGAGATAATACACTTAGAAAACGTACATGCTACAGCCACTAAGGAGGTGGCTACGGGCTGGAGCCAAGTGCAGATTCACTCCCCCTGCATGTGTAATCTGCCCACCGCTGCCAATCATTCACTCCCTGTCTGCAGCATTTCAACACAGTTTTTTTTCTCTCCCGTGTAGCCCCGCCCCCTGAGGGACGGAGCTACACGGGAGAGAAAAAAAAAACTCAGTTTAAATGCTGCAGACAGGGAGAGGATGATTGCCAGCGGTGGGCAGATTACACATGCAGGGGGTGTGAATCTGCACTTGGCTCCAGCCCCTAGACACCTCCTTAGTGGCTGTAGCATGTAAGTTTTCTAAGTGTATTATCTCGGGGTACAGGGCTGCTCAAGTGCTTATGGACCCCTTGCCTGCATGCTGCAGACATGCTGCATCCAGTGCTGTAATTAGATCACCATGCCTGCTTTGGTGACAGGTCCTCTTTAACCATTTTACCATGTTATCACGGAGGTGTCTGGCATCAAATTAATTCTACAGCAGTATAAAGACCCCAAAAATGCAGCCAATGTCATTAACCACTATCTATAGCATAAAGATAAACAAAGAGTCTTGTAAGTGATAATTGAGCCCTGATTTTAGCATCATTGAGTCTGTCTGGATTACAGAAAGGATTTGAGCAACCCTACATTCATAGATAATCTGAGGTTAGTTCTCCAAGATGATTGGAACAACCTCCTTTCCAAGTTCCTTCAAAGACTGTATCCACGTGTACTTGAAAGATCTGAACATTCTAAGTATTGATCTGATTTAAATTTTTCTTTTGTTCATTCACTTTGCTAATGATAATCTATTAATTCTCCTATTTTTGAAGCATTCTTACGTTGCAGCATTCTTCCACATCTACTAAAAAAGTAGGTGTGCATACCTTGCACAGTGCTGTATATTTCATGATTATTGATCGTGTACAGCCTTTACTCCTTCATTGGGTAACTTACCGTATATATCCGTGACATTTAACATATTGTTATGTACTATATTCCTACTTGAGGTTTCTGTACTGTAATCATTAATCAGAATTTAGTTCTTTTATCCTTATGCCAACACTTGTATTTATGTAGAGTTACCCTTATTTGCATAGCTCATTGGTTAACCTAATATTTCAGACTAAAGATCGTTGTAACATCACAGGTTTTGTGACGTAACAGCGATCTCGCTAATGATCTTGCAATGTATGACACTTGCAGCGATCAGGCCCCTGCTGTGAGATCGCTGATAGTTACAAAGTGCTCTGGGTAATTTTTGGTCGTTGCACTCCCGCTCGTCAGCACGCATCGCTGTGTGTGACAGCGATAGACCAACGATCAGCGACTTCACAGGCTGGTAACCATGGTAAACAACGGGTGTCTAGGCAGTGAGCACTGCCTAGATACCCACTGTTTATCATAGTTACCAGCATCCTCCCTGCTTAGCTCAGCCTGCAAGCAGGGAGGACGCTGGTAACTATGATAAACAGCAGGTATCTTGGCAGTGCACGCTGCCTAGATACCCGCTGTTTATCATAGTTACCAGTGTCCTCCCGCTTCCAGCGATGTGGAGGTGGCTCCCTGGTCGCTGCCTGTTTGACAGCTCCTCAGTAACCAGGTAACAACACACCAAAGATCCCTAAGGGTACCTTTACACGCCGCTACTGGAGGATGGATACAATCCGCTACTTCACGTGCACGAGCACGCCCAAACGGTTACAAACGGGAAACGCACCCTCTTTACACGCCGCCACAAGGTGCGCTACGCTACGCTACATCTGTAACTAGCTACATCGCCGGGTGTCTCAAGTAGCCATCTGTAGCTCATCTTAGCTCATTTACACACCGCTACAACTAGCTACTATGGGCGGACCTAGTGCAGCAGGGACAGCACATAGGCGTGCTCCAATTGTGGATTACGAGACGTCCGTACGCTGATAGGACAAAGCAATAATACCATGATTGGACAGGCATCGCAGGAGGCTGATTAATACTTGACGCTCGAGCAATTGTGTAGTGTGACTCGTCAGCTCCTTAAATATGCCGCCCTGTGCGGCGACAACCAATCGCAACGCAGGAGCTTCCTCCAATGATCGCTGAAGGGGGCGCGGAAATCCGGACCCTGTGTCACGCCCCAGCTACATAGCATGGTGTAGAAACAACCCTTCTGTTCCTTCTTTACACGCCGATACAGCTCGCTACAATCGGCTTTGTAGCCATCTGTTTTCGAGCAGTGCTTGGAAACAGATGTATCTGTAGCCGGCTGTGTCGTCCCGTCTTCACACGCCGCTACTACGGGCTATATTGACGCTACAAGCTACATTTGTAGCCTGTAGCAGGTTGTATCCATCCTCCAGTAGCGGCGTGTAAAAGGTACCCTCAAGGATCGTTATCGTGATCTCTGTTGTGTCGTGTGTGACGGGAGCTTAAATCATTGAATAGTTTGTCCATTAATGGCAATAACATTAATTCAGGCTATTTTACAAGTGGCTTTTAAGATATGTCTACTCCTGCGCTGTTTGCTGCATTTCCCTGTGTGACGCATTTGCTTTTAATCTCATTTTCTCTTTATGTTTATTAATAAAGGAAAAATAATTTGTGTCATTGTTTTTCTATTTACCATATTTTGATAGAATTAGCACTTTATGCATACATTATTAGCCACTTTGTATTTCATGTGCTATATTGCTGCATGACACTACTAGTGACCAATTTATATAATTAGTTTTGCTTTGTTTGTTTTTTTGCATTTGTCTCTTGCTTGCTTCCTTTTGAGTATTGTTTGCTTTGTAGTGTTCTCCAATATGTATCTTTGCAATTGTTGCAAAATTATAACATTTAGCAAACTATAACAGCCTGTGGTTGTACCTTTGCAGACATATTACAGTGCTGTGCAAATTAATTAGGACAAAACATTTTTTTAAGTAAAATCGTAAGTTGGGATTACCAGTCAGTGATTCAAACCAATTTTAACTGCTTTGAATAGGTGTGAGTGTACAACCTTGAGTAACAAAATGTGATTTGACTGGTTTTAGTCAAAAAATAACAGCTAGCTGCCCCCTCCGCTTCAGTTGAGAGCATGTTTCTGTGAGGAGTGGTTTAGTGTACTTTTTCTCTCAGTGTGATTCGTGCCTGTAAAAATGGACGTTACTCCACGGAAGAGGTGTAGAATTATTGTTCTTAATGAACATACAAGTCTGACTGTAAGAGAAATCGCTTCCACCGTTGGTATTGGAAAATCTACCGTTTCAAGAATAATTCACACACACAATGAAACTGGATCAAAATTACTCTGAAACGAAGGAGGAAATGTGGAAGAAAAAGGAAAACGACACAAAGAACTGATAAAACACTTATCAGCAACAGTAAAACTAATGCAAGAAAAACAAGTAAAGACTTGCTTTGTCCCAATTAATTTGCACAGCACTGTATTTGGCCTATTAGTGTAGTCACCTCTTGTCCCTATCCCCTTTCGATGGCATAGTGAGTGGAGACATGGAGAGGCTTGCCCCTGGTGCCACAGTCTATGGGACACAAAATTCCACCCCCCGTCACTTCCCACACATTCTAAAATGATTGTTGCCTGCAATTGCGTAATGAGTGTTTATCTTGAGCTGCTTATGCTTATGTAGATAGAGGGCAACCGATAAGATGGAGTCTCTCATGGATTGGCCACTGTACTCTGCATTGGCAGCTAATGAAATGTAAAAGCCTAGTATAATGAGAAATGAGCTTTGTGCGGACTACAGCCGCCAAGAACAAACTGTTCTTCACTGCTGCACTCTGCATAATCACTGACTGACGTGTAATTAGATGTAATAACTAAAAACAATATTGAATCAAGTACAGTTCCAATAAATCAATACTGTCTTCATTCATTACTAAGATATGCTCATTATGAATATGTAACACTCACACAAACGGGAAGCCAAAAAGGGAATGCCACACCAAAAGGGCATAACAGAGTGCAGTAACAAACGGAATCCTGAGTGAGCTAAACTGAAACATGTACAAATAAGGTGAAAGGATAAAGGTGCTGGAAGGAAAAACCACAGACAACAGGACCGGATTTGTAACTCCAGATGCCATTTCTGTGTCCGGATTTTGAGGAATTCGGACACAGAAAGAGCTGGGAGGAGCCGAGCCTGCAAAGCACAGGCAAGTGGTGTCGGGGCTGTACTTTCACTCTCACAATATATTTACATATGATACGGCCAGGGGCAGAAGGGGAACTCGGTCACCGGGTCTGCTGAATAGGGAGTCACGGATGGACGGGATCCCGGTGCTGTGCCCTGGTGATGAACTGGGTAGATGTTGAAGATGGGGGATAAAGGGATTATTTACAGGGGATCGTGACGCCACCTGTAGTTTCCGGTAATTTGGTACCGGCGCTGCCAGCCTGCCGCTGAGATGATGGTTGGGGCAGCAAAGTGTGGTACAGCTCCCCACAGGTGGAGCTTTACCTCAGGGCAGCAATGAAGGAAGATGGTGAGAGAGGGCAGTGATGAAGATGGTGCTGCAGTTCTTACCCCTCTGCTGAGCTGCTGCTGATGCTGAGCCCTCTGGTCTGCGGCGGGAAGAATAATGGAAACCAGTTCAAGTTTAACTCCACTTTACTGGGTACCGGCTGATGGCATAAACGAGACACGGTATAGTTTGGTTTACAGGGTGGATATTGTCAGCTCAGGGTCCCCCATATGGAGTATCTAGATGTTTACTGCCTTTGTCTTTCAGGGTCTCCTTCCTTCTCAGTCTTTCCCACCCTTGCAGAGCTTCCCCGCCAGTCCTGCAGTCTGTATCTACTAGGCTCAACTGGACCTGTACCGGTGCGGATGGGAACAGCAGGAACGCACAATTTTCCCCTCCGCCACCGGTAATCAGTACTCCACCTCTAGTGTATAACTGTCTTTTGGTCTTGAGGGGTGAGGTACCTCTGTGGTGCTGTCAGCAACCCGGTTGTATGGGCCGCCTCGGCTTTCCGTGTTGCCGTTGCTCCCTCAACGTGACCAGCTGGCTCCTACCAGTCCTGGCCCGTTGCCTGCTGTCCTGGGCCCCCCACTTAGAGATGGGGTTCCCTCCTGTTGGCAGTGCTGTCAGGCCTGTCCTTCCTGACTGCCTTCCCAGTCCTAACTAACTGTCAACTGTCACTCTCGTCTGCATCTACCCCTAAGCTCCACCCCCTGTTGGGACCTACCAAAGTACTGGTCCCCCCTATTCTAGTGGTCTATTCCTAGGTGTGTGCCCTTTCAGACTCCACAGGTTTAACCCCGAACTAGCAACTTACAAAGGATATCACATTTTGTTGTCATACTGTAATACCTCCCTGTGGCGTCCAGCCTCAGGGGCGCCACACATACATTGTAAAAGACAGTAATGGTTAAAACCTCTCTGCTGAGTGTCCCGCGACGCGAGGCGTCCCACGTCTGAAGGCTGCAAGGACCTTAATCAGCTGACCAGCAGGAACTATCAGCTGATGTGTCACATGACAGCATCAGCTGAGCGGTTTAAATCACCTGCCCGTCGATCGGTTTTAGCGGGCGATTTAAACCACTCAGCTGATGATGTCATGTGACACATCAGCTCATCAGTTGCGGCATGTCAGCTGATTAAGTCTTTGACAGCTTAGCAGTGTAGGTAGATACACTGCTAAAGTGAAATTACAGGAACAGAGCAGTGAATGTGTACTGAGCATGCTCAGTATGCTAAAACCAGATCCGGGAAATAATCCGTTTTTTACAGAATCCGGTACCTTAGACCTCCGTGTTATTTGAATTGGACAGCGTCGGATCCGATTGTGACCGATTGTGTCCGCTTTTTTAAAGGCAGTCCAAAATCGGAGCAGTCTCCGATTTTGGGTACGGGAAAAAAGCGGACACAGTCAGATCCCTGATATAACTGGCACACACGGATGGCCATTAAGGACCAATCTATGCCCATCCATGCATGCCCATAGGGATACCTGGGGAGCCAAATCGGATTTGTGGCTATCGGTTTTACAATGGATAGCCACGGATCCCCACAAAACGCGATGTGCTGGGGGGGCCTTAGCTATTACAGAACATGTGTGATAATGTGCACATTTCTTTTCTCTTTTCTTGCACTGTAGTTTGGCTTACAGCAAGAGAAAATCTAAATATTTTTCTGAACTGTAAAAGTAAAATAAACAAGGAATGGCATAAAATTAGAATATTCTTCCCGCCAAATGTAATGATGCAATTACAATTTACTAACCCTGGAGGACTTGCTCCATGGCTTTGTTCCAGGTTGTTCCACTTCGTCATCACAGCTGAATCCAGTAACAAATTAATTGCATTGTTATCAATCTGTCTTACTTGTAACAATAAGAACTTGTACCATGACGACGGAGGCCCCGCATTACTACATCTGTGTCCCAGTCATGACAAGCTAGAAGGAAACACTTCCTGCACATGTAGTAGATAATCAAGTGCTGGGAAAGAGTGTACATCATTAGCAACAAACGTGATTAAATAAAATAAAGATAAATATATCATAAAAAAACCAGAATTTTTGTCTTAAAGGGAATGATTATCCCAACCAAGCACAGGACCTTGTAGGGGACTTGGTCCTAACAAAAATCCTACCGAATATAAATTACACCTTTAGGGTGTAAAATTCATTAAAACGCCCATTGCGTGTTGATGAATTTTTCACAAATTCCTTCATACTTTTTTTGCGGCTTTTTGAAGCAAATATTTTAATGTTCTTTCAAAATGTCCCACAAAAGTTGATAATCACATAAACATTTTGCTGACATTTTAAAAAGTCACAGATGAGAACTTTGGCTAAAGGATTTGGATAACCACATTCATGCCCGAAAACACTTAAAGTAAAAAAAAAAAAACAATAAAAAAAAATTTACTACAGAAAAAAGACACAAAACCAATGATTAATCCTTAGTATCTAAATCCATTGCTGTTTTTGCTAGAAAATATTAGTTACTCAAATATTTTAATGAGGAGCTCAGTGCGCCCTCGGTGTAACCAAGCTATTTTGAGCACCTTCCGGCCTACCTGTTTCCATTCTATCCACACCCTCATCTTTCTTGACTGACAGCATAGGCTTTAAAGGAGCAAGAGGAAAGAAACAATAGATGGAAAACAGGTAGGTGGGAAGGGGCAGTTAACCTCATGGCTACACCAAGGGTCCAATGAGTGCCTCATTAGAATTTTGAATGAATAATGATTTCTCGCAAATCCTGCAATGGATCTGCACATTAAAGCTACAATTTTTTTTAGGGCTATGTACACAGCAAGGCACTGCCCTCGGTTTGAGCTGTCATTTTGCACTGACTCAGTTTCAGTTGTCAATGAACATAATAAATACCTATTACCTATTTATTTTTCACTTATTTTTCCCACAGAGATAAATTGGCTGAAACTGTGCCTTTAATAGTAACCATTGTAAATCCCTGGCATTAAAGAAAAGAATTTCAAAGTTCACAAATGGCTCTCCTGTCCTTAGGATAGGCCATGAATATCAGATCAAAAGGACACCACTGTTGACCAGCTGTTTGAAGGTGCTGTGGGCCTTGTGTAACTGTTGTAGCCTCTGCCTAGTCACTGCTGTGCCCTGTCTAACTTCACGCTGACTACTTAGTAGTGACTGTGTTGGGTATGGATTCGTTATCTAGTTCAATCATTTAGCGCAATGCCAGCACCCTGATTCCTTCTCGGGCCTATATCCCTTCCAATGAACAGGATACTGAAGAGAATTTCGAACCCTATGAGGATCCATGAACCTCTTCACCTCCTACTCCAAACCTCCATCGACAGAAACAGGGGGTGACAGAGACAAGGTAGACAGCTGAGCAAATTTTTTCAACTAAGATTTATGGAACATATTTGGGCTGCGCAGCATTGGAGGAAGTCTTAAGGCCACCATATTAAAAGCTCAAGAATCTCATACAGGCCAATAAATTAAGGACTCAACTTCGCTAATAGAAGTTTTAGCTTGATACTAAAGGAAAGACAATTGCAAATAGGGTCTTATCTGAGAGAAAATCAGTGATGCTGAATTGCAGAATGCTCAACTGGTATGGTTTATGTACCTACAACTACAGATATTCGCTCAAAGATGCGTCTGCTGCAGCCCCTCAGGTTACAGAGATAGAAAACAGGAGATTAAAGGTTAAAATCTGCGCTGCTAATGTACAAGATGCAGATGAGATCAATAGAACAAGCCAGGTAATTATAATCCAAGTAGTTTACTGGGTCTACATATTTTGAAGTATAAAAATCTTATTTAAGACACAACTACTACTATTTGTAGCTTGATATGTTTGAATGATAACCACACCTTATCACCTACATTAAAGATGGGACCCACCATACATTTCTTATTAGTCTTCCATTTTTGGTGATGATGAGCCATCCCAATACTCTTCTGAGCCTCCATCCAATCATCCCTAAGTTTTTGTATGGCAACCTTTACTCTAGGACACACAATGTTCATCCTAGAGAGAATTTACGATAATAAGGATGAAAACAGTCATTGCAACAAATTGTGAGGTTCCAGTGGACTGATCGACCCAACTATTAAAGGTGAATTCAACAAGAGGTAAAAAATAAGGACCAGTCCTTCTTCTGAGCTGCAAAGAAAAATTTAACCCCCCGATGCTTTGGGTCAGCGTGTTCGCCTGAGTATTTTTGTAAAGTTCAAGCTTGGGGCCGGAGATGACATGAACTTGTGTCCAAACACTGAGCTTGGACTTTACAGATATGCGATGGGGTGGGGGGGGGCGCTGTAAAATAAAGCATAAAATTAATAACAAGCATTATAATTGTACTTACCGGTTCCGCGACATGTCCTCCCGTTCTGTTGTCTCCCGGCCACATCTACTTTCGGGCCACACATTATCTTCCGGGGCTATTCACTGCACTGCTCATCACTTGGCAATTTTTGTGTTTGGGTGGTATCATCAGGGTCAACCCACGTTCATGGCCTGAGCCATGAACTCGGTTGAACTCTAACTATCACGGTCAGTATCAGTCTGCTTCTTGCTCTGTATAGACGTCTATGCTGAGCGATGTAGCAGAGCTGATATTGCTATCCATATGGACTACGCCGGACTGAGGATTTTTTTTTAATAAAGATGGAGTCTCTACAAATTTTTTTGTTTTATTTCTAATAAAAGTATTTTTCTCTGTGTTGTGTTTTTTTTTTTTTAACCTTTACTAGAATTTCATGATGGTCATGTCTAATATTGGTGTGACCCCATGAATTTCGGGCTTAGGGCCATCTGATAATACAAAGCTGGCCTTAACCCCATTATTACCCAGTGAACCACCCGACACCAGGGCTGCTGGAAGAGTCGGATACAGCGCCAGAAGATGGTGCTTCTATGAATGCGCCATTTACTGGGGTGGCTGCATACTGCAATTTGCAGCGGGGGGAGGCCAGAAAATTTGGGCCACCCTGCGCTGCAGATTCCAGAACCCAGTTGCCTAGTTGTACCTGGCTGGACACAAAAATAGGGCGAAACCCACGTTGGGTTTTTTTTAAAATTATTTCATAAGATTCATTTTTGTTTCTAGCCAGGTACAAATAGGCAGCTGGGGGTTGGAGGCAGCTTGTACCTTCCTGCTGTACCTGGCTGGCATACAAAAATATGGCAAATTTTTTAAAAATAATTTATTAAAAAATAAATAATAAATAAAAACAAACACATTTAGGGATTGCATCTTTATTAACCTCACGACCCTCATCTCTGTGCTGGAAACTTTCAACTCTGCTTCATCTGAGACCAAGGGACAAACAAAGCTTTTATCAGTGTGGTACCTCTTTGCTGGTTACTTTATATAACTTCCTGTTTGGCTGTGTAGTCTTACCATCACAGATTTGGTTAACCAGGGTTATGCTTGTTCAGGTCTTATGGGATCTCGCTTGGATTTCCTAAAAAAAGTTATAAGACCTTTAATCTTTGTGAATGGGTTTTGTTTATCGTGTTATCCCATAAGACCTGAACAAGCATAACCCTGGTTAACCAAATCTGTGATGGTAAGACTACAAAGCCAAACATGTAGTTACAGTGCCTACAAGTAGTATTCAACCCCCTGCAGATTTAGCTGGTTGACACATGCAGAATTAACTTGGCATTGTGACATTTGGACTGTAGATCAGCCTGGAAGTGGGAAATGCACTGCAACCAAAAGATTTTTTTTTTTTTTTTTTTTTTAAAGCGTTAAAAGTTAATTCAGAGGGTCATTTATTATTCAACCCCTCAAACCACCAGCATTCTTTTTGGTCCCCCTAAAGTATTAAGAAGTAGTTCAGGCACAAAGAACAATGAGCTTCACATGTGTGGATTAATTACTCTTTTGCCAGCCTTTTCTGACTATTTAAGACCCTCCCCAAACTTGTGAACAGCACTCATACATGGTCAACATGGGAAAGACAAAGGAGCATTCCAAGGCCATCAGAGACAAGATCGTGGAGGGTCACAAGGCTGGCAAGGGGTACAAAACCCTTTCCAAGGAGTTGGGCCTACCTGTCTTCACTGTTGGGAGCATCATCCGGAAGTGGAAGGCTTATGGAACTACTGTTAGCCTTCCACGGCCTGGACAGCCTTTGAAAGTTTCCTCCCGTGCCGAGGCCAGGTTGTCCGAAGAGTCAAGGCTAACCCAAGGACAACAAGGAAGGAGCTCCGGGAAGATCTCATGGCAGTGGGGACCTTGGTTTCAGTCAATACCATAAGTAACGTACTCCACCGCAATGGTCTCCGTTCCAGACGAGCTCGTAAGGTACCTTTACTTTCAAAGCGTCATGTCAAGGCTCGTCTACAGTTTGCTCATGGTCACTTGGAGGACTCTGAGACAGACTGGTTCAAGGTTCTATGGTCTGATGAGACCAAGATCGAAATCTTTGGTGCCAACCACACACGTGACGTTTGGAGACTGGATGGCACTGCATACGACCCCAAGAATACCATTCCTACAGTCAAGCATGGTGGTGGCAGCATCATGCTGTGGGGCTGTTTCTCAGCCAAGGGGCCTGGCCATCTGGTCCGCATCCATGGGAAGATGGATAGCAGGGCCTACCTGGAGATTTTGGCCAAGAACCTCCGCTCCTCCATCAAGGATCTTAAGATGGGTCGTAATTTCATCTTCCAACAAGACAACGACCCAAAGCACACAGCCAAGAAAACCAAGGCCTGGTTCAAGAGGGAAAAAATCAAGGTGTTGGAGTGGCCTAGTCAGTCTCCTGACCTTAACCCAATTGAAAACTTGTGGAAGGAGCTCAAGATTAAAGTCCACATGAGACACCCAAAGAACCTAGATAACTTGGAGAAGATCTGCATGGAGGAGTGGGCCAAGATAACTCCAGAGACATGTGCCGGCCTGATCAGGTCTTATAAAAGACGATTATTAGCTGTAATTGCAAACAAGGGTTATTCCACAAAATATTAAACATAGGGGTTGAATAATAATTGACCCACACTTTTATGTTTAAAATTTATAAAAATTCAACTGAGCAACATAACTTTTTGGTTTGTAAGATTTATGCTTTTGTTAATAAATCCTACTCTCGTTTGCAGTTTGAAGGCTCTAACTTATTGGCATCTTATCAAACCAGCTAAATCTGCAGGGGGTTGAATACTACTTGTAGGCACTGTATATAAAGTAACCAGCAAAGAGGTACCACACTGATTCATCATTTTTTATTTGTAGAACAAGCACAGAACCATAATTTCCACCGTTTCCAGGAACCAGGATATTTTACAAGAAGGCATCAACATCGAGTGGTGTAGTCTACCATCACCACCCTCACCCCACATAGTGTTTTGGCAGCTATAATAATTCTTGTAATTGCTCAAAAAAACACAGCATAATATATACTAACTTATGCTAACTTGAGCAATATACCATAAGACCTTATGATTTTTAGAAGTTTTATGATTTTTTAATGAATTTTAAATGTGTGTTTTTATGTACAAATTGAATTTAGAATAAACATCCCCCAAAAGGGTTATAACATTAATAATTTTTAATCATTTCAATACTACATATTGGGACAATATCAGCCATGACATAATGGAGGGAGCACTGGGTCTATAAAAACATAAGCTGTTTAAATTCTTATCTAAATTCCACCGTTACCTGCTGAACAGGGCTCTGAAGTAATGGCATCCTGTCAATGGCAACTATATGAATGGGTCCCTTTAATCCTAGTCACTGAAGTACCCAAGGAACTGGGTGGACTATGCAGAGCAAAAGTGTCCTTAAGTTTACTTGAAGTGTCACAGTGAAACTGACACCTTAAGGCCACGTCATACGTGGTGACATCGCCGATTACATAGGCGACGTAGGGGCACGGCCTATCGGCGGCGACATCGCCCCTCCGTCGCCTAATGTAAAGGAGCGATGGCGACGCCTTTTACTGGTCGCCTGGATTCAGAGCAGTGCTCTGAAACCATGTGGCCGATCTGGGGCGATGTGTCCACATTGCCGCATGTAAATGGCCGCCGGCGAACTGACAGGCGATGGGAGCCATAGGCTCCCATTAAACTGCATCGCTGCTGGGGTTATACGATGCCGCCTCTCAGCTCGCCGGCCCATCGCCGGAGATGTCTCCCCGCGTAAAACGGGGGGTGGTGACACTGGCGGGGCGCCAAAAACACGCGCGCTTCCGCCCATCGCCGACAACATCTCCGGGGCCGTCACCAGGTGTGACAGTACCCTTAGAGTTGTATCATACCACAGACCCTCCGTGGGCCAAGGTTGGGAACTGGTACTACAGTCGTCAGTGATATGGCCCACGTGTGCCAGGTTCATGATCTGTGCCTCTGCGACTTGACACTGTCGGTTTGTCAGAGATTAGGCATAAAAACAGGCAGCAACTAATGACCGTTTTGGGCTTGTGGGGACAAAGAAAAGGACCAAATCTGAGGACCCCCTCACAATATGGACCTGATTATTCCCACCCACTGAGACTCACTCTCTGATAACCGGGGTCACAGGGTAAAAAATAGTTTACAGCTCTACCTGTCCACCTTAGCTGCCTTCACACTTGCAGATGCATCTGCAGCGTTTTGCAGATGCATCTGCAAGTATCAGCATGCAGACGTCGCGTCCATGGTGCGGGCGGGAGAGTGTGATATGTAAGCAGGCATCCGCCTGCGGACGCTTCACATATAGCAATGAATGAGAGCTTTCAGACCGCGGTGCGCCCTATATAAACATAGGGCCGCGGTCTGCATGCTGATACTTGCAGATGCATCTGCAAAACGCTGCAGATGCATCTGCAAGTGTGAAGCCAGCCTTATATTAGATTTTCTCCCAAAAAAATTGTCAGGAAGGGCCATTACTGGTTTGGGAGAAATCAACTGCACATCAGAAAATGCTGGTGTCAAAGATACTGCCAGTTAGTGGAGGGCTCTGAGACACATCCATAGTGCTAAAAATCTGACCTTGTAACTACAATACCTCTAGTCTCTGCTGCTCTCTGAATAGTCCCTGAATCGCCTGGGACAGATCCATCACCTGATTGCAGAGTGTATGAATAGGATTCCTACTGGAGGGAAAGAGAGAAAATAAATATCTGGCCAGTTGTAATGTGACGATACTCACTACTCTAGCAATAATTCAGAGTAGTCTTAAGGTCCGGGGTCAAATATCAAAATGACTCTTAATAAACAAAGGGGTAAAACAAAGGTGTGTTCAGGTCACAGTCTGAGGTCAGAAATCCAGGAAGGTAGTAGATGAAGACAAAGCGGCTAGGCAAATGGGTAGTCGAAAGAAAGATCCAAGGTCGGGTAACAATAGTTCAAATACTGAGCACCAATGGCACGCAGACACCACCGAGTATAACATAAAACTAGCAGTAAGGCTAGCTTCACACCACAGATTTTGGGATCCTGTTAGGATTGAACAGGATCCAATTTTGCCTCCCATGTATCCCTATGGTGCCGGATTGGTCTTATTTGTGCATTCTCTGCCGGATTTGTTGTTGTCCTGTTTTTCACCGTCCCCACAAACGGAGCCTGCAGCACTTGTGGGTTCTGGTGAAAAAATTGGACAAAACCAGACAGAAACGGATCCGAGGTGATTTGGCGCACATAACGTGGGAGTCGCTGGATCCATGAAAAATCTGATCATTCCCCAGATCTGATTTTAAGCACAGAGCATGCTCTGAAATTCTGCCGTGCAAAATTCAGCACCATGGACAGCAGTACTTCGATGAACAGGCTGGAAAATCAGCACCAAGGACAGGACAGAGCAGACACAGGCAGACTTCAGCACCATGGACAGCGGCAGAGCAGACACAGGCAGACTTCAACACCATGGAGAGTGGTAGCAAACGATTCCTGCAAAAAACAGGATCATATTTGGCCACACTTTCTACTTATCCTATCCTGTCAGGTTCTGTCAGAGTGATCCTGCAAAAATCAGGATCCACCCTGACAGCTAAAAACTGTGGTGTAAAGCTAGTCTAATTTGGAGGCAGTAAGCCAGCTAAATAGCTAAGTAATCACTGTGAACAGGAGAAACATGGAGGAAACCCAGCACTCCCCCGCCTCTGGTTTGACAGCTGAACTGCCCATCACCATATTGACAACTCTTCATGCCCTTTTCTGAGATTGAACAGCTGAACTGCATCCAGAAACTGCTAGAAGGAATTATGACAGCATGGTTAAAGCATTATTCAATGGACCTAACAGGCTACCAATGCACTCCATTGATTTTAGTGATGTTCCTGTAGGGTTTCAATCAATTTAGTGGCAAGAAAAGTCTTGCATGTTGAGCTGCTCTTTAGGCAAGTTCACACAGCTATAAAAAAAAATTGTGTCAGTTTCATCCAGAATACTTGAATGATAATTTTCTCATTTGTCATCCATGGGCAATCTGTTCTTGTCTCTATGCATCCATTTTTTACAGCAGCAGTTATTAATAATTTACAAGAACATTTACAGTTTCATATGTTAAAGAATTGCAATGTATCTGCAAAAAACCCAACTACTATATGGTGGCTCCATATGGCATCTGATTTTTTTTTGCGCTTTCATAGACTTGAATGGGTAAATCTCATGTGAAACATGGAAGAAACTAGTAATACTGTGATTTTTTTTCACACACAGAATAATATTGGTCTGAGAGCTGTCAGATTTTCCATGGAAAGCACTCGGACCAAAAATACACCAAACCTACTGGTGCATGCAGTGGCGTGACTTGAAGCTAATGGGTCCTGATGTGAAAGCGCCAACAGGGCTCCCAATTATTGCAAATCTTTAAGAGCATTAGTCTTTTCTATAGGCCAAAAGGACCTAGGCTCCAGGGTCGGGTGCAATTGGAACCCTGCACCTATTGTAGCTATGGCCCTGGGTGCATGTATATAGCAGGAAGTTCTTGCATTGCTCCACTATCAGGAGATCTTACGGAGATGCACATGGATATGGAGCCAGTCACATCCACAGTTTATGGACATGACTTTCCTAAGTATTAGTAATCCAAAACCAGCCCTAAGTGAAGGAAAAACAAGCACCACATCATGATGATGAAATAGCTCTATCGACTATAGAAATGTACAAAAATAATAGGTTAACCTAGAAGACATTTTTCTAAAAATATATATATAATACCCTACATATGGCTAGGCAACGTCTTTATTTATTATCAAATATGATTAAAAAAATCTATCGTGGCATAAATTCTGTACCATCCCTAATCAAATATTCCTGCAAATATTTAAATAATATTTTGTGGGAGTTTTCAATAGGAAGATATTTAGGCATACTCTCAATCATCATTTTACGTGACATGTTTCCATAAGAAGATATTGAAGAATTTTAGAATTCTTATTACTTTTGTGCCTCTCGACTGTTTTTCCTTATGTTATTTCTACGGACAGTACACTTGTGCATAATAACCTAGAGGAAAAGATGAATTGGGGCACATTTCTTCATTTAGACTCTGAGTAACCTGACTCCAGTATGTCTGAAATTTAATTACATGACATTATTTCTTTTGGCCGCATGTCCTCAGCAAGAATGTGCAGCAGCTGATAAACCAAATCAGACTTCATTGTCATTCTATGTATTGTGACATGAGTATAATCATTGAGTTCTTTGATGTATGATATAGGCATACAAATCTGCCAGGGTGCCCAGACACTAGAGACATTGATTAGTCTAGTTCACATTTTCTCCTAATAAAAGATCAAGATTACATTGCAGGATATATTAAGTTCAGTGGAGAGAAAAGTATTTCACAGGGGCCTCCTAGGGTTGTGCGCACTATCTGGAGGCGCTGTATCTTTAACACAGTGCCTCCAGACTTCCAGGTGAGGCAGGGAGACCAGATTTGTGTTCAGTGCAGGGAGGCTTCTCCCAGCATTCACCTGCAGAAGATCACTCCCAACTCTACAACATTAAATTAACATGATGTGGAGCAGCGGGAGCGTGACAACCTGCAGTACAGCTGAAATAGCGCTTCGTCGGGAGAATCACAGTGAGCATGGCATTTCTGGAAATCCACTGTGCTTGTACTGTACAATGCAGCATTTTGAACACAGTGGCAATACGCTGTATCCAAAATGCTGATAAGCCGGATTGTGAGCACACACCCTAAGAACCTTTCTTGCATATGAACACCAGCAGCTTCCAAAGCTCAGAGTCAAGACTGACTCAGAGAAAATAAACAGTGAGTTATGGATTAATCCACTACATACCGTAATAGTAGTTGATAATCTAGTAAAACAATTTATTTGTAGATCTTAATAAAATACTTTTTGAGGTGAAGCAAGGTCCCTTTCACATTTTTCGCTGATGTGGGGTAGATCCGGCAGGTGGCGTCGCATCTGCTGGATCTGCCGCCTAACGGCAGACTTGCAGCCCGCATCCGGCAAGCCCCATGCATTGTCTATGATGCGGCAAGTGCAGTTATGCCAGATCGGCCGGATTTAGCACTTGCGGCTGCGAAAAAAAAGCTGCAAGCAGCGTTATTTTTTTGCGGCCACAAGTGCCAGATCTGCCGCATCCGGCGTAACTGCACTTGCCGCACCATAGGCAATGCATGGGGCTTCCCGGATCCGGACAGCAAGTCGGCCATTAGGTGGCAGATGCGGCACCACCTGCCGGATCTGCCACACATCAGCGAGAACCGCTGATGTGAAAGGGCCCATAGATAAGAATAAATGCATATAGAGGTTTTTTTTGAGGCAGCAAAAACTGCTCCAGGAAATATTCCTTCTTTGGAGAGTTTTTGTCGGAGTTATTTGTTTCTGAAAGCATTTTGCATGTGTTTTTGGATAACTACATCAATATTAACCATGAAGGCGATGCACCTAAGGCCTGGAGATCACAGCAAATAGTAAAGCAGGGCCGGTTCCAGGTTTTTGTGGGCCCCGGGAGAAAGAGTCTCAGTGGGCCCATTTACCAGATACTGGATATGCATATATATGTGTGTGTTGTACAAAATGTGGAGTTACACCTTTCTCAAGTACATTGTGTGTCTGAACAAAGCAGGTATTTAACAGCAGTCAGTGATTACAGTGAATAAAAAATTATTAGTGAAAATACATGTTACAGTACAATTGATAAAAGCCAAAGCATAACAGCTCATGTAAGAGGGTTTCATTTAACCCATAAAGTGCCACAGTGGATGATAAACAGCAATAAATATGTTCCATATTCCTTGTGAATCATAATTAGTTCTGATTAAAAACAATATGCACCTGTAGGGATATATAAAAAAATACATTAGTATCACATTACCGCTTCCATACGCAGCTTCCTATGATCACCATTATGGCGTTCTGGTGTAGCTATTGCACAGGTGCTGTAGACTACACCTGATAGGTCCGGAACTCGCGCATGCGCCCTGCGCGCTGACTCCTTTGCCGCCATCTTAGCTATGGGCGAATGATGCCAGGGCTTTGTTTAGAGCAAAAATGTATTATCAAAACAATTAATACTATCCCAACATGAACAGTACTACTATTAATAAGGAGCAGTTTATAAAACTGAAGAGCATATTCTTCAGTATTTATTATAGAATAGCAAGTGGGGTATGTACCAAAAAGGGGTTAAGCGGCTTATACTACTGGTTTGTGAAAACAAAGAGAAAATGCGCCTATGGTGTGGATCAGTGGGAACAGTTTTTTACCCTCAAACTCACTACACTCACCTCTTTTAGTTGTGCTGGCTCCGCACAACTGAAGTATCCAGCGCGGGTGAGCAGTGAGCTATTCACTGAGGGGGGCACGCAGAAGCGCGGCTGCTGTAAGAAACGGTCAGATCGGCGGTGTCCTCCACTGGGTGTCACGTGATCCGGACGTGTGGTACAGAGGGGCGTAGCTTTCTGACGTCAGCTCAGGTCCTGTTTGCTCCTCAGAGCAGCTCCACACCACTCTCCCCAAGGGGAGAGAAGATCATGAAAAGGATAAAGGATCCCACCCAAGGAAGACAGCGACAGCTGTCGAAACGCGTTGTGGCGTGATAGAGAGCTTGTTTCTTTACTTGAATAAATTAGGTTGGTATATCAAAATCCCAATTGTCCCAGTCCTTGTGTTCCCCTCTAGTGCTCCTTAACACCGCATACACTTTATCCTTTTCATATACTACTGGTTTCACCCACACGGTGTCCAGCATATCAACAACTTATCACCAAAGGGTCACTTATTAGCCTGCATATAGCAATGACCCAAATAGAGAAAACAATAAATTCTATAAGGTGATTAGGCTGGGAATGACACCAAGATCAACCTGGGGAAATATATATTTATCCCTGCCAAAAACAATACCCACAATTACCGCTCACATGGTGAGGTTGAGGCATCAATTTTAGACCATACAGATGGGCAGTCCGGAACCTTCAGGTGTGTCACAGAAGCAGTTTTTTTCCTCCTATGAATATGAAAAACATAAAAATATTTTTTTTAAATAAAAAACTATATCAACACTAATATCAATATGTGTATATTACTTTTACAATGTATCCCACCATAGACAAAACATATTTCAGTATGCCTGTGGAAAAGACCCATTAAAGATGCCCCCATGTAGATATAATTTGCTTTAAAGTGTATGTATCTTTAAGTCTACATTAAGACCCCAGGTCTCAGAGTCTGCAATTTGAAAATCCATTCAAGCTCTTTTCGTTTAAGTGCCTGTACCCTGTTGCCCCACGTCTAGTCTTAGGAACGTGGTCAATAATTCTAAACCTGAGCTCTTTTTCTAAGTGCCCTTTCTCCACAAAGTGTTTCAGTATAGGTAGATGTAACTGCATTTTTTGTATTGAGTATCTGTGTTGATTTATTCTCGCTTTTAAATCACACATGGTTTCTCTCACGTAGCATAAATCACAAGGACATTGGAGAAGGTATATGACATATTCACTGTCACAAGTCAAAAAGTGCTTGATGTTGTGAACATCTCCAGTTAGGACACACTATTAGCACCATCTTTAAAAAAACATTGGATAGGATCCCATTTGTAACCACGTTTGGGGAAGAGAGTAACAAAATCTCCCAAATTATACACAAACACTGGGGTATACTTCAAAAAGGGCTCCCTGAAATAATGGAATTCTCCAAACCTCCTGTTTTTGCATCTAAACAAAACCTTCAAAGACAGGTTAGTCCACTGTAGTTCCTTCAAAAAGAAGGTACAAACCTCCCTGACTGGTAATAGAAAGGGATGCTTTCCCTGATTAAACTGTGTAAATTGTTCAGCCATGATAAAAGGTACTTCGTTTACACAACCCCTAATTGGAGATGTTCACAATTGCTTGAGAAAGGCTGTGTGCCGAAACGTTGCGGTCCCTGGCTGAATAACATCCACATTTGCTTTTGTAAAGTGCTGCCATCCATTTTTTCCAGTATCTGAAATACCTTGGATTGTGATGAAGGCCTTTCACCCAACCATACAAAAATTGTGCTGTCCTGTTTTTTGTTTAAATATATATACATATATATATATTACGCTGTGAACCTTAATATATAAATATACTATATATATATATATATATATATATATATACATATATATATATATATATATATATATAATCGCCACAAATATAATACCTCTGTGTGCCTGTCTCCCCCTGTGCACTGTGTCTCCCCTCTCTGGGCCTGTCTCCTCCTGTGCACTGTGTCTCCCCGCTCTGTGCCTTTCTCCTCCTGTGCCCGTCTACCCACTGTGTGCTGTGTTTCTCCCCTGCATCTGTCTTTCCCCTGTATTATGTGTCTCCTCCAAGTGCACTGTCTCCCCTCTCTGTGGCTGTCTCACCCTGCGCACTGTCTCTCCCCTGCATCTGTCATTTCCCTGTATGATGTCTCTCCCCCCTCTATGCTGTTTTCCCCCTCTGTGTCTGTCTCCCCTTGTACACTGTCTCTCTCCCAGTCTCCTTCATCCTGTGCACTCGCTTGCTCTCTCTCTTTTTCTCTCTCTCCCTCCCCCTCTCCCAGAAACATTAATTTGGTAAAGTCTGGAACAGAAATTAAAACAAAAAGCACACCTTATCCACAGCAAAAAAAAAACGCACAGTTGGCACAGCTATTTTTCTGCTACAGTGACAGCAAAGCACACTGGATGGCAGAGCACAGACAGAAGAGCCCACCGGTGGCAGCAGAGTCCTCCAGTCTACACCTGTGCTCAGCACAATGCAGCAGCCAGTGAACAGAGCAGGGCTGGTGATGTGGGGTGCAATGCTCTGCAATCCCTGCCCATCAAATGCACACAACTGCAGCAGAATAGCCAAGCACTGGACACAATACATGATCTACAGAGCAGTGGGCACACAATCTTCAAAGCAGTGGGCACTAGACATGATCTGCAGAGCACTGTACATATTCTGCAGAGCACTTGATATATTGTGCAGAGCACTGGACATACTATTCAAAGCACTGGACACACAGCAAAGCACTGGACAAACAGCAGAGTACTGGACACATAGCAGAGCACTGGAAACACACAGTAGAGCACTGGACACACAGCAGAGCACTGGACAAACACAGCAGAGCACTGGACACACAGCAGATCACTGGACACACAGCAGAGCACTGGACACACAGCAGCATATTGGACACACTACAGAGCAATGGACACACAGCAGAGCACTGGACACATAGTAGAGCCCTGGACACACAGCAGATCACTGGACACACAAAGGAGCACTGGACACACTGCAGAGCACTGGACACTCTGCAGAGCCCTGAACATAGGGATGAGCGAGTCCTAAATTACTCGGAATCGCTAGACCCGTACGAGTCCGAGCCCAGGACTCGCTACTCGTTGCGAGTCTAGCGAGTCCAATGTTAATGAATAGGGAACCGAGTAATAACGAATAATGCTATTTCCAAATCGCTGATGTGTCTCTGAAAGTGTGCGAGTCCAAACTCGCAGGTTTTTCTCTTATTTGGAGCCGATGATGGGAGGGGGAAGCGATTCTCGGGCACACACCATGCTGTAAAAGCAAACATTTTATAATTTCTGGTGGCTTTCTGGGGGCTTGTAAAACAAGTAGCAGGTACTATTTCGTGAAAGGTACACACTAGAGGCTTAGGGCCCTTTCACATCTGCGTTTTTCGTAATTCGCGACAGATGCGGTGAAAAAACCGCATCTGCCGCGTTTACCGCATAACCGTTCCACTTGCGGCGCGGTTGCGGTTTTTTCTATGCAAAGTATAGGCATACTTGCGGCAGGTGCGGCAAGTGCGGTTTTGCACTTGCGGCAGGTGCGGCCGCGAAAAAAACCGCAGTAAGCCGCACCTGCCGCAAGTATGCCTATACTTTGCATAGAAAAAACCGCAACCGCGCCGCAAGTGGAACGGTTATGCGGTAAACGCGGCAGATGCGGTTTTTTTCACCGCATCTGCCGCGAATTACGAAAAACGCAGATGTGAAAGCACCCTGCGATATTTTAAGACAGATGGATGGTACCGTGCGAGCTGCAGGCAGGACACCGTACAGCAACGCACTGGTACAGGAAAAAATTGTTTAGTACGCAGAACCAGGCACTGTTAGGCTGCGGTGCTGGCTGCGTGCAAGTTTACAAGTACCGTGCGAGCTGCAGGCAGGACACCGTACAGCAACGCACTGGCACAGGAAAAAATTGTTTAGTACGCAGAACCAGGCACTGTTAGGCTGCGGTGCTGGCTGCGTGCAAGTTTACAAGTACCGTGCGAGCTGCAGGCAGGACACCGTACAGCAACGCACTGGCACAGGAAAAAATTGTTTAGTACGCAGAACCAGGCACTGTTAGGCTGCGGTGCTGGCTGCGTGCAAGTTTACAAGTACCGTGCGAGCTGCAGGCAGGACACCGTACAGCAACGCACTGGCACAGGAAAAAATTGTTTAGTACGCAGAACCAGGCACTGTTAGGCTGCGGTGCTGGCTGCGTGCAAGTTTACAAGTACCGTGCGAGCTGCAGGCAGGACACCGTACAGCAACGCACTGGCACAGGAAAAAATTGTTTAGTACGCAGAACCAGGCACTGTTAGGCTGCGGTGCTGGCTGCGTGCAAGTTTACAAGTACCGTGCGAGCTGCAGGCAGGACACCGTACAGCAACGCACTGGCACAGGAAATTTTTTGTGGAAAAATGGCACCAAAATTATTTGGTAGACTAGTGCCAAAAATAAGAAAAAGCTTAGGATTACAGCTCTGCGGAAAGCTGGGTGAACTAAGCTCTGAGGATGGTGCTGGATTCACTGTAAGGCTGCTCCTATCTCCCCTTCCTTACAGTCCTGTACAGCAATCCTCCGTCCTGGTAGTTCTGAAAAGAACTTTTGGGTTATGTGTGAGGAATCTTGACTCCTACACTCCGTCCTCTTAGTTCTGAAAAGAACTTTTGGGTTATATGTGACTCCTACACTGCCTAACTGTCCCTAGATCTGCTCCAAGTCTCCCTGCACTAGGTCAGCTCTTCTCAGGAATGTGCCCAAAATGGCGGGGGCAAGCCTTATATACTGCCTTGCCTGTCATAGATGACATAGGCATCACGATGGACAGCAGCCAATCATAGTCCTGACACAACCAAAGCTGCTATGGCATTACTGACTATGATTGGCTGTCTTCACAAGTTTTCTGACCTAACACGCAATGCTGACTAGTAACATAAAAGATTCTGGATTCGCGAGTCCCGAATAGAGAATACAGGACTCGGAATCGCAGACTCGCTAGGATTCGGACTCGTAGACTCGCTCAGACTCGCTGCTGTTTGGGGAGATTCAAGCTATATAGTGATGTGATAGAGCGAGTCTAGCGAGTCTAGCGAGTGAGATAAAGTAAACTCTGACAAAACTAAGATTGCCATTGACTTGCATTGGACTCGTTACTGAGCGAGTATTCGCTAAAAGACTCGCCGATTACCGAGTCCAGCGAGTCCCTTAAGAATCGCCGAGTAACGAGTCCTAGCGAGTAGACTCGCTCATCCCTACCTGAACATACTCCGGTGGCTGTTGGCCCCTGGATGCAGTATATTTGCTCCTAACAGGGGCCCCCCTGTGTGCTCCAACCCCCTCTCCCTCCTAACCTGGGTGGCAGACGCATATCACAATGCCCGTCTGCATTGAGCCAGGGGCAGAACTCTATGATCTCCTGCAGGAAGCGCAGGATGTGCAGGAGATCATAGAGTTCTGCTGCCAGCTCAGTGCAGATGGGCATTGTGATATGTGTCTGCCACACAGGTTAGGAAGGAGGGGGGGGAGTTGAAGTACACAGGGGGGCTCCTGTCAGGGGCAAATATACAGCATCCAGGTGCCCGCAGCCACGGGAGGATTCAGTGCAAGCGCGGGACACTGTCCTGCGGCAGACCGCATGGGGCCCCCTAGGCACTTCAGGACCCAGGCACTTGCCCGGGTGTGCTGGGTGCTGACTCTGGCCCTGTAGTGAAGATTTATCCTGACACTCATTAATGAGAACCTGACAGCTTACAAATGCTTCCCGATCCGTGAGCTGCATGTATCAGATCAATGCTGTATGATTTCAGACGCAAATCTCCAACTCCGAAACACTGCGGTGTTTCAGAGAAAATGATAGTGTGAAAACCACATATAACTCTGCAACTTCTTGAGTGAAACATTGCTTCCTGCATGCAAGTAGGAGGAGAGGTCTGTCACTCCAGTCCAGTGAGCAGGGAATAGCTATAAGGGACCTGTCTGCCGGACTAGTGTCTGAAGCTGCTCAGTCCCTGGAAACTTTCAAACTATGTTTTTCTCCAGTATTTTCTCCAATATGCGCAGCATTTTAGAGCTCAACAAATATGGCTGAAATCATAAATCATACAGCTAGTATCAGATACATTGCTGCCTGTGGATCAGGTTCCATTTAATGTTACATCTCAAAGAACATTTTTTAAGGACATACTATCCAACTGTCTAATAGGGTGGTAGAGGTCTAGTTAGGGTTTGGCAAACTGTATTTTAGGAGTCTTTTGGATTGGGTCCACTCTAAAGGACACGATGCTCCAAAAATACTATTGTAAAACAACTTGCTGTTCATATGATCAGTAATTTTCTTCTGCCCCAAGTTTTAGAAAACGCCTGGCGAAACAAAAGAAAGTGCACGCCATTTCTTTGAATTGTTGTCTGATGGGAAACACTAAACACCTAGGCACTGTCTCAAAAGGCTACAAAAATGCCTCAGGAAAACAGTTCTCCAAAAACATTTGCAAAATGCTTCAAAAAACAAACGAGTTCGCCAAAAACTCAGTAAAGACGGAGCATTTCCTGCTGTCTCAAAAAACTCCATGTGATGCTCCGTTGGGAGGCAGACCTGTCTTCTCATGCCTCACAGGAGTGGGAGGCTGGAATAAAAATGGTACAACGGGCTTCTAATCATTTAGAAACATTAAAGAAGATCCACCTCAGATGGTATTACCCCCGATTTACTTGGCTCAGTTTTGCATGGATCAGTCTGCTCTGTGTTGGAGCCTATGTGGTGGAAGGGGTACACTGCGTCATATGTTGTGGACCTGTCCCAAATTGTCATCTTTTTGGTTGGTTATCTCTAATCTACTTAAAACTGTGACAGGCATCGATTTCCCTTTGACTCCCCGACTGGCGGTCCTAAATGTGAGCATTGACACACTACCCCATTGTTTTGCAGCTATTGTCTCGAATATTTTAATGGCTTCCAGAATGAGCCTCGCTGCAAAATGGAAGTCTCATCTTCCAACTACTTTTAAGGAAGTTGTAGATAGACTTAAAGGGAGCCTGTCAGCTAGTTTATGCCTCCCCAGCTATCATTGTCTGTACCTGCAGCTTCATAATACTATTCTAATCATCCCTGTCTGAGAGATGTTGGTAGACCTGATGTGATGTCACAACCATGTGACTACAATAGGCGGAGCTAAGTTCAAATAGAACATATACCGTTTGCTGGCTTAGCTCCTCGCACTATGGTCACATGATCGTTACATCACACAGGTCCTTTAACTATCCAAGTTAAAAGTGAGTTAACTATTATCCTGCCAGACAGTCCCCCTCCTCCAAGGTGGGGACTGAAATGTAAATGTATCAATGCTTTTCTTTCACCTTTCTCATTACACTATGAGCTCAGACAGGGATGATTAGAATAGTATTATAAAGCTGCAAGTACAGATAGTGATAGCTGGGGAGGAACAAACCAGCTGACAGGTTCCCTTTAATTCTGCATTTCAGCACGAATATTTTCTTTCGTTAGACTCAATGTCAAGAGACAAAATTCTGAAGAACTGGTCTAGTTGGACCTCTCATCCTCTAGCCCAGGGGTCTCAAACTCGGCTGGGTTGGTGGGCCGCACATAGAAAGACATTTATAGAGGGGGGCCGCATCCATTGTAGGACTAAGTGATATTTTTAGTAATACCAGATTTTTTTGCTCAATGTAAAGTACAAATCCTGATCCCCTTCTTGTAGTAATGTCCCCATCCAGTAGTAATCCCCTTTTCTAGTGATGTCCCCCATGCTGAACCCCTTTTCTTGTGAGTTCCCCATCCTGATCCCTTTTTCTAGTGATGTTTCCCATCCTAATCCCATTTTCTAGTGATGTTCCCCATCCTGATCCTTTTTCTAGTGATGTTCCCCTTCCTGATCCTTTTTCTAGTGATGTTCCCCATCCTGATCCCTTTTTCTAGTGATGTTCCCCATCCTGATCCCTTTTTCTAGTGATGTTCCCCATCCTGATCCCTTTTTCTAGTGATGTTCCCCATCCTGATCCCTTTTTCTAGTGATGTTCCCCATCCTGATCCCTTTTTCTAGTGATGTTCCCCATCCTGATCTCTTTTTCTAGTGATGTTCCCCATCCTGATCCCTTTTTCTAGTGATGTTCCCCATCCTGATCCCTTTTTCTACTGATGTTCCCCATCCTGATCCCTTTTTCTACTGATGTTCCCCATCCATACTGATCTCCTTTTGCAGTGATGTCCCCATACTGATCTCCTTTTCTATTGATGTCCCGCATCCTGGTCCCCTTTTGTACTGATGTCCCACATCCTGATCTATTTTTACAGTGATGCCCCTTCCTCTTTTACCTTCTTTTTACACACTCACATACACACTCGTTCACACTCACACACACCCACACACTCTCACACATCCACACATCCTCATACACACACTCACACACTCTCATACACACTGAAACTCACACACACCTCACACACTTTCTTATGCACATATCCTCACTAACATACTCACACCCTCACACACTCACCCTCTCACACACACACTCACACTTTTCTCACTTTAATGATGCATAGCTCCAGTGCAGGGGGCCTCCGCTGTGCTTTGACTTCCTCCAGCCGCCGCTCAGACAAGCTCTGTTGCTCAGCAAGATCAATGCAATCTGGCAGCCAGAGGCCCGCATGTGACGTCATATTCCGCCATCACCTGCGGACCTCTCATTGGCTGGCAGCTTGCATTGATCTTGCTGAGTGGCAGAGCTTGTTAGTGCCGCGGATGGAAGTCATCACACAGCAGGGACTGCAGTGGCCCCCTGCACTGGGGCGATGCATCATTAAGTTGTCCAAGGTGCCGCGGGCCGCATAGTGAAGCCCCAGGGGCCGCATGTGGCCCTCGGGCAGCGTGTTTGAGACCCCTGCTCTAGCCTCTCCTATTATTTAGTCCTGCTCATTGGGTAGATTTCTTATGCGTCCTGCTAGACACATCACCCCCAGTTCTTTTGGTTTGTATTCCTTATATATACTGTATCTTATGTGTATCTGTACATTTATCTCTTCTTTGTTTTATTATTTTTACTTATATTATTGGATAAAAAAAATGTGGATGAGGGTGCTTTCATTTAAATAGTCCAACTATTGTATATAATTGGATGTAGTAACTGGAAGTATTTTTCAACCATTTTTCTCAGAATAATTACCTATGAAAATATTATATTTTACATTTTGTTTATTGGATTTAGACTAGTCACTAGTGCTATTTCTGTTTTTTTTTTGTCATTTAATTGTTCATAATAAGTAATTATTGAACTGTACTATACTGTTCCGTAGAATTTTTTTTTTCACCTAAAAATCATTTTTGCTATTGAATTTCATTAAAAATGTTGTACTGTAAAAAAAATAAACTCCATGTTCTCGTACTAGTGCATCTCAATGAATTAGAATATGATCAAATATCAATATCATATTGCCATGTTCCAAGGCTTTTCTGGGAGGCTTGAAACACGTTGGCTAATAAATCAATATTATATTCACCCTTTGATGACTCGTGGAATATGGCAGTGCGGGTTTTAATCCTTCATCCTCCCTACTTTAATTTTCAGAGATAATGACCTTTGAGCTTTCATTGGCTGTAAGCCATAATCATCAACATTAACAGAAGTAAACACTTGAAATAGATCACTCTGTAATGACTTTATATAATATGTGTTTCACTTTTTATATCGAATTAAATTGTACTTAAATTGTAATTAAAATAAATGAACTTATTAATGATATTCCTAATTGATTGAGATGCACATGTATATACATAATTTTTACCATTTAAAAATTATAATAAAAACGTTGTTGCGTTCTAAAACCAATAAGACATAACCTGCACCAGTAGAAGCTATACAGTGCCATGTGTGAAGTTCACAGGAAATTGTGGTTTTCCTGATTCTTGTAGGTGAAATTTACTCAGGTGTGGAACAGCAGAGAATTCATCCAAACTGCTTTAGTCACTGTAGACGGAGATTATTCACTTCATACTTTCTTTTCCTTGCAGGTTTTCCCCGGGTTTGTGGTTATGTGATTCATATTGAATCATTTGCATTTACTGTGGTAATTATATTTGTATTGAGTTGTAAATGTGCTTTAAAGTTTTCTCCAATGATGTCACCCAATTCTGTTTTTCCTGTGTCACATCTTACAAGATATTTATAGTAACTGTCATTTTATGTCTTTTTTGTGGCATTGTAATGGTGCAGCTCAGCCTACCGCTCGGATGTCAGGGATTATGATCAGAGGGTGCTTCTTCGCTTCCCCCAGAGAGTGAAAAATCAAGGTACCGCTGACTTCATGCCAAGCAGACCCCGTTACTCCTGGGAATGGCACAGCTGCCACCAGTAAGTATAACGTTTACCTAAGTATTTAACTTTGTCAAGCTGCCTAAAATAAACCATGACCACCGTAGACGTTTATTTAGCAATATACAGTTAGAAGTCGGAAAAATTGAAGTTATGTTGTAAATTGGAAAAGAATAAAAAGATTTCAGCTTCTCCAAACTGCTGTGTCATTGTGTGCGCTATACAGAGTGGGCCATTTATATGGATGCACCTAAATAAAATGGGAATGGTTGGTGATATCAACTTCCTGAAATTGCTACATGATTCAGATATCCAGTGGCATTGAGATTTCCATTGGTGAAGAATGACCCCACTATCTTTGTACCCCATATACCACACCATACCATCAATTTTTGTGTTCCAACAGTCTTGGAGTCAGTCTTACTTTTTATTTATTTTACTAGTCCTCTTAGGGTGCTTGATGCCTGATCTGTTCGATCACTTGTGTTGTGAAGAGGCATGCTGATGCATGGCTCTGCAAAGCACAAATGATTATGACCTGTAAACATCCGCACTCACAAGACGTTTGTAATGGCAGTGAAAAAAGTCATCATCTGAAACAAACAATTTGTGTTCAGGAACGGAGTGCTAGGTAGCAAGGAGACTCTCAAAGAGGAGATGTTGTACAGACCTGTTTATTACACAATCACTACGTGTTTCGACAGCGACTGCTGTCTTCCTCAGGTGGGGTTTGTATTACAAAAGTCATCATCAAACCCCTTGCTATCATGGCAACTTATTAGCACCCCGTGAGCATGTCATGGGATAGCTGATGGTGGTGGGGAAAGGCAAGATCCCCACCAGCCCATGTTAGTTCACGCTGTCAAAGTTTTACATCAAGATCTAACAGTTAACAAGCGTGGATGGATCTCAGATCCACCCGTGCCTGTTAGTTGCACAGTTGACTGATTAGATCAATCGACATATGCGGGTAATGATGCAAGCTCGCATCAAAGTCAGGGACACAACTTACGACATATAAGTACGTTCAAGGTTGTAGAGGGGTTAGTACTGGAAACAAACCAAGTAGAACTGACACATATGTAGATCGAAGTCGGGCACCACGAGTCACTACGCTCCTGGGATCTAGGAGCACCACTGATAGACCTCACACTGCAGCCCGCTACTGACCTCTACAGTACACACTTCTAGAAAAGGCAACATCAGTCCAGCATATTAGAAGCAAGTAGCACCCACCGGTCTGATGATAGCAGCTTTATTTCCAAGGGTCGAAGCCGTAGAAGCGCTATTCAACAGCGTGAAATGGCTGTCGTTCAAAAAAAAAAAAAAACATCCTCCCTCCTCATCATGAATGAGACTCACCCTTTCCACCCATGTCCTGCAGTTCCGCCAATTTTTGTGAAATTGGACGAAATTGACTTAAAAACAACAAAAGAGGAAATATTTTGCTACTTTTCAAAGCAAGTTCTATCCAAATTCTAGCATAATCACTTTGATTAATCGAGGCCATAGTCTCCAGTCTCTTGGACTTGCATAAAACTAGACCTTTGTAATACCTTTTTAAATTGCACTAGAAAACCCATCATCTTAGAGATTCACTAAATTTTATCAATGTACAGTGGGTATGTAAAGTATTCAGACAACTTTAAATTTTTCACTCTTTGTTTTATTGCAGCCATTTGATAAATTAATAAAAGTTATTTTTTTTTCCCATTAATGTACACTCTGCACCCCATCGTGACTGAAAAAAAAACAGAAATGTAGAAATTTGTACAAATTTATTAAACAAGAAAAACTGAAATATCACATGGTCAAAAGTATTCAGACCCTTTGCTCATACACTCATATTTAAGTCACATGCTGTCCATTTCCTCATGATCCTCAATGAGATGGTTCTATTCCTTAATTGGAGTTCAGCTGTGTTTAATTAAACTGATAGGACTTGATTTGGAAAGGCACACACCTGTCTATATAAGACCTCACAGTGCATGTCAGACCAAGTGAGATTCACGAGGTCAAAGGAACTGCCCAAGTAGCTCAGAGGCAGAATTGTGAAAAGGCAAAGATCTGGACAAGATAACAAAAGAATTTCTGCAGTACTCAAGGTTCCTAAGAGCACAGTGGCCTCCATAATCCTTAAATGAAAGATGTTTAGGACCACCAGAAGTCTTCCTAGACCTGGCCAATCAAACATATGGAATGGCTTACAGCACCTCATGGACAGGTAGGGTTATCATATTACCCTAGGGTGGGGCGCATGTCTGCCCAAAGAGTCCTTCTTGGATAGCATACAACCATCAAATGTTGAAAAAGGACAGCGCTTCACAAGTTAGTGAATGCATCAAACTTTTTTATCCCTCTTCGTGTTGCGACATTTCAATCCTCAGGAAAGATCCTCAGGGATCGAAACGTCGCAACAGGAGACAGGATAAACGAAGTTTGATGTATTCACCAACTTGTGAGGCGCTGTCCTTTTTCAACATTTCCTAAACCTAGCTGTCTAGCCAAACTGAGCAATTGTTGGAGAAGAGCCTTGGTGAAAGAGGTAAAGAAGAACCCCAATATCACTGTGGCTAAGCTCCAGAGATGCAGTAGGGAGATGGGAGAAAGTTCCAGAAAGTCAAGTATCATTGGAGCACTCCACCAGTCGGGCCTTTATGGCAGAGTGGCCCGATGGAAGCCTCTCCTCAGTGAAAGACATATGAAAACCTGTATAGAGTTTGCAAACAAACACATGAAGGGCTCCCAGACTATGAGAAATAAGATTCTCTGGTCTGATGAGATGAAGATAGAACTTTTTGGTGATAATTCTTAGTATGTGTGGAGAAAACCAGGCAATGCTCGTCACCTGACCAATACAATCCCAACAGTGAAACATGGTGACTGGTTGCAATTGAAGGAATCATGAATGTGGACAAGTTCAGAGATATCCTGGATGAAAACCTCTTCCAGAGTGCTCTGGACCTCAGACTTGGCTGAAGGTTCTTCTTTCAACAAGACAATGGCCCTATGCACACAGCTAAAATAACAAAGGAGTGTCTTCAGAACATCTCTGTGACCATTCTTGACTGGCCCAGCATAACTCTGACCTAAACCTAATTGAGCATCTCTAGAGAGACCTGAAAATGTCTGTCCACCATTATTCACCATCCAACCTGACGGAACTGGAGAGGATCTGCAAGGAGGAATGGCAGAAGATCCCCAAATCCAGGTGTGAAAAACTTGCTACATCATTCCCAAGAAGACTCATGGCTGTACTAGGTCAAAAGGTGCTTCTACTCAATATTGAGCAAAGGGTGTGAATACTTATGACCATGTGATATTTCAGGTTTTTTTTTTTAAATAAATTTGCAAAAATGTCTACATTTCTGTTTTTTTCAGTCAACATAGGGTGCAGAGTGTACATTTATGAGAAAAAAATGAAATTTTTTGAATTTACCAAATGGCTGCATTGAAACAAAGAGTGAAAAATTTAAAGGGATCTGAATACTTTGCATACCCACTGTGCATAAGGTGCAACTAGGAATAGAGAATACATTGAGCAGTTCTGTAAGTCTTCTGATAACAATACAAAACTTGCTTGGAATTTTTTTTCGCTGCGGAGGGAAGAATTTCTATCCAATTTAGCTGTGCCTGTAGGGTTCGCTTTTGTCAGAGCTTTGTCACTTAACCTTGAAAAATGCTGTATTTCATTCATCTATCATAACTATGTTTTCGAACAGGAAATTATGAAAATGCTGAACTTCTGAACATCTGGATTTATTCATTTTCCTATTTTGAGATCACTTCTTTGCTATGTTGAAATATTTGATGATGCACATCTATACTTCCAGACAGTTAAATACTGTAAACCTTTTTTTCCAGTAAATGTACAGCCAGTTACATTGGCTTTCCTCATTCACTCATACATATCTTCCATATTTGCTTTTCATTTTTTCCACCAAAAGTAATAAGTTAATGTACATTTACAGACAAAGTGTCAGAATAACAATACATTACCAACATCAAAGCTAAGATGTTACTGTGCAGAAAAAGAACTAAAGAAATGAGACAAGAGCTCATCGTCTTCCATGCTCAGCTGCCAAAAACAGAGTGCATGGCTGAGAATGTGGAAGTGCTCGATGTAACTGCCAAGATCGTCCTGAGATCCACAAACGTTACTGCCTACAAAAACATAAGGCGATATCCATAAAGAATAGCGTTTTGCACACCAATACAGATGAACAGTGCAATGGAGGAAGATAGCCCAAAATCATTACCGACCACTTAATGAATCTGGCACATTTCGGCAACTATGCACAACCTTAAAGAAACACTATTACAAGTTTTTTTTTTTATTTTAACTAAATCGGTGTATATGTGTATGTAGTGTAGTGTATTAATATACTTACCGATTGCAGTCTTCTCCAGGATCTGGCGCTGTCCTGCTCTTCTTCTCATTAATGTCAAGCTGTGTTCTGCATGGCACAGAAGTGGCTTTTAGGCTTGTGCACACATTTACCGCATCTGCCGCATAACGGCCACACTTGCGGCAAGCTCCATGCATTGTCTATAGGGCTTGCAGTAGGTGCGGCAAGTGTGGTATAGCCGCGGTTCCAGCACTTGCGGCCGCAAAAAAACGTGGTCAGCATTTTTTTTTCGCAGCCGTAACTGCCGCATCTGCCCCAACCGCATTTGCCGCACCTGCAGCAAGCCCATAGACAATGCATGGGGCTTGCTGCAAGTGTGCCGCAAGTGCGGCCGTTATGGGGCAGATGCGGTAAATCGGCCGCAAATTGTAAAAAACGCTACTGTGAAAGGGGCCTTATTGAGTTTTTTAGTGCAGTTTTGTTACACGCAGATCCTTATGCCAGCAAAGTCAATGAGATTTCTGACGTTTTGTGAGCATGCTGCTTTTTCTTCTCTTGCAGACTTGGTGCATAAATAAATCTGCAGCATGTCAATTCTTTCATCATTTTTCCACCCCAAATGCGTGAAAAACACATGAAAAAACTGATACAAAAACACATAAAAACATAGCATTTATGGTGCGGTTATGTGCTTTTTTGTATGCTGATGAGATGCAGATTTGGTGCAGAAATGACTCCAACCAAATAGTCAATGTGCACACATACCCTTCCGGTGTAAGTCTATGGGGTATCAGAACGAAACTCCATTAGCTTACTTCATAAACACTTCCAGCACATGCATAGAGCACGGAGTGAGCCAGATAGTCTGAAGAGCAGGGACACCACTGAGGAGCGGAATGGCGCTTGATACTGAAGAAGACTGTGGGGAGTATTTTAATATATAAACTACATGCATATATAGAAGCTTAATAAAATATAAACTTCATGGACATGATTCTCTAGGACAGGGGTCTCAAACTCGGCTGGGTTGGTGGGCCGCACATAGAAAAATATTGATATCGGGGGGCCGCATTGCTTGTAGGACTAAGGGTCCTTTCACATCAGCGGTAAATGCTGATCGCAGCAGTTGCGGTGAAATAAACGGCCGCGATCGTGGCACACTTGCGGCAAGCCCCATACAATGTCTATGGGGCTTGCGGTAAGTGTGCAGCAGGTGCGGTTTCTGCACTTGCGGCTGCAAAAAAAAATGCTGCATACCGCGGTTTTTTCGCGCCCGCACCTGCCGCACACTTACCGCAAGCCCCATAGACATTGTATGGGGCTTGCCGCAAGTGTGCCACGATCGCGGCCGTTATGCGGTAATCGCGGCAGTTGCGTTTTTTCACGGCAACTGCCGCGAAAAGCGCAAAACGTGATGTGAAAGCAGCCTAAGTGACATTTTTAGTAATACCAGATTTTTTTTGCTCAATGTAGTAATGTCAAAATCCTGACCCCTTTCTTGTAGTAATGTCCCCATCTTGGTCCCTTTTTTACTGATGTCCCCAACCTGGTCTGAATTCTTATCACACACTAACTCACGCACACACTAACACACTCACTCACTGTCACTTATGTGGAACAAAAGGGGGGGGGACCACAACCGATGAACGGTACCTGGTGGTCTAGTGGGGGTGACAATAACAGATGTGGGGGGTTCGCATCTCACCTTTGCAGGTTGTGCAACCCTGCACAACCTCGGCATATCACAGTGGATGGCTCCGGACTCCAGTGGTCGGGGTTTCCTCCACGAGCAGCTCCTTCTTCCGGTCAGGTGACTCGAGCAGTCGATCACCTGCCCCTGTGACGTTCTCAGCTACGTCACTGCAGGTCCTTTGGATTCTGTTAGCGGTGACTCTGGTTCACAGCTGTTCCTGCTGCAACCCTAGGATGGGGATATGATATTTGTACAGAAGTGTGAGATTATAACAGAAGCGCTAGAGCACAGGAGGCACACGTTTAATTACCTTTGATATACCACAATGCATTTCCACGGCGGTCCGCCGTCTTCATCACGTAAATCCACCTGATGAAGATGGCGGACTGCCGTGGAAACGTGTTGTGGTATATCAAAGGTACTTAAACGTGTGCCTCCTGTGCTCTAGCGCTTCTGTTATAATCACACACTTCTGTACAAACTCGCAGGCACGCTCACAGGCAGGCACACAGGCAGGCACACAGGCAGGCAGGCTCACAGGCAGGCACACAGGCACTCTCACAGGCAGGCACACAGGCACTCACATTAACACACACATTAACACACATACACTTTTGCTATGCTAACCATGCTGGCGGCGGTCCCGTGCATGGGACCGCCGCGGTCTCTGCTATAATCTTCTTTCCGGCCGCTTCACTCTGCCGCTCGCACTGCTGATGTGCCAGTTCAATGTAAGCGGCAGTCAGTGAATGAGAGGCCCGCAGGTGACCTCGGTGTATGACGTCACCTGCGGGCCTCTCATTGGCTGACGCGGCTTGCATTGAACTTACAGAGGGGCAGAGCGTGCGTCGGAGTGAAGCGGGCAGCGGCCGGAAGTAATATTATAGCAGAGACCGCGGCGGCCCCATGCACTGGACCGCCGTCAGCATGGTCAATTGTCCAAGGTGCCGGGGGCCGCACAGGGAAGCCCTAGGGGCCGCATGCGGCCCGCGAGTTTGAGACCCCTGCTCTAGGAAGTCTACTCCAGTCAGAGACTGCAGTACATTTGAGTCATGGATTACACCACTGTTTTGATTATGATGAATTTGCAGGCGCTTGGTCACGCCACTTACCTTCTAAGGTCCACCTACTTTTTAAAAAGATGGCAGAGCTGGCCTAGTATGACGTGAAAACGCCATCATATCAAACAGTCACAGTCTGAATTCTGATGAGTAAAATTTGGATCTTTTCTTCTGTTTTGAGTCTTTAAGCAAATCCTATATAATAATTGCCAGCTGCTGGCATTCGGCCACAGTGCCGCTATTCCGGCATGCACCAGGGCCGGATGCCAGCGCTGTGAGCGATGGTGCGCTTGCTCGCCATCGCGAGCCGCAATTAACGCCACTACAAGTACACACGGCGCTCGCGATGGCGCGCATGCGCCATCGTGAGCGCCGCCGTACCGAGAATCCACTGCCGCGAGCATCTCCGCCAATCCTCGCGACCAGCCGCGGCCTCCCGACGTGCAAGCATGCGCAGTAAGCCGCAGATAGACACTCCGACAGGACCTTTGGTGATGTCACAGTCATGTGATTATACACATGACCGTACATCACTGGAACTCCGCCTCCTGTAGTCTTCACTTATTCCTAGCTATGACACGGAACTGTCACAGCTCTGAAGGAGGGAATGAGGGGCAGAGACACAGAAGGAAGGAGCAGACACAGGGAAGGGGGGCACTGTAACAGAGGGGAGAGCAGAGAGACGGAATGGGGGGCAGAAACACAAAAGCACAGGAGGAAGAAGGCACGTGAAGGCAGGGGCACAGGACAGGGGCACAAGACAGAGGACAGGGGCTCAGGACAGAGGAGAAGATAAGGACAGAGGACAGGAGCACAGGACAGGGGCACAGGACAGAGGACAGGAGCACAGGAAAGAGGGCCACAGGACAAGTCTTTATTGGAGAAAGATCTCCGGTCGCTATAAAGATATAGCAAAAAAATAATGTTCACAGATAGCCTCGGTTATTCAAACTGTCCTAAAAGTAATTTATTAACCCCGCTTAAGAGCATTTTTTAAATTTCAATGATAAAACAAACTGTCTAAAAGAAAATAGTTTATTGACCATAACAACCCATTACAGTGCTGCTGTCACCCCTAACTGCTGTCATAAAATAAAAATTGCACTGTTATTGGTTGCTATGGGCATCAAGGATATTTTTTTCTTTTAGACAGTTTTAAAAAATCTGCCCTAAATGTGTTTTATCTATCCTGATGCTGGACATTCACTATAAGCTCCTTGCTCTTGCATCATCGGGGGCCGGATGTTAGCAGGCGTGACCAGCTCAGGTGATGTCATATTCTGACGTTTCCTGCAGGAATAAACATTAATTTTTAAGTTCACGTATTTGTAGAGTTGTTTATAAGACCCTCAGGTGGGGAGGGTGCATAATTAATTATAGTATGCTGAAGGAAACACCACCATGCCCACCAACTAAGCCTGTCACTCCCACTAGTTTGCTTTAATGATGCAAGTGGGGGCTTCACACACCCCACCTGGGGGTCTTACCCCCAGAACCCCGCTTCTGTTATAAACAACTACATGATCATGTGGACTTACAAATTAATGTTTATTCATTCTGTAAAAGGAAAGGCCGGACCATGCCCACCACCTAAGATGATCACACCCACTACTTCCAACCCCCGATACAAGCATACCAGTCTTTAATAGGGTTAATACATTTTCATTTGAAATATTCAGGGTTTCACCTCAAGTCTATTCTTTATCATTCTGTGAACTACTCTGATGTAAAGACACTGCTGTACCTTTCTAGTATATTCATGATATGCATACATATTAATATATACTGTACATAGTTGGGGCTTCTTCCAAAGTAAATCACATTAAAATCGATAAATGCAGTTGAAATTTTCTATTTGTCATTTACAGACATTACCATAGTATGGATGAGTTCAGTCACTATGACTTACTGGATGCACAGTCACACAGAAGAGTTGCTGAAGGACACAAGGCCAGCTTCTGCTTGGAGGATACCTCTTGTGACTATGGTTACTATCGGAGGTTTGCGTGTACTGCACATACACAGGTGAGAACTGCAATAATGGAGTTCTACTCTTAAGGCCCAGTCTTACATAACAACGCATC
Organism: Allobates femoralis; assembly: GCA_033576535.1. Taxonomy (NCBI): domain Eukaryota; kingdom Metazoa; phylum Chordata; class Amphibia; order Anura; family Aromobatidae; genus Allobates; species Allobates femoralis. The sequence continues at coordinate 716,907,698 of JARQOC010000003.1, forward strand.
AGCAATCCCGATAACGATGTGCAGAGACCGCTGGTGCATCGTTTACACATCGCTGGTAAGATGTCAAACAGGCATCTCACCAGCGATGTGAGAAACGACGCACCAGCAATCCAGAATTATACCAAGGTTGTTGTGAATTTTCTCTCCATAACGTAGCATTGAGATTGTTGCTCATTATCTCTGTCAAACACAACGATATAGCACTCCCAGCAGGAGCACAACGACGCAGGAATGACCCAGAGGAGTGTGTAACGATCAACGATCTCACAGCAGGGGCCAGATTGTTGGTGCGTGGCACACAGAACGACATCGCTGTTGCGTCACGAATTTTGTGACGCAACAGCGATTCCAATAGCGATCTCTTTATGTGTGACAGGGCCTTAAGTAATCATTGAATTAAAGAGCAATTTATAAAATATTGTCATTATGTTTGTAATAAGTATTTGGACATATACCTTTTACCTACTAGATAGTGGATACCTACTGGAGCTTTAGAAACACCCGATTCTAAATCCATTGACATTAATTTAGAGTTGCAGCTATAATAGCCTCCACTCTTGTGGGAAGGTTTTCAACAAGATTTTGGAGTATTTGTGGGAATTTTTGTTCATTCATCCAGTAAAGCAGACAATGATGTTGCACGAGAGGCCGAGCTCTAAATCTGCATTCTACTTAAAGTACCACTACAGTGTTTTTCTTTTTTATTGCACTGCTGTAGTGGTGCTTCTAAGTCCTGGCCCATAGTGTTATACTAACCTTCCACTGCCTTAATCCTTTCCAAGGGGCACACCAGGGGGTCTGCAGCAAAAAGTGACCTGCCGGAAACTCCAGTGTTTCATAGAGCATTCCAGAGGTCACACCACAATACATCTTTAAGAGAGTCTTTTTCTGGCTTCCTTAGCAATGCATTGATCGCTTGTGATGTAACTTCTGATTTATGGCCAGCCAAAAGTTATGGGCTCAAGATTGCATCACTGGACCTTAGCAGCACTGAAAAATGATGAAACCACTGAAGGGTCAATATAAGAATAGGGTCAGTAGGCTTACATTTAGTGCACTACTCCAGTGCTGAAAAAGAAAACAAAACCTTGTTGTGGTGCTTTAATACCAAAGGTGATGGATGAGATTGAGGTCAGGGCGTCTTTGCAGCCAATTAAATTCTTCCATACCAAACTCACCCAAACATATTTTGCTTTTTGCAGAGGAGTCACAATCATGGACAGAAAAGGGCCTTTCCCAAACTGTTCCTATAAAATTATAAAAAACAGTGGAAGCGGTTCCAAGCACCACAGCAGGGAGCAGCAGCTGACACATGCGCGTTGCTCAGGGGGCGGCAACCACACCGGGCCAGAAACTACAGCAGTTCACCCACACACAAAAGAAAAATTGCGATATAAACCATACACGGTAGGAGGAACAGTCAGTTTCTTCAGGCATATTTATTAGACACACGGTACAGAAATTATTCAAAGGTGCATCACGGGCGGGGAGGGGAGCTGGAGGCACAGGACATCCTATGTCTTCAGCTCCCCTCCCCGCCCGTGATGCACCTTTGAATAATTTCTGCACCGTGTGTCTAATAAATATGCCTGAAGAAACTGACTGCTGAGTACCCCTCTGTTCATCCTACCGTGTATGGTCTACAAAATTATAAGTATACAATTGTAGAAAAATTTCTTGTACCTGAAGCATTACGTTTTTCCTTCAGTGAAACTTATAGGCCCAGGCCAAGCTCTGACAAACAACCCCATAGCTTATCTCTCTTCCACCAAACATTATAGTTGGCAGAATGCAGTCAGGAAGGTAACATTCTTCTGGCATCTGTCAAACCCACACTCATCGATCAGTCTGCCAAATAGAGAAGAATGATCCCTCACTCCACTGCTCAACAATCCAGCGGCAATGTGCATTAATCCACTCCACCCAATGTTTGGCATTTTGCTTGGTGTTGTAAGGCTTGCATGCAGGTGCTCCACCAGGGAAATCCATGTGCAGAGCTGTTTGATGATGTGAATGCCAGAAAAAGTTTGGAACTCAACAGTTAACGAGTCAGCAGTGTTAGCAACTTTTATGCAATTCGAGCCTCAGTGCTCGGTGACCCTGCTGTGTAACTTTACATGTTCCACCAGTTTGTGAATGAGTTGCTGTGAACACTTTCACTTCTCAATACTACCACTCACTGCTTATCGTGGAATATTTTCATGATATATATAATCTCACAAAGTTAATTCAGTGATAGGATGCCACCATGGTAAAGAATCAGTTCATGAAATTTCTTCTGTCCTATATATTCCACAGTTAACAGTGGTATTATCGAAAAGTGAAGTTTTCCACAGCAACTAAGCAATTAATTTACTATATTTGGACATAAAATACATATACAGCGGGAAAAAAAGTATTCAACACGACAACAATATTCTAGTTAAATATAGTTCTAAAGGTGGTATTAACATGAATGTGTCAGAAACAACGCATCCAATCCACACAGGCAAAGAAATAAAACTATACAAGTCTATAAATAGCCTCTGTTGATGATGACAGCTTCAAGACAATTCCTGTATGGAGAAACTAGTCACATACAGTACAGACCAAAGGTTTGGACACACCTTCTCATTCAAAGAGTTTTCTTTATTTTCCTGACTATGAAAATTGTAGCGTCACACTGAAGGCATCAAAACTATGAATTAACACATGTGGAATGCACATCTGACGTTTGTGCATCTCTGCATTCCGTCCAAAAACCTGGTTTTTTTTAGCAGAAACTGAGTTTTCTGTGCTCAGCAGTGTTCCTAGTTTTTTGCTCGTTTTCCGCCCGGTTTTACAGCGTTTTTCTCTGCGGTTTTCTCAGCGGTTTTGAAAACTGAGTTTTTTGTGCACTTCATCAGCTGAAACCGCTGGAAAAACGGTGGAAAGAAGTCACTTGCTCTTCAGTTTTGACTGAAAACGACCAGCAGAAAACCGTTCTAGTGAAGACAGAGTTTTCTAAAATCCATTGACTAGCATGTTAATCCAACCGGAGGATAGGATTAACATAAATTAACATAAAACTGAGCGGAAAACGCCGACGGAAAACGTCCAAAAGCAGCCCACAAAACGACTGATGTGCACATACCCTAAATGCTTAACAAAAATGTGTGAAACAACTGAAAATATGTCTTCTATTCTAGGTTCTTCTAAGTAGCCACCTTTTGCTCTGATTATTGCTTTGCACACTCTTGGCATTCTCTTGATGAGCTTCAAGAGGTAGTCACCGGAAATGGTTTTCACTTCACAGTTGTGCCCTGTCAGGTTTAATAAGTGGGATTTCTTGCCTTATAAATGGGGTTGGACTATCAGTTGTGTTGTGTAGAAGTCTGGTGGATACACAGCTGATAGTCCTACTGAATAGACTATTAGATTTTGTATTATGGCAAGAAAAAGCCATCATTACTTTAAGAAATTAAGGTCAGTCAGTCCGAAAAATTGGGAAAACTTTGAAAGTGTCCCCAAGTGCAGTTGCAAAAACCATCAAGTGCTGCAAAGAAACTGGCTCACATGAGGACCATCCCAGGAAAGGAAGACCAAGAGTCACCTCTGCTGTAGAGGATAAGTTCATCCTAGTCACCAGCCTCAGAAATCGCAGGTTAACAGCAGCTCAGATTAGAGACCAGGTCAATGCAACACAGAGTTCAAGCAGCAGACATCTCTACAACAACTGTTAAGAGGAGACTTTGTGCAGCAGGCCTTCATGGTAAAACAGCTGCTAGCAAACCATTGCTAAGAACAGGCAACAAGCAGAACAGACTTGTTTGGGCTAAAGAACACAAGGAATGGACATTAGACCAGTGGAAATCTGTGCTTTATTCTGATGAGTCCAAATTTGAGATCCTTGGTTCCAACCACCATATCTTTGTGCGACGTAGAAAAGGTTAACGGATGGACTCTACATGCCTGGTTCCCACAGTGAAGCATGGAAGAGGAGGTGTGATGGTGTGGAGGTGCTTTGCTGGTGACACTGTTGGGGACTTATTCAAAATTGAAGTCATACTGAACCAGCATGGCTACCACAGCATCTTGTAGCGGCATGCTATTCCATCCGGTTTGCGTTTAGTTGAACCATTATTTATTTTTCAACAGGACAATAACCCCAAACACACCTCCAGGCTGTGTAAGGGCTATTTGACCAAGAAGGAGAGTGATTGGGTGCTACGCCAGATTACCTGGCCTCCACAGTCACCAGATCTGAAACCAATCGAGATGGTTTGAGGTGAGCTGGACCTCAGAGTGAAGGCAAAAGGGCCAACAAGTGCTAAGCATTTCTGGGAACTCCTTCAAGACTGTTGGAAGACCATTTCCGGTGACTAGGGTGTGCAAAGCACTAATCAAAGCAAAAGGTGGCTATTTCAAGAACCTAGAATATAAGACATATTTTCAGTTATTTCACACTTTTTTGTTAAGTATATAATTCCACATGTGTTAATTCATAGTTTTGATGCCTTCAGTGTGAATCTACAATTTTCATACTCATGAAAATAAAGAAAACTCTTTGAATGAGAAGGTGTGTCCAAACTTTTGGTCTGTTCTATACATTGCTCGAGTGTGATTTTGGCCCATACTTCCACATATAGGCTATGTTCACACTGTGTGCTTTTGATCTGTTTTTTGGGGGTTGTTTTTCTCATTTTTTCAGCTGCAAAACAGGATCAGATTTTCAAAACAATGAAACAGAAAACGGATCATTCAATTTTGATCCGCTTTTTCTGGTGCGTTTTTTAAGCCTATGCAAAATGGTTTAAATGGGAAAAGCGGATCATTAAAACGCAGCAATAATTGGCATGCTGCTTTTATTTAAGGATTACTTTTCAGGGGAAAAACGCACCAAATCTTAAATTCCCAGACTGAACAGAAAAACTTAAAAACTCATTGACTTTGCTAGGATTCCATTTGAATGATGCGTTCACTGCAAAAACAGATCCCAAAAAATTAATCAAAAACGCAGTGTGAACATAGCCAGACACTCTTCAAATCATAAAGGTTCCTTGGACTCCTATGAGCTTTAGTTCCTTCTACAAATTTTCTCACTAGTGAACATAGACAGAAGATGGCCCTTTTGCAAGAACAATGTATGGGCCCTTTCAGCCCAAGAGCTCATTAATATACCGTACATACTTTCACCTGCTTTTTAGGTGGATATGGGCCCCCTTATCTCTTGGGCCCCTATGCTGCTGCACATGTTGCAATGAAATGTCTGCCCCTGATTTTTTTTATTGCATTCATGTCAGGTGATTGGCTTGGCAATTTTAGCAGCTTTATTTTGCTTTGTTTTTCTCTGAAACAAATTCAGAATTTCCTTGGCTGTGTGTTTGGGATCATCCTCGTTTCATCTTCATCAATTTGGTAGATAGCAGATTTTTAATCGATAACGTCTCTGTACAATTGCCCATTCCTTAAATTATATGAAGTTTGCTAGTGCTAAATGTTGAAATACAGCTCCACTCCATAATGTTCCCACCTCCAAACTTCATTGTTGACATTTTCACAATGCTGATATTTTGGGGATGATATGCAGTGCCTTTTGGCATACAAACATGGTGTTTATTATGGTATCCAGAGTTTTTGGTCTCATCTGACTAGGCTATATTCTCCCAGCATTTCACAGGCTTGTTTAAATCTTGTTGAGCAAATTTTAAATGCACTTGAACATACTTTTTAGATCAGCAATGGAGTCTTATGTGGTGAGTGTGCATACAGGCCATGGAGATTGAGTGTATTACTTGTTGTTTTCTTTGAAACAATTGTATCTGTGGATTCCAGGTCTTTCTGTACCTCTCCACAGGTGATCCTTGGCTCTTGGACAACTCTTCTGATAATTATTTACACTCCTGTCTGAAATCTTGCCAGGAACACCTGTTTGTGGTCGGTTTATGGTAAAATGATGTTCTTTCTACTTCTGTATTATGGCCCCAAGAGTGCTCACTGTGACTTTCAGTAGTTTCGAAATTCTTCTGTAATCAATGCCATCAGTATGTTTTGCAATGATAAGATTGTGAAAGTCTGGAAACAGCTCATTGGTTTTACCCATCATGAGAGGTTTCCTGTGTGGCTCCTGGGTAATGAGACACCATTTTATAGGCCATCAATTGAACCAGCTGATATTATTTTTCATTAAGTGGCAGTATTGCTTTCTAATTACTGATAGGTTTCAGCTGGAGTCTTGACTCTCCATGGCCTTTTGCATCTCACTTTTTTCATGTGTTTAATTCTTTTTCCCTTTCCACTTTTTTCCTAATTTCTATTTATTAAACAACTTAATTTATGGACATGTATGGTTTAATTTCCTTTACTGTGTGATTGCTTGGGTTGTTACCAAAATCTGTTGAGAAAAATACATGTCAATAGTACCTTTAGAAATATATTTATTTAGAATTGTTGACATATTCTTTCACCCACTGTATGTATATCTGTTACTATGGGAGAATCCTATTAAAGCAGTAGTCCCCAACCTTTTTTGCACCAGGGATCGGCTTCATGCAAGACCATTTTTCCATGGCCCGGCAGGGGTGGTGCTTTGGTCACATGGGGCTAGGCTATGGAGAATGGTACCTCATTTCCCCGAAAGCAAGACAATGCCTTATATTAATTTTGGCTCCCAAAGATTTGCAACGTCTTATTTTCAGGGGATTTCTAATCATTCCATCCCCTTGCAGCCCCCAATGCAGTAACCTCATCATCCGCTTGCAGCCCACAATATCCCCATCATCCCCTTGCAACCCCCTATGTCCACATAATACTCTTGCAGCCCATAATATCCCAATCATCCCTTGCAGCCCCAATATCCCAATCATCCCCTTGAAGCCCATAATATCCTCATCATCCCATTGCAGCCCATAATATACACGTCAAACCTTAGCAACTCCCAATATTCCCATCATCTCCATGCAGCCTATAATATCCCCGTCATGCCCTTGCAGCCCCCATCTTCCCCTTCCAACCCCCAATTACGGTACTTGCAAAAAAAAAAAACAAAAAAAACACACTTTTCTCGCTGGTCCCCCGGCGCCTCTCAGCTCCCTGTACATCTATGTCAGCATGCCTCTCATAATAGTGTCTGTTGGGAGCCACGTCACTGAGGGGTGGGGAAGCGGGCTGCATCCAATCCACGCAATGAGCTCTCAGCCGCCGCAGACTTTCAGTGTGTAGCACTGATCTGCAGTGGCACCATGGACCCCAACAGCCTGATCCAGGTCTTCGGACGAGTGGTTAGGTACTCCTGTATTAGAAGACCATTTATGTGATATATATACTTGTGTCATTTGTTGACTTTTTAGGATTTATTACAGACTTGAAAGATAGGTGCAATGTCTGCCAAATCTCAATTAGATGACTCGATTATTATTTCATCCACTTTTTTTTAGTATCTCAGTTTACTTGCATATAATTACTTTTTTTCACATATGTTATACAGATTTTGAGTGCCATGATGTTTTCAAATTTAAATCCAAAACCCAAATCAGAATTATTTAGGTTAACTAAGCAGTGCATTCTAAGAGATAGCAAAGCTTGTTATATGTGTTAGTTATATGGGGATCTCTCCACTGTCGCCAATTGCAGTTGTTGGAGGAAGAAGGATCGGACAAATGGATTCCAATATGTCCAATTATTTTGAACTCAACGAACATAAGTTACCACCAGAGAAATGTTTGGCAGCAGCTTACTCTTCTTACCTTATGCAGAACACAAGCATGTTGTTTTTTGTATTTTTTTTTATTTGACATCTTGCATTATACATCTTTAGATATATTAGGCATAGAGGTAAGATAAGGAAGATCACATTTAGACATAAGTTCAGTGAATATCTGCAAATTAAATTTGAACCCATCACCAGGTTTTGTCATATAAGCTATGGCCACCACCAATAAGCATTCATACACAGTATGCGCTGTATATAAGTCCCCAGGCCACTCTGTAAAACATAAACCTTTATTATACTCACTTGTGGAGCGGTCTGATGGATGTTACTGGTCTTGATCCAGAGCCTCTTCACTTTTTATGATGGCTGTCCTACTTCGTGTGGACGAGGCATCCTATATCATCCACTCACTAGCCTTCATTGCGCTTCTGCGCACAAGAACTTCTTTCTACACTGCTGAGGATAAATCAAAGTGTTTTAATGGGCAGGCACGGGAAAAGGTCAAAGAACACCCATGTAGTGTGGAAGTTCGAGTATTCTTCGACCTTTCCCCATGCTCAGGCACGTTGCTGTGCCCCTCAGCAGGGCAAAGAGAAGCGAGCATGTGCAAGAGCGCAATGAAGGCCAGAGAGTGGATGACATAGGTTGCATCATCCACGAGAAGCAAGGAAAAAGGACAATAATCAGAAGAAGAAGATCAAGACCAGTGATGCCCCATAGGTTAGTATAATATAAGCTATTTTTCATGTTTTACATATTGGCCCTGGGACTTATATACAGCATTCTAGCATGCTGTATATAAGGGTTTACTGCTAGTGGCTGCAGCTATTTGCAAAAAACTGGTGACAGTTTTACTTTGATTTTAGATGTCTTTTTACAGAGAGACAATGCAATACAACACAATACTTCTTTACAACTGTCCAGTTGTGTAAAGGACTTTCCTGTTTGTATGTTACGAGGACAATGCCAGTTGGTGATATAAAACACAGAATTTGTTATATTCAGTATTCTATGAACTCTTATTGTCAAACTGGCAAGAATAGCTTCATCCAGAGGAAAGAATAGACTGTTCTACAAGGAGAACAAGAGGCTTAATAGCAAGAGTTACTTGGCTTCATGTAATACGCAGATTTTCCGATGCGAGGTGAAACCTCAGACGTTATTTGATCAGAAGCCATTTTCTATTCAAACTCAAAGCCAAGATTTTTTAAAAATCCCTTTCTGTAATAGCATCTACCACGTCTGCAGAGAAGCATGCATGTCCCACTTTCTGTAAGCCTCTACAGCCTCACATTACCCTGAAACGTGACTGTCTGCAGATACACTGTATGGATTTTTCTCTTCTAGTTCTGTGTCATAGAGATAGCGTAATAGTAATTATAAATAATTTTTTTATGCACAACGTTTGGAACTATGGAAAGTTTATAATCAAATAGTAAAGCATTCTTAGGTATGTTCTTCTGGAGTCCATAGGCCAATAAACATAACAAATGCCATGTATTCTTGATAAACCAGCTCAAATTTGTATTAAAGGGAACCTGTCAGATGGTTTATGCCCCTCCAGCTATCACTGTCTGTAGCTGCAGCTTTATAATACTATTCTAATCATCCCTGTCTGAGCTCATAGTGTAATATGAAAGGTGAAAGAAACGCATTTATAAACTTACATTTCAGTCCCCACCTTGGAGGAGGGGAACTGTCTGGCAGGATAATAGTTAACTCACTTTTAACTTGGATGGCTAAAGGACCTGTGTGATGTAACGATCATGTGACCATAGTGGGTGGAGCTAAGCCAGCAAACATATTATGCTCTATGAGAACTTAGCTCCACCTATTGTAGTCACATGGTTGTGACATCACATCAGGTCTCCCAACATGTTCTAGCACAAGGCTGAAATGTTAACTATTAACCTGCCAAACAGTCCCCGTCCTCCAAGCTGGGGACTGATCACGTGATCAGCCCGGCTTCAATAAGCGCATTGCGCATGCTCAGAGTCGGACCGATTATGTGATCGGCCCCATAATGCACTGAGGATGATCACGTGATCGGCCCCATAATGCACCAGGCCGGAAGTGACGTAGCGCCCGGTGCATGACAAGCTTCCAGAGGGCGGGAGATGCCAAATAGAGGGCAGAGAGGATGAAACAATAACGCCGCCCAGCGTGGTGCGCACAGCCGCATGGAGCAGTGCTACATGGAGCCTGGCACCTCTTTCTCAGTCCCCTTATTCACAGACTTATGTAAGTTACAATTCATTTTTCTAATCTTTTATAGGGCCATTTTAGCACAGATAGGGATCGATAGGGAGCAGCTAGGAAGGTGTAGGGACAGGTAGTGATAGTGTAGGGCCTTAATTCCAGGTGACAGGTTCCCTTTAAAAACCTGTAAAAAAAAAAATATAAAAGTTCAAATCACCCCCCTTTTCCCGAATCACAATAAAAGTATATAATATATATATATATATATATATATATATATATATAAAAAAATCCACGTCTGGTATCGCCGCATTCAGAATCGCCCGATCTATCACCATATTAAATCCATTAATGAGAGCCGTAAACTCCGTAACGGAAAAAATGGTCCAAACGACAAAATTCAGTTTTTTTGGTTGCCGTGTTTTTGCTATAAAATGCAATAACGGGCAATCAAAACTGCGGATCCCCCCAAAAACGGTATCATTAGAAACGTTAGCTCAAGACGCAAAAAATAAGCCATCACCCAGCCCCAGATCCCGAAAAATGAAAACGCTACGGGTCGCAGAACAAGGAGCAAAAAGTCTGTTTTTTTTTCTTTTTCAAACTTCTGAATTTTTTTTCACCACCTAGATACCAGTAAAGGTATACATGTTGGGTGTCTACGAACTCCTATCGAAGCGAGGCATCACCCCATCACGTCGGGTTTACCATATAGTGAACATGGCGACTAAAATACCCAAAAAAAAAACATGTCATTGCATATGAAAGTACAACTCGTCCCGTAAAAAACAAGCCATCATATGTCTATACTGACGGAAAAATAAAAACGTTATGGCTCTTGGAAGCAGGGGAGCAAAAAACGAAAATGAAAAAAAAAATTCCCGAGTCATGAAGGGGTTAAACAACTTGATATTGGAATAATAATAATTTCCACAATTGGATGTGTTTATAAAAATGATCCTGTACTAAGATAATCTTATATATCTGTCCCTGCCATGTACTGTTTAATGATGTCCAAGTTTGACCATACAAGGGGACATGGTTCTGGGCTGGGGAGGATGCCTTGTTGTGGAGAAGTCATCTTTTAACACTTCATACAAAAGAGCTGTTTAACACCATGGGGCGGATGCTGCCTGGAAAACAATTCCACCTCCAGATCTTACTTTAAATAAAAGGGAAGTTCCCAGTGTGATGTGATACCTGCCCTCTCCCCTCCTGTTCTCACTGTAGAGCTGTGTGTGATATCTGCAGATTTCTCTCAGCTTTAGCCTCCATATCACAGGCAGCCGGGGTGCAACTTTGTTACAATACAGCAGAGCTCAGGGAGCTGTGAAAAATGTGTTTGCAAGAAATCAAATTTAATTTCTCTTGTTCTGTGTCAGTTACTTGTCTCACACTGGTAACTCCCCTTTTATTTAAAACAAGCTCAGGGGGCAGAGTTATCTTCCAGGCAGCATCCACCCCATAGCCTGGAACAGCTCAATTATATAAAGTGATAAAAGATGATTTCTCCACAACAAGGAATCTGGTAAATAGGCAGACAGGTATTATTCTTTACAGCATCCTATAACCTGTAGGTCCAAAATAATAGTTTAGAAAGGTCAAAATGGTGACAGATTCCCTTTAAAATGAACTAAGTTTGTGAGAAAACACTTTTAATCAATGTACAACGGTATCAACACTCAGGGTGAGTGCACATAACTTCTTTTTAAAAACCACCTGAAAGATGTATCAGAAAATGCTCAACTGTTGTGATCACAACTTCTGACAAGGCCTAAAATGTGAAGGTACATAACTAGCGCTCAACACAAGTCTATGAAAGGCCAGAATGATGCACTCATAGACTTGTATTGAGTTGTGGCCACCGGCCATACTAGAGCAGCCGTCAGGTCACAAGTTGCTGAAGATAGACTGGAACAACAAAGATATCAGGTCAAGATGTCAGCAGGTGAATTTAAGACAAGGGGACAGGGAATTTGGATTAAAATCACCAATACAGTGATGTAATAAGAAAAACTCTGGAGCAGTGCTTTACAAAAACCTTATCAATTTATTCATTATTCAATGAAGTGAAGAAAACAAAATGAGTTGAAAACAGTAAAGAAGGTGTCACAAAATCCAGGAGTAAAAACTTCTCCAAATAATGCTGATGATCAAAACTATAGCAAAAACACAAAATTACACAAAAGTTGCTTTTGGAAAAATTAGAGAATTACAAAGTAATTACATACTGTATTTTTCGGATTATAAAACGCACTTTTTTCCCCCAAAATTTTTGGAGAAAGCGGGGGTGTGTGTTTTATAATCTGAATGTATTGATTTTATACTGAAGGGAATGGTGGGGGCAGCTCTGGAGTGTGTCAGAGGGCTGGGGCGGGCTGGTGCAGGCTGCAGGATGCAGTGGGAGGTCACGTGCTCCTGCTCATTAGCCTCATATAATATGCACTGCACCCGCTGTCCATCACCTCGGTGCTGAAACCGCGCCGAAGTGATGGACTAGGGGAGCAGCGCATATTACATGAGCCTGCACCCCCTTGTGATGGCACATGACCCCCTGTGCTGAATATGGTCTTCCAAGCTGCTGCCCATACTGAAATAAAAAACACTTTACTTACCCCTCTCCAGCACTGTCCTCCGTGTCTCCCTGCTTGCCGCTGTGCTCCACTTCCTGATTCTCTGTAAAGCCAGTCATGTGATCGGGCGCGCAGCGATGATGTCACTCTGCTGTGCCGATCACATGACCGGCTTTACCGAGAATCAGGAAGTGCAGTGCAGCGGCAAGCAGGGAGACATGGAGCACAGCACTGGAGAGGGTAAGTAAAGTATTTTTTATTTTAGTATGGACAGCAGCATAGGGGGCCATATCCAGGGGGACGTGTGTCACCACTGGGGAAGTGTGCTAGCACAGGGGGCCATTATCCATCACTGGAAGATATGTGCCATCAATGGGGGACATGTGCCATCAATAAAGGATGTGTGCAATCACTGGGGGATATGTGCCATCACTGGGGGATGTATGCCATCACTAAGGGACATGTGCCATCACTGGGGGACGTGCCATCACTAGGACATGTGTGTCATCACTGGGGCCATGATCCACCACTGGGAGCCGTGTGCCAGCACTTCAGGACGTGTGCCAGCACACAGGGGCTATATCCAGATTAAGGGTGCAAATTCTAGGATGGGGGCTGTGGAGACCCGGGGGTCAGTGGGGTGCTCTCGTCCGCAGGCCCAGCCGCCTTTACAAAGACAGCGTGGACCAGGGCTCATCCCCAACTGAACGCCCGAGCTCCTTAACCGTGGGCGGAACACTACTCAGACAACACAGGGTCAGGGAATCACAATGTCAAGACTTTATTGGATCCCCAAACAGTTAACAGCATATAACGCATAACCAAGCAAAACACAACATGTAACAGGCAACAGAGTCTCACCCTTCCGCTGGCTCACCAGGGATTAGAATGTAGCACGGCAAAGTTTGTAGCCAGGTGACTGTATCGTCCCAACCTGGGTTGCTTCCTTATCCTTATGTATCTTGTGCAGTCTTTATCACAGCCGAATCCGATAATCCGATACTGAAGTCCTTGTGGTTCCTTAGTCCGTGTTCTGATCCCCTTGGTCGGCACCGAAATGCCTAGGCCTGGGGTTATGGCTCGCTAACCGGATCCGAAGACCCTAGATTAGCTGCCTGTATCCAATCCAGTGACCTCTAGCCGGGACCGAAAATCCCTAGACTGAGGCCACTAGACAGAATCTAACTCCAATCTGCTGGTCAAAGTGAACAGTCCTCTTTATATACCCTCAGCCCTCATTGTAGGATATTGGGGACGTCATGATTGGTGCAATAACACAGTCTTTTCATTGGCTGAACTCCAATCCTCATTTAACATATTTTAGTCCTATCTCAATCCAGATGCTGATTGAAATGCTAGCAGTGATACAATGGAAAGTTAGCATGAGACAATCAGTCTGCAAACCATGACATTAACACAATAGTGGCTGGGGCCTCAATCCACATTCACAGGGTAATAGACAATGGACGATTAGCATAATTAAATTCTCTGGCCTTCAATGACAAACAGGTTAGATAATTACATTACCAAGCTAAACTTTAACCACAGAAATCTATGACAATACTGTAAGAAATTCTCTTTGACCATTACAAGTTTACAAACCTATATACAATATGATATGTCTGGATGAATAAGAAATCCTCCTACATTATATATTAAAGGGTCCATTTCGTCACATTCCTCCCCTTCTTATTTAGCCAGACAGAGCAGTCAGATGTGATCAGTCTCTGGTTATCCTTCTCCTCTGGGCGGCATTGTCTTTTTTAATGGAGAAAACATCTATACACCTCCCCCAGATTACCTCCCCCAGGATGGGCAGACATATTGTGGATAAACAGTAAAATGGGATTCAGGAGTTGAGCTCCCATGAATTTCTGGTTATCAATTCCCCCCCAGTCAATGACCACAGTCTGTCCAGGCTTACTCACTGTTGATGGCTCAGAGAAGAATGATGGGGTCTGGGAACATGGATTATCCTCAGAAGGTGGGGTAGCAAGATCCACATCAGGGTGCTGCTTGGCTTCCTGGATGATGGTGATGGCTGTGACACACTGGCTGGATAGTCCTTGTCCTGGGTCAGCTTGCAAAACAACCGATGTGGGGGGGCCATCCATGAGCCCCACTTCAACCTCCTCCTGGTTAGACCCTGAATCAACAGGTGTGGGAAGGCTGCTCACAAATCCCACATCAACCTCTTCCTGGTCAGTCTCTACAATAGCAGGCATGGGGACGCTATCTGTAAGCTCCACATCAACCTCTTCCGGGTCAGTTTCCACAATAGCAGGTGTAGGGTCACAGTCTATACGCTCCACATCGACCTCTTCCTGGTCAGTCTCTACAATAGCAGGCATGGGGACGCTGTCTGTAAGCTCCACATCGACCTCTTCCTGGTCAGTTCCCAAAGCAACAGGGATAGGGACGTTGTCCATAAACTCCAACTTGTCCTCTCCCTGGTCAGGCTCCAAAATAACAGGGGCAGGGATGCTGTCCATACGCTCCAACTCACCCTCTCCTTGGTTGTTCGCCCCGGCCAGCTGCACACCTGCCAGAGGGATGTCTGAGCACTGACCCTCAACCAGGGAAATGGTTAATTGGGAACAGGGTACAGGGTCTGGAGAAACAATAGCTGAGCTTACCAGGGTGTAGACAGAATCAGTTTCTTGTTGTCCCGGGGCTTGGACGTCACTGACCTGGACTGGCTGTGCTGGCCGATGAGCTCCAGGCATGGGGCCCCGGCGTTCGCGACAATCTATATCCATATGTCCAAGACGTCCACAGGTATAACAGTGCCGTGGTTTGGGCAAGTCACGTATCCTGTCTGCATACCTTTGTCCTGGTGGGGCTTCTAATGGGTAGCGGAATAATCCTACTCGAGCGGCTGGTGGTAGCAGTTGGTGAGCTGGAATTCCTAAAATATTTCCCAGAACCCAAGCCCTCTCTTCTCTTGAGGCTTTGGGCCCCAATGCAGCCAAGCCCTCCTTGATTTGGACTGCTGTGGACCTGGTGATTTCACGATATTCACTGGATCCATGATGTGGTGCACAACTTACATCTCTCTGGTACCACGTCGGCGGGGTCCTCATCATCCTCACCATCATTCTGGGTGTCCCAATGGACCAATTTCTGAATCAAAGCCGAACCGAGTGTCAGCGTTCCTGTATTCAATATTTCTCCTTGGCACAGATCCTGTAGCATCCATTTACTGCTGCTGCCGTATCTCCTCTCCGGCCCTTGTCCATGGCTGAGCTGGTGGGGTTGGACATGGGCAACGTCCGAAACCTGAATGCCTCACCTATGGCCTGCTGGGTATGCTTATATGCCTCCCTGGTTGTTGAGCCTTGGACGGTGTCACGAACACCAGTCCCCTGCAGCTCCCCTGGATAAACAGGCTGAGTAGGATCCCAACCGCTGCCACCAATTGTGGAGACCCGGGGGTCAGTGGGGTGCTCCCGTCCGCAGGCCCAGCCGCCTTTACAAAAGACAGCGTGGACCAGGGCTCATCCCCAACTGAACGCCCGAGCTCTTAACCGTGGGCGGAACACTACTCAGACAACACAGGGCCAGGGAATCACAATGTCAAGACTTTATTGGATCCCCAAACAGTTAACAGCATATAACGCATAACCAAGCAAAACACAACATGTAACAGGCAACAGAGTCTCACCCTTCCGCTGGCTCACCAGGGATATTAGAATGTAGCACGGCAAAGTTTGTAGCCAGGTGACTGTATCGTCCCAACCTGGGTTGCTTCCTTATCCTTATGTATCTTGTGCAGTCTTTATCACAGCCGAATCCGATAATCCGATACTGAAGTCCTTGTGGTTCCTTAGTCGTGTTCTGATCCCTGGTCGGCACCGAAATGCTAGGCCTGGGGTTATGGCTCGCTAACCGGATCCGAAGACCCTAGATTAGCTGCTGTATCCAATCCAGTGACCTCTAGCCGGGACCGAAAATCCTAGACTGAGGCCACTAGACAGAATCTAACTCAATCTGCTGGTCAAAGTGAACAGTCCTCTTTATATATCCTCAGCCTCATTGTAGGATATTGGGGACGTCATGATTGGTGCAATAACACAGTCTTTTCATTGGCTGAACTCCAATCCTCATTTAACATATTTTAGTCCTATCTCAATCCAGATGCTGATTGAAATGTAGCAGTGATACAATGGAAAGTTAGCATGAGGACAATCAGTCTGCAAACCATGACATTAACACAATAGTGGCTGGGGCCTCAATCCACATTCACAGGGTAATAGACAATGGACGATTAGCATTAATTAAGTTCTCTGGCCTTCAATGACAAACAGGTTAGATAATTACATTACCAAGCTAAACTTTAACCACAGAAATCTATGACAATACTGTAAGAAATTCTCTTTGACCATTACAAGTTTACAAACCTATATACAATATGATATGTCTGGATGAATAAGAATCCTCCTACAATATTATATTAAAGGGTCCATTTCGTCACAGGGGCTATATCCCATGATGTGGGACCATTTCCAGGATGAGGGGGCTATGAGGGACATAACCCTATATGATTTGGAAGACGGACACTGGGATTATATGATGAACCCCATTTAACATTAAATATAATTTTTTTTTCTTTGTTCATAATTTGGGGGTGCTGTCTTTTTATCAGGTGGTCTTATAGAATTCCCGCTTATTATATATATACGGTTTTTGGCAGGAAAATTGATCTAATAAATCTAACATTATAAGTCCCGACATGGTCACAAAATGACAAGTTTAAGGTCTTTACAATGTAAATAGTCATAAGCCGATTTATCTTATTGCCCAAGGTCCAAACTCTAAAAATCTAGAACAGTGAAGGAATAAGGTCATCACTCAAAAATTGTAAACTATGCCTTGTTCGGTGGGTTCGTCTGCTGTTCCAATCATTATGTTAAATTACACCCTGTATAAGGATTACTCTAGTTTACCATAACTAGTGAAGGCTCTAGCTGTTCTGGCCCTGATCCGTTGTTATGACACTACATTGCAAGATATTGATTGTCAGTGATTGACATCACCGATGTGAAGCCTGGAAATTATATTTTGAAGGTAGAAACAATGATAATGATATTTATAATTCCAGTAGAATAGACTCTGCTAGACTAATTAAAAAACATAATAGATTATGTTCACAGTCCATGCGTATCCAGCACATGGTGCCGAGAATCTATTATTCCAACAACATTGTCCCTGTGATCTACGATATACTTCTGCAATCATGTATATACTTCTAGCTAGGGAAATGGTTAATTGGGAACAGGGTACAGGGTCTGGAGAAACAATAGCTGAGCTTACCAGGGTGTAGACAGAATCAGTTTCTTGTTGTCCCGGGGCTTGGACGTCACTGACCTGGACTGGCTGTGCTGGCCGATGAGCTCCAGGCATGGGGCCCCGGCGTTCGCGACAATCTATATCCATATGTCCAAGACGTCCACAGGTATAACAGTGCCGTGGTTTGGGCAAGTCACGTATCCTGTCTGCATACCTTTGTCCTGGTGGGGCTTCTAATGGGTAGCGGAATAATCCTACTCGAGCGGCTGGTGGTAGCAGTTGGTGAGCTGGAATTCCTAAAATATTTCCCAGAACCCAAGCCCTCTCTTCTCTTGAGGCTTTGGGCCCCAATGCAGCCAAGCCCTCCTTGATTTGGACTGCTGTGGACCTGGTGATTTCACGATATTCACTGGATCCATGATGTGGTGCACAACTTACATCCTCTGGTACCACGTCGGCGGGGTCCTCATCATCCTCACCATCATTCTGGGTGTCCCAATGGACCAATTTCTGAATCAAAGCCGACCGAGTGTCAGCGTTCCTGTATTCAATATTTCTCCTCTGGCACAGATCCTGTAGCATCCATTTACTGCTGCTGCCGTATCTCCTCTCCGGCCCTTGTCCATGGCTGAGCTGGTGGGGTTGGACATGGCAACGTCCGAAACCTGAATGCCTCACCTATGGCCTGCTGGGTATGCTTATATGCCTCCCTGGTTGTTGAGCCCTTGGACGGTGTCCACGAACACCAGTCCCCTGCAGCTCCCCTGGATAAACCAGGCTGAGTAGGATCCCACCGCTGCCACCAATTGTGGAGACCCGGGGGTCAGTGGGGTGCTCCCGTCCGCAGGCCCAGCCGCCTTTACAAAGACAGCGTGGACCAGGGCTCATCCCCAACTGAACGCCCGAGCTCCTTAACCGTGGGCGGAACACTACTCAGACAACACAGGGCCAGGGAATCACAATGTCAAGACTTTATTGGATCCCCAAACAGTTAACAGCATATAACGCATAACCAAGCAAAACACAACATGTAACAGGCAACAGAGTCTCACCCTTCCGCTGGCTCACCAGGGATTAGAATGTAGCACGGCAAAGTTTGTAGCCAGGTGACTGTATCGTCCCAACCTGGGTTGCTTCCTTATCCTTATGTATCTTGTGCAGTCTTTATCACAGCCGAATCCGATAATCCGATACTGAAGTCCTTGTGGTTCCTTAGTCCGTGTTCTGATCCCCTTGGTCGGCACCGAAATGCCTAGGCCTGGGGTTATGGCTCGCTAACCGGATCCGAAGACCCTAGATTAGCTGCCTGTATCCAATCCAGTGACCTCTAGCCGGGACCGAAAATCCCTAGACTGAGGCCACTAGACAGAATCTAACTCCAATCTGCTGGTCAAAGTGAACAGTCCTCTTTATATACCCTCAGCCCTCATTGTAGGATATTGGGGACGTCATGATTGGTGCAATAACACAGTCTTTTCATTGGCTGAACTCCAATCCTCATTTAACATATTTTAGTCCTATCTCAATCCAGATGCTGATTGAAATGCTAGCAGTGATACAATGGAAAGTTAGCATGAGACAATCAGTCTGCAAACCATGACATTAACACAATAGTGGCTGGGGCCTCAATCCACATTCACAGGGTAATAGACAATGGACGATTAGCATAATTAAGTTCTCTGGCCTTCAATGACAAACAGGTTAGATAATTACATTACCAAGCTAAACTTTAACCACAGAAATCTATGACAATACTGTAAGAAATTCTCTTTGACCATTACAAGTTTACAAACCTATATACAATATGATATGTCTGGATGAATAAGAAATCCTCCTACATTATATATTAAAGGGTCCATTTCGTCACAGGGGCTATATCCCATGATGTGGGACCATTTACCAGGATGAGGGGGCTATGAGGGACATATACCCTATATGATTTGGAAGACGGACACTGGCATTATATGATGAACCCCATTTAACATTAAATATAATTTTTTTCTCATTTCGTTCACTAAATTTGGGGGTGCGTCTTATTATCAGGTGCGTCTTATAAAGCAAAAAAATACAGTAATTACAGTAACCAGTTAGGTCCGTTACACAGTTCAGAAAATGTTTCACTTCAAAAGAACTGAAATAATTCACATTTTCTCCTCTGCAACTACGGTAAGTAAACAGATTAAATGAAATAATGTATGCAGGTCACAAGTTCTTGTGAAGACATCGCATTGGTATTTTTTCATTCCATAAAGTAGCATGTAATACACATGAATATGTCAAAATATCCTCCAGAATATCTTTGATCTTGACATATCAGTATAAACAGGACCACTGATTACCTAACATATCTCTGGTGATGGATTAGTTTACATTACATGTCATCTACATATGAGGCAATAGAGCAGACTGTCTGCTGTGGAACATGCTGACATGAAAGAGGAAAGAAGTGAGCAGTGGACTGGAGCAGCGTAACTCTGCCAGGAGATTATGTGTGTATATGGATTTATATATGTATATACACACACATATAAGTAAACTGTTTGCATAATTATAAGCACTTAAGGTTGTCCACCCTTAAAATCACTCAAACTAATACAATCAATAAAGCGATTAAAAGTCCAACAACTGGTCAATGACCATCTAGATTTAGAGAATTGAAATATTTAGAGGTATACCGATGTATGAGGGGGTGTTCATTAAAGATTTCCCTTTTCACATTTCCAGCAGGATGATGAAACTGCACGTGTAATGATATAAATCTCTATAGATTGCTTGACAATTTGCAACTCTGAACTGATAACAGTCTTCCTTTTATAGCTACTGAATTGGTGTGAGGTGTAATAATGGACCCAGGGAATAAAGAGCAGTCATCAAAATCCTCTACTTGAAAAGTGTGTTCATCGATAGAATGGAGCCTCCCTAGAATTACATCCGTTTCCACTGAAGTTCAACCACATTTGCAATGGCAATGCCAGTTCTTGACTACATCATATGATTGGGAATCGCTACCATAAACCTTTTTCATCTCATCGAACGTCTCTCTTGGTGTTCTGCCTTTCAAATAAATGAACTTGATGACTGCTCTGTATTCCATTAGGTCCATTGTCACACATCACACCACTTCAGCTCCTGTAAAAGAAAGACCGGTATCAGTTCAGAGTTGCAAATTGGCATGTATCCTATAGAGACTTGTATCCTTACACATGTGCAGTTTCAGTGTTCTTCGATAAATAAAAGTGGGTCAGGGGAAATCTTTAATGAATTTCCCTCATAATATATAAAATACTGTATTTGGCAGGACAATTGGGATGCTGAATAAAACTTGGGAACAATGTAGAGGTCCTACATGGTTCAAAATTACAAGAAAAATGGTCTACAATGGAAAGTCAGGGAAGCCTTATTTACTTATTGCCCAAGGTCCTATACTCTAGAAAATCTAAACTTGAGGACTAAGTCATCAACTCAAAAATTGTAAACTATGGCTTTGTCTGGTGGTTCGTCTGCTGTTCCAATCTTATTGTAAATGACACCCTGTATAAGGATTACTTCTAGTTTACAATAACCTATGTTCTACTGTTCAGGGCCTGAGTCCTGGTTGTTATGACACCTACAATGCAGATATTGATTGTCAGTGGATTGACATCACCGATGTGAAGCCTGGAAATTATATTTTGAAGGTGAGGAAACATTGGATAGATTATATTTTATAGATTCCAGGTAGCACAACTCTGCAATACTAATGAAAAACAAAATATATTTTTCACAGGTCAGTGTGAATCCAAGCTACTTGGTGCCGGAATCTGATTATTCCAACAACATTGTCCGCTGTGATCTACGATATACTGGCAATCATGTATATACTTCTAGCTGTACAATTACTCAGTAAGTATATATCTTTAAAATATTACATGCAACTAAATTGTCATATAAACTAATTTTAATTAGCAATTATAAAGTGGTGCAGAATACGTCTGAATGACTTGTGCTATACTAGGTTGTGTACATGTAGAGAATCTAAATAAGAATTTAATAGACATGTTACATTTTTATCCATGGATATCCCTAGTGTTTTGGGGAGTTTGTTTAGCAAAATGTAATTCTTTAAATGATGGAACTTGACCCCATTGTAACACAATGAGACAAATACTGGCTCAATGGGGATTCATTTAAAACCCTTCCAACAACAGATTTCATTCTGTCTGGTTGAGATATCTTTCAACTCTTTTCCTGGATGCGGTCTAGAGCTAGTATTATTCCTCTGACTCACTCCTTAAGAACTTCAGTGCTTCAGCCATGTCTGAAATATCTTCAAATAATAGGTTTTATAGCTAAACCTGCAGATACAAGGCACAGAAGAAAGGTCATAGAGAAAAAATTGGGACAACATACTTAAAAAAAAAAAAACTACAAAATAATAACATTCTGAAAGAAATGAGCAGAGATAGAAGCTTTTATACATGCAATGTGTAGGAGCCATTAAATAACAACACCCAAGAAAAAAGGCATAAGTAAGCAAATATCCTAAAATAAGTAAATAATTTGTAATAGTGCATGTAAATAACATACGTTACTTAGTTAACATTATTTTGATAAATACAATGTAAAAGCCATCCTAATAACGTACGGGTAACCCATATCAGAATGGTCCTAACTTAGAAATATTTAAAATCTTACCAAATGACCGGTGACGTAAATGTGAATAAGGATTGAGCAGAATCGGAGACCAATATGAACACCCAGAAATGGGAAGCTATATAAACATAATGTTCAGCCCTATCGAATAGGAGGCCACACCATAAATTGCATTACTCGAAAAATAAAAACCACAAAGAAAAAAAGAAATAAACTGGAACATGTAGGCCCGACATATAATGACTAAAGGTTAACAACAAAAAGTGAGCAGACTCAGTCTACACTGACACGTAGGTCTAGTTAGGTGTTATATACAGTCATGGCCAAAAGTTTTGAGAATGACACCAAAATGATATTTACACATGATCTGCTGCCCTCTGGTTTTTATTTGTGTTTGTCTGATGTTTAGATCACATACAGAAATATAATTGCAATCATATTATGAGTACCAAAAGGTTATATTGACAGTTAGAATGAGTTAATGCAGCAAGTCAATATTTGCAGTGTTGACTTTTCTTCTACAGGACCTCTGCAATTCTCCCTGGCATGCTCTCAATCAACTTCTGGACCAAATCCTGACTGATAGCAGTCGATTCTTGCATAATCAATGCTTGCATTTTGCCAGAATTTGTTGGTTTTTGTTTGTCCACCCGTCTCTTGATGATTGACCACACGTTCTCAATGGGATTAAGATCTGGGGAGTTTCCAGGCCATGGACCCAAACTCTCTATGTTTTGTTCCCTAAGCCATTTAGTTCTCACCTTTGCTTTATGGCAAGGTGCTCCATCATGCTGGAAAAGGCATTGTTGGGCGCCAAACTGCTCTTGGACGGGTGGGAGAAGTTGCTCTTGGAGGACATTCTGGTACCATTCTTTATTCATGGCTGTGTTTTTAGGCAAGACTGTGAGTGAGCCGATTCCCTTGGCTGAGAAGCAACCCCACACATGAATGGTTTCAGGATGCTTTACAGTTGGCATGAGACAAGATTGGTGGTAGCGCTCACCTCTTCTTCTCCGAATAAGCTGTTTTCCAGATGTCCCAAACAATCAAAAAGGGGATTCATCAGAGAAAATGACTTTACCCCAGTCCTCAGCAGTCCACTCCCTGTACCTTTTGCAGAATATCAGTCGGTCCCTGATGTTTTTTCTGGAGAGAAGTGGCTTCTTTGCTGCCCTCCTTGAAACCAGGCCTTGCTCAAAAAGTCTGCGCCTCACAGTGCGTGCAGAAGCACTCGCACCAGCCTGCTGCCATTCCTGAGCAAGCTCGGCACTGCTGGTAGTCCGATCCCGCAGCTGAAACAGTTTTAAGATACGGTCCTGGCGCTTGCTGGTCTTTCTTGGGCGCCTGGAGCCTTTTTGACAACAATGGAAGCTCTCTCCTTGAAGTTCTTGATGATGCGATAGATTGTTGACTGAGGTGCAATCTTTGTAGCTGCGATACTCTTCCCTGTTAGGCCATTTTTGTGCAGTGCAATGATGGCTGCACGTGTTTCTTTAGAGATAACCATGGTTAACTGAAGAGAAACAATGATACCAAGCACCAGCCTCTGTTTAAAGTGTCCAGTGGTATCATTCTTACTTAATCATGACTGATTGATCGCCAGCCCTGTCCTCATCAACACCCACACCTGTGTTAATGGAACAATCACTAAAACGATGTTAGCTGTTCCTTTTAAGGCAGGACTGTAATGATAATGAAATGTGTTTTGGGGGTTAAAGTTAATTTTCTAGGCAAATATTGACTTTGCAAGTAATTGCTGTTAAGCTGATCACTCTTTATGACATTCTGGAGTATATGCAAATTGCCATTAGAAAAACTGAAGCAGTAGACTTTGTATAAATTAATATTTGTATCATTCTCAAAACTTTTGGCCATGACTGTATACAATATACAGTATATTTATTATTTATTACCTGCTTTCAGCTCGATTTTCAGCCATGGTGACTTGATGGATGAACGGTCTTTAGGAATATCAATCTTGCATGAGCCTAGATAGGTCCACCAGGTCTCCTCTGTCGTTACCTTGACAGTATCAATTTATTGGGTTACTGGTCTTCCTCTTCACCTTGCTTCTTCTATTGTTCCTACCAAATGTCCTGTGCAGAGGACCAATTCCACCTCCACAGTATTTGGGATTGTGTCATATGATGAGCTATTGGAATGGGAAAAGCTCTTCTGAGTGGGTCCACACAATGTTTTATTCTAGTCTGTAGGAAAAGTTGTTTGTTTTATTCATTTTAGATTCACAGTAGCAATTTAAAAAAGACGCCCATGACCCTTATTGCTTGTGGTTAATCCAAAGGGATTGTTCAGTCTGTCATTAAATTCGTGTCCCCTTTTGCCAGTTTTGGACCTGTATTTTCTTCTTCTTCCACGAGTCATACCTTTTTTTCTGTTGCCATAGTCAAAACAGGGCTTGGTTTTTGCTCAACAAGTTGAAGTTTGAAAGGTACAATTAATTTTACCATATAATGTAATGAAATCTAGAACCTCATTCCACCCCCCACAAGTCTGTTTTGTTTCGGGCAATTCGTTTAGACAGCATTCACTGTACTGTGAAAATCACCTAGTAACTTAATTCAGTAGGTTTGTAAATTTACAGCTATACCAAATTTGTTACATTTTTAAAAGCATTAAAATAAAAAAAAACTTATCTAGTTTGTCACCATTTTGTAAGAAACGAAAACTTTTCTAATCCTCTATTGACCGACCTATGCAAGAGCCTTGCAAGGCAAGCCGTTGTTTTTTTCATTAGTACTATTTTGTCACATACAACTTTTTGATCTGAACTGTTGTTTTTTTTTTCTTTTTACAGTGTTTAAGTGCGGGTTAAAACAATTACCATATATACTGGAGCATAAGCAGAGTTTTTCAGCACATTTTTTGTGCTGAAAAGTGCCCCCCTTGGCGGCTTATACTCGAGTCAGTGATCAGTGTCAGTGGGGTGGACGGAGACCGGGGGATGGAGGAAGCTGTAGAAGGAGCTACATTAGTGTAATGTAATATGCACTGCATCCCCTGTCCATCATCGGTGGGGGGAGCAGTGCACATTACATTACACTACACTAAGTGTGCACCCCCCATCACAGTATGTGGCCCCTCTGCTGGCGCTTACAATAAAATAAAAAAATTTAACTCACCCTCCGACGCTTCTTTGCAGTTTCCGTGGCGTCCTCCGCTTTTCCTGCATGTTGCCAGCAAATCTAATCATGTGACCGACACATTGGTGACGTCATCGCTGGTATGACGGTCACATGATTAGAAGCCGAGGACAACCAGGAAGACCGGAGGATGCCATAGAGCCTGCACAGAAACATCGGAGGGTGAGTGGTTTATTATTTTATTGTGAGAGCCAGCATGGAGCCCATGTACCAGTGATGGGGGCCGTGTACCAGTGATGGGGGCAATGTATCAGTGATTGGGGCTCATGCAGCAATGATGGGGGCTATATACAGCAATGAGGAGCTATATACCAGTGATGGGAGCATATACTGTGGTGGGGGGTGCTATAAACCAGTCATGGGGCTATATATCAGTGATGGGGTGCTATATACCATTGATGGTGCTGCTATATTCCAGTGTTGGTACACTATATGCCAGAGATGGGGACTATATACCAGTGATGGAGGCGCTATATGCCATAGATGGCGGCTATAAACCAGTGATGGACGGTGCTATATACAAGGATGGGGGCTGCTTCATTTCCCATCCTAGGTTTATGCTTGTCAATAAGATTCCCCAGTTTTGGTGAATAAAATTTGGGGCCTCAGGTTATACTCGGGTTGGCTTTTACTCAAGTATATATGGTATATTTTGAATTGTTAGTCTTTTATGGGAGGAGAGATACCAGATATCCAATTCAAAATTATGGAATTGGAAAAATGGCTTTAAGGTTAATAAATTGTTTTCAATATTTAGCATTTTTAGAAACATATTTCACACTCACCCTTTTTAAGCCCTTTAGAACCTGAATTATTGTCATTTAGTACTGCAGTGTATTGTCAAATTAATGTTCTCAGGTGAATCTTTCCTGACCCAGCAGCTCCACTTGCTCTTTTATTTTGACAGGGGGAGGAATTTTCATCTATGGGTATTTCTGACTTTGCTAATATGACAGGCTGTCTGGCTCAGCCCTCTTCTTTATTTCTAAAATGTGACAAGGAAAGAAAGAAAGAAGGGGGCTGGCTTGGCTGGTGAATTCAGCCAGTTCCCGTCATAAACATCTGACAATGATGGCGCTAGAAATATAAAATATATATATATATGTAATATATTGATTTCAATTTGAAACTCAATAAAGTTCTGTAAGGAGATCAAATCCAACGATGTACCTGCCCCAGATATAGACAATGTGGCTGTCATAACTTTGGAACAGGGGTCACTGCTATGTCTTCTCAATCCCTTTATGCAATTGGGTAAAAAAAAAAAAAACCTCTCTGGAGGAACTGAACTGTTAAACAAGGATGTCAGGTACTGGTCAATGGAAAGGGTGATTAGGAGGAAAGAAACCCACTAGATCTATTAGTCCTGGTTGATCAAACTGTGCATGATAGAGAAGGTCTACTTTATTTTTGCAATGGGCCCCCTCATTTTAGACATCCCATGGCTGGGGCTGCCAATTGTTGGTTACTCTTATAATTAATCGATGAGGTAAGACTGCTTGCCAACATTTTGTTGCCACTGTCTCCTCATCTTGGATTGCACATGATGGATGCAGTAATGGTACCAGAGAAAAGTATTACCAAGTTTTTTATTTTGAATCTTTTTGAATTTTTTTTCTTACAATGAAAAAAGTAATGTTTGGGAACCAAAGTGTAGGAGAACCAACAAAATATTTTCTTCCTAACTGGGAACATTTTATAGGACAAACACATCTTACTGTATTGTCTGTTGTTGAACTAGCAAAAATTCTAAAATAGGAGAAAGCAACCCTCACCTAAAAAAGAAAAACAAAAAACCTTTTATGACACTTGTGTCATTGGAGACATGAAAAACATTTTCTGGGGATAAAGTGTATTTTTTAAAGTCCTATTTCCATGAACAAAGCCAGTGTCTTCTGTATAAGTATTCCTTACTGGCAAGCACCGAACCATTTCTCTTGTGTAGTTGTGAACGTTAACTTTCCATTTGGATAAATGGAATTCATTCTGATCAGTTTGTGCTGGATATTGCCAAATAGTTTCCATGATCTGAAAAACAGCGTTACCACTTGTATAAAAAGTCAGGGTGCCCATGCCAAGCCCCTTGTGGCATGTTCATATTTTAATGAATAAGTTGTTCACATTCCAGACATTTTTTCTAAGCGCAGAATAAGCCACATTTCCTTTTTTCTCTTTTCACAGCTATTAAACTGCAGTAAAGAAATCATTCCAAAATTCGATTATTCGGGAGTTAAGAAATCAAAGGATGTAAACACTTTTCAATGGAAGCATATGGACTTTGACAAGAACGTAACTGGATTTTTACTACATGTAACAAAGCTAGCGCTATTTTAATGTATACAATATCTGGTTGAGCTGTGTAAGAATAATTTTATTTTTTTCTGATACAGACAAGTAACATTTAAGTGTATGATGTAATATAGCACAATGGTCTGTTTCAGTAAGCAATAAGACCCAACTTGTTTGCCCTAGAAACCTCAAGATGTGGATTGTTAGTGATAATGAGTATTGTAAGACTGTTATGTAAAACTGAGCCAGAAAAAGCCATGTATTTAAGTGAATATCATGTGTAAAATCTATGTCGACAACTTAAAGTGAACCAGACACCACCAACTCATTCATATTCATATAATAGTAATAATTTCCCCTACATCCTGTAATTGACATTTTATAAGCCTTCAGGGAAGTGGTATAGGGATAAGGGCAAAGTACGAGAGAAACACATAAATAAACATACTGTTCTATTGTCATGGGAAAAAAAAAAAATCTATACACAATATCACTTTTTACTGTACTTCCTACCTATTCGTCCCTGTTCACACAATGCATATTTTGACACGTATATGGCGTGTACAAGTAGCAGATCTGCACTAAATGTGCAGCAGTATGTTTTCCCAGCAAAGTCTATGGGATATGCGAAGTCCTGTCCGCATGATGCATTTTTTTCTGTGTATTGTATTGTGGTAAAATCAGCAGTATATCAATTCTTGCTGTGGATTGTACCTCATTTTTCACCCACAGACCCTCATGATAGCTGAAAATAAGCAGCAAATACGCAGCAGTGTTCGCACTATGCGCATATATTGCTTATTTTGTGCCTAATTCGCATTAAAATCTGCAGGAAGTGATAGTGTTGAAGGGAGGGGGTAGCAGCATTTGACATTTCTTTAATTCTTTTTTTTGGCCAATGTATCCAAATTTTATTGAAATAGACACAAAGCACCTTCAAATCCGCTCAAATCTGCACCAAAAATGCATCAAAAACACACCGTGCGGACAGGGATGGTTTTGGTGCTTTCTTCAGCCAGTAGATGCAGATGTTTGAGGTCCAAATTCAGCATGCAAACAGACCCTTGAGATGACTCACGTCGCCTTCACCATTGCACTTCTAAGCTTTCTAATGAATCACACAGGGCTGAGGTCTTCACAGTAATTTGACAACCATTTTTAGATATGTTCCTCATGCGAGCGGAGCTGGTCTTTAGACTGATGATGGTAATTACAAAACTCACTTTGGAAATTACTCAACAAATTGTGCTACTAAGGCGGCCGTCACACGCTGAGATATCTCTAGCGATATTGTAAGCGATCACGTGCACGCGCGATCGCTTACAATATCGCTCACATCGCTGGTGAGATGTCACACAGACAGACTCACCAGCGATGTGGATCCGCGATCTCGCTGGTAACTATGGTACACATCGGGTAACTAGGCGCCGCGCGTCGCTTAGTTACCCGACGTGTACCATAGTTACCATCTTCCAGCATAGGCTCTGCGCTGGGAGATCGTTCATCGTGGTGTTATACACCACGATGAAGCAGATCGTGGCATCGTTCATCGCTAGATCTGAGCTCCGGAGCTCAGATCAGCGATGTCACGATCAAGCGATTTCACATCGTAAATCGCTTGATTACATGCAACGATTTCTTGCCCGATATCGCTTAAGCGATCAAAAAGGAGATCGCTTAAACGATATCGGGCAAGAAATCGTTCCGTGTGACGGCCGCCTAAGAAGCATTGAAACTACTGAAACAGGTTCAATATGCTTTACAATAAATTAAATATTTTAGCATTTGTAAGCATCTCTTGAGAGGCCAGTCTACCTTTTACATAATAATAGTATCAGCTACCAGTAAAAATGACTACAGATAATTTGAAAAAAAATATCTGAATTGTGTTTAGACTTGGAAGAAAACAGTTTCCTTCCGAAGACCTGACATTCGTTGTTTTCATGTACGAGAAAAGCTGACCGAGCTTCATCAATTATTTTGGTCAAATGTTTCAATAGTTACTCTTGTTCGTGAAAAAAAGTGTCTTCACCCTCCTATGTGATAAACTGACGTGTAAAGAAGGCCTCATTCAGACAAGTATAAAATGAGCCAAAATACAGTGACAAGCAAAAGGGTAGCAATGTTTTCAACTTTTGAATTTTCAGGCTCCATATCTCACCATCCACTACAGCGTTAAGCATGAGACTACCTTCATTTTTTAGACAATCATCTGGGCTATCTCATACATAAATTAGACTTGTAAATAATAAGCATACGATTAGTTATGCAGATTCTTGTCATGTCACTGCTTTGTTACTGTTTTGCTCAAAAATCTAAATATTTATTATCTTGTTAGTATTTTGTAAATCTCCTTTGAATCTGATCAAGCGCATGCCCAGAATGATTCAGGCAGTGTTAAAAACCAAACATGCTGAGACCGAAATCTGATCCCAGGACTCTTCTTCATGTTCTCATTATTGATGCATACTGGTTGACTTACTATATGTATGCAGCTTTTTCTTCAACTATAGTGTTCAATTGGGTTGAGTTCTAGAGCCTGTGGGGGCCAATCAAGCACCTCTACTTCATTGTCATTGAACCATTTTTTCGCCAATCTCGATGTATGGTTTGGGCCGTTGTATTGCTGGGATACTATGTTGTCTTTTTCATACCCATAGTACTCGAGTGTATGAAGTAACTCATCTTGTAGGATAATCACATATACCTCAGCATGGCGACCATCATTACTCCTGGTCATGTATTAATCACCTTGGGCTGTGAAATAACCCCATATCAGGCTTCCTACACTGAACCCAAGTTCTTTAAATTTCTTGACCTGATTCCCCCTTTTCCCTTGTTTCTTTTAGACCCATTTGCACCCAATTAGAGCCTAGTCTATTGACTTTTGTCTTATCATTCCAAATCACCTGATTCCAATCTTCTACTGTCCAGTTTTCGTACTTTTTTGCAAACTCAAGCCGACACTTCTTATGATGATATTGAAGTCAAGACGTCTTTACCTTTCTTTGGTTCAACATTACAGACTTGTGTAGCATGTGTTGCACAGTGCTTGCATGGATCTCACTATTGCCAAGTATATGAGCCACCTCCACTGCCATGCTTGTTATACCAAAACTGATCAATCTTGTGATGAACCGACTTGTTGACTGATATTTTGCCTGAATGTCCAGCTCTTGGATTTTGAATGGATGGACAGTCTTTATTTCATATTCCACCAACTGTCATGGCACCTACATGATGCAGTTTGTCAATTTTGTTGTCCGAGAGACCGCTATTGATAAACTGGATAATGCGGTTTCTCTTTTCTTGGGAGATCTTTTTCATGGCTGCTCCTTGTTTCAAACAAGTCATCTTTTTATTGGAAATCAATTAAATAAACTCTGGGGATGTGAAAACAGGTTGTAATCTGCAGTATAGAGGAAGAAAGCATTTTTTTCAAACACCAGGAGAAAAACATTATCAATGCAGTGACACAACAAGAATCTGCATAACAAATCATACTCTAAATAATTGTGAGTCAAATTTATGTATGAGACAGCCTAGATGATTGTTAATAAAATGAAGGTGGTCTCATGCTCAAGGTTGTAGTGGAAGGTGAGATATGGAGCCTGAAAGTCAGAGGTTGAAAACATTGTTACCCTTTTGCTCGTCAGTGTAGGTATTAATGTTACACCATACAGTTACTATCTCTTCACCAGAAAGGCCATTGGGCACTTCCATGAACGAGGGCCAAGGTTCAATGGAAACATTTTGCTTATTTCCTTTCATTTAGTTATTAGAGGGAGTTGGATCACAGATTAGTTTGATTAAGCAGGATATGCTCATTTTTTGCCTATTTAACAGGTCCAAAATCTAAAATAAAAAACAAAGTGACATTAAAATAGAATTTTAATCAAAACTATTCGCAATCATCAAAAGTTCGTAAGCAACTGTATGTGACATCAAGGTTAAAGAAGATGAACAAACTGCGTATGTTTGATTGCACAGATTTTTCCACTCCAAGTCGGATTCACATATCAATGTTGCCCCGGTCCAAAAGCAGAACAACCAATGCTCTCCTGATCTGAACCAGACAGCCTCAAAGGAATATGAAGCTGTTGAGTTTGGTTAAGCCTTGCATAACTGGTCCATAATTTGCCGTCCGCACTCATGCTGCAAAACAGATGGTCAATCTGGCCTTAATCTGTGCCCTGTGCTATTTTATGTAGGTTAACAAGAAGAAAGGACAAAGGGAGTGGAGCAACACAGAACCATATACATACATTTGCTTTTAGTCTGTAACCAGACACATGGATTTCCATAAGCGATAAAATGTAAAAAATATAGCATATATTTCAACCAATACTGCGGGCTACTTGGTTTTTGTTTAATTTCAGATGCCCTTAAGCAATAACAAAATTATAGCAAATGTGCATAGACATTAACTATAAATTATAATGGAGAAGATAAATATGTGACACCAAGGCACAGAAATGCTAAGTTGCTAATTTGTGTTATTTTATAAAAGTCTTCACCAGTAATCAATTTTAAACTTAGCAATTAAAGGGAACCTGACCCCTCCAAATCACCCCCAACCCTATTAATACCTGTCCCTGCACCCTAACATATCAGTATTAGTTCTCCTTTTCTATAAAAAAAAGCGCTCTAATGGTACCTTTACACGCGGCAACATTTCTAGCTTATCCACAGGTAACTTACTGGCTGCAGTGAAATCATGGAGACATGGTTCTATCTTGTTGCTGTGTACAAATGGAATAATGTCTCCATGATTTCACTGCAACCAGTAAGTTACCTGTGGATAACCTAGAAATGTTGCCGCGTGTAAAGTGGCCATTACACTGGAATAATCAACAATATACACGAACAAATCTGAGACTTCTTGTCCCTGAATAAGTCTCACAGGGCGTCCCCAGTAAGACTCTAAGCCCTCCCTAGGTGCTCATTTTCACGCCCCAAATGATCCACCCTCTCTCTGTCTGTGCTGCTATGATGTGCAGCTGAAGGCAGGAACTAATTATTTGCATTCTGTGAGTGATAGAGAGGGGGAAGGGCAAAGCCTGCACAAGCAGAGCACACAGACAGAGAGGGGCTGGATCCTGGAGGTGCAAAACAACACGCCCTAAGGGCTAAAGAATATAGCCCCTGCTAATTATAATCACTAATGAGTACCGTATATACTCGTGTATAAGCCGACCCGTGTATAAGCCGACCCCCCTACTTTTGCCCCAAAAATCTGGAAAAACCTATTGACTCGTGTATAAGCCGAGGGTGGACCCCAGCACAGGTATACAGCCCCCAGCAGTGTGGTATACAGGCCTCCCCAGTGGTAGTATACAGCAGCCCCAGTGGTAGTATATAGCATCCCCAGCAGCCCCAGTGGTACTATATAGCATCCCCAGTGGTAGTTATAGCATCCCCAGCAGCCCCAGTGGTAGTATATAGCATCCCAGCAGCCCCAGTGGTACTATATAGCATCCCCAGTGGTAGTATATAGCATCCCCAGCAGCCCCAGTGGTAGTATATAGCATCCCCAGCAGCCCCAGTGGTAGTATATAGCAGCCCCAGCAGCCCCAGTGGTAGTATACAGCAGCCCCAGTGGTAGTATATAGCATCCCCAGCAGCCCCAGTGGTAGTATACAGCAGCCCCAGTGGTAGTATATAGCATCCCCAGCAGCCCCAGTAGTAGTATATAGCATCCCCAGCAGCCCCAGTGGTAGTATATAGCAGCCCCAGCAGCCCCAGTGTAGCATATAGCATCCCCAGCAGCCCCAGTGGTAGTATACAGCAGCCCCAGTGGTAGTATATAGGAGCCCCAGCAGCCCCAGTGGTAGTATACAGCAGCCCCAGTGGTAGTATATAGCAGCCCCAGTGGTAGCATATAGCATCCCAGCAGCCCCAGTGGTAGTATACAGCAGCCCCAGTGGTAGTATACAGCCCCAGTGGTAGTATACAGGCCCCCCAGAGGTATATACAGCCCCAGTGGTAGTATACAGGCCCCCCAGAGGTATATACAGCCCCAGTGGTAGTATACAGCCCAGTGGTAGTATACAGGCCCCCCATGGTAGTATACAGGCCCCCCAGAGGTATATACAGCCCCAGTGGTAGTATACAGCCCCAGTGGTAGTATACAGCCCCAGTGGTAGTATACAGGCCCCCCAGAGGTATATACAGCCCCAGTGGTAGTATACAGGCCCCCCAGAGGTATATACAGCCCCAGTGGTAGTATACAGGCCCCACAGTGGTAGTATACAGGCCCCCAGTGGTAGTATACAGGCCCCCCAGAGGTATATACAGCCCCAGTGGTAGTATACAGCCCCAGTGGTAGTATACAGCCCCAGTGGTAGTATACAGGCCCCCCAGTGGTAGTATACAGGTCCCCAGAGGTATATACAGCCCCAGTGGTAGTATACAGCCCCAGTGGTAGTATACAGCAGCCCCAGTGGTAGTATATAGAGCCCCAGCAGCCCCAGTGGTAGTATACAGCAGCCCCAGTGGTAGTATATAGCAGCCCCAGTGGTAGTATACAGCAGCCCCAGTGGTAGTATACAGCAGCCCCAGTGGTAGTATATAGCAGCCCCAGTGGTAGTATATAGGAGCCCAAGCAGCCCCAGTGGTAGTATACATCAGCCCCAGAGGTATATACAGCCCCAGTGGTAGTATACAGCCCCAGTGGTAGTATACATCAGCCCCAGAGGTATATGCAGCCCCAGTGGTAGTATACAGCCCCAGTGGTAGTATACAGCCCCAGTGGTAGTATACAGGCCCCCCAGAGGTATATACAGCCCCAGTGGTAGTATACAGCCCCAGTGGTAGTATACAGGCCCCCCAGAGGTATATACAGCCCCAGTGATAGTATACAGCCCCAGTGGTAGTATACAGCCCCAGTGGTAGTATACAGCCCCAGTGGTAGTATACAGGCCCCCCAGAGGTATATACAGCCCCAGTGGTAGTATACAGCCCCAGTGGTAGTATACAGGCCCCCCAGAGGTATATACAGCCCCAGTGGTAGTATACAGCCCCAGTGGTAGTATACAGGCCCCCCAGTGGTAGTATACAGGCCCCCCAGAGGTATATACAGCCCCAGTGGTAGTATACAGGCCCCCCAGAGGTATATACAGCCCCAGTGGTAGTATACAGCCCCAGTGGTAGTATACAGCCCCAGTGGTAGTATACAGGCCCCCCAGTGGTAGTATACAGGCCCCCCAGTGGTAGTATACAGGCCCCCCAGAGGTATATACAGCCCCAGTGGTAGTATACAGGCCCCCCAGAGGTATATACAGCCCCAGTGGTAGTATACAGCCCCAGTGGTAGTATACAGCCCCAGTGGTAGTAAACAGCCCCCCCCTGCTTAATATGGGTCCCCCAGTATTAATAAACAGCGTCCCCCCCTCCTTATCATGTGCCCCCCCGGCTGCGGCAGCTGTCAAAATAACAAACAGTTTATACATCACCTTCCGTCGCAGCTCTCCGCTCCTCCGCTCGCCGGCTTCTTCTTCTTCTTGTGCCGACTTCTGTGACCGCGCGCAGGAAATGACGTCATCTCCTGCGCCCGGTCACATGACACCGGCACAAGAAGAAAGAAGAAGCCGGCGAGCGGAGGAGCGGAGAGCTGCGACGGAAGGTGATGTATAAACTGTTTGTTATTTTGACAGCTGCCGCAGCCTGGGGGCACATGATAAGGAGGGGGGGGGGCTGTTTATTAATACTGGGGGACCCATATTAAGGAGGGGGGGCTGTGTATTGCAATATGCACGGCATCCCCCCGCCGCTGATGGGCGGGGGGATGCCGTGCATATTCATTGCACTAATGAGGCGGCCCCACGTGACCGCCTGCGGTCACCGCGGCCCCTTCCTGCCTCCTCCAGCTCCCGGTCACAGCCCCCCCCCCAACAGCATACCGTATGACCCGTGTATAAGCCGAGGGGGGGACTTTTCAGCCCAATTTTTGGGCTGAAAAACTCGGCTTATACACGAGTATATACGGTAAGTATTAAAACGTTTTTCTGCACTTTCACAGGATGCTTTTAGGAGACAAAAGGAGTGTGAGATTAGTGATAGGATGTTGCAGGGACATATTTTAGTAGTTTAGGAGGCGTTCTGGACATGACAGGATCCCTTTAAACGAAAACCTATTACTATTCTTAAAGGGAACCAACCACCTCAGATCACCCTAATACACAGTTAATACGTGTCCCTGCACCCTAAGGATACGTTTCCAGCACTGTTTTTGTGTAAAATCTTGCATTAGTATAACCGATATAAAGACTTTATAAAGTTACTAGCCTGAAGACTTCTGGGCGTATCCCTCCTTCTATTATGCTTCAGGGCTGTGCATTGCATGGCTGCGCTCCCCCTCCCTCTGTGCAGAGGAGATAACGATCACGCCCATCAGGGCAGGGCAGCAGGCACGGAGGGAGGGGGAGCTCAGCCATGCAATGCACAGCCCTGAAGTATAACAGAAGGAGGGATATGCCCAGAAGTCTTCAGGCTAGTAACTTTATAAAGTCTTTATATCGGTTATACTAATACAAGATTTTACACAAAAACAGTGCTGGAAACGTATCCTTAGGGTGCAGGGACACGTATTAACTGTGTATTAGGGTGATCTGAGGTGGTTGGTTCCCTTTAATTTATGTTCCTAGTGATGGGTGAGGGTGGCTTTCATTCCAGACAAAATCCTGGATGAGCAGAAGTGCTACTTTCATGTCATCTATATAGATTGGTGTATAACAGTGAGTTATTACAAGAGTTATGATTTCCAGCATGGTCATTTGGAATTGAAGGGAGGGAATCTGTTGCATATGTTTTTGACACCTATTCATAGAGCAGCATCATATAGACACGCAGACTCTGACTCTAGCAATGTATTACTTACCTAGCTGCTTAGTGTAATTTTGAGCAAATCAGTGTTTTATATGCAACAGATCATTACAAAACTAGTAAACTTGCAGATATGTAGTCAAATATATTCATGAGCTATATATAACCCCACCCCCATCAATTATCGTACATTGGCAAAGCTGCAAATCAGTGGTGTGGACGGCGTTATAAATAGCTCAACGTTCAGAGAACAACTAGATTTGCAGTATATAAAGCATTGCTTTTATCAAAATGATAGCAAGCAGCCTAGTAACTGACACAGCACTGGAATCAGGACCTTTCCCCATTTATTTTAAAACCTGGTAGCGGATTCCCTTCTAAGGTACCGTTACACGGTACAATATCGTGAACGATATCGTTGAAACGTCACGGGTTTGGAGTCATTCAAACGACATCGTTAGGATGTCATTTCATGTGACACCGAGATACGACTATGATAAAACGTTGGATCGTTGATCGCAGGTTTGAGAACATGTTCTCAAATCAAACGATCCACGATCAGCCAACCTGCTGCATCGTTCTGTGTGACACCGTGATAATGATGTTGTTCATGACTTCACCCATTGACATCAGTGAACAAGTATCGTTCGCTGGGTTGTGCGAACGATAGCTGCTCGCTACATCGTTGGTGGACATCCACGATATCTACACGTTTGACAGCTCCCCAACCATGTCAAAATGATGTCCTAACGACCATGAGATCGTTAAGGATATCGTTTCAACACTGAAGCGTGTAATGGTACCTTAAGATCAATACTCACTAGTCAAAAATGCAACTAGAAATTTCCAAATTCCAAAAGAAAGCAAGTCAAATTTACAAATCTGTTGCAAGAAAAATGTATAGCATGAGGTGAAAGCTTAATACAATTTTCACATGGAAAGCATGTGTATAGAATTATATATCTTTGAATAAAGGGCATTTAGGAAATAATCAAACTTCATTTGCACTAGGATATTGTACATTTAAACATAAAATTGTAATTATAATGGATATAGCATTGTAAAGGATTAAATAACCTAACAAATCTGATGCTGATGTGTGCCATGTTAAGTTATACTCCTTTGCAAGTTATTACAAAATATATGTATATATATATAATTCTTCCAGCACTACCTTAGTTATCTAAAAATTGTTACCATACTTTTCTTCTGTTAGGTTATGCGATCTTATGGTGTCCCCCTGGGAATTTTAAGGGAATATATTCACTGAAGGGGCTCACTATCTCCATCACTACTATTTCCAGTATGATGGAATTGCATGGACTGTACTGCTGAATCTTCCCCATGGAGAAAAGGGGAGCGCATAAACAGTTATCACAGTTACTGATGATCATTCTTTGTCTTATGTCAGTTATATAATGTAGAAGATAGCTCAGCCTCACAGACTGAGTGATTATAATGCCTTAGATTTAGAGGAGCATAGCTGTAAGGATAATCCTTGTTTCCTCCCAGTAGAGATGGTACCTGCATCAGCTGGGCATATCATATTGCAATTATCCATCATGGGTTTGTTAGCAGAGTATAGAGGATTCAAAGGCACGATAAGAGCCAGGAATCTGAATCAAACAAAAAGAGGAGGCTAAATTATATGGATGTAAGCACACCATGTAAAAAAGAAGCGTAGTCTTCCTTCAACCTTAAAAAACTATGTTACTATGTAGAGTTTGACAATCAAGTGTGTGCGAGGGTCTGTGGGGGGTGCAGGTAGAGGAAAAAAATAAAAATCTGGCCATGCTCCTTTAATCAGGCTATCTTCACACAGCGTAGATTTCCACAAGTCTATTTTGGGTAAGTCATTTTCATATGTGAATTGATCTAGCAGGAGCATGTCCCTGTATTTATTAGCTACAGCAAAAAATATAAAAAAATAAATAAATGTGTGCCTTGCTCTACAGGGTTAACGTACCTAACAAATGCAGCATTAGGGCCCCCTTACACGAGGCGATGGGGCTGGAGATGTCGGGGTGCGCACGCTTTTGCCCACCCGCCAGCGTCGCTGTCCCCCGTTTAGATGGGGCGACACCTCCAGCCCCGCGCCGACGATCTGTCAGGCGGCATCGCCGCCGGGGTGTCTGGAAACCCCAGCGGCGATGCAGGACAATGGGAGCCTATGGCTCCCATCGCCTGACAGGTCACCGGCGTCTGGTTACATGGGGCGATGTGTGCACATCGCCCCATGATGGTCGCCTGGTTTCAGAGCACTGCTCTGAAACCAGGCGACCTCCAGGTACCGGCAACATCGCCCCTTCACATGAGGCGACGTAGGGGCGATGATGCCGGCAATAGGCCACGCCCCCACGTCACCTCTGTTATGGGCGGCGATATAGCCCCGTGTAACGGGGCCCTTAAAGCATTCTAGTAATCAATTGACTGCTTTTGTAATACTTAGTTTTTCGTGAAGTGGTACTGTACAGAAATTGAATACTTACTGCTGGGTTACTTGACAGCGGATCACTAAAGGGCCCTTTGATCAGTTTATTATGGGGAGACTCTTAGAATAAAATGAAGTCTTTGGATCCAGATATCCTAGTTTGTCAGACAAGAAAACAACAATATAACTACATTGTGTGAACCAAGCCTACCTGTATTTCACTTAACTTCCAACAATATGCTGATCACACAGGACCCAATGTTTCCAATTATATGAAAATTTTTGGTAATTGTACAGTTTGTATTTAATACAATCATGTATTTAACAATGATCAAGATGGAATATATTCTTTTTGTTACTAAATATTGCACATTACATCATTATGATGTGACATACATACATGGCAAAGGAAAAATGGGATTGTTTCCATGTAAGAAAGTGTGTTAAATGGTGCTTAATTGTAACTTGAATTAAATCCATACAAGCCTATGCTACTTAAACAGAGCTTTATCTTTATTTTGCTGTATTGTAGATTTGGTGCAATATTTGACTTTGCTTCTGTTTTCTCTTTGCTTTTATTCAGAAATCTCATATTTATAACACAGGCTACTTTTCTAGCATACTTCATTTTTGTCTTTTGCCTGCCTCCACTATGGTTGCAAAATTATGTGAAAATGACTTGAATAAAGTATTTCAAGTTTTTCATAACAAATAAGAAGTCTTGTTTATATGTAACTAGAAGAGTAACAAAGGGGGTTTCAAGTTCACATTTTATAAAATCTGAGTTTTTTCACTCTCCATTGGTCCAGTAATATCTCCTTGGCAGTTTCATGGGCTTTTGTTGACAGCAGTGACATCACAACTACAGCGGGTGTCACAGCTGCACCCAACCATCAGACTCAGTTAAGAGATAAATTCAGCTGGCACAAGCCGCTGAGCCTAGTGATTAGTTGCAGAGGTCGAATTTGCTGGAGTACTCTAAGAGTTAAAATCGACTGGCGACACCTGTGTGAATAGGTGCTTTCCGGAAAAAAAAACAGAATTAGACTTACCGAAATTTTCTTTCAGCGAATCCTCCACGACAGCAGATAGGAGGTTGCCTCTCGACCCTAATAGGGGCAGGAAACACAAAGAGGTTAAATAGCCCCTCCCACCTCCTATCACCAGTCTTTATCACGGACCCACGGAAAATGAAGTTCCAAGATTTACGTACACAACGAGGAAGGATGCACAAAAAAAAAAAAAAAAAAGTACAAACATAGGGAGGGAATTACTCGTGCTGTCGTGGAGGATTCCCAGAAAGAGAATTACTGGTAAATCTAATTCCGTTTTCTCCTCCCATCCTCCACAACAGCACTGCTTGAAGAACTTTCCTTCCAAAGGCCAGTTCAGTGTGTTTAAGGATGTCTAACCTCTAGTGCCTGGTGAAGGTGTAAATCGAAGACCAGGTGGCAGCTTTGCAGATTTGCTCGATGGAAGTGTCTGCCTTTTCCGCCCAGGAGACAGACATGGCTCGGGTGGAATGAGCCTTCAAGTTAACTTGAGGAGAGATATCTTGGCAAGAGTAAGCTTTCGAAATGGCATGCTTGAACCATGTAGCAATCGTACTTCTGGATGCTTTTTTCCCCTTTGTTACGACAACTAAACTGGACAAACAAATTGTTATCCACTCTCCATGCTTGCGTCTGTTGGAGGTAGAACAAAATGGTTCTTTTCACGTCTAACATATGAAAGTCTCTTTCCTTATTTTTTGGATTCTGACAAAAAGATGGTAAGATGATCTTTTGGGATCTGTGAAAGTCTGATGACATTTTTGGGAGAAAGGATGGATCCAAACGTAAAATGATCCTGTCATCTAATACTTTAAGGTAAGGTACGATGATGGAAAGAGCTCCCTGACTTTCCTAGCTGTTGTGATAGCAACTAGGAAAGTTGTTTTCCAGGAGAGTCTACTCAAGGATTTTGAGGACAATGGTTTGAAAGATGACTTCGACAGTCCAGTTAAAATAGTATTAAGGTCCAATGGCGGACAGTATTTGAACTTTGTTGGACGAAGTCGTGACGCAGACCTCATAAATCTCCTAATCCATGAATGATTGGCCAGACTCTGATCGAAGTAGGAACTAAGAGCTGAGACTTGTACCTTCAGGGTACTTGGTTTTAAGCCTTTGTCAAGACCGTCCTGCAGGAAGTTCAGGATCATGGCTATATTTGGCTGAAATGGGTCAGGAGGCTAAGAACCACATCAGGAATTGAAGACCTTCCAGACCTTTGCATAAATTGCATTAGTCACCAGTTTTCTACTGTTCTGAAGGGTGGTAACACTATATCTGACAGCCCTCGTATCTTCAAGATTTGGGCTTCAGTAGCCAGGCTGAGAGATGTAGCAGTTCCGGGTTCGAATGAAGGATTGAACCGTGATCTAGAAGGTCATGGTTCAACGGTAGTATCAGTGGTTCTGCTGCCTTCATGGTGTTGAGAACGGCGAATCAACTTCGCTTGGGCCAATAGGGAGCAATGAGTATCGTGGTCACCCTTTCTGTCCTGATCTTCTGGA
Organism: Allobates femoralis; assembly: GCA_033576535.1. Lineage (NCBI taxonomy): Eukaryota > Metazoa > Chordata > Amphibia > Anura > Aromobatidae > Allobates > Allobates femoralis. Next base: position 716,949,321 of record JARQOC010000003.1, read on the forward strand.
TTGTCTTTGGTATCAGAGGTATCGGCGGAAAGGCGTATGCCAGCCTGAAGTCCCAAGGGTAAGCCTGGGCATCGACCGCGAGACACCGGTTGTCCTGATGAAGGGAGAAATATTGAGAAGCCTTTGCGTTGAGGTGACTTGCAAAGAGATCTACATCCAGATGTCCCCAGGTTCTTGTCAGCATACGGAATACCGTCTGGTTGAGACACCATTCTCCTGGAAGTAGATCCTTTCTGCTGAGATAATCTGCCTGCACATTCCTTAAGCGCTTTAGAGAAGAATGTCTTCTGCCCAACAGAATATGTGGGATGAGACGTCCTGTAAGTTTCTGTACCATGTGCCTCCTTGGTGGCGAAGATGAGCCACTATAGTCAGGTTGTCGGAAAAGATGCCTGGAGAGCTTCTTCCATCGCTCTCAGCTCTCGAAAGTTCAAGGAACGATCTCTTGTTTGGCGAGACTATCGGCCCTGAAAGGCAAACTGGGAGACGACAGCCCCCAGCCTCTTTTGCTGGTGTCCATGTACACAGTAATCAACGGTGACTGTACCCACAGAAGTCCCTTCCATATATTGCCTTGGTTCATCCACCAATTCAATGATAGTTTGACTCTTCTGGGAAGATGAATTCTCTTGTTCAGACCGGAGGGGAACCCGTTCCACTGGGAGAGGATGTGGGACTGTAAGGGTCTGGTATGAGCTTGGGCCCATGGAACCATCTGGATACACGCCGTCATGGAGCTCAGAGTGCGGATGGAAACTGAATGTTGTTTTTGGAGAAACTGAAGCTTTGATCTTAAGACAACCTGTTTGTCTTGAGGGAGAAAGCAGGTCTGTTTGTGCGAGTCTAGGAGACAGCCTAAAAAGACCTTCCTCCGGGATGGAGTCAGGCTTGATTTCTGAGAATTTATCTTCCAGCCATAAGACTTTAGGGTCTAAATGAAGTCTTGCGCATGTTAATGCTGGAGAGGGCGGTTGGGAACTGTGATCAGAAAGTCATCTAGGTAAGTGTGAGGTAGCGCCCAGGGAACCCGCTTGCATAACGAAACCAAAACACGTGCTTATAAGTTTAACCAATGACTACCCGTTTATTGCTCACATATAAATCATAACCCGGGCAGTACATTAAACATTTGAACATAAGCACGTCACATAATACATTACATTACACAGTACATTACATATATTATGACCACATATTGCACATATACGACTACAGTAACCCTGGACCTGTAACCACCTCTCCTTCCAACCCTTGGAGCACTAACAACAGCTCCCGTGGTGGTTACGGCCTCTCTAAACGTTCCACATACATTTAATACATAAGTAACCATATTCATCAACGGGCCTTGTGGGTCCCAATGGCGGTACCAGCCGCCTGGCTTTATTTCCCCAGCTCCACACTACCCCGGAATACAGGCACCAGCCTGACCGGGTTCTTACACACTGCATGTGATCCATCATATAAGCAGTCATGGATCACACACGTCCTTCCACACGCTCACAACTCATCATATAAACATCCATGGACTGTGCCCCTCTGGGTTCAGAACAGGGATTGAGCAACCTGAGTCATGGGTACGCCATGCATCCCCAAGGGGCTTCTTCCTGGACATATCTCACCACACATCCAGACCGGCGTCCACTTGGTTCAACCACGGTTTCCCCACTCTGGGAGCCCTTCTAAACCCTGCTTCTGACCACCGGTACATACACTTCAACAGGTCCCTTCACTGACTACTTAGTCGGACCCAATGGCGGCTATGCCCGCCTGGCACAATTCATACATCTGCCTCCTGTAGGGCTACATACACTTCAACGGGTCCCTTCACTGACTACTTAGTCAGGCCCAATGGCGGCTGTGCCCACCTGGCACAATTCATACATCAGCCTCCCGTAGGGCTACATACACTTCAATGGGTCCATTCACTGACTGTTTAGTTGGGCACAATGGCGGATATGCCCGCCTGGCACACTTTACGCACAGGGTACACAGTTCACTGTTGCATACGGGAACTGCCTTCTTACTGGGCCTGGATCCGCGGGTCATGGGTACACCAAGTCTCCCCAAGGGCTCCTTCCCGGACATATCTCGCCAAACGTCCAGACCAGTATCCACCTGGTTCAGCCACGGCTTCCCCACTCCAGGAGCTGTCACGACCCCGGTCCTGGCCATCGGTATGGAACTAGCACGCTCCCCTCATGTTCGCACACCACAGAGCTCTGGACTGCGCTCAGCATCCCTCAGTCTGAGACTCAAACAATCTCTCCCACAGACTGAATCTCTCTGGTGCTCTCTGGCTGATGATCAGGATCCCACTCAATCAGCTGGCAGGCTCTTTATCGTGCCTGCCACTCCCACATCCACCTGGGCTGCTATTACTCAGGACACAGCCACCTGAGCTGCTACCAATTAGGACACACTGTTCCCATACAGCCACTCATCAGGCTCATCTATGTGTCAGATCTACAGCACTCACTCTCAGATTTAACTCATTGTGTTCCGAATAGGTTCACACAGCATCATCACAGTAAAACAGGCCAGTGTGGACAGTATCATACACTGATCCTGCATGTGATGCACCCCGGCCATGAGGACCATGCCGGCGGTGCCTCACATTGGATATCACTGCTATGCATCGCTTCCCGACGTATGCCATCATCTCCGCTATCACCTTGGTAAACATACGAGTTGCTGAAGATAGACCGAATGGGAGGACTTGAAACTGAAAATGATGGACCTGGCCCTGAAACAGGATTGCAAACCTCAGGAACAATTGATCTGTGGGACGTATAGGGATATGGTAATACGCTTCCTGGAGATCTAATGTCACCATCACAAAATCTTTCCCTGTCAGGGGAACAGTGGACCGTATGGACTCCATCTTGAATCTGGATTAAGATATGCATCTGTTCAGGGGTTTTAGATTTATGATGGTCCTGCAGGATCCATTTGGTTTCTTTACCAGGAATAGGTGAGAATAGTGTCCTCTCCCGATCTCCCCCTCTGGAACCGGGATTATTGCCTCCATGAGGAGGAGTTTTTGGACCCTTGAGGAGTTTTTGGAGGGAAGACTGGAGTTTCAGAGACGAAAGTGAAGTCAGATGTTGGGGAGAACACTCTCCTCATCCCATTCCTGATAAGATGAAGAATCAGGCGGCTCGATGTAATTTCCCACCATTTGGGGAGAAAGTTGGTAAGTCTCCCCCTAACCGGAATGGCATCATTTTCTCTCCTGGGGGCGAGAGGAGAAGATGCTTCTCCTTTTCCCCCCTTTGGCGTAGCTCCAGTGACCCTTTCGCTTTGTCCTTCTGTGATGGGACGCAGTCTGGGACCTAAAAGAATGTTGGTGACAAAAGGACTTTGTTTTTGACTTCAGTTCCGGTAGGCCCTTCTTATCCACAGCTTTTCAAGGAGATGGTCCAGGACTTGACTAAAGACATATTCTTCCTGGAATAGGATTGAGCATAATTTGCTTTTTGAAGCCGTATCACCGCTCCATGTTCGTAACCACACTGCCCGTCTAGTTTGTTGGACATTGTTCTTGCCGCCGCTGATTCTGCTAACAAATCCAGTAGAAAACATGATGCCATCTATAATAAGGGAATGGAAGCCAAGAGGTTTTCTAGGTGTACCCTCTGCAATGTGTGAATCCAATTGATCCAACATGCTCCGAGCTACGCAAGTTGCCGCAATGTTAGCCGAAATGAAAACAGAGGATTCCCAGGATCTCTTTAAAAGACTATCAGCCTTCCGGTGCATAGGATCCTTTAGTTGAGAGGAGCCCTCGAATGGCAGGGTAGTTTTATTGGCTTCCTTTGCAATTTAGGCTTCGATCTTTGGTATGTCTGACCAGAGTTTAGAAACAGAGGACTCAAGAGGGAGTCGGCCCCCTCATCCCAGCAGTCATAACATGGCATTTTTCTGGAGCTTCCATTCTTCCAATACCATCACTTTCAGGTTGTCATGGATCGGGAAAACGGATGTTTTTCTGGACCATAATCCCCCAAACATCACATCCTGTACGGACTAGGCTGGAACTTCATCTTCTACTACAATGGTGTCCCTTACAGCAGACACTAACTCAGCGTTGTCTTCAGAAGAAAAGTAGTATTTCCTGGGGGCATCCCTGCTCTGGGAAGCATCTGACTCCTGTGATCCTGAAGTGTCTGACGCCTCTGGAGCAGAATCCTCCAGAGTGAATTTCCTCTTTTTGGCTGATGGAGGGGCCACTGGAGGGGGATGTGAGACAGAAGTTAGAGAGGATCAGATCTCTTGTTTTATTAGACCCTTCAGTTCATTCATCACGGATGGCTTCTCATCCCTCATGACCTTGTCCATGCATTCCAGGCACAGAATCCTCTTGTGGGATGAAGATTTTTTTTGCTGCAGTCACATTTGCGGGGCTGGGGCTTCAATTTTTGCTTCTGTGTCTGTTCCTCTTCTCCCTGTAAGATAACAGGGAGAGGACGAATGAAATATCAGCCCAATGACAGTTAGAGGGCTGTACAGACCTCTTACCTGGTACTTACTGGGCCTGAGGTAGCGCTGGGCTCTGTCTCTGCAGTGCCTGGGGGCACACCATCCATCTGGACAGCATGCGACATAATGAAATAAAAAAAATACTGTCCTACGTCCCAGAGTGTCCTGATAGGGGTCCTTTTATGATGGGAATCCGTGGCCATGCGCTGGATTGGCACCAGATGCCTGCCCTCCCTCGTGGTCTCCCTGCCATTGCCGGAGGCTGGGCACCCGCACCCAGGGAAACCGGAAGCAATGTGCGTTGCAGGCAGGAACGCAACCCGGAAGTGACACGCTCCAGCATCTGACATCAGTTCCAGGCTCAAAAAGCCCGCATGGCGCATCTTGGAGGGAGGCCGAGGAGCTGCTGGAGAATCCCAGGCCGGGCTGCATCGCTCAGCATTGCCCAAATGTGCTGGAGAGCGGTGCAGTCCTGCTCCTCCTGGAGCAGGAGCAGTCCAGGGAGGAAGGAGCACCGGCACAATCGACCTGCCGCCCACTTCTCGATAAGAGGACTGCTTGCCGACCCCACAGCCTCAGGAAAAATGTCTTTGTGCCCCATAGGGACAGGGAACACTAATGATAGGAGGTGGGAGGGGCTATTTAACCTCTTTGTGGTTCCTGCCCCTATTAGGGTCGAAAGGCAACCTCCTATGTGCTGTCATGGAGGATGAGAGAACATTAGTGTGCAGCAGTTTACCTTAATTATAAACATTAAGAAAAAAAATGATATAGCATAATGCTAACAGATGAAGGGCAATGCTAATACAAAAGTGTATGGGGAAAAAAGTACATAGCAGAACCTGCTTCAGAATACAGAGAAAATGAGAAACTTAGCTGATGCACTAGCCATTGCATGAGAGCCCAATAACCAATGTCAAGGAGTTCTCATATTATCGGGTCCCTAATTTTGGGCCTCTGCTTGCCATAAAAAACTGCCTGTATGGGTGTATATATGCCTTTAAGTGCAATTAAAACTTGCATGTATGGGTGTGAATAGGAATCTGGCTTCTGACTGAGCACCCTTCCCCCACCCAATAGGCATGTTAAGTCCACCATCTTGTTGTAGCCAGGTTCCTAGTCACACCCATACATGCAGACTTCAAATGCACTCAGAGGCATATATACACCCATACAGGCAATTTTCTACCGCAGAGGCACCGGGTTAGGGAACCAATAATATAAGAGCACTTTGATGTTGGTTATTGGACTCACATGCAATGGCCAGTGCATCGGCTAAGTTTCTCATTTTCTCTGTATTTTTGAAGCAGTTTCTGCTATGTCCTTTTTCCCCAAACACATTTGTATTAGCTTTACATATTAGCATTGCCATTCATCTGTTAGCCATTATGCTATATCATGTTTTTCTTAGTGTTTAGTATGCAGCATGTGCTGGAGTAGTCACTACACTGCTGCAGCTTGTCAACAATGAAGAGCACGTCTATGACCATTCAATGTAAATCAAAAAGGCCTTCATATTATCTGGGGAATTGCTTATATGAGTACAATTTTTTTGTATACACTTTAGGCTCACGAGCCTACAGGGGGATTCACTGATGATACACCCCACACTTCTTCGCTGAGGTTACAATGACCTCTCCAATAAAGGAAGATCCAACAATTCATGCTCAAGATCATATTTCAAACAGAAGGACATCAGACAAGCTGAAAGCTACCTGCTCAGTCTGAGGGCCCCATAAACATATGACAACCATCTAATGTATGGGAAGTGAGGGGGCACCCAACTCTCTCCTTGAGATGCTGTAGTAGGAGAAAATGGTGTGGCAGGTTTAAGTCAAATGTTTTATCCTATAGTTGTCCCATTAGATAAGGTTTTCTGGCCACATTCCACATGGAGATGGGAAAGCTGTAAGCCAAGCAAGGCCACTGGATTACCTGGATATGGTCTGCAGATAATTATCAAGCTACAAAAACTTCAGACATCTTAGTCTCAACTCATACTTTGAACCCCCATACACTCACACTAACCACCCATCTAATGACCAACAGACAATATAGAGGGAAAGAAGGATGGGCGGCCCAAATTCAAAAGACCAGTCCTTTAGTTTTCTGACTAGATAATCCATTGGTAGAGATGTCAAGCAGTGACTTACTCTATTCTCTCCATAGACAACAATTGAATGCTTACCGGAACTGCAGCTTACCAGAGAACCTATAGAACATAGTAACATAGTAACATAGTTTTTAAGGTTGAAGGAAGACTTTAAGTCATCTAGTTCAACATAGCCTAGATACTAGTTTGACCCTCTCACATCACAAAATCAAATCTCATACTTTGCACTGATGAGGGGTAATGCCCAGATGTCTGCAACTGACTTATGGTTTGGTTATCATCCTAAATATTATGGCAAGGCTCATTAAAGGGTAGATATTGACTTTAGGATTGCTACTACAAACAGGTCAAGAATTCGAAGAAAGTACATCTAATCAATAATGGTGATCTTCATCTATTTGGAAAAAAAGAGACTTGAAGTTCAAGGGAAGGTATTGTATGACCAGGTAAAACATCATAAGTAAAGAAAACATGAGTATATACAGTAGATTACTATATGATGAAATAAAGAAATGATTCTGCGTTTTCTAATTGTAATCAAGTTGGCAGGAAACCTTTTCAGCAGGTCAAAATGAGATGGTCAGCCTTTACCATGAAGTCAGAGAGCAGAGTTGAGAGGGAGATCACTGTCCCTGCCCCTAGTTGGTCAATCATGGCTTTTAAATGGAACCCAACATGTATATAAAAAAAAAAAAATATATGCAAAACTGTTGTACTTAATTATTTTACTCACTTACATAGGAACATTATTTCCACAACACTTTACAGACCTCATCACTGTCCCCATTGGGGATCACAATTTAAATTCCCTTTCAGAATGTTTTTGGAATGTGGGAGGAAACCGGAGCATCCAGAGGTAAACCATTATAATTTGAGCCTCAGGGGTCCAGTTGGAGGACCTGATCCACAATTGATTGTTAAATCTGTACAATTTCCAAATTATATTGAACCTTTTTCCACAAAACTAAGACTTTCTGCTCAAAGTCAAATAGTATATTCAACGTAGTAGAGTCATTTGCAAAGGAGAATAAAATGGTGATTAAGGCTGTCTTCACATTGGCGTTCCCCTCCGCAGCGTTCTGCGGAGGGGAACCGCCATGTGAGCGCTGCAACCGCAAGTCCCTATGTTTATAATGGGGAAGCACGGTGCTGCGCTTGACTGCGCATGACCGTGCGCTCCCATTCATTTGAATGTGTGATTTGTACGCATGCGCATGCTTGCGTACAAATCATACTCTCTCGTCCGCACCAGGAACGTGACATGTCGCGTTGCTGGTGCAGACGACAATGTATGATTTGTACGCAGGCATCTGCCTGCGTACAAATCACACATTCAAGTGCATAGGAGCGCACGGTTATGCGCAGTCAAGCGCAGCACCGTGCATCCCCATTATAAACATAGGGACTTGCGGTGGCAGCGCTCACATGGCGGTTCCCATCCGCAGAATCCACCCTAACACAGCCATATTGCTGCTCCACCTTGTTAGAAGCCGTAAAATCATGCAATCATATATGTGCATTACTATACATAGCTCCTTTAATTTTAATATAATTTTCTGTTTGATTCTGTACAAATCAGATACAATGAAGATCACTGCAGGCTCCATTGGGTCCTGAATGTGGAAAAGAATTCTTTTTGGTAACCTATATTCTTTGTACATCACATGAGTAAAAAATGCTTCAAACATTCATCGAAAAATAAAATTCAGTCATTTTCAATTACTTACAAAACATCTCATTCATAAATTCACAATGAAAACAAATATGCACAAATATTTTATTATAATTATCAATGAATATAATATATTTATTAAAATTAAACCTAATCATCGAAAACAATCTTTTTGCCCTGAAATACTGCGATCTGAGATTGCTCTTTGCGTTTTCTGCTTGCTTCCCATGACGGATGTAGAGTCTCCGCTTCTACTTTGCTCTTCAGTTTAACATTTGAGGCTTTGACAGGTGGTGGTTTTCTTGACAAAGTGTTTGCCTGAGGGAAAACTAAAGAAAAAAAATATATTACATGCAATACTATAAAATGTAAAGGCAACCGGTCATGTCTCCAAATGTTGTTAACCTGCACATTACAGAGGAGCAAACCTTTCAAGGTTCGGGTAATCAACTTCCTGATGTTGAGCAAACCTGTTTGGAGTTTGGGTGATTTACGTTTGCTGACAACTGGAGAGAGCATCACTGTGGTCGGGGGGGTACAGATGGTGCTTGGCCCAGTGCGAGCCTTGGGCAGTGTTTGATCAGCTCGCACTGGGCTTAGGGCCACGTCACACGGTTCAATTTCCTGAACGATATTGTTAGCGATCACATGCACGTGCGATCGCTAACAATATCGTTCACATCGTTGGTGAGCTGTCACACAGGCAGACTCACCAACGATGTGGACCAGCGAGAGCGCTGGTTACCATGGTAAACATCGGGTTACTAGGTGCCGCGTGGTGCTTAGTAACCTGATGTTTACCATGGATACGAGCTCCCAGCATAGGCTGCAAGGCGCTGGGAGCTCGTTCATCGTTCCTCTGCCGGTGTCCACCGGCCGACAAACGATAGATTTGTGAATATGTTCACAAATCTGCAATCAAGCAAACGATTTTTCAAAGAAATATCACTTGATTACACGTAGCGACGCACAAACGATATTGCTTAAGCGATCAAAAAAGCAGGTCGCTTAAACGATATTGTTCAGTAAATTGATGCATGTGACGTGTCCCTTAAAAGCACAGTTTTTGTGTTTCAGTCTGTGTCCAAAAATAATTTGACACCCCTCCCACATCTTTACCCCAGAAAGGGTTTTACTTATGGCTGGCTGTATGTGGGCGGAGAGCTGAACTTCCATTGAGGCTTAGTTCACGTTCAGAGTCAAGAACAGTGTGTTAAAATGTTCATCTGCACCACCCAAGTCTGGACTTCAAAGGATTGCACATCTCTACTGCAGAGTTGCCCTCGATCTGCAGGTTCTTAGCAATATAATGCGGAGTGACAGAGTGCTGATTCTGCTAGAAAGTTAACTTTATTCCTCCGAAAAGCTGCAGTCTTTCCAGTCATAGAGGCGTGTTCAAAATGGCTACAGACACTGCTCAGTGCACAGTGAGTCTGCCCCTGGCACTTTGACACCTTTTGACAGACTCGGTAGCTCCCAGAAGGATTAAGGTTTCTCTTGGTCAAATAGCATTGTAAGACTAATTATGTGCAGATTACCCTATCACTGCAGATTAATAGCTATGGGAATATGAAAGATTCCCTTTAAAAACATAATGCAGGCAGTCATTTTCCACAGTTCACCCTTCGTGGCCCGCCTTATTTACATATTTACCATTCTTGGCCTGCCTATAGCTACGGTGCCCATAAAAGGGTTAAGCCAGTGAGACTAAGATAATCATCTAATAGATAAAGGTTACCATTTCTCAGAAGGTTAAGATAGTCAGCCCGCTTCCCAAAATCAGAGGCACAAACCATCAACGTGAGTCTTCTAAGGCTGCTTTCACATCAGTGGTTTTTGCTGATCGCGCAGTTGCGGTGAAAAAAACGCAACTGCCTCGATTATCGCATAATGGCCGCACTTGCGGTTTACTTGCGGCAAGCCCCATACAATGTCTATGTGGGCTTGCGGCAGGTGCAGTGTCGGCACTTGCGGCAGTGCGGCGGGAAAAAAACGCGGCATACCGCAGATTTTTTTTCGTGGCCGCACCTGCCGCAAGTGGCCGCACCTGCTGCAAGCCCCCACAGACATTGTTTGGGGCTTGCCGCAAGTAAACAGCAAGTGCGGCTGTTATGCGGTAATCGCAGCAGTTGCGTTTTTTTCACCGCAACTGTCGCGATCAGCGCAAAACGCTGATGTGAAAGGGGCCTAATTGAGGTATTTCCATTTAGGATAAGATTCTACTTTAACTATATATCCTTATTCATGTGGCAAGCCTCCTTAAAGGGTCCATGTTGACCTATAGAATAGCGACTCCCACATGGTGGAGATAGAGACCCTGTTCTACGTGAAGAGGATACTTGCTCATTTTATTTCAGGGAGAATTGGCATCTTCTTATGAGAAACTTTATTGCTTAGATCCCATATTCTGCTAAAAACAGACGATAGCTGAAAAATTCTGGGCTAAATATTAGTTTTTATCCAACACGTTCTTCACATACCTGGTTTCTTGTTTCTTATTGGTGGCATTTTAGATTCTCTGTAAAACAAAGCTTTACATTAGTAATAGCCAATACTATATATAGAACAGATTAATATAGGATTAGCTGACTTATGTTAAAGTGATCCTAAACCCACAAACTGACCCCCCCCAGTATCTTTAGACCTGTCCCTGCACCCCCTCTTATCATTTCTAGCCATCCCTTTCGCAGAAAAAATCGCTTTTGTACAGTAGAGAAAAAGTTATATTACTTTGTCCTGTGTGAGTTATCTGTTTCTGAGCAAGCCGCAATAGGAGGGGCCTGTCTGCTGCCTTGTAATTATGCACGCCCCTCTCTACTTCTAAGAGCCTGGCCGCGTCATGAAAGGGGGCGGGCCTCCGACATGACAATTTAGCCCCACCCCTTTCATGACGCGGCCAGGCTCTTAGAAGCAGAGAGGGGCGTGCATAATTACAAGGCAGCAGACAGGCCCCTCCTATTGCGGCTTGCTCAGAAACAGATAACTCACACAGGACAAAGTAATATAACTTTTTCTCTACTTTACAAAAGCGATTTTTTCTGCAAAAGGGATGGCTAGAAATGATTAGAGGGGGTGCAGGGACAGGTCTAAAGATACGGGGGGGGGGGGTCAGTTTGTGGGTTTAGGATCACTCCGCGAAAATGATCACAGAGAAGAAAGAGCTGGAGGAAGATGAAGAGAAAAAGATGGAGAAAGAGAAATGGAAAAAGTAAGCACATTCTTCCTAACACATTTTTTGGATGATTTGATAATGTTGAATGTTTTGGGACAAATGGCCTTTTGTGAACATTTAGTTATCTTCCATTGCCAAGTGATTGTAAATATTTACCCATTAGTAGGAAAAAACCTACACCAATATGTTAGTTCAACAAAGTGATTCCAGAAAAAAAATAGACTACGGAAAAACTGTAACTAAAATAATAAATTTCTGAAAACTAAATAAAATATCAGATCGTTAAAAGCAACAGGGCTGTATACTATAAAATGCCATAATTATTTTCTGTTCTGCATGGACCTGGGAAAGCAATCATTGTATAGCTACACGATGGCGTACGTGTGCTGTGGTGGAGTGTCTGCATCTTGTGAGGTCAAGTGCTGTATGGGTGGTCAGGGAATCGATACAATCTGTCCCATTCTCACATTTTTTGGTCTTTAACGCTAAATGCAGCCTCTTACCTTTTCATATATGATGACTTCTGTTTAGTTTCCGCTAATGATCTGCAAAAGACAGATTCAAGTTTCACATTCTTAGGGCCTGCTCTCGCTTTCTGTTCTTTTGGTTCACTAAATGAGGGTTTTGTGCTTGTTGGTGGGAGTTTGTCTTTCTTAACCTTGTCATCACTTTTGCTTGTTTTTTTCTTTTTTGTTCTTCTTACTTTACCAATAAAAAAGTCATCCTCGCTTTCACTATCACTCTCTTCAAATCCAAGTGGCTGCTTTATAAACCTCTCTTCTGTACTGTCATCAAAGTATTCCTTGTCCTCTAGGTCAGACTCTTCGATATCACTTGAATCAGAATCCTTTGTAGGTGCCACTTTTTTGGTAGGGATACTTTGTTGAATCCCCTTTTCAGGATTAGTTGGCAGTGTGTCTTTTTCTGAACTACAATGCGAGATGCTCTTTTTCTCAGACACTTCTGTAACAGCATGTAAAGCCTGTGCTGATGGTGCAATTAGAGGAAAGGCTCTTCCTTACTGTGGTCACCAGCTGGAAGATCTTTTTCCGTATGGATGGTTTCTACTACAGGATTGTCTTTATCATTACTCTCCCGTTTTGTTTCCTGCGTTTTCACTTTTCCCTTTGCTTTTCCTTGCTTTGGCTTTTTCTCTGCGTCTTGCTTTACACTTTTTGCAGGTTTGGAGGGTAAAGGTGGCTGTTTGGGTAGTGTCACTTGTTCGGTATTGTTCATTCTGGCCTCTTTAAATGCCTTAACGGCCTCTATAATAAAGGTTATAAGGAGTCAGAGTTATGGTAAGGTAAGCAGTTTACAGTTCATCAATGATTAATTAATAGTAGCAAGAAGAAAACAGAACACCCAAACTCCATCCTAAATTCACAAGCTGATGACACTGTTCCGGAGTCTGCAGTGCGTGTCATCCTCCTTCCTATGAAGTAACCCACACTCGCTTCAACAGCACCATTGAATGCAACTGAAGAGATGCTGGTTGAGATGTACAAAGCACAGAAGGAAATCTCTGTACTCTGTGCTTTGTACAAGGAAGAGCTGGAGGTCACATGACCATGTGACACCAAGAGCAGCAATAAATTATAACAGCAAATAAATTATGAAGATTCAAGGCTGTACAATGCGGTACATTTAAGGCATCTCATTATATGTCTCAATGTGGATAACAAATTTTACGCATCTTTTGTGTAGCGTTACACTACAGTCAAACACATATGGGACTGTGAGAATAATGGAAAGGGCCATACAAGCAATGCCTACTTGATAGGTTTGTTGTGTTCTTTTAATAATTCAGACCTTAGATTAGGGTAATGATACTATAGAAGCAGATGATAGTGTATACTTTGCAGGCTAGCCTGTACACTTAAAGGGTCTGGTCAGTTTCAGATGATGTTGTGCCCTGGCTGTAATTGTTAAAAAAAAATAAAAAAATAACACCACACACCTTCCCTGCATCCACTGGTAGCACACCGGTGACTCCCTGTCGCTGCACCTGGTGTGTTGCATTGGCTGTGGCATTGAGGTTACGTGGAGAGCAGGGCACCCAATGTCAGACGGCAAGAACAGAGATCCCGAGTGAAACGGGGAAAGGAGAGTACCATGTGGTTTGTTATGTTTTGACAAACTGCGACTAGAGCAGAGTACCATCTAGAAAAAATTATATATATTGTCGAGCCTGCCTTTAAGTCGTGAATATCGGACACCTAGTGCAGTAATCATAACTGAATATAAAAAAGAAGCATGAAAGGTTTTAAAGGTTCTAAAGAATAAGATCTCTCTAAGGGTACCGTTACACGTCGCAATATAGTTCAGATATTGCATACAATTTCACGGGAGAGCGCAAGTTTTTAGCACTTGTCCAAGATCGCATAGTAGATGTCACACAGGGAGATATCGGCAGGCAACGCAACTAGGCTGTAGTCCTCAACTTTTGTGCACTGAGTATGAGCAACCCAGGGACTGAGCATTAACATTGTAGTGAATAGGAAAAGTTGCAAACAAGATCGTAGTTGCGTTGTCACACAGCACAATCATGACACATCGCATATGCAATATCATACGGTTGAAGGGCTTGCACAATCTTCTTGCAATATCGTACCTACGATTTTTTCGAGTCGCATTGCCCATTTATATGACAACGCACGAACGATATCAACTGAAACCACCGTACCACGTGACTTTTTGTCGATGTTGCATTGCGATATCGCGACGTGTAACGGTACCCTAAGGGTATGTTGACACATTGCATTTTTCTCCTATGCCAGTAAAGTAAATTAAATGTCTGAAATGCTCGTTAGCTCCCAGGACACAGTACCTCGAGGTCCGCGCTGCCACTTCAGAAAAGGAACAAAAGAAGCCAGTACAAGGGAATGTCTGGATCAACGATTCTTCTTTATTATCCTACGCGTTTCAGAGTTATTTCCCAACTCCTTCATCAGGGGATGTCCATTCCCTGATGAAGGAGTTGGGAAATAACTCTGAAACGCGTAGGATAATAAAGAAGAATCGTTGATCCAGACATTCCCTTGTACTGGCTTCTTTTGTTCCTTTTCTGAAGTGGCAGCGCGGACCTCGAGGTACTGTGTCCTGGGAGCTGATTAAACCACAGGGATCAGTGGAAAGTACGGTCCTGCAGCAGCTACTTGTATCTGAGCGATCATTACCAGTTGTGGGTTTTCACAACTACATCAGGTGAGCAGCCTCTTTGTATAAACATTTTTCCCTTTTTAAAGAAGATATCACCCTATGTGCGCATTCTTGAATTTATAGATGAAATGCTCGTTAGGCTGATTTTTTTTTCTTTAAGGAAATTAATAGAAAAAATAAAAAAAACCTGCATAAAAAACGCAAGAAAAATGTGCATATTTTACATTGTACAAATACTGATTGTGTACACATATACTTAACAAGCATTTATATTAATAATTAGAAAAAATATTTTTTATAAGATTTCTTACAATGTTAAATTAAAATGGGAGATGAATTAAAGATTTACATAGATTTTATAGCAAATAAAAATAAATAAAAAAGTATTAAGATTCCGAACTGGAGCAAGATGTACGTGACTGGAAAACCGTGCAGAGGTTATGACCGTCAGGGACTAATAGAAAACAAAACAAGGAATGGAAAGAAAAATATGAAGATGATACTAAGGGAGGTAGAAGAGGGGAAACCGGCTGTGGATGTGCCAAAAGGAGACATTTATGATTATTTGTTTAAAAAATGCTTAAAACTAGAGTTGTGCTCTGGCAAAGCCCTACAGACACATGGGTCGTAAACTTATCTATGCAAGTACGGTATATAGAATAAAAGCAGACTTTTATTTATTGCATTATACATAGATAATAAAGTATATTTATAAATGATTCTTCTTTCTCTGAGACAAGAATAACTCCATGATAAGGTAATAGATGTCAAATAATGTTCCTGCAGACTTTCTTTAAACTACTCAAGCAACACTTAAATCATAGTAGACAACGGCCTAAAAACCCCGTTACACTTAGCAACGCACCAGCGATCCCGACAACGATATGACCTGGTAGGGATCGCTGGAGCGTCGCTAGTGAGATATCAAACAGTCAGATCTCCTCAGCGACGCAGCAACGGTACGGCGGTCGTTGGGACCCAGTCACTCAGACCTGAAGCATTGAGGTCGTAGTCCCCGTCAAACTCACCGATGCATGCTGCCAGCAGGAGCCTGACGATCAAAAAATGGTCCAGGACATTCCAACAGGATCGGCGATCTCACAGCAGGGGCCTGGTCGCTGCTATGTGTCACACACAGGGAGATCGCTGGTGAGGTTGCTGTTGCATCACAAAAACTGTGACGTACCAGCGATCTCGCTTAGTGTGACAGGGGGTTTAGGATGCAAGTGGCGATAGACTACTCTGTAATCTCAGAACAGGTAAGAGTAAATGTAGGTATTAAAATATTCTACAGGAGCTCAGTAGTTTTATACTCAATTTATTTTTGTATAGTAAAATTTACAAAATAATTAAAGACCCACAACACAATCATGCAAAATGGAGATGCTAGAATACCTACCTTTAATAGCAGTTATTTTCTTTTTAAGTAAGGAATGTGTGGCTAATCTGGTGACTGCTCGCATTTCCACAGTACTGTTTGCCTTTCAATGAAAAGAAGAGAAAAATGAGGATGCAAAAGTAATAAATAAAAGTAAACTTAAGTATTTAATCATTCAGAAAACAAAATAGCACTAAATTGAAAGCTGAAAGAAAAAGGCCAATTAGGAGCCATTTCATAACAGACAAGAAAGATAAAAAGGTTAAGCTGGCCATTCAGCTAATTATTCCAATTCACCCATACAAATGGATGATTGGTTCGACTAAAGTGTAGGGGTGGGCGAACCCGAACTGTAAAGTTCGAGATTCATACTAGACACCTAGTGTCAGGTGCTCAACCTGGACTTCTAACTGTATGACATGGTTACTTTTCAGGTTTGACACCCAAATAAACTTTGTTGAAAGGCTTTCTGTCTTCTGTGTTTCCTAGAAGTTATGAAAGCAGGGCTAGTGAGCTGAAAAAACAAGCAAAATAGGGATTAAAGCATGACAATTACACATACCCTGTTTCCCCAGAAGATAAGACCACTATCATACAGTTTCCAGGCAAACTTATAAAACTTTATGAATATTCACTGCTTCCCACACCCAAAGTCTGTGACAGTGACTGATTGGTAGCACTCAGTCTGGTTGCAGTCAGTCTGCTGGTATCTGCTCATCACACTGGTGTGTAGTGTAAAAATAAATACATAATTTTTTATTTTGTGCGGTCCCCCTTATTTTGTGACCACCCAAGGTAAAGCCATCAGCTGGGATCTGATATCAACTTTGAAAGTGGCAATCATTTTTATTCATTTTTACATTTCACACAGCCAGAGAGTTGAGTAGAAGACAGCAGACGTCAGCAGAGATGCGGAGGGCATGTATAACAGTCTGACTGCAACCAGTAACTGTCACAGAGGGTGAACGGGCTGCGGTCTTATCTGTTGCGGAAACATAGTATATGTAATTGTCCTGCTTTAATCAGTATTTTGCTTCCTTTTGCAGCCCCATAGCCCTTGATGCCACCATTTTACAGCACTTAAGTTCGGGTCCCCATACTATATGGTCTTCGGGGTCAAGTTCGGCCAAACCAGGCGACAAAGAACATCCAAAGGTCCGCTCATATCTATTCATATGTCGTCTATGGAGAGGTTACAATAAGCCAAAAACAGAAATGTACCCAGATTCTGAAAGAAAAACAAAATGTGTGTTTGCCTGATAAAGTGTATTGGATCTGATATTATTCTTTAATTTCCCACCAGGCTCTGACTTCTCTAGTCCAATGGATTCCAGTAGCACAAATCTGAGCCCATATCATTCCATTTTGTAAATGGAAAGAACAATAATGTATGTTGCATTATTGAGGAAACTACAAAAGGAAGATTTACACTCATGGGTACAAAAGCAATAAAAAATTGACTAAAAAAACTTTACAAATTGAGTGGCTGATTATTACATAGCATAGGTGCAAGACTGTAGAGTAAGGTATTTTTCAGTCTATGTCATCCATTACACATATGTAGACTGTCTAGAAAGAACTGTTTGTCATATTTTCAGTTGTTCAGTTAGTGCATGTTTCATTTCTATACTTTCCAAAAAGCTGTGTAGTTTCCCCCATCAGTGTCGACAGACCGCACGGTGTGGCATTACAAACATCTTGACAGTTTGTTGGTTGCAGCCTCTAGTTTTTCATCAGAGCAGATGATTACTCTGAAGGAATATTGATGAGCTGCAGGTAGATTGACCGTTCAGTGGTTGCAACTAGGATGTCACTTAACAGTTCAGAACATTAACACCAAAATCTCCGGAATGGTGCTGCTGTAGGGGGCAAAAATACGCTGTTTTTAAGTTTTGGATATCCAGCAGTGAATAATCCCTTAAACTAAAGTAAATTAAAATGGGTATAGTTGAAGAAACGCCCTACACCATCTCCATGTGATGGGGAACGCCACAAAATTTTCTATCTGTTGTATTCACATTGAAAAGCTCTATATTATTAGTGCATCAGTTGCGGGACACTATAGGTAATATTGTACTTGGGCCCAATATCAGTCTCGTCTGTCACGTAACCATGGTATTTGGTGTGTGATACACAAATCCTACTCAAGATAATACCGTATATGTTTAAATAATAATTAGTTGGAGAACCCCTCCAAGTTTATTGGACATAGGTTATACATTAGAACTATAAAGATATACTTTATTTAATACGACTTGGGCCAGATCACACTCATTGCCTCCGTCATTACGTCACCAGATCCACTCCCTGGAAATCCCCCCCATTTAAATTCACTAAATGACTTTCTATTTATTATTTCTTGGGAAATGGTGTTTTCCACAAACAATGGCACCTTATGTTTGGTGTGTGCTTAACAAACTGGTCTTTAATAGCACAGTGCAGGGTTCCACTTCTATCGGCTCAAACTTCAGATATTCTGTAAATAAACATGAGGCAATGTCTTCTGACTGCGGCAAAATAACAGCATGTTGTGCTACAGCTTTTCACATGAATAGAATGTACAGAAACATTGTACCTTCCTGATGAATAGAACAGTAATGGAACACACTGAGACCTAGTCATACTTCAAGAACGCATTTACTCAGTGCTCAATGTGCTGGTAAATTAGGATTTTTCCCTCGCATCGTCCTCTCACAAGTGGAGAGCATTGTATCATTTCAAAAGAAACATACTATTAAATTATCACCACGGCGTCAGCCCAAGGAAGAGTCACGTTGTTGGCTGAACTAACATTCAGGAAGAGCTTGGCAAGTCATTAATATGAAGTAAGCCCTAATTTAGAAAATATGAGAATTCAGAAGAAAGTATAAAAGATATGAATCAGTTTTCCTGGCCCCGACTCCATGGGCTGGCTGACGGATTACATGCAAGAAAGAAGATTAATATCTCTATCAAGACGTGTATAACATGTGCAGGTATGTTGAGGTACCGGCACATGTTTCTGATCACTCAAGGCCAAACATGGCTAATACATGGGCTAAAGTTGGTCAAAGCCATCGATATAGTTAGGATCGGTCAATATGTTCGATGTGTATGAAGACCTCCTGAATCACCATCTGTCAGGAAGAGAAAGATCCAGCATGTCGGCAGATCCCTTTTTCCCCCAGGAAATAAGCCAGCCAGAGATGGGAGAGAAGAAGATTGAGCATTTTAGTTTAACCCCTTAATGACCAGATTTTTTTTTCCTTTTTGACTTCACAATCCAGCAGTCCTATTCTCCTCTCTCTGTACCATCCTGGCATGGCTGTATAAGGCTTTGTATTATGGGGAGAACATGTTTTATATATCTTTTACCTCTATTTAGGTTTATGTAGACTAAAAGTGCAATTTATCTTTTTTCGTGTGACGTGAATATGGTAAAAAGTAACTTGCAGAGTCAATCTGTGCCTACTATGACCAAGCAGCTCTACTACAAAGGACCGATACCCATTGATCATGTGATTAACAGGTCCACTATTGGCAATGGCATTACTCATGCTTCTACTAAATGGGGGCCCGATGCTATGCATCGGGAGGGCGGTGACATCATGATGGGGGCAGGTTCTATGTTGCTGGCGTGGCAGCTGTCTCTTCCCTGTGCTGTATTCTCCCCTCTGTGCTCCCTCCTTTGACCCATCTCCCCCTTGCGCACTCTCTCGCTCCTCTGTGCATTTTCCTCCTTTGTGCTCTCTTCCTCCAGTGGTGTCCAAAAATGGCAGTGATGGGTCAGCGGTAGCTGCTGTGGGCAGCGGTTGCTGGTAGCTACGGCACTGCTGCGCAATGCACCTGTATCACTAGTGGGTGCCATAATTGCACACCCATCACTCTTCGCACTGCGATGCACAGAACGCACAGAGGAGGTCTCTCTGTGCCCCTCCTTGTGCAGCCTCTGTGGTCCCCCTTGTACAATTTCTTTGTGGCGCCCCGTGCAGTCTCTCTGTGGCCACCCCTGTGCAGTCTCTCTGTGGCCACCCCTGTGCAGTCTCTCTGTGGCCACCCCTGTGCAGTCTCTCTGTGTGGCCCCCCCCCTGTGCAGTCTCTCTGTGGCCAACCCTGTGCAGTCTCTCTGTGGCCACCCCTGCAGTCTCTGTGTGCCCCTGAGTGGTACACTAGTTCTGCAGATCCACTATCTGTGGTACACGTGGGCCAAAAATGGTGGCCACAATAGTAACCGGTAATGTGTGCTGGGTATGCACATGCACAATTTACTGAAGCGGGCGTTGTGTGCGGTGAGGAGATGACTGTGAGAGTAGCGGCAACATGGTGTCTGCTGGTGTCAGGTTGCGTTGTGTCTGGGGCACCACTGGTGGTATTGTGCAATGGGCCAGTACTCCAACGGGTGCCATATTAGCACATGCATTACTTCGGTGTGCAAATACAACTGCCGCCGGCATGTGTTAGGAGGTCAACCGGACAGGAGTAGATGACGGACGCCACAGGGTAAGTATATAATAGATTCAGTTAACAGCAATATTTGAGTGTTATGTAGCCTAAAACAGAGAAACCAAAAGCAATGCAAAACTGCTCCTTGGGGTCTCTCAAGGTGAGTACTTGACCTGCTAGATTGCAGACGTGTCTGGCTGTGGCTTAAGGCCTAGTCTCACATAACGACGCATCAGTGATCCCGATCCCGATGTGCAGAGATCGCTGGTGCGTTGTTTACACATCACTGGTAAGATGTCAAACAGGCATCTTAACAGCGATGTGAAAAACGACACACTAACGATCCAGAATTATACCGAGGCCGTTGTGATTTTTCTCTCCATAGCATAGCATTGAGATCTTTGCTCATTATCTCTGTCAAACACAACGATGTAGCGTTCCCAGCGGGAACACAATGACGCAGGAATGATCCAGAGCAATGTGTAACGATCTCACAGCAGGGGCCATATCGTTGGTGCGTGTCGAACAGAACGACATCGCTATTGAGATCGCTGTTGCGTCACGAAATCCGTGACGCAACAGCGATCTCGTTAGCGATCTCTTTGTGTGTGACAGGGCCTTTACCCTCTACTCCCCATACAAAATACATTAATATTGCAGTCAGCCGCCTGAACAGTCGGCATCTCCAGGGCTACTTACACTACCGTTCAAAAGTTTTGGGTCACCCAGACAATTTTATTTTTCCATGAAAACTCATACTTTTATCAAATGAGTTGCAAAATGAATAGAAAATATAGTCCAGATATTGACAAGGTTAGAAATAATGATTTTTAATTTGAAATAATAATTTTCCTTTTAAAACTTTGCTTTCATCAAAGAATGTTCCCTTTGCAGCAATTACAGCATTGCAGACCTTTGGCAAGTACCATTTAATGAAGCTGCCAGATGAGGAGCTGTGAGGCGTCGATTTCTCAAACTAGAGACTCTAATGTACTTGTCTTGTTACTCAGTTGTGTAGCGGAGCCTCCCACTTCTCTTTCTTCTATGGTTTGAGCCTGTTTGTGCTCTCCTCTGAAGGAAGTAGTGCACACCGTTGTAGGAAATCTTTAGTTTCTAGGCAATTTCTCGCATGCCTTTATTTCTAAGAACAAGAATAGACAGTCGAGTTTCACACGAAAGTTCTCTCTTTCTGGCTATTTTCAGAGTTTCATGGAGCAAACAAATGTAATGCTCCAGATTCTCAAACTCCTTCTCAAAGAAATGTCAATTTTATAGCTTCTCTAATCAGCCAAACTGTTTTCAGCTGTGCTAACATACTTGCACAAGGGTTTTCTAGGGTTTTCCAAACATCCATTAGCCTTCTTACACAGTTCGCAAACACAATGTACCATTAAAACACTGGAGTGGTGGTTGTTGGAAATGGGCCTCTATACACCTATGTACTGTAGATATTGCATTAAAACCCAGATGTTTGCAACTAAAATAGTTATTTACCACATTAACAATGTGTATTTCTGATTCATTTAATGTTACCATATATACTCGTGTATAAGCCGACCCGTGTATAAGCCGACCCCCCTACTTTTGCCCCCAAAATCTATTGACTCGTGTATAAGCCAAGGGTGGACCCCAGCACAGGTATACAGCCCCCAGCAGTGTGGTATACAGCAGCCCCAGAGGTATATACAGCAGCCCCAGTGGTAGTATACAGCAGCAGCCCCAGTGGTATATACAGCAGCAGCCCCAGTGGTTAGTATACAGCAGCCCCAGAGGTATATACAGCAGACCCAGTGGTAGTATACAGCAGCCCCGAGGTGTATACAGCAGCCCCAGTGGTAGTATACAGCAGCCCCAGTGGTATATACAGCCCCAGTGGTATATACAGCCCCAGTGGTAGTATACAGCAGCCCCAGAGGTATATACAGCCCCAGTGGTAGTATACAGCAGCAGCCCCAGTGGTATATACAGCAGCAGCCCCAGTAGTTAGTATACAGCAGCAGCCCCAGTGGTATATACAGCAGCAGCCCCAGTGGTATATACAGCAGCAGCCCCAGTAGTTAGTATACAGCAGCCCCAGAGGTATATACAGCAGACCCAGTGGTAGCATACAGCAGCCCCGAGGTGTATACAGCAGCCCCAGTGGTAGTATACAGCAGCCCCAGTGGTATATACAGCCCCAGTGGTAGTATACAGCAGCCCCAGAGGTATATACAGCCCCAGTGGTAGTATACAGCAGCCCCAGTGGTAGTATACAGCAGCCCCAGTGGTAGTATACAGCAGCCCCAGTGGTAGTATACAGCAGCCCCAGTGGTAGTATACAGCAGCCCCAGTGGTAGTATACAGCAGCCCCAGTGGTATATGCAGCCCCAGTGGTAGTATACAGCAGCCCCAGAGGTATATACAGCCCCAGTGGTAGTATACAGCAGCCCCAGAGGTATATACAGCCCCAGTGGTAGTATACAGCAGCAGCCCCAGTCGTATATACAACAGCAGCCCCAGTGGTTAGTATACAGCAGCAGCCCCAGTAGTTAGTATACAGCAGCAGCCCCAGTAGTTAGTATACAGCAGCAGCCCCAGTAGTATATACAGCAGACCCAGTGGTAGTATACAGCAGCCCCGAGGTGTATACAGCAGCCCCAGTGGTAGTATACAGCCCCAGTGGTAGTATACAGCCCCAGTGGTAGTATACAGCCCCAGTGGTAGTATACAGCAGCCCCAGAGGTATATACAGCCCCAGTGGTAGTATACAGCAGCCCCAGTGGTAGTATACAGCATCCCCAGTGGTAGTATACAGCAGCCCCAGTGGTATATGCAGCCCCAGTGGTAGTATACAGCAGCCCCAGAGGTATATACAGCCCCAGTGGTAGTATACAGCAGCCCCAGAGGTATATACAGCCCCAGTGGTAATATACAGCAGCAGCCCCAGTGGTATATACAGCAGCAGCCCCAGTAGTTCGCATACAGCAGCCCCAGAGGTATATACAGCAGACCCAGTGGTAGTATACAGCAGCCCCGAGGTGTATACAGCAGCCCCAGTGGTAGTATACAGCAGCCACAGTGGTATATACAGCCCCAGTGGTAGTATACAGCAGCCCCAGAGGTATATACAGCCCCAGTGGTAGTATACAGCAGCCCCAGAGGTATATACATCCCCAGTGGTAGTATACAGCAGCAGCCCCAGTGGTATATACAGCAGCAGCCCCAGTAGTATACAGCAGCCCCAGAGGTATATACAGCAGACCCAGTGGTAGTATACAGCAGCCCCGAGGTGTATACAGCAGCCCCAGTGGTAGTATACAGCCCCAGGGTAGTATACAGCAGCCCCAGAGGTATATACAGCCCCAGTGGTAGTATACAGCAGCCCCAGTGGTAGTATACAGCATCCCCAGTGGTAGTATACAGCAGCCCCAGTGGTACATAGAGCCCCAGTGGTAGTATACAGCAGCCCCAGTAGTAGTATACAGCATCCCCAGTGGTAGTATACAGCAGCCCCAGTGGTAGTATACAGCAGCCCCAGTGGTAGTATACAGCAGCCCCAGTGGTATATACAGCAGCCCCAGTGGATATACAGCCCCAGTGGTAGTATACAGCAGCCCCAGTGGTATATGCAGCCCCAGTGGTATATGCAGCCCCAGTGGTATATGCAGCCCCAGAGGTATATGCAGCCCCAGAGGTATATGCAGCCCCAGAGGTATATACAGCCCCAGAGGTAGTATACAGCAGCCCCCAGGGGGTATATAGCAGCCCACAAATGCTGGCACTCGCCCCCCTTGTAAGTGCCCCCCACCCCTGCTGCTTATCTTACCATCCCGGTCTTCTGCTCAGCGCCGCTCCTCGGTGCTCCGTTCTTCATGCTCCGTCCTCGCTGCATCCGGGATCCCCGGCCGTCGCGCGATGACGTCATATGCCTGCGACGGCCGGAGATCCCGGATGTAGCAGGACGGGAGCAGCGAAGACGGAGCACCGAGGAGCGGCGCTGTGCAGAAGACCGGGATGGTAAGATACGCAGAGGGGGGGTGCCCTTACAAGGGGGGAGAGTGCCAGCATTTGGGGGCACATATGCACTGCTTCCCCTGCCGCTGATTGACAGGGGAAGCAGTGCATATATAATGAGCGCCGGGCCCCGACTACCGTATTGACCCGTGTATAAGCCGAGGGGGAGACTTTTCAGCCCAAATTTTGGTCTGAAAAACTCGGCTTATACACGAGTATATACGGTAGCTTTATTAAAAAAAATGTGCTTTTCTTTCAAAAATAAGGAAATTTCTAAATGCCTCCAAACTTTTGAATCGTAGTGTATATCGTTACTTGAGGGTAACTGATTGTATAAGGCTGGTTTCATATTACAGAATTGTTATTTCCGAGGATAAAAATTGGACAGCATCGGAACGATTCTGGCCCCCATGCAGCCCTATGGGCATCGGACCGAATCGGATGTGCACTAAATGCCATTGATTTGGTCCGATCCGATTCTGCCCGATTTTTTTATCAGTGCAAAAATCGAGCATGCTCAGATTTTTGCACCGAAAATAAAATCAGACCAAATCGGATCGACCAATCGATGCCATTAGTGCACATCCGATTTGGTCCGATGTTTTTAACATGGGGCAATATGGAGCAGGGTCCGAGGAAACATCTGATGTGTCCTCGGACCCGATTTTACTGTACTGAGCATGCTTAGTACAGTAAAAATGCTCCTAAACATCTAATTTTACTTCCGCAATGTATGTATACACATTGAGAAGTAAAATTAAGTAGGGCAGAGTTAAAAATAATAAACATCTATGCTCACCTGTCCACGAGTCCCTCGGCGTCTCCAGCATCTCCTGCCTGTAGAACCTGCCGTGATATCAGAGTCACATGACCGGTTACCGCGGTAACGGTCATGTGACTGTGACATCATGAGAGGTCCTAGCATCAGAAGAAGATAGCTGGAAGCGCCGCTGGACTCGTGGACAGGTGAGCATAAAAATGTTTTTATTTTTTATTCCGGAGTAGAGGGGAAAGGAGGGGGGGAGTACTGGGGAACATGAGGGGGCCACACAGGGGAGAAGAGGGGGAGCATCAGGGGAGAAGAGGGGGACACACAGGGGAGAACAGCTGTGACAGGTGACCGGAGGAGCCGGCAAACTGATCCTGCAGAATGTCGGATCGGATGCCTATTTGGCATCCGATTTCAGGGATCAGTTTAGATCCGATGCTGTCCGATTTATATCGGACAGCATCGGATTTCACAAAATCGTTATGTGACAGTAGCCTATGAGACACTAGGAAGACTTTTCTTCTTTCTAGAGTACAATACAGTACAGTAATTTACATAAAATCACAATGGATTATTGACCATGAACCATAACACAATAGAAAGTTGAAATGATATATTGAATTATAACATAACAAAACTACAAATCAGTGTGAAATTAAAATTAACCAGTTAACAAAAAATCTGAGTATCAGAGTCCTCAAGGAGGCCTCCTACATAACCGTACAGATGTGCTTATACATAAAAAAGACATAAAAAGACATACCACTTACTGCTGTATACTTTTATTTTACTAGAGTAGTCTGATGGAAATTATAAGTACTGCTCAAGAGTCAGTATATCATGTGGTTACTAGAAATGGAAGTTAATCATGGGCTGAAACCATAGATCCCTTAGGAAAATGATTTTGCTTAAGGAGAACAGCTTTTTTACAATAGATTTGGGATTTTATCTCCTCTTCTCCCGTAGGTCCATATTTCAAGTAAAGAAAGACAGAAAATGCACTGCAGATTTGCTTAAGTTTAACCTAAAAATTTTTATTGACAGAAAGATTGGATTTGCCTAAGTTTAGATGATGACTAAAAGGGAGATAAAATTTGAGATCTGAAGGTTTAACATCTCCTGAATGCAGCTTACGATACTTAGGAGGAGTGCATTTTTAAAATAATCTCTTCCTTAGGAGTTTTATGGTAGCCAAACGAGCCCAAAGAAAATTTGTGTATATTATCTGCGCCGCTGTGTGGTGAAAGGGACCACTGGAGTATATCAAACAATGGTGGCTTTATTCATTTTATGTGTATCGGAACGTTATCCACACTCCTTCAGGAAATTAACTATCTCCTGTGCTATATACTGGTTGTGTGTCACACAACCAATCCAGGTGAGCAGTGACATTTGTCACAAAATAGAAGTATGTTATATGCACTTTTGTATCCTTTACCGCTGTTAGGTGTTTTCAGACATATGGGTCAAAGTCACTTCAAAAGTGAACAAGGGCAATCTTTTGCACAAATACTATTCGTATATAAGATTCCCCAGACAAATATCAGAGTTCCCCTTTCACTTGCATTATGTTCACTATTCAGACAAATATCCAAATAGTAAAAAGTATTCGGTTGAACTTATCCGAAGCTGAATACCAAACTACTTGCTCATCACCAATAGTCAACCTTTAAAGGATATTACTCCCTGTGACAAATAGTACCTCACAGACCCACCCTTATATCTCTAACGGCAGTCACACAATACGGTATTGTCACTTCCACCAACATGTGAAATTCTGCACCCACAGGGTTTATGCAAGGTCAGCTTGGCACAGATTTACACTAACACCCCCTGTCCACACAGTCACAGGGAGGTACGGGGAGGGAGAAAGTATCATTCACGCAATCTCTGGCGTGACACTACTCCCTCATAACCCTGACAGGCTGGGAGACCCTTTCCACTAGTCCCAACGAAACACAGAGCCCTGCCAGCTCGGTAGAGTGGACACCAGTTCCTCGTTGGATATAAGCCTGGTTCATTAATGGGTCGTATCAGGGAAGAAACCAGCCCAGGTAGCGAGTTATGTTAAACTGAAGACATGGAGGTGGGAATTCTTGAATCAAGATAAAAGAGCAATTTAGGATTAAGTTACATATTTTACCGCCTTAATGGCACACTAGATAAAACCTATTTACATAATGGATTTACACATGTTAGTCAGATATGGAAATAGAGGTAGAAGTACGCCAAGTCTATGCAGACATATCTATGTCAGTTACCAGTTCCTTGGTAGCTGGCAGAACCGGGAAGGTGCTGAGGAGCTAGTGTCTTCCTTGGTTTCTTACAACATGTGATCCAACATGACCTCCCTAGCAGTGAACAAGTACAAGTAAAAGTAGGATACCTTTAACCCACTCACTTGACAAAGCCCTTGATGACCCCATGTGGGGACTGTTTGTGGATTGGGCTCAGAACTACAGAGAATTATGAAATCTTCGCTCTCTGCATATCTTTACCCCTGGGTGTCCCAGGAGAGAGATATTGCCATCATGTTTCCTATTATGAATTTACATGTTCATAGATAGTACACACATCATGTTTGATGCCTTCCAGCGGTTACTTACTAATTTGAGGCTGATAGGCATGTCGCACAGTTTCAGGGAAAATATGTTTAAGTTCTTTCCGATATTCTGAGGCTGAAAATATGTCTGCCATATTTGTCGGAGCTACGCACACCCCAATATGTATACTTTTCCACTGGAGTCTACAAGTCTGATAGTTTTCTCGAGGCTCAGACCCTCAGCAGGAGCTCCATCCAGCCAGGGACAAATTGTCCCAGCTACCTAATTGACTTTTAATAAAAAAGAAATCAGCGGCGCAATGAGTGTACCTGTATGAGAATTTTTAGCCTGACTAGTGTGGTAGCGCTCACCTTACAGGATTGTGCAGTCCTTGCACAACCCAGGTGTTCTTGTTGGTGGTGAGGAGCTTCATTTAACTTCACTCTTATAGGCTATGATGGCCTGCCGGCCTCCTTATTCCCAGCGTGGCACCACTCTTCCACGGCTCCAGCCGCGGCCACGTGACCGGCCCAGCCGAAATACGTCACCACAGGTCCTGTTCAGTTTGTATCCTCCAAGCTGCTCCTGCCGGTGAACCTGATAAGAGGACTTTAAATGGAAAGCAGCACAAGAAAGCGGTCTGTACGAACGGTAAAGGAGGACCAGGAATCTTAATAGGATATATAACTTATCCTATTAAGATTCCTGGTCCTCCTTTAGCGCTCCTATAGACTGCTTTCTTGTGCTTTCCACTTAATTAACTTTGGCACTTCATTTGTCTGCGGATGGGACGTCCTGCCTCAAACTCTGAACAAGTGAAAGCAAAGGTCCACGCAGCCATCTTTCATATTCTACACACTCCTGCTTTAGAGACATACAAGTGCATCTCAATAAATTTAGATATATCAAAAAGTTAATTTCACTAATTTAATACATAAAGTGAAACACATATTATATAGAGTCATTACAATCAGAGTGATCTTTTTCAAGTGGTTATTTCTGTTAATGTTAATAACCTTTGAGTTTCATTGGCTGTAAGCCATAATCATCATCTCAGAAAATTAGAATTAACACACAACACCTGCAAAGGTTTACGAAGCATTTAAATTGGTCCCTTAATCCGATTCAATAGCCTACACAATCATGGGGAAGACTGATGACTTGACAGTTGTCCAGAAGGCAGTCATTGACACACTCCACAAGGAGGGTAAGCCACAAAAGGGTCATTGCTAAAGAAGATGGCTGTACCTTTTTCATTTTAAAATTCTTTTTATTGAGTTGTAAGAAGCAAACAAAATGTATAAAGGACTTACATAAGTACAATACAGCTATTTATGACAGAACAGAATGCATGGCGGAATGAACTATATGCTTCATAAGGCAGTTTGTCGGGATCCGAAAGGCCTATTAGAGGCACAATTCCATGAGGGAGGTCCCTACTGAAACTTTGTTGAAGATATAAACAAGTCCTCTCATGAGGTTAAACGCATTCCAGTAAAATATCCTTTTGAAAGATTTGTACTTATATGGTTCAATACTATATTATCAACTTTAAAAAAACAAAAACAAAAAATAGAGGTTCATGTTAAACAACCACTTGAAGAAAGGTAATGCTAGAGATAGAAAAAGAGGGGAAAGAAGAAAAAAAAAAAAGGGGGGGGGGATGAGAGAGAAAGATGGGTCAATGGGAAGGGGGAAGGAGGGGAAGGCAAGGCACGCAATCATAAAGTCCCAGTGTAGATGCGTCAGGTAATACTTATGTGTGCAGATTCTGCAAGCTTGAAATATACTCAAGCCAAGGGTGCCAGATTTCTAGAAAGGAAGACCGGGAATGATTTTACGACGCAACAATTTCAGCTACTGGTATAATAAGTGGATTTTCTCTCGTAATTGTATCTGTGATGGCAGGTCGGGTGAGCTCCAGTATGTCGGAATACAATTTTGCTGCGCTTAGGATGTTTTGAGCTAATACGGAGGCCTTCCTGTGCCCAGGCCAGACTGGGAAGTGTAATAGCGCTATTTCTGGGCTTAATGTGAGGTCTCTTTGCAGAACCTCCCGAATAAGAGTTTCCTGCTTCCAGAAAGAGGTCAGAACAGGACAAATCCACCACATGTGAAAATAATTGCCATTTGGGGCTCCGCATCTTCAGCAATTGACGAGCGATTAGGTATTTCAGATAAAACCATAGCTGGGAGTAATGTACCATCTTGTTAAAGACCTTAAACGAGATTTCCTGGGTCTTAATACACTGATTGGGCCGTGAGAGTAATTATAAATGTGCTGAATTTGCGCTGGTGTGAATTTGTAGCCTAGATCATTCTCCAAGTTAGAAATATATCTCTTTTGGGACAGGATTCTGCTTTTAATAAGGCCTGATATATGGTAGAGAATATTTTCTTGGGTCTAGAAACTGTCACACAGAGTCTCAAATGTGGTTAAGTTTCTGGAAAGGTCTTGAGAAGTGGGTGAAGAATATGTTTTATAGAGTTATGTTGCAAGAAATGTAAAGTTTTGAGATCAGGGAGTTCATGAAGTTCCTTCAAGGATAGGAGGGTGCCATCGCGTAGAAGTTGGTCAATAGTATATTTAGTGTATTTTTTGTCTGTAAGTAGTTTACCTCCAGGCCCAATATCCAAGTGTGCCAGAAGATCCGAAGAGTAAGCAACGTAGAGAGCGGCGTGCGTCAGGATATGCTTTGTTTCTTGCCAGATCTTTAAAGTATCTTTAGTGTATGGGCTTTGAGGGAAAACCTGGGGCTCAAGGAAGAATGTAGTAGAATATAGATCTAAGGCTATGGGGTGCAAGGGCCTCTTCCACCTCTATCCACTGCTTTCCGCAGAACATCTAATTAGGTCTACTACTCTAGAGAGTATTGCTGCTTTATAGTACTTAATATCCGGTGCCCCCATTCCTCCCATTGTCCTAGTGAGGGTCAAAGTGCGATACGAAATGCGTGATTTAGATTTCCACATGTAGGCGGAAAATAGAGAGTTCACTCTATCAAGGAAAGATGAGGGCACCAATATGGGTAACATCTGAAATAGGTAATTAAACCTAGGCAGGATAAGGCTTTTCAATAATTCTTTCTCCCCATCCACGAAAGAGAAGTATCCTTCCTCGACTTCATGAGTGTAGCTGTGGATTCCATAAGGGGGAAGATGTTCAGCTTAAATAAGTCTTTACGATTCCTGCCCAACTTCATTCGAAGTATGAAATATAGTGTTTAGGCCAAGCAAAGGGGTATAGCATTTTTCAGTTCTTTAATGGTACCTTTACACGCCGCCACACAGGGTAGCAACAGGTAGGCACCACACGTGCACCGTTTTTACCCTGTTGCTAACGGTTGCCGATGCAGCATATACATGCCGTCATAAACGTGCTCCACAGAAGGTATTTGCGTTCCCCGGAAGTAGCCGAGGGTGCCGCGGCTTACCTCCTGTGGAGCACCTTCCCTGGTTTACACGCCGCTACCACAAAGGAATATGGGCGTACATATTGCGCGCCGTAAGCACATAGGCGTAACAGAGTTGTGTATTACGTGACGCTCGTACGGTGATTGGACAATGCAATAAAATCATGATTGGCCAGCCACGCAGAAGGCTGGCTAATACATGACGCCATTGCAATTGTGGACTGTGAATGGATAGCTCTTTAAATATGGCCCTGTGAAGGGACAACCAATCGTAACGCAGGAGCTTCCACCAATGATCGCTGATGCGGCGTGGTATCCATGACGCTGTGGCACGCCCCTGGGAATTCGCTAGGCCACGCAAATACCTTCCTGTGCCTGATTACACACGCCACCATAGGGATTGTTCCTTCCTGTTTTTGAGCACGGCTCAGACACAGGTATCCGAAGGAACTGCAAGACACATGAAGGAAATTCCTGAATTACACACCGCCACTTCGTGGTGTTTTCATGGCAACAGGCACAATTGTGTCCGATGCCTGCCGGTTTCTGCCTTCCTGTGGCGGCGTGTAAAGGTACCATAAGAGTGTTCAGGGGAATTTGTATGTCTGGAGCAGAGGTCCCCAACTCCAGACCTCGGGGCCACCAACAATGCATGTTTTCAGGATCTCCTTAGTAATGCACAGGGGTTGGAATCATCACCTGTGCATTTGATCACATTAACACCTGTGCAATACTAAGGAAATCCTGAAAACCTGCACTGTTGGCGGCCCTCTAGGCCTGGAGTTGGGGACCTCTAGTCTAGAGCTTCTGTTTTAGATGTATTTATTTTAAAGTTGGATAGCTCGCCATATCGGTCCAACGTGCCATGAGGGCAGGGAATCTCCTCAATCGGTTTAGTCAATAGGACCAGGTGGTCAGTCCGCAAATGCTGCTGTTCTGAAGTGGGAGTCGTGAATCTTGATGCCCTCTATGTCCTGATGTTGTTGTATTGCCATTAAGAGAGGCTCCATCGCCATCACAAGCAACAACGGAGACAGCAGACAGCCCTGCCTGGTACCGTTGTTGATAACAAACGCATCAGTCAGGGAATGTTTATTTTTATACGTGCTGTGGGTTTGTGGTACATCGCCATTATAGCAGTAATTATCGTAGGTGGTATTTGAAATCTACCGAGTGTTTCCGCCAAATAGGTCAAGTCTACCCTGTCAAAAGCTTTTTCCGCATCAGTGCCCAAGAGGATCAATGGTATTTTGCGGGACTTAGCGTATTGTATAAGGTGAAAGATGGCTGTACCCAAGCATTTTAATGGACAGTTGAGTGGAAGGAAAAAGTCGGTAGAAAAAGGTGCACAAGCAACCAGGATAATTGCAGTCTCGAAAGAATTGTTATGAAAAGGCCATTCAAAAATTTGGGGGAAGATTTAATAAGAGTGGACTGCTACTAGAGTCAGTGCTTCAAGAGCCACCACACACAGACGGATCCAGGACATGGGCTATAACTGTAGCATTCCTTCTGTCTATCTGGCTGTCAATGACACGCTCAACAAGGAGGGTAAGCCACAAAAGGTCATTGCTAAAGAAGCTGGCTGTTCACAGAGTGCTGTATCCAAGCATATTAATGGAAAGTTGAATAGAAGGAAAATGTGTGGTAGAGAAAGGTGCACAATCATCCAGGATAACCGCAGCGTGTAAGGATTGTTAAAAGGCCGTGAGAGACACCAGACCCAATAATGCAGGCAAGCTAAAGACTGCCATCAAAGAAACCTGGACTTCCATAAACAGCTCAGCAATGCAGCAGCTGATCGCCTCCATGCCACACTGCATTGACGCAGTAATTAATTCTAAAGGAGCCCCGACCAAGGATTGAGTGCTTAACTACATTTTTCAGTAGACCAACATTCATGATAAAAATATCATTATTTCAGTTGGTCTTATATAATATTCAAATTTTTTGAGATAATGATCTTTGGGTTTTCATTGGCTGTAAACCATAATCATCAACATTAACAAAATAAACACTAGAAATAGATTACGGTTTGTAATGACTCATATATATGTGTTTCACTTTATGTATTGAATTGCTGAAATAAATTAACTTTTTGATGATATTCTAACTTATTGACATGCAGTTGTATCTAGGGATTTAGAAGTTTCATTCAAAGATATAATTTCTTTTTACAATTATTTAAAATCACAATGAAATAATGTAACTCAAAAAAAATACTTGGCACTCAGAAGCCTTTATCTGTTGCTGTGATTTTTATTGTGACATTTCTGAACAAAGCAAACGTTTCGTTCCTGTGAACTCGGACCTTCTTCAAAGTATTCAAAGTTGGTAAAATTTGTAGTGGATTTATACATGCAGTGAAGACAAAAGTATGTTGTGGCCTGTGTGCACTGGCGGAAGCTGTGCCTAAACAGATGGCTCTGACTCGAGCTGGCTCTAATGCCCTAACTAGAGCTCCAGGGAAGGGACCACGGTGTCCACCGCTGGATACGTACTTAATATGCTGGACCTGCTGTCACATCCTTGGAGCACCAATTAGGGCAATAGAGCCAGCTCGATTCAGAGCCATCTGTTTAGGCACCGCTTCTGCCAGTGCACACAGGCCACAACATCCTTTCTGGCTTCACTACAGGTATAAATCCACAACGGATTTTACCAACGTTGAATACTTAAAGGGAACCCGTCAGCTCTTTTTAGCCCCTATCCTACCACTACCTGTCCCTGCACCTTGCTAGCTCACTCCTAACCATCCCTCTCTGAGCTAAAACGGCTCTATAAAGCATTAGAAAAACAATTTAATAACCTACATATTCCTATGATAATGAGGGCTCCAGTCTACAGCATAGACTGAGATGGGCGGCCTCTGCATCTCCATTCCCCCCCCCCCCCCAGGATTTTATCACGCCCTGTTGGGCGTCATCATACCTTCTCTTCTTGCCCTTGTTTTAAAATTCCCGCCTCCTCCTGATAGTGTGATGCGGAGTTGGAATGTAATGTCCGGTCCAGCGCAGTGTGTGGTTGCATGGGCTGTACAGGCCGGCTTCAACACATGCGCAGTGTGCATATTGAAGCCGGGCCATACAACTAATAAGCCCCCACAATGCAATGGACCGGAACGGACTTCCGACTCCGCGTCATACTATCAGGAGGCAGGAATTTCAAAACAGAGAGCGAGAAGAGAAGGAGTGATGATGCCCAGTGGGGCGTGCTAAGAGACTGCGAGGGGGGGAGGGGAAACAATGGAGACCCGGAGACCGCTCATCTCAGTCTACGGATGTGGACTGGAGCCCTCATTATCATAGGAAAATGTAAGTTAATAAATCGTTTTTCTAAAGCTTTATAGTGCAGTTTTAGATGAGAGAGGGATGAGCTAGCAGGTGCAGGGACAGATAGTGGTAGAATGGGGGGGGGGTATTACGAGCTGACAGGTTCCCTTTATGCACACAGAAGAAAGTCACTTCTGAGTGCCAAGTAGGTTTGAATTGTTACAAGCTGTGATTGCCCACTTGACCACCACAAACAAAAAGTGCCATCTTACGCAATTCCTGAACTAGATATTATTAACTGAAGTTTAGCTTTCCACTCACATTCAACAATAGATTTAACACCATTTGGTATACTTATGCTAATAAATGAGAAAAATACGTAGAAGGAAACTTAACAAGTTCAAAAACATTAGTTTTTTTCACCTGTTCCAAATAATGTATTGGATTGTATCAGGATATGTTGCAGATAAAGACACCCCTGAAACCTTTGAGGTGAACATTGAACACTACCCTAGAGTAATCTGAAGAACAGGTGTAGACACCACAATGTTGGGATGAGGGTCATAAACATTACACTTTAACTTGTCTTCATTATATATTCTCATCCCCTAAGGGCCATTTTTTTTCTTGCCGCTGTAACCCTACTCTGCCATTAAATTATATAATGCTCCTTTGTTATTAATTTTTTTTTTGCCTGCATAAAAAAGGAAATGTATTGTTTGTCAGCACAACTCCTTGTGTAAATGGGATGTACCAAGTTCTAACAATTTGGCAGGTGATACTGTGTAAGGATCTTAAAAGCAGTGTACTGTCCCAAGCTACAGTTTAAACTAACCATAACGTATTTTAAGTGATGGAGCAATAATATAAATCTTCTCTTTAGTGTTCTAATCTGTTACTAAAAAATTTACTTGATTGTATTTGTAATATATAAATGAGGGTGCTCAGTGCACCATGTTGTGGCCAAACACCTTGGGCTCTGTCCCACCTACTAATTTAGATATAAGGCAACAAAGGAGTTGTGAGTGACACCAGCTTACTTGAAGCTAGAGCAGTCTGAAGAATAATCTTCCATATGGTGCGCACTCTCCACAAATGACTACTGAAATCACTGGTATAGCTGTGTAACTAGACGTCAGCAGTGAGGAGAGTGTGATGTGTGGGCTCACTCCTGCACGCAACTGATAGCAGAGGAGATGAGCAATCGCAACAAAGAGAGTGATGTCTGTACTCTTGTTTACACTCAAGAGCTTGAAGAGCCTTTCCAACCTAAAGTTAATCACACATCTGATTAAAGGGAACCTGTCAGGTCGTTTTTACCCCCAAACCTATCACTACCTGTCCCCTGCACCTTCCTAGCACATATTGGCTGTGAAAAAAAGACTTTGTAACTTACATTTTCTCATGCAAAAGCAGCATCCAGTCTATGGTATATATGCTAGTTCGGCGGTCTCCAGGGCTCAGTTCCCCCCCACCTCGCTGCTGTCATCAAGCCCCGCTGGGAGTGTGTGTAAGAACACATCCTCCAGCACGCTACCGATTTGAAATTTCTGCCTCTTATTTCCAGGCATGATGCGCCGACCAGATGTAATTTCCGATCCAGTGCATTGTGGGCTGTACAGACCGGGTCCGGAGCATGCGCAGTCGGCATATCAAAGCCGGACAGCGCACCCTTTAATGACCCACATTGCACCGGACCAGAAATTATGTCCAAGTTTGTGGTTATATT
This sequence comes from Allobates femoralis, assembly GCA_033576535.1. NCBI lineage: Eukaryota > Metazoa > Chordata > Amphibia > Anura > Aromobatidae > Allobates > Allobates femoralis. The sequence continues at coordinate 716,985,435 of JARQOC010000003.1, forward strand.
GCACCTCCCAGTTCGCCCACTGAGCTCCCCTTTAATGTCTTTGCTCAGCTAGTTTACAGAGTAAATCTTTTGTGGCCCACATGATCCTTCGTAGCAGGGACACAATCCTGTCAGGGACTGATGACTGATTGGTGGAGACAGCTCACCACCACCCGCTTCACATGGCTGGCCTACTGAAAGCTTCTCATGGCCACCCGCTACACTTGGCTGGCCCGACGCACGCTTGACATGGCCGCGCGCCTTACACTTTACATGTCAGGTCTGACGCATGCTTGACATGGCCACCTGCCTCACATGACCTCCTGCCTCCTGAATCACATGGCTGGCCTGACACAGGCTTGACGTGGTTGCCAGTCACCAGCTACAAATGGCTGGCCTGATGCACGCTTGACATGGCCGCCCACCTCTAGCTTCACGTGACCTGCACGCTTGACATGGATGCCCACTTCCTGCTGACATGACCTCCCGCCTCCTGCTTCACATAGCTGTCCTGCCTCATGCTTGATATAGCGGTCTGCCTCCCACTTCTCATGGCTGGCCCGACAGTCGCTTGACATGACACTCTGCCGCAAGTTTCTACTGCCTGACTGCAGCACACTTCCTCTGGGCTGCAGTGAGTGTTAGTACAGCTTGAACTTTCATGTAATGCAGAAAATGGCTATGTGTGCTATAAAAGACTGGCTACATTTTTTCCCTTCACTTTGGTGTGAAAAATTAAAAGTGTTTCTCATAAAAGTGAAAAATACAGTATTCTGCTGCAGAAGCACATATAAACTGAAGGATCAGTGCAGGTTTCCAGCCACTCACAGTAAACAAGACTAGTGAAGAAGTACAAAAACACTAAACAAATGTTCTTCACTGGTCATTACTGCATGTGCAGATCTGCAAAATGCTCATTTCAACCTTCTATCTGGTCATGTTAAAACCTCCAAGGTCTTTGATGAAGAGAATTAAGTGGCTGTTGAGTGAACACTTGCAGCCCTGTTATCTGAGTGACATAATAACCTTTCCATACTTTATAGAATGCCAGGTATGTGGACGTCACCTGAGTGATAAATGATGGTTCAGATTGCAATCATTTAGTCAGACCATTTGCTTTATCACACTGTCAGGTCTGTGCAATGATCACGATTTTCACTTCCATCTTGAAAACTGTATTTTCAGAGAGACAGTGATTTAACCCCTTCACATTTCCCTTTGTGTGTTTTCGTTTTTTCCTCCCCTTCTTCCCACACACTTTTTTATTTTCTGTACATAGACGTATGAGGGCTTGTTTTTTTGCGGGTTGAGCTGTACTTTGGAATTACATCATATATTTCACCACATGAAATGGAGGTAAGTCGGACTGTGTTGGCTGAAGGTGTGGTGACTTAGTCCCTACCAGTAAAAGCGCAGCCATTGAAACATTTGTGAGTGATATACAGCCATTATAAAACACAGCACATTTCTGATGAAGGTCTATGATTGACCAAAACGTCAATTAGCTGTTCATTATGGACTGTTCCTGATTGTCAATAAATCCACCTATTTACACAGCATCCAATTGAGTGCCAAGTTTTTCCTACTACTAATAATCACATCATAAAACTCTACACTGGCAGTTCATCACCCATTTCCAAGGAGCCATATATGAGTTATCAACAAAAATAGTATTCCCCAGTGCAGCCTAACATGTCCTCTTTTCAAAAAGTCACTTTCCAGCAGTCTCATTATCTTCACAGACAAAATTACAATGGAGGGTGACACCTCTATATCCAAACGATAAAAAGGGGTTTACCATTCACATGATATTACAGTTGACGTCCTACCTCTCCCTACACAGGCCACAGAGCACGCCTTAAAAAACTATTCCACAGAAGTCAATAAATCAGATACTGTATATTATTTTTTGTGGTTCCTGTAAAGCATATGTCTGCCTAAGTTCTGATATTAGAAGGGCAAGTTAGAAGTACACTCCTATAATCATGTAAAAAAAAAAAAAAAACTCCAATCAGAAAATTAAAAAAAAGGAAAATATGCAGAAAAAAATTCATCTGTTTTAAAGCACAACACTTTATTTGTAATCACCTCAGTATCTTCACCCGCTTCTAGCCCTGCTCCTGTCACTCCGACACCACACAGCCGCTTTTTTAATTTGCAGGATCACCGTGTCCCAAAAGTCACTTTTCTCAATGCAAATTTATGGGACTCACAACGAGGCTACACAGAGTCTTGTTCTGTATAGAATTACATTGAAAAGATTTTAAAAAGTGATCTCTACGTTCGGCAACCACTGAGTGATCTGGTAGATCACAAGTAGCGATGAATTAGCACTACCATGCGCAATACTTGCAATGGACAGCTGGATGGTCAACTAGAGTATAATGCTAGTCAATGGGAAATTGGAACTCTAGCATTTTTCTGGGAAATCTTCAGGAAAAATGCTAGAGTTCCCCACTTACTTCCATTATACTCGGTGCTCGAGTCGTACCCACCTGAGCATCCCCAACTACTCGTTATGAATACTGGGCACCCAACCATGGTAGTGTTCACTCATCACTAGTCACAAGTGCTGTCATATCATCCCAGGACTGGATGGAAAATGTGTGAAGATGGCTCCAGGTGAGACTACATGCATTATACTTTCATATGGGATCCCTAACAAAAGAATAAAATACAAAACTGCTGGAGTGATGCTTTAATTGTTGAAAATAGAAGACATGATCAATAACCATCACACAAAAAGTCAATTATCATTTTTTTTAAAGAGTAAGATTTATAAAAAAAAAAAAAAAAAAAAATCACAACGTATACAAATAATTGGACCATAACGAGCAGCTTGATCATAATTTAATAAAGCTCGCCAGACACCTGGACAATAAATGCATGTGTTGTCAAATTTTGCAATTGTTAAATTATAATTCTATTGTTACTTTTCCTTTCATTCTTCAAAACCAGTCTTGCTGGCTATGTTATGCAGAATTTACACCCGTACATTGTGAACATAAGACGTGTACGCTCTGCTCCAATACAAATCGAACCAAATACATATCTACTGATTCTAGAAGATACAGATCTCTGTTCCCTTCCTTCCTCTAGGGCCGTAAGGAAAACTGAAATGAACTCCGATCAGTCGCCAAATTACCATAAATTACAGGCATTGCATCCCTTACGTAGACCTTCAACGTGGCCGTCTTTCAGCAGCCTGTTTTCAGCTTGTTAAAACATGTTAAAATGCACGAGTTCAGTTGAGGTTATGTCATTTCTGAGGTTTCAGAATGTAGAAATGGTTGGCATTTTACAATCTAAGATGTAGATATCTGCAAGTCAGAACTATGAAAAAATAGCCCCCGGGGAGTTAACAAATTGAAAAGTGACGATAAAGACGGAAAAGGCTACAATGTTCAACTAAAATATCATCATTCCCCGGTGAGACAAAGAATAGGAGAAACAAGAAAGGAACAGACACAGGTGGAACATCAAGATTACACCTCTATCTAATATATTTCCAATGTGTAAACATTAAAAATAGAGTACAGAGTAGAATACAGGAGGGTATATACTGTAACTAACAAGCTCCCAATAAAAGCAAAACAAAAAAGCCCACAAACCTAAATCTTCTTTTACATTGTCCATTTGCTTAGGAAAGTGGGGAAGACTCTAATATATATAAATATATTTTATAGAAGTTGGCCAACACATAGTAACCCAGGACATACTTTTTGGCATGATTGATTCTTTGACATCTGTACACAGTAAATATATACATTAGGGAATAATCCCACAATGTTAAAACAGGGCCCATGAGATGTAGGAATGTAGCACATAACTAAGATTAGTGGTTCAAAGGGGCAGGATTACTATTCCAATCCGCCAAAAAGACAAGGAACATGAAGCGACCCCACATTTACCATGTCTTTTAGACGCCGTCTAATTTCTTGCAAAACAGAGGTAGCAAACAACCACTCTGAAAAATGTGGTGCACCTCCTGATTGTCTCATTCTGTTGAAATTATAGACAGAATTAGTAAATTGAACCTGCGTTTACTTGGTTGTATTACATCACAGGGGGTGTAATCATTGTTAGGTTATGATTACTCTCACCTGTTTAGGGATAATTTTTCTGTTATTTTCCCTTGCAGGAAGAGTCAGTTGAGTTACCTTAGGTCTGATTGGCCAAAATCTGAAGCAGCAGGGAGGGCTGTGACCAATCGGAATCAGCAAAATTTAGTCAGGGGACACAAGAAACTTGAGAATAAGCCATCACCCCCTTCCCAATTAGGCACATTTTCATTTTTATGCTTTTATTTTTTTCTTTCGTCCAAGAACTCTAAATAGTTTTTAAATCTACACAGCTGTAAGAAGGCTTGCTTTCTTGCAAGACGACTGTTACCACATGATTCCAAGTGGGGATGAAATGGTGAAGAAGACCCACAATTCTACTATTGCTTTTTGGGTTTTGTTCTTACAGCATTCATTGTGCAGTACACATGTTCTGGCCACATGAACATGATCTTATAGGATATTTGTGGGATGACCGGAAGCCGCCAATTCAATTTTTTTTTTCTTTGCAGAACAAAACTGGCTTTTTCACAATTTAGGATAAGAAGTATGGCTATATTCCAAACACGCAAAAAAATTATTACCTTATTAAATACATTGTCAAAGGCAACTTCTGTTTGTAGTGCGTATTTGGTCACAACATCTGGTTTCAGCTTCTGTTGGAAAAGTTAAAATAAAATCTGTATTAAATTCACAGCTACTCAAAACCTATAGAAAAAAAAAATTTAAAGCTTACTTTATAGTAAAGTGGTAGACATCGGAATACAGAATTGGCACATAGAGGCAGAGTCGAAAGAGCAATAACACACAATTTCAGATGTGGTTAAATGGGTTCTCTACTGATTGGCAACCCCTTCTCAATCACTAGGTTTCTCCTTTAATAACCCCTACAATCCCCTATGATGCCAGTGCTATCCCTGCAATATTAGCACTGGCCCTCCTGGAGCTCATGTGACATTATGTCATGTGATCCCTTTGGCCAATCAGCAGCTGCTTGACTGTCACCTCCTTTGGACATAATTGGCATCCAGAGGAATGTCAGCTGATTGGACATAAGGATCCTGCAACAATACCATGCATACCCTGGGAGAGCCCCAGGAGAGCCAGCGCCAGCACTACCAGAATAGCACAGGAGGAGTATAGGGGGTATTATTTTACAAGAGGGAAACAAAAGGATTGGGAAACTGTTTTCAGAGTAGTGGACTACCCAGATTAATTGCTAAGTAAGCAAGTCAAATGTTAAATTGGGCATGATCCGGATGTAAATACGCTGCATTGTATTACCAGAATTACCATATTTTTCGCTTTATAAGACGCACCTAATTATAAGCCGAACTGCAAATTTGGTGAAAGAATTTTTTTTTAAATGATAAATGGGGTCCGTCTTATAATGCCAGTGTCCATCTTACAATCAGTATATATGTCCCTCATCCCTGTATATATACACCATCATGGTACATGGGCAACCAGTGACAGTACATAGCCCCCAGTGATGGTATATAGCCCCCCCCCCCCCCCCCGTGTCCTGCACTCACCCCCCATCATTCTATAAGTCCCCATGCTGGTGTACACAGTAAAATAATAAACAGCTGTATAACATACTCTCTGCCATGCGTTGGTGCTCACAGCTCACCGCTTTTATCCTGACTCTGTGCCTGGCATCTTCTGATCATGTGACCAGGGCCCACAGCGATGAGGTCATTGCTGTGGGCCCCGGTCAAACGATTGGATATCGAGTAGCACAGAGACAGGAGGAAAGCGGCGAGCTGTAAGCACAGAGCGGAGGAGGGTAAGTTATAATGCTGTTTATTATTTTACTGTGTGCGCCAGCATAGGGACATATAAAGTGACGGGGCATATACAGAATGGAGGGGGCGTGTGCAGGATTTGAGGGCAGGCCCACACAATATGTGCCGCTCCCCCGTCCATCTCCCAGCGCAACTTCAGCACTGAGAGGTGGACAGTGGCTGGCGCAGTGCATATTTTATGAATATAATAAGCAGGGGCAGATGACCACGGGCTGCCTCTGCAACCCCACCCATCCTCCCACAGTACAGTAGATTCAGAATACAAGATGCACCCCCGACTTTCCCCCAAAATGTGGGGCAACAAAAGTGTGTCATATCCGAAAAATACTGTACTTTCTAACCATGGTTTCTGTTCTGTCCCAGCGCATAATTCTTCTGCTCTTAGACTTAGTCTTTGATACATTTAAGTGATTAATGCCTCAACTGTTTGTTCTTTGTGCTCATAATATTGTACTTGAAATTAAAATATATGTATTATCTGCAATTAATGTACTGCAGCATTACATGTTTAGTAACAGTGCCACCTGCGGGAGATTTCCTTTATTTGTTTAGTTCAGTTGCAAGTTATTATGGGAAGTCTACCATAATGCATTCTGGTTACCTCAGACAAACCCTTTTTAACTTCTCCTCAGATGAGAGAACTTGTTGAATCCCTCGCCTAATCTTGTCCTAGTTAGCTCGTTCAAGTATGATCTCATTCTGTGTATGGCTAAATGTATGTATTTTAGGTACCATTCAATCATGTATTCTTATACACTCTAAGACTACGTTCATACATTTGATTATTTTGTTCTGTGCGCTTTTTGCTGCGATTTTCAGCCGCGCAAAAAAGCGCAACAAAATAAGCTGGGGCTTTCACACACTGCGCTTTCTTTACCCCATAAAGCGCAGGTGATGTCACACAGGGGAGGAAGAATCCTGCTTCCTCTTCCCCTCTGTGACATGTGTGACTGCCCCCATTGATTTCGCAGTGCATTACGGGTCCCCCAGCACTTGAGCAGCCCTGAACCCCGAGATAATACACTTAGAAAACTTACATCGTCCAGCCATAAAGGAGGTGGCTAGGGGCTGCAGCCAAAGGGCAGATTCACACCCCCTGCATGTGTAATCTGCCCACTGCTGCCAATCATTGTCTCCCTGTCTGCAGCATAAGACAGTTTTTTTTTTTTTTTAACAAAATGTCTGTTTAGCCCCGCCCCCTGCGGTGATGTCACCGCTTATACCCACCCTGCTCTAGGGTTAACTAGGGTTCTTCTTAAAAGAGACCAATTGGGAATGGATTAGCAATGCTCCATGGGGAAATGTATAAATTGGCTCTTGAAGAAAAGGAGTTATTGTGCAAATATCAACCAGGATAGGTAGCTACCTATAAGAGTCTGTCCACGCTGTTAACCAGCATCATGCGACATGCTGATGCATGATCAACATTGTAGCTAATGTTGTGAGGCATGTCACTTAATAGACAGACATCATCCAGTGATTGAATTGAAACAATAAAATGAAACAATTTATAAATAGATCTTTGCAATCCTGTATGTCTGTGTCTGCATAACGCTGACCTCCGAACGCAGGACTGGTTACTGCAAGGAAACATAGCTAATAGGCAGCAGATGTCTAAAAGTTCATTTCCTTAGTTTTTAGCCTTCTAAATTCTCACTGAAGACTTAACATGTACATCTGATCAGTTTCTGGTGTCGCGTCACATTAAGGGTTTATTCTTTTTTTTTTTGTTTTTAATTCTATTTCTCATTTTTAAGATAAGACGCTATGCGTATGTTGAAAAACTCGCCTTACGTTCTTGTAACAATCATACATTCTCGCAAAACCATTAGACCATCTCTAAACCTCGGGTAACAGTCCTGCACGTTTATTGCTGTTGAAGGAGTCACACGCATCAATATCGCTGCAACGTCACGTGCAGCCGATATCGTGCAGGCGATATTGACGCGTGTGACAGGCCCTTTAGAGTCAGTGCCGACGCTTTAACCAGCATTGCAACATGGCTGATTGGCATATCAACAGGGGTTGTAGCATAAATGTTGTCTCATAGAGCCAAATTGGTGCAAAAGCTTTATGATTTTATGACAGAACATAATTTGTGATTGAATTGAAAAAAAAAAAAGAAACCAAATTTATAAATCAGATCCAAGAGGTGCAATCCATGTAAATAAAGTCTTGGATGTCTTGCATAACGCTGACCTCACTGAACAGCAGGTACTGAACTTACTGCGAGGAAAACATAGCTAGGATAGGCAATCAGATGTCTCAAAAGATTTCATTTTCCACAGTATTTTAGCTTCAAATTCTTCCTGAAGACTTAACATGTGACCATCTGATCAGTTTTCCTGGTGTTCACGAGTAACACATTCAAGGGGTTTCTATTCTTTTTTTTTTTTTTTTTTTTTTTTTAATTCTTTATTTTCTCATTTTTAAATTTGTATACAAAACGAACATAATGCGTATGTTTGACAAAACATCGGCCTTAAACGTTTCTTGTACAATCATACAAATTCTCTACAATAACATTAACATCCCAAATCTCTAAACCCTCGGAGGTAAGCAGTCCTGCTTACCGGTCTGCTTATTGCAGTAGAAGGGAGTCAGACTCCAACGGATTTTAACAATTGAACCATCTCTCTATTCTTTCTCCACAAAAGTCACCCTTTCTGGGATCCGTTTGTTGCTTTTTCGGAGAGACCCAACATGTTCTTAAATATATCACCAACTTAAATGTCCGCAGATATCAACATGTATATAAGGGGTTTCTATTCTAAATAATGTCATATTTTTCATAATGATCACATTTTTATAGTTTACAATATACAACTTAACTTTTACTAGCCAGTTAAAGTAATGGCTCCATTGGAAGAGCCTCAAGTAAGACAACATAAACACATATCAATGTGCCAAAAAAAGTGCATACGACACAACACAAACTAGACAAATAGCAGCTTAAATGATAACACTGGTCAACAGCATTTTTGGTGCCAAAGATATTTAATTGAATTTAGGGTAACTTTGGGGTGCTGATTCTGAATATGTCATCAGTTTTGCCAGATTGGCTCAAGTTTTTGAGATTTTTCGTAAAATGTGTTAAAAAAAAGACGTTTTTTGCTACTTTTTTAACGAAGTCTGTTATGTTTCTTCTATGTTTTGTCAGTGTATATTCACCACAAATGTAACAGAATGAGTCTGGATCGTTAAGACAACTTCTTCTTGATGAGTTCATGCTTTTCACTGGACAACAGACAACAAACATAAAGTTAGTGCAAAATCAAGCTATGAACAAACTTTAGAACACTAATTAACCACAAAATATATTGAGAACTGCTCAGTTCAAGTACAAATCCAAAGTAAATTAATGAGATGATGTCGCATTTACAACAGGTCTATAAATAAGATACCAAAATCTCAAAATTTATAGACAATCTGGCAATAACTATAGCATATTCTGAATCAGCACCCAAAAATACACCCAAATTCAATTAAAAATATTTTGGGCACCAGAAAAAAAATATTTTGTTGACCTGAGTAATGTGCCCGGTGGCAGCATTCATGTTTTTTGAGGGTAACACAAATACACATTCAATGATTATGTTAATACTGATCCCACGCTTATGACACAGGAAAATTAGCCAGATCTCACCCATATATCACAGCCCTGGATGAGACGATCCACGTAGAATAACCATATGGAAGGGGGAAGTTTGGAGTCGGGGCATTTGAACAAGCCACACAATACCCCCCCCCCCAGTGGTTAGAGTCACATCTGTGTCTCATTTCGCTCTTGACCTCCCTACGCATTTCGGCTGCAGAGACTCATGAGGGGAGCCAAAAGTAGACTTCGAGCACAATCATGCCTCTTCACTGGCATCTTGATTGCTGATTTTTGATGGAATCTTCTGGTTCTGTAGTGCTGATTATGATCACATTTTGATACCAGTAGATAGATTATTCTTTAGGATTATGTGTAAATACTGAGATGAGTAAATTGATTTAAAACTAAGTCATGAATTGGTAGGAATTCGCTGAACACATTGCCACCATTTTACACATTGCAGAAGACTGCAACAGCCAAAGGAGGATCACATGATCTCTGATGGGCTTCACGATAATGCCTATACCTCACATCACATGGTATAGCATGACCAATCTATGAAAGCACAAGCAGGGCAGCAGACTTTTATGCTGAATCTGAATAGTTTGATGTCAAACCAGCAAAAATGTTGCGGTTCTACCACAAAAGCAGCAAAAAACTAAATGCAATATTTGAAAAATAAATTTTAATGGAATCTGTCCGCAGGTTTCTGCTCCCCCATCCGATTGTATGTTGGTTGTAATTTTAAAATCTCATTTTATGTGCTGTAGATCTAGCAGTTATCTGAATGCTGAGCTCTATATATTCCGTCCACACCACGGTATGACAGATTTCTGCCTATGCATAATGTACGCAGAAAGTTGTCAATCAGTGGTGGGGATGGGATTATACAGAGCTCATGAATATGGAGGACTATATGACAGTAGACTTTGGCTGCATTTACACTGTGTGTTCTTCATCTGTTTTTGCTCGTCGGTTTTTGTAGCCAAAACCAGGAGTGGATGATAAATACAGAAGTGGTGATGTGTTTCCATTATACTTTTCCTCTGATTGTTTCACTCCTGGTTTTGGCTACAAAAACTGACACGCAATAACAGACCAAAAACACACAGTGCGAATGTAGTCTCTAATACAGTGTTTCTCAACTCAGTCCTCAGGACCCACCAACAGTTCTTGTTTTCAGGATTTCCTTAGTATTGCACAGATGACAGTTTAATCACCTGCACTGCGGATAATTCAAACCCCTGTGCAATACTAAGGAAATACTGAAAACATGACATGTTGGTGGGTCCTGAGACTGGAGTTGAGAAACACTGCTCTAATAATAAGCAGGAACCGGAAACTACTATGGACTTTGGTTTTTTTATGCCGTTCATTTATGCAGCATGGGAGTGCACTTTAGGGTGTGCTCACTTAAACCAACATGCAACAGTCACATTCAATATTACGCATAAAAAAACAAGGCACTCACCAATTACGGTGCTAGTAGTCTCTTTTTTCCTGGTTACATGGTCCACCAGTTGCAGTGCTTGATCAGCACGAAACGGGCCGTTGTCTGCTGTCTTCCACCCCCTTCCCTGCCACCTGTACCATGTTACCAGGAATAAAGAGACTACTAGCACCATAATAGGCGAGTGCCTTGTTTTTTTATGCACAATATTGACAGTGTGAATGAAGTCTTACTTGTCCTCCAGTAATAATCTACTGATGAAAAAGTAAATATATGAAAAATACAGCAAGCAGTCTAGATAGGGACACATCCCTTTAATCTAATCTTTAATTTAATTTAAGGGACTCTGCCCTTATTATGCTGATCTTAGATAAAGTGGCAAAAACCTTATGATAGATTCCCTAAGGATTAGGTGTGTGACAGCACAGTAGTGAAGATTAACGTGGGGCAAAGAGAAAAGTGTCATACATGGTTTTCAGTAGGGCTGTGGAATCGGAGTCCATTTTGGTGGCATTGGAGTTGGTATAAATTGGAACGAGTCAGTCACCTAAAATATGGTATATAATGAATTGGGTACAGTAGTTCAATATAGTATGTGCGGAATACTATTATGAATTATTATGTTCTATCTAAATATTTTATTATTGTATCATAATCATCATTAAAGCCTGATGTTCTTATTGTACTACATTCACTTAAAGGGATTGTCTGGGCTTTCTTTTTTTTTTAAATCTAAGTGCATATCTAGGCTGCAAAATGCTGACAGTTTGTAATTTATACCCGTCAGCATTTTACATTATTATCTAAATATCACCTTTCTGCGTGTGGGGAGGCCACTGACCAGAGGCATGTTTGTTTTGGTGCTTTGATGTAAATGTCACAATGCTGGTCGTTTACACCCACACTCCTACAAAAACGTCCCTGACTCTAGCATGCCTGCCCACCCCCACACTCTTAACAAGCCCTCCCCACTCCCAAGCATGCCCGCCCCCCCCCCCTAGTCTCCAGCATGCCCGGCCACTCCAGACTCCATTCCACTATATAAACTGTGATAGAACCGCATTGAACTGAGTGGTCATCTCCTTCTCTGAAACACTGTGATGAATGTGCAGCTCTGAGAAGGAGATGACTGCTCTTAGTGCTACGGTGTGTGCTCACCTCCTCCCCCAGTGTCTGAGCTGATGAGATTTGATGGTAGCTACTTACACAGCAAAATTTTATTCTGACAAGCAATAATCTTTAAGCGGGTTGAAAGGACTGATTTTGCAAGAATCGAACAATACTACGATCGCTAGCAGCTATTAAACACTGCAAATAGCAGTGCTTTTGCAATTTTCCGTGCAATTTTTGCCCCATCTAATAACGGCTTAAAGGTAGCCTGTAATGTCATCTTGTTATATTAAACAAACCCCAATGTGTTTTAAATGATGAAATGTGCATCATTAATATGGTTTTCTAAAGAAAAATTCCGCTTAAAAATCTTTAAAAAAAATTGTAATTGATGGCCACCACTGTAGAATAGAAGAAGTGGGTTAAGGACCTGTGGTGATGTCACAACTATGTGACCATAATGGATGGAGGTAGGCCTACATTTCCCCTAAGTCAGGCATGCTTAGCTCAGCCTATTACAGGCATAACATCACCAAAGGTCCTTCTGCAGCAGAAGTACATTTCTGGAGGTGCTTTAGTGATAATAATAGATTACAATGCAAGGGGGCATGACTATATAAAAACTGTTTGCCTGAATGTGGATTGAGGTGACTTGAGTGCCACTCCGATGACTGTTTGTGTAGGTACAGAAAACAAACATAAGCATCTAAAGTGCTTTCTTTATAATAAATACTTGGACTTTATTTTAACCAGGTTAGTGATTCACAGTACATGATCTAAATAATATTGGGGGCAATTTAAAAACAAAAAAGGACATAACAGGTTCTCTTTAAGTGCAGTTATCAAGAGGAAATTACGGTAACTTTGTTCCTCCAGGGAGCTGCCCGCTTTTAGTCAGGATCATGAAAACAATGGTCCTGAGGAACAATTGTTTCCATTTATCACCACTGGTCCAGTTACTCCCACTGCAGCACATGCTTGGCCACCACTGCACAAACCCATAAAACCCCAGTAATGTAAAGTTTTGTAACTTTCTAATACAGCTCAGTGATTTAAAGTGAACCTGACAGCTGGTACAGGCAGCATACAGCAGGCACTGGCTGCCTGATTTCAGCCATGCATGTACAGAACTCTGAAATGCTGCAGTGTTTCATAAATGTCATACCTTAAAAGTTGCCAGGGACCAAGCCATATGGGAGACTAAACGGTCAGGCGTGGCCTCAGATTTCTGGAAGAGATCCATCAATCAAGTGGACACGTGAACACTCTCAGAAACAAAAATGGGTTTGGGACCCATCCATGAACTACACCAGATAGACATCCATTTTTTCACATGTATTCTGAATGAAGCCCACAAGGCTATATACATTTTAAGAATTAACCCTATTGACAAAGAAAATTAAAAATGACTTACCGTATATACTCGCGTATAAGCCGAGTTTTTCAGCCCAAAATTTGGGCTGAAAAGTCCCCCCTCGGCTTATACGCGAGTATATAAAAAATACCGCAGCAGCCCCGGAGGTATACAGGCCCCCATCAAGTTCCAGGGCCCCCCCCCTTGCGCGCCAGCCTGTAAAGTAAAATCATACTTACCAGTGTCCTGTCGCGCCGTCCGCAGCTGCTGACACGCGATCCCCGGCTTCATTCCGCGTCTTCCGCATTTCCTGTAGTCGCGGGCAATGACGTCATTGCCCGCGACCACAGGAAGTCGGAAGACGCGGATTGAAGCCCGGGATCGCGTGTCGGCAGCTGCGGACGGCGCGACAGGACACTGGTAAGTATGATTTTACTTTACAGGCTGGCGCGCAAGGGGGAAGGGGCCCTGGAACTTGATGGGGGGCCTGTATACCTCCGGGGCTGCGGCTGTATACAGCCCCGGGGATGCGGCTGTATACAGCCCTGGGGCTGCGGCTGTATACAGCCCTGGGGCTGCTGCTGCTGTATACTGCCTAAGGGCTGCTGTATATACCTCTGGGGCTGCATATGGGGCTGCATATACCTCTGGGGCTGTATATACCTCTGGGGCTGCATATACCTCTGGGGCTGCATATACCTCTGGGGCTGCATATACCTCTGGGGCTGCATATACCTCTGGGGCTGCATATACCTATGGGGCTGCATATACCTATGGGGCTGCTGTATACTACCACTGGGGCTGCTGCTGTATACTACCACTGGGGAGGCTGCTGTATACTACCACTGGGGAGGCTGCTGTATACTACCACTGGGGAGGCTGCTGTATACTACCACTGGGGAGGCTGCTGTATACCTCACTGCTGGGGGTTGTATACCTGTGCTGGAGTCCACCCTCGGCTTATACGCGAGTCAATAAGTTTTCCCAGTTTTTGGGGGCAAAAGTTGGGGGGGGTCGGCTTATACACGGGTCGGCTTATACACGAGTATATACGGTATTTAAGATACTTTTTGGGGAATATTCCTTTTATCCATGGTGCATTTAGGGGAATATTCCTTTTATCCATGGTGCATTTAGGGTAAGTAGCCTAAAAATGTGTCGATATCGCTAAATTTGTATTTACTTTTAAGCAGTTTTCCTGATGCATGAACTTTCCTATTAGAGAGGGGTGTGTATTTTCAAAGAAGGCTTTGAAATTCAAATTTTTCTTTTAGATTTTAGTTGCTTTGTGCAGAGAAAGCCAAGAACACTTTTTTTTCAAGTCTATAATTTGAGGACGTGTCCAAAGCTACATATCCAGCTTGTAGAAACTAGCTAAAGGGCGACACTAAAGAAAAAACATTGTAAAAACCCGTGACAGATTTCTACATGCTCAGCATTTTTAATCTTCATAATTAAAAGCATACTTACCATCAGCTCCAGAAACTATTGGCAGCAAAAGTGACCAGAAACGTGCTGTTATAAAGAGTGTTCATTTTTATGGTTACATTGGAGACTAATAATTGATGTTACTACAACACCCAATATTAGAGAGGGCGACATCTGTATACAGATGACAATTGTACGTTCACAATTTTTCCCATATGGATTGTGGTGCATAATCAGCTCTGAAATCACAGAGACTTCTATTGATTTCAAAGGGAATTCCAGTATGCTGCTCAAATGAAACCGATTTTTGCCCAAACTTGTAAATAGTGCCTCAAATAGGCTAGGTGGCCACTTGCCGATTAATCAACGTAGACATCTCACAGGTACAAATCCTATCTGGCTTTGTCATTTTAGGGTAAGTTCACACTTACCGGCGGGTTGGTCGTCGGCGGCTGGGCGGGATCCGCCAGGAAGCTCCGGCGCCGTGCACCGGCTTCCTGGCGGGTATGTGCGGGCGGTATCCGGCGGCTGCCCAGCGGGTTCTCGGCGGAGATTCTGCAGCGGCTGGAAGCAGCACATGATTCTGCTTGCAGCCGCTGCAGAACCGGCCGGTTTTTAGAACATGGTCATTCTTTGCTAACCCGCTGGGAAACCTGCGGGTTAGCAACGGATGACGCTGGGTAACCGCCGGTATGTGCACAGGCTTGGGCGGGTTACATTAGTTTCAATGTTAATCCAAACGTCGGTTTGGATTAACATAAATTTAAATAAAACTAATGTATGCAAAACGGCGGTTTACACAGGTAAACCGCCGAAAACCCGCCCAGTGTGCACATACCCTTACAGTCGACGTACTAATTTCAACAAAAACACTTTCAATTTCAACCATTTAACCCCTAATCTACTAGCTGTACAAAACAGGGATCCATAGAAGGCGCTGAACACTAGATGTCATATCTCTGGGTAGACGAGGTGAGCACTGGATGACCATTTTCTACACATTGTTTACTCAGTAGTCATAGCCATGGTGTTTATGGCATTTGGCAAAATGAACATTCACACTATAAAGTCCTGAAGGCAATGGACAGTCAGTCAATTCCAGGGTTGTGGAGTCAGAGTCTGTGTCCATTTTGGTACAGTCAGAGTTAGGGAAACTGAGGAGTCAGGAGTTGGAGGTTTGGCTTACCGACTGCTCACCAGGCCTGTGGACTAGAGTCGTGGAGTCAGAATCCACTTTGGTGGAGTTGGAGTTAGGGAAACTGATGAGTCAGATCCGGAGTTGGAGGTTTGGCTTACCGACTCCACAGTCCTGGTCAATTCAATGAAAATTGTTCCTCATTCCTTACGGAGTCTCACTGCTCTGTTACAATCTGATGTATTTTCAGTCTTTGTGGAAAACACACAGAACACAGACCAAATATTAGCCTATTAACACATTCATGTGGGCCACTGCCATTTTTTTCAGTAGACTTCAGGTGTGAGAAAAAAAAACAAAAAACACCTTGTACTATTTTGGCCCAATTTATGGATCAAACTATTCTCAATAAGTAGCAGGGAGCTTCCGCACTAGGCAGATGAGCACATGGAGACAACTGCAATTTTAACAAAGTTGCTAAAAATAGCCAATTCCCTATGAAAGTTAATAAATAATGCAAACATAAAAAAGATTACCGGGCACTACTGACCACACTTTTCAGCCTAATCAGGTTACACTGACCACCGATGTTGCTCAGCCAAATATAGTCCAACAAACATCATAAATTGAACAAACATCATAAATTGAAGAAAAAAGCGGCACTCACCGGTTTCTTTATGCTCTTTTTATTCACCTATTCCAGGTGGGCAACATATGCAGGAAGGAGGTGGAGGGGTGGATGACGCCACAGTTTTGCGGTGATTCCGTGAAACGGTGCCGTTGTCCACCCCTCCACCCACCCCCTGCGTATGTTGCCCACGTGGAATAGGTGAATAAAAAGAGCATAAAGAAACTGGTGAGTGCCGCTTTTTTCTTCAATTTATGATGAACAATAAATAAAATAGATTTTAATAAGGGCGACGTTTGAAAAAGAAATTCTCTGTTCTCAAGAATGGTGGGATTTTTAATGCTGTAGCTTACTGCTTTTTGCCTATAGGTTACCAGCCACCATTGCAGCCTATCAGAATTGGCTGGTTTCCTAGGTAAGCAGCAGAGAGCTTGATATTTGTTTGCTATAGAGCTCGCAAGTGCAGATCTGAAACCACCCGGATTGCTTGTCTAGACCAGCTTCAGCGTACCTGCGCTCCTCTGGAGCTAAAGGGGCCTTTACTGGTAGCACTGGAGAACACACTTCTAGCTAATAGCGTGACATGTCTTGATTAAATCATCATTGTTCTCCTGAAAAGTCATCAGGAGAATATATTTATATTGTTTTTTTGTTTATATCTTTATATTGTTGGTCAACAAACGGCATTTACCTTCCGGACAGATGATCCATGTGCGAGTACACAGCTGAGAACCTCATACAGTTGTGCTCAAAAGTTTAACCCCTTAACGACCTAGGACGTTGTGCAACGTCCTGTGTTTCTGCCTGTTAACGACCCAGGACGTTGCACAACGTCCTGGCAGATTTGAGCTGCTGCAGCTCCTGTGAGTGGGGTCGCTCAGGTGTCACAGATGCTGCTGCTCTGTGACAACCTGTAGATGACCCCACAGGGGGTGGATTAACCCCCCCATGCCCAGGACCCCTCCGATCGGCAGTTTAAAAGTGAAACTGCCGATCAGAGGAAATCATAGGGATTCACCCCTCCAGATCTGATTGGAGCTCTCCAATCAGATCTGGAGGGGCGGATCGGCAAGTGCCTACCCCTCCTCAGCCCCCTCCAGCTCCAGGACTGTCCAGGGGGCCCCCCCGTTCCCCCCAGCCCGCCCCCCTCTATTATAATGTATCTGCCGGCGGGCTGCACCCACGTGCGCCCGCCGGCAACACTGCCTGGTCCCCTGCTCCAGTGCTCCCCCCCAGGCTGCCCCCACCTCCGGGCCCTGTGCCTGGCCCCCCCCTCACCTCCTGCGGCGGGCTGCACACTTCGGTGCACCCGCCGCTGTGGCCGCCCTGCCGCCGCCGCCGCTGCTGCAGCTCCTCCTTCTCTGCCCGGCCCGCCGGTCTGTGGCCCGGCCTCCTCCTGCTCATCGGTGGAACGAGGGAGGTAAGTATGTATGTATGTATGTGTATGTATCTATGTATGTGTATGTATGTATGTGTATGCATCTATGTATGTATGTATGTGTATGTATGTATGTGTATGCATCTATGTATGTATGTGTATGTATCTATGTATGTATGTATGTATGTATCTATATATGTATATATGTATGTATGTATGTATCTATGTATGTATGAATGAATTGATGGATGGGTGAATGGATAGATGGATGGGGGGTGCGAGCGTGGACGTGTGCGTGCGTGGACGTGAGCGTACATGAGTGTGCGTGGACGTGAGTGTGCGTAGACGTGTGCGTGCGTAGACGTGTGCGTGTGTGGACACGTGTGTGGACGTGTGCGTGTGTGGACGTGTGCGTGTGTGGACACGTGTGTGGACGTGTGCGTGCATAGATGTGTGTGTGCATAGACGTGTGCGTGCGTGGACGTGTGCATGGATGTGCGTGGATGTCAGCGTACGTGTGTGGATGTGTGTGGATGTCAGCGTGCGTGTGTGGATGTGTGCATGCGTGGATTTCAGCGTGCGTGCGTGGATGTCAGCGTGCGTGCGTGGATGTGTGGATGTGTGCATGTGTGGATGTCAGTGTGCGTGCTTGAATGTCAGCGTGCGTGCGTGGATGTCAGCATGCAAGGATGTCAGCGTGCGTGGATGTGCGCATGCATGGATGTCAGTGTGCGTGCGTGGATGTCAGCGTGCGTGCGTGGATGTGAGTGCGTGGATGTGGGTGCGTGGTTGTGTGCGTGCGTGGATGATGGGTGCATAGGTGGATGGATGGGTGCAACAAGGGATCAGGTGTCCTCTTGTTGTAGTCTCTGGGATCATAGTCATGGTGCACTGTATGACAGGTCATTGTCATACAGTGCACCATAACTCTGACCCCAGAGACTGTAGGAAGAGGACACTTCATCCCTTGCTGCAGTCTCTGGATTGACCAGAGGCGATCCGAGTGTCGTGGGACCTTCGTTGTGGACTACGTCGGAGGCGATCGAGCGTCGTGGGACCTTCGTTGTGGACTACGTCGGATCTTTATAATAAAGATGGAGTCCGAATTTTGTTTGTGTTTTTTTTTCAAATAAAAAGATTTTTCTCTGTGTGTATTTTCTGACTATTTACCAGAGATTCCTAATGGCGGGTCTAACATTGGCCCTATATTATGAATCTCGGGCTTAGTGCCAGCTGACAATAAAAAGCTGGCATTAACCCCTTTATTACCAGTTTGCCACCGGCACCAGGGCAACTGGAAGAGCATGGGTACAGCGCCAGAAAATGGCGCTTCAATGAATGCGCCATTTTCTGGGGCGGCTGCGGGCTGCAATTCGCAGCATGGGGGGCCCAGAACGCTTGGGCCTCTCCATGCTGCGGATTCCAGCCCCCAGCTGCCTAGTTGTACCTGGCTGGACCAAAAATATGGCGGAGCCCCACGCCATTTTTTTCTGGAATTAGTCCTAGAAAAAAAATAAAAATGGGCGTCGCTGTATTTAGATGCATAGTGAACACTTTGAACCCCCAGGTGCTTCACAAATTGATCCGTAAAAATGAAAAAAGAAAATTTGTGTGAAAACAAATGTACTTTTTCCTTATTACGAATCAATTTGTGAAGCACCTTGGGGTTCAAAGTATTCACTATGCATCTAGATGCATTCCTTGGGGGGGTCTAGTTTCCAAAATGGGGTCACTTGTGCGGGAGCTCCAATGTTTAGGCACACAGGGGCTCTCCATACGCGACATGGTGTCCGCTAACGATTCCAATAGTTAGCGGACACCATGTCGCGTATGGAGAGCCCCTGTGTGCCTAAACATTGGAGCTCCCCCACAAGTGACCCCATTTTGGAAACTAGACCCCCAAGGAACATATCTAGATGCATAGTGAGCACTTTCAACCCCCAGGTGCTTCACAAATTGATCCGTAATAATGAAAAAAGAAAATTTGTGTGAAAACAAATGTACTTTTTCCTTCTTACGGATCAATTTGTGAAGCACCTGGGGGTTGAAAGTGCTCACTATGCATCTAGATATGTTCCTTGGGGGGTCTAGTTTCCAAAATGGGGTCACTTGTGGGGGAGCTCCAATGTTTAGGCACACAGGGGCTCTCCAAATGCAACATGGTGTCCGCTAACAATTTGACTGAAAAATCAGCTCAAATTGTTAGCGGACACCATGTCGCGTTTGGAGAGCCCCTGTGTGCCTACACATTGGAGCTCCCCCATAAGTGACCCCATTTTGGAAACTAGACCCCCCAGGGAATTTATCTAGATGGGTGGTGAGCATTTTGAACCCCCAGGTGCTTCACAAATTCATCCGTAAAAATGAAAAAGTACTTTTTTTTCTACAAAAATTTTCTTTTAGCCTACATTTTTTCATTTTCACATGGGGAACAGGATAAAATGAATCCTAAAAATTGTTGGGCAATTTCTCCTGAGTACATCGATATCTCATATGTGGTCATAAACCACTCTTTGGGCGCACGGCAGGGCTCAGAAGGGAAGGAGCGCCATTTCACTTTTTGAATGGAAAATTAGCTCCAAAAGTCAAATTGCGCTCCTTCCCTTCTGAGCCCTGCCGTGCGCCCAAAGAGTGTTTTATGACCACATATGAGATATCGATGTACTCAGGAGAAATTGCCCAACAATTTTTAGGATCCATTTTATCCTGTTCCCCATGTGAAAATGAAAGAATTGAGGCTAAAAGAACATTTTTGTTGGAAAAATTAAAATGACCATTTTTTCCTTCCACTTTGCTTTAGTTCCCGTGAAGCACCTGAAGGGTTAATAATCTTCTTGAAGGTAGTTTTGAGTAGCTTGAGGGGTGCAGTTTTTGGAATGGTGTGATTTTTGGGCATTTTCTGTCATGTACACCCCTCAAAGGGACTTCAAATGTGATGTGGTCACTAAAAAAAATGGCTTTGTAAATTTTGCTGGAAAAATGAAAAATTGTTGATGAACTTTGAACCCTTATAACGTCCGAACAAAATTTTTTTTTTTTTTCCAAAATTGTGCTGATGTAAAGTAGACATGTGGGAAATGTTATTTATTAACTATTTTGTGTCACATACCTCTGTGGTTAAGCAGAATGAAAATTCATAATTTGAAAATTGCTAAATTTTCAAAAATTTTGCCAAATTTTAAATTTTTTCACAAATAATCGCAAAAATTATCAACCTAAATTTAATACTAACATGAAGCCCAATATGTCACGAAAAAACAATCTCAGAATCGCTAGGATCGGTTGAAGCGTTCCAGAGATATTACCTCATAAAGGGACACTGGTCAGAATTGACAAAAATGGCCTGGTCATTAAGGTCAAAATAGGCCGGGGGGTGAAGGGGTTAAATATCCCGGCAAATTATTTGCTTTCTTGGCCTTTATTCAGAAATTATGATTGATAACAGAAAAACTTTTTTTCTACTCAGTTATTGGTTGGGTGAACCAATTTATTATCAAACTACTGTGTTTTCTCTTTTTTAATCATAATGACAAACAAAATCATCCAAATGACCCTGATCAAAAGTTCATATTCCTCAGTTCTTAATACCATGTATTGCCCCCTCTAACATAAATTAGAGTTTGAAGCCTTTTGTGGTAGCTGTGGATGAGGTGCTTTATTTTCTTAGATGGTGAAGCTGCAAATTCTTGTTGGCAAAAAGCCTCCAGTTCCTGTAAATTCCTCGACTTTCTTGCATGAACTGCATGTGCTTGAGTTCTCGTGTTTTGGATCGTTGTCATGTTGGAACTTTCAAGTATGTCCCATGCACAGCTTCCAGGCTGATGAGTACAAATTTGCCTCCAGTATTTGCTGAGAACGTGCTGCATTCATCTTTCCTTCAACTTTGACCAATTTCCTGTGTCTTTGTAGCTCACACATCCCCACATCATCAGCGATCCACCTCCGTGCTTTACATCAGGAATGATGTTCCTTTCATCATAGGCCTGGTTGACTCCTCTCCAAATGTAACGTTTATGGTTGCGGCTAAAAAGTAAGTTTTTGGTCTCATCACTCCAAATTACCTTGTACCACAAGTTTGGAGGCTTGTCTCTATGCTGTTTGGTGTATTGTAAACAAGATACTTTGTGGCATTTGTGTAGTAATGGCTTTCTTCTGTCGACTTGACCATGCAGCTCATTTTTGTTCAAGTGCCTCCTTATTGTGCATCTTGAACCATTTACACCTCTAGCTTTCAGTGTGCCCTGTATTTCAGCTAATGTTGTTTATGGGTTTTTATTTGAATCCCAAATAATTTTCCTGGCAGTTGTGGCTGAAAATTTTTTTGGTCTACCTGACCTGGTTTTTGTTTTCAAGAGCCCCTGAATTTCCATTTGTTAATCACAGTTTGAACACTGATGACTGGCAGTAACAATTCCTTGGATATCTTTTTGCATCCCTTTCCGGTTTTACACAGTTCAACTATCTTTTCCCGTAGATCCATTGACAACTCTTTTGCTTTCCTCATGACTCACAATCCAGAAATGTTAGTGGCTGGATGAAAGATGCTTTTAGGCGCTCAGCTTTTAGGCGCACACACACTGATTACGAGCAAACAGGTCAGGCGAGGACGTTACCTTTATTAGCCATTCAAACCCATTTTGTGCCAACTTCTGTGCATGTTATCAGGTCAAAATCACTAGGGTATGTGATGTTTTGATCAGGGTCATTTGGATGTTTTTGGTTGTCATTATGATTTAAAAAGAGAAAACCTAGTAGTTTGGCTTCACCAAACCACTACCCATGAGTGGAAAAATGTTTGTGTGTTCTCATTCATATTCTGGGTGGCACGGTGGCTCAGTGGTTAGCACAGCAGCGCTGAGGTCCTGGGTTCAATTCCCACCAAGGACAACATCTCCAAGGAGTTTGTATGTTTCTCCCCGCGTGGGTTTCCTCCAGGTGTTCTGGTTTCCTCCCACATTTCACAGACATACCAATAGGATATTTAGATTGTGAGCCCCAATGGGGACAGTGTTGAAAAAGTATGTAAAGCGCTATGGAATGAACAGTGCTATATAAATGAATAAATATTATTCTCTGAAAAAAAGCAAAAAAATCTGCTGGGGTATGTAAACTTTTGAGCACAACTGTAGATCCCAAAAAGAGTGATGAGCCACCTGTTCCAACGCTACATGACCAAACAGCACAGGGATGTAAAGAGATAGTACCATGTAAGACCTGAATGTTTTTCGAAAATGAGAAATTTACATCTATAGACACTATGAAAATTGGCACACAAATGCACGTTGCAATTTTTGAATTCCTGTAGATCTAAAAAGAGAGCGGCATATGAATGGTCAGCTCTCCTATCCTGACAGAGATGGACCTTCTTCTTGAAGAATCTTGTATTTATAAGGCTCCAAATTGGACAGCTCCTTTAAAGAGTGCCGTTTACACAAGAGCCATTCCACTTCATTTAGTATCTATGGGGAGAGTGTACTTATTTTTTTTCATATGATGATACTTACCGTGTTTCCCCGAAAGTAAGACACTATCTTATATTTTTTTTTGGTCCAAAAAGACCGACGTCTTACTTTCGGGGGGGTGTCTTATATTAGCCAAATCCCACTGCAGCCTCCCATACACACACATACACCACACACCCATACACACACACATACACCCCACACACCCATACATACCCATAACCATACACACAAACCGTTTTTTACCAGTTTCCGGTGGCCCCCGCTCTCCGGTGGCCCCCGCTCTCCCCGGTGGTCCCCCGTCCTCCAGCTGGCCTCCACTCTCCGGAGGGACCCCCTCCACTCTCCGGAGGGACCCCCTCCACTCTCCGGAGGCCCACCGCTCGCCTTCTTCCCACTGTAGCTGCCAAACTCCGCCCAGGTCAGGAGCCCTGCGCCAATTACAGCGCAGGAACCGTGAGCCAATCACAGCCCAGGAACCGATAGCCAATCAGAGGCCATGCACGATGTCAGCTGGCCCCGGATTGCCTTGCGGTTCCTGGGCTGTGATTGGGTCACGGTTCCTGAGCTGTAATTGGCGCAGGGCTCCTGACCTGGGCGGAGTTTGGCAGCTACAGCGAGAATCAGGAGAGTGGGGGGCCGCTGGAGAGTGGGGGCCACCAGAGAGCGGGGGACCACCAGAGCGCGGAGGGGGCCACTAGAGAGCGGGGGACCACTAGAGAGCGGGGGACCACTAGAGAGCGGGGGACCACTAGAGAGCGGGGGACCACTAGAGAGCGGGAGACCACTAGAGAGCGGGGGACCACTAGAGAGCGGGGGACCAGCACAGTCCTCAGGTACGCCTTACATTCGGGGGGGTGCCTTATATTAGAAGGTAGGGCGCCCCCCAAGCATGCCTTACTTTCGGGGGCGCCCTACTTTCGGGGAAACACGGTAGCTGTCTACTATTTTGAATAATAATAATTGTGAATAACACAATTAGTATTATATAAAAAATGATTTCAGGTCTGATCTGACCAAAGGCACAACAATGGTTTTTAAGACCTAAGAAATTACACATTAAAGCACTGGAATGGTGCATTAAATCTAACTTCCCTGCCTCTGGTCTTTTACTCACTTTCTGGCGTTTTCATCTATTTTCAATGTCGCTCTAGTCCCGGGGTGCCACCTTGTAAATTCCACCCTGTCAGAAGTTGCAGGTATGTCACAAGCGCTCAATACAAGTCTATGAGCGCCAGAAAGAGCCTCTAGAAGATTTGTGTTGAAAAGTGACCTCTGGCTTTCGCCATTAATCACTGGAGCAGTCAGCAGGTGACAGAGTGCCGGAGACAGACGGTAGCAACATCAATAACAGGTGGAAGGAGGGTACAGGACCAGGATCAGGGACAGGGGACTTAAGATTTAATGCACCACTTCAGGGAGAAATAAAACAATAAAAAAAGCTGGGGTGGTGCTTAAATGTTACATATTCCTTGTACACTGGGATGTTGAGAAAAGGTTTAAGAAAGGAGTGGTCCGATACCTAAAATTTGAATTGCTATCAGGGGCTCCAACGCCCTCATCCCTCATACATGGCTCATGTTTAAGTGATCTACTTATTATAGTACAAGGGTAACATCAGGGTTTTAAGAAATACTCTGATATAATAAGCAAGCTATTTGAATAGAACATAATTCATAATATTATTCAGCACATACTGCATTGAATTACCGTACCCAATTTATTAAATATTTCAGTAGTCGGTCGATCCATTTTATACTGACTCAACCAAAATGGACACCAACTCTGACATCACAGCCTTGCTGGTGTCACTCTCAAAACTTATCACCAGCCCCAGAAGACTATTCGTGTGAAGGCTGTGCTAGAAGCTGTGAGGCGACGCTGGTGTCACTCACTGCTTACATCTCTGTCCCTTGATGTCGTTTCACAGTTAGAAGACACGGTAGTGGAGACAGAATCAGAGTGCGAATGGTACGCTCACCCCCCAAAACCCCCACAGTGCCATCAGTGCCGTGAAATCACAGGACATCATCATCAGAGGGCAGCGATGTAAGAGACTGTATTTTGTAATTACAGCGTCACCCCATGAGACGTACTGTTCCTGGAGATGCTGCAGGGAAGAGAGTGCAGCCCCAGCCTCATGTGATGTCACATTTGAGACTCTTCAAGAATGAAACATCCCAATAAGTTCAATAAAAAGACATTTAGAGATTAGTGAGATAACGAGAATTGTAGTGTATTGTATAATAAAGCTAATTACAAAAGTGGCTATGGTGTAAATATAGAGATTTAGAAAAAAAATTAGGCACTGCATCTCCTCCGTAAAGTCTTTAGATACTACAGAAACCAGATGAAAACACAAACAAGCATAAAACTTCCATATATCTTATTCCCATCTGCCAGCACACAGGACAGTTTACTCATCTGCTATTACAAACCACAAGCCTAGAGGGTAGTCTAAAATAGAATAGGCTCCTCTAATTAAACTGCACTGTAGATGGCCACGTAGATTGGTGACCCATGGGCTTTATATATCTCGGGAATTAAAGATCTGATTCTAAATTATAGAAACAGCATTACCTCATTACTAAATAGAATAGCAGAGTAAAATTCTCTACTAATTTAAAGGGAACCCGTCACCCCCCAAGGGCATTTTATACTGTGCCCAGCAGGTTATACGTTATACATGATGTAAATGGGGTTCTAGTAACCCCTGTATATGCCTAGACATACCCCACATACCTGAAATATGAAGTTATATTCTCTCTGGACCTGGTCTCAGATTGAGTCACGGAGGAGACTATTAGGTCATGGTGGGGCAAAGTTTCACGGCTCCTCAATGCTGCAAATCCCGCCCTGAATCTTTCAA
This sequence comes from Allobates femoralis, assembly GCA_033576535.1. Classification (NCBI taxonomy): domain Eukaryota; kingdom Metazoa; phylum Chordata; class Amphibia; order Anura; family Aromobatidae; genus Allobates; species Allobates femoralis. The sequence continues at coordinate 717,011,695 of JARQOC010000003.1, forward strand.
ATTTGCGGCTCCTCCTCTAACCGGCGCGGTGAGTGACAGGAGCACTCGTGCCGGCGCAGTGGAGCGGGTGTCTGCGGGCATAGAAGTGCTGAAGTCTCATGAGACTTCTGTACTATTCACAAACACCCGCTCCACTGCGCAGGCGCGGGTGCTGCTGTCGTGCCGAAGTCTTGCGAGATTAGTAAAGTCTTGCGAGATTTCAGCAATTACTTCCATGGCCGTAGACACCCGTTCCACTGCGCCGGCACGAGTGCTCCTGTCACGCACCGCGTCGGTCAGAGGAGGGGCGGCAAATTTGAAAGATTCAGGGTGGGATTTACAGAATGTAGGGGAGGTGAAACTTTGTCCCACCATGACCTAATAGCCGCCTCCATGACTCAATCTGAGTCCAGCTCCAGAGAGAATACAACTTCATATTTCAGGTATGTAGGGCACGTCAGGGCATATACAGGGGGTATTGGAACCCCATTTACATGATGTATAACCTGCTGGGCACAGTGTAAAATGCTCTGGGGGGGAAGGCGGGGAGGGTGACAGGTTCCCTTTAAAGAGGACATGTAACCTCTTCTAATCGGTGTGATGTAGTAAACAATTGTTTCCCCCAAAAGTATAATAGTCCTGGAGCATGTATCCCAAATACAGAGCATAGCAGCGTACCTCTGTTATAGAGCAGAGGTCCACAACCTTTATGACCTTGAGAGCCACATCCAGCTCTGAACTAGGCTTGCAAGCAACATTCAGCCCCTGCCCCATCGCAATAGTGACACCCAGAGGCTCAATTATTGGTATAACGACAGCAAAAACTTTTCCACAGAAATCACACCAAAGATCAAGGAGTTCCCACCTGACCCTCTTTCATATCTGCTCTTCTATGAAGGGCTACTCACAAAAGTCATCATCTGCACACCTGCTCTTCTTAGCGGTTTGCTACATCTGGGGTTTGTCAATTTTGAATTTAAAATGTGCTACTTCCAATAGGTGGCACTAAGTTTGTCTACTTCCCTCCTTAAGAGGAGTATTGCAGCTTTAAGTCTACTCACTACTGTCATACTGGATTAGTGTGTCAGTCTCCCCAAGGAGAAAAGCTTAGACCCCCATCTTAGCCTCTCATGCAGCCAGATCAGATCTCATACTTTTCACTGAGGAAGGCCATCACCCCCGAAACACCATGTCAGCATTTATGCCAGATCAGAAGCTGAATTTGCAAAGTCTTATGTGATAAGGATCGGTAAAGGGTTACTTTTGACTTTTAGAATTGCTACTTCGAATAGGTGGCACTAGAGTTCATCTACTTACTCACTGAAGACACAATTTGCAAAAAGCTGGGAGACAGTTGTGAGTCACACATCTCGGACTCCTGAGCTACATATAGGGGATCCCTGTCCAAGAAGTTTATAAAATATATTTAACAATTGGGAGTTACCAGTTGGGGGTGTTCCTGCCCATTCTCCAATCTGTGCAGGCTATCAGACTGGGTAGGAACACACACCAACAAGAAGAATTGGTAACAAATTGTTGTCAGTGTCAAAAAGCAAGTTAAAATCCACTTCGACCTAGTTTTGACTGGCACTTAAAAAAATGATGGTGTTTAGGGCTGGTGCTAGCATTTAGGTAGTGTCTATTGAAGGTATACACCCCCCATGTATACCATCTAAAAGCACTAGATATCTGCAGACACATAAATAAAAGAAAAATTAGGAACATAATTATATTTTCATTTCTCTGCTAGAAAAAAATTCTGTGCTACCCAACATCTTGGACTGGTTTAACTGTCTGTATCAAGATTAAAGATTGTTTTTAAAGTTTTGTTCTCAGATAAAAGTATGCAACAGGAAGTCTTACTTTACTGCCCACATTTCCAACTCTTCTACCGTTATGAACGCGCACTTGGAAAGGAGAACGGCTCACAGACTGCCGGTTCTGCCAAGCCACAATTGTGTAATATGCTCCATGGATAGCTTTAAATAAACAAAATGTTCTTCTGGCCCAACCCCAATGGTCAAAGGATCCCAACACTAATCCAAAACAATAACAAAGGGCTACAGTTTTAAGTGTTACTGTTAACTCAGTTAATCTATTGGGGGGGTGTTAATTCAGCAATGCCCAAATTACAGATGCTCACACTTGCTCCACTTTTTAGAATACATAGATAGGATGAACACAACTAGCTTGGGATCCCAGCAATGGCACCAGTCTAACAAAACACGCAAAAGATACAGGCCCAGATTCATCACTTGTGGGTGTTTTTTATAAGTACACGCAATTATTGACGCCCAGCGCTACCTCGTACTCTTTGCAGTGGCAAATATAAAGGACACTTATACTCAAATGTAATTTAACCCTTACTTTGGGATGTTTATTTCCAATATCGACTAAAATAAGTTGACAATTAAAATATGAATTCAAAAGCTGTGGAGTACACGTTTCTGGGGGAACGTGTCATACACAAGAATTATTACAATCATTAAAACATTTTCTCTAAAACACTCTTGATTCGTACTAGTGCTGTGGAGGTAGGTGCCTTCAGATAGGAGGGTCTGTGGTTGCTGGGATTTGCTCAGGACATTTCTTGTCCACTCACTAGTATCCTAAAAATAATAATAGTACTCAGGTACCATAATAATATGTAGGTGCCATTCTTACTTGGAATGGGTAGTTACCCCTAATTTTACCTTAAGTTTTAATGTCTGATCGACTCGATAATCTGTGTCGAGATAGTTGAACATCTGTGTCAATACGTATCGTGCCAGGGACGTGCTAAACGATAGAATGATTGTTAAGTTGCTGTCCCTTTAACTGCCTATATGAAATTAGATTACCTTTTGCTGGTGGGTCAGGCCTGGGCTTTTGGGTTGTGCCTCTCTGGATACCATGTAACCACTCTTAGGCTGGCTTCACATTAGCATTCACCGCCGCTGCGTATTGCGGCAGGCGAACGCGAGCCGACTGCAAGCACCACCTTTAGGACCACGGACAGCATCACACTCACATGCAGCACATACGCACTCACACCTCACACTCGCAGCACACTCACATGAATACAGGCAGGCACACTCACCATACGCACCACACTCATCACTGTTGTGCATCAAACACGCTCCGTGTTTGATGCACGACAGTGTGCCTTCAGCCTAAGGCAAGAAATCCCACTTATTAAATGATAAGCCCTGGCCTTGTATGGTGAGGCACAGGTTATCCTGGACTGGTACGGACTCAAGCAGCAGGAAAGCACTATCTCTCCCGCCACCGGAATCCGGACCGTTACCCTCGTAGTCTTGGACTGATTATGGGCTTGAGGAGTGAGGTACCGTCTTGTGGCACCTACGGCTACCCGGGTTTAGAGGGCCCGCGGCTCGTCGGTTTGCGGTCAGGGATGAACCGCTGACAGCCTCGGCATCCGTGTCGCCGGTTTTACACCAGACGTTACCAGCCGGCTCCAACCGGTGCTGGTCCGTCCCCTTCGGTCACGGGTCACTCTCCTGAAGATGGGTGATCCCTCCTGTCAGAGGGCTATCAGGCCTGTCCTGATTAACTGCCTTCCCAGCACTGTCTCTGACCAAGTGAAAATCTTCTCACTTTCTGGTTTTACTACTTCAACCTAGGCTCCACCCCCTTGGGACCTACTGTATGACAGTCCCCCTGTTCTAAGGTGACCTAGTGTTGGGTGGTGACTTAGATTCCATACGTTAAACCCAAACCCAAAGCTACAGAGGCACTACATATACTTACAAGGTGTAATACCTCCCTGTGGCGACTAGCCATAGGAGCGCCACATAAACCTAACAGGGCACACCTGTGAAGTGAAGACCATTTCCAGTGACTATTTTTTGAAGCTCATCAAGAGAATGCCAAGAGTGTGCAAAGCAGTAATCAAAGCAAAAGGTGGCTACTTTGAAGAACCTACCATAGAACATGAGACATATTTTCAGTTAATTCACACTTTTTTGTTAAGTATATCATTCCACATGTGTTAATTCATAGTTTTGATGCCTTCAGTGTGAATCTACAATTTTCATAGTCATGAAAAAACAGAAAACTCTTTGAATGAGGCGTGTCCAAACTTTTGGTCTGTGCTGTATATAATATGTAGTGTACATACATAGGAAGCACCTTATCAGTAATAGAAGGCACTACCAATAATACACAGGGGAATCGCCTTATAACTGGGTGAGAGATATATCATTGAAGTAATTATCCTGTGAGGACTTCGCATAAACTAGACTTGGGGAATTACGAAGACACAACCCCTTCACCACACAGTGATTATAGCCATGAGGCGATTTTAGGAATTAGACAGCATTCCTTTGTAGCATTACTATATCTCAGTAATTTTATTATTCTCCTATTATAGAGCAAGCTGTTAACAGGACTCCTATTGGCACTAAGACTTGTGTCCAATATAAGACTTATCCAGAAGACTAGCAATGATCCATCTAACACCTAAGGAACTACAACCCCAAGACCCCTACTCAACCTAAGAAGGTAAACTAATAACCTTATAGCAACTAGAAAAAAAAAAATCAGCATTTTATTACTGTAACTAAGAAGGGACCGTTTAATGTTTTAGAATGGTTATATGGTATCCAAAGAAGCACAAGCCAAAAGCCCAGGCCTGACCCATCAGCAAAAGGTAATCTAATTTCATATAGGCGGTTAAAGGGACAGCATCTGAACAATCATTCTATCGTTTAGTACGTCCCCGGTACGATACGTATTGACATAGATGTTCAACTATCTCGACACAGAACATCAAGTCGATCAGACAATAGAACTTAAGGTAAAATTAGGGGTAACTACCCATTCCAAGTAAGAATGGCACCTACATATTATTATGGTACATGAGTACTATTATTATTTTTAGGATACTAGTGAGTGGACAAGAAATGTCCTGAGAAAATCCCAGCAACACCAGACCCTCCTATCCGAAGGCACCTACCTCCACAGCACTAGTACGAATCAAGAGTGTTTTAGAGAAAATGTTTTAATGATTGTAATAATTCTTGTGTATGACACATTCCCCCAGAAACGTGTACTCCACAGCCTTTAAATTCATATTTTAATTGTAAACTTATTTTAGTTGATATTGGAAATAAACATCCCAAAGTAAGGGTTATATTACATTTGAGTATAAGTGTCCTTTATATTTGCCATTGCAAAGAGTACAAGTTAGCGCTGGGCATCAATAATTACGTGTACTTAATAAATAAACTAGAGGGAGCTTACACGGTAGCCCTCAATAGTCTCCAAGCAGCAACCCTTTGGCCAGCACTATTACACTAACCAAAGTCCCCGACAAGTTTGTTCCAGAGTAGAAGTTCCAATAAGTTTTTATAAGTCCCTTTGCTTTTTTAGTTTTGTGAAATTCATCGCCATTTTTGGCACCAAATTCATCAAAACGGCGCACGCTATTCATGAATTTGACACAAATTTATAAATACCGTATATACTCGTGTATAAGCCGACCCCCCTACTTTTGACCACAAAACCTGGGAAAACCTATTGACTCGTGTATAAGCCGAAGGTGGACCCCAGCACAAGTATACAGCCCCCAGCAGTGTGGTATACAGCAGCAGCCCCAGTGGTAGTATACAGCAGAAGCCCCAGTGGTAGTATACAGCAGCAGCCCCAGAGGTAGTATACAGCAGCCCCAGAGGTAGTATACAGCAGCCCTTAGGTAGTACACAGCAGCCCCAGAGGTATATGCAGCCCCAGAGGTATATGCAGCCACAGAGGTATATAAAGCAGCCCCCCCATGTCAGTATACAGGCCCCCCCTTGGGTAGTAATCCTGTAAAGGAAGAGATTAGTATACTTATCCCTCCGCTGTCCCGCTGCCGCTGTCCCGCCGCCATCACGCTCCTCCATCTTCATCCAGCGTCTTCCGTCTTCTTCCGGCTTCCTCCTCTGTCGCGCAGGCAATGACGTCATTGCCTGCGCCCACCGGAGGAAGCCGGAAGAAGACAGAAGACGCTGGATGAAGACGGAAAAGCGCGATGGCGGCAGCGGGACAACGGAGGGATAAGTATACTAATCTCTTCCTTTTCAGGATTACTACCCAAGGAAGGGGGGGCACTGTATACTGTATACATTGTATACAGTATACAGTGACTCGCGTATAAGCTGAGGGGGGGACTTTTCAGCCCAATTTTTGGGCTGAAAAACTCGGCTTATACGCAAGTATATACGGTAAATTAAAAAAAAAAGTTCTTCCTTACTGTAACTCTTGTCTTGTTGGCGTAAGATGTCACAAAATTTCAACCTTTGCACTTACATAATAAGACTTTAAAAAAGGCACAAATGGAATAATGAATCGTGTGCACAAAAAAAAAAAAAAAAGCCGCAAAGGGAATGATGAATTGGGGCCATAAACTTATTAGGTTAAACAGTATTGTAATTGCCATTCAGAGCATTAACCTCCTTTATAATGTTTTGTGGGATCGACCAAAAAAATCAAAATTAAAAAAAAGAACGTAATAAAAAAAAAAAAAAAGAAGAAACAAAACTTTTACTTACCCAATAAATCTCATTTTGCTCTAGCTTTGCCTTTGTGCAGAGTACTTTCCAACCCATGTGACGACTGAAGCCAATCACTGGTCTTAAGGGTCTGGAGTTGTCCACATCTTGACTGAAGCCAATGATTTTCAGACTACACATTTTTCTGTAGCGTATGGAGATTTTTTTTTTTAAATCACACATAAGGCTCGGCCTACGCCATCCCTAGGCTTAGAGTAGGGCTATCAAACTCAAATACGCAGGGAAAAATGTAAAAACCCTGGACAAAAAAAAAAAAAGTTTTGGACCAACCTAGTCGCAAGTCCTCCATATTAGTATTATGGTCCCCACACCGTCTTCCAAATAGTATTATGGTCCCCACACCGTCTTCCATATAGTATTATGGTCCCCCCCACACCGTCTTCCATATAGTATTATGGTCCCCCCCACACCGTCTTCCATATAGTATTATGGTCCCCACACCGTCTTCCATATAGTATTATGGTCCCCACACCGTCTTCCATATAGTATTATGGTCCCCACACCGTCTTCCATATAGTATTATGGTCCCCACACCGTCTTCCATATAGTATTATGGTCCCCACACCGTCTTCCATATAGTATTATGGTCCCACACCGTCTTCCATATAGTATTATGGTCCCCACACCGTCTTCCATATAGTATTATGGTCCCCACACCGTCTTCCATATAGTATTATGGTCCCCACACCGTCTTCCATATAGTATTATGGTCCCCACACAGTCCTCCATATAGTATTGTGGGCCTAACAGAAAAAAAACAACAAAAACCACAACTCTGATAAAAGCGGGCACGAAATTGTAACATCATTGCACACACTGTGCTGAAATGACAGACGCAGGGCAATGGGGAGTGCACAGACAGCTTCTCTCTTCTATTCTTTCAACTATATCGGCTGCCAAGATGATTTACAATTTTGATTTGCTGTAATAGTGTTAACTTTATTTTTGAGAATGAATATTGTTCAAATGACCTGGCCTGACCAAAGAATCAGTGATGAAAACAGAAGACCGTAAAGTCCCACTGATTATTTTGGTGGGGTTCCCAGGACGGGGTTTGGGGGGAGCAGATTCATCCAGGGGTTAGGTATAAATAGTTTTTTTTTGTTTGTGCAGCACCCTATGATCATTAATAAGGGGTGTACAGCCCCTTGAAACAAACATTTATTCAGTGAAGGTAGCAAACAACGTGCTTCTCTATTTAAAGAGAATGTCAAGTGATTTTCTAGTACAATATTAATGGAATCCTGGAATAGGGCTTGGGCAGCCCTTTCAGGATCAGCAACGTTTATTGCTTTACCTTGTGTTATCTTTCTGAAGTCTCTGGAGAATTCATTGCTGCACAGAAAAGCATATGTAAATCCAAACTAATTATGCAGTGCTACTCATTTCTCAGACGTGGTCGTAAATTACAGAGATTTTAACCATCACTGATGCCAGCACAAAAGAGGCGGACACAATTAGAGTGAGGGGAGCAGGAGAATGTTGAACCTTAGAATCATAGAATTGTAGAGTTGGAAGGGACCTCCTGCATCATCTGGTCCAAACTCCTGCTCCAAACAAGAACTACCAAGTCATCCCAGACAGATGTCTGACCAGCCTGTTTGAAGACTCCATTGAAGGAAGAATTCACCACCTCTCGTGGCAGCTTGTTCCATTCATTAATCACCTTTCACTGTAAAAAGTTTTTTCTACTATCTAATCTGTGTCTCCTCCCATTGTCTTCAGGCTCCTTGTGCAAAAGAGAAGAGAGCTGATACCTCTACAGTGTAAGAGCCCTTGACATTTTTGTAGACAGCTAATAAGTCTCCCCTCAGTCATCTTTTTGCAAGCTAAACATTCTCATATCCTGTATCCAAACCAATCCCCTGGTCACTTTTCTCTCAAATTGCTCCAGTTTGTTAACACCTATTGAGTTATTTTGTCAAATGCTTTGCTAAAGTCCAGATATGATATAATATTATAAAATATAGTGTATGTGTATGTATATACAGTGCCTACAAGTAGTATTCAACCCCCTGCAGATTTAGCTGGTTGACACATGCGGAATTAACTTGGCATTGTGACATTTGGACTGTAGATCAGCCTGGAAGTGGGAAATGCAGTGCACCAATTTTTTTTTTTTTTTTTTTTTTAAAGCGTTAAAAGTTAATTCAGAGGGTCATTTATTATTCAACCCCTAAAACCACCAGAATTCTGTTTGGTCGCCCCTAAAGTATTAAGAAGTAGTTCAGGCACAAATAACAATGAGCTTCACATGTGTGGATTAATTATCTCTTTTGCCGCTTTTTCTGACTATTTAAGACCCTCCCCAAACTTGTGAAACAGCACTATACATGGTCAACATGGGAAAGACAAAGGAGCATTCCAAGGCCATCAGAGACAAGATCATGGAGGGTCACAAGGCTGGCAAGGGGTACAAAACCCTTTCCAAGGAGTTGGGCCTACCTGTCTCCACTGTTGGGAGCATCATCCGGAAGTAGAAGGCTTATGGAACTACTGTTAGCCTTCCACGGCCTGGACGTCCTGAAAGTTTCCTCCCATGCCGAGGCCAGGCTTGTCCGAAGAGTCAAGGCTAACCCAAGGACAACAAGGAAGGAGCTCCGGGAAGATCTCATGGCAGTGGGGACATTGGTTTCAGTCAATACCATAAGTAACGTACTCCACCGCAATGGTCTCCGTTCCAGACGAGCCCGTAAGGTACCTTTACCTTCAAAGCGTCGTGTCAAGGCTCGTATACAGTTTGCTCATTATCACTTGGAGGACTCTGAGACAGACTGGTGACGTTTGGAGACTGGATGGCACTGCATACGACCCCAAGAATACCATCCCTACAGTCAAGCATGGTGGTGGCAGTATCATGCTGTGGGGCTGTTTCTCAGCCGAAGGGGCCTGGCCATCTGGTCCGCATCCATGGGAAGATGGATAGCACGGCCTACCTGGAGATTTTGGCCAAGAACCTCCGCTCCTCCATCAAGGATCTTAAGATGGGTCGTAATTTCATCTTCCAACAAGACAACGACCCAAAGCACACAGCCAAGAAAACAAGGCCTGGTTCAAGAGGGAAAAAATCAAGGTGTTGGAGTGGCCTAGTCAGTCTCCTGACCTTAACCCAATTGAAAACTTGTGGAAGGAGCTCAAGATTAAAGTCCACATGAGACACCCAAAGAACCTAGATAACTTGGAGAAGATCTGCATGGAGGAGTGGGCCAAGATAACTCCAGAGACTGTGCCGGCCTGATCAGGTCTTATAAAAGACGATTATTAGCTGTAATTGCAAACAAGGGTTATTCCACAAAATATTAAACATAGGGGTTGAATAATAATTGACCCACACTTTTATTTTAAAATTTATAAAAACTCAACTGAGCAACATAACTTTTTGGTTTGTAAGATTTATGCTTCTGTTACAAAATCCTACTCTCGTTTGCAGTTTGAAGGCTCTAACTTATTGGTATCTTATCAAACCAGCTAAATCTGCAGGGGGTTGAATACTACTTGTAGGCACTGTATGTATGTGTATATCTACTGCATTTCCCTGATCTACCCAGTCAGTGATTCTGTCACAGAAGGAAATTAAGTTAATCTCATTATGACTTATTAGTCACAAACCCATGATGGCTCTGGTTAATCATTTCATTCTCATCCAGGTACTTGCGTACTTGTTCTTTAATAAGTTGTTCAAAGATATTTCCTGGCTTATAGGCCGATAGTTCCCTGGGCCCACCTTATTCCCATTTTTTAAGATAGGGACAACATTTGCTCTTCTCCAGTCTTCTAGGATTTATTCTGTTATCCAAGAATTTTCAAAGATTATGGAGAGTAGTTCAAAAATGTCCTCCATCCCTTTCAGTACCCTGGAGTGTAATTCATCTGGACCTTGAGACTTTCATTTATTTATGGCAGCTAAGTATTCCCTCACTATCTCTCTGTTTATAGATAGAGAAATCTAGGCTATTACTTCAATAGTACAGTGAGAAGACCAGTTGATATTACATTTATTTTCTGATTTGACTTCACTTTTACTTTTGACATACCCCCAAATCCTTTTTTATTGTTTTAACATATCTTTCTTTATTTTTTTTTTTTAACCATTATGTTTTTATTAAAGTATATTAGAGGGGGTTACAACAAATATGCATATCACCAATTCAACACAACAAGGCTCTGGCATCAAAATGAAAAGGCGAGCCTAAAAATAGGGAACATTAGCATACATAAAAATATACAATGAATAGGTAGGAGGAATGAAAAAGAGAGGAAGAATGGGAGAGGGTAAAAGGAACATAGTTAGTTTTCATCAGCAGTATTTCAGGTTGTACTGATAAGAGTTATATGTCATTGCAATAGTAGTGTATTGCCAAACTAGTCTGTTTCAGGAAAACGCTGTGAGTTTCATCTGTATCACGTACAGTTTGTTCATCTGTTGATCACTATAACTTTAAATACACTGATTGTACCCAGGGGTCCCACCAGTTTATGATTTTGTTTCTCGTTGGGAGATCATGAGCCAAGAGAGACTCATGTTGGAAGTGCAGATTTATGCGGTTAATCAGTTCCGTTCTAGATGGAGGGTCTGGGGACTTCCATTTAGATGCTAGGCATAGTCTCGCCGCTACTAATACATTGGTGACAATAGGGCGTAGTATTTTAGGGATAGAGTCAAGTCCCAGGTCCAATAGGGCAACCGGTGGCTCCAACGCTAAAGGGAGCCCTGTAAGAAGTCTAAGTAGGTCTTCCACCTCGCCCCAGAAGGTCTTTATGATAGGGCAATCCCACCAAATGTGTGCAGGGGTCCCCACTGTGGGGCGTTTTAACATCTCTTTCAAGCCTTAATTCATTATCTTTAGCTAATCTGATGCATGCACTGCAGGCTCTGATATGCCTTTCTTAGCAAGTGTTTAACTTCTGGATTCAACCATCCTGGTTTCCTGAAATGCTTCCTATTCTTTCATCTTTTAGGGATTGTGAATTGTATAAAAATTACTGATCCTGTAAGGGCTGCCCAAGCCCTATTCCAGGATACCATTAGTTTTGTACTAGGAAGTAACCTGAAAGATTCACTTTGAAAGGTTAACCCCTTAAGGACTGAGCTCATTTTGCAATTCTAACCAGTGTCACTTTGTAAGGTTATAACCCTGGAACGCTTCAACATATCCCAGTGATTACAAGATGGTTTTTATGACATAGTGGACTTCATGTTAGTGGTAAATTTAGGATGATATTTTTTGACTAAAGAGAGTGTTTACACACAGTGACACTTCAAAGCCATGACGGATATAGTTGTCATTGGTCATTAAAGGGTTAATATGCAAAGGGTTAAATATTAAAAAATTTTATTTCAGTAGACTTTAACCAGAAAATGAAAGCATACCACAAATCAAAGTAAAAATTGGACCATATGTAGCTAATATATATTTGAAAAACATTTTTTTTTTTGCTTTGGATTTGAGGGTCAGTTTAACCTTTGCTTCATAATTTAAAAAATGCACTTACAGGTAAAAAGATCTACTATGAGAACCCATAAGCTGTAGGAAAGCATGTGGTCCTTATCTTCAGACAGCCTTCAGCACACTTTTCTACCAGATTGTCCAGATTTTCCTGAGCTCTGGGCACAGAGTGAATAATGACAGCATCTTCTAAAAATGTAGAAAGAACTGGCTACAGTCAGAGCATGGGAGCATGATGTCAGCATACACTTCTCCTATCCACAAGTCTACCAACACAGGAACTTTACTCCTTTTCCTGAGGACTTTCAGCAAATACTCCAGCCTTTAGAAAGTGCATGCATTCCTAAGCAAACATACATTGAGCTTGGCAGGCATGTGTACTAAATATGTCAAGATCACAGAAGAAATATAAGAAAAACATGGAAAAATGTTGGATTAAAATAGCTTGTGTTCCAGATAATTTGTATACGTGAGTTACGAGCGATATAACAGACTACATATGGAGGTAGAAAGACTTATTTTACCCTAATACTTTGCATTTCGTCAAGAAGTCTTTGCACTCGTCTTTGATTTTTGAGAACTTGTTCTTCTGGTCCCCTGTTAATGTAAATGCATGTAGTTAAAGACAAGTAAAAAGCAGACAAAGTAACATAATAAATGAAGCTATAAACAACATGTATGACCACATTCACATCATATGTTCATCAATTTCACTTGGCTTTTCAGCTGTAAGGAACATAAAACACAAGGCAGCTGATGATGCTCAATTATTGTCATCTTGGCAGCATCTTCGCGTTCTAGCCGTCATTATACAAATTAGTGTGACTGGGCCTGGATGTTCACTGATCACATCTTACAGCATCTTTGTATCCACAGCTGTGTTTACTATTATTAAATGTTATGTACACCCAAACAATATTTTTTTTAATTGTTCATTTGATTCCTAGATGTAAAGTTTTGCAACTTTCTAATGGTATTCATTAAAAGGTGTCTACCATCTTGCTGCTCAATATGTCAAAGACAGGTTTCCACCAGCGTTTTTTTTTTTTTTTTCAAAATCCATCCGATATCCGGTTTGTGAGCAAAAAATGGATCCAGCAGAGATCCAGTTTTTGCTCATAGACTTAGAATGGAGTACGGTTGTATCCAGTTACTGCTGCATCAGGGCAAACATGGTTTTTCACAAGAGTTCCAAAGATGCACGATGTAACGTTTTTTGGGCTCGATAAACTGGATCCAGTATGATCCAGCATATATTGAAATGGAAGTCAATGGGCACATGATCCGGTAAAACCTGATCCGCTATGCCTACTGAGCATGTGGGTCTCACTAGAAGGTAGATAGACAGACAGATAGAGCTCACCAGTCTCCCTATGCTTAATTCCAGGGTTGGTCATTAAGCTTCAGGAATATTCACTGCACTGAACTGCAACGGCCAATCACAGGCGCTCATTTTCTAAGATAGTCTGTGATTGGATGTTGCACTCACATAGTGCATGGCAATCAACCAGCCCATATAGTGTGTGAAATAAATAAATAATGGGGCAAAAAATACATAGAGGTCTCCCATATTTTTCATTCTGAGCACAGATAAAAGTGGATAGCTGCGGTCTGCAGCCCCCAGCTGCCTAGTTTTACCTTGGCTGGCAATCAAAAATACAGGGAAGCCCCATTTTTTTAATTTAAATAATAAAGAGAAAAGAAAATAACAATAATATGTGTGGCCTTTGCTCTATTTTTTGTTGCCAGCCAAAATATAACCAGGTTGCTGGGGGCTGGTAGTCTCAGCATTGTGAGGCCCATAGTTATTGGACCACCATGCTATAGATTAGCAGCCCCGCAACTGCCCCAGAAATTTGCTCATTCATTAGAATTGCCAATTTCTCCTGCTTCACCCAGCTCTTCCCGATGTTCTAGTGCAGTGGCATCGGAGTAATAGAGGGAGTTAAAGCCAGCTGAGTATTGACAGCTAGTCATTAAGGCCAAATTGGTAATGGTCAGGTGTCTTAACTATTCACCTACCAGATTGGTATTCGATGGGTATCAAACACACACAAAATTTCTTTATTAGAAAGAAACGCACAGATAACCCAAATATTACCATTTATTAACTCCAAACATACCCTCCGAAGATCATCCACAACGATGACCCATGAAGATCACTCAGCTCTGCAGCAGTGTTCTTCGTGGGACATTGTTGTGGATTAGCATCAGAGGGTGTGTTTGGGATTAATAAATTGAAAATGAGGGCTGTCAGCGTGTTTTACTTGTAATTAAGGAATTTACTGTGTGTGTTTATTTACAATTCACTTAACTAGATTGGTAATTGGCAGGTATCAGACTCCTGACCATTACCAATTTGGTAATGGTCAGGAATGGCTGTGAATGGCCGGTGCTTGTTGAATGGCAAAAAGTAAAAAAAAAAGGTTGGGGTCCCCCATATCTTAATACAGGGGTCCCCAACCACCGGTCCGCGGCCCAGGACCGGGTCGTGGGGGTCTTTGTGCCGGTCCGCTGTGTCCTGTCGGCTTCTCTGCCCCCCTGTCATGTCCCCGCCCACCGCGCCCGTCACCTGCTGCGCCCGTCACCTGCTGCATTACACTGCTGAGGTCTCTGCCTCAGCTGCTTAGTTATATGAGGGGAGCTGTCGGCCAATCAGTGCAGCAGCCATGCCCTGATTGGCCGACTGCTTCGCTCGTATAACTAAGCAGCTGAGGCAGAGACCTGCCCGGAATTTCATATCTCGCGCTATTTCCAAGCGCATCACGTGACGCGCTTGGAAATAGCGCGAGATATGAAAAAACTCCGGCCACGTCTCTGCCTCAGCTCAGCTGCTTGTACTGCCTGCACCAGAGGTGAGCTTCAGCTGAAGAGCCGCTCTCTCTGTGTGTGGGCAAGTGTGGGAATGATTAAGTGTGGGGGTATTCAGGGGTTAATGTGTGTGTGGGCAATGACTGTGTGTGTGGGGGGGTTTACACAAGGGGCAATGGCTGAGTGTGGGGGTATTCAGGGGTTATTGTGTGTGTGGGCAATGTCTGTGTGTGTATGGGGGTGTTATACAAGGGGCAATGGCTGAGTGTGGGGGGTATTCAAGGGTTAATGTGTGTGTGGGCAATGAATGTGTATGGGGGTGTTATACAAGGGGCAATGGCTGAGTGTGGGGGGTATTCAAGGGTTAATGTGTGTGTGGGCAATGACTGTGTATGGGGGGGTTATACAAGGGGCAATGGCTGAGTGGGGGGGGGTATTCAGGGGTCAATGTGTGTGTGGGCAATGACTGTGTGTGGGGGGGTTATACAAGGGGCAATGACTGTGTGGGGAGTATTCAGGGGTCAGTGTGTGTGGGGGATTGTACAGGGGGCAGTATGCCTGTGTGGGGATTATACAAGAGCAATGTGTGTGTGTGTGGGGTTATGCATGGGGCAGTGTGTGTGTGTGTGTGTTGGGAACATTTATGCTATATGGAGGATTATGACGCTGCATTAAACTATGAAGAGCTGTGATGCTGCATTGTATTATATGGAGGGATATGAGGCTGCATTATATTATATGAATGGATATGAGGCTGTATTATACTATATGGAGGGCTGTGATACTGCATTATACTATATGGAGGGCTGTGAGGCTAGATTATACTATGTGGAGGGCTGTAAGGCTGCATTATATTACATGGAGGGCTGTTAGGGGATATTGTGGGCTGCATTGGGTTGATAGGGATATTGCGGGCTGCAAGGGGATGATGGGGATACCATATTGGCGGATAGAAAAATAAGACATCCCCTGAAAATAAGATGTAATGCATCTTTCGGGGAAACAGGGTACTAAACCCCACCCCTTCTTCATAGCCCCGCCCCATAAGTTGAAAGCCCCGCCCCGCCGGGCCCCGGAAGAATGGTCTTGCATGAAGCTGGTCCCCGGTGCAAAAAAGGTTGGGGACCCCTGTCTTAATACACAGTGCAGATAAAGCAGACAGCTTTCAGACTGGGAACCCCACAAGTTTTTTTTTTTTTTTTTAAACATAAATTAAAAAAAACACAAAAAAAAAACGAGCACACAACACACGGTGTGGGATCCCCCCAATCTTCATAACCAGCAAAGAAAGCAGACAGCTGGAAACTGGAATCCCAGGCTTGAGGAGGCCCATGGTTATTAGATCCTCACTAGCCTAAAAAAATTAGCCCACAGGTGTCGTAGATTAGTGCATCTATTAGATGTGCTAACACTGGCACTTTACCCAACTCATCCCGATTGCCCTACAGCAAAACAGTAACAATGCAGTGACATGACAATCTGCAGAAATAATATGGTAATTAGTGATGAGCAAAAACTACTATGTTCAGTACTCCTAACAAGCAGTTGGATGCTCAGATGGGCGTGACTTGCGTAACCGAGTATTATGGAAGTCCATGAGGAATTTGAACCAAAAGAATTAATGCGTTCCCCATTGGCTCCCATTATACTTCGGCACTCGAGTCCAGCCCATCTGAGCATTCTACTGCTTGTTATGAGTATCGAGCACCCAGGCAAGGTAGAGCTTGCTCACAACAAATGCTAAACAGTGTTAAGTCAAGTTTAGGAATGAGATAGCCAAGATGATTGTCTATATAACGAAGGTAGTCTCACACTCAAAGCTGAAGTGGATGGCAAGATATGGGAGCCCGAAAGTAAAATATTCATCACATTTCTACCCTTTTGCTCATCAGTGTACCAACAGGGAATTTAGATAGTCAGCCCCAATGGAGACAGTGATGATGTTGTAAAGTATGGTGGAATGAATGGTGCTAATAAGCATTATAATAAACAGTTCAATCTGTGAAAAACACGGCTAAAACACATGTGAAAAACCCATGCTTGAATGATACATAAGGAGGAGCAGCAGCAGTGACCTTTGACAACAAAATTTGCTAAGCTTTAAAAGATAACAATGGTGGCGAGTGCCTATAACCTATCTACCACAATCCCCACTCATACAAACGCTCCATCCTATGGTTTGAAGGGCTTGAACTCTTAACAGACTCCTTTTAATTAAGGAATGGACCAAGTACTACCACATGCATGGAAAAACACTTATCCACAGTATATGTAAACAGGTTTCAGGACAACATTAAAATATTGAATGACTAACTTTCTGGATTTCAGCTGTGAAACATGGCGGATCAGTTTGCGGATTGTTAGAGCCTTGACTTTCTTCACATCTGCCCGCATTCTCACCACCTGTGGGAGTAAAGGAATTCAGACAAGCATTATGAATCAGCAGTAACTGGAAAAACACTTTATGCATCGGTATAAACACGACATATTAGTTGCGTAAACCAATGGACATTGCTAGATCTAACTGCATAGCCAACACTAACGGACTGAATATAATCACAACTAGCAGATCGGCTTAAACCTAATTCACTTAATAGGATAATAAAGAAATGTAAGGGAGTTCTATAATGTCTCTAGGAGCCAGCACTCCATATTTCAGAATATAAGATGAATCCAAGTTTGGTTGGTAGAAAGCAAGAAAAGAATCACTACGGAGATGGGTGGCGAGGAGCAAATGGGGCATTTTGGAAAAGGGTCTTCGATGACAAAGGGCAGATGATCAGACGAGCTGTGGGATTTCATTCCCATCTGATATTTGGAGGAGTGTAAGATGTATACATTTTTTGCACCACAGAGCAGAAAGAAAAGGAGGGCACTCACCGGAGTTGCATTTTTTTTTTTTTATTTCAGGTACTGTACATGGAGACAAAATGCATGTCGGCTTTGAAGCGATGCACAGAGAGAAGGGAGGGAGTGCCGGAGACTGGACTAGGGCACCGTTTCACACCATCAGGTGCTTTAACAGGTTCACAAGTGATGACGTGTACAAGCTTCTTTATAACAGGAGTCATAGACACATCAATACATAAAAATAAAGTTAAAAACACAAACTGAAAAGACATTAAAAATAGCAATCTTAAATCCAAAGAGGTATCCTAGAAACACCACCAGATCGGTTATATTTAATAGAGTTCCAAGAGGGCTGAGAATAAAACTATGTCTCATTTTAATGATGATCCTGTATTTGTAAAAGTATGGGAAGAGACACAACTGGAGTGTTCACAAAGGTTGCTCAATTTAATACTAAAGCAAAATGAGAAGGAACTTGAAGTTATTACCAATGAGCCGTTACGTTTATGAAAAGTACTTGAGTCCAGACTGACAAAAGCACCATGGGCCGCCTTTATGCAAAAATTGGATTAAAAATCTCATTCCTATTCAAAATGATGTAAAAAGAAAGATACATTTGTCTGTGATAAAATCGGTTTTGAAACAGGTCAAAATTTTAATTGAGTAAAGTTAAGAAAAACATCGGAGTACCATCTAATAACATAAAAAGATAGAAATCCTAAAGATAAAAATCCTTGTTGGATCACCGATATGGATTCCAGTGGTAACGATGAACCACCTCCAGCAAAAAAACCTTTGGGCAATCCTGCTGCACCTATTGTTCCTTTAGAAGATGGATCCAGAGAGGCAGGGGCAGGTCCAGAAAGACCAAGCAGCTTGAAGAGAAAACAGGTCTCAGGACGGACTAAAAAATAAAAGATAATATTTAACAACAAAACTTATGCAGGAACTGCGGAACAGAATCTGGGTTATAATTTGACCGACCATTATGGATAAAGACATGTCGGTCCTCAACAAAGGATCAACTTTTGTTTGCCTGAACAATTTGACCTGGTAGATTTCAAAATTGACCTATACAAAACCACTCGCCAATTCATCTCTAAGTTTTAGAAAAATAAAGTGTCAGACAGCACTTCGACATCGGGTGAGACGCAGTGTAAGATAGGTCCATTGGGCTTTTTTGGAGGCAGTACTGCATTTGCTAGGATAAAGAATGATGCTTTGGTGTCATGGGTTAACAGATTCAGAAATGAATGAACCAGAGAAATTGGTAGAAGATATGGAAACCTTCAAAGGAGGTATTAAATCATCTTTTTTTGCTCCTGGAAACGTGATTGACACTATCCAGGATTCAGTGTTACAAGACCTTGATGCTCTGTTCTACCCTACTATGCTGAAAAACTTAACCACTGCTGAGCAGATTGCCTCAGACAGACTGAGTTGGGAAGACGACGTCTCCCAAGCTTTAGACGAGAGGCAGTACCGTGTTGATATCTAGGGAATATTACATCTCAGGCTACTTTCAGACTACGATTTTAAGGGAGCCGATGCTGTTCGATAAATCGGACAGCATCGGCTCCCTTCTGATGCCTGGAATCGGATGCCAAATAGGCATCCGATTCCGGCATAAAATCGTAGCCTTCGTGCTGGGAAAAAAAAAAAAAAAAAAAAAAAGGTATATGCTCACCTATCCCCGAGGCCCCCGTTCCCCCCGTCTCCGCAGGCTCCCGATGTCCTCACGGTGTCTGCAGAGTAGTAGTTTCTTCTGTCAGGACCTGCCGTGATGACACAGTCACATGACCGCGGGTTACACCATGGTAACCTGCGGTCACTGACTGACATCACAGCAGGTCCTGTACAGAAGAAGAACACCTCTAAAGACACCGCGAGGACACCGGGAGCCTGCGGGAGACTGCAGGAGACGGCGGGGGCCTCGGGGATAGGTGAGCATATACTTTTTTTTTTTTTTAACCCCTGCCTTCCAGTTTGGAGCTGTTTTCCTGTACTGAGCATGCTCAGTACAGTAAAATCGGGTCCAAGGAGACATCAGATGTTTCCTCGGACCCTGCTCCATAGGGCCCCATGTTAAATTGATCGTACCAAATCGGTGTGCACTAAATGGCATCAGATTTGGTCCGATCCAATTTTGTCCGATTTTTTTCATCGGTGCAAAAATTCGGAGCATGCTCCGATTTTTGCACCGAAAATAAAATCGGACAAAATCGGATCGGACCAAATTAAATGCCATTTAGTGCACATCCGATTCGGTCCGATGCCCATAGGGATGCATGGAGGCAAAAATAGTTCCGATGCTGTCCGATTTTTATCGGACAGCATCGGAACTTCAAAATCTGTAGTGTGAAACCATCCTCAGAAGCTCTTAGACAATTGAAGGCAGAGAAAACATATACGCTGTTATTATTTGACCCTACTGCTGAGTTTAGAGAAAAACTATGACGTTTTCTCCACCAACAGGTGTCTGGGGTATTTTCTCGTGTAAAGAGGCTGAGAAATTATGTCCTGAATTATCAGGCAAACCTCACTGGTATTTCCTCCCTAAAACGCATAAATCCTTAACATCGACACCAGGCCGTCCAATCGGGTCAGGGGTCGGTTCTTTGACCGAACCACTGTGACAATATTTGGACTGGTTACTTAAGCCCCTCTCCTTAACATCTCATAATATGTAAGGGACACAAAAGACTTTGTTTTGACACTAGACAGCTTGGTCTGGCAAGAAGGCTTTAAGTTCGCATCTATAGATGTCGAAAGCCTATCTACTCGCATCCCACAGGACCTCGGGGTTTCCAATGGTAAAGAAATCCTCTTGAATTCCAAACAAGATCCGAATACCATTGGGTTTGTGTGCGATGGTTTGCATTTTGTCCTGAAAATAATGCTTTTCTCTGGGATTGGCTCACCCCATTTGATTCAACAAATAAGGGATGTGCATTCAGGTAGTCCAGAGGTATTGTCATTCGCAGGCCTACACTGGATTACTCTGTCTCCTTATGGTGGTGATTTGCATAAAACCCTCCTAAAATGTGAATCCAGGTGGATTATCAAATGAGAGCACAAGGTGAACGATAAAAACGATCTGGTGGTGTTCCTACGACACTATCTTTTGGTTTAAGTTTGCATTTTTAATGTCTTTGCAATTTGTGTTTTTAACTTTATTTTTATGCATTGATGTGTCTATGACTCACTCCTTTATAAGGTGGCTTGTACACGTCATCACTTGTGGACCCGTTGAAGCACCAGTTAGTGTGAAACCACGCCGTATTCCCGTCTCTTGCAGTCCCTCCCTCTCTCCTCTCTCTGCATCGCCTCAAAGCCGACATGCATTTTGTCTCGGGCCTGAAAGTGATGGTGCCCTCCTTTTCCTTACGCTCTGTGGGTTTGTGCTGTGTTCTCCAGGAGGAAAGCACCACCAGCTCAGGCATCAGGTGTGGTTTGGGCCTGGTTATTGTCAGAGATGTGCGAGTCAGTGCCCCCTGTGAGTATATGGTTATATATGTTTTTTGGAGGCTTCTGGATGCTAAAAATACTGATGATCTAAATACACATTTGAATAGAGAGAGTAGAGTACACTGCAATTGCACCAAGGGACTGAAAGTACATACTTTTCTGTAGCATTTTTCACTCATTAAAAAGAATGGGAAAAAAATAGCAAGTAAAAACACACGTAAAAACATGTAAAAAAATGTTCAGAATTTACACAGCATTTTTCCTGCCAACACTCTGATGATTTTCCTCAGAAAAAATTGCAAATACTCAACATATGCACAGCAGATCTAAGCTTGTGCTGAACACGTGGCCAAAGATCACTGTCACTGCTACATCTGGGCAACACTGATAAACAAGTTACAACATTTTTTTTTTTAAAAAGTGTCAATTTTTGTACTATTGCAAAAATCTAATATTCAGCTCACCCCTCTATGATCTTCCTCTGGTCTCCATGGATCCAATTCCTAGCGCTGAGAGATATGCCCATGGTACCATCCTGTGCCACAGAGAAGCTTCAAGCAGAATATAAATCCAGCACTTTCAGGAAGCTGTAAAGTAGGAAAACAGCAAGTTTAATTGAAACAAGCTTAAAAAGCCATACAACCAAACTCGGACAACCTATGCGTTTCGGCTACCAGCCTTAATCATGGACTCCCGAATTAAGGCTAGTAGCTGAAATGCCTAGGCTGTCTGAGGTGGGCTGTAAGGGTCCCCTATACTGCATGGCTTTTTAAGCTTGTTTCAATAAAACTTGCTCTTTTACTACTTTCTTGCTTCCTGAAAGTGCTGGATTTATTTTCCTATTCTTGCAATAGTGCCAATCTAGCCCCAGCCTCAGCCTCCTGGCCAATCTAGCCCCAGCCTCAGCCTCCTGGCCAATCTAGCCCCAGCCTCAGCCTCCTGGCCAATCTAGCCCAGCCTCAGCCTCCTGGCCAATCTAGCCCCAGCCTCAGCCTCCTGGCCAATCTAGCCCCAGCCTCAGCCTCCTGGCCAATCTAGCCCCAGCCTCAGCCTCCTGGCCAATCTAGCCCCAGCCTCAGCCTCCTGGCCAATCTAGCCCCAGCCTCAGCCTCCTGGCCAATCTAGCCTCAGCCTCAGCCTCCTGGCCAATCTAGCCCCAGCCTCAGGGCCAATCTAGCCCCAGCCTCAGCCTCCTGGCCAATGTAGCCCCAGCCTCAGGGCCAATCTAGCCCCAGCCTCAGCCTCCTGGCCAATCTAGCCCCAGCCTCAGCCACCTGGCCAATCTAGCCCAAGCCTCAGCCACCTGGCCAATCTAGCCCCAGCCTCAGCCACCTGGCCAATCTAGCCCCAGCCTCAGCCACCTGGCCAATCTAGCCCCAGCCTCAGCCACCTGGCCAATCTAGCCCCAGCCTCAGCCACCTGGCCAATCTAGCCCCAGCCTCAGCCACCTGGCCAATCTAGCCCCAGCCTCAGCCACCTGGCCAATCTAGCCCCAGCCTCAGCCACCTGGCCAATCTAGCCCCAGCCTCAGCCACCTGGCCAATCTAGCCCCAGCCTCAGCCACCTGGCCAATCTAGCCCCAGCCTCAGCCACCTGGCCAATCTAGCCCCAGCCTCAGCCACCTGGCCAATCAAGTTACAATAAATTAGGCCATTTGACCTTGAGCTAGCGCTCCACAGTGACATTTGGATAAAATTACAGATTGTAGCAATGAGATTGTGAGGTGTTTTCAACACAACCACAGGAATATCAACTGTACAAGCAGCCCACGACTTTTACTCCATAGGGAAACACGGTCATTGCCCCATAACACTGTAGTACTTGTGGAACGAACCAACTAAACAGAAGTTTTTTCTCACCTATTTATTATGCAATGCTTATATAGCGCCATCATATACTGCAACGCTTTATAGAGGTCAGAATCACTGTCCCCATCGTTCCCTATCAGTATGTCTTTAGAGTGTGGAAGAAAACCAGAGGGCCCAGAAGAAACCAATGAAAAACACAGACCATGCAAACTCCTTGCAGATGCTATCCTTGGTGGGACAGGGCTGTGCAGTCAGGGCCACTTTACACACACCAACCTATCTGTCCAACTTCTGACCAACTTGCTGGTTGCAGTGAAATCATGGACACATTGCTCCATTTTGTGACTGTGTACAATGGAACAATGTGTCCATGATTTCACTGCAACCAGCCAGTTGGTCTGAAGTTGGACAGATAAGTTGGTGTGTGTAAAGTGGCCTTCAGAGTCTGAGAAATTGAGGAATTGGATGTTGGGCATACTGACTCCAAAGGTCTGTGGGATTTGCTAACCACCGAGCCAATGTGGTTATGGCCTACACCTGATATCCTCTAGAAGCAATTATACCTATAACCAGGAATTACATTAGAGAAACCATTTTTTTTGTTTTTAAAAAAAGAAAAGAATTACATATTTAAGAAAAAGAAAATAGTGATCCATCAAGGCGGCAAAAAAACTTGAAAAACCACAGAAGACAGCTCCACTGCAATGATCAGAAGTAAATTTAATCAGACACATGTGTTGCACTCTAATCCAGTGAGACCCAAATTGTGAGGCCCCAGCTAATTGTTGGGGAGGTCCACACAGTCCTTTCTAGGGAGCAGCGATAACGTTCACAATCATAATGGTCCTCTTTTGTAATGATTCTATCCTGGGATCAGGAGACAAAAAAAAGCAAATTAAGGGTGCCTTCACATTTGCGTATGGAAAGGCAGCGTATGCTGCGTTCCCATACGCAGTCAAGCGCATGCGCACTGCGGTTCCTATGTTTAACATAGGAACGCATAGTGCCTGCGTTTGCTGCGTTCGGGTGCGGATGCGGAAGATATCTGCTCCCTCCAGGGTCCCCCGTCTGCCCCGGGGACGCAGCATGTTGCATTATTTGGGCGCTCGGGGACCTTGGAAAATCAGCAAGCTTCCCCAAGCGCACAAAACAATGCATTGGCGTCAATGGGTCCGCAGTGTTCTGCGCTTGACAGCGCAGGAGAACGCTGCGGACCCATTGAAATCTCTCCCGGTAGCCGCCGGTGATGTCACAGGAGATCACCGACGGCCACCGGGAGATCAGCTGGAGCCTCTGATGATCTCCTCCTCCACGAAGCCGGTAATCTCCTAGCGGTGTCGGCGGGGAGAAACAGCTGATGTGACAGCTGTTTGAATCTTCCCGCACCATCTCCTCTCGGTGTCGGAGCGGAAGATTCAAACAGCTGTCAAATCAGCTGTTTAACCCGCTGACACGTCCCGGAGCTTACCGGCGGCTGGGAGTAGGAGATCTTCGCCGCTGATCTCCGCCTCCGGCCCGCCCCCGGACACCGCCGATTGGCTGCCCGGGCTCCACAGTGGTGTGTCCGCAGGCGGACACTCTCCACTGCGGACACATCAAAATGACCCTGCTTTTCACTGCGTTTGTGTCTGCATGCCATCAGCATGCAGACACAAACGCAAATGTGAAGGCAGCCTAAGTTCTAATTTTATCTGAACTTTCAGTAGCAGAAAACGTTTATGAAGACCTGGGTTAATGGGGTTGTCTCAAATTCCTAAATGGGTATCATTGTAAAGTGCTTGTGAAACTAAACTTTGCAATTGTCTTATTAAAATCCTGTCCATTCTCAAGAACACTTTTTTTTAAAATTTATTTTATATTGCACTGCTTGCTGCCAAGGATTCCAGCCTCCTCTGCAGTGTCAAGGATGGCCGGTTACCTAGGTCACGAGTGTGTGCTGTAAGCAGGTTCTAGGCTTGTCACCCATGTATTGTTAATCCGTGCCACAAAGGAAAAAAAGAGAGCGCCTCCTCTAGAGCCTGGGAGAGTGACCACACTGCTACCAGAAAGATGACAAGACAAGTGGAGCGCTCCTCCAACATGAGAAAACCCCTCTCAATGGCCTTTTATACAATTTTTTCCCCCTTGTATTTTTCTTACCAAAACTTGACACTAATGACTTTCCCAAAAATAAATAAAAATAAAATCTAAAACAGCGAAAACAAGCCTGAATTCCCACAAATACATTTTAGCGAAGCCTCTGGCGAGCATAACTAGTTCGTATTGTCACTTTTCATAGAACGTTCCACCTTTGCTATGGACCAGGCGTGGTAGAGCAGCCAGGTTTCTATCAACTAATCAAGACTATGGAAAAACAAACGCGGACAGAGCTGTCCATTCTCAGAGCCCTAGTTATTGCACACAAGCTAATAATGTGAACAGACCGTACAGGTTATTTGTTCTGAATTCCTAAAATTAGAACTGCATTTAAGGGATAATGCGGCTCTGCTCACCTGCACATCGGGAGGTGTGGGGCCGATGAAGGCACGTCTGAACATATCTGCAAAGTCATGGATTAAGCAAAACGACCCAGCAGATAACTGAAAATCTGATATTACCAGCCTATGCGACAATGAGCAGACCCATAATACCCCTTGTGAGGGAATACTTCAGCAGGTTTTTGCTATGTAATCTGAGCACACGAAGCTCCAGGGATTAGCACAGCATTCAAAGATGTGTCACTTGCCATCTCCTGTGCTGTGGTGAATGTTTTATCATTACTGTGACTACCGTGTTTCCCCGAAAGTAAGACCCTGTCTCACATTAAATTTACTCCCAAAAGTCCCACCCTGTCTTACTTTCGGGGGAGGTCTTACATTGGCAAAATTCCCTGCAGCCTGCATCATCCCCTGCAGCCTCCCCTGCAGTCTGCATCATCCCCTGCAGTCTGCATCATCCCCTGCAGTCTGCATCATCCCCTGTAGCCTCCCCTGCACCGTAGCCTCCCCTGCAGCCTCCCCTGTACCGCAGCCTCCCCTGTACCGTAGCCTCCCCTGCAGCCTCCCACTGTACCGTAGCCTCCCCTGTACCGTAGCCTCCCCTGTAGCCTCCCCTGCAGCCTCCCCTGTACCGTAGCCTCCCCTGCAGCCTCCCCTGTACCGTAGCCTCCCCTGTACCGTAGCCTCCCCTGTAGCTTCCCCTGTAGCCTCCCATACTGAGCTGCCCTGTGTGGACCCCCACTCTGCACACACACAGCCCCATATGGCACTCATACAGTACCGTACACACACACTCAAACACCCACCCACACACACACACACACAAACACCCACCCACACACACACACAAACACGGTTTCGGTACACAGTACCGGTACTTACCGTTACTTTTCTTCAGTTTCTGTTTCCTCTGCGGTGCCGGTGGCGAGTCTGCTGCACGAGACCAATCAGGAGCGAGCCTGCTGGCTGGTGACGTCGCGGCTGATTGGCCAATCAGCAGCGAGCCTGCAGGCCAGTGACGTCGCGGCTGATTGGCCAATCCCAGCTCGAGCTGATGGCCAATCAGCAGCGAGCCTGTGACGTGCAGGCGGATCGGCCAATCAGCATCGAGCTGAATCCCGGGGCTGGACGCACGGCAGGCAGGGGCTGGCAGCCAATCACCGGAGGCGGATCTCGGCCAGCACATGAGGAGGCTGGACGGAGGGGGCCTGACAGCGGCAGCGGCGGGACAGCGGCAGCGGCGGTAAGCTCCATAGTGACCCCACCCATTGGCGGCCTTACCCTCCACAGTGACCCCACAATAGGCGGCTTTACATTCCCCGCGACCCCCCCGAAAGTGGCCTTACAATCGGGGGGTGCCTTACATTGGAAACTCCTGGGCACCCCCCTACCCTGCCTTACTTTCGGGGGGGGTCTTACTTTCGGGGAAACACGGTAGCTGACTCTTTACATGTTGACCAACAACCACCGACTCCTATGATTAGCAACACTTTGCATACAAAGCTTATGGTGGGTTTACACGCTTCAATATCGCTCCGACATCGCAATTCAATGGCGTGGGAGCGCGCAATTAGTGCACGTTCCTCCCGTATCGCATTGAATGTTTAGACGGTGCGATATCAGAATACAACGTCCGTGCGATGTCTACGCCCCCCAACCCAGGAACAATCCTTTAACATGGGAGTGAATGGGTGACGTTTCAAATCGCATAGTAGTTGTGCGTTTACACAGCACGATCCGACTCCAATCTCCCTTCAATATCGGGGCACTGAATAGCACGCTCATTCAATCCCCGATATCGCATTGACATCGTTCCTGCATCGTATTGGACGTTCACACCATACAACGCAGGAACGATTTCGGCTCCAACGATTGAACCACGTGACTTTTCATTGAAATTGGACTACGATATCGCAACGTGTAAACCCGCCATTAGTGTGGGCGGGGCAGCTTTTTCAGCTCTGCTAAATCTAATAACAGATTGTCAGAACAGCTGCACCCAGGACTCATCTAAGAATGGGTCTTTGCAGAAAGAAAGCAGCCATTCACAATAAGCAAGCAATTTGAATTTCATTTTTAACGATAAAACAAAAAGCTACTGCAACCTTTATGAAGCAGTGTCTTAGGAGGCAGGGTTGGACCAGAAGGCAGGAGACACCTGGTCCTATAGTGATAATCCCCTTCCGATAAAACATTGTCGCACAGCCGAATAAGTGACATCACTGGATTCAGGGCCCCTGCCACTTCATCATGTTGCATTGCGCATGATCGGAAGTCGCTGCACTTCCGGTGATGCACACTACTCTGAAGCTGGGTGTATATGTTCTGGGTGTCAGATAGGCGTAGTGCGGTGACCTCAGATAATGCCCAGTGAGCTTTCCTGAAGCCAGAAGTGCTTTGAGATTAGAGATGCTCAATGCTGAGAGGTCCAAAGCTGCACACATGCGCAGCTTTGTATAGCTATGCTGATGATACTGCGGTGGTAAAGCATATTATCACACCCAGGGGTGAACCTAGCCTCTCTGCTTCCTGAGGTGAAATGCAAAACGGCGCTCCCCCACAAACACAAGCATGTCAGTGCCATCACATCCACATACAAGAACCACACATAAGAATCCAGAACAAGGATTAATTAATTAATTAATGGCAATGGAAGCCCTGGCACAAGAATAAAGACACACAATGATAGCTGGCAGAGCTGTGATCCTGTAGGCAAACATCTTATCAGGTACCACAGGAGGCAGCACTGATTGCCAAACTTATCTATGGCACACACCTATAAAACTCTGCGCAGCTCCAATGTGGTCACTACCTGGCACTAACTAGTCAGACATGGCCACCATGCAGCACCGTTCACACACCACAAGCATTGACCTGCAGTCTGAGCATCAACAAGTCGGCACTGTACTAGGCTGGTAAAATGGCACATCTTCCCCAACAGACCACACTTCCTTTTCCCAAAACGCTTAGCCAATCACAAGCGCCACACACTGGGCTGTCCGGAGCGAATAGTAGTGGCCTTCCAATTGGGTTAAGTAAGGGACGTGGGAGCAGGAAGGGAAATGAGTGCCACTGACCATCCGCTGCTGGGGAGAAATAGGTCTGTAATGCCTGTATGCTTGGAGGGGCGGCATTGGATGTGATGTGCAAGTTAAGTCCTGCAGCATAGGCAAGGGACAAAGCATCCTGCACCAGGGGCATAAACAGAAATCATGGGGCCCCATAACAGAAGTTTGCCACTCCCCCCAATAAAAATAAAAATACTTGGCTGGGTCATTTAACATCTCACACATTTGCAGCCCTTACAAAGTAATTCTCCTCCTACTGAAGCCCCTAGATTTTCCCTTTATTGCCCCCATAACATATGATGTCAACGAAAGTCCCCTTAAACACTGTGTGACAGGACTCTCCACATGCACAGTTTGATAACCCCACTGTAGCCTCCTTAACTACCCTGGTATAGTATGATCCCCACACAACCCTCCATACGGTATAATGGCCCCTACACCTCTTCACACAGTATAATAGCCCTTCATAAAGTATAAAGGCTCCCGTATAGCTCTGCAAGTATTATCATGCCCCCCCACAGAACCCTCCATATTATAATGGGTTCCATGTAGTATAATTGGCTCCATATATTATAATGCTTCACAGTAGTCCTACCTATATAATGCACCCCCCCAAATTCCCCCATAGTACTCCCTATAGTATATTGCACTCCAAAAGTCCTCCATATAGTATAATGCACATCAGTCTCCCATCAGCGTACTCACTAATACATATATATATATATTTAGATTACACAAATTGTCACTTCAATGAGGAAGTGAAAAACTAATGTCACCCGATAAGAGTAGCAATCCTTGTAGTCATAATCGACTCTTTAACAAGCCTTTTAATATGACTTAGGATTTGTGCCAGATCAGAACCCCAAACTGCAGATGCTGCGTTTTGGGGTGACTGCCCCTTATCAGTGCAGTGTGTGGGAGTTCTGATCTGGCTGTATGAGAGGCTAAGACGAGGTCTGGGGAACTAGCCATTTTCCTCATGGAGAGGAATCTGCCTGCCGACATAAGGAGACAGATAAGCTGATAAGGAGACTTATAGCCGCAATGTTCCTCTGGGAAATATGCAAATTGTCACTTCAGTGAGGAAGTGAAAAACTCTAATGCCACCCAATAATAGCTAGTTTCCCAGACCTCGTCTCAGCTTCTCATACAGCCAGATCAGAACTCCCACACACTGCACTGATGAGGGGCAGTCACGTCTAAACTCGGCGTCTGCAGTTTGGGGTTCTGATCAGGCACAAATCCTAAGTCATATTAAAAGGCTTCTTAAAGAGTCGATTATGACTACAAGGACAACCTTATTGGGTGGCATTAGAGTTTTTCACTTCCTCACTGAAGTGACAATTTGCACATTTCCCAGAGGCAGGAATCCTTTGTCTTTGGTCCGCCCCGTTCCGGTCTCCCCAGTGTGTGTGCCGCTCTCCACTGTTCAGCACACGGGCGCTCAGTGATAACATCATCTGTGCTGAGCTGCAGAGCTCCCAGCGGCTCCTGGGAGTTGAAGGCAAACAGCGGCCAGGCCCCGGCGCACCTAACGTGGGTGGCGGGACCCAAAGAAGACGCTATCTGCAGGGTGACAGCCGTCCTCTATTTAGCGGCAGATGGCGCTGCCTGATGCAACTTAGGTGGCCTCAAAATAGGTGTGCCCCTCATCACACTCACAGGGGCAGAACAACATGTTATGTGGGCTGACTAGTTGGGAAATTAACACCCACTCGACTTGTCAAAGCTCTGGTTAGCATCTCATAAATGGGCTTTGAAAATACTTTTTCTAAAGATCTGTCTGCCCTTGTCCATCATCGACGATTTTGTGAGAGCCAGTCAAAACTTCTGTAAAAATGCCAAAATTTTTCAATTCAAAAGGTTTTTTTTACCAAATTTACTGGGAGAAAGCTTGGGTTAATTAGAGCCAGTGTCTCTGTGCATCCTCCTACACATCATTCTGCAGAGAACATGAAATCACAATGGTATTGTGTGGCTCACATTCATCAGGCAGTATTTGTCCACTCCTAAAGGCACTGCATGCCTGCTTCTTGGAGCCAGTAATCCACAACTAGCACAGGGACGCCCCTGGAGATTTTCCAATTTTTTTGGACGTCCAGCAGATCTCCCCTGCTTCTGGCTGTTGACTTAATATTATGAGAAAGTTGGCAAGCATATGAGACATCCCAGCTGAAACATGGTGGTCATGTACAACATCTTCGAATAAGCTGTACTGCATGTAGACAGACAACCACTGGGAATTCTCACTAGCTGACATTATGATATTTAGAAATAAAGACTCTTGTATAGAGAACTACCTGTCCAGTCAACAATGACCATGATCAAGCAAAAATCAACTTGCTTGTAAAGCTACTTTGTTACCCATAATAACATAACTGAGACCTTCCAGATGCTGTCAGTCATGGTAGCAGTTTGTTATATCACCCGTTAAAGGTTTGCTTCATAAGCTACCAGGAAGCAGTCTACCAGACAACACCCAAAGAGTGGTGCTCATGAATTAAGGCTGGAGTCAGGCCACCATAGAGATACAGTCTGAAGGGAAAATCTACATTTAGATAATTTTATTCATCTGGTAATGATGCCTAGTGCTTAGAATCTCCACCAGGAGGTTTTAGAACCCGGATAGAGGCGGAAAATGAAGTTTAAGGACGCGGTTTAAGAGATACACCTCAATGTGGTAACTGGGCGGTTTATCTACATGGCCATATTCATAAAGCGAAGTGTCTCTATTTTTTAGCTGAAAAATATTTCTAAGCTACAATCATTATATTGCAGAGTGCCGTTCTCCTTTAAGGCTGCTTTCACATCACGTTTTTCTGCAATCCGCTGCTGTCCGTTGTAAATGGGACAGCAACGGATGCTCAAAATCGGGTGCCACTGGATGCAATCAGTCCGATTTTTTTATTGGATCAGTTTGTGGCGTCGTAAGAGAATTGGGGGAGGTTTTGGGAGTGGTCTTGGAGTTTGAGCATACTCACAGAAAATTGCATCCGATCACCATAGACTCCCATATTTTAATCGGATCGCATCAGATCTGATGCGATCCAATTTTTGCAGCGGAGTCCAAAATCGCAGCAGTCTATGATTTTGGCTGCTGCAGAAAATCAGACAGGATTGGATCGGAGGCAAATTGAATGCCATTAAGGGCAAATCTGATCCAATCCGTCTCCATAGGATAACATGGGACCAAAATCGGATCCGATGCCGTCCGATTTACAATGGACAGCGTCGGATTGAAGAAAAACGTGATGTGAAAGCAGCCTAAGAGTTGTGAATAATATGGCTCCAGTCAGACCCGGACAAGTGTATTACCGGGTTGGCCACATTTGGGGACACATACATGCATTTTCACAAGGGCAAAAAAACATGTTGCTAAAAATTATTTTGTAACATTTTTGCAACTAAGTAGCAAGTATTTGTGAAGTGTAAGGACCCGTGCACACGTTTGGGAGTTATCTCAGTATTTGTAGCCAAAACCAGGAGTGGAATAGTCAGTGGAGATGTACAAGAGAAACATAGGCACCACTTCTGTATTTTTCCCCTCAAATACTGAGAAATACTATTTCAAGGCACTGTATAGATCAGGGGTCTCAAACACGCGGCCCGGGGGCCGCATGCGGCCCCCAGGGCTTCAAAGTGCGGCCCGCGGCACCATTGACAACGTAAGGAGGTCAGGATCCACTGTGCAGGGGGCTGCCACGGTGCATAGTACTGGGGACTGCGGCTTTATTATCATTTCCTGCGGCCGCTACAACAAGCTCAGAGTCTCCTTCCCTCAGCTACATCAATGGAAGCTGGCAAGCCAATCGGATTACAGACTCGCAAGTGACTTCGGCCAATCAGAAGCCTCAAATGACGTCATACGCTGACGTCACTTGCGTGTCTGTGATCTGATTGGCCCGCCAGCTTCCATTGATGTAGCTGAAGGAAGGAGGCTCGGAGCTTGTCGTAGCGGCCGCAGGAAGTGATAATAAAGCCGCAGTCCCCAGCACTATGCACCGTGGCGGCCCCTTACACAGCGCACTGTGGCGGCCTCCTGCAGAGTGGATCCCGGCATCGTTAAGGTGTGTGTGAGGGAGAGTGTGACTGTGTGTATGAGAGAGTGTGTGTGTGTGTGTGTATATATGAGTGTGTGTATGTGAGTGTGTATGAGAAAGTGTGTGTATGGGAGTGTGTATGAGAAAGTGTGTGTATGAGAGTGTATGTGAGTGTGTGCATGAGAAAGTGTGTGTGTGTATGAGTGTGTGTATGAGTGTGTGTGTGAGTGTGTGTGTATGTGTGTGTGTGTATGAGTGTGTGTGTATGAGTGTGTATGTGAGTCTGTATGAGAAAGTGTGTGTGTGTATATGAGTGTATGTATGAATATATGCATGAGTGTGTGTGTGTGTATATGTCTGTGTAAATGTTTGTGTATGTGAGTGTGTATGAGAAAGTGTGTGTGTATGAGTGAATGTGTGTGTGTGTGTATGAGTGTGTGTGTATGAGAGAGTGAGTGTGTAGAAGAGTGGGTGTATATGAGTGTGCGTGTGTGTGTATGAGAGTATGCATGAGAGAGTGTGTATGTGTGTTTGTGTCAGTGTGTATGTGTGTGAATGAGAGTGTGTGTATGAGCGTGTGTGTGTGAGTGTGTATGAGAGACTGTGTGTGTGTGTGTGTGTGTGTGTGTGTATGGAAAAAGAAGAGAGACCAGGTTGGGACATCACTACAAAGTGGCATAAGGATGAGGACATTACTACAAGATGATGGTCAGAATGGGGACATTACTAGATGATGAGGTCCAGGATGGGGACATTACTACAAGATGAGGACCAAGATAGTGACATTACTACACGGAGGGGACATTACTAAAAGGAGATCAGGATTTGAACATTACTACATTAAGCGAAAAATTCTGGAATTACTAAAAATATCACTTAATAATGCGGCCCCCCAATAGCAATTTCTTTCTATGTGCGGCCCACCAACCCAACCGAGTTTGAGACCCCTGGTATAGATACATGTAACTATCATAAAATGGAGATCGCACTTCACTTGATCTGGTATAAACCACAACGCCCTGAGCACTTTGCCATCATGGTGGAACAACTCATTGTAAGTAAAACCAAAAAATATGAAAAACACAACATCACCAGGGCTATTCGCTGAGGCCAAACGCTGCACACTTTGCGGTGGAAATAAAGCCAAACTTCATTCATTATGTTGTTGTCTTTTTCATATATATTGCACATTAACACACATATACACTTTAAGTGTACTCCTCTAATGTGTTTTATAATAAAATAATCATTTTCAAAGTTACAATACATTAATTGGACACTGGCATTCTGGCAATTTCTCATATTCCCACAACTGAACAAACAGGAAATCTTATCGTGAAGCTTAAAAAACAAATGACTATGGCAGAGACCTGGATTTCTCTCTCTGGGTTTCCAATAAGACAAGTGTCCAAGTAACAGAATATTCTAGATTGCATAACTATTTTCCATTAAAGGGAACCTGACCCCTCCAAATCACCCCCAACCCTATTAATACCTGCCCTTGCACCATTACATATCATTATTAGTCGTCCTTTTCTAAAAAATGCGTTAATCAACATTATGCACTTACATATTTGCGATTTCTTGGCTCTGAATAAATCTCACACGGCGTCCCCTGCGAGACTCTAAGCCCTCCTTAGCTGCTCATCATCACGCCCATCGTGGGGAAAAAAAAAATAAAAAACGGAAAACGGAAAAAAATTGCCCGGAGATTGACGCCTAGTGATTCAGACCACTCTTTATGTGTGTCCCTAGCTTCGATTGGTCTGTGACCTGCAAAGCGCTTGTCTGGGTGCTCCCAATGTCGTCGGATTATGGCCCTAAAATTGGGATGATCTGAGAAGACTCAACGGGAGCGTTTCGCCTTTTTAAAGGACACTGCATGCTCCGGGGCGGTGGTAGGGTCATCACAGACTTTGTTTTGTTAATGAGGCTGTCAACCAATGCCTGGGTGTCCGACCCTAAACTGGGGATGTTCCCTGCTTGTTGGGTGATCCCCTTGAGAAAAGCCTTGGGGTGGGTGGGTAGTGAGAGCGGTCCTGGACAGAATCAACGGCTGTACGGGGAGCGGAGAATGACTGCATTATTCTGGCTAATAAGTCTACCAATGCCAGGGCCCACGCAGGGGTGTCACACGTACTGGTCACTGCGTCAGTGGTAGGCTCCATGGGGCATTGGGGCTCGCAGTTTAGGCAAAGTTGCATAGTGTGCCCCTGTGGGAGCACAGTCTGGCAGTTGGTACATGATGCACCGACCCCCTATGTTGGTTTTGTTATTTCTTTTGGATGGTTTGGGGTCTGCCATAGGTGTAATTAAGCGATCTGGTTTGGGGGGCACAAGCAGGCACTGGTCACGGTGGGATGCTGCTGGGAAAGAGTCTCCTATTGGAGCTTACCCGGATCCTGTGTCCCCTTGTTCCTTGTGCTGCAGAGGTGCTGGGCAGAGGAGCTTTCGCTTCAGAAGAGTAGGAGGAAAGGGCTGTGCGGATGCCAGTCCACTGAATTAGTGTGTGTGGGCTCTGTGTGGCCCCCATTGTGGGGAGGGGCAGGGGGGCCAGGTAAAGTGTGATGACATGGGCTCTGCACACAGGGCTGCAGCAGGGGCCCAGGTATAGCCTTTGTCTGCTTGTATGTTCGGCCGTGTGACGATTGGTCGGCGCCTGATCAAAGGGGCGTGGTGTTGACCGCCCCCTGCTCTGTGAGCGGCCGCGCTCATTAGAGTGCGTGCTTGCAGCGGTGACGCGGCATCAAAGGGGTGTGGTGTAGACCGTACCCCTGCTTTGTGACTAAACGCGCGTCATTAGGAGTGTGTTTGCCGGTGACGCAACAGTTGCGGGCTTGTTGTGATTGGCAGCTTCGAGTGGGCGGTGTTGGAATGAAGGCCCGGACCGAGGCCTGGAGTAGTGCAGGCCCAGGAGTGACGTTGGGGCCCACGATGTCTGCAGGCTGCACCGCTGGTCTGGGCTATGGCGGCCCCCGATCCCCATGCCGCAGACGTGTACCCCGAACTTACCGTCGGTGCGCGTCCTGACATAGAGCCGCCGCGGCCTGGATTGAGCAGGTCTCCAGTCAATGCCTGCTGCTTGCTTTAGTAGCTGGCAGCAGTCGCACTACTTGTCTGGTGCCCTGCGCAGCATAAGTTGGTCATTTGGTTCTCTCAATTATCTGCTCCTTGAGTGGAGGAGGTGAGAGAGTCGGAGTGCACTCCCTTGCACCCCCTCTGTTATGCAGGGGATGCAGTGGAATGTATGCATCTGGCGGCTGTATGTGTGTGGATCTCTTGGGGTTGAGTCCCCAAGGATGCAACAGACTGCCGTCCAGCGGGGAAGACAATTGACCACAGGGCTGGTTCTGTGGTCGAAAGGGGAGAGCAGAGCCCTTAAGTGGTCCATCGCCCCAAAAGGGGATGCCTGTCTTGTGTGATCCCCTTGCTACAAGTAGAGCGATGCCCTAAAGGGAGCCATCGCCTGATGTAACCAGTAAAAAAAATAAATAAAGGTTAAAAGAGAAAAGGTAACAAAATAAAAAAATAAAAAGGATAGATGTGGTCTGAAGATAGATCACATGTGCCTCTTGCGACACTAAGCTAAAGCTGATTAACTACTCCAACTGAGGGGTGTATACCGCAGGGAGAGGACTTATGTCTACTTAGTGTCGTCCCCTAGTGGCAGGAAAGCATACACCCATGGTCCTGTATCGCGAAGGAGAAATAAATCTTGCTTTTTAGTGTGTTTCACACAGAAATAATTTGCCAAAACCTTCCAGGATTACTAAATAGATTGTGTTTGGACATGTCATAACACCAAAATTAAAAAATCAAATCTCCAGCCAAATAACTTAAATGGAATGTGCACAAAACTTTCTAGGCATTAACCCAATGTGAAACTACAGAAATCATCTCCTCTTACTAAGACACTGAAAATAAAGCTACAGAAAACCATTACTGACAGGTCGGAGAAATCAAAGCAGCAACGAGCTGGGTTCAGTCTTTTCAACATAGGCCACCAAGAGATTGTCTTTGGGACTGACAGCTGAAACATAATAATCACTGACTTAAGAGTTTTAACAATATTCTACAATAATTCAATCAAAACAAAATGTTATTGGGGTAAGGTTAGAAGCACAAGTATACAGAGTTTTTCCAAGCATCCCATGGGTGATTTTTGTAAGTTAATCAAGTAAAAGCGTCCACATATAAAATGAAGCGTGTTTTTATAAATCAGGCAATAAAGAACTGTAGTAAGGGGTGTTCCCCACATCACTCGTTATTGCTAAAGGACAAACCTTAGAGCTGTTATTCCATCTGTAAGATATATAAAGTTAGCTGGAAAACAGATGTAAAGTAATACGAGAAGCAGAATAAACAGTACATTGTATCAATGCAAAGTGACAGCCACCCAGAAACACTTCAACTGCAGGCCATAGACACGACGTCATTACTACAACTAATTATACAATATATACAATGTATATGTCCAATAACGTCAATTAGAAACGCTGTCAAATAGTGATCCTTAAAAGCAACTCACTCGATGAACTAGAAGCAATTTGTCCATAAAAAAACTAGAGCCTAAATGCAATTAGCCTTAACAAAACATTCTGCCCAAGCTAAGAGAGCCATCTTTCACTTCAGTTCTGTAGGGAAAGTGGATGCTGCTTGACAACTCAATGTAAATTAAAAATGTTTTCCAGGACTTTGATATGGCCGGCCTTTCCTTAGGCTGCATGTGGTGATGAACGGGATGTGGCACTCCAGCACATTATTCTACACCACATGGTCCCTGGTTCCCAATGGTCGGCACATGATGTTCAAATGCAGTGCGGGAAAAAAGTATTTAGTCAGCCACCAATTGTGCAAGTTCTCCCTCTTAAAAAGACGATAGAGGCCTGTAATTGACATCATAGGTGACCTCAACTATCAGAGACAAAATGAGAAAACAAATCCTGAAAATCACATTGTCTGATTTGTAAAGAATTTTTTTTTTTTCAAATTTTGGTGGAAAATAAGTATTTGGCCACCTACAAACAAGCAACATTTCTGGCTCT
This sequence comes from Allobates femoralis, assembly GCA_033576535.1. Classification (NCBI taxonomy): domain Eukaryota; kingdom Metazoa; phylum Chordata; class Amphibia; order Anura; family Aromobatidae; genus Allobates; species Allobates femoralis. Next base: position 717,049,242 of record JARQOC010000003.1, read on the forward strand.
CACAGACCTGTAACTTCTTCTTTAAGAGGCTCCTCTGTCCTCCACTCATTACCTGTAGTACTGGCACCTGTTTGAACTTATCAGTATAAGGTGGCCGTCACACGCTTCAATCTTGTGAGCGATATTGTTAGCGATCACATGCACGCGCGATCGCTAACAATATCGTTCACATCGCTGGTGAGCTGTCACACAGGCAGACTGCCAACGATGTGGACCAGCGAGAACGCTGGTAACTATGGTACACATCGGGTTACTAGGCGCCGCGCGGCACTTAGTAACCCGACATTTACCATAGATACCATCTCCCAGCATAGGCTCTGCCCTGGGAGATCGTTCATTGTGGTGTCACACACCAGATGATGCAGATTGATCAAGCGATTATCGCTTGATTTGAGGTCCTGCTCACAAATCTGCGATCAAACAATCAAGCGATTTTACATTGTAAAATAGCTTGATTACACGCAGCGACGCACAAACGATATCACTTAGCGATCAAAAAGGCAGATCGCTTAAGCGTATCTTCAAGAATTGACGTGTGACGCCGCAAAGAACCTCGCAACTCAAACACTCACACTCCAAACTCCACTATGGTAATGACTAAAGAGCTGTTGAAGGACACCAGAAACAAAATTGTAGCCCTGCACCAGGCTGGGAAGACTGAATCTGCAGTAGGCAAGTAGCTTGGTGTGAAGAAATCAACTGTGGGAGAGGAAATTAGAAAACAGAAGACATACAAGACCAATGATAATCTCCCTTGATCTGGGGCTCCATGCAAGATCTCACCCCATGGGGTCAAAATGATCTCAAGAACATGAGCATAAGTCCCAGAACCGCATGGGGGACCTAGAGAATGACCTGCAGAGAGCTGGGACCAACATAACACAGGCTACATCAGTAAGGCTACGTTCACACATTGCGTATTTTTACGCGCGCGTATTTTACGCACGCAAAAATACGGACTGCGTTTTTTACGCGCGTATTCCAGTGCTTATAATGGGCCTATAGAAAATACGCGCGTAAAAAACTGCAAAGAATTGACATGTTCATTCTTTTACGCGCGTATTTTTACGCTGCGTAAAAATACGCGACGTGTGAATGGCAAAGTGAATGCCATTGACTTTGCTGGGAAATACAGATGCACATTCTTCTGGAGAAAATACGCGCGTAAAAATACGCGTCAAAATACGCGATGTGTGAACGCAGCCTAACACACTATGCCGCCTGGGACTCAGATCCTGCAGTGCCAGATGTGTCCCCTTGATTAAGCTACTACAAGTCCGGACCCGTCTGAAGTTTGCTAGAGAGCATTTGGATGATTCAGAATTGTAATGGGAGAATGTCATATGGTCGAATGAAACTAAAGTAGAACTGTTTAGTAGAAACACAACTTGTTGTGTTTGGAGCAGAAAGAATGCAGAGTTGCATCCAAAGAACATCATACCTGGTGTGAAGCATGGGGGTGGCAACATCATGCTCTGGGCGGGGCGGTTTCTCTGCCAAGGGACCAGAACAACTGATATGTGTACATGAAAGAATGAATGGGGCCATGTATCATGAGATTTTGAGTGCAAACCTCCCTTCCATCAGCAAGGGCATTGACAATGAAATGTGGCTGGGTCTTTCAACATGACAATGATCCCAAGCACACTGCCAGGGCAACAAAGGAGTGGCTTGTAAGAAGCATTTCAAGGTCCTGGAGTGGCCTAACCAGTCTCCATATCTCAACACTATAGAAAACCTTTAGAGGGAGTTGAAAGTCAGTGCTGCCCAGCGACAGCCCCAAAACATCACTACACTACGGGAGAACTGCATGGAGGAATGGGACAACATAACAACAACAGTGTGTGCCAACCTTGTGAAGACTTACAGAAAATGTTTGACCTCTGTCATTGCCAACAAAGGATATATAATAATAAAGTTTTGAGATGAACTTTTGTTATTGACCAAATACTTATTTTCCACCGAAATTGAAAAAAAAAAAATTCTTTCCAAATCAGACAATGCGGAATTTAGGATTTGTTTTCTCATTGTGTCTCTCATAGTTGAGGTCTACCTATGATGGCAATTACAGGCCTCTCTCATCTTTTAAGTGGAGGAACTTGCACAACTGGTGGCTACAAAATACTTTTTTTTCACCACTGTATATCCTCATCGAAATATAAAGGCTGGGGGATGTGTGTGTGTTGTGTAATATTATAATATAAAATAATTTAAATTTTATATATGACACTGATCAGTGAAAAAACTGCAGTGTGAAACCGGCCTAACCTGTCTGGTTTGCATTTGGTGGAACCATCATTTGCAGCAGGATAATGGGCCAAAATACTAATTCCAGGTTAAGGGACCAAGAAGGAGAGGGATAGAGTATGGCTTCAGATGACAGACCTTCATAATCACTTGCCCTCACCCCAGTTGAAATGATTTAGGACGTGTTGCACCTCAGAGTGAAGACAACGCAGCCAACAAGTGCTCAGGACCTCTGTGAACTTCTTCAAGATTGTTGAAAAGCCATTTCAGGCGACTACCTAATGATGCTGCATCTGAGAACGCTGAAAGGGTGTAAAGCAGTCAGAGTAACTGAGGAATGTAAGGCTTAACACATTCTGGCTAGTTTTAAACAAGTTTCTGTATTCTTTTATCCAATGAACATTCCAATAAGAGCTATTTTTGCATTAACAGGTGTATCTAATCTCCCCCTTCCTTAAAACCAAGGTGCACCTGACCTTACATTTCACGTAGTACTAGCTGTACTACTCGGCTTCGCCCGGGTTAATAACTGCTTTGCCCTTGAGGAAGCAGCTCTTGGTTTCATGTCTGCAAGCCTCGCTTCCCTCTCCTCAGAAAGTTCATCGGATCTTGAGGAAGCAGCTCTTGTTCTCAAGTGTCAGCCTTGTTTCTCGGTCTTCACATTTTTCATTGGCCCGTAATGCAGTTTTTCTTTTCGCATCAGCTGACATTCGTGCCAAGGAATTCCTTATCTTATGAGGCATTATTGTGGTAAAAATAGTCTAACTGGCAGTTTCTATATCCTCTCACATAAAGGTAATGTGACTGACATCAGCCTTTCCACCAACACACCCTAACTGACATCCTATTAACTCACACAAGCTTTGTTATACTGAGAATGTCCTTTGTTGCCTATATTAACCAAATCAGAGCTCAGATTAATTAACTGTAGCAAAATAGAAGCTGAGCTGTGATTGGTTGCTATTGGCAACCTGATAAATCCCCAGGCAGCCCTCCCCCGACAGTATATATTAGCTCACACATACACATAATAGACAGGTCATGTGACTGACAGCTGCCGTATTTCCTATATGGTACATTTGTTGTTCTTTTAGTTTGGCTGCTTATTAATCAGATTTATATTTTTGAAGGATAATACCAGACTTGTGTGTGTTTTAGGGCGATTATGTGGCGAGGTTGGTGTATGTGTGGTGAAATGTGTGCTGAGGGTGGTATATGTGTTCAAGCACGTGGTAGTGTGTAGCGCATTTTGTGTGTGTGATCATATCCCCATGTGTGGTGAGTATCCTATGTCCGGGCCCCACCTTAGCAACTGTACGGTATATACTCTTTGGCGCCATTGCTCTCATTCTTTAAGTCCCCCTTGTTCACATCTGGCAGCTGTCAATTTGCCTCCAACACTTTTCCTTTCACTTTTTTCCTATTATGTAGATTGGGGCAAAAGTGTTTGGTGAATTGGAACGCGCAGGATTAATATTTCGCCTCACAACATAGCCTATGACGCTCTCAGGGTCCAGACATGTGACTGTGCAAAATTTTGTGGCTGTAGCTGCGACGGTGCAGATGCCAATCTCGGACATACACACATACATACACACATACACACATACATACATACATACATACATACACATTCAGCTTTATATATTAGACTGCAGATTAGTCTATGTAAAGGGGTTTTAAACTACTTGGATGATGCCTTATCACTGTAATTCCATGTAAACCATGTAAAATAACAGCTATGAATACTTGCCTCTGGCAGCAGTTCCAGCGATGTTTGCCCCTGCTCTCCTTATGACATTTGTACCGCTAGTTCTGCAGCTAATTAGTGGCCACTTCCCTCTCACTTCCTGTGGACGTAATTGACACCTGCAGGAAGACAGAGCAGCAACACACTCACTTCTTCTGGGTACTAGTTTTATTTGAAGGGAGAGTGAAACGACCCCACTGACTAGTTGCAGGGCAAATGTCACGCAAGCCCCTTGGAGAACAGGCGGCAACATGGCAGGAATTGCCAAGCACCAAAGGTAGTATAACTGTTATATTACGTAGGGTAAACATAGTGATTGAGACCCCTTTAAAGAGGTCCTGTCACCCCCCGGGTGCTTTCCAAACTGAAAGCATCACTGAATGCAGCGTGTCTGCTACATCCAGGGAAGGGGTATCCATGTCTCTACCCACCCTGTAAGCTGTAAAAAAACACTTTATAAAGTTTAGAGATAACGAGTCCAGAGGGACTTAATGATTATGGAGTCCGACTGGTCCCCGCCCGCTGCCTCTCTGTGCCGCTTCCTTCCCGTGATGTCAGCGCCGGAGCCGACCCTGCTAAAGATTATGCTGTATTCATACAGAGGGGTGGGCTCTGGCATGGGCAGGGAGAACCTCTTAGAACAGTGAGGACTTCATAATCAGTAAGTCCCTCCTCCGGACTCGTTATCTCTGAACTTTATTAAATGTTTTTTTACAGCTGATAGGGCAGGTAGAATATGGGAGAGCCCTTTCCTGAATGCTGCAGACACGCTGCATTCAGTGGTACTTTTAGTTTTGAAAGCACCAGGTGACAGGTCCTCTTTAAATTCACTGCAGTTGAACTGCAATACACCAACCCTGAGCAGGTGTGGAGGGCTTTGTAAAGCACAGCTGTATTCTGCTCACTTGGAGCAGTCCTACTGTACTGTGGGATGTACTGACTACTGAACGAATCGTGTATACATGGAATTGATTACTTTGTGTATCACATTTTCCTTTTTTAATCATTCATACCGCATGTATTAGTGAGTTTGCTTACAGACTTTTCCATTGCTGAGCAGAGAGGGTTTTCATTCTCTGAGTTGAATTTGTCTGTGGTATCACAGAACTGATGATGTGGCAGCCTTGAAACAGCTGCTGGAAGCTCTCTTGTGTACACAGCAACACAGGCATTTTCCTAATCTGCATGGTATGGTTAAAAATATGTTTATATCTAGAAGTTCATGCCATTCCCAAGTATTTGCATATTCTAGCCATGAAGGCAAATCAGCCCAAAATACATGTTCACAGTAAAAACTTTCCTAAGGGTATTAAAGTATTAAAATTTTACTGTGAGATTCAGTTATACCAGGATTAGTAAAGCGATCAAATCCATTATTCTAATGATACAGATACCAAGCCTATGGAATATAGCCAAGTTCACCTTCCACCCTACAGGTATTTATACATGGACTAGAAATAGGCCCGATGCTATTGCATCGGGAGGGCAGTCTCTGTGCCTGTCTCCTCTTGTGTGCGCTCTCCTCTCTGTGCAGTGTCTCCTCCTGTGCGCTCTTACTTGTGCCTTCTCTTCGCCCTGTGTGCCTTCTCTCTCACCATGACTCTGCCTCCCCCTGTGCTCCTGCCTCCCATCACTGAGCCACCATACAGTGCTCACCACTGAGCCAACGTATACAGTGCTAACCACTGAACCACCATACAGTGCTAACCACTGAGCCACCATACAGTGCTAACCAATCACATCAGCTGCTAGCGGTATTGAAATGCGGCGCCAATACCGCTAGGAACTGAGCAGCGCAGTATTGGCGGCCAGCTCTAAATCTCCTGCCAATACCGCTCAGCTGATTGGTCACCCGCTGGATACCGCGCGCAACCAATCAGCTGAGCAGTGCAGTATTGGCGGGAGATTAAAAGCTGGCTGCTGCTATCTCCCGCCGCCGGAAGATCAGCGGCGGGAGCCGCTGACTTCCCTGCAGTGGGAGATGAGCGGCTTCCACCGCCGGGAGATCAGCAGCAAGCGGGGTATTGGCAGGAGATTTAAAACTGGCAGCCGCTCATCTCCTGCCACCAGGAGAGCATCAGCCAGCTTTAAATCACCCGCCAATACCGCTCAGTTGAGCAGTGCGGTATTGACGGCCGGCGGTGCCGCTGCCCTCCCGGTAGTGGAAGATGAGCGACTGCCACCATCGGGAGATCAGCGGCGAGGGCCGTTGATCTCCCAGTGGCCCGCCACTCACTTCTATTCCACCGGGAGATCAGCAGTGGGTGAGGGAAATTGAGGAGTCAGAATTGGAAGTTTGGCTTCCAATTCCACGGCCCCGATTGACACCCCATAGGAAAGACACTCAGTACCCCTTAAACTGCATAACCCATTCTTCTAATCAACATTTCACAATCAGGTGGATCCTCAACTGAGATTAAAAATCTTAAAATTGGATCCCAATTTCCTGAAGAGGTAGATATCTGGGAGACAGATTAATGCAGCGTCGGTATTCAGAACCAACGAGGGCCATGTGTCTAAAGAAGCGCATAATGAGTCTATAGCTTACAGACCAATACTTGATTGGCTGTAGGAAACTAGCGAGTCAGATATTTGGCACCCTCTCAATGGCAGATAACGGGGAATTTTATAGACAGATTCTAGATTATTTTGGTGATATTACGTGTAATTAGATCTTCACAATATATTAATTTGTCACATAGAAAACTTTTCAAAATTTACAGAAAAGGAATACCGTACATAAAACCAGCAAAATATTAAGTACAAAATGGATCATCAGTATTAAAGGGAATCTGTCACCAGGATTTAACCCACTCCCCTTATAACTATTCATATGTACCTGTAGCTCTTTCAAAGACAAGTCCAACAATATCTTTACTTGGTCAGTCCAATTTCCATTACTGATAAAATCAGCAAATGAGGATCTAGATCTGATTGTACCTGTTGAAGCTCCACTTGCGGTAGTGAAACGGACGTTTTACCATGTGAATTACCCACTGGCTGAATAAAGGATTGGGCATTTACCGAACGTGTGCCGCTTCATCTATCTTAGTGCACTGGAAGTGACGTACCTTAGTACAAGGAATTGTGTACTGGAGGCTGCCTGGATGCTGCGCAGGACACAGGATCCTGCAGGGACTGTGGAGTGGAAATTATGACCTGACAGCACCCGAGCACCAAAAGGTTGTGCTTGCGACACTTCAGAAACATTAGGATCAAGATCTGAAGCAGCTGTAAAAAAGAAATAAAATACTGTTTCCTGTCTAGTGCTGTTTTCTCCTGCTTGACCGACAGCCTCTATGCTGTGTGACTGCAGGGCAAGGAGTTGTCAAGCAGGAGTAGGTGGCAGTTATAGGCAAGGAATAGAGCTGGAGTGACAGAGGCATCAGATCTACAGACTCATTTGCAAATCAGTAACTTGAGAACAGACTGTCAATGTAAAAGGCATTTATGGACTTGTCTTTGAAAGAGATACATGCAAGTACTGTATATATTGTTTGGAGAAGGAGGGTGGTAGGAATAGTTGAGATACTGCTGACATATACCCATTAAAGTTAAAACCACCATGTAGCATAAATTATTTTCTATACATCTTATATATAAAAGCCGGAGGGATTTGTGACTTGACATCCGTCACTTTGTCCCAACGTCCGGCAGAGCTACACCCGCACAGGATGAGCAAAGATGGCGGCCGTAAGCGGGAGCTGGGACTCATAGGGGTGGCCGTAAGCGTTGCGGGCTCTGACACACACACACCACACACACACACACACACCACACACACACACACACACAGTAGCCTATACTTACCACCTCTCCTCCTTCTTCTCCGCCGCCGACATGTCGCCGCCCCTGGAGAACTGGATCCAATATGGCGTCCGGGAAGTCTCGCGAGAGTTCCCGGACGCCATATTGGATCCAGTCCTGGGTGCGGCGACATGTCGGCAGAACTCAGGACTCAGGAAGACGCAGGCGGCAGGGAAGAAGCAGGGACGGTGGCAAGTATATCGGAGTGTGTGTGTGTGTGTCTGTCCGTCCGTCCCACCGCTGCCCACACTGAGCCACCGCGCAGTGCTAACCACTGAGCCACCGCGCAGTGCTAACCACTGAGCCACCGCGCAGTGCTAACCACTGAGCCACCGCGCAGTGCTAACCACTGAGCCACCGCGCAGTGCTAACCACTGAGACACCGCGCAGTGCTAACCACTGAGACACCGCGCACTGCTAACCACTGAGCCACCGCGCAGTGCTAACCACTGAGCCACCGCGCAGTGCTAACCACTGAGCCACTGCGCAGTGCTAACCACTGAGCCACCGTATACTCTGCTAACCTCTGAGCACCTGTATACTCTGCTAACCACTAAGCTGCCTTACAGTGCTCCATCCTCCCTCACCCCGCCGCTTTGTCCTCCATCCTCCCCCACCCCTGACGCTCTGTCCTCCCCCTGCCGCTCTGTCCTTCCCCTGCCTGTGCCGCTCCATCCTCCCCCACCGCTTCCTCCTCCTTCCTTTGTCCTCTTCACCTCCGCCACTCCATCCTCCGTCCTCCCCATGCCCCTCCGTCCTCCCCAACCTCGCCGCTTCATCCTACATCCTCCTCCCCCCCCGCCGCTCTGTGCTCCATCCTCCCCCTGCCGTTCCTTCTTCCCCCTGCCTGTGCTGCTACATCCTCCCAAACCTCGCCGCTACCTCCTCTGTCCTCCATCCTCCTCCCCCCTGCTGTTCTGTCCTCCCTCCTCCCCCTGCCACGCCGTTCTTCCCCCACCGCTCCTTCTTCAAAGTTTCTCCCAATTGAGCCCTCACCGCCTTCACCATGCAATCTCTATTTCTATATTCTAGAATACCCGATGCCTTAGAATCGGGCCACCGAGAGTTCCCGGACGCCATATTGGATCCAGTCCTGGGTGTGGCGACATGTCGGCAGAACGAAGGACTCAGGAAGACGGAGGCGGCAGGGAAGAAGCATCGACAGTGGTAAATATATCGTAGTGTGTGTGTGTGTCCGTCCGCCCCACCGCTGACCACCCCCTGCCCACTCTGCCCACGGCGCTGTGCTGACCACTCTGCCCACGCACTCACTGCTAACCACTGAGCCACCGCCCAGTGCTAACCACTGAGCCACCGCCCAGTGCTAACCACTGAGCCACCGCCCAGTGCTAACCACTGAGCCACCGCCCAGTGCTAACCACTGAGCCACCGCCCAGTGCTAACCACTGAGCCACCGCCCAGTGCTAACCACTGAGCCACCGCCCAGTGCTAACCACTGAGCCACCGTATACTCTGCTACCCACTGAGCCACCTGTATACACACACAATTCATTTCACCCCACTCCCCTAACTATTAGTAAATAAACTATATATGGATTCTAGACTACCCGATTCTTTAGAATCGGGCCACCATCTAGTGGCTTATATAAATCCCAATGTTTTTATCATACCTGGCCTCATTTTCTTCTGATCTCTTGCCAAATGTATATTAACATTCCCTTTCAGAATTTTTACCATCATAAATATATAAAAGCCGAAGCCACTTCCTTCTTCAAGGCACAAAAATGACATTACAGACGGAAGTGGCTTGGGCACTACACCCGCTCAGGGTGGACCAAGACGGCGGCGAGCGGTGGCGCTTTAGCGCCCACCGCGAGCCGCTGTCAAAACAGCGAGCACACCTGCTCTTCCTACCCCTGCTCCCCTCACGGATATCTCGCTGGAGCGGGTGCGCCCATCTCCGGCCCCCTCTTGCCCGCCACTGCTGCATCGCCCTCTCCCCGCTCCATTGCCCTCCCCCCGCCGCTCCATTACCCCCCACCACCGCTCCATTAGCCCTCCCCGTCCCAGTCTCACCCGCACCCAGTAATGAGCGGTCATGTGACAGGCTCTTCAGCCCGCCTATCACATGACCGCTCATTACTTGCTGCGGTTTAATCACCGACTGCGGCTGAGACTGGACGGAAGGGGGGATCCACCCTGCCCCGGCCGGCCACTCCGCCTCCACCCTGCCCCGGCCGGCCACTCCGCCTCCACCCTGCGCTGACCACTCTGCCTCCACCCTGCGCTGACCACTCTGCCTCCACCCTGCGCTGACCACTGACCCTCCATCCTGCGCTGACCACTGACCCTCCGTGCTGCCCCCCCCCCCGGTCGCTCCATCCTGCCACCACTCCACCCCAGTCACCATCCTGCCCCCCTGGCAGTTGGCGGTCATGTGCCTGTAGGACCTAGAAGACGGAGGTGGAGCGAGCCGGCGGACAGGTGAGTATCCTCACTGAGGATTTTTTTATTTTTTGGGGGGAGGAGCGGGGGGGGGAGCTGAGTATTGCCATATACCATAGTGCTGCTATACATGTGCTATAAAATTCCACCATATACTATAGTGCAACTCTACATATACTGTAATATACTGCCATATACTATAGTGCTGCTATACATGTTCTGTAATGTATCGCCATATACCATAGCGCTGCTATACATGTTCTGTAATGTACCGCCATATACCATAGCGCTGCTATACATGTGCTATAAAATACCACCATATACTATAGTGCACCTGTACATATACTGTAATATATTGCCATATACTATAGTGTTGCTATACATGTGCTATACTGTACCGCCATATACCATAGCGCTGCTATATCAATATATAAAACCCGAAGGCTCACTTCTGTCACTTTAGCCAGCACTTCCGTCACTTTGTCATCGCCAAAGTGACGTCACCACAGCGCTACACCCGTCCAGGGTGGACCAACATGCCGGGCCTAAGCTGAGTGGGACTCAGGCAGCCCCGCCACGCTTACGGCCGCCCCTACACTGCCTAAAACACACATCACGGGTTGAAGATGACCGGCGTTAGCTGGTCGTCTCCCGCCCACCACACACCACTTCGGGAGATGACCGGCTAATGCCGGTCGTCTCCCGGGTGCCTCGCGCTCGCTCCGGCCGCTTTCACAGGTGCAGCCTCCTCCCCCTCACTTCCGGCGCCTGGGGCTGCTGACGGCTCTCAGCGGAATGGCGGCCGCACGGACCGGCCTCTGCTCCTGGACTGGGCCGAGGCTCCGGGGGTCAGCCCTGTGACGGACGCCGAGCAGGAGGCCAAGTGGCCCCAGGGATACGGAGCTGGTGTGCAGCCTGGAGGGAGAGAGGTGTGCAGCCTGGAGGAGGAAAGGTGTGCCGAACGGTGATGTCGCCGCTCCAGCCGCACCTCTCCTCACCCCTCCTGCCTCCCGCCACATCATACTCTGCTACCCACAGAGCCGCCTCCATACTCTGCTACCCACAGAGCCGCCTCCATACTCTGCTACCCACAGAGCCGCCTCTATACTCTGCTACCCACAGAGCCGCCTCTATACTCTGCTACCCACAGAGCTGCCTGTATAATCTGCTAGAGCCCCCTGTATACTCTGCTACCCACTGACCCGTCTGTATACACACAATTCATTTCACCGCGCTCCGGATGCAATTGCATCGGGCCCCCGACCACTGCACTCTGCCCTGAAGCAGACTAGGAGCCACTGAGCCTCCGTATACTCTAACCACTGAGCCGCTGTATAGTCTGCTAACCACTGAGCCCCCGTATACCCTGATAACCATAGGCTAGAATACCCGATTCTTTAGAATCGGGCCGCCATCTAGTTTTATATATTCATTATATATATTACAATGTGTATATCATATACATACATCCTTTTTTTTTTTTTTTTAAATCCGCTAATCCAATATATAAACATTCCACAAAAAAACTGATTTGGTTATAGCATTTAAACATGCAGGTAACCAGAGTTATTTCCAGAAAGAATACGCAATTATAAAGTTTTCAGGCACCAGCTATCCACAGATTTGATATATGGACCTTGTATGATACCCTCGGAGCGTCTTGTTTATTGCTTTATCTGTCAGGTTACATGCCACTTAGGGGGACAAGTCTTTCTCCTTGTGCCGCTTCTCTGGCTACTGCCCATTTTCACCCACCATCTGGCAAACACATTTTTAATGGCTCACACACAGAGCGTTGGTGTTTGGAAGAAGATAACAGGCCTCTCAAATAAGGCAGAACATTGAATGCCCCACAAGTCATGCTGCTGGGCCACACACTAAGCAGATGATTTATTAAGGATCCCATTCTAGGCTTCTATCTCAGGTTTTTTTGTTAAACAATTTTTAAAGGGAATCTGCCACCTGGTTTTAGCTACCTAATCTGAAAGATCCTGATTCCGGCAATGTGTCACTTAGTTTCCCAAATACAGCAGTTGTGACAGGGTTTTTAAATGTAGCAAAGCTCAGAAAGCCATCGCTGCCCACACTGCTGATTAGCAGATTTCCATTTCCATTGTATATTAGCAGTAAAGAGCTAGCTAATAAGTGCAGGGGGTGGGGAGGGACCAGGTCTCACATGGGCACCTAGTCCGACAGTGATAATCTGCTGATAAAACATGTATTGTATTGAAACTACAGGCCAAAACCTAATAAGTGACACATCGCTTAAATCACTGCCTCAACCCCGCCACGTGTTTCTCCCAGATTACATAGGAAAATTATTTTTGAAGAGAACCTAATCACCAATCTGAAACTGCTTTATTAATTAAAAAGTGGTCAGCTCCATGCAGTGTGGTTTGGGCTGGGGGCAGGAATGCATTTGCCCCTGGGCCGATACTCAGGTGCTGCTCAGGTCGACCAACAGTGATTTTAATGCAAAGCCCACCTGCAGTGCACAACCACGTTAACCCGCCAGCCAGCTGCCCGACATGCAGCAATGTGTTATGAGGTTATCACGCAGCGACCTCATCACACATTGCTGATGGTTCCTCAGGGATCCGCGTGGAGGATGCTAGGACGCGGCGGCAGGAATGGTGACCAGTGCTCCACAGAACTGGTGATTACATGTCCTGAGGAGAGAACCTGTGTGTATTATGTGTTGTGTGTGAAAGGGGGCGGGGCTCCAGCATGCTATTTAGCCCCGCCCTTTCATGATGCGGCCAGGCTCTTAAAAGCAGAGAGGGGCGTGCATAATTACAAGGCAGCAGCAGACAGGCCCCGCCTATTGTGCTTCCTCAGAGAACTCACACAGGAGGAAGCAAATATTACTTTTTCTCTACTTTACAAAATCGATTTTTTTCTGCAAAAGGGATGGCTAGAAATGATAAGAGGGGGTGCAAGGACAGGTCTAAAGATGTGGGGGGGGGGGGGGGTCAGTTTGTGGGTTGGGTTTAGGATCACTTTAAAGGAAATCTGTCAGGTCAAAAATCCATATGTAACCCATCATTTTTTAATTCCTTGCTCTAATCTGTCTTAATTTATGTATTTCATTTATTTATACTCCCCCCCCCTTATTCTCTGTAAACTTCAAATAAAGAGATTCATTTCATCTGTCACTCACTGTGATCCCCATAGGATGAATATTCTTGTCACACTCACACCACGTTACTGCACAGGACATCAGTGTGGGGGGAGGGGGCTGTATCCTTCCCTGTGCTTTCTGTGTTTGCAGCATCATAAGAGGCCAAATACATGACAGAAACGGTCATAGCAGGGACACCTGCTTAGAGAAACAAATGGAGTCTAGATAAGGCAGATCTGCAATAGCACTCTCCCTCCGTGCCCTTAATAGCACAGCAGCTCCAATGGAAACCACTGTACACTTGGAAGCAATAGGAGGAGCGAGGAGAGCGCTGCTGAGGTGGAGTGGATACTTACATGACAGTTTATACAGCAGCCGGACTATTCCTGTTTGCTTATAATGGAGAGGACTAATCCAGGAGCTACCTGCTGGGTCTGACAATGCTGATAACATGGAAATTACAAACGGTACAATAATGATTTTACATGTTTTTAAAAGGTCTGCCCAGGCACTATTCAAGTGTAATATTAGTATCATGCTGAAAAATTACCTGACAGTGTCCCTTTAAGAATGGGCTGCTACACATGGGCCTCTGCTGTGTGCTTGCCCCCAGGCTAAAATTTGCCAGCCAGCCCCTGACTCCAAGACTATTTTACTAATCCTAATGACTCAACACACCCTGACTTTATACCATAGTCAGGCCTAAATTACAGGTTGTGGGATCTGAGAATGTAGGGTGGGATCTCAAAACTTTTTGCAGCCTCAATCAGTGAAAGAGGGATCTCTCGTTCTACCTACCCAGCTCTCCTATGTACCTTATTATGCCATTAGTTAACAGTAGCAGCTATACTAATGTTAATATTCAGTAACCACTGAGTGAAGTATACAACAATTGTGGTTAGTGCATAGAGCAAAATTTTCATCTTCGATGCTCAGATCCCACAACACAGAAGTTTGAACCTCACTTTGGTAGAAAGTCAGGCCTTCTCAGGAGTGTGTAAGAGGCACTCATGCGCACTTTTAACACAGTTAAGGCCCTGTTACACACTACGATGTCTCAGCAATCCGACCAACGATGGGGGTCGCTGGTACAGTTATGGGATCGCTGGCGAGCTGTCAAACCAGTGATTAGCGAAAACGCTGGTAACCAGGGTAAACATCGGTTAACTAAGCAGAGCGCTGCTCTTAGTTACCCGATGTTTACTCTGGTTAGCAGCTCCCAGCGTGTGCTGTGCGGCGCTGGGAGGTCATTGATCGTTGGTCTCCCACTGTCACACACCCCGATGCTGACCTCCCAACGGGAGACCAACAATCAAAAACCGGTCCTGGTCATTTACCAATGATCAACGACCTAATCGTTGGTAAATGTCACAAGCAACATTGTCGTTTCGACGTCGCTGCAATGTCACAAAACCGGTGACATTACAACGATATCGTAAACGATATTGTAGTGTGTAACAGGGCCTTTAGTACAATGGCCATTCTGGGGCTGCTCACTTATTAGAGGGGGCCTGTCACAGGGGAAGGAAAAAAAAAATATATATATTAAAAAAAGCTATTATTCTGAGGTCAGCCAGCATTCCGAACCAGGTTGGCACCTGCATTTCGAACTCCACTGCCAGGAGGAAAAAAAAACAAAAAAAAACTTTATTCCTTCCAGCAGCATTTGGATATCAGTCATCAGGGTGGCGCAGAAGCAGGGCTCAGTCATTGCTCAGGGAATCGAGAGCAGTGGTTGTAACTGCCTCCAACAGCTCACTCAACATTAGAAGAGGCCACCAGTTGGTGCACCTACAGCTCTTAGGGTACCTTTACACGTTGCCACTTTTGGCAGCGTTCGGAGGCAATCCAACGTGCGCGTGCACATTTTTCATGGTTGCCTCCGAACGCCGAAGACGCTTTTACACGCTGCAATTCCGCCCTCAACCCAAGGCGATGTGTCACCCCGGAAGTTGCCACACCAACAGCGGGAAACATCCGGTAGACTCCAGTCGCCACCTCACACACCGCAATCACCAAAGGAATGTGGGCGTACAAGGTTAGCGCCGCAAGAACATAGGCGCGAGACAGACTGGTGTATTCCGCACCCCAAACACGCTGATTAGACAACGCAATAGCCTTATGATTGGCCAACCTGCGCAGGAAGGCTGGCTAATACATGACGCCATTGCCATTGTGTAGTGTGAATGGACATCTGTTCAAATATGGTGCGGTGTCAAGTAACAGCCAATGGAAACACAGTAGCCACCACCAATCATCGTTGAGGGGGGTGGGTCTCCAGCACGCTGTGGCACGCCTCCAGGAAATCAGTAGGCGACGCAGATTCCATCCCTATCGCCCCTTCACACGCCAAAAGCAGGGAATTTCCCCTTCATGATTGCCTCTGATTGTGGAGCAGTGCTGTGAAATTGGAACCAGGTGCAACCTTTTTGATCGCCACCAAATTGCCCAATTACACGCCGCAATTTCGAGGCCATTTCACGGCGATGGTAACGAGGCTACAGATTGCCAGTCAGATTTCTCGCCGCAGTGGCAGCGTGTAAAGGTACCCTAACGCTCATTACCCAGAGCAATGATTGAACCAACTGAAACCTGAACACCGCCGGGACTACACTTTTAGCCCCCTGGCAACAGGGTTCAAAGTGTGGGCGCTGAGCAGGTCCAGGACCGTTTAACCCCCACATCTGCAGATTCAAAGCGTTTTTTCAAATGACAGGTTCCCGTTAAATAAAAAGAGCAGCTACAGAATGGTGAAAGATCCTCTTCAATACTAATTGACATAATAACCTAATGCACATTATTGATGGCCATATGTGCATAAAGGACGAAGGGTGAGCAGTTCAAGCAGAACAACATGTACCGTATATACTCGTGTATAAGCCGAGTTTTTCAGCCCAAAATTTGGGCTGAAAAGTCTCCCCCTCGGCTTATACACGGGTCATATACGGCATGGTGTGGTGGGGGCTGTGGAGGCTGGAGGAGGCGGGGGGAGGCTGCTGTATGGGCGGCCCCGTCACGTGAGGCCGCTCATTAAATATGCACTGCTTCCCCCTGTCAATCAGCGGCAGGGGGAAGCAGTGCATATAGCCCCCAAATGCTGGCACTCGCCCCCCCTTGTAAGGCCGCCCCCCCCCCCCCCCCCCCGCTGGTTATATTACCATCCCGGTCTTCTGATCAGCGCCGCTCCTCGCTGCTCCGTCCGTCCGTCCTGCTACATCCGGGATCTCCGGCCGTCGCAGGCATATGACGTCATCTCGTGACGGCCGGGGATCCCGGATGTAGCAGGACGGAGCGCCGAGGAGCAGCGCTGATCAGAAGACCGGGATGGTAAGAGAAGCGGGGGGGGCCCTTGCAAGGGGGGTGAGTGCCAGCATTTGGGGGCTGCTGGATACCCCCTGGGGGCTGCTGGGTACCCCTGGGGGCCTGCTGTATACCACTAGGGCTGCTGTATACTACCACTGGGGCTGCTGGGGCTGCTATATACTACCACTGGGGCTGCTGTATACTACCACTGGGGCTGCTATATACTACCACTGGGGCTGCTATATACTACCACTGGGGCTGCTGTATACTACCACTGGGGCTGCTGGGGCTGCTGTATACTACCACTGGGCTGCTGTATACTACCACTGGGGCTGCTATATACTACCACTGGGGCTGCTATATACTACCACTGGGGCTGCTGGGGCTGCTATATACTACCACTGGGGCTGCTGTATACTACGACTGGGGCTGCTATATACTACCACTAGGGCTGCTGTATACTACCACTGGGGCTGCTATATACTACCACTGGGGCTGCTATATACTACCACTGGGGCTGCTGGGGCTGCTGTATACTACCACTGGGGCTGCTGTATACTACCACTGGGGCTGCTGTATACTACCACTGGGGCTGCTGTATACTACCACTGGGGCTGCTGTAAACTACCACTGGGGCTGCTGGGGCTGCTATATACTACCACTGGGGCTGCTGTATACTACCACTGGGGCTGCTGTATACTACCACTGAGGCTGCTGTATACTACCACTGGGGCTGCTGTATACTACCACTGGGGCTGCTGTATACTACCACTGGGGCTGCTGTATACTACCACTGGGGCTGCTGTATACCACACTGCTGGGGGCTGTATACCTGTGCTGGGGTCCACCCTCGGCTTATACACGAGTCAATAGGTTTTTCCAGATTTTTGGGGCAAAAGTAGGGGGGTCGGCTTATACACGGGTTGGCTTATACACGAGTCTATACGGTACCTTAAATATACTGTACTATTGGCAATAGTCTTTAAACTGATATAGTGAGTTGCGGCCTGAAGTCCGAGTTTCGGATGGATGCAGCGAAACAGTGGCCTGAGTCAAGATGTCAATGCGGACAGCGTCTCCAAATGCCCTTGCAGTGCCATGGGTGCAGTTATAATCACCAGAGACTGCAGAGTAGCCAGCAGGGCTCTTGACTCGGGAGTCCATTTAGGTAGCGTCTGAGTCGGATTCAGGGAAACTGAGGAGTCAGAGTTGGAGGTTTGTCTTACTGACTCTCCACAGCCTTGGCAGCAAAGGCCAAGTTAGTTTATTTGTTAAAACTGACGGATATTTGAGCGTATGCCCAGGGACTTTGAATCAGACAAGCTCAGTTGTTAAAGTAAAGCGGTTTTATGTAGTGTAAGGTCGGATTCACACATCCGTGTTTCACAGGCTGATTCACAAACTATCCATCGGCTGATGCACAAACTATACACGGATTTAAGAGTTCAACAGCCTCATACAGGCCTACAGAGTTGAGGTCAGGAGACCTATGGCCAGTTCACATACAGAGGTCACACAAATGTGTGCACATAACCTCAGTTACTATACCATCCTCCAACAGGATGCAGTGCTTGATGTTAAAGAGCCTGTACGTGACATTTAGTCCGCAGATCCCACTACTGACAAGTCATAGCACAGCTCACCTCCCCCTATCGAATATCTACTATAGATGATTCACATTATTCAGTATCGCTGGGCATAAGCGTAGACGGAGCATGTGGATGACATATGTTCTCCTAACATCAGAACACCCAGTCATAAATATTAGATTGTCAATGCCTGACACACGTTACCACTATATGCTTCACAGCCATCTCCAGGTTATGTGCTCCTGGATGCGGAGACGTCCATGAAGATCACATCAAAAATGAATGTTTAACCCATTATTTCCAGAGCAATTTTGGTCCTTATAATCAATCTGAATTTTTTCTAACTTGACCTGTGTCCCTATGTGAAAATATATCCATTGCTTCTAGATATCTCAGTGACTAGGACTCTTATTGATACACATTGTATTACTTTGTGTTAGTGGTAAAATTAGGTACAGGGACACCTCGGTTTTCGACGACTTTGGTTATTGCCGTTTCTTTACAATGAAAAAGTTCTCAGTTGTCAATGCCTCAGTTTTTGTCAGTATATTTACTGGTAATTTTGCCATAAAAAAATTAGATTTTCCTTCCAAAACATATGTGCACCCCTCCTCGGCGTCTTCCATACATCAAAAAGAGCATTTATAAAAATAAAATAAAAAAAAAAAATAAACATTTTGATATGGTATTTAGTGTTTCACATTCATTTAATAGTCATTTTTTGAGTGTTTATGAGAATTAACGGCTATTTGTATTCACTATATAATGTGCTTTTTGTCTGTCTTTTTTCAGTGTCTCGAACAATTTAATTGATTTTACATTGTTTCCTATGGAAATCGTTGCCTCGGTTTTCGTTGATAGATTAAGAATGGATTATCGTCAAAACCCAAGATATCACGGTAGTTATGTTTTGCATTAATGAAAATACCTGAAAATTGAGTGAGACTTACTGCTGGCACCTCCATTATTAAAAATCTGTAGTGTGTGCATGCACACATGTATGTTGTGTACCATGTTTTTCAGACTATAAGACACACCCATATTTTAGAGGAATATAGGGGAACAAAATTAAGCACAAAATGTGCTAATAATGCACTGTTATGGAGGAATGTCCCCATCCTGGGCCCCTTCCAGGTAATACCGTATTTTTCAGATAATAAAACACGCTTTGTTCCCCCAAATTTTGGGGAAAAATAGGGTTGCATTTTAGAACCCGAATCTACTCTGGTGGTGGTGGGGTTCTGGAGCAGTGTTCGGGCACTGGAGGAGACTGACTGCAGAAACAGCAGGTGGTCACGTGCTCCCGCTCATTTAATATGCACCACAACTGCTGCTATCCACCTCTCAGTGCTGAAGTTGCGCTGGAAGATGGACGGGGGGAAGGGTGAGGGGAGAAGGTGGAGTTAGCGGTGCATATTGTGTAAGCCTGCAGTCACCCCCTTCATTGTGCATATGACCCCCCACATCCTACGGTCAACCCCTCCATTCTACATATGCCCCCCCACCCCCCCGGCCTGCACTCACGCCATCACTCTCATATATCCCCATGCCGGCGTGCAGTGAGTGTTATAAAAAACAAGCTGACTACTTAGCCTGTGGCAATCGGTGCTCACATCATCACCGCCAACTCCCCGTCATCTTCCGATAATGTGACTGGGCACACAGCGATGAAGTATAATGGAGGGGGATGAGTACAAGACCGAGGGGGGAGGGGGGGGGGGCATGTGTACAATGGAGGGGGAGAGCACACACACACACACACACACACACACACACACACACACACACACACAAAAAAATAATATAAACTATACAGCTCACCTCTCCAGTGCTTCCATGCTTGCAGCACTTCCGCATACTCCTGTATGTCCTAGGCATTAGATCATGCGAGTCGGGTGCACAGCGATGATGTCACTATGCTGTGCCGGTCACGTGATCGGATGCCGGCACAGAAAGGAGAACGCGGAAGTAATGCAAGCAGGGAAACAGAGTGGTGAGTTACATCATTTATTCTTTTTTTGTGTTCGCCAGGATGGGGAAGGGGTGGAGGGAGGGGGAGTGTGTGGTGGGGGGGGCCGAGTTCACTTAGGCTCAAGTAATTTGCGCAACGCTTCCCCCGCCCACCTCTCAGCGCTGGCTTCAGCACTGAGGGGTGATGGATGGGAAGATGCAATGAATATTACATGAGCCTAGTGAGCAGGCCCACCCGATTACCAGCTACCTCTGCAGCCCGTGCCAGCCTCTGCTAACCCCCCAGCACAGCCCGCACATCTGCATATCCAGACTATAACACAAGAAATCACTGATCACAGGGAGATCAGTCCAAGAAAACATTGCGGGCAGCCGGGTAAAGCGCTCAACACAGTGAATTCCTAGGCGCATTGCCCCCTGGGAATTTCAAATATGCAAATAGAGTCTGTGGAACCTCGTTTAGGAGATCCCTCCAGGGAAGGACCTAGCCATGGAGTGTGTCTTATAATCCAAAAAAATATGATATATCCATGTATACACAGATCCATTCAGAGCAGGAATTAATATTTCACTTGGGTTCATGACTTTTTACTTGAAATGAAAGGGCATTTGGGGGCATCATATCTTTGAACAGACTAGAGGACAATAAAACTTTCACACTTAACAAGACAGAGGACTATCGCATCGGGAGGGCGTATACACGTGTGATGTGAGCTGCTGCATCACGTGACCACCGCGTATGTGTATATATGCATCTGTCTATGATGTGACCCGTTGTGCGTGTGTGTATAAGTCTATGTGTCTCGCCACGTCACATGTGTGTGACCCACATGTATAACGTGACCCACTATGTGTGTATGTCTATGACATGACCCACCGGTGTGTATATACAGGGGTTGGACAAAATAATGGAAACATCTAATGTTTTAGCATCATAATCTTCGAACATGTTATAAACATGCAAACCGTGACATAGGTTACTGTTTTGTAGTTGATTATTTGTGTTAAGTGATATGTGTATGTAAATTAACGGTTTTGCCGAATTGTAAGAACATTGATGAAAACCTGATACTAATGGCAGTCCTTTCGGATTTTCAAATAGGCCAAATTGTTGGTGCGCGTATGGCAGGCGCTAGCGTAACAGAAAGTGCCCGAATGCTTGGCATGTCAAAAGGTACGGTCTCCAAAGTAATGACTGCATTTGAAAGAAGGAAAAACGTCCACAGCAAAGCACAGGTCCGGCCTAAAGTCGAAGTTGACTAAGAGAGACCGTCGGACTCTAAAGCGAATTGTGAGAGAGGAACGCAAGACCACGGCTCCGAAAATCACTGCTGAGCTCAATGAACACCTACAGAACCCAGTTTCCACGAAAACTGTTCATCGAGAGCTGCACAAATCTGGATTCCATGGAAGAGCTGCAATCAGAAAACCGCTGCTCTCAATGACAAATGTTTCCAAGTGTTTAGAGTGGTGTAGAAACCTATATATACAACGAAGATATGCTGGCACCTTCATCCGATGAAAAAGTTTTTACTTTATTATGTAATTCACAACATTAAAATAAAAGCATCTTGGTGGCTGAGCATGCCCCGTGACGGGGCATGCTCAGCCACCAAGATGCTTTTATTTTAATGTTGTGAATTACATAATAAAGTAAAAACTTTTTCATCGGATGAAGGTGCCAGCATATCTTCATTATATTCCTTGACTTGGGCGGTGGCCGGCCGTCAGCTGCAGCACCTGACTGGATCTTCTGAGAAGGAGGGGTGAGCTTACTCCTATTCCCTGTGAGTCTATATATACAACATATATGCATATATATATATATAAACATATATGCACCAATATACACAAACACACACACACACACACACACACACACACACACACACACACACTACACACATACAACATTCTATATAATAATCACGCTGTCCCATCCGTCATCATAGGCCTCCATCCAGATATCCTCCTTCTGGTGCGCAGCCATATCTCCACAACCAAGTGATGGGTGTGGGAATATGGTGCCACACACACCTCGATGCGCGCTCCCCCCTGCCCGCTCCCAGCAGTCCACCCGGTCTTACCCCCACCCCCCGCACGTGTTACCGCTGGCCACTCTTGGGATGCTGGCAGGATCATGTGACCCCATGACGTCACTCAGGTCCTTCAGCATCCTGAGTGTGACCAGCGGTAACAGTTCGGGGAAGGGAGGGTGATCGTGTGTGTGTGGGGGGCGGGGGGGGATGTGATCATGGGCAGGAGGGTGGCAGACCGATGTGTACTTGCCTGCACGTGTATGTTTGGGTATAGAGTGTGGTGTGTATGTGTATAATGTGTATGTACCACACCACACACTGGTCTGCCACCCTCCTCCCCGCACGATCACCCTTCCCATGCACGGTGTTATCATTGGCCGTGTCCCCTCTGAGGATGCTGAAGGATCTGTGCGATGTCACGGGGTCACATGATCCCACCGACATCCCGAGAGCGGCCAGTAATAACAACGTGCGGGGATGGGAGGGTGCTCATGTTGGGGGCAGGGCCGGCTTCAAATTTTTGTTGGCCCGGGCGAAAGAGTCTTAGTGGGAGAGAGTGCACAGGGCGACAGACATAGGCAGGGGAGAGACAGTGCACGGGGGAAAAGATAGCGGTGGGAGGTGACTGTGCCTGTCATCCTGTGCACGGTCTCGTCCCTCTCTGTGTATGTCTCTCTCCCCTTTGCCCGTTCCCTTGCCCCTGTGGTTTGTGTCTCCCCTGTGCCTGTCTTCCACCTGCGCTCGTCTCCCTAATGTCCACTGTGATTCCCCGAGTGCGCTGTGTCCCCTATGCGCTTCTCTCCTCACTGCAAGCTGTCTCCTCCTTGAGCGCGTTTTTATTTTGCCCAACAGAGGACCCCTATGTAATTGGCCCCTGACCGGGGACCCCCTGAGTGGCGTGGACGCTCCTTGTTGCCCCACGCCCCCTCTCTCCCTCCTAACTTGATCCGCAGATCGCTGCATTACTCTGTGTGACTAGTGAGCGGCAGCTATTTTCTGTACCGCAATGGTGCAGGAAAGACCTGCTGTTGCCGGTCACTAGTCACAGGCAGTCAAGTCATGCAGCGATCAGCGCCTGCTGCGGCTCAGGTTAGGAGGGAGTGAGGGGGCGCAGGGAAACCGGGACCGTTCATGCCGCTCAAGGGGTCCCCTGCCTGGGGCCGATTGCTGATGCCTGCCCTGTGGGATGGGGGGGGGGGGGGTAAGGGGGAAGCAGGGATGGGGGCGAGTGCACCAGGCTACGGTCACCGAGTACAGCGGCACCGCCAGCACCCACTATCTACTACTGTATTCGCGCTGTCGCGTCCCAGAAGTCCGATGCGCATGGTAGGAGGACATCGAAAGTGGATGACAAGAGACAGCGCAAATATAGAAATAGATGAACTGTTCTATACTGATCATTCCTTTTCTGCTCCAGCTCACTTGTCTTAAGAACTGCAGTATTCCATGTTATGTTGCCTATAAATATATGTGGCACATCAGATTTTGCCTTATGCCAGCCTGAAAAAGAGACTTGATTTGTCTCGAAAGCTTGCCATTTATTACCATTTTTTTAGTTAAAATGTATCAACCACTGAGGACTCTTAAGATTTTAATATTATTCTAGCTACTGGCTAATATGGTACAAACATATTTTACCTTATATCTATGTATGTCAGTATATAAATTGAAAGTCTGTTTATATGTATTTTTGTGAATTTGTCTTCAATTATGTATATGTACGTATCTGTGCATGGGGCTCATAGAATCTTTCACCCAGTGTCCACGAAAACCTGGAGCTGCCTGTAGGTGGAGTTAGAGCCGAGTGCACACTTCAAACATATTTATCAGTAGTTAATATGAAAAGAGAACAGCTCAAAAATGTGTTGATAGTGTGCTGCCATCTAGAGTATAAGCTCTTTATTGCAATCAGGCATTTGTCCTTTTACCTTATATATTTTTTTTTATTGCGGTAGCACCAACATATTCTGCAGCACTTTATAGTTCAGAGGGGACATGTACAGACATCACAGCAACACAAATCAACAGATACAGAGTGTGAGGACCCTGTTAGCAAGATTACAATCTATGAATATAGGTTAACCAGCCAGATTTGACAATTATGTGCCTATATAGGACTCAAATTTAATGACATTCCCGTTTGTGTAATGAATGCGACCCCTTTATAAAAATTCCAAACTCGCCTACCCTCCCCAACAAATGTGCTGTCAAATCACATCAGATTTGATGGCCAAATGTGAACAGAGCCTATAAATTCATCCAAGACTGTTCACATTAGCACATTTCCTATTCTGTCAACGTCATGACCACATCACCAAATACTAGATTCAATGGAATCTATCCAATCTGACAACTGGTAAGGCACATCAGCGATTGACACGGCTTTATTCCAAAAGCTTCATCAAAAACCAGCTCTGAACACTCGTTCTTTTGATTTTAATGGGAAATCCACACATCTGTTCAAACAGATTGTGGAGTTGCTTTCCAACAAAGTTAAGAAACCTTTCAGGGTATGTGCCCACTATCCGGAGGAGCTGCGTTCAAGACTCAGTGCCTCCAGACCTGAAGGAATCCGCTGGAATCTGCAGGTGAGGTCAGGGAGACCGCAGCCACCCTGTGCCCATGATCTGCGATGGGTGCAGGGTGGCGTCTCCCTGCATTCTTCCACAGGAGATCACTCCCGACTCCGAAGCATGAAATTAACATGCTGAGAAGCTGCGGGAGTGCGGCTGAAAAGATGCTGCAGTGGAGAAAAAAAACATAGTGAGGATGGGATTTTTTTCAATCTCATCCACTATGCTTCTACTGTGCAACACAGCAGCAATACGCTGCATCCAAAGCACAGCATTCCCTGACCGGGAGTATGCTGACAACTGTGAGAAGAAAAAACAAAAACAAAAAAACAAACACTAAGATAAAAACAATTGTTTGATGCAAATTTGCTTCCAAATTTGACAATATCCAGTAAACAGGATACAAAAAAAGTTAACTGAAGCAGTTATTGGTCATAAGTTAGAGAACAAGTATTGGGCCAGTGATCCTAGGCCACGGTTATTGGTCAAAGCAGCGGAGCGCCAGCAAAATATGCCTTTTCTTGGGAATTACCATCAATACTATACTAATCCTTGTGAAGTAGTTTCAAAAAAGCACAGAGGTAATGTCACAATGGGGGTGGGCTCTCTGGCGTGGCAGCCTTCTCTCCACCGCTGTGCGGTCTTCTCCCCTCATGTGTTCTTTCCTTCGAGCCGTTTTTCTCCTGTGCACTCCTTCCCCCTAGTTCGCTCACCCCTCCTGTGGATCACACCATTGCCATCTTCGTATACCCAAGTGTACTTACTCAGGCAGTGATCATCAGTGTGTGGCAGTTGCAGTTTTGGATGGCGGTGGTAGCGGGAGAGGACCAAGCTGTACCGCTGGCGGTATTGTACAATGTGCCAGTACCACCAGTGGGCACCATATTTTCACACCCATCATTTAAGTGTGCAAATATGGCTGCCGCTGGAGGGTGATAGGGCTACAACCTGACACTGGAAGTTGATATGAGACGAGACAGGCGTCTAAGTAGAAACTTCACATCTTCATTACGGACACTGTCCTATACTGCTCTCTACCCCCTCCACTGTCCTCCGTCCCCCCTCCACCGGCTCTTTCTCCTTCGCTCGCTCTTCCATTGTCTTTCTCTTCTCCGCCGTCTCTCTCCCCGTCCCGCTCTCCTCTGTTGTCTTTGCTCTGTCCTCTACTGTTTCCCTCTCCTCCGCTGTGTCTCTCCCTAGCGCAGTTCAACCTCTGTCCTGTATTTTCTCTACCGCCTCTTCTACGCTGATGTTTGCAATTTCTTCCAGTATCTGGGGTGTGCTTGGATCCCTTTTTATGGGTGGCTCCCTAGTGATGGCTCCTCTTCTAGTCTGCAGGTGTGGATTGATGGAGCCACTCGGGGCATGATCGATGCTGCTGTATAGCTCCTGAGTCACGGCTCATCCTCCAACCTATGATGGTGGAGATTGGAGATGTGCGCGGCGGAATTAAGTGGCAACAGGTTTCAGGTGAAGTCATTTTTGGTTGTCCGTTTTACTGCCGGTAGTTTTGGGCAGTAGGCAATTACTGCCAGCGGGCGCAATATTTGCACACCCACTGGCGCGTGATAAGAGATCCGAGAAGAGACTGGGAAACCGGCAGAGTCCAAGGATCCAATAGAGACATCTGCCTCAGGCAAAAGAACCAGGCCCTCCTGGGCCAGAAGGGGGCTATCATGATGACCCTGGCTCGGTCTTCCCTGATTTTCAGGAGGATAGTTGGAATCAGTACTAAGGGAGGAAAGGTATACAGAAAGCCCGAGGACCAGGGATTCTGCAGAGTGTCTACCACAAAGGGCCTGGGATCCAGAGAACAGAACGTCTGCACCTGCCTGTTTGCCAAAGTAGAAAAGAGTAAAACAAGAGAAAGGGGGGGGGGGGGGGACACAAGAGGCGCAATAGTGCCCTTATCACTAGACACTGATGGGTGTAATGGTGAGTAATTAAATCTGCTCACCTGGTCCAGTTGTGAGACCCACAACTGGTTTGAAGGCTTATTGGTAATGTCCTGATGGCTGCTGCTGGACTCGCACCGGCCACACTCACGTGTAGGTTGTAACAATGCTTAGGGAAAAAAGGTGTGCTGTAGTCCGCGCTGCCAGGATCACTCACTCCAATAAATACGAGTAGAAAATCTTCATCAAAACCTCCTTTATTCTCCTACGCGTTTCAGTGCCCTCCTGGCACGTTCATCAGGGTGATGAAGGTGCCAGGAGGGCACTGAAACGCGTAGGAGAATAAAGGAGGTTTTGATGAAGATTTTCTACTCGTATTTATTGGAGTGAGTGATCCTGGCAGCGCGGACTACAGCACACCTTTTTTCCCTAAGCAAAGTAGAAAAGAAATCCATCTCCGGCTGACTCCATCTGTCCACAATCTGACCAAATATCCCTGGATCTAAAGCCCATTCCCCTTGTCTTAGTTGCATCCTGCTAAGGAAATCTTCTCTGGAATTTGCCTCTCCCCCTTATGTGAAGTGGAGATCGGGAAATCTGGTGTTCTTGTAATATCTGAAATAGGTCCTGTGTGAGGTGCATCAGAGCTTGAGACCTTGTGCCTCCCTGATCGTTGCAATATGCCACCGACACACGGTTGTCGGAATGAATTAGTAGATGCTGACCCCCGAAGACAGGAAAGAAAGGTAGAAATGGCCTCCCTCACTGCGCGGAACTCCCACATATTTGAGGACATCCAAGAGGTGTAAAACCCAGACCCCTCGTGTTGAGAGATCCCAAAGATGGGCTCCACACCCCCAGGAACTCGCACCTGTGGTGATAATGTCGGATACCGGAAGAACCCACGGAACCCCCTTTGTCAGACTGTCCCGAACTAGCCACCATCCGAGAGAGTCTAAAAGTGTTGGCCGAGAGAACCATTTTTGTTTCCGCAATGTCAGATGGGGGATTCCCTATTATGGCTGAAATGGTTGTCAGAATCCTTTGCTGCTTTTCTGCGGGAAGCAGGCAAAGTGGAGATTGAGCCCAGAATAAGCCCCAGAAAGGTTTGTCATGTGTTCAGAACTAATCTGGCCATTTCCACGTTGATGATCCACCTGAGATCTGCTAAAGTGGTCTGAACAATCTGCAGGTGGACCATACACTGCTCCCTAGAATTCCCCACAGTTAGGTCATCCAGATATGGAATAATCAATATCTGCTTGCGACGTAGGCGAGCCATTACATCTGCCATCAGTTTTGTGAAAATCCATGGAGCCATTGCAAGGCCAAATGGAAGAGTCAGATATTGATAATGATGGAGAGTTACACCTATGTACAGAGCGAACCTCAGGAACGGTTGATGATTCTGATGGATCAGAACTTTGTAGTACGCATCCTTTAGATCTAGTACTACCATGAAACAGTCCCCAAACAGCAACTTTATTGAAAATTTCAAAGTATCCATCTTGAAGGTTCTCTGTACTAGAAAGCTATTAAGTTTCTTTAGGTTGATGATCGTCCTGAAAGACCAATCTGGCTTTGGGACTAGGAACAGAGTGGAGTAGAACCCCCTGCCTCTTTCATTCTGTGGGACTGGTGTTATGACAGCCTTCCGTTCTAGGGAGAGTACTTCGTCCCTCAAAATCTTGCACTTTTTCAGATCGTTGACAAATGTTATTATCTGGGACCCCATAGGGACAGAAGCAAACTCCAGCCGTAACCCATCTCTGACAATATTCTGAGCCCAATCACAGGAGTCTATCTGGGAGCAGACTAAGAGAAACCAGGAGAGTCTTCCTCCCACCAGGCGGGAGCCGTCACTTAGATGATTTCATGTTGTCAAGGGAAGATCTTTTGAACAAGGAACCTGACTTTTTGTCCTTCCCATCATACCAAGAATCCCTAGATCTCTTAGGGAACTTCTTCTGGAGAACTTCTGCCTATGAAAGTACCAACTGCGAAAAGTGGATGCAGAATAGGATTGAAGGTTCTTCTTGTTATCATTGGCCTTCTCTAAGATGTCATTCAGTGGTTTACCAAACAGGAAGTCCCCTATACAAGGCATAGAACACAGCTTAGCCTTTGAGTCACCTGGCCATGACTTCAATCATAAGGCCTGTCTTGTCACATTTGAAAAAGTAGCAGCTTTCACTGCCAATTTTAGACAGTCAGCGGACGTGTCTGCCAAAAATGCTGCAGAGGACCACTGGAAAGGATGAAAGGAATTCAGCTGTCGGGACATCGTTCCTGACTTGGGACTCCAACTGCCGTAGCCAGATCATTAGAGAACGTGCGACAGACGTGCCCGAGATTGAAGACCTATCGATACTAGCTGTGGTCTCCCATAAGCCTCGCAGGTAGCTATCCGCCTTCCCGTCCAGTTAATCTTTCAAGTTTCCTAAATCTTCAAAGGGCAGGGTAGAACTTCTGGAGGCAGACGCTACCTCAATCTTGGGAGCTTTATCCCAAGATGTGGTTGCCTCTTCCTCAAAGGGGTACCTCTTCCTTGCCATAGATGGAAGAGAACCCTTTTAAATCAGGTCTTTTCCAATGTTCTGTGATGAGATTATGAATCTTCTGGTTTATAGGGAAAGTATAAGCTAACCCTCTAAACATTAAATCTTCTACCGATGCGGGGTCCCGTGTGTCAATTAATGCCACATGGTAGAACAGACTGCTTTAATCAAGTAATTAGTGGACTTTCTTGGAAAACAGGGCTTCCCTTCAGCACCATCATCTGAAGATGAAGATCCTGAGGAAGAGGAAGAAGATGAGGAAGAGGACAAGCTAGATCCACACCCACCTTTGTGGACTTTTGCTGGCTCTTGTTCTGATTGAGGGGAAGAATCATGACACTTTTTCCTTTTCTCATCCCTCTGAAGAGATCTGAACTCCTCTTTCACTAAATCCCTAAGACTTGAGGCCAAGCTGAGAACCGCCCCCTCACGGTTTTATTTATACAGGGATGACAGATATCCTGCACATAATCCTATGCAAAGGGGAACCCTGCAGATCGCACATTCCCTATTTTTTTTCTTGCTCAATTTTTTCTTGCCTTCCTAAGGAGACAAAAGCAAGAATAAAGAGCATAAGAACACATACAATCATCCCCATGGCAATCACCCAAGGAATGATGGTGTACTGGCTTCAGAGGCTGGGAGGACCTCTGGCTTTCACCCAAAGTGTGAGCTTCCACCGCTTGCTCTGCCATATGAAATGGTAGAGAGCCCTGTTCCATACCTACAGCAGCACCCTTGTGGATCCACTCCTTCTAAATAGCCTCTGGCCAGTGCAGGGGGACCGCCCTGAAGTATCTGGAATAAGTATGGTAGGTGCTGCCATCTTGGATTATTCTGCGCATGCACCACCTGCATCACATCCAGTTTCACTGCCTCACCAGAAGTTAAACACTTCAGTGGTGGGAAATTGAATCTCCTGCTGTGTCTCAGCGTCTTAACCCAGGGGCACAGCGTGACAGGGCAGAGCCGTGCATCCATGCAACCTGGGTGACGCCTGGGCTGAGACGGACCACCTTTGGTCCTCTACCAGACCTTGCGCCCACCACCACAAAAGGGGATACCCAGTGGAGCTTGCTTCTGCCATTTAAGTCTGGCCCAGGTAAGCCGCTTCTTCCAGCTACTGGGTCAGGCCAGAGAACCACATGAGATTCAGAGGTCTCCCACCTCAAAGACAGGAAACCTAAACTGAGGTGTAGGAGAGGTACCCCCTTTATATCGCAGAGGTTTCCTGTCTTGGATGAGCGGTCCTCTCTCTCAGGTGGTGCTGTCATGGCAATTTTGGAAAATGTTACCCAGTGACCTTGCTCATTCACCAAACTAAAATGCTCATAGCAAGCAGAGACAAACTTACCCTCTCTCCCCTCAATACAACAATGGAGGGATATAGATCAACAACTTTGTTGTTTTGAAGTGGTGCTTGTAAAAACGAAGGCTGTGGGATGAGCATATCTATGTATAAATATATGAGGGGACAGAACAGAGACCTTTCTAATGGTCATTTTTACACTTAGGCCCGAGACAGAAACCCCCCTATACGCCTAGAGAAAAGAAGGTTTAAAGGGAACCTGTTAGCTCGTTCCCCTAACCTATACCTGTCCCTGCACCTTGGTAGCTGATGCCTAACCATTTCACCTAAAAGTACCCTTTTAAAGCTTAAGAAAAATGATTTACAACTTACCTGGAGAGGCGGACTCCGTTCTCCTTCCCTCGCTGCCTTTCAGCATGCCCCACTGGGCGCCATCAGTTGTTCTGTTGTTCCACCTCTTTATGAAATTCCCGCCTCCTTTGCTGCTATGATGAGCTGGCAATAAGGCCATATCCGGCCCAGTGCATTGTGGGGCCTTATGACATATACAGCTCTGCTTCAATATGTGCACTGAGCATGCACCAGAGGCGGGCCGTATTACGTGATCAGTCCCCACAATGCAGCGGGTCGAATAGGATATACTGGCGGCTCATGATAGCACCAAAGGAGGCAGGAATTTCAAAAAGAGGTGTAACAGAAAGAGTGATGACGCCCAGTGGGGCATGCAGAAAGTCAGCAAGGGGGTACTGCTTGAAGCCTCCTGATGAAGACTGCTTGTAAGTCGTAAAGCATTTTTTTTTCTTTAAACTTTATAGGGCACATTTAGCTCAGACAGGGATGGTTAGGGATCAGCTACCGATGTGCAGGGAAAGGTAGTGATAGCATGGGTGGAGGGGGGAAAAGTAGAATGAGCTGACAGATTCCCTGTATTCATAATCACAAGCACGGATTCTTTACTGTAAAGAGCAGTGAGACTATGGAACTCTCTGTAATGAGTGAGTCACTACTAACATTTAAGAATGGATTGGATGCCTTTCTTACAAAACATAATATTACCAGTTATATATACTACATTCTTTGATAGGGCGTTGAACCAAGGAACTAGTCCGATTATCGTATTTGGAGTCAGGAAGGAATTTTTTTCCCCCAATGTGGAGCTTAGTGTTGTCACGTGGGTCTTTTTTTGCCTTCCTCTGAATCTACCTTCAACCTTAGAAACTATGAAACTTATGAGATACCAAGTCACAGCAGAAATTCTTCATACTGTGATAGTCGGATAAAACATGCTCCAGCTGGAGAAATCATTACACTTTGGCTCTCTACCATTGTCCTCCAAGGATTCCTGGGGTAAAAAAAAAAAAACAAAAAAAAAAAAAAACAAACAAAGCGCACACTAAATACTATTTGCCCAATCTGGTCCCAGTTCTGCTGCCCAGCACCATTTTGGCCTGGCTGGGGTGACTGAATTTCATGAGGCATCACTATCTGTATCAGCAGTGTGGCATAAAGTAATTAACCTTTTCAACAACACACTTTTTGGGTGCCAATTTTTGTGCCTCTTATTTTTTTGTAGCTACTTTTAGGTGTATTCACATCAGGGCTCCTCACTGCAATGCATTTTATGGTCAGTTTTTTTTTTTTGTTATTAAATCTGTGACACTGGGGCGCCCCAATATCACAGGGCGCCTATAAACACAGGGCGCCCCACTGTCACAGCACGCCTATAAACACAGGGCGCCCCACTGTCACAGCACGCCTATAAACACAGGGCGCCCCACGTCACAGCACGCCTATAAACACAGGGCGCCCCACGTCACAGCACGCCTATAAACACAGGGCGCCCCACGTCACAGCACGCCTATAAACACAGGGCGCCCCACGTCACAGCACGCCTATAAACACCAGGGCGCCACATGACACAGGGTGCCCCACGTCATAGCACGCCTATAAACACAGGGCGCCCCACTGTCACAGGCGCCTATAAACACAGGGCGCCACATGACACAGGGCGCCACATGACACAGCTTGCCTATAACACAGGGCGCCACATGACACAGCTTGCCTATAACACAGGGAGCCACATGACACAGGGTGCCCCACGTCATAGCACGCCTATAAACACAGGGCGCCCCACTGTCACAGGCGCCTATAAACACAGGGCGCCACATGACACAGGGCGCCACATGACACAGCTTGCCTATAACACAGGGAGCCCCATGTCACAGCTTGCCTATAACACAGGGAGCCCCATGTCACAGGTGCCTATGACACAGGCGCTCCATATCCAGGGTGCCCCCATATCACAGGTGCCTATAACACAGGGCGCCCTCCCCATATCACAGGAGCCCATAACACAGGGCGCCCTCCCCATAACACAGGAGCCCATAACACAGGGCGCCCCCCCATATCTCGTCCCGTATAACATAAGCACTTTCTTTCCCGCCAGCGGCAGGGCTGAGGTGAATACTGACACGGCCGCACTCACCTCATTGTTCAGGTTGAGCACAGGAGCCGCCGCTGCACTCATGGCGATGACCGGACGTTACACACAGAGACACAGGAAAGCGGAGTACACCGCACGCTGAACGCTGGATCCTCGTGTGCTAAAGGACCTGTGATGACATCAGGAACACGTGATCAGTCACATGTGAGTGTGGAGCGTCACGTGATTCGCTCTCCTATTCCTACCCTCAGTGACCATGCTGTCATGTGCCGGAGCCGCAGTGTCTACGTCACCTCAGCCCACACCTCCTGTATCCGCCATTATCACAGCGGGAATCAGAAAAGACACTTTTCCCAACTGCGACCGGCTCCGCCCACACACATGTGACTGATCACGTGTGCAATCGTCATCAAAGGTCCTTTAGTACCTGAGAGTCCGACACGCCCCTCCTTCTCTGCCAGCCGCCGTATAAACACAGCGCACGTGGAAGCCGGGAGGACAGCGGCCATAGCCGACCGTGCGGGCGGGGCTGGGTGTGACCGGAGGAGCTGCGGGACTCAGTTATATCGTGTATTTTACACTTACTGCACTGAAAATGGGAGAAGAACTTACATTGGGGTTAAGGACCGTACACACACCCCTCTGCTCTGTGTCAGTCACTGATAACCTCAGGTTTCTTCATGCTCCTGTGGAGGGGGAGCTGTTTTGTGCTAGACTGTGTGCTGGCTGTAAGAGATTTCTATGTGTTTATATGAACAGTGGTTTTCCTGCAGATATGTGATGTGTGTATCTGCTGAGCAAATGAACTAATGAGTGTATAAACAAAGAGATATCACACTTCACATGCTTCACTCAGATATACGCAATGAAGATGTCAGAGGTGCAGCTGCTAAGAGCACACACCTCTCTCCTCTGCACTGTGCTTGGAGAGCCTCACACAACATTATACATGGCCCCCATGTGAGTGATTTCCACTGCTTTGTTTTTGAACTTGGGGTACCGTCACACTTGCCGACGCACCAGTGATCCCGACAGCGATACGACCTGGTAGGGATCGCTGGTGAGATGTCAAACAGATCTCATCAGTGACGCAGAAACAATCTGGAATGATACAGAGGTCATTGGGACGCTGTCACTCTTGGGCATAGTGATCAGTAATTGGTCGTTGTCCCTGTGAAACAGCGATGCACGCTGCCCAGCGGGAGCCCAACGATCAGAAAATGGTCCAGAACGGTTTGTAACAATCAGCGATCTCACAGCGGGGGCCTGGTCGCTGCTAAGTGTCACACAGCGAGATCGCTGTTGCGTCACAAAATTTGTGACTCGGCAGCGATCTGGCTTAGTGTGATGGGGGCTTTACAGAGGAGGGCAGTACAGTGTCACTACATGAATATTCATTCCTTGGGCAGTGTGCAGCAGAGAATTAAGTGATCACTCAGAGATTAACAGGTGGAAGTAATCTTTTTTTTTTTCAGTTTACAGAAGGGGGGGGAGTATAAATAAATGAAATACTTGAATAGAGAGAGCTTCACCAGAGGAATTAGACGACTTCCTGGACACCCGGCGCAAAGCGCATGCGCGGCGCCATAGACGAGAACGGAGGCGCGCGTTCATGTGGGGAGGCAGCAGCAGGCGAGGACCATGACTGACAAGAGGAGGCGGGTCGGAGGAGCGCGAAACCCCGCCTCCCGGTCTTAGGTCTTCTTAAGAGTAAGGCTTTAAGTGCATATTTAATAGTATAAAGGCCATCAAAAGCTTATAGCCACCTTCCCTGAATGCAGCCTTAGTGCTGCAGAAGGTGGCTATTATAGCTTTTGATGTCCAGGGGGGGTGACAGGTTCGCTTTAAATTAAACACTTGTCGAGAACCTGGATGACTTGAAAAATAGAAACCGAAGAAATAATCTCCGAGTTTGAGGACTCACAGAAACAGTTGTAGCGGCAGACATTCCATTTGTGCTAACCACCATATTCAATGACCTGATAGGCTGTCCTCCAGGAGCCTGTACTGAACTGTATAGAGCGCACAGAGCTCTGCATCCTATTGATCCCTGATCTACAGAGAAAGTCTGTAAAGTCCATTTTTTTGCTTTGAAAAAAATCTATCTTTCAAGCTGCTCCCAAAAAACAAACTCTAAAATATAACGGGCATGCTGTTCGGATAATGCCGGACCTCTCTTGCTACACCTTAGTACAAAGAGCAGCTCTAAAACCCCTACTGGATGTCCAGCAAGAAAAAGTGAATTCCTTTCTCCTGGAGATTCCCGCGCTTGTTATCAGTTAGAAGTGGCCAACAATCATTCGTATTATGATCCCCTGAGGACCTCCCAGCATTAGTGAATAATCTCGATCTTCCTGAAATTGATTTCTTAATTGTGTAGCAGTGATGTCTGGATTTCCACTTTTGGAGAACCTACATAAGGGCGTGGACACACTCTCCGAGTTCCGAGTTACATGCGAGTCTCTCGGACGAGACTCGGAACAGGCTGGAGCAGTGACCCTGAACGGCGTCTCTCTCTCTGGACAGGGAATGACAGCTGCTTGTGTTTCTGTGCAGCATCACATTCCCTGTCCAGAGAGTCAGGGTCACTGCTCTCGCCTGTTCCGAGTTTCATCCGTCAAACTCGGATGAGTGTGTCCGAGCCCTAAGCGATCTCCTGCACCCAGCTCTTCTTCATCTCCACCATGTGAAGGATTGCCACCAAGGAAACCCATCAGAATGGAAAGAAAAGCTTGAACATCAGGCCCCACAAACCAAGTGACTGCTTGACCCACCTACTCTACTAAAAGAACATTGCTGGGACTGATGTGCAAGACTGGAACTACCCTGCGGGATTAGATGCCACCTAATCCCGGGGGCTGACTTTTGAGCGGATATTAGTACGTTCATTCCCGAGGGTATTGGTAATTACCCCTCCTGGTCCTGTCTATGGCCTTGGTGAACCTCACTGATTGACGAGATCATGGCATAGGGCAGTGATGGCTAACCTATAACACTCATGTCAGCAGTGACACGCCGAGGTGTTTTTGGTGATACGCATGTCATGATGCACTTCATGCTGTGCTTGTTGAGTTTCATCCAGGCCCTATAACAATGTGTAGTGTACTTGTGCGTTTCATTAAGATGCTGTGCTTGCCCTGCCTCCGAATGCTGACACTTTGATTGCCAGCTTCATTAATGCATTGTTTGTGCCACGCTTGCCCCACCTCCGATGACACTGGCTGCTTGCAATTAAGACAGTGTCAGCATCCGGAGGTGGGGCAAGCGCGAACAGCGCTTTAATGAAGCTGGCAATCATAGTGTCAGCTATCTTGTTTAGTGAAGACAGTATACTTAGTGAATTCTATTAATGAAGCCACAGCAGCCTTGTACTCAAACAACTGCAAACTGCTCATAGCCGCAGGTTTGTGTTAAGCATTTTTTGCTCCTTACTAGGAATAGAACACCCCATCAGAGACAAAAGTCTAAAAGGCTACCTATCTTCTGTACCACCCTCCGATGGAGACCCCCCCCAAAAAAATAAGATTAAATAAAGGACGTGGTAGTATAAGTAGCCGACCTTTTAAAGAGACATAGACCGAGATGTATGGCATTGACAGAAATGACAGATCATTTTGCGTTCTGTGTAATGAAACAGTAGTAAGCAGAATGTGGAATATAGACAATTTGAAACTAATTATTCCCAGCTCTTGAATAAAAGTGAGGATGAAAGGGAGGAATACATTTCCAGGCAGCTACACCTTCATAAGAGCCAATCTAATTCCATCCTTAAATTTGTAAAAAGCTCTACAAATGTAACATCTGTAAGTTTTAGCATTGCTCACTCCATAGCTCAACATGGAAAAACACTTGAGTGAGGGAGAATTTATTAAAGAAACTCTTCTAAGAACCCTCTCCCTCCCTTGAATCACATTGGCTGGCTGATATAGATAATAGATTCCTCTACTAGGTGAAAGCGAAAGAAGGGATGTCAAGGAAGTGATACAACCTATACAAATTTTAGTTTTTCAAGCAAAAATATACATTTTATTTAGCAAAAGGAGAAAACATATAGTGGACAGACAGGGATAAAAGCAAAACTGGCATGCCACGTACAAAGACCAATAAAGATAAATATTGGGCAGAAAGCACTCAAGAGCAACCAGAGTGCATGGAACTTGTTTTCTCCAAATAAATAGGTGGTATGAAAGGGCCAAGCTTAAACCAGCTATGGTAGCAGTGGTGGCAAGTAGAAAAACATGAACCAACAAGAGTATCAACAATTCGAAAGATTTTCAGAGACTGGATATAGGACCAGTCATAAATACTATAATAGGAATATAATTTCCAGTACAGTATAATCAGATGTACCTATAAAATAGATTATTCAACCCTATAATGTCACCATATATTAGATAACACACACGTAGGTTGGGGGAATAATAAGAAAGTTGGAAAAATAGTGTAAATGATTCCAAAGTGAATATTTACCAATGCTCTTACAAACAATTATATATTGACAAAGATATCCCCAAATTAGTATAAGTAGCAAGGAAAACTTTACACTATTTTTCCAACTTTCTTATTATAAATCCGAGCAAAGGGAGCAACATGGAAAGTATTACTTATATTTTTTCCTGTTGCTCCCATTGCTCAGATATTTCCTTGCATGTGTGGATATTTGTCACCCCCAATAGGTAAGGAGCCACTACTTCGCAACATGACGTGAAGCAAACTCATTTCCCCTTAAAGTGTTAATGTAGAATGTAACACAGAAGCTGTTCTTTATTCTAAGATTTTTTTCTGATCTCTTTCCCAGCCCAATGCCTTTTCCTTTTCTCCTTCCCGAACATGGGGACCTGAACTCACTCCTCATATTTTACATCTATCACCTCTTCAATGGTTGAGCTGAAGATTGCTTCTTTCAATGCGAAGGGTCTCAACACTCCTAAGAAACGAGCGCATATCTTGCATCATTTTCACAGGCGTAAGGTACAAATTATCTTTTTTTCCAGGAAACATTTTAAATCATCCAACCCTCCCAAATTTAAACATAAGCACTACAATCATTAACATTTTGCCAACAAACCACTCACCAGATCCAGAGGCGCACCAATGGCGCTGCATAAATCCCTGATACATCAGGACATAGACTGTACCTGACTTGGAGATCAGATATATTGTTCTTACACTTCAGATAGAGGGCCAACTATATACAATTATCAATATACATGCTCCTAATCAGGATCGGCCAAACTATATTCTCAAAACAATAGCTCCTCGACAAGATTTCCTCTAGAACGAAGCACGGTGATCTTGTGTGGTGACCTTAGTGTCACTATGTACCAAATTTAGACAACTAAAAAAAAAATCCCATCTATCTTTCTCAGCAATTAAACGCATCGCAAAAGCACTTAATTATCTACAACTATGCGTCGCATGGAGATTACAGCACCCTGCAGATAGGAATGATAGTTTTTATTACCATTCTCATGACTCTCATAGCCGACTGGCTTACATTTTTATTAACACAATGTACTACCATGGCTAGATTTGACATTGGAAATATCTTATGGTCGGACTGGGCACCTGTATTTTGCACCTTCAAGATCTCCTTGATCAAGAAAGTGGTCTTGAGGACAGTCCCTATTGGTAGACCCAATGTGTCACTGAGGTCCAATCAGCCATTTCTAACTTTATCACAGATCACACTACTGACACCTCTGCTCATATCTTTTAGGCCCTCAAATGTGTTCTGATGGGGGTCGTCATGAAAAACTGTACACAGATATAAATAGACAAAGCCGGGGGTCTGGCCTAGGCAGCATGCAGGATAGATTCAAGTCACCTCAGCTCCTGTTCCTAGGCTAACAAACAGTGATATTCCACCAAAGCTGCACCCTAACCAACTGAAAACAACACTCTAACTGATATAAAATCAAGCAGATCAGCTGGATCCAGCCAAATGTTGGCAGAAAACACCTTAGAAGTGGACCACTGCAGGATGGCAAGAAAGTAAGATTAGTCTGCACCCCACCACAAGGAGAGAAGAAGGTATACTGCAACCACAAGCACATTTAACAGAAGAGCCATAGGAGCCGCCAGGTCCACAAGAGGAGATAGCAGAACAAGGACACAGCTAAGGAGGAGAGGAGGAAAGACTTGGTGGGGCGCCAGCAGAGTGCAGAGGTAGAGCGCCACCCGCCTGCTCTCCCCAGAGGTTTGCTCATCATGGACCTGCTTACCCCACAGTGCCATTGATCTTTGATGAGTGTGCTTTGCTGGAGGGCCAGGATAGAGCAGCTGCTGAGACTGGAGGGAACCAAAGGAGGCTCTGGAAGACCAAGGGAGTAAATTGTAATCGGTGCAGTCTTAAGGCGCGGTGCTCAGGCAGCCTTACTAGTTATCTAACCAGAAAACGGCAAAGAAAGGTCCCTAAGAGGCTTACAAGAGGGAGATGGGATATGGGGAGTAGAAATTGGGGACAAAGCTTGAGAGTGTGGACAGTTTGGAACACAGGCAATTGAAGAACCAACCCTATCTCCTCCCATCAATCTTATCCATATCAAATATCTAGAAGATAAATATCTTTAATAAAGAGCACAGAACTCCATGAGAGGATAGAGTAGTCCTCAGGTGTAATCCTAGACCTATCTGCTATAAATAGGTCTCATATGCTCTTAGGCTGGCTTCACATTTGCGTATGGGAAGGCAGCGTATTGCTGCGTTCCCATACGCAGTCAAACGCATGCGCACTGCGTTCCTATGTTTAACATAGGAACGCATGGTGCCTGCGTTTGCTGCGTTCGGGTGCGGATGCGGACGATATCTGCTGCTTCCGGTGTCCAGCATCCGCACCCGGGACGCAGCCAGTTGGGTTTTTTTGTGCGTTTGGGGACCTTGGACAATCAGCAAGCGTCCCCAAGCGTACAAAAAATGCATTGTCTTCAATGGGTCCGCAGTGTCCTCTGCATGACACCGCAGGAGAACGCTGCGGACCCATTGAAAAATCTCCCGGTGGCCGCCGGTGATGTCACAGGAGCTCACCGACGGCCACCGGGAGATCAGCTGAGGCTCTGCTGTCCTCCTTCTCCCCGCCGCCTGTAATCTCCTAGCGATGTCGGCGGGGAGAACAGCTGATCTGAGAGCTGTTTGAATCTTCCCGCGCCGACATCTCCTCACAGTGTCGGCGCGGGAAGATTCAAACAGCTCTCAGATCAGCTGTTCTCCCCGCCGACATGTCCCGGAGCTTACCGGCGGCCGGGGGGGGCGGAGATCTCCGGCGCTGATCTCCGCCCCCGGCCCGCCCCCGGACAGCGCCGATTGGCTGCCGGGCTCCCTAGTGATGTGTCCGCAGGCGGACATTATCCGCTGCGGACACATCAAAGTGTCCCTGCTTTTGACAGCGTTTGTGTC
This sequence comes from Allobates femoralis, assembly GCA_033576535.1. Lineage (NCBI taxonomy): Eukaryota > Metazoa > Chordata > Amphibia > Anura > Aromobatidae > Allobates > Allobates femoralis. The sequence goes on from JARQOC010000003.1 coordinate 717,089,648, forward strand.
TGCATGCCATCAGCATGCAGACACAAACGCTAATGTGAAGCCAGCCTTAGAGACTCAATTGGGGACTGGGAAAGCTCCTTGGTAAGACCTATGTCTGGAGTAGACTGTAGCTCCACAAAGCTGAAATAATATTTTGTACAACATCACCACCTACAGACGATTTGAACACACTTCACCCAACTAATATAAAGATACAACAAAACCCCAGGTGTGCAAAGTAAAATGAGCTTATAATTTCAAACTCTTGTAAAAGTAGTGATCTATGATTGCACGCTACCAGTACACTTAAAGGGATCCTGTCACCTCCAGAACACCTCCTAAGCTAGCAAAACATGTCCCTGCAGCATCCTATCACTAATCTCACACTTCTTTTGTCTTATAAAAGCATCCTGTGAAAGTGCATAAAAACATTTTAATACTTACTCATTAGGGATTATAATTAGCAGGGGCAATAATCTTTAGTCACCAGGGCAGGCTGTTTTGCAGGCTCCAGGATCCTCCCTCTCTCTGTCTGTTTGCTCTGCTTGTGCAGGCTTTACCCTCCCCCCTCTCTATCACTCACAGAATGCAAATCATTTGTCCTGCCTTCAGCTCCACATCACAGCAGCACAGACAGAGAGAGGGTGGATCCTTGAGGCTGCAAAACAGCCAGCCCTGGTGACTAAAGAATATAGCCCCTGCTAATTATAATCACTAATGGCCACTTTACATGCGGCTACATTTCTAGCTTATCCACAGGTAACTTACTGGCTGCAGTGAAATCATGGATACATAGTTCTATCTTGTTGCTGTGTACAAATTGAATAATGTCTCCATGATTTCACTGCAGCCAGTAAGTTACCTGTGGATAAGCTATAAATGTAGCCGCGTGTAAAGTGGCCATAATGAGTAAGTATTAAAACATTTTTATGCACTTTCACAGGATCCTTTTAGGAGACAAAAGGAGTGTGAGATTAGTGATAGGATGCTGCAGGGACATGTTTTGCTAGTTTATGAGGCGTTTTGGAGGTGACATGATCCCTTTAAAAATGGTGAAAACAAAGAGCAGGCAAAAAAATCTTATGAAACATTTTAAAGGAAAGCTGTCAGGTCAAAAATCCATATGTAACTGCTATCATTTTCTAATTCCTTGCTTTAAACTCTCTGTATTTATGTATTTCTTTTATTTATATTTTCCTCCTATCCTCTGTAAACTTCAAATAAAGAGATTCATTCCATCTGTCAATCACAGCGAATGATCCGCTTAGTTCTCTGCTGTTCACTCCCATGCATGAATATGCATGTCACATACTCACACCACATCACTGCACAGGCAGAGAACACAGGATCACTGGGGGGAGTGTATTCTCTCTGCTCTCTGTGTCTGCAGCCAAGCAAGAAGTCAAATACAACAGAATCTGTCAAAGCACAGCAGGATATCTGCTTACAGAAACAGATGAAGTCTAGCTAAGGCAGATCTATAATAGCTCTCTCCCTCCATGTCCTCATTAAAACTAATGCTACTGAAACCTAACACTGCACTGTCTGAGAGCAAAGGGAGGAGAGAGGAGAGAGCTGCTGAGAGGGAGTGCATAATTACATGACAGTTTATACAGCACCCGGACTATTCCCGTTTGCTTATAATGGAGAGGACTAATACAGGAGCTCCCTGCAGGGTCTGACAATGCTGATAACATGGAAACTATAAACAGTGCAATAACTATTTAACATGTTTTTTAAGGGTCTGCCCAGGCCCTATTCAAGAGTAATATTAGTATCATACTGAAAATCGACCTGACAGTGCCCCTTTAAATCGCGAACTTAAGGAGAGCTAGACAAGTATCTGAAAAGAAAATGAAAAAAGGAAAAACTCTACCCCAGAGGCAGGTAACGAAGAGAGTGTACACTTGATTATAAACCTCTCCAGCATTGAACTGTCACCGAAACATGAAAAGGTGCTCAACAAAACCCTTTTTTGTTTTACTTCTCATGTTAATTGGTTTAATGGATAAGTATATTTGTTTAGATTTTTCAGAAATATTGGTTTCATAATAGAACTATAGACACTAGACTGAGAGATATGGGAATTGGATATGCAACAGTTATCCATCCCTAAAAAAAGTGACTTTGTAATTTAGAGGAATGTGTTGGCAATAGATGTGTTTTGGCAGTTAAACAAGACATTGACAAACTGAAAAAGTATGGATAATAATAATGGATTATGTATTATGCCAACCAAATGTTGCTAAAGAGGAAAATGGGGCATTTATGCAGCTTGGCCATGATGTCAAGGTAGTTGTTAAACCTGCACACAAAGTTGGGGCTGGACAAGTCTGCATATATTAAAGAGATTTTGAGACAATTGGATGAGGAGACATAATATAGGAAAGTAAACAGAGATCCCAAGTTTGATTCCCGAAATAATATCCTGAAAGTACTCAATGAGGCTAAAATGAGAGATATAATTAATCAGGAGCTAGTAGATTATTTATATGTAAAGAACCCTATTAAACCTGTATTATATGTGACCCCAAAAATTCACAAATCCCTAATTGATCCCCCTTTAGACTAATAGACTCGGTGTTTGACAACTTTGGAATTTTTTTAGTTAAAATATTAGTACCCCTAGCAAACCTTACTAGGTCACATATTAAAGATACAGGGATTTCCTGGAAAAAATAAAAAGGTACCAAGATAGAAAAATACACCATTTTAGTGTCATTTGATGCAACATTGCTTTACACTTCAATAGACCTTACAAGAAAGATTGATGCAGCGATAAAAAAAACTACAAAAAAAAATTTTTGGATCCATGTGAAGAATTGATTGTTACTCTGTTAGATATACTCCTAAAACAAAATTATTTTTTATTCAGTGACACATATTTGCAAAAAAATAGGAATTGCCATGGGCACATGAATGGCATGTTCTTATGCAAGTATTGTTATGGCAGTCAGGGAGGAGGATTACATCTGTGTTCCACCACTTCATTAATATGCAAGAAGAGTTGTCTCCAGCAACCACAGGAGATAGGGTTCTTAAAACTTCACGTTTATTGAACCATCATGTTAAAAGCATGGACATGCAGAAGCAGGCAGTCCCAGTGTAGGAAACGTCATCATCCACAACATCATCTTTACTACACCCCAGGGGCCTGTTCTATCTGAGAGGAGTGCTCCATCCAAGCCTCCACAACACCTATCCCCTGGGGACCATTCTAACCAGCGCTGGTCTAATGTGACCAGACACCTCAGATGGCATAACGATAAACTTTAATTCCCCTTTTAAATCCCCCTTTTAATGACCGGTAGTGGCCACGACTTCCAGGGAGAGCCACCATGACAACCCCTGAACTGTTGAGCCCTGGAGAGTCGAGTGCCCTGGCCCCATGACCGCTGCAATATGTTTCTCCTATGGAATGGCAACATAAAAGAATTACAATATTTATTTGAATTCACATGACAAAACTATTAAGTTTACTATGGTCTATTCTAAGGTTGAAATACAATTCTTAGATGTGTTAGTAAAAGTGGAGGGAATCATCAACATATCATTATTTGTAAAAAAAAAAAAAAATAAAATCAATTGTTCCATTATGAAAGACACCATTCATTACAAATGAAAAATTCTATACCACATAGCCAAATACAGAGAGTTAATTAATAGTAACACAAAAGAAGCAGAATACACAATAGATGACTTACTAAAAAAAAGTATGAGCAGGGGTGCCTAGTTAAAATACTGGATAAATAAAAACTAAAAAGTTATAGTAGGCAAGAAAAAATATGCGGTCATAACAGTGGAACACAAAAATAATTTCCTTAGGGAAAAGGATTCCCATGGTGATAAGGTGTGATAAGGAGAGTAATGAAACAGCGAAAATTGTAAAACACTGGAAATTTTGGCAGATCGTTTACCCCAAATAAAAGAATATGAAAGTCCCCCACTAAATTCTTATAGAAAAAATAGAAATATTAAAGATATAGTTGTTCGTTCGGACATTGGCATGATTAAGAAAAGTATACAAATCTCTCTTAGGGCCCTTTCACATCAGCGGTTTTTTCAAATCGCGGCAGATGCGGTGAAAAAAACGCATCTGCCGCGATTACCGCATAACCGCTGCACTTGCGGCATGGCGGTTGCGGCACGGTTGCGGTAAACGCCATACAAGGTATAGGCGGACTTGCGGCAAGTGCAGTTTTGGCACTTGCGGCAGGTGCGGCCGCGAAAGAACCCACGGCTGACAGCTTCAGCGCACCAAAACCGCACTTGCCACACCTGCCGCAAGTCCGCCTATACCTTGTATGGCGTTTACCGCAACCGCGCCGCAACTGTGCCGCAAGTGCAGCCAGTATGCAGTAATCGCGGCAGATGCGTTTTTTTCACCGCATCTGCCGCGATTTGAAAGAAAACGCATCTGCCGCGATTAACGCATAACCGCCACACTTGCGGCACAGTTGCGGCAAGTCCCATGCAATGTCTATGGGGCTTGCGGTAAGTGTGCTGCAAGTGCGGTTTCGGCATTTGTGACATATGCGGCCGTGAGAAAGCCGCGGCTGACCGCGTTTTTTTGTGGCCACATCTGCCGCATCTGCCGCAAATGCCAAAACCGCAACTGTACCGCACTTGCCGCACCTACCGCAAGCCAGATAGACATTGCATGGGCCGTTATACGGTGATCACGACAGTTGCATTTTTTTCACCGCAACTGCCGCGATCAGCGATTACTGCTGATGTGAAAGCAACCTTATAGGACAAAAAGAAAGGGGAGCAGTTCACATGATAAAGGGGTATAACTTTACGTGCCCCACAACAGGTGAAGATGTTTACATAAAACAATTTTTGGCATGCAAATCAGACCATGTAATATACCTGTTCGAATACCCCTGTCAGCTCTGGTGTGTAGGAGAAACCACTTTAGAGTTTAAAGTGAGATTTAGCCAACACCACTATACCATTAGAAAAAACTTCAGCTCCCAGTACAAAGACATCTCACAGAATGCCACACACTCTGAGAAACATCTTAAATTTTGCTTAATTGATGCTGTGCCACCCATGAGAAGGCGAGGTGACAGCGTGAAATTACTCAAAAAGGGCTAAAGTGGATTTATAGACTAGTTATGTTGAAGTCTAAAGGCCACTTTACACACACAGATATCTGTGTCCAACTTCTGAACAGATCTCTGGTTGCAGTGAAATCATGGACACATTGCTCCATTTTGTGGCTGTGTACAAATGTAACAATGTGTCCATGATTTCACTGCAACCAGAGATCTGTTCAGAAGTTGGACACAGATATCTGTGTGTGTAAAGTGGCCTTAATGGTTTAAATGTAGACTGCTAATTAAATACTATTCTATAGGATGTATTCCTTATCTGAAACTGTAATTTTTATTACCGTACTTTTATTGACAGATTTGATGCACAAAGTCATATACTAATATTTCTTCTATATATATTTTTTCAGATCACCTTTATGAATATGGAATATTCTTTGAATGTTTCAAGCACTTATGTCAAAGTTTAAAATTTACAGGATACACCCACCTATGCCATATATTTTTCACTTACCGTATATGTATTTAATTAAAAAAACACGTTATACACTTTTAATAAATATTTATAAATAATGTGTAGGAAGAGATCGGACTGTGTAGCAGTGTGGCGCCTTATGGGGCAGTGTAAAATAAATAATAAATTAAAAATAAAGTTTTTAAAAACATGAAAAAAAAACAAGTTCAAATCACCCACCTTTTCAAAATAAAAGTGTTAAAAAAAAAAAAAAAAAATACATATTTGGTATCGCCATGTTCAGAAACGCCCGATCTATCAATATATAAAATTAATGACGGCCATAAACTGCATAAAAGAAAAAAAAAAGGTCCAAACACCAAAATTATGTTTTTTTTGTCACCGCATCATTGCTATAAAGTGCAATAACGGACGATCAAAACAGTGCATCAACCCAAAAATGGTATAATTAGAAACGTCAGCTGAAGCCACAAAACATAAGCTGTCACACAGCTCCAGATCCCAAAAAATGAGAACGCTACGGGTCGCTGAACATGGCAAAAAAAGTGCAACTTTTTTTTTTCAAACTTCTGAATTTTTTTTCACCACTTAGATAACAGTAAAAGTAACATGTTTGGTATCTACGAACTCATACCAACCCGAGGCATCACACCGTCATGTCCGTTTTATCATACAGTGAACGTGGCGACTAAAAAACCCGAAAAACAAATGTGTAATTGCACTTTTGTTGCGATTTCACTGCACTTGGAATTTTTTTTCCCAGTTTCCTGTACACTATATGGTAAAACAAATGATTGCATTTGAAAGTACAACTTGTCTCGCAAAAAACAAGCCGTCATATGTCTATATTGATGGAAAATTAAAAAAGTTATGGCTCTTGGAAGCAGGTGAACAGAACATGAAAAACGACAAATCGTGGGGTGGTGAAGGGGTTAATAATTCAAATAATATGTGCAAGAAGCATTCAATTAATTGATATAAGCACTTTACAATCACTATCACTTAATGAATACATGGATTTACATGCAATGTGAAATAGAAAGATACTTTAAATATGAGAATCAATGTTTTAAATAGCACAAATTTCTATGTAACTCTTAATTGAATAATTGAGAAAATGTAAATTAAGTTGTATAAAAATCCTATACTGTCACTTAAATGTTGCTAGAGGAAGGTCTGTCCAGAATGAAATGTCGCCACATATACCTGATGGCCTACTAAAGACAATATACTACATCTAACTCAAGGAGTGCTGCATTCCTATTTTTGGTCTGAAAAGAAAAACAAATGCGCCAAAGATATCTTCTAAAAAATTATCTACCTGAGCCATGGCTACTAACCAGGTAAAGGATTCAGACTCAAGAAAGTAGACTCAGACTGCAAATCAAATACAAGTGACTTAGCCTCCATCTCCAGTGGTTGATACCTTTTAAAGTGATAATTCTTTAAAGTGATAATTCTTTTTTATTGGAGACTCCTCCCATTTTTTCTTCGTGTTGTCCTGTAAATTACTGTAGAATAATTGTTGCTTAGAAAAAAAATCTATATGTCATATGGATGCTAGATGAGATAAAAATGGCACACTTGCACTGCACTCGCATGATATACTCATGACACTCGTCCAACTTTTCTGGATGAAAATCAAAGTGATTTTTTTTTATATTGCAAATGGTTGCATACCCTTATATTGTTACACACAGCCATTACCTGCTGTGTATGAATATGCTCGATACACTTGTTACTGACTTACATCGTATATGTATGGCTCATGTTGTGAAAGGATTAGGCGGGCTTCACATTTGCGTTGGAGACGCAGCGTCTCTGAACGCAGCCAAACGTATGTGTGATACCCCTATGGCAAGGCGCCACAGGCAGTTACTGCACCACAAACAGAAGGTGTAGTGCCTCAGTAGTCACGGATATGGAGGAAACGACAGAGTCTGCATCCATCACCCACACAACAGGACACCTTAGTACAGGGAACCGTATATTCAGTAGGTCCCAGGGGGTGGAGCCTAGAGAGCGGGAGATGTGGAGTGACAGGACACTAGTTAGGCAGACGCTGTTAGGAAGAGAGGGAGGACGAACGCAGGGAACCCTGCAGCCATGACAGGAGTGCACCTCTGAGTAGAGAGGTGACCCAGACGATGAGAGGAGCCACTCCAGGACAGGTCGAGCCAGCTGGAGACCCTGGTCATCACCGGCACACCGGAACCGAGGCGGTTAGAGACGGTTTATCCCTGACCGCAGACCGGCAGGCTGTGGGTTTAATAAGTAGGAGCCGCAGCACCACAGGACTAAATACCCACCTCTGTCCCAAATTGGGTCCAGGACACTAATAGGAAAAAGGACTAAATACTGGTGGCGGGAAGGTTCGCCTTCCACAGCACCAGAAAGTTACCACAAGTACCTTTTAGTAACAGACCTGGAGACTGGCGAACGGGCTCTTTAGTGTGGTTGAGAGAAGTGAGCTAAGTGCCACTGGGAGTAGAGACCCAGAAGGCCATTAGAAGAACACCTCTGGTAGACTCTGTAATAAACCTCCTGAACCCATGGCTACCAACTCCATTAAACCAGACTGTACTGTGTACCTTAACATCTGCCCGATACCAGTAAAGAACTGTTTGAGCTAATCTGGACTCTGTCTCAGTTATTCGTCACCAGGAGAGATCCCTACAGCATCACAGAGGTGAGGACTACGACTCCCACCTTCCACCCTGTTGCCCTGAGGTAAAGGTCCACCTGTGGGGAGCTGTACTACCAAAGCTGCATTCCCATCACCTCAGCGGCCGGGCGAAGCGCTGGTAACCCTATTACCAGGTACCACAGGTGGCGTCACGTTACAAGTCCCCCCATCATCATCACCCCCACCCCACCACTGAGGGTCCAGGGCACGGAACCGGGAAACGACCAGCCGTGATCCCCACCGAAATGAAAGCCCTGTCCCAGTATCCGAGTAGCTGTCGACTGACTCACATGTGCTCTGCAGTATGTTCCTATGTTTAACATCGTCAAGCGCACAAAAAATAAATGGAGGCCAATGGATCCGCAGTGACATCTGCATAACAGCACAGGTGAACGCTGATCATATAGAAATCTCCATAGAGTCTCTCTCTTTCCTATCTTTAGTTCTCCCGCCCGCAGCGGATCTCCCAGCTGCCAGGAGAACTAAAGATGGGAGAGAGAGACCGCTGATATCCCGAAGGCTGCAGAGACTGCTGATCTCCCTGCCGCCGAGACTGCTGATTGGGTGGCAGGGAACATTTACAGTCACATACTATGTGAACGCATGTGGAGAATCACCGCTGCGTTCCCATCAGTATTGACTGCGTTTGGGTCTGCATGTCAGATGCATGCAGACCAAACGCTAGTGTGAAGCTAGCCTTAAACTCACAATGGGTATGAGTTTTTAAGAAATCACATCCACTTTGCTTGAATTGCTTATGCAAACATACCCTGTGTTTTTTTCAGATCGGTTTAGAGCGGATATATCTAAAGGATGAAAATCATTCATGTTATTCACTTAAACAGTATACGAAGAGTACGGTCATTTACAAGCAAGGCAATAGGGGGAGCTGTTATCAAAGATAAGTGATAATTTTTTTTAAATGTTGTTTTATTATCTCCTGCCATGTTTTTCATGCAAAATACATAAACAGTTTATGTAAAATGTTTGGACTCTGCATCTATGTGCAAATATTAGTCTTTCAGAATAATTTTCCATATATTTTTTTGGCCCAGTTTAACTTTTTGGTGAGTTTTTGAAATTGCAGATTTTCTGCACCTATTATGTAAATTAGGTTACTTGTGGGTTTTTTACATTAGTTTTTATCTCTTTTTTGACGCTGAGTTTTTTTGTCTCTGTTTGGTATGTAATGTTTTAAGCAAAGCTGCCTTATTTTTGATACTTCCTGGTATTTTGACAATTAATAAATTATTATTGATATACTGACATGTGGATTACCTGTTTTTTTTATGCGTTTCCCATAGACTTGCATTACATGTGGTAAAGGTTATTTTACCGGTCGATTTTCAACATCTACTGCAATGCAAGTCTATGGGTAATATCTGTACGTAATTCTCAAAATGGGTGTGGAGAGGACCCGCAAGCAAATACAGAAAAAGATGGCGGACCTGACGCCCAAGTCCCCAGGGTGGATTGTGGACATTCATGCCCGGATTGCCAGGCTACGTGGTGGGTATGTGGCAATGCCAAACACACACATGCCAATCATCCTACTCCAAACACTACCCAACTATAATGTGGTATTGCGGCATGGCACATAGTGTGACATAAACCAGCATGTGTCACCAATGTGCATTTGCATGTTGGTCACACTGCAACATGAAGGTGCAGAATACACTCATATGTTTTTTTAATTCTGACTGCTATAGTGGTCCTTGACCTGTGTGTGGCCGAAAATAGGTGTGTAATGACAGCAAAGTTGACCTCAACATATTAATGCTAATTTGAAGGGCCACATCACACCTGGCAGCATATATGTGCGCATTCTGACACATAGCATTTCACAAGAATCCGGAAAAGTGACTACAAGCTGACTGCTATGTGTTTGCCCCCATGGTGGCACCACCAGCTGGTTTCTGTCTGCTCTTGTGTTTGATGTAAAAATCCATCCTCTGCTAATCCAAGGGTGTTTTACATCCCAAATATGTGGTCACTGGTGTTGTGGTCATGTCCAAAAACAGACTGGCCCCTAACCGTACGGTCGCTCCAGACCCAAACCTTTTAGGCTAGCCTTCATGCCCTAATGACATTGATACACACACAGCACGTGTTTGCCCTGTGTTGTGTTCTTTTTGTAAAATCGGTGTCTTGTCATTTTTGATATTAAAGATGAGGAGGACTCCCAGTCTGAGGAGGGCCGACAGTCCCCTACACCACCAGGGACCCTTCCCCGGAGGGCCCAGGAAGTCTCTCACCACCTGGTACCCCACCCTCACCTTCCCTGGAGGGCCCAGAAAGTCCCTCACCACCTGGGACCCCACACCTCACCTTCCCCAGAGGGTCCAGAAAGTCCTTCACCACCTGGGACTCCACCCTCACCTTCCTTGGAAGGACCAGGAAGTCCCTCACCACCCGGGACCCCACCCTCGGGAGCAGCCAGCCCAGGACCCGTGGGACCAGTAAGCCCGGTCCTAGGTCACCAAGTGCCTACCCCAAGCCCAGGCTCAAACTTCCCCCCAAGCATCTCCAGCTCCCGGGCCAGCCCTGCTGTGTTGTGGTCCCCACACAGTGACCTTGAGCCTTCCGGAGTTGTGATTGGTGGTAAGTTTTGGCAAAGGGCTACAAGCTTTGTAATATACATGTTGGTGTGTGTCCCTGACATCAGTATGTGGGTCATGATGTATTTTTTCTTCCTTTCTTTGTGAAAGGACAAGAGGTCGTGCTGCAGGCTGGGCTGTCAGCGCATCACCATCTCCTCAAGATGGTCCTGACCAATGACGTCACCCACCCACACCTCCACATGACACTGACTAATGTCCTTATTTCCCATACAGGGGTACCAACTATTGATGACCTGCTGCAGGCACACAGGGGGGCACAGCAGCACATGGACCGTGCCCACCGAGAAGGTCAGCAACATTTGGATTGGTTGGGTGCGATGATACTGTTCCTCCAGGCAGCTCAGTCCGCCATTGCCCCTACTCCTGAATATCCCCCCCAATAATGTGGCCAATGGTCCGCCATTGCCCCTACTCCTGAATATCCTCCCCAATATTGTGGCCAATGGCCTTTGTTTGTAGTTGTCCATGTTGGACATATTGTTTGTTTGTGTTGCCATGTTGGCACCTTTCTTTTTTAGGCCTCATTGGCCTTTTTTTTTACGGAAACAATAAATGTGAGTGCAAACCAAAATACTGTGTGATCCCTTGTCTCACCACACACAGGGACACCTTTGGGAGGTGACATTGTTGAACACAACACATGGCTAATGACTTTGTGTAGGTGTGCAGTGTGACATGATAATGACCTGACCATACTGTACCATTTCAACACGGATGAAGCCATAATTGACATCAATGTCTCCAATATCACACCCACATTATCAAACACACAGACACAAACATACTTGCCAATGTCGGCCAGAGAAGACTCATAATTTCTCAATACTCACACATGTCACCTAGGGATAGGCTCCTGTCTGCTACAATGACACAACTATGTTATTGTGGACATGAGGCCTCTTCTTCTGCCACACAAACATCACCATTACACCCACAACACACTACACACACAACCATACTGCTAAACCTGACACATATGTGGACGTAGGTATGGCAAATAATAGTGAGGTTTATTAAACAAGTCCTGGTGTATGTAGTTTGTAATGATGATGTGTTTGATTGATCTATTGTGTGCCACAAAATGGATGGATGGCTTTCCTTGCCACAAAACACCCTCCTCATTGACAATCTATTTTGCCTTCGCTATACAGGATAATGTACCAAGGAGGCCTCTGTGGTTAGTTTAGTGGAACATATGAAATGTGGGCATATAGTACTGCCCTTTACCAGACAGAATGGAAGAATTCTGGTGATACTGAGATGTGGAGTGGCCCATGTCGCTTGGGAATGTATGACTGTGAAGATCCGGCCTTAACAACACAACAGGGATGTGTGTTGGACATGATAACTATGCGATTGTCAGCAGCGTGGGATGATGATTTGTCAATCATCTATCTGTGTGTTTGAGTTTGGTATTTTCCTAGGCCTTGTGGTAGTACATATACATTATGGGCAGCTATATGGGGGTATGGTAATTATGTCACAATTTGGATGATGGAGATATAGTTGTGGAGGAGGCCCATGGGTGTAGTGATAACAGGTGTTGTTGTGAGGCAGTGTAATGTTGTTTGTGACTGTTCAATGGTGCAATCTATGTGGGTGGCCATATGAGCAGAGTCTGCTAGGATGTGGGTAACTGACTAGGAGATGTGTAGGGAAGGAGGTAGTGGTTATTTTTGATGCCTGATAATGTGTTCTTTTGATGATAGGCTTTTTTTGTTCCTTTTGCAGGGGTTGGTACGTGAGATCATCATGGACCCTGATGGAGATGTTACTGTGGTTCTTGCCTTGGTGGAAGAGGACTTGTGGCTGGAGGAGAGAGCTGAGAGGTTGCGGGCTCGCAGACCATGGCATGTGTGGGTTCGGGATTGGCTTCGGCAACGGGACAACCTGAGTCGCATGCGCCTGCTGCATCAGCTGGAGGATAGTAGTCCGCATGATTTCAGGAACTATCTCCGTATGTCCGATGACTCTTTCACATTCCTCTTGGAACGCATAAAGCCATTGATAGCCCGACAGGACACTTTGATGCGTCGAGCTGTGCCACCTGAGGATCGTTTGGCTGTAACTTTGAGGTTCCTGGCAACAGGTTATTCGAGGACAGACTGAGCCGCCTGATACCCGAGACGTGTGAGGCCATCGTGAGTTGTCTGCTGCCATCCTACATGCAGTTACCAACAACCCCTGCTGGATGGATGTTGCAAGAGGTTTTGTCGATCGATGGCAATTTCCAAACTGTGGAGGTGCATTGGATGGTAAGCACGTGAGGATCACACAACCCCCTAACACGGGGTCCTTGTATTTTAATTATAAAGGATATTTTAGCGTTGTCCTCATGGCCCTGGTGGATGCTCACTATGAGTTCCTCTACATGGAAGTTGGCATGAACGGCCGTGTCTCAGATGGGGGTGTGCTTGCACACAGCTCCTTGGCTGAAGACGTAAGGAGAGGTGCTCTGAACTTGCCCTCAAATTGATGAGACAACCGGTCATCTCATCTTTGCGTTTGTGGGGGATGAAGCCTTCCCACTTCAGGCTCACCTACTATGGCCATATCCCCAGAGGACGGTTACTTCTGAGCAGCACATTTTCAATTTCCGGCTATCCCGGGCTCACCGTGTGGTTGAAAATGCATTTGGGATCATGGCCAATAGATTCCGCGTGTTTCATACATCTTTGCATATGAAACTGGAATCTATCGATGTGGTAGTGCTAGCCTGCTGTGTGCTGCATAACTTCCTGCGTCGTAGGGGTCGGTCATCATACACGCCGGCAAGTTATGTGGATTCTGTGGACCCCACAAGAGGGGAGCTCCGTCCCGGGGATTGGCGTGCTGCCGACCATGGTGTGGCGCCACGCCAGCCACTGAGCCGGGGTTTGAGTCAGCAGGATGCCAGGAGCAACAGAGACGCATACTGCTCCTACTTTAATGGCCCCTGGGGCAGTGGCCTGGCAGCACCAGCAGGTGTCGGGTGGCTGGTGTTGTCAGGCAGCAACATCAGGTGGAGGGTGGAGTCACCAGGGTGGCTGCACCAGGAGGATTATGGTGGTGCTTTGTTTATGTTCGGTGCTTAAACATTGGTTAGTTAGTTTTGCTTTTTTTTTATCTGTACTCTGAAATGTTTGGGTATGGCCATTCTTTGTGATCATTTTCTATTTATTTGTGTGATGTTGATACTTCTGTTTTTAATGTTTTGTGTGTGTTGTTATAATTCCTTTTTTTGTGCACAAAAAGTACCACTAAAAAAAAAATAACCAAACTACCTGTGACTGTCGTTACTTTTCAATACAGGGAAGTTGCACATAGCTTTATGCTGTGCACTGAGGTATGTGGTATGTTAAATGGTATTGATGGGTCCGTGCAGAATTGTCTGCTAATGTTCAGTACACAGGTCCAGCCCTTTGGCCCACACTGTATGCCGTGACTGTATGTACATGTCCATTATGATTTGTTTGCAAAACAAAAAGGAAGAGGGGCGCAAATGTGTAGGATCCCCTTATTAAGAACGTCTAAGTGGAGTGGGTAGGTGACCACTCACCTTATGGGGTTGTACAAGTCCTGCACAACCCGGTCTACCAGCCTCCGCCGCCTGCGGTATGTGCGCTGCCTCTCCGCTCTCCTCTCTCCTGGTCCTCAGAACAGGACCTATCCGGTCACGTGACTGCGAAACCGAATTTGCATCACCGCTCTTTGTTGTGGTTTACCAGGGAAACGCCAGGTCCTCAAGGCAGATCGTTTGTGCTGTTCCTGAGCTGCTCCAGCCACCAGTCCCTCACAAAGGGAGTGGTTTTCATGCAAAAAGTAGTAATGGCGGTCTGATTAGGAACGCTCTAAGGATCAAGCAGACATGTAAGATGTTTTAATAAATGGCAAACCTTTTATTAAATTCTTAGCTCCCCTCACAGCTCCACTATGCGTTTCAACTGTATAAAACAGTCTTCATCAAGTGGTGTCAAGACTGTGAGGGGAGCTAAGAATTTAATAAAAGGTTTGCCATTTATTAAAACATCTTACATGTCTGCTTGATCCTTAGGGTATGTGCACATCAGTCGTTTCTGCTTCTTTGCAGAACGACCGGGAACCGGTGGAGACTGGCAGAAATTGAGTTTTCTGCACTCGCTAGTGTCCCTGGTTTTGTTAGCAATTTGCTAACGTTTTGCGATCGCTTTACTAGCGGTCGGACAGCGTGTTCCTGGCGTTTTCCCCGGCGTGTTCCTTAGCGATTTCCAGACTGGTCTTTGCTGCACTTGTTCAGCTGGACCCGCTGGAAAAACGCTAAAAAGAAGTCGCTTGCTCTATCTTTGACAACCGGTCGGAAACCGGTGAATAAACTGAAATTGTCAAGAAGAAAAACGTTGTAATGTACACAGCGTTTTCTAAACTCCATTGACTAGCATGTTAATCCTACCGGTGGGTAGGATTAACATAAATTAACATAAAACTCAGCGGAAAACGCCGACGGAAACCGGTAAAAAGCAGCCCACAAAACGACTGATGTGCACATACCCTTAGAGCGCTCCTAATCTGACCGCCATTACTATTTTTTTTGCATTATGATTTGTTTGGCCACATGGGAATGTGTCCACACACATGGCGAATGCAATGGTGTTTGTGGGGGATGTAGGTACACTTCAGTACACACACGAAACATGTGTGCACACACATAGTTCAGCCATGGCAGCTCTGGCATGGCGTGGACCAATACAGGCACATATGTGTATAGTGTTGTTTGTAGCTTACCGCCATAACCTACAGACGCACACATAGCCATTCTTAGTGTAATTCACTGTAATGCACAAGACCGCTCATGTGTGACACTTTGGCGCCTCAAAAGTGTGTTGCAGGAGCCACAATTGATTACACGAGCATGTATTTGTGACAAACTCCGATATAAAATGGCGTCATGTATTAGCCAGCCTTCAAGAGCAGGCTGACCAATCGTAACGCAGTTGTGTTGTCCAATGAGCGTGTATGGGGCGCGGTGTAAACCACTGTGGCACGCCTATCTCCTCGCTGCACTGAACATGTCCGCCCACATTGCCTTTGAGATTGCGGCGTAGGAAGCGATGATGGAATGAGGCATGATTGGTTCTTCTGTAGGTGAGGCGATTTCCGGAGAGACACATCGCCTTAGCTTCAGGGCAAATTGCGGTGTGTGGCACCGCCATCGGCGATCTGAGGCGGGCACGAAAAACGTGAGCGCGCACGTCATATCGCCACACATCGCCAGCCGAGATTGCGGCGTGTGACGGTACCTTTACACTTTGCTGCAATTCTAAGACACAGCGTTTGTGATATAACCAAAATTATTTATGCAGTGTCAAAAAATCACTAAAATCTCATCTTGAGTGTCACAATTCCTCGGCTCAATATGTCTTGGACTTGGACGCAGTGAGTGGCAGTTATTCTGCCCTATAAAATCAGTGCCATGCTGAGCTGTCAGTTTGGAGAATGACAGCTCACTTGTCCAATCTAGTGCTGGGATGTGCTGAACCATTAGTATGTTGATTGTCAGCTCAGCTGTCCAATCTAAGGCTAGGAGATGCTGGGTTTCTTTAGGAGTTCCCAATTCTGAGTGCTTGTGTGGCACCCTGCTCACACAGGTAACCAAAGACTCACCAACAGAATGGATGGGTTTCCACAGTAGGTACACAAGTTCAAACAACACCTTCCACCCCAACCCAGTAGGGGGAGCTCAACTTGCTGTTCTTAGGCAAGATCCCCTATATATACTGGTGCTGGGTGCGGAGTTAGCGGGTGCAGTTGCTAAGAGAACTGTGAAGACGTCCTGGTGGTCGGAGCCGTGCTAGGCCTGAGCCAGAGACAACTGGACAACCTTCAGCCTAGCTATTGCAGGGACCCAAGAGTGGGGTCGAAAGCGAGACGTAGGAACAATGGAGAAGTAGCAGCCTGGGGACCGAGGAGTCATCTTGGTTCACTCCAGAAAGCACCCCGGACACCGGAGTCCGAGTCTGCAGGAGAGCACCCAGCCCAGCAGAAAATACCGGTTTTCTGTCCATACTTCAATCCCCCGGCATCTGTAAAGCCACCAACAAGGGAGCCAGGCACCGCAAGAGAATCTATAGCGGCAGTCCAACGAGGGTTACCCAACACAGCACAGGTGAGAGGAGTGCAGAGGAGGCCAGCCAAGTTCCATACAGGGCAGGGACTTCACACAAGGGAAAAGAGACGAGGAAGCCCTATGCCCACTCACTGTGGAGATCCAGAAGTGCTACCTGAACACCCGGCAGTGTTCTGGACTTTTACCCGCAATTCCATCAGTAAAAGGTAAAGAAACAAACTCCGGTGTGTGTGTCCATTCCTCTACCCCTGACGCTGCCATTTATAGAGACTATTCCAGCTGCCGTCCAGCAAGGCCAATTCCCTGCTTTCATCCCAAACCATTTACTACTAGAGCCCCGTGGACCCAGCTCCGCCTGTGGGGAGCTTCAACACCTAGCTGCCCGTACATCATCCCTGGGGGCCCAAAACAGCGCTGGTGAAATTACCAGAACCACAGGTGGCGTCACGACAAACTTTTATTCTCTTTACTACCATTCCCTAACTCCTTTACCAGTTGACCACCAGGGCCACGGGTCTGGGCAGGCCACCAGTGACATCCCAACCACAGCAGGGCCCAGACACCCGAGTCCCCATAGGCCCCTGGGCTAGTCAACTTTAGCGTCACAAACAGGATCCCGTGCCCAGTGCAGTGTACTGTGTGCCATGTTTAATGACTGTGATTTGTGAACTGTTAAATTGAGCCGCCGCCCATTACTGCACTGGGGAGCGGGAAGAAAGGGGGTGTAATGGCCGAAAGAGCGCAAAGCTAAAACCCCGCCCCTTGCTCTGCTGGATACTTCCAAAGTGCAGCGGCCTAATCAAGAAATTCCCGAACACTTAACTCCCTGTTTATGGAGTCCTAAAGCTGTTGAACTATTAAAAAGACTGGCCATGATTTACTAGGGGGGCCCTAAGATGTCTGCTACGTCAAGCGACGATGAAAACTCTTACTTAGAACCTGCAAATAACCATGAAGCAGGCATGGCTGCCGCTGGTGGAGCCTCTGACCCACTGGGCGCCGTAACCCAGAACATGGTGATTTTGCTACCGTATATCCTGGGTGCTAAGTGGCTGCCTCAGTACAACGGCCGTCCAGATACCTTGTCAACATTTAAGAGAAAGATCTGCAGTGTGTTAGACATGTATGCAATGACTGGCAAGCAGCGCGCCGCTGTTGTATTAGGACAGTTAATCGGTGCAGCCGAGCGGGTGATTGAAACCTGGTCCGCCGCTGAACGGGGCTCAGTAGCTACAGTCTTTGACAAACTGAATGTTATTTTTGAAGACTGTAATGAGGCTGACATCAGAATGCGCTTTTACCACTGTTATCAACAGCCGGAGGATGATATCCGAGCATACGCCTGGCGCC
Source organism: Allobates femoralis (assembly GCA_033576535.1). Taxonomy (NCBI): domain Eukaryota; kingdom Metazoa; phylum Chordata; class Amphibia; order Anura; family Aromobatidae; genus Allobates; species Allobates femoralis. Next base: position 717,107,898 of record JARQOC010000003.1, read on the forward strand.
TGCAGGAGGCACTGCAGGCTCTGAAACAAGTCAACCCTGCTAGTGTAGAGCAAGAAAACAAATTGTTGAACAATTCATCCGGGGGCTATGGTCACCTGAGGACAATAGAACACTGCGTTGGTGGTCCCTAAGCCACCCGGATGCTGACTTCCACACTTTTTTCCACACTTTTTCGGACATGGCCATAAAAGGGTTACAACCAGTAGAGACCCCCGAAGCTGTTATTTGGCGATGGCGCAGTGGCCAAGCTCAGGCAACTGTAACACCAGTTCCTGTACCTGCAGCTGACAGCAATGTACAGTTTACCAACTCTGACAAGATTGACACCTTGTGCGCAGAGGTGTGCCAGCTGGGTAAAAATATAGCCACCGTCATGGAAGCCTTACAGCTGCGGTCAGGGCCAAAGCCTAAGCCACAACCTCTGATCCAGCTCGCTGACAGTCCGGAGGATGTCCCATGGATGAAAGGAGGAAAGACCACGTCGTCCCAAGGGAGGGCCACCGACCGCTACAGCGCTACAGGAAAAACCAACTGCCGTCGTTGCAGCAAGACCGGCCATATTGCAAGATACGGTCCTGTAAACGAGCAGACCCTGGGGGCTGGGGCAAAACCTCAGGAGTAGCTCAACAGGGCCCATCAGCCTGGTATGATACTTACATCGGACAAAGATCGTTCCTGTTTATCATACTAGATGGCATCTCAATACCTGCATTACTGGACACTGGGTCACAAGTGACCACCATCCCTGATATCCTTTATAAGAAATTCTGGTCATGTGATGAACTTAAGCCACCAGATATGAACCTCAATATTTATGCTTCTAACGGTGAACCACTTACCATAGTGGGGGGTTAGAGAAATACCAATAAAAGTGGGGAGGGTAGAATTACAAGACCAGGGGATCATTGTTGTAGCAGGAAATCCAAATAACCGGGATCCTTACATCCAGTGGCGTAACTAGCTTGATCCGGGCCCCGGTGTAGGATTTTCTCCGGGGCCCCTCATGTGAGGAGCGGGGGGGAGGGGTAAGGGGGTGGTGCTAGTAGAAATTTTTGAGCTTGACCCCCCTCACATGAGGTGCGGGGGGGGGGATATGTGCTGGTTGAGTTTCGCTGCTGCCTGTCACACTTACCACTGCTGCCATAGGCCTCCAGTGTCCTGCGGTCTGCAGTGAGGAGGAGAGCAGGGGCATGCAGAGCTGCAGTAAGTGAGGTTTCTCTCATTTCCCGTCCTCCCTCCTCTCTGGCCGGCGCTATCGCGGTCGCGGCGGCCGGCTGTAAGCACAGGACACGAGGCCCCCCCAAGGGGGTGCGGGCCCCCCCAGGGGGTGGGCCCAGTCTCAGCCGCAAGCACTGCGACCACAGTAGTTACGTCGCTGCTTACATCGTTCTTCGTACACATGTTGTTAGCAATTGTCTGGGTGAAGTGTTGTTCTTACTCCAACAGATTGCGGACACTGCCAAACCCGGGCAGAAGAAGGTTCTTCAGAGAGAGATAAGAACCCTACTACACCAACAACAGGTAAAACTGACCGGTGGTAAAATTGGTAGTGCACGAGTAACAGACCCACTTTCCTATTGTGATACCCCCAATGAGTGAAATGATGATCTGGTGTCGAGCAGCTATAGGCCTAAGAGGGCAGGACTATCAGGCGGTAGTGGAGCCCATCAGTTCAGAACACAGGCCTACACTCTTGACAGCCAGAGGGGTAGTTGATGTACGCAAAGGGAGAATGCCAGTCTGCATTTTGAATTGTGGGAGTGAAGAGGTCAAACTACCCAGGTATACTCCCGGGCCACCAACAAGGGAGCCAGGCACCGCAAGAGAGTCTATAGCGGCAGTCCAACGAGGGTTACCCAACACAGCACAGGTGAGAGGAGAGCAGAGGAGGCCAGCCAAGTTCCATACAGGGCAAAAGCTGCACACAAGGGAAAAGAGAGGAGGAGACCTTACGCCCACTCACTGTGGAGATCCAGAAGTGCTACCTGAACACCCAGCAGTATACTGGACTTTTACCAGCAATTCCATCAGTAAAAGGTAAAGAAACAATCTCCGGTGTGTGTCCATTCCTCTACCCCTGACCCTGGCCAGCAAGGCCAATTCCCTGCTTTCATCCCTAACCATTTACTACCAGAGCCCCGGGGACCCAGCTCTGCTGGGGGGAGGTTCAACACCTAGCTGCCCATACATCATCCCTGGAGGCCCAAAGCACCGCTGGTGAAATCACCAGAAGCTACAGGTGGCGTCACGACAAACATATATTCTCTTTACTACCATTCCCTAATTCCTTTACCAGTTGACCACCAGGGCCACGGGTCTGGGAAGGCCACCAGTGACATCCCAACCACAGCAGAGCCCATACACCTGAGTCCCCATAGGCCCCTGGGTTAGTCACTTGCCTAGCTAGTTATCTGAGCAGTCAGTCTCAAATCACTGCTAGCTGCAGCATTTATTCATTGGTGCATGTTGATCTCCTTACAGAGGCTAAGGAGATCAACATGCACCAATGAATAAATGCTGCAGCTAGCAGTGATTTGAGACTTACTGCTCAGATAACTAGCTAGGCAAGTGACTAACCCAGGGGCCTATGGGAACTCCAAGACACGGGTGTATTGCTGTCAAGTTGGGGCGTAAGGACTCCCAGTGTGCGGCACAACTCAAGAGTGAGCAACATGAATGGTATGAAAGGAAGGCCCTGAAGATAGGTAAAGGGAGTCACCTCCTGACACTGACCTGTGTCTGCACTGTAATCTCCCTAACCTCTATAAGAGTCCTTTTATCATCACCATCATGTGCCTAGGCTATCGCTTGCCCTGGACTCACCCCGGTTAGTGTGTAGGCCAGCAAGAACACTAGTCTCACTACTTCAGTAATCCAACACAAGGTAAGGGAGACAGAAGGAAGACAGACACAAAAAGATAAAGCCCAAAACTTCTCAATTGCAGCACAACACCAATGCTGCAATAGTCACAAATCCAGCTTTTTCCAGAGACTGGTTCTTTCCAAAGTGGTCAGTAAAGAAACAGATTCTATCACCAGCAACAGATGGTAAGACACGTGACTCTTTACAGTGGATGGGAGTGGTCACCAAAATACTTCACCTGAGATTAAGGTTTACCAAGAGCAACCAGAAAGGAAAGAGTCCTTAACCCCTGCAGCACCAAAAGAAAGTATATACATTAAATACAAGTTATAGATCTGCGATCCATAAGGCGTTTTAACTTTCAGGTCTCAGACTTTCCAGAGGTCTCCTCTGGGTGAGACAGACTTGTGACACAAATTTTGGACCTTCTCTTAACATCCATTTGCCTTGCCACTTTACTATTATCCGCAGTCTTCATGATAATCTGACCCTGTACCGTTAGCTGACTACCCCTTTGTCTTTCTGCTTAGTTCACAAAGTGCTCTCTTGATATCTGACCCCAGAATATTTGACTACCCTGCCTCATGGCTTGTCCATGCATAGTGACTAGCGTCACTTAAAGGGGTTGTCCGGGCTTATTTTTTATTTCATATTTATATCTAGGCTGCAAAATGTTGACAATCTGCAATATACATGTTGTCAACATTTTGCAGGGTTTCCTAGATATAAACACATTTACTGCTGGCAGAAAGTGTCCAGGGGGTGTGATTGTGCATACTGGTCGTTTACACCTACTGTAGCACAATCACACCCCCTCCCCTATACCTAGTATGGCCAGCCAACCCCAGGCCATACATGCCCGCCCCCTCCCCACTGTACTCTATTGAATGCCACCACTCCCAGGGATCCTACTGGCCGCCCCAGCCCCTAAATCACCACCCACCCTCTGCAAAACAGCGGTCCCCAGTGCACTGATACAAGGTGCCGAAACCACTGCTGTGAAAGCGATTCCGGCACACTGTGTCAGTGCAGCCGGGGACCCGCTGCATATGTGTGCTGCTCTCACCCTCCATGTCCTGTGCAGCCGGTCCCGGTCCGCCCAGTCCCGGTCCGCCATGGTCCCGGTCCGCCCAGTCCCGGTCCGCCATGGTCCCGGTCCGCCCAGTCCCGGTCTTGTGCAGCCGGGGTCTGCACTGCAGCCGTATCTGTGCTGTGTGTGTGGAGCGGTGCCCGTCGCTTGATCTCTTCAGACCTCCAGTACCATAGAGCTGGTGGAGCGGTATAGAGAGGACCGCTCCACAGCCTCTTCTCTATGGTACTGGAGGTCTGGGGAGATCAGGCGCCGGGCACCGCTCCACACACACAGCACAGATACGGCTGCAGTGCAGACCCCGGCTGCACAAGACCGGGACTGGGCGGACCGGGACCATGGCGGACCGGGACTGGGCGGACCGGGACCATGGCGGACCGGGACTGGGCGGACCGGGACCGGCTGCACAGGACATGGAGGGTGAGAGCAGCACACATATGCAGCGGGTCCCCGGCTGCACTGACACAGTGTGCCGGAATCGCTTTCACAGCAGCGGTTTCGGCACCTTGTATCAGTGCACTGGGGACCGCTGTTTTGCAGAGGGTGGGTGGTGATTTAGGGGCTGGGGCGGCCAGTAGGATCCCTGGGAGTGGTGGCATTCAATAGAGTACAGTGGGGAGGGGGCGGGCATGTATGGCCTGGGGGTGGCTGGCCATACTAGGTATAGGGGAGGGGGTGTGATTGTGCTACAGTAGGTGTAAACGACCAGTATGCACAATCACACCCCCTGGACACTTTCTGCCAGCAGTAAATGTGTTTATATCTAGGAAACCCTGCAAAATGTTGACAACATGTATATTGCAGATTGTCAACATTTTGCAGCCTAGATATAAATATGAAATAAAAAATAAGCCCGGACAACCCCTTTAACGACTTGCCCTATATGTTTTTACCCCATCAATGGATCCAGTTCATACACACTGTGATCACGTGACAAATATGACTGATGGTTCAGTATCTGGACAGGGAACTCCAGAAACTAGAATCCTCACAGTTCCAGCGGCAGTGTCAGTTTTCTAGTTGTATGGGTGCTTTCCAAAGTTCTCCAATACTGACGGAAGTTATAACTTCAGTACCTTCTGAAAAGTGATGGGTCTCTCCTGAACCAGTAGTAGCTCTTCCTTATAAATTTTCAGGGGAGAAAAATTAATTTAGTGTTCACCGAGACCTGTAGGCTATTTTTTTCCTTACAACCCCAGTCGTCAGTGAATGAGTCACAGCAGGTGGGAATAATCATGTCCATCATGCGAGAATGCCTTCAGGTTGGGCATTTTCCTTGTTTCCACAACCCTGGAAAATTCTCCTGTTGACACCTTTTTTTGATGCCTTAGTGATGATATATGATGTACCTGACAGAGTCTAGGTCATGAAAGCAAAGATCATGAACCTAATGCAGGGGAAGCCACACTGTTGAGTACTATAGTTCCAAGTTCCAGCAGTGGTCATCTGAAGCTCTATGTCACGTCCCCACCTGGACCTGCTCCTGTGATTCCTGCCCCGGCCACTAGGCGTCGCCATATTGCATTTGTGGCTGAAGCTAGTGATGCATCCTCTTGTGGACCAGCCGCTGTGGTTTCTGCTCCTGTTACTGGGCATGATTGCCCAATGGATGGAGCTAATGATAATGGTGCTTTCTCCCCATTGGAGCTTGCTCCTACTATTCCTCCTCCTGTCACTAGGTCCTGTCGTATCACGTGTTTGGTGGTTTATCCACTAAACAAACATATGGTCAGGAGACATATGGTTAGGACTCGTAAGCGTGGTGGCCCTTGATGGTGGGTTACGAGCTTACGTTATTTTGGCCAAAATATCTACTAACACCTCAAATCATCATCTACTATAGTGTTTTGTTGCACCTTTTTATCTCTTTGCAGTTGAGGCTGAGCCTTCTGGGGGTGTCTGTCACTTGTGATGCATGTATTTGGTGTGGAGCGACCCGCCTTGTCTAACAGCTGGACGTGACCAAGAGGCTGAGCTCTGACACTGTGCCGCACATAGACCTGTGTGACTGATGCCCTGCTGGTAACCTTGTGTCTATAAATACCACTAGTCTCCTCCCTGTCAGCATGGCTGGTCGCAGGTGCCACAACCGCCCCCATGCTTAGGTGCAGGGGATTGAGCACCAGTATTCAGACACGTGTTGCCTCCCAGTGGAGCTGGCAGCCTCCTGCTAGGTACAATGGATATTTGACATGGCTACATTTTGGTGAGGTTATTTTGAAGTTTTATGTCCTATTTCGGTGATTTTTTTAAATGTTTGGTGGTTTAGCCACTAAACAAACATATGGTCAGGAGACATATGGTTAGGACTCGTAAGCGTGGGGGGCCTTGACGGTGGGTTACAAGCTTACGTTATTTTGGCCAAAATATCTACTAACGCGTCACGTCTTCATCTATAGTGGCATGGCTAAATTTTGGTGAGTTTTTTCCTCCCATATCCACCCTATATGTGATTCTGATGATAAAGGAGTTGCGCCTCTGCAGGCGCCACCTGTGGCTTTTGCTCCTGTCAACAGGCATCGCCATGTTCACACTGTAGATAATGCTGGTGTTGGGGGAAGAGGTCCTCGCTGTGGATTCTGGAGAGCGCAGGCTTGGCTCATCCACTAGGATTGGAGTGACTCGGACCTGTTGTGTTTTGCAACATGATAGTATTGATACGTGGGCAGTCCAGGTGGAGTCATTGGTTCCTGTGCTCCAGCCTATAAGGAGGTACCACTCCCTTTATCTTCCCTTGGATCTGTCTCACAAGTTTTCAGTAATATTCTTGGTTCCCCTTGCTAACTAGTGATAATATTCTGTCTTGTTGGTTTGACCTGTGCCTGTTTTTGGACTTTGCTTTTTCCTAACATTTTTGTACCTTTTTGTCCATGAATAGTGACTAGCGTCACTTAACGACTTGCCCTATATGTTTTGTCTCAAATTTTGACTCCGCTATCTGACTTTGCTATTACTCAGCTTTTATCCTTGCTTTCCCCCCAGCTTTTCCTTGTTTGTCAACCTCCATGTCTCTAGGCTGCAGCTCACCTATAGGCAGTAACCCCCTGGGCTCTGCTGTAATTCCAAATCCCTGTATAGGGGTAAAGGGTCTCGGGTGCTGCCTTACTAGAAGCTCAGTCAGTTACAGCAGGCAATCGTTACACTCTGTGGAATGATGCAGCTCTCATGTGCAAATTCCACAGAGGCCTTTCTGATATTCTTAAAGGAAACCAGTCAGGACGTTTTTACTTCCTAATCTATCATTACCTGTACCTGCAGCTTCCTAGCACATCCCTAACCATCCCTGCCTGAGTTAATACTGTCCTGGTAATGATAATGGTTGTAAAAAAAGACATTGATACTCACAATTTTGCATCACAGATTCATGCGTCTTTATATAAAATGAAAGGACATTTGGGGATATCACATTTCCAACAGACTCAAGTTAGAGGACAATGAACTTTTGAAACTTCTTATGTAAACTCTCACTTCGACTTATAGCTTTCTACAACTCACTGAAGAATATTCAGGTCCCCACAGGCCAATAATCATAGAACAATAATACAATCTGTTCCTCTTATCTTAGAATTTTGACTTTACTTTCCCAAGCTCCTCTACCCTTCCCTAGCCTGTCTCTGCTTTACGTCACCTGTCGTATTTACTACAGCATCTAACCCTGCTTTTTTTTTTGCTTATGTATATATGTATTTGTCTTCAGAATTTGTGTCATTATCAGCCTGACGAAGGGGCCATAGTGTCCCGAAAGATTGCTGTATTTACTATCTTTTCAGTTAGTCATTAAAATGTATCAACCACTGAGGACTCTCAGATTCCAATAATTTTCTATCTACTGACTAACAAACATTTTTTACCTTGCTATTTACTAGAAATTCCTAATGGCCGGGTCTAACATTGGCCTGATATTATGAATCTCCTGCTTAGTGCCAACTGCCAATACAAAGCTGGCATTAATCCCTTTATTACCCAGTTTGCCACCGGCACCAGGGAGACTGGAAGAGTCAGGATACAGCACCAGAAAATAGTGCCTCTAACGAAAGTGCTATTTTGTGGGGTGGCTGTAAGTTGCAATTCACAGCATGGTGGGCCCAGAACATTTGGGTGTCCAGTCCCACAGGATTCCAGTCTCCCAGCTGTGAAGTTGTACCTAGCTGGCAATCAAAAATATGGCGAGGCTCCATGTCATTTTATTTTTTATTTGTAGAGATAATAGAAAAAAAATTATGTGAAGCTTTGCCATACTTTTAGTTGACAGCCAGGTACAACTTGGCAGCCACAAACTGCCACCCATGCCCAGGTGCTTCGTTGTACCTGGCTGGCAACCAAAAATGCAGCAAAGCGCAACATTGATTATTTTTATTTATATAAAGAATGTGAAAAAAAAACAATGTGGAGCTTCAGTTTTTTTTTGATCGTCAGCCAGTTACAACTAGGCAGCTGGGGGCTGAAATCCTCAGCATAGAGAGACCCAAGCGTTCTGGGCCCTCCATGCTGCGAATTGCAGCCCGGAGCCGCCCCAGAAAATGGTGCATTCATTGAAGCATCATTTTCTGGCGCTGTACCCAGACTCTTCCAGTATCCCTGGTGCTGGTGGCAAACTGGGTAATAAATGGATTAATGCCAGCTTTTTTATTGGCAGCCATCACTAAGATTGAGATTTATAATGTCAGGCCAATGTTAGACCCAGCCATTAGGAATCTCTAATAAATAGTAAAAAAAAATACACCAGAGAAAAATCTTTTTATTAAAAAAAAACACAAACCAAATTCAGACTCCGTCTTTATTACTCCACACCCTCCGACATAGTCCAAAATGATGGTCCCACGATGCTCAATTGCCTCTGCTACATCCAGAGACTGCAGGAAGGGATCAAGTGTCCTCTTGTTTTGGTCTCTGAGGTCACAGTGATTGTGCACTGTATGGCAGATCATGCCATACAGTGCACAATCAATGTGACCCCAGAGGATGCAGCAAGGAGTCCTCTTGTTGCAGTCTCTGGGGTCATGATGATTGTGCACTTTATGGCAGATCATTGCCATACAATGCACAATCCGTGTGACTTCAGAGGCTGCAACAAGGGATCAAGTGTCCTCTTTTTGTAGTCCCAGGGTTCACAGTGATTTTGTACTATATGGCAGATCATTAATATACAGTGCACAATCCATGTGACCCCAGAGGCTGCAGCAAGGGATCAAGCATCCTCTTGTTGTAGTCTCTGCGGTCATAGTAATGGTGCAGTGTATGGCAATGATCTGCCATGCAGTGCACCGTCACTATGACCCCAGAAACTACAAGAGGACGCTTGATCCCTTGTTATAGTCTCTGCGGTCATAGTGATGGTGCACTGTATGGCAATGATCTGCCATCAAAACAAAGTATTCACTGATCTCAGGGAGACCAGTTCAAGAAAACACTGCGGGCAGCCGGCTAAAGCGCTCAACACAGTGAATTCCTAGGCCCATTGCCCCCTGGGAATTTAGAATATGCAAATAGAGTCTGTGGAGCCTCGTTTAGGAGTCTCAACACAGGACTAGCCAGATCTTCCTCTAGTGAAGGACCTAGCCATGATAACCACCATATTAAGTGGCCCTTTGAGTCAATATCCAGCTCTTTACAAGCTTAAAGACATGACAAGGGAATACCAAGGCCAGGTATCCATCCACAGACAGCTGTTTCGGGGTGTTGCCCCTCATCAGTGTGGAGTAGGATTCTGGCTAGGTGGGAGCAATGCCTAGTAGACCAACAAAACAAAGTATTCACTGATCTCAGGGAGACCAGTTCAAGAAAACACTGCGGGCAGCCGGCTAAAGCGCTCAACACAGTGAATTCCTAGGCCCATTGCCCCCTGGGAATTTAGAATATGCAAATAGAGTCTGTGGAGCCTCGTTTAGGAGTCTCAACACAGGACTAGCCAGATCTTCCTCTAGTGAAGGACCTAGCCATGATAACCACCATATTAAGTGGCCCTTTGAGTCAATATCCAGCTCTTTACAAGCTTAAAGACATGACAAGGGAATACCAAGGCCAGGTATCCATCCACAGACAGCTGTTTCGGGGTGTTGCCCCTCATCAGTGTGGAGTAGGATTCTGGCTAGGTGGGACTCTATTTGCATATTCTAAATTCCCAGGGGGCAATGGGCCTAGGAATTCACTGTGTTGAGCGCTTTAGCCGGCTGCCCGCAGTGTTTTCTTGAACTGGTCTCCCTGAGATCAGTGAATACTTTGTTTTGTTGGTCTACTAGGCATTGCTCCCACCTAGCCAGAATCCTACTCCACACTGATGAGGGGCAACACCCCGAAACAGCTGTCTGTGGATGGATACCTGGCCTTGGTATTCCCTTGTCATGTCTTTAAGCTTGTAAAGAGCTGGATATTGACTCAAAGGGCCACTTAATATGGTGGTTATCATGGCTAGGTCCTTCACTAGAGGAAGATCTGGCTAGTCCTGTGTTGAGACTCCTAAACGAGGCTCCACAGACTCTATTTGCATATTCTAAATTCCCAGGGGCAATGGGCCTAGGAATTCACTGTGTTGAGCGCTTTAGCCGGCTGCCCGCAGTGTTTTCTTGAACTGGTCTCCCTGAGATCAGTGAATACTTTGTTTTGTTGGTCTACTAGGCATTGCTCCCACCTAGCCAGAATCCTACTCCACACTGATGAGGGGCAACACCCCGAAACAGCTGTCTGTGGATGGATACCTGGCCTTGGTATTCCCTTGTCATGTCTTTAAGCTTGTAAAGAGCTGGATATTGACTCAAAGGGCCACTTAATATGGTGGTTATCATGGCTAGGTCCTTCACTAGAGGAAGATCTGGCTAGTCCTGTGTTGAGACTCCTAAACGAGGCTCCACAGACTCTATTTGCAATGATCTGCCATATAATCCACAATTACCATGACCCCAGAGACTACAACAGGAGGATGCTTGATCCCTTGCTGCAGTCTCTGGGGTCACAGTGATTATGCATTGTATAGCAGATCATTGCCATATAGTGCACCATCACTATGACTGCAGAGACTACAACAAGAGGAAAATTAATCCCTTGTTGTAGTCTCTGGGGTTACGGTGATTGTGCACTATATGCATGGACCCTAAGTGCTGTGATCGCTGAGGTCATAGCACTTGTGGTGAAACAGAGCCAGGGCACAGTGGCCACACAGATCTCTGTACCCTGGGTGTCACATCACTCTACCCCAGCCTAATCCATGCAGGCAGATCAGGCTGTGCTGGAGCAGCGGGCAGGTGGGTGGAGGGCACAGAAGTTGTGATGGCAGAAGGACAGACCTGGAGGGGAGCACACAGAGCAGGCCAGTGATTGGGAATAGGCAGTGGACGGGCGGCAGAGGCCATCAGTGGGCGGGCACAAGCGGCCTGCACCGCTGCTATGCTTCAGCTGATGGGAGTGATCGCTCCTATCAGATCACTTCTATCAGTGCTGTAGGGGATGATTTGTAAATTCATTGGAGCTCCCTCTGGTGGTTGTTGCTGGTGATGCAGCTGACTGTGTGGGCTTCACAGGTGAGGGTGATAATTGGCAATTTGGTTCTTGGAGCATATAATGGTTTCAAGTGGATCAATCCCTGCCAGTTGTTTTTTGCTCCTGGAGGAGTTCACATCTCTCTGATTTCTTCTGCTCTGTGGAGATCTTTGCAAGATAAGTGAATGTTTTTTTGATATTTTGTGGCACACTTTTGTGTGCTTAAGGATCTGCTTATGTTTTGTCTTATTCTGATTGTGGGTTTGCAATTTAGTCTGTATATTTTCTTCCTAGGAATTTTACCATTCACTATTATCTGTTATTTCTAGTTCTGCTGGCATTTGATTCACAGAAGTCTGCAGATATAGAGTTCGCCGAGTCTTAAGGTATCGTCACACGTGGCAATATTACTAGCAAATTCACTGGCAATTTGCTGGTTGCAGTGAAATCATGGACACATTGTTCTATTTTGTTGCCGTGTACAAATGGAACAATGTGTCCATGATTTCACTGCAACCAGCAAATTGCCAGTTAAATTGCAAGCAATATTGTCCCGTGTCACGGTACCTTTAGTGACTCATGGTAATGTTTATAATATCTGCGGTTGGTGGTTTTAGTGTTTTATACTGACCACAATAGTATTCTATCCTGTCTTTCCTATATTGCTAGTGTGGCCTCTTTTGCTAAACCTTACACTCTGCCTGTGTTTGTTTTTCCCTTCTCTTGTTTCCAAGTTAACATCTGTGGGGACTTGCTATTCTTTTGGGGTTCTGCTCTGAGGCAAGATAGCTTTCCTTACATCCATCTTCAGGAGCAGTTAGTTCTCCGCCTGTGCAGTGGTGTCTAGGTCTGGTTAGTTACAGTTGTGGCCAAAAGTATTGGCACCCCTGCAATTCTGTCTTATAATACTTAGTTTCTTCGTGAATATGATTGCAATCACAAATTCTTTGGTATTATTATATTCATTGAAATTTGTCTTCAATGAAAAAACACAAAAGAGAATGAAGCAAAAAGCAAAACATTGATCATTTCACACAAAACTCCAAAAATGGGCCAGACAAAAGTATTGGCACCCTCAGCCTAATACTTGGTTGCACAACCTTTAGCCAAAATAACTGCGATCAACCGCTTCCGGTAACCATCAATGAGTTTCTTACAATGCTCTGCTGGAATTTTAGACCATTCTTCTTTGGCAAACTGCTCCAGGTCCCTGATATTTGAAGGGTGCCTTCTCCAAACTGCCATTTTTAGATCTCTCCACAGGTGTTTTATGGGATTCAGGACTGGACTCATTGCTGGCCACCTTAGAAGTCTCCATTGCTTTCTCTCAAACCATTTTCTAGTGCTTTTTGAAGTGTGTTTTGGGTCATTGTCCTGCTGGAAGACCCATGACCTCTGAGGGAGACCCAGGTTTCTCACCCTGGGCCCTACATTATGCTGCAAGATTTGTTGGTAGTCTTCAGACTTCATAATGCCATGCACATGGTCAAGCAGTCCAGTGCCAGAGTCAGCAAAGCAACCCCAAAACATCAGGGAACCTCCGCCATGTTTGACTGTAGGGGCCGTGTTCTTTTCTTTCAATGCCTCTTTTTTTCTCTGTAAACTCTATGTTGATGCCTTTGCCCAAAAAACTCTACTTTTGTCTCATCTGACCAGAGAACATTCTTCCAAAACGTTTTAGGCTTTCTCAGGTACGTTTTGGCCAACTGCAGCCTGGCTTTTTTATGTCTCGGGGTAAGAAGTGGAGTCTTCCTGGGTATCCTACCATACAGTCGCTTTTCATTCAGACGCCGACGGATAGTATGGGTTGACACTGTTGTACCCTCAGACTGCAGGGCAGCTTGAACTTGTTTGGATGTTAGTCGAGGTTCTTTATCCACCATTCGCACAATCTTGCGTTAAAATCTCTCGTCAATTTTTATTTTCCGTCCACATCTAGGGAGGTTAGCCACAGTGCCATGGGCTTTAAACTTCTTGATGACACTGCGCACGGTAGACACAGAAACATTCAGGTCTTTGGAGATGGAGTTGTAGCCTTGAGATTGCTCATGCTTCCTCACAATTTGATTTTTCAAATCCTCAGACAGTTCTTTGGTCTTTCTTTTCTCCATGCTCAATGTGGTACACACAAGGACACAGGACAGAGGTTGAGTCCACTTTAATCCATGTCAACTGGCTGCAAGTGTGATTTAGTTATTGCCAACACCTGTTAGGTGCCACAAGTAAGTAACAGGTGCTGTTAATTACACAAATTAGAGAAGCATCACATGATTTTTCTAACAGTGCCAATATTTTTGTCCACCCCCTTTCTTATGTTTGGTGTGGAATTATATCCAATTTGGCTTTAGGACAATTCTTTTTGTGTTTTTTCATTGAAGACAAATTAAATGAAGATAATAATACCAAAGAATTTGTGATTGCAATCATTTTCAGGAAGAAACTGAGTATTATCTGACAGAATTGCAGGGGTGTCAATACTTTTGGCCACAACTATACATCCCACGGCTACTTCTAGTTGCAGTGTGTAGTCAGGGATTGCAGTCAGTGCAGTTACCAACGACTTCTACGGAATCTGTATGTTACTCATGAGTCATCGGTTCATAACAGGATGATAGCCACCCCCTCCAGAGCTCCATCTTATGAAAGGGGCTATGACAGCTCCATAGCTGAAGTGAAGATCACTGGGATTGGCTGTTCATCAGCCAATTACAGCGATTGTGGGTGGGGAAGAATCCACCTTCCCTGACACCAAGCTCTGGTGTTCTGTGTTAAGGATCACTGAACACCAGGGCCAGATGGCGGTTACCATGGCAATGGTGCTACAATCCAGCCATGACGTTGTGGAAGGTCACAAGTCAGGAAGTCACTGACTTCCATGACGTTCCACAATGTCACAGGTCGGGAAGAGGTTAAAGGTGAACAAGTCTGTATTTAACACTCATAGTAGATAACAAACGAGATTTGCAGCAAGTGAGCAAGTTCATCAAAACACAGAGCAAACTGATTAGTCTCTAGAAATATTTCTTGCACGATGATACCAATAAGGAAGTCTCTAGAAATAGTTCTCACAGGGAGAAGCCAATAGAAATACAGTCTATGAGTGTAATACCCCCAGGATGACCTGGGAACTAAAAGTTTCAGAAAAACAAGTCCAAAACATTTTTTGTGCAGTGCAGCTTTAAAAAAGGCCCGAAGTCCAGAACACTGCTACTACACAATAAACAATATTAGGAGCTGCAAGTACTAGCAGAGCACACACATGACATAAAGCTGGCAGAACAGTGGCAGAATCAGGAACACACAGAACAGGCAGCTTGTAGCAGAAGAGTAGCTGAAAGCAAGTGTGGTTGCTGCAGTTCAACTGTAGATGATGGAAGAGCCAGAACAGATTAGCAGGAAGTGGAGCAAACAAGAAAAGCAACAAGGAGCTAGGAATTTAAACTTAATATTAAAACATGGCTAGACGGTAGACTAGGGTTTATAAGGGCAAGGAAGGAGGATCACTTGAACAGAAGTGAAGCAGCGAACTACATCTTGGAAAAGGACTAGGATGCAAAAAAAGGTCATTATAGGATCCAGAATACTGACACCTACCTTCTTGTGGTGATTGTTCAGACTCAAATACTATCAGATACTTATTAGCAGTGGTTTGAAAAAGTGTTTAGACCATTTGAGCCTTAGTTTACCTATTTAAGGGTGGTTTGACACTTGCAGTTTTTGTACAGCGTCCTAATCCGTCCGAAACTTGTTGCTACCTGATCAGGCCTTAGAATGGGGACGTAGGCACATGCGGTGGCATAAGGTTTCCACCAGATCCTAACAAATGCTTCCTCCCCGGATGCACAAAGTTGCAATTTTGCGGCTGATTAAAAAAGCCTGATGTCACTGGATGCGGCACACTGCGGAAAAAAATAGAATGGGCTTCAATGGGCTGGACTCGGCTTCCACACTGAGCATGGCTAGATCCCCTCCCAACACCCTCCCATTAGGCATGTCCTATAAAAAGTTTCAACTTTTGATGGATCAGGCAAAAGAAAAAGATGCAATTGTATGCAACTGCAACATTTTTTGCCTGATCCGAATCAGGCATAGTACCTCTGTATTTGCATACAGTTGCACAAACAAACCCGGATCCAGTCGGATGCGTTTTCAGCCTGATTACACCTGAACGCAAGTGGGTAAGCAGCCTAAAACAAGTTAATGTCTTGTCTGGGACTAAACAATTTATGATCTACCCATAGGGTCTGTCACCCAGTACTTCCCATCGTTAAACTCCATTTAGCTTCCATGTTTCCCAGATGTAAACTGTGTATGTTGGGAACACTCCTATTCAAATGAAATATGTCAGCTGCTGTATTAGATTATTTCAACTGTAATATGAGGATTTAGGTACTGATGGCTGATTGCTTTCCCTCAGATGTTATTGTAGAGCATGTTTTGTCACTTGGTATCCTGTCACTGGAATTTTTCTAGATGACAAAATTGTGAAAAATGTACCAGAAAAATACAATCTACTAATATATCAGCACATTTAATACAAACTGACATTTTAATTGTGTTTCATTGAATGATATAAAACATTTCAACCATCATGTTGCGTTATGCTGATGCGATATCCTTTTATTATTGTGGCATTTCCTCTTTTTGATAATTTTATATCACTCCAGTTTAGGATTACTTGAAAATTGGATTACTTTGCACAGAATCATGCTGAAAAGAATATGAACAATTGTGCATATGAATTTTTATTTCATGTATCATTTATCTTTGTCCAGATAGATTGTATTTAATAAATGATTTTGTCATTGCTATTCATTGTATCCATTGATCACTGTGCAAAGAAGACATGCCACCACTTTATCTCTTATAGCTCCTATAACTAATGTTAGAGGGTTAAATTTTTCACTTGCTTTTACATTTGCTAATTTCTAGTTTACGTTTCTATTTGTATATTGTCTTCCATGTAATAAAGAATCCATGACCCTACACCAAGATTTGTTTTATTCCATATGGCAAAAGGACAACAATAGCAAGTCCACATACATAATGTGCATAGTTCTACAATTGAAGGAGATATATTATATAACTGTGAATTACCCTATATCAAAGTATTAGACTGTACAAATCACCATTATAATCAAGGTTAAAGACTGTTTGTGTAGATTCATGTTACCTTATGATGCGATGCCCAATGTGCGTTTCACCTAACCTCTTCTTCGGCAGCTTGGTTAACAGACATGGTTTAAATAGTGTAGTTTGTTTGTGTGGTAAAGGGACAAGAAGGGAAAAGAACCCCTGGTATATTGGCAGATATAGTGGCAAATAGAAAAGGAAACAAAGAAATAGATATGATTTCACACAAATATGTGTAGGTGTTTTTTTAAGAGTTTTAATTTCAATGGGGCAAAAGGGGGGTTATTTGAACTTTTTATGGTTTTTGGGTTTTTTATTCATATGTTTAAACACTTTTTTGTCACTTCTTTTATTTTACATGCCACCTTAGGGCATCTCAGCACTACAATATCTGATCACTCCTGCTGTTTACAGCCATAATGATCCATGGCTCTGAACAGCAGAAGTGATCCCTTCTAATACTTCATCAGCTGACCCCGTGCGATAATGGTAAAACATTGAGCCCCAATCATCACATCATGGGGCAACTGATGTCAACAGGGAATAGTGCGATCTCCACTGAACCGTTTTAGAACACGCTGCCAGTGATTGACAGCACGATCTGAAGGGGTAACAGTGCCGGTGGGATCGCTGATCTGCCTACATCTGTTAGCTGCACTTGCCGGATGATAAGATCAGCCAGCAGGTGCTGGAAATGATGCGGGCTCAATGTGTGAGCTCACTTCAAAGGGAGAGAGCACGACCAAGAACGTTCCACTACGACCTTGGTCGTGAAGGGGTTAAAATGAACTTTATCTATGGTTCAACCTCTTTAATGGGAATGCGTTTACTTTTACTTTTTATAAATAATTATGAATAATATACAGTATATATTATTGTTATGTTAGCACTAGTGACTTTAAAGTTCAGTGTTTGTATCGAATACAGACTTTACAGAAATTTTCAGTGTTCAGGTTTGGAGTTTGGGTGCTTTATGTACACAAATCACTAGAGCGAGTTTCGCTGTGCTCAGGTACACTCAGTGCTCGGATCAGTGCTAGTCATTTGTATTGTTTGAATGGCTTGTGCTGGGGGTAAAATCAATATTATCAGATATAGTGTGTACCAAAAAAAATTACAAAACCCTGCCCTAGTTCCCCTGGAAGTGCTTTGCCTATGGATGGTTGTATATGGACATAGAGCAGAACTGTCCACTCAGTGAGGCTCAGGTCAAGTTTGGGTCCAGAACAGAACTCTATAAAAGTCTGACTGAACTCCCAGAACACGAACTTCCAATGGATCTGCTCATCTCTAGTTAGCACTCAATCATACTTCCATCACAAAGAAAAGGACTCCTTAATACACATACACCATGACTGCTCCTAACATTCAAGCCAGAAGAAAATAAAGACTAGCCACAAACATCTTCGGCTGAAAATCCAGAGCCAACAGATTCTCAACAAACAATAAGTCTATAGATATGGGTACTCAGCAGGTAGGTGAAGGAGTGCTGTGCTGCCGTGCCGAAAGATAACGTTGACAAATTCCTCAATTATACCGCAATTGAAGCCCATACCCAGCTCCCAAAATCACCTAAAGTGTGCCATCTATCATGTCTGGATACTGCTGATTGTAGATCTTTAGAGTACTTGTTAACTGGAGATTTTATGGTTATTTGACAATTCAAAACAAATCATAATTACTCACATCATGTCAACAACATATACTTACACCTCAATATAACTAAAAGCAATCAAAATTCCACTACAAAAACACAGGCTTATATCAGAAGATTTTACTAACCATTCACAATAATTTGCAATGAGATAAAAATGAAATTGCACTCACACTATTGTTATTCAATGAGACAATGTTCATCTGCAAATTTTTCCTCAGCTGTTTTCAGGGTTCTGCATATAAAATGTGGGAGCGCAATGTGAGAAAACATAGCATTGCACTCGCACCAATGTTAAACAATAGTTCAGAGCGTATCATCCTGTTCAAAATATTGCATGCTGCGAGCGACTGTGTATCTCGCCAATACAAGTCAATTGGTGAGAGAAAAACGTGTGGCACATGGACGGCACGCACAATGCGTTTTTTAACATCATCTTTTACATACTTTTATTTATAAGTTGGAATAGATAGATGAGTACATTAATAGATTGATGTGAGAGATAGATAATCAACAGCAAAGGTAATAGATATAAGCCAAAAAAAGCAACATCTTTATTAAGCATATTAAAAATAAGTACGGTAGCTATACATAATAACGGTGAATGAGCTCCACACAAGTATAAAAACACAATTTAAATAGACTGGGGGACACCTTAGCAAAAATAATATGAAATAATGAAAATTATATTAAAAATATCGTACTAAAAATACAGGTGGAAAATAAAGACAAACAACTTTGGACCCGTAGAAGCGTCAAAAGGCGCGAAACGGTTGCGTTGTCCTGCACCCCCTCCCTCCCTTGCTTGTGACCCCATAGTCTGAATAAAGCCGCATGGACTGTCAATCTAGATGAGTGCCGCATGTTTTTATTATCAGGTGGAAAATAAAGACAAACAATGAAGGTTATAATATTATTGACTAATAATTGTTCTATCCTGAAAGGAATATAAAATAATTCCCAACACGCATTTCGCACAGAAAGGCTTTGTCCAGATATATAAATATGGAAGACAGATAGATATTTAAGACAAAAATACAGCAGCACAGTTGATATTACCAATGGTTCAAATCTTCCTGGGGCATTTCTGAGACACTCCCTACTCTCACACTGTGAGAGCCGGCAGTTTGGCATGCAGTGATGTCAGTGAAGTTACTGCAGGTCACACTCTCTGGGTCACACAGTGGGTATCCCACGAGCCTGGGAGTATGACACATGGTGACTTTACTGCATGTCACACTGCCAGGTTGTGCAGAGTACTACGTGAGAGCCGGGAGTACCTGCTGTTTCAGCCTATATGGGATGCATTCTCTGAACGTGCCTCCATATGCTGGAAGACTGAGTCTTCATGAGCCCTCCACAGAAGTACATTGGACCTCTTTGGATTTGGATGGGAAATAAGTTGGTGAATAAGGCTCTCTCTTGTCTTTATTTCTTTACTGATTTTCTTTTTTATATGTCTTGCAAGTTTGCTGATATGTTCTACATCGGATTCTGTGGTCTATGTCAAAATCTCTAGACTACTGCAGATTTTTTTTGGGGAGGGATTTTTTCAACAAATTGGTTAAACAGAGAGTGTGATGGGTAGTGTTTTTTTTTTTTTTTTTAATTCATTATTTTAGCCTTTTGTATTATAATAAAGTAATAAATTATAATAAAGTTTATAAAAGTTAGTTTTGCACCTGCAGAACTGTGGCTTCTCAGTTCTTGAGAAGTCACACATCTGTGATGAGCTGCCGCAAACCCACCTCGCGCATGCGCAATGCGCATTGCGAAGTCAGCAATACACCCAAATGGGTGTACTGACGTCAGTATAGCCGGATATGACGCAATTAACATCATAGCGGCTATACAGCCCATCTACGGTGACGAGGAGGCTCTGTATTGTTTAGCACACCCATCAGGGCGTGAATAATTATGTTGCAGGCGGCGATGAGAAGCAACAGGGAACACTGAGAAGCCGCAGTTCTGCAGGTACAAAACTAACTTTTATAATCTTTAGAAATCGCCATTTTTGAGACAAAGGGATGGCTAGAAATCAATTATGATGGTGCAGGGACAGGTCTTAAAAGGCTGGGGCTGATTTTTAGGGGTCAGGTTCCTTTTAAACTATCAATTTCCCCTACTGTGGTAGCGGGAGCTGCTTCTCTTTGGAGCGGCTGTGATGTTAGGTAATATTGATCATGTTGCTTCAACTGCTTTTCCAGGTTTGCTAGAGTCCTAGACATCACAGGAGAGGCTAGGGGCACAGAGATCACTGCAAAGCTGGCTTTAAAAGGCAGCCAGTTGGGAAAACGCAGCTGCCAGCCCGAGCACTGCAGTCCAGGAATTTGACCAGGGGGCTGCAGAAGAGGTCATTGAGGGCCGCATACGGCCCTGGGGCCTGAGGTTCCCCAACCCTTCTCTAGATACTAACCATGCAGGGTGCCCAAACTTTAGCATTTGGCCATTTTTATTTTTATAATTTTTAAAAGATGAAAATATTTTTTTTTTGCCTAAAATATAAAGGAAATGTGTGATCTTTAATTGTATGCATTTTAGAGATCATTTCATTTTCAACTTGCTTAACTGTTCACAATAACACTAAAGGCCACGTTACACACACAGATATCTGTGACCAACATCTGAACAGATCTCTGGTTGCAGTGAAATCATGGACACATTGTTCTATTTGTACACAGCCACAAAATGGAACAATGTGTCCATGATTTCACTGCAACCAGAGATCTGTTCAGATGTTGGTCACAGATATCTGTGTGTGTAACGTGGCCTTAAGGCCCCTTTCACATCAGCGGTTCACTGATGTTTGCAGCCGATGTAGCAGGTGGCGCTCCATCTGCCGGATCGGCCACCTAATGGCTGCACTTGCAGCCCGGATCCGGCAAGCCCCATGCATTGTCTATGGGGCTTGCGGTCCGGTGCAGCAAGTGCGGTTCTGCTGGATGCAGCAGATCTGGCGTAACCGCACTTGCCGCATCGGCCGCAAGCCCCTTAGAAAATGTATGGGGCTTGCTGGATCCGGGCCACAAGTGCAACCATTAGGCGGCATATCCGTCAGATGCAGTAAATCTGCAGGATCTGCTGCACATCAGCGAAAACGCTGAAGTGAAAGGCCCCTAACTTTGATCAGGGGTGCCCTTACTTTTACTGGCACTGTATTGGCATTTTGTTTTCTGAAGACATGAAAAGGAATGCAAAGTGTGAAAGCAGCTTTATCCTGAGAGATTGTGGATGAGAATGAAATTTAAAGTAGTTTTGACTGGCATTTGATCGTTCACGCCTACTTGATTCTTGAATAAAGATGTGATTAATTAAAGTCTGTCTTTAAACTTTAAATGATTTCAGCATACAGCGGTATATGCCAATAGTTGAGTATTTTTGTCATGGACGTTCATCACCAATTCTGTTGAAAATAATTCAGCTGCCATGTTAAATTATTTCAGCTGTAGTGTGAAGTTTATATTACGGATGGCTGATTGCTTTCCCTTGGATATTATTGTAGAGCATGTTTTGTCACTTGGTATCCTGTCTCTAGAACTTTTTTACTAGAAGACAAAATTGAGAAAATGTCCCAAAAATACATTCTACTAATATAACAGAACACTTTATACAAAATGACATTTTAATATGTGTTTCATTGAATAATATAATACATTTCAAGCACTCTATTGCTTTATGATGTGATATCCTTTTAATATTGCGGTATTTCTTCTTTTTGATAATTTCTTATTTCTTTTGCTCAGGATTATTCATAAATTAGATTACTTTGTAAAGAATTGTTCTGAACATGAACATAAAAATTTGTGCACTTGGCTTTTTATTTCATGTATCATTTAATTTGTCTTTGCTTGGATAGATTGTATTTAATAAAGGATTTTGTCATAGTTATTCCTTGTATCTATTGAGCACATTATGTAAAGAGAGCATGTCACCACTTTTTCTGTCACCTATAAGTAGTGCTAGGGGGTTACATTTTTATTAGCAATTATTTTTAGAGTACTATTGATCCTATGCTGTTGTAGATGTGTAAAGGTGTTTACATACAATATACTAATACATCTCAATGAATTAGAATATCATCAAAAATCAATGTAAAATTGCTATGTTTCAGGGCATTTCTGGAAGGCCTAAAACGCGTTAACAGAGAGTTTTTGTACATGTTAAATAAAAGCGCCAACAGAGCCTGTTTCCACAGTTAACGTGAGATAAATGCGCATAGGGTCTTATCCTTTTTACAAAGGGTTATAGCGGTGTATATTAGGAACTGCTCACCTGGCTCGGTTGTGTCACCCACAACCGGTATATTCGCCTGTAAGATGGCTCGTAGAATGGCTGCTGCAGGGCCGCACCTTCACGATGACCGTGGAAACAGGAATGCTGCCACCAGGAATCGAAGAGTTAACAGGGCAGATTTTTCTTTATTACAGCCTACGCGTTTCGGAGCCTCTATCCGAGCTCCTTCCTCAGGGAACATCAAGAGCACAATGAAAACATTGTGCTCTTGCTGTTCCCTGACGAAGGAGCTCGGATAGAGGCTCCGAAATGCGTAGGCTATAATAAAAAAAAATCTGCCCAGTTAACTCTTCGTTTCCTGGTGATTCCTGGTGGCAGCGCGGGCATTCCGGCATTTTGTCCCATTACAGCATTCCTGTTTCCACAGTTGACCCATACCACCATGATTGGCAGAGTTCCCCCACAAAGCTTCAATTTTCTAAAACTGCTTCAGAGCCTGTTTTTACACTTGACCCACATAAATAAAATTGGAAAAGTTCACTCACAGAGCAACAATTTTAAAAAGGGCCCCTACAGAGCCTGTTTTCACAGTTCCCACAACAGAGCTTAAATTTTAGCTCCAGTAGCATACACTACAGCACCTTCAGTTAAAAAGCTGGTCGTTTGATTTGGGATCGCGCTGGCAATCTGCCATGAGGCATGGAAGGCTTCCCCTACAGAGTTATAATTTTTTAAAAAAAGGACCTTACAGAGCCTTTTTACATGATGACCCACACAGCCAAGATTGGTAGTGTTCATCAGCACACCAACTTGTTATCCTGCAAGCATATTTGGAGCCTGCAACCGGCTTTATTCATTGCAGTGACATGTCTGTATGGCTAGAAGATGGACTGTAGAAATGGCAGCATGTGGACCATCTGGGGATTGGAAATGTGACTATTCTTTATTTTGTTCATTTACAGCATGCTGCTTCGTTTCTGAGAATCCCAAACGTTCCTTTAGCTAGACTGCTGCAGATAACATACTGTTTTGTATCCACTGTTCCTGGAACAGTTTTTCTTTTTTACTGTTTCCTTCCATTCCAAAGTTATGGACTCTGGTATTCATGATACAAATGTTTCCTTCTAAATGGGAGTGGCCGTGCTTCAATTGACCAAATTCTGATGAGAAAATGCAAACACCTACAGAGAGGTTCTGTGTGGTATATACCTACTTGGTTACATCATTATTACAAGATGGCATTGATTTGAAATGGAGGGGCACAGAAGAAAAAGGTAAATCCTTCCAGAATCTGTGGAGCAGTACCAATTAAAGAATGTACTCAGCTTTAATAAAAACACAGTGCAAGGTCCTCTTTAAGTCGATATTTGTCTAGTCTGTAACTTGCCAACTAAGTTAAGGTTACACATTATACACAAAGTTCCCCTGATGTAATTTCTTTCCAGTTTCTAGCTCTATGCTCTATAAATCTATCTCTATAAATCATCTGTATCATTTGCATTCATCATTGTTTGTGCTCTCAGTGGGATCCCAGACCCGTCATCGTATGCTCATAAAAAATGTATTCATACCTTTTCATTTAAAAAGAAACAATTCATTTATAACTAGGATTTTTTTTTCTATTCTGAATTTGGATGTCACTTGTATTCAATGTCCCAATTATTTATGGCTGATGTGTTAATCATCTATACAGGTATTTCTTTTTTCCAAGATACCCTGCTAAATTCACCTGCTCAATGAAAATCCAGAGCTTGTTCTTTACTGGTTAAGATGAAGCTCTAATTATCCTTTCAGCACCGCTGTCGAATCCAAACATATTACGGTATTAATAGCAAAGAGTGAGCACTAAAATGCTTGGGTGCTCGACTCGAGTAAAGAGTATAGTGGAAACTCAAGCAATTTTTGGAAGGGCCCTACACCCACCAGAAAGTCTGGGGGGGCAGTGGGACAGGAAAATCACGGACATGGATGGAAACAGAGCTATAATGGAATGGGAATAGCAGGGGGAAGACAGCTGGATATGCATCTGTCTCCCAGGTCGCTACTGGGAACAATGTTGTCAGAGCATTACTCCACTTTTTAGGACTCACAATAAAACATACAGAAGCGAAGATAAAATTGTTTTTTCAGGAAAAAAAGGTTGGAAATCATTCTTTTTCATTTCCTGTGCACCCTCATATGTCAACCATTTCCTGGGACTATGGCAGAGAGAAGTCGTTCTGAGTAAATATACCTGTATGGTTGATAAACTACATTTGTGGGCCAGATACATACATCATGTAATTTTTTTTGCGCAGGGTAATGTGGATGACTTGAACTGCTTCATGAAGTCATTGAATCATAACAACATGAACATCAAACTTTTGTATAGAATGGGACGGTGAGAGCATAGTTATTTTTAATGTTCTTTTTTGTATTGATGGGAATGGTGCTATACTTTCTGGAATCTATAAAAAGGAAACATACAGTATGTTAATTCTGTCCTTCAGCACAACCAAAACATATATAATTAATAATATCCCTACTGAACAATTCATAAGGGCAAGGAGAATATGCTTTAATGACAATATTTTTGAAAAACAGGCTCAAGATCAAAAGTAGGATTCTAATCTAGAGCCTACAATAGGTATTGCATTGAAACGGCTTACAAAAAAGCAGAATTAAGTGAACACTGCACACTCCTGAACATTACCTAGAAACGTAACGAACATCAAGATATCGTTAGATTCATTACTTTATATAATTCAAGTTACAATGAGTAGAGCACTCAACATATACAAGGATAATATTCTAACTGACCACACTCTAAGGGTTATACTTACCTAAGACTTCAAGTATCACTTGTCATAGATTTAGGAAACTGTTGGACTTATAAGTGCATAGTCATTAACTATCTAACAGTCTTAACCTCCTGGCCCTAACTGAAAGCTGGATCCAGGATTCAGACTGCTGCTTTATAGCAGTATAGGTTTACATTTCTCTCATTCCCCGAGACCTGGGAATAGACATGGTTGTGGAGTTGGCTTACTCCTGTCCCCACAATGTGCTTTCCAGGTCATTCCTCCAGTCCCATCACTCTCATTCCCCTCTTTTGAGGTTCACACCATTAGGCTATTCCATCCCCTTCCCCTCTGAGTAGCGGTGGTATACCGCCCCCCAGGGTAACCCACCCAGTTCCTCGACCATTTCTCCGCATGGTTGATACGCTTCATGTCCTCAGAATTACCAACCCTCATTCTGGGAGACTTTAACATCCCCATAAGCAGCCCCACCTCCCCATCTGCATTCCAGCTCCTATCTCTAACCATGTCACTCGGCCTCTCACAGCTCTCAACCTCTGATACACACAAGGGTGGCAACACCCTTGACCTGATCTTTACCCGGCTCTGCTCTGCCTCCTCCTTAGATAACTCACCTCTTCTCTCCAACCACAACATTCTCTCCTTCTCACTTACTAACCCTCACTCACCACAGCCCACCCCTACCTATCAAACATCCAGAAATCTACAGGCCATTAACCCTCATGCACTCACAGATACCCTCATCTAATTACTGTCCCCAATCTCCTCATTCTCCTGTCCAGATCTGGCAGTAAATCACTATAATAACACTCTCAGAAGCACCCTGGACCAAGTAGCGCCCCATACTCTCAGAACCTCCAAACATAGAACAAAACAGCCCTGGCTCACATCACAAACTCGATTTCTCCAGTGATGCTCTAGCAGTGCTGAACGCCTATGGAGGAAAACTCTCTCACCAGAAGACTTTATCCATTATAAATTCATGCTAAAAACCTACAACTCCGCCCTTCACATTGCCAAACAAACCTACTACACCACCCTGATTTCCTCACTATCTAACAATCCAAAAAAACTCTTTGACACCTTTCACTCAAGAAAAAAGAAAGAAAGACAAGAAAGAAAGAAAGAAAGAAAGAAAGAAAGAAAGAAAGAAAGAAACTCATGCTTAAGGCCTCATTCACACACTGCTTTTTTTGCTGCGTATTTTTACGCACAAGCTCAAAAAGCCAGGAGTGGAACAATCAAAACCGGGAGTGGCACACTCAGAGGAAAGGTCTAATAGAAACAAGTGCTCCACTTATATGTTTAATCACCCACTCCTGGTTTGTCATGAGATTGTGCTTAAAAATACGCAGCAAAAAAAAGCGGTGTATGAATGGGGCCTAAAACCTACAACTCTGCTCTTCACCTTGCCAAACAGACCTACTTCACAACCCTGATCTCCTCACAATCCAACAATTTAAAAAACTCTATGACACCTTTCACTCTCTCCTCAGTCCTAAGTCCTAAAGTGCAGGCCCCCATCACCGATCTCTGTGCTGATGATCTGGCCTCTTACTTTATGGAGAAAATGGACAACATCCGCCAGGAAATCATCTCCCAGCCTCCAAGTGCTGACACTCCCATTCTTCCCCACATCTTCTCCAGCTAACTCTCCACATTTAACCAAGTTACAGAAGAAGAGGTTGCCAGGCTCCTCTCTTCTTCACGTTCCACTACATGCACCATTGACCCCATCCCTCCACACCTACTCCAGTCTCTCCGTCCGGTCGTCACCACTCACCTAACTAAAATCTTCAACCTCTCCCTCTCTTCTGGCATCTTCCCCTCCTCCTTCAAACACTTGATCATTACTCCATTATTAAAGAAAGTTTCTCTCGACCCATCCTGCACAAATAACTACAGACCAGTCTCCAACCTCCCCTTCATCTCTAAACTCCTGGAGTGCCTAGTCTACTCCCGCCTCACCCGTTACTTCTCCGCTCACTCTCTTCTAAATCCAGTATAGTCTGGCTTCAGCCCCCTTCGCTCTACAGAAACCGTCCTCAAAGTGACCAATGACCTACTGACACCAAAACGTAATGGCGACCACTCTCTGCTCATCCTTCTAAATCTCTCTGCAGCTTTTGACACTGTTGACCACCATCTCCTACTCTCTATATTGCACTCCATTGGTATAAAGGACACTGCTCTCTCCTGGCTCTCTTCCTATCTTTCTGACCGCTCTTTCAGTGTATCATTTGCTGGCTCTACTCCCCTCCCTCTTCCTCTCACTATTGGGGTCCCTCAGGGTTCAGTCCTTGGACCTCTTCTCTCTCTACACAGCCCCAATTGGACACACCATCAGCAGATTTGGCTTCCAGTACCATCTCTATGCTGACGACACACAATTATACACTTCAGCTCCTAACCTTACCCCTGCGGTGTTAAAGAACACCAATGACTGTCTAGCTGCTGTTTCCAACATCATGTCGACTCTCTATTTAAAACTCAACTTCTCCAACACTGAACTTCTTTTGCTCCCGCCCTCCACTAACCTCCCTAAATCTGACATCTCTCTCTCAGTGTGTGGTACCACGATAACTCCTAGGCAGCAGGCTCGCTGTCTGGGTATCACGTTTGACACCGATCTCTCCTTCACCTCCTACATACAATCTCTCGTCCGTTCTTGTCGCTTACACCTCAAGAACATCTCTAGAGTCTGCCCCTTTCTGACCATGGAACCAACTAAAACCCTCACTGTGGCCCTAATCCACTCCCACCTTGATTATTGCAATGCTCTATTAATCGGCCTCCCCCTCTCTAAACTTTCCCCTCTACAGCCCATCCTTAATGCAGCTGCCAGGATCACCTACCTGGCCAATCGTTACTCAGATGCCTCCGCTCTGTGCCAGTCATTGCATTGGCTGCCTATACACTGCAGGATAAAGTTCAAATTGCTTGTTCTCACCCGCAAAGCTCTTCACATGCAGCGCCCCCCTACATCTCCTCCCTCATCTCTGTCTACCACCCCACCCGTTCTCTACGTTCTACAAATGACCTTCGACTAACATCTACACTAATCTGATCCTCCCACTCCCGGCTCCGACTTCTCCCGAGCCGCACCAATTCTCTGGAATGCTCTACCCCAAGAAATCAGGACCATCCACAACTTGCATGGCTCCAGACGCTCACTAAAAACACATCTTTTCAAGGCGGCCTATCATGCTCCCTAATAAAATTCCTTTGTACTGTACATAGCCCATTCACTATCTCTCTCGACATAACTCTTCTTCAAATTCCACCAAACCCAAAAGGTCTACACAGATTGTCTGGTGACCATTCATGCAACTTTATTTCTGTCCTCCATTTCCTCAATATGCCTGGACCATCAGTGTTATAAGCCCCTGTACTTTGTATAACCCCTTTCTCATTGTAGATTGTAAGCTCTTGAGCAGGGTCACCCATATTTTTTTGTTTTATCTATTGTATTGTATTTTTTACATTGATTTTATGCTTATTGTATTGTTTCCTATTATTGTACTGTTTTCCTTCTCTACTGGAATTACTGTATTAGGCTGCTTTCACATAACGATTTTATCAGTTCCGATGCTGTCCGATAAAAATCGGACAGCATCGGACCGATTTTGGGCCCCATGCAGCCCTATGGGCATCGGACCGAATCGGATGTGCACTAAATGCCATCCGATTTGGTCCGATCCGATTCTGTCCGATTTTATTATCGGTGCTAAAATCGGAGCCTGCTCCATTTTAGCACCGAAAATAAAATCGGACAAACTCGGATCGGACCAAATCGGATGGCATTTAGTGCACATCCGATCTGACCCGATCAATTTGACATGGGGCCCTATGGAGCAGGGTCCGAGGAAACATCTGATGTCTCCTCGGACCGATTTTAGTGTACTGAGCATGCTCAGTACACTAAAATCGCTCCAAAAGTGAATGAATGGGTTAATTAAATAAAAAAATCTATGCTCACCTGTCCACGAGGCCCCCGCCGTCTCCCGGCGTCTCCGGTGTCTCCAGGTATCTTGCCGTCTGTGCTGACAAGACCTGCCGTGATGTCACAATCACATGACTGCCAGTAACCAATAGCCGGCAGGCATGTGATTGTGACATCACGAGAGGTCCTGGCAGCACAGAAGACAGAACAGCAAGATACCGGGAGACACGCGGGACCGTGCAGGAGTCGTGGACAGGTGAGAAAGGAGAGGAGGAGAGGGGAGGACAAGAGGAGAGGAGGAGGAGGACAAAAGGAGAGGAGGAGGACAAGAGGAGAGGAGGAGGACAAGAGGAAAGGAGGGGGACAAGAGGAAAGGAGGGGGACAAGAGGAGAGGAGGAGGACAAAAGGAGGGGGACAAGAGGAGAGGAGGAGGACAAAAGGAGAGGAGGAGGACAAGAGGAGAGGAGGACAAGAGGAGAGGAGGAGGGGGACAAGAGGGGGAGCGCAATGGGGGACAAGAGGGGGAGCGCAATGGAGGACCGTGGGAGAAGAGGGGAGGACCGGGGACCATATTGGAGCATCGGGGGAGAGACAGCTGATGACAGGAGGGAGGTGAGGGCAGGCATCAGATAAAATGTCGAATCGGATGCCTATTTGGCATCCGATTCCAGGCATCAGAAGAATCCCATGCTGTCCGATTTATATCGGACAGCATCGGATTTTAAAAAATTGTAGTGTGAAAGTAGCCTTACCGTATATTGTGTATTTTCTTACTACATTATACTGTGTATTTTCATCTATTACCCACTGTATTGTAAAGCGCTGCGGAATATGTTGGCGCAATATAAATAAAGATTTATTATTATTACTAGCTGTGAGCCCGATGCAAATGCATGCGGATTCTAGAACGTGCATTAATTTGATTATAGTAGTTATAGCTGTTAGCCTGATGCAAATGCATCGGGTATCTAAAATATGTTTATTGTTTTTTTAAAGATTTTTAAATAATAATCACATCATCAATAGCAATAATATAAGCCATAGCATTATTATTAGCAGTAATAGCAGTATTAATAGCATTATTAGCAGTATTATGAGCATTAATAACAGTATTAATAGCATTAATAGCATTATTATTAGCATTAATAGCATTATTAATAGCATTATTAGCATTAATAATAGCATTAATAACATTATTAATAGCATTAATAGCATTATTATTAGCATTAATAGCATTAATAATAGCATTATTAGCATTAATAATAGCATTAATAACATTATTAATAGCATTAATAGCATTATTATTAGCATTAATAGCATTAATAGCATTATTATTAGCATTAATAGCATTAATAATACCATTAATAGGATAAATATTAGCATTAATAGCATTAATAGCATACATAATAGCATTAATAGCATTATTAATAGCATTAATAGCATTATTATTAGCATAAATATCATTAATAATAGCATTATTAGCATTAATAATAGCATTAATAACATTATTAATAGCATTAATAGCATTATTATTAGCATTAATAGCATTAATAATAGCATTATTAGCATTAATAATAGCATTAATAACATTATTAATAGCATTATTATTAGCATTAATAGCAATATTAATAGCATTAATAGGATAAATATTAGCATTAATAGCATTAATAGCATAATTAATAGCATTAATAGCATTATTAATAGCATTAATAACATTATTAATAGCATTAATAGCATTATTATTAGCATTAATAGCATTAATAATGCCATTAATAGGATAAATATTAGCATTGATAGCATTAATAGCATAATTAATAGCATTAATAGCATAAATATTAGCATTAATAGCATTAATAGCATTATTAATAGCATTAATAGCATTATTATTGGCATTAATAGCATTATTAATAGCATTATTAGCATTAATAATATCATTAATAACATTATTAATAGCATTAATAGCATTATTATTAGCATTAATAGCATTAATAGCATTATTATTAGCATTAATAGCATTAATAATACCATGAATAGGATAAAATATTAGCATTAATAGCATTAATAGCATTATTAATAGCATTAATAGCATTATTATTAGCATTAATAGCATTAATAGCATTATTATTAGCATTAATAGCATTAATAATACCATGAATAGGATAAATATTAGCATTAATAGCAATAATAGCATAATTAATAGCATTAATAGCATTATTAATAGCATTAATAGCATTAATAGGATAAATATTAGCATTAATAGCATTATTAATAGCATTAATAGCATTAATAGGATAAATATTAGCATTAATAGCATTAGAAGCATAATTAATAGCATTAATAGCATTATTAATAGCATTAATAGCATTATTATTAGCATTAATAGCATTAATAATAGCATTATTAGCATTAATAATAGCATTAATAACATTATTAATAGCATTAATAGCATTATTATTAGCATTAATAGCATTAATAGCATTATTATTAGCATTAATAGCATTAATAATACCATTAATAGGATAAATATTAGCATTAATAGCATTAATAGCATAAATAATAGCAATAATAGCATTATTAATAGCATTAATAGCATTATTATTAGCATAAATAGCATTAATAATAGAATTATTAGCATTAATAATAGCATTAATAACATTATTAATAGCATTAATAGCATTATTATTAGCATTAATAGCATTAATAATAGCATTATTAGCATTAATAATAGCATTAATAACATTATTATTAGCATTAATAGCATAATTATTAGCATTAATAGCATTATTATTAGCAGTAATATCATTATTATTATCATTTTTTTTTTTAATTATTATTTTTTATTTAATTATTTATTATTTTTTATTTATTTTTTTTATTATTTTTTAATTATTTTTTAATTATTTTTTTTTATTATTAAATTTATTATTTAGGCTGAGACCCAGTTCTCTTTCAGGTCCGCTGAAAGGGCTGATATTATTAGCATATATTTAATTTTTTTATTATTATTTTTATTTAATTATTTATTATTTTTTATTTATTTTTTTATTATTTTTTAATTATTTTTTAATTATTTTTTTTATTATTAAATTTATTATTTAGGCTGAGACCCAGTTCTCTTTCAGGTCCGCTGAAAGGGCTGATATAATTAGCATATATTAATTTTTTTATTATTATTTTTATTGAATTATTTATTATTTTTAATTTATTTTTTAATTATTTTTAAATTATTTTTAAATTATTTTTTTTATTATTAAATTTATTATTTAGGCTGAGACCCAGTTCTCTTTCAGGTCCGATGAAAGGGCTGATATAATTAGCATATATTTAATTTTTTTATTATTATTTTTATTGAATTATTTATTATTTTTAATTTATTTTTTTATTATTTTTTAATTATTTTTTTTATTTTTTTTTATTATTAAATTTATTATTTAGGCTGAGACCCAGTTCTCTTTCAGGTCCGCTGAAAGGGCTGATATAATTAGCATATATTTAATTTTTTTATTATTATTTTTATTGAATTATTTATTATTTTTAATTTATTTTTTAATTATTTTTAAATTATTTTTTAATTATTTTTTTTATTATTAAATTTATTATTTAGGCTGAGACCCAGTTCTCTTTCAGGTCCGATGAAAGGGCTGATATAATTAGCATATATTTAATTTTTTTATTATTATTTTTATTGAATTATTTATTATTTTTAATTTATTTTTTTATTATTTTTTAATTATTTTTTAATTATTTTTTTTATTATTAAATTTATTATTTAGGCTGAGACCCAGTTCTCTTTCAGGTCCGCTGAAAGGGCTGATATAATTAGCATATATTTAATTTTTTTATTATTATTTTTATTGAATTATTTATTATTTTTAATTTATTTTTTAATTATTTTTAAATTATTTTTTAATTATTTTTTTTATTATTAAATTTATTATTTAGGCTGAGACCCAGTTCTCTTTCAGGTCCGATGAAAGGGCTGATATAATTAGCATATATTTAATTTTTTTATTATTATTTTTATTGAATTATTTATTATTTTTAATTTATTTTTTTATTATTTTTTAATTATTTTTTAATTATTTGTTTTATTATTACATTTATTTGTTCCCATTGAAATACATTAGCGGTGTGTCGGCGATTTTATGGCCGCCCACCTGGTTCTATTTGTCGGCCCTAAAATCGCGGACACACCGCTAATGCATGTCTATGGGCAGTCCACCCGATTTCGGATTGGACGCAGACCAATCAGAATTCGAGCTCACTGCCCATAGAAATGCATTAGCGGTGTGTCGGCGATTTTAGGGCCGACAAATAGAACCAGGTGGCCGGCCATAAAATCGCCGACATACCGGTAATGTATGTCAATGGGACATGAGGGGCTCTTCTGATTGGCTGAGGGCAGTAGACAGCGACCAATCAGAAGAGCCCCTCACATCTCATTAACATAAAATGGTGGATTTGTCGTCCATTCTATGTTAATGAAAAGTGAAGAGGACGTCGGAGCTGGAAGTTGGCAGAAAGAAGACAGAAGATCCCCGGGGCCGGACGAAGAGGCGGAGATGGCGGAAAGAAGAGAGAAGACCCCCGGGGCCGGAGGAAGAGGACGCCTGGCCGGACGGAGGACTTGTGGATCGGACGGACGATCAGATGACTAAGAAGGCATGTAAGTGATCAACGGGGACGTTAGGGTAGGGGACGGCGGGGGCTTCGGGTGTAGGGCTTTAGGTGTTAGTGACAGCGGCGGGGGAAAGCGGCGGGAGCTTAGGAGGCGGCGGGGCTTAGGGGGTAGGGGCTTAGGTGCGGCGGGGCTTAGAGGGTAGGGGGTTAGGTGCGGCGGGGCTTAGGGGGTAGGGGCATAGGTGCGGCGGGTCGGGGCTTAGGGTGTAGGGGTGCGGCGGACTTAGGGGGTAGGGGCTTAGGTGCGGCGGGTCGGGGCTTAGGGTGTAGGGGTGCGGCGGACTTAGGGGGTAGGGGTTTAGGTGCGGCAGGTGGGGGCTTGGCGGCGGACGGTAGGGGCTTAGGTGCGGCGGGTGTTAGGGGGTAGGGGCTTAGGTGCGGGGGGGCTTAGAGGGTAGGGGCTTAGGTGCGTCGGGGCTTAGGGGGTAGGGGCTTAGGTGCGGCGGGTCGGGGCTTAGGGTGTAGGGGTGCGGCGGACTTAGGGGGTAGGGGCTTAGGTGCGGCGGGTGGGGGCTTTTAGGTGCGGCGGGGCTTAGGGGGTAGGGGCTTAGGTGCGGCGGGGCTTAGGGGGTAGGGGGTTAGGTGTGGCGGGGCTTATGGGGTAGGGGCTTAGGTCTTTTAGTTGCGGCGGGGCTTAGGGGGTAGGGGATTAGGTGCGTCTGGTCGGGGGTTAGGTGCGGCGGGGCTTAGGGTGTAGGGGCTTAGGTGCGGCGGTGCTTAGGGGGTAGGGGCTTAGGTCTTTTAGTTGCGGCGGGGCTTAGGGGGTAGGGGATTAGGTGCGGCGGTGCTTAGGGGGTAGGGGCTTAGGTGGGGCGGGTCGGGGCTTAGGATGCGGCGGAGCTTAGAGGGTAGGGACTTAGGGGCGGCGGAGTTAGGGGGTAGGAGCTTAGGTGTGGGGTGGCTGTGCGGACATTGCGGGGTGGGTGTGCGGACATGGGGTGGCTGTGCGGACATGGGGGGGCTGTGTACGACATGGGGGTGGCTGTGCGGACATGGGGGTGGCTGTGCGGAGATGGGGGTGGCTGTGCGGAGATGGGGGGGGGGCTGTGTGGACATGGGGGGGGCTGTGTGGACATGGGGGGGGGCTGTGTACATGGGGGGAGGCTGTGTGGACATGGGGGGGGCTGTGTGGACATGGGGGGGGCTGTGCGGACATGGGGGGGGGCCGTGCGGACATGGGGGGGGCCGTGCGGACATGGGGGGGGGCTGTGCGGACATGGGGGGGGGACAGCGGCGAGGGGGTCGCAATGCCGCTACGCGGGGCAATGCCTCGCACGTGATGACGTCACATAGTGACATAGCCACGGCGTGCCGGGGTCCGACACAAACGGCAATTATATAGTAGATTAACTAGGAAAAAAAGCCCCAAAATATTTTTGAACCATCTAACACTCTGGGGCTGTAAGCCTTGTGGAGTTTGTGTGGCTTACCCCAACATTGAAAGGGCTACAAATTTTTTTCACTCAACAGGACAAAAGGAGTACAAAATCACGCATAAAATCACGTGTAATATGAATGGGATGATCTACCAGGTCCCATGCCTGTGCAATCTGAAGTATATTGGTTTGACATCCCAAAAACTCTGAGGAAGGATCCTGTGAACATGCCCTATTTCAGTGGCAATGGAAGAAAACAACCTCTTCAAAAGTACTTGTATCTCATGGCATTTCAAGTTACATCATTAATATCATAGACCAACAATATCTAAAAGGAGCAGAATTTGTACCAAAGATGGAAAATCATGGTAAAGCCAATGGCATCCACTGTATATTGATATACACGAGAGAACAAACTTGTATTTTGGAAGACAATGTATGTATATACTTAAGTCCCAAAAAAAAGTTAAGAAAAGTATTCAAGGAGAGATACCTTTATTGGCTAATGAAAAAAAATGTATATTTGTAAGCTTTCAAAACTCAAGGCTCCTTCATTAGACAATATTACAAATGAGTTACTGAGACATTTCAATACAAAATACAGCAGGACATAAGGAAATGACAAGTGGAGGTGGGCAATGTAACAATTTATTAAAGGGAACCTGTCAGCTAGTTTATGCCTTCCCAACTATCACTGTTTGCACCTGCAGCTTCATAGTACTCTTCTAATCATCCCTGACTGAGCTCATAGTGTAATGTGAAAGGTGAAAAAAAAGCATTTATACACTTACATTTCAGTCCCCACCTCGGAGGATGGGGACTGTCTGGCGGGATAATAGTTAACTCACTTTTAACTTGGATAGCTAAAGGACCTGTGTGATGTCACGATCATGTGACCATAGTGGGTGGAGCTAAGCTAGCAAACGTATTATGTTCTATGAGAAATTAGCTCCGACTATTGTAGTCACATGGTTGTGACATCACATCAGGTCTCCCAACATGTTTTAGCACAAGGCTGAAATGTTAACTATTAACCTGCCAAACAGTCCCCGTCCTAAACTGGGGACTGACTTCCTCATTACATAAGGAAATTTAAGTGTATAAATGCTTTTCTTTCACCTATCACATTACACTCTGAGCTCAGAAAGGGATGATTAGACTGGCATTATAAAGCTACAGGTACAGACAGTGATAACTGGAGGGGCATAAACCACCTGACAGGTTCCCTTTAAATAGAAGTGCAAGCATGTGTACAGAAAATCACTTAATAGCTTGTATAAGATGGCTAAACATTACAAAACACTTTGCACTCATAAATTCATGTTGATAGTGGTATATATTGCAATATGCAATATAATGAACATAATCAATAGACAGTGCAGTGTAACATCACAAATGTCACAGTACACAAAATCCCCATACGAGGTTTTGTGAGAATTAACCAATTACCTTGCCACTCAGTAAGAGATAATAAAGTGCAATTTTAAAGTTCCATAGTGCAAAAAAGAGACAGGGTTCCAGCAAGGCAGATAACGCACGTTTCGCGTCAGAGATTTATCAGCTTCTTCAAATCAGGCAAGATTCCTATGAAAGTGAAAAACCTAACATGTTGTGTTCAAAATCTTGGGCATCAGATTCGGCATCTTGGATCCACTAATGCATTTGCAGCACCTCCTGTATTTTCTGAGTTAATTCCCATCAACATCAAGGAACATCAAGGAAGCACCAAACCAAATCCTCACCGGTACTTTTTTGTGGATAAAAAAGATGGTGGTCTCAGACCTTTATTGACGAACGTGAACTTAAAGAATCAGTATCCTCTACCACTCATCCCTGACCTCTATAATTGGGAGCTGTTTGGTTCTCGAAGCTTAATGTCAGGGGTGCGTATAATCGTATCCATCAGAGAAGGTGATGAGTTGAAAACAGTATTTAACACACCAGAGGGGCATTATAAGTATCTTGTGAAGTGTTTTGTGCTCAGTAATGCACCAGTTGTCTTTCAGAACTTTGTAAATGACATATTAAGAGATATCAATGGTCAATTCGTGGTTACCTATCTGAATGACATTTTGATTTACTCTACTGATGTTATGTCCCTCACCCAACATGTGCATACTGTACTCCAGAGATTTAGAGATAATTCCTTTACTAAATTTGAAAAATGTGCCTTTTGTGTTGAGGAAGTAGATTTTCATGGGTATATTCTGCCAAAGAAAAGCTTTCACATTTTCACATGGACCTCTCTCAAGTTCAGCCCATTAAAGAGTGGGTGCAACCTAAGTCCCTGAAAACCCTGCAGCACTTTCTTGGATATGTTAATTGTTATTGCAAATTTATTAAACACTTCTCTAAGATAGCTAAACCTCTCACATATTTGACTAAGAAAGGGTGGATGTGGTTAATTGTAAGTCTGGGGCAAACCAAATCTTCTCCAAGCTAAAGGAATGTGTGGCGCCCCTGTGGTCTGGTTACCAAAGTGGTAGTTAACTCCATTAGCATTAATACCATGTCTGAAGAAGACAAAAGGTTTGGTACCGTGTTAGCCAGTTGAGAAAATGTTGATTGCTCTCAGTGTGAGAAACAAGATACAAATCTTGTAGTTGTGATACCTTTTAATGGCTAACAAAAATAAAATAAATGATGTTATAAGGCGAGCTTTCGAGACGACTCAGGTCTCTACATCAGGCATGGTATGACAAGATATTGAATGAAACTCAAAATATATACATGCACAACTAAAATGATTGGACATTTGACTCAATAAACATTACAAAGGCTGGACATTTGGCAAAATAAACAAACAGCCTCGGAGATGATCTTCAATCAGGCAGGCCCAGTGGTCATAAAGTCTCTAGGACACTAAATTATAAGAAAACTTGGTGTCTAAGATTCCCATGTCTTTGAACAACATTGTTTAGACGTGGTAATGAGCCATAAAACCATCAGCAATGTTCAGTCCATTCTGTATACAATTGAAGCTTCTAATTAGCTTGGATTCACACACTCTTCTGTGTTTTTGGGATTTGAAATTACCTCTCAAAATTAAAACCTTCATATTGTCAATGCTATGTCCCTGGCCAGAAAAATGCTCCGCTACTGGAAAATTGATTTTTTCGTGTGTAATTGTGTGACGATGAGACCTCATCCTTGCTCTTAGACGCTGTCCAGTCTCACCAACATAGAAAGAACCTACTGGGCAAATGGTGCACATAATTAAATATACCACATTGGAAGAGGAGCATGTGAAAGTCCCAGGAATCTTATAATCCTGCTGTGTGTTGGGGATCTGTATCCTGTCTCTGGTCTCTATGTGAGCTCAGGTCTTGCAGCTCTTCACATTGCATGGATAAGTTCCAAGTATGAAGGAAATTCAGGTATTCTATGATGGACTCCCCCATACAGGCACTCACACAACCCAATCCCTAGTCAGTGGGCTGGTAGACACTGATTGGTGGGAGGGGTTAGCTGTAGTGAGATGTAGGAGGGAGGGGTGGCACTAGGAGTTAGAACTCAGAAAGAAGCTGGGAGAAGAGAGTCGAGCAGTGGATGAGTATGTGGGCCTGCTGACAGTCTTCGGGCTGTGCAGGACACAAGCTGTGGACGAGAGCCAGAATCTCAGGCTGTCAGGACTTCATGCTTGTCAGCAATAAGGAGACTGCTGGGGTGCAAGTTTAGCAGTCACACTGTGGGACTACCAGAGGTACAGTGACTGTCATAGTGCTAAAAGAACCGGTGTGGGTGTGGGGTCTCGAAGTCTGTGGTTGCCTGCCTGCCTGCTAGTAACCACAGGGAAGTGGATAGAACCTAGAATCTCAACCAAAGGAGAAAGACCGCTGGGAAGGCCATATACATATCCATCATAACAATGCTTAGTTCTTTTCAGATCGCCCGGCCTGGTGAAACAGTACTCTAAATCTGCTGATGACTGCAATACTGAGTAAAAGGTAAAGAACAGAGACTGTCTCCTTGCTTTCTTCCTGCGGCTCTTCTTCACGTCCACTCACTACAACAACCTCCATTATCCTCCTTTTTACCATCTCCCTACACCCAAAGGCTCCTGCTCAGGGGAGTGCTCCATCTAGCTGCTCTACCATCCACTGCTGGGGACCACTATTTACAGTGCTGGTTACCCCTGACCAGATCTCTCAGGTGGCATCATGACAAACTCTCTTAAATCCCCTGTAAATAATCCCGTTTTACATGTCCAGTCAGGGCCATGGCTTCTGAGGACGCCACTGTGAACTACAGACTGTTGCCCCGGATTGTTAGAGTAGCCCTGCCCTCTGTGACCATGACATTTTCACGACACAAACAGGATGTTGAAACCCCATTCCAGTGGGGTCCTGTGTACCTATGGTGGTTAATAGACTCATTCCCCTTAATAGACACTGCCATAGAAATCCAGTGTGTGCAATAATGATATGCCAAGCCGTGCCATCATAGGAGGGACCTTGCAATGACAGCAAGAGCGGTGCCAACCTCCTGCCATAGTCTGTGTAATGTGTCTATTCCTCCCGAGGAGAATGTACCGCCAACCACTGCAAGAGACTGTGTTGAAGGGCGGGCCCAACCCCGAGGGAAGGA
The DNA here is from genome assembly GCA_033576535.1 of Allobates femoralis. Classification (NCBI taxonomy): domain Eukaryota; kingdom Metazoa; phylum Chordata; class Amphibia; order Anura; family Aromobatidae; genus Allobates; species Allobates femoralis. The sequence goes on from JARQOC010000003.1 coordinate 717,147,732, forward strand.
GGCGCAAGAAGCAGCATGGGGGGGAAAGCCCATCCATACTGCCGAACAGCATGTGTGGAGTGGAGCTGCTGGAGGCTGTGCTGGAGCAGTAAAGAGCCCATGATGTCCACTCCGAATGAGGATGAAAGAGTCGTGTTGCAGGTTGCCTGTAGCCTGCCGACAATGGAATCCCGCATCAGCTACCTGCACGAATGAGTGCAGGGGCGACGTGTTGCAACGCGCAGGCGACTGTCGGGGCTAAGTGCGGAGGGTGGGGTGCCAGACCCCTGATGGATACCTTCTCTGCTACTGGCCCAGAAGCACCGCTTATCCCAGCACCTTAGATTGAAGATGACACCTGGCTCAGGGGCGGCAGAACTGCCATGCAGATGCTCTGAGGTCAAGGAGGTACCCACACATCCTGCTGGTGACAGGGAGGGGGCACATACCCCTCCGCTGGCAAGAGAAGGAGAAGAAAACCTGAATACCACAACCTCAGATCCAGCTGAGGAAGGTGAAATCATTGCAATATAAAGAGCAGCAGCGTTCCCACCACCAGAGAAGCCGGCGCCTAGCCTGCATCGCCAGAGACTGTCCCGGTGGTTATTGACTTCCTGGAATCGGTGAAGCAGTGACTAGAGAAGGTGGTTACACCAACCCTGTTTATTCCGGATTGCTCCGTCATAGTTTGCCTCTCACTAACAGCCCTGCCACTAGCCCTCACATAGACTTGCTCCCGATGCTGTCGGTCGAGGGTAGTTGAAATGGGCTCAGAGCCAGCTCATGATGAGGGGACACCTAATCTGCCCAGAGGGATCAGGGGGTTACCTCCTTAATGTCCCTGTAGCACCTTTGCCTGGCCAGGCAGTAATCACTAAAATCGAACATGATGCTGGGGATGGGGATGCGGACAAGACCCCTGTCCTGGAGGAGATGGATCAGGAAGCCTGAACTCATGCCCAACCAGGCCTGTGCCAAAAGCCCCCTGCCTGATGCCAAAGGTCTAGACCTACCGTCTCTTACCATCGGAGTCCCCTCCATGAAAACAGTCAGCAGCTGATACCTGTGACACCAACCCTGCTACCAGGTGAGAGGGTATTGGGGTATGGGTTTATAAGAGACAAAACAGTGGTTCAGGACATATATGTAAATTACCGAGACCTCTGACTTATGCTGGGTACCAGGCAACAAAGAACCCTCTGGCCTGAAGACTTAGTTGAATATACTTTGCGCTGAGCATACCCAGGTTGGAATGCGGTGTGGGTGGACCGCCTAGCTGCATGGAACCTGGACTTCTCTCCCATTCGTGGCCAAGACTCTGATACTGCAAGCACAGTAAGTGGGCAATCAGCTGACATTGGTTATGCACCCAGCCATGAACTGTGTGACCCTGTTGTGTGGCCTTGCACCCACATACCAGTAGCATGCAACCCTACTGTTAGAGACCGAGGTCTAATAATCCCAACCAGTCCCACCAGAGTTATTTCTGTCCCAGGAGGAAGAGGAACCATACATGTGAATGTGATGCCAACCCCGGCCGGGGCACCACACACACTGAACTAGCCAAACTGCACACTCTATATTGGTTGTTCTCAAAACCCTGTTCAGTCCCCAAACACTAGTACCTCATTTAGCACTGAGGAGTACTAGGGTGCCTACTGTGTCCTCAACAAGAGACTCATGTTTTTCACAGTTGTTACATGTTTGTTAGACTTATGGTACCTTTACACGCCGCCACAAAGTGCAGCAACCGGTAGCCACCGCACGTGCACGCGCGCGTTTTTAACGGTGGATACCGCTTGCAGATGCTGCATATACACGCCGCCACAACGTGCTCTACAGAAGGTATTAGCGTTCCCTGGAAGTGCCGACGGGTGCCGCAGTTTATCTCCTGTGGAGTACCTTCTCTGGTTTACACGCCGCTACCACAAAGGAATATGGGTGTACATATTGCGCGCCGTAAGCACATAGGCACGACAGAGTTGTGTATTACGCGACGCTCATATGGTGATTGGACAATGCAATAACATCATGATTGGCCAGCCAGCGCAGGAAGGCTGGCTAATACATGACGCCATTGTAATTGTGGACTGTGAATGGATAGCTCTATAAATATGGCGCCCTGTGAAGGGACAACCAATCGTAATGCAGGAGCTTCCACCAATGATCGCTGATGGGGCGTGGTATCCATGACGCTGTGGCACGCCCCTGGGAATTCGCTAGGCCACGCAAATACCTTCCTGTGCCCCGATTACACGTCGCCACCATAGGAATTGTTCCTTCCTGTTTTTGAACACGGCTCAGAAACAGGTATCTGAAGCAACTGCTAGACACGGGAAGGAACTCCCTGACTTACACACCGCCATTTCGTATTGATTTCATGGCAACAGGCACAATTGTTTCCGGTGCCTGGCGGTTTCTTTCTTCCTGTGGCGGCGTGTAAAGGTACCATTAGAGTACACTTAATACTACAGTATATTAAGATAAAGGAATAGTATTGTTATGTAGGGTTGACATATCTTAAGTAAAATAAGACAGGCCTGTCATAATTATAGCCCTAGTATAATTATAGCTCTAGTATGAATATAGCTGAAGTATAAGTATAGTTCTAGCATAAGTATAGTTTTAGTATTAAACATTTGGGTTAAGTATTACTATAGGATAAGATAGCATAGGAATACATGTAAAGGTTTTAAAGAAAGTTTCCTCTGCTTTAAATTGTTGGCTGGACAGCCTTAGGCCACGTGCACACGCTGAGTATTTCATGAGTTTTTTACCTCAGGATTTGTAGCCAAAACCAGGAGTGGATGATTAAATACAGAAGCGGTACAGGTGTTTCTATTAGACTTTTCCTTTGATTGCTCCACTCCTGGTTTTGTGTACAATTCCTGAGGTAAAAAACTCATCAAATACTGAACGTGTGCACGTGGCCTTATGTTTTGAATATTTGCACTAAAGATAATGGACAATGCTGCAAAAGGGCTATTTTACACCCCAAGACAGTGACAAAGCATTTACCTACTGTTTACATTGTTGCACCTGTTGTGCTCTTTTATGCTGGTTCTCATTGAAGGCCACAGAGTGCAATCCCGAGAGTCCATGGTCACCTGCCTGCCTGCTAGTAGCCATGAGAAAGAAAGATGCACATGAGGAAGCGGATAGTACCAAGAACCTCAACCAAATTATAAAGACACCTGGGAAAGCCATATACCCATCCATCTAGCAATGTTTATTTCTTCTCAGACTGGCCAGATTGCCCAGGCAAGTGAACCACTAGTCTGGATCTGCTGATGACTGCAATACTGAGTAAAAGGTAAAGAACAGAGACTGTCTCCTTGTATCCTTCCTGCGGCTCTTCTGCACCTCCACTTACTACTACCACCTCTATCATCCTCCTTTTTACCATCTCCACTACACCCCAGGGGTTTGCTCCTGCTCAGGGTAGTGCTCCATCTAGCAGCTCTACCATCCATTCCTGGGGACCGCTACCCACAGCACTCGTCAACCCTGACCAGATCCCTCAGCTGGCATCATGACAAACTCTCCTAAATCCCCTGTAAATGATCCCCTTTTACATGTCCGTTCAGGGCCATGGCTTCTGGGGATGCCACTGTGAACTATAAACTGTTGCCCCAGATTGTCTGAGTACCCTTGCCCTCTGCGACCACGAAAAATGCTTTTGGTCTGTTCCAATACTTTCTCAGCCTGACCTGGAGTGTCCTTTTATTGTGCAGATTGATGACTCTGAGGATGGAGTTGGAGCGGTGCTAACACAAGGTACTTTATTGCTCACTCATTTTGGTTTGCGCACCTACTTTTCATGAAAAATGTCTGTGGTCGAGAAGAATTACGACATTGGCAATTGTGAACTTTTACCAATAAAGTAGGCCTTCGAGGAATGGCGCCACTTCCTCTAAGGTGCCAAACATAAAGTCACTGTTATCACGGACTACAAAAATCTCGTTTATCTGGGCTCAATCCTAGGCAAGCTAGGTGAGCTTTGGTCTTTTCTAGGATTGATTTTGTGGTGAAGTTCCAAGCTGGTACTAAAAATATAACAGCTGATGCTCTTTTACAAAGCTTTTGTTCTTCTTAGGCTGATGACACTGATCCAGCTCCTAGTTTAGCTAAAGGCATAATTGTGCTGTCTGTCTCTTAAGATCTTGTGGAGATTTGTAGATCTCAAGAGCAAGCTTCCGACGTTACTCCTATCCAAAAACTATTTTTTGTTCCACAATTTCATCTTCATATTATTAAGGAGTCTCATAATTCTGTGCTTGCAGGTCACCCTGGTATAAACAATACCATCCAGCCAGGAAGTTTTGGTGGCCTTCTATAGTTGAAGATTGTAAAGAATATGTACTTGCTTGCAAAGCTTGTGCCCAAGCCAAGACACCCCAAACTTATCCTGTCAACTTGCTCCAGCCCCTACCCATCCCTGAGAGTCCTTGGACCCACATCTCCATGGATTTCATTATTGACCTTCCACCCTCATAAGGGAAGACTTGTATCTGGGTGGTGGATAGGTTAAGTAAACAGAGTCATTTTGTTCCCCTGTCTGGATTACCTAATTCAGAAACCCTCAGTTATTTGTTCATTAGCCACACAGTGGCGATTACATGGTGTTCCGGAAAATATTGTCCCCGACCGGGGGACTCGATTCGTTTCAAAATATTGGAGGGCTTTTAGTGAAAAGATAAATATTGAGTTATTTAATTAAACATTAATGAAACACTCTAGCTTCAGGGATATGTGTCCGATCACCAGTCTGACTGGGTGAAATATCTGCGGTTAGCTGAATTGGTTCTGAGTAATCCATACCAATAATCTATCAAAACGTCCCTCTTTTTCTGTAATCTTGAGTTGCATCCACGTTTTGGTTCTTTTCTTACCATTATAATGCATACTCCACAGGCTGAAATATCTGTGGATAAATTAAAAGTTATTTGGTTTGAAGTCAGGAGAACTTAAAGAGGGCAAAAGGTGGTCAAGCCTCAATTGCTAATAAGAGACGTTCTAGGGGCCCAAGCTTTGGAGTTGTGGACAAAGTATGGCTGTCCACGAAAAATATGAAGCTTAAGGTTCCTTCGGCCAAGCTGGGTCCCAAGTTTATTGGTCTATATGAAAGTATACCATCAATGCCATAGACTAAAACCAATACTGCACTTGCAGGATGCAGTCAGACCACACTTGTGTAGCAAGCCCAGATGCAGGCTAATAAATCACCTCAGGCGACTTGCCATGCACACTAAGGGCCTGCATAGGGCACCATTCACACTAATACATATGGTGCAGAATGTCTGAAAGCTACCCAAAGGCTCTGCTGCCTGAGCCATGGGCTGCACAGTACAATGTTTCTGCACCACTAGATGAATGGCCAACACATGAACCAATATCCTATTTATAAAGGTTTTTTGTTCATCATACAGAGAACTTTTCTGCACTTTTTTATTCATTTCAGGGTGTAGTTGGGCCCCTAGGGGGCGCCATTCATCTAGTGGTGCAGAAACATTGTACTGTGCAGCCCATGGCTCAGGCAGCAGAGCTTTTGGGTAGCTTTCAGACATTCTGCACCATATGTATCAGTGTGAATGGTGCCCTATGCAGGCCCATTGTGTGCATGGCAAGTCTCCTCCCATACCTTGGTTGAGGTGATTTATTAGCCTGCATCTGGGCTTGCTACACAAGTGTGGTCTGACTGCATCCTGCAAGTGCAGTATTGGTTTTTGTCTATGGCATTGATGGTAAGTTTTTTGATGCTGCTTTTTCTAGTAGTTTTTGTCTATATGAAAGTATCAAGGTTATTAACCCTGCAGCTTTCCACCTGAATCTTCCTGCATTGTTTAAGATTTCCAATATGTTCCTTAAGTCCCTCCTCAAGCTATATCGTACTCTTGTTCACCCAGTCAAAATTCCTCCCCTTCCTATTCTAGTAAAAGGTAATTTGGAGTCTGAAGTCCAGAGAATCCTTGACCTTTTGAATAGCAAGAGGTTCTGTGCAGTATCTCGTACATTGGAGTGGTTATGGCCCAGACCAGAGATCCTGGGTTCCAGCACATAATATCCATGTTAAAAGCCGGATCAGGAAATTTCATTTATTGTTACCGATAGGCCTGGAGGGCCCGGAGGGGGATACTGTCACATCCCCAGAGTCTGCTCCTGCATCTTCTGCTTCTGCCACCAGACACCACTGTGTTCACTTTGAAGGTGGGGCTGGTGGTAGAGCAGTCTGATTGTGTGGATTTGTTTGCATGGCTGCCCAGCTGAGTTCATTAACTCCTTGCTTCATCCGACTAAGATGTACTACACCATATTTTTATCTTCAGTCTGTTGCTGCTAGCTGCCAGAAATATTACCTTATTCACTTGTATCTTGCTTAGTATTATTGATTTTCCACGTCCACCTCTACCTGTTTTTGTGCGATTCTCCAGCCTGAAGATTTTGTAGTTTTCTGACCTCCCGGCTTTTACCTTGCTTTGCAACTTTTCTATTCTAAAACTGCAACCCATCTATAGGCAGCCAGCCCCTAGACCTTACCCCTAGTTAAAGAGTGTTGGGGTATCACGGGTTCTGCCTGACGGTGTGGTTTGCATTTAGTCCCCTTTTTACCTGTAACTTGGACGGACATTAAAACATGTCTGCCTTAATAATGTTAGTTTATCCTTGTAAGGTAATTTTGTTACTCTGTAGAGCACTGTATATTAAACTTTTTTACTTTACTGTTTTTTTTTTAAACACTGTATACTGGCATTAGTTGATGGGATTTTATAGTGCAAAGTGTATTTTTTGGTATATTGGTATTTTTTTCGTATATTGGTATTTTTTTTCGAATATTGGTATTTTTTGAGCACTTTAAACTAGTATTAAGTGATGGGATATTTTTGTTTTGGCACATATACGGGTACTGTTTGTTGTTGGAAATTATTTCACTGTATATTGGTATTTCTTTTTTGTATTATTTTAGCACTGTATTTTGCATTATTTGGGCTCTGCATATTGGAATTATTTAGCCCTGTATAGTGATGTGTTACTGTATATTTTTTGTATGCATTCTGTATTTGTTGTCTATATTGTGTGCTAATGTTTATATTGTCTAGCTGATGTCTGTACTATGTATTTTGATGTATCATAGTGGCTCAGTGGTTAGTACTGAATCTTTACAGTGCTGGGATCCTGGATTCAAATCCCTCCAAAGACAACATGTGCAAGGAGTTTGTATGTTCTTTCTGTGTGTATTTGTGTGTGTTTCCTCAAGCTTCTCCTTTTTCTTCACCCACTCCAAAGACATACTAATAGGGAAATTTGACGGATGGCTCCAATGAGGACAGTGTTGCTGATGTATGTAAAGCACTGTGGAATTAATGGCACCACATTAGTGATGAATACGGCTATGTTACCACTAGAGATTTCAGTTTTTTTTTTAGTGCTACGTTTTTTTTAAACTGCACCAAAGACGGATCAGTCCAAACATCTGCCACCAAAGTGAATGGGAATTTCAATTTGCAGTGCAGAAGCGGCACTTTTTTACTGCTCCGTTAGTGATTCAGAAAGCAGATTCAGAAAATACTGAGCATGTCAATTTATGTGGAGTTTTCTGTTCTGTTTTCTGCATCACTAATTACTTACCCTCCCCGTGATCCCACAGTGAGTCCCGGTGATGTGTTCATTTCGTTCAGTGGCCAGACCTGTGTGTGAGTTGTTTTGTGCTTCTACAACCTGCTTATGTGACTCACCCTTTAACTGAGTCACATGGTGCAGTGCAAGGTCCTGGAAGCACGGAACAGACAACCGTCAGGTCCTGCCTCTGCCTGGGATTAAGGCATAACCTGGACTCACCGTGGGACAGCGGGAAGGGTAAAAAAGTGTATGTGTGTCTGTCTGTGTCCCCTGAAAACAGAACAAAAAAGCAGTACAAACGGATTATACATTTCTGATGGGTTTTTTTGCCAAAAAAGTATCCGTTTTTGGTGCAGACACTGCACCAAATACAGATCAATAAAAACAGAGCACAAACGCTTTTTCTGAACATAGTCTAAAGGTTATTATTATTATTATTATTATTACACATTATCAGCATCAGGGGTGTGGGTCACCCTGTTAACAGGTTACACTGAGACCGGATTTTCATAGTATGCATAACTCAAAGCACAGCTCTATACACTGTGTATTGGTTGTTTTTGGATAGTGAAGCTCAGTTCCTATGGAAGGTAATAGGAGCTTCATTATAGTACCAAGGTTAAGGCCACTACATAAGGTAAAGAGCTGTTCATTAGTCATAGTTACAAAACTTGAAATTCGTAAATGAAATTACAGCCTGCAGATATTTTTTTCTCTATCAAACGTTACAGTAGTTAGTGGTCTTGTGGGTTATAGTTTATTCTACACTTACAGTTAGTGTTTTTTAAAGATATTTTAGGTTAATTTCAAAGTCATAAAATTACAATATTTTATTTCAGACAAAATTAAAAGCATGAATTTTATTTATATCCCCTTGGCTATGTGATCACAATTCTTAACATTGAAGGATACAATATTTTTCCACATTTGTAAAATCTTTACCTGATTTATAAACAACCTATTTTAAGGGTAGCAGGAAAAACTGTGAATGACGTGGCCGGGCTGACAGATGTCTCAATGGGGAGTTTTTTGCTCTGGACTTCTAGAAAAGATTACAGAGATTTAGGCAGTTCTAAATCGAAAATATGTAATTTTGTGTTCTCTCCTTCTCAGGCTGAGTAGACGCGGGATTGCTTTATTATGCAGAACTTCTCCCCGCTGTGCCTCAATTTCCAATATTTTTTTGAAAATGTTTGTTTAAAGGTGTTCTCAGATAGATACATCTAGTCAGTGGCATGAGAGGTAGCGCACAATATCTAAAAATGCACAAAAGTGAAAAATATAATTATTCTCTCTCCTTGGACCTTTTCTTGTTCTGTGTTGTCACATTAATTCACAGCAAATTTAATTCATTTTTTAGTTTAATCATAATCAAAAAGAAAAAAGAAACATCGCAAAGATAACATTTCCAAAGACAGTGCAATTGTTAATCCTTAACTATTAGAATGGATAAGTATTCATACGTTTTAAGTGTATGATTGTGGGAGAGGTTCCCTTTGCAGCATTTTTTTTGCCATGGATTTTCTTCCTTCTTTTCAAAACTGTAAAAGCTAAGGAGCAATAGGACTGTTAAAGCAACCCAATAGTCAGAGGCATATCTCATTTTATACCTTAAAAAAATATATTTAAAAATAAGTAGTCTAATTAAAAAAAAAAATGAAGAACAATTTCATTAAGATTATGAAATAAAGGACATGGTTAAAAGAGATTTAAACCAAAAGAGGGCCAAAATACAAATATAGATAATATACCGTATATACTCGTGTATAAGCCGAGTTTTTCAGCACAAAAAATGTGCTGAAAAGTCCCCCCTCGGCTTATACACGAGTATATACGGTAATGATAAAAAAAAATATATATACCCGTCTGTATACAGCCCCCCCCCCGTGGTATACCGGGCCCCCCCTGTGGCAACCTGTAAAGGAAGCGATGATTATACTTATCGGGTCGCTGTCGCCGACGCCGCCGCTCTGTCACCGTCCGTCACCGCGCTCCTCCTGGTCTTCATGCTTCCTTCACCGTCGCACAGGAAATGACGTCATTTTCTGTGCGCCCGTGAAGGAAGCATGAAGACGGGAAGGAGCGCGGTGACGGACGGTGACAGAGCGGCGGCGTCGGCGTCGGCGACAGCGACCCGATAAGTATAATCATCGCTTCCTTTACAGGTTGCCACAGGGGGGGCCCGGTATACCAGGGGGGAGGGCTGTATACAGCCGGGTACCGCTGTATACAGCGGGGGCTGCTGTATACCCCTCTGGGGCTGCTAAATACCCCTCTGGGGCTGCTGTATACCCCTCTGGGGCTGCTGTATACCCCTCTGGGGCTGCTGTATACCCCTCTGGGGCTGCTATATACCCCTCTGGGGCTGCTATATACCCCTCTGGGGCTGCTGTATACCCCTCTGGGGCTGCTGTATACCCCTCTGGGGCTGCTGTATACCCCTCTGGGGCTGCTATATACCCCTCTGGGGCTGCTGTATACCCCTCTGGGGCTGCTGTATACCCCTCTGGGGCTGCTATATACCCCTCTGGGGCTGCTGTATACCCCTCTGGGGCTGCTGTATACCCCTCTGGGGCTGCTATATACCCCTCTGGGGCTGCTATATACCCCTCTGGGGCTGCTGTATACCCCTCTGGGGCTGCTGTATACAGCTCTGGGGCTGCTGTATACAGCTCTGGGGCTGCTGTATACCCCTCTGGGGCTGCTATATACCCCTCTGGGGCTGCTGTATACCCCTCTGGGGCTGCTGTATACCGCACTGGGGCTGCTGTATATAGGGGCTGCAATACCACTTGGGCTGCAATACCACTGGGGCTGCTGTATATAGGGGCTGCTGTATACACCACTGGGGCTGCAATACCACTGGGGCTGCTGTATACAGGGGCTGCAATACCACTGGGGCTGCAATACCACTGGGGCTGCTGTATATAGGGGCTGCTGTATACACCACTGGGGCTGCAATACCACTGGGGCTGCTGTATACAGGGGCTGCAATACCACTGGGGCTGCAATACCACTGGGGCTGCTGTATATAGGGGCTGCTGTATACACCACTGGGGCTGCAATACCACTGGGGCTGCTGTATACAGGGGCTGCAATACCACTGGGGCTGCTGTATACACCACTGGGGCTGCAATACCACTGGGGCTGCTGTATACAGGGGCTGCAATACCACTGGGGCTGCAATACCACTGGGGCTGCTGTATATAGGGGCTGCTGTATACACCACTGGGGCTGCAATACCACTGGGGCTGCTGTATACAGGGGCTGCAATACCACTGGGGCTGCTGTATGTAGGGGCTGCTGTATACACCACTGGGGCTGCAATACCACTGGGGCTGCTGTATATAGGGGCTGCAATACCACTGGGGCTGCAATACCACTGGGGCTGCTGTATATAGGGGCTGCAATACCACTGGGGCTGCAATACCACTGGGGCTGCTGTATATAGGGGCTGCAATACCACTGGGGCTGCAATACCACTGGGGCTGCTGTATATAGGGGCTGCTGTATACACCACTGGGGCTGCAATACCACTGGGGCTGCTGTATATAGGGGCTGCTGTATACACCACTGGGGCTGCAATACCACTGGGGCTGCTGTATATAGGGGCTGCAATACCACTGGGGCTGCTGTATATACCACTGGGGGCTGCTGTATATCATACTGCTGGGGGCTGTATACCTGTGCTGGGGTCCACCCTCGGCTTATACGCGAGTCAATAGATTTTCCCAGGTTTTGGGGGCAAAAGTAGGGGGGTCGGCTTATACACGGGTCGGCTTATACACGAGTATATACGGTATTTAATATCCCAATGTATCTATGGTGACAATACATACAATCAACATATGCTCCAGGGAACAGAAGAAAAGGAATGGCAATCACCGGTCTTAAGCTTTTTATTTCCATATATTAGGGAGACAAGTTCATAGTCGGCAATGAGGCAAAGGAGGGGGAGGGAGGGAGTGCAGGGAGCACAGTACTTGTCCCTGTCCTGTGCTCCCTGCACTCCATCCCCCTCCTTTGCCTCATTGCCAACTATGAACTTGTCTCCGTGATATATGGAAATAAAAACTTCAAGACCGGTGAATGCCATTACTTTTCTTCTGTTTTGTAGCTTAGATGGCTTTTTGAAGGTGACAGGATCCCTTTAATATTTGATGTCAATAAATACAAGCTAGACAAATATATATTTTTATATTTCATCTACATAAATGGGAAATAGAAACAAATATATACATGTATATATATGCACAGTAAAGAAAAATGCTCGGCACTACTGTATGATCTTTACTTATTTACGGACCTACACGGTCCAACCTAAAACACCCAAAGGTGACATCTACCTACCGGTGTTGCACAGGCATTAAAGATTGCTGATATACTTGTGCAAAAAAGAAATAAGACATCACTCACCGGTTTGTAGTTACTCTGTTTTAATTTCCTTTTCAGGTTACATCAAAACGCAAGGAGGGGAAGATGGGGCAGACGACGGCACCGTTTCGCGGTGAGTTCCGGGAGAACAGACCCGTGGAAGAGGAGAAATGAAAGCAAAAGGTGGTACTTTGAAGAACCTAGAATATAAGACATATTTTCAGTTGTTTCACACTTTTTTGTTAAGTATATAATTCCACATGTGTTAATTCATAGTTTTGATGCCTTCAGTGTGAATCTACAATTTTCATAGTCATGAAAATAAAGAAAACTCTTTGAATGAGAAGGTGTGTCCAAACGTTTGGTCTGTACTGTATATATTACTAGTGATAATACATAAATGTGTAAATAAATATCTAGTGACAAATGAAGTGGAATATAAGTAAATCCAAACTATTGGTGGTAATCAATAGCATGTATAACAACACACTACACTATCAGACTTTTTCAACTCATTAAATTATAAAAACAGTCCTCAATCATTAACATATTATTCATTTTGTGATCTAGCTGGTGTTTATACACAGGCACCACAAATGGAAGGAGACATGACTTTTTCACAAGGTTTAGCGCAAAAATTATCCCTGTTTGGGAAATATCCAGAGCTTGTTCTTTTCAAAAAGTAGGACAGATAGAGGTTTCAGAAGCTGTCAAAAAAATATCCCTTAACTCAGATACAGGTTAACCGGTTTGAAAGTGAAGAAGTAATAACTTATCAACTAAGAGTGGGATGCATAGCAGATTTGCTACTGTAAAAATTAATAATAATTGCAAGAGTTTTTGTTCAAGTTGACAAAAAATTATTATTTTTTTAATGTAAGCAGGAAGAGGTTAGCTGTTTTCAAAGTGAGGAAACAATTTTTTGTGAGTAAGCCATCAAAAAAATTATTCATATTTTGGGAGCCATTTCATGCTTGTGTACCGACAAAAGAACACGCTTCTTAGCAGCAGTACAGTATATCTGTAAAACATAGTGAACAAATGCAGATTATATGTGGGGGCATCTAGTAGCATTGCAGTATAGAACTATAAAACGCATTAAGCTGCCAGTAGATATGTGGCTGGTATGTCTGTGCAGTGGCAGTGACAGAAGCTGCACAGTATAAAAATATGATGAGACAATGTCTGGTAGAGTAGGGCAGCAGTTCCAGCAATAGGTGACATGATGTTGTAGATGCCTGGTTGGGGATGGGTTGATGGTAGGCAAATGGTATGGCAGATTTAATCACCAGAATCAGCATTAGGTGAATGATAATTGGCACTGCCTGCCTTCGAGCTTTGAATGACCTGCCTCTTATCCTGTATGTAATCTCAGCAGTGACCTATCATTCAAAGACAGAGCGCACAACCTACATAAATCAAATAGAGATGCTTGAGTACCATAAAAAAAGAACAGAAAACAGCAAGGTATGGTACATAATGATACAGCACTCAACCAAAAAATAAGTAAAAATCTTTATTGGTGCACACAAGCAAATAAAAATATTAAAAGCAACCAACACACATCTCCATACAAGTGCCCACAGTAGATACAATAATACATAATGTGCTCAGTGAAATGTTAAGTCCTACAGGGCACATAAAGTATAAGCAGTATTGTTCCAACAATAGCACGCATCATGCAGAGTATGCAGGGGTATATAATAAATACATGTACCCTCCTATGAGCAAATAATGCAAGTTTTTAAGTTTAAAGTGGCAAAATATGAAATATACCAGAAATTACATCATATGAAGCAACTGGGCTCCATCACGCCATCTGCTGTGATCATTGTGACGAAATGGACCCCTTTAATATATAAACCAAATTGTAAAGACCGGGCACTACTGGGATTTTGTATTGGGAGTTTCCCCGTGTGTCAGTCATCTTAGATGAGGCAGCTATGCACCTGGGTGTGCTCACTCAAGTGTATGTGAAATAAAACAGTCCAGAAAAAAGAGGGCACTCGTCCATTGGTGCTTCTTAGGAATGTATTCCCTTTTCAGGGTTTAATTTAATATATAATGTAGGAGGATTTCTTATTTATCCTGACAATATTGTATTTTGGTTTGCAAACTTGTAATATGTCACTCATGGGTTACGCAAGATTTCTAGGAGCCTGCTAGTATTTAAAGTGGGTAATGTAATTATCTACTTTGTGATAAGCAACTCATTGTAAATACAAGTCTTGTAGATGTTTGGTGATGTGGACTTGTGTAATGCAATTATCTCTCTTCTGTAAGGTCAGAGGAACTTAATCCTGTTAGAATATGGATTGCAGACTAAATGTATCCTACTAGGTGCTATGTCAATCAGTATGTGGCTCTCCCTTGACAGGACTGCAATACTACTAGAAATGTTTTAGGCTTGAGATCCAGCCAATGAGAAGACAGTTTTATTCGACCAATCGTGAAGTCCCCAATATCCTGCAATGAGGGTTGAGGATGGTTAAGGAGTTCGGGCACTCAGTTTGGGGATGAGCCCGGGTCCAGGCTGTCTTGCTAAAGGCGGCTGGGCCAGCTGTCGAGAGCACCCACTGACTTCCTTGTCCCCACAATTGGTTCGTCAAACTACTCAAAAGGCAGCATCAGAAAATTCTTACCATCAGCATCCAGATACAAAACCAACACAGCACTTGACAGGATGCAGTCAGACCCTATTATGTAGAGCAAGCCTAGGTGCAGGCTGATAAAATCACCTCCATCTACAAAGACATGTGGGAGGTGACTTGCCATGCACATATTGGGCCTGCATAGGACGCCATTCACACTGATGCAGAGTGTCTTAGAGCTACCCATTGGTCCTGCCACCTGACCAAACGGGCTGCCCAGTACTATGCCTCCACACCACTGGATGAACGGCGCCCCATGGGGCCCAACCGCACCACGTAATTTATAAAAAAAAGTGCAAAATGTTTTTTATGATGAACAAAAAACTTTGTATATGGGGTATTGGTTCATGTGTTGGCCAAGACACTTAAGCTTAAGCTTACTCTACTGTGTGATGTAGTTCCAGTGCATTCAGCATTTTCCCAAAAACAAATTAACACTTCCAGACTAAAGCTTACGAGATAGTCAGTCTAATCTGTGTAAGGGCCACGTCACACACACAGATATCTGTGCAGATATTGTTCACAGATCTTTGGTTGCAGAGAAATCATGGACACATTGTTCCATTTTGTGGCTGTGTACAAATGGAACAATGTGTCCATGATTTCACTGCAACCAGAGATCTGCGAACAATCTCTGCACAGATATCTGTGTGTGTGACGTGGCCCTATCCCCACCAACACTACTGATTAGCAGCTCACAATGCAGAGTGCACACATGAAACTGCCAGTCAGGGATGGGGGTGGGGTTTAAACTGTTTAATTCTTAGCTCTGCTTACATCTTCATCAGACAAAATTGGTGTTCTATCAGAACTGCACCCAAATGTAAGTGATACATTGATGGAGCCAGGCTTTCTTGCCCTATCACCACATTGTGTGAACTGGAGAATTCAGTTATGGGAATTTACCTACAGTTTGGTGTCTGGTAGTCACTCTACACTTGACATTATGTACATGATAAATTAACAGTCGGGTTGTTGTTGTATTTATGCATTTTCTTGGATTTGTAATGTCTTTAAATGTTCTTTGTGCAGTTTACAATAAAGACTGAAAAAGTTTTTAGACTAAATGGAGTGGTGTGACTTTACCAACTACAGACTGTTAAGAAATGGGCGAAAAACCTCTATTTGGGTCTCCCAAGTGTGTAAATTAATGTTATCAGATTATGTAGTGAAAACCTGCTGACAGATTCCTTTTAAATATTTGTAACACAAACCTCGATTTAAAGCGTAACTGCTGTTTAAATTTTTATTTAATAATAATGTTGAGCAAGAGATTGTAATAAACTTTCAATTATACTTTGTAAGTGAAATCTGGTGGAAACCATTCATAAACCTTCCAAAAGGTGTCCCAACTAGACTGTGTCTGAAGCAGACATATGTTCATTCTCATTCAGATCCATCTTCACACTGAATACAGTAGCCATATAAAGATAAGAGGCGGGGCCTACACAGTGCGCAAGCTCCTCAATGCAGCTCATAAGGTGACAATGTATGAGATTACTTCAGGCTACAGCACAGCGCAGGGCAATGTCAGAATGTCAGGATCAGTGCAAACTCCTCTGTCCTTTCCTTGGCACAAGCTTCTCTGATCTGTCATATGGCTCCTTATCTGCTGGCTTCCCACACAGCTCACGATCTCTGATCTTGTCTCTTCTCTGCTGTCACATTGCACTGCTCGCTAATAGATGCTGGCCACGCCCACAACATCATAAAATGCAGTTTTTAAAAGTGCACAAAAAAGTTGAGAAAATAAGTCATATGCACAAAAAAGCATTATGTTAGCTGCTATGTGACCCATCATTAACAACCAGTGCAGTATTGTTTTTTTTTTTCTTTCAGTGAAATGGCATTTACACTTTAAACAATACATCATTTTATGATAATATCTTCTCTTTAATGTTATGGCTGATCGGTATAAATGTTTCTACATAGTTCTGTCAGTAGACATTGGATTTATAATGGCGAATCCCATAGCTTGGTGTAAAAATGTGAGTATCTGGCAAACCGTGGCTATTTTGGTAATAAACCTTTTTGAACTGCCCAGAATTTTTTTGCCAATGTCAGAGGTGCTTTATGGTCTCTTCAATACATATTAGCAATAAAAAAAATGCTAATTTTAATTGCAGGTGATAACAGCTGGTTCATGTGCATGAACATCTTAAGACGCTTTCTAGCAGACGTTTCTCAATGATTTTCAAGGTCTTTTCTAACGGCTCAGAAAAAGGAGGATTATAATAAATTTTACTAATGTGATTAATTTATTGTGTAATTTTCTTTAATAAAATAATGTAAAAATAATGCTGATAATGTAAGTCCATCTGGAATTAGAGATCCTGGTAGTTAATCACTTAAGAACCAATGCTGGGGCTGTGCTCTTGTGAATTATAAATGATGAATAATTATTCTTTAGCATTAAATTGAATGTAAAACTGGATGACACTGAAATTGTTATCATGGATGCAATTATTTAAGTATAGGTTGTAATATTATATTTTATAGAAAGGATGGCTAGACCATACATTACACTTTCCAACCATCTTGGATCTAGCAGAGCAGTCCTGAATTAGGGAAGCTATCACACTGTCATGGGACATCGGTGTATGTCCCGATCTCAACTGCGTTTTTGTCCTTAGTACACAGATACAATTGAACAAAACAGTGGAACAAGGAACTTCACCATTCAGTCTGGGCACATAGAAGTGCTATTAATGAAAGTCACAATAAAATTTAACTTCAAGAGAAATGAAAAAGAATGTGAATTGTATGGAAGAGAGAGAGGCATGGAATGCAATGAATTTTGTGAATGGAAAAATATTGCATGATATACCCAAACCCGCTACTTAAGACAACAGATCAAGCATATTTTTCCCCAGAGGTTCTATTAGCCGCATGTCATCTGTTCTGTGCATTGACGAGGTCATCATCATCAACTTGGATTCAGCTGACAATTGCCTCTCTCTGGGTCGAGAGTGGGGAACTCCAGGCCTCAAGGGCCGCCAACTGTGCAGTGTTTCAGGATTTCCTTAGTATTGCACAGGTATATTTGAATGACCTGCACAGGTGATAAATCCTACCCCTGTGTATGACTCCGTTTTGGGATGTGCTGCAGAAAACCAGACAAGAGGGTAGTCTTTGAAGATGCAGGACAGTGTGTTGCTAAACAGGATAATATTTTAAAGGAGTCTTTTACTCCCGAAATTCCAAAAAATATTAGTGAGGCAATATGCATCACTAGCATGGATATGTCCAAGAAAAGTTCCCCCGTCAGATGAATGCATTTCAGATCTTCTTTCAGTTGTAGGGGTAGTGCATTTCTTTGGTTCAGTCACGCTCCACTTCAAATTATGGACACCCCCTGAATTGCTTGATTGATTGCTGTGACTGGCCTGATTTCATGGCAATAGCAATCCCTTACTAAATCCTGTGCTTGCACGCTGCCTCTCAGCTGCCCGGGTACATCCACTGAATCTGAGTCTATCTTCACAGATTTATGTAATATGTGCTCTTGTCTCCTTGGGAGCATGCATGCTAAGAAAGACCCTGTGCTCCAGCTTCTCTGCTTGTGCTGGTGTGCACCCGCTGCTCTACTGCAGCTGCTGTCAGGAGAAGTAAGAGGGCGATGCGCAGAGTGCTGAGGGGCAGTGCACTGGTAATTCAGGTGAGATACCCACAGTCAGAGTCAGAGAATATCACTATAGGGGCACAATTTAGGCTAAGTTCACCCGCGACGTATTTGCCGCGTAATGTGCAGTGGCACTTTTTTGCGTACATTTATGCGCAAAAAGCTCAACTGCATGTAGACGCTGCGATTTTCTCCAAGCCATTTTAACATGTAGCCTATGGGAAAAGCGCACCGAAAAAAGGGCAAAGAATTGCCCTGGCACTTCTTTTTGCATGCGCGCTTTTGCAGTGAAAGCACGCGCACAAAAATACCTGGCTAAACACGACATCTGCACAACTTTCAGAAAAAGCCATAGCTTTTGCTGGAAGGCGTATGCAGCTTTGTTCGACACTGCTTTTACGCGACCGCTCAAAAGCGCCGCATAAAAGCAGGAATACACAGCAATTACACTGCTTCTGAACGTAGCCTTAGTCAAAAGCAAAGATAGTTTAAATAAAGTGCCATCTATTATCCAGCCCACGTACACAGTTCACAGAAATATAATTATTAATGTAAAACCTCCTATGGCTTGCCCATAGGTCCAAGTGTCCCTGGGGTCAAAACCCTAGTTTAGGCAGGGACACCAGTGACCTTGGTGTACTGACCCCACCGGCGGTCCCATGGTATCTGCCTACACCCCGTCTGTTACTCCTAGAACCTGCACATGCTGCATAGTTCTCCTGGGTACATGCTTAGGGGATGCCCACAGCATTCTTGCTCCTCTTAAGCTCATGGCTGAGAAGCACTGTGTATTTTAGTCACCTTCCCCCACTGGGAGGTGCTTGAGCAATGGAATCTATTGCTAGAGACATGCTTCTAGTTGTCAGGTCCATTCCCAGTATCCAGTTCCTTTCCCTGTGCCTGTGCTTGTGTTCCCTGGTCCTTGTACGCTAACCATCCTGCAGCTGCTTTGTTGCTATATACCAGCCTGCACCTGCTTGAGATCTACAGTGTTGCCACATACCTGCTACACCTGTCCGTATCTGCTGAGCCCCGCCACCTGCCAGTATCGGCCGCCCAGGCCCACCTATCCAAAGACTCTGTTTGTCCATGTGAGCTTAAATCCTGTACTCAGCAGTCATGGTTCCGAGGCCCCCTGGTGCTTCACCTGGTGGCTACCTACCAGCAATAGCCTATCCTCCCCACCTGAAACTCTACTGAAGACTCGATAGTCCTCCAGGCTTGCTCCCCCAGTTGGCGATCAGTGCTACGGCCCAGTGGGTCCACTCTTGGATGCTCACCCACATGAACATTACAATAACCCTGTGTATCATATTTTGTTAAGGAGTTAAGCTTGTGAGCAGGGCCCTCACTCACTTGATTGGTTGAATTTTCTGTTATTCTGTAATGTTTCCTCTTATTCTCTCTTAATTGTGTAGTGAATTGTGTATTTCTGCTGAATATTTTGGCGCTCTAGATATATGGACTATTATTATTAACTGCTATGCCTCATATATTTAGTTGCAGCGTTGACTTGGCTAGTCTAGTTTGTATTCTATATTTATGATGAAGTACTTTGGCTTCCAGTATGCTTCTACTGCTTACTTTACCCCTTTTCCTTCATATTAAGGAAACAGGTTAGCTGTATATGAGAGCTGCCTCCATTTTAAAGTGTTAGGCTGGCTTCACATTTGCGCACTAGTGCGCTGTGAAACATAGCATCCCTGAGCACAGCAAAATGCAGGCACTATGTGTTCCTATGTTTAACATGGGAACGAATAGTGCCTGTGTCTGGCTGCGTTCAGCTGCGTTTGCGTTTGGCTGCGCATAATTTATGTGCAGCCGTACGCAAAATGTTGTATCTTTTGGGCGTAGCTGTGTGCTTGCTTTATATGCAAGCAGACAGCTGCCCACAAAAAATTAATGAAATTCAATCTCTGCGCATTGCCATCTGCTGGCAAGCGCACAGACGCTGTGGAAGATGACCTCCTCCGAGGTCATCTGCAGGTGAATCCGGTCCTGCCGTTCTCTTCCTCTTCTTTCTTCCTCTTCTTCTTTCTTCTTCTTCTTTCTTCTTCTTCTTTCTTCTTTCTCCCTGCTGCTGGTTCATTTAAAATAGCTAGCGGGAAAGCCGGTGGTGAAGTCGGCTTTCCCACCCCGCTATTTCAAATGAACAGCTGATGCTGAAGCATGAGCTGTTCAATTTGAAATAATAGGATGGGAAAGCCGACTTCACCGCCGGTTTTGCCAATGGCTTTTTCAAATGAACAGCTGATGCTTTAGCAGCCTCACTGACATTTTCATGTGAACGTATGCAGACAATTTCCGCTGCGTTCATATGAAAATGTTTGCGTTCGGCACTGCATAGGCGTATGCGCTCCATACGCTGCAGTGCTGAACACAAATATGAAACCAGCTTTACTGCTCATTTTCTGTGGGCAGCACTGACACAGAGAGAGCCAGTTAGTTAATTTCTCTAAAGGAGGTAAGTGGTATAAATGCTATCTAGCTATCCATGGTAAAGCTAATCATCATTCCAGCTAGGGTTGGTAAATAGACTAATGACAATCTGGGTTCAGCAGCCAATGGTTAGCATGATGCTTTGTTCAAATCTTCCAGTGATGTTCTACCTTTGCCAATTTTTGCTTTTTGTTATTCTGCTTCTGGTGTGCCTTTTATTAGATTGATGCTTTGTGTTTTGACCTGGGTTTTACGCAGCTACTACTCAGCTATAACACTTTATGTGAGTAACTTGAAGAATCTGATGATGCAGGGCAATGTCTAGGCAGAGACAGGTTCAAGTTCAAGTCTATATTTGCACATCAAGAGAGCAGAGCAATATAGAAGTCCAGTTGAAAATAATACAAAACTAGGTGTGGCCAAGAAATCTACAGCTCAACACAGTATGAGGCCACTATTGGGAATAATCTTTGCACACAGTTCACACAATGCATGGCCAAATAATGGAAAAGTCTTTGCAACACAGTTCACACAGAGTCCTGGACTTAGAGCAATGCAGTGCGGTTAGAAACACCAGTGCCAAATTGTCCAGAAATACGCACTGCACAAATACACAATAAACATCGCAGCACACAAGGCTTACGTCAGGTATAGTAGTCTGTATGGAGCTGGCAGCAGGAAAGACCCCTTACATAGCACACAGAAGCTGCTGGAGAGTAGCCAAATTTAAGCAGAACAGGTGATTACAAGGCAGGGATGCAGAGCCGAACCAGGATAGCTGGAGGTTGATCAAAATGCAGATGATGCACAGCTGAACCAGAGCAGAAACACAATACTCATGAAAGGCCTGGATGTTGGACTGGAGCTTAAAAACCAGGAAGGGCTGGAAACACATAGACATGGTGAAGCAGCAGACTCCATCTTGAGTAAGGGTGAAAGCTCACTGAAGGTTGCCTGGAAAAGCCCGAAATCTTGACATAAGCTGACTTTTTCTTTATATATTTGGCCCCATACTGCTTGATTACTCTTCTGCCGCAGATCTCTGTCTGACCGTTTGTACTTGAGTTCAGCTATCCTGTATATCCTTGGTGTATGATACAGTCATTATCTCCATTTCTTTTGTCCTTAGCTGGAAAGTTGATCATTTGACCCTCAACTTGCTGCAATGATCAGAAGCTAATTCTTGGACACAACTAAGAAGCATTGGCAATGAAAGCCAGAGTGAAAGTATGGAGGTAAAGCGGTAAAAAAAATTGAGCGACCTACTAAGTACATTGGCTAGCCGTAAGTCTGGCCATGAAAGCAATTTGAGTTGACAGTTTCATTACAGTGTCATACTATATCTATTGGAGTGGGATAAGTTTGCTTCTGGACATTTGATGACAAATATCTAAAGTATGTAGATAGTTTTACACTTATACGTATAAAAATATTTCACAATTTTACCACAAAGTAATCAACTACAAAAACTATGTTTCATGAACTATAGTAAATTTAGCATCTATTACCCCTGCAATAAAGATGGATAAAATAATCTTTTGAATGTTTAGTTTTAATTAAAAGTTTACGGCTCAATGAGAAATTGATTTTCAAGCTTTGGAGGGCAAGCACTTTAAATTTTTGTACTGGGATGTCAATAATAACTAATAGAATCTCAAATGCCAAAAACCACTGAGAGGAAAATAATTAATCTTAATTCATGACTGCTGGACACATAAATTCGATTGGCAGATAAGAGGAATAATTAATTATAGTAGATGTGAAAAGCCTCTTTTAAATATATTACACACATTTAGCCTTTGATGTATCCTTCTACAATATTTGAAATAAGACATTTTATTTTATCAGCATATTAAAAGAGGTGAGCAAATGATTCTTTTGTACAGGATGAAAGTCCAGTTTAATTTCACATAATAGGAAAATAAAGACATCATCATTCCAATCTGTGATTCTACACTTCAAGACCAATAAAATAAATCAATTAAATTATGATGTTTCTAAATCAGTAAGATATAATCTGCTCTGACAATACATAATTATTCAAGAAACAAGCCAATGTGAGGCATCAATAGTAAGAGGTATCCTTTCATTTCTATTTAAGCAATAGCAATATAATGAAGAAATTATTTTCTCTATACACTTTACTATTTTTGCAAATCGATTGGGAAGAATCCTGTGTACGGTATATTTTCCTTACAGCATTGTTTCAGATGTTTGATGTTTTTATAGTATTCTTTTATCCTATATCCCATTCTTACCTTTCTCATGTTTTTGAACACCAACTCTTTAGTTGATGTGTGAGTATTATTGGTATTGTTGTCCTAATTAACGTTTCAAATTGATTTTAAGTTTGAGCTTGGATCGTTAAGTTATTTTTTTGTGGCTGTGTACAAAATGGAGCAATGTGTCCATGATTTCACTGCAACCAGAGATCTGTTCAGAAGTTGGTCACAGAAGTTTGTGTGTGTAAAGCAGCCCTTAGAGGTTCCTAATGGCCGGGTCTAACATTGGCCCGACATTACGAACCTCGGGCTTAGTGCCAGCTGCCAATACAAAGCCCCGTTATTACCCTGTTTGCCAAAAAGCACCAGGGCAACTGGAAGAGTCTGGGTACAGCGCCAGGAAATGGCGCTTCTAATGAATGCGCCATTTACCGGGATGGCTGTGGGCTGCAATGTGCAGCGTGGGGGGCCCAGAACGCTTGGGCCTCTCTATGTTGTGGATTCCATCTCCCAGCTGCCTAGTTGTACCTGACTGGCAGCTAAAAATACGGCAAAGCCCACGTCATTTTTTTAAAAATTATTTCAAGAAATAATTTAAAAAAAAACGGCTCTGCCGTATTTTAGTTGCCAGCCAGGTACGACTAAACAGCTGGGGGTGGGTAGCAGCCCGTAGCTGCCTAGTTGTACCTGGCTGGAAACTAAAAATGCAGTGAAGCCCATGTCAGTTTTAAAAAAAAAAATGATTTCAAGAGTTAAAAAAAAGGGCTCCGCTGTATTTTGATTACCAGTCAGGTAAAACTAGGCAGCTGGGGGTGGGTGGCAGCCTGTACCTGCCTGTTGGATCTGTGCTGGTGACCAAAAATACAGCGGAGCCCCATATCATCAGTGCAAAATCTGACATGTGGGGGAGCTCCATTGTTTAGGCACATCAGGGAATCTCCAAATGCGATATGGTGTTCACTAACGATTTCAGCTAATTTTTCGCTTGGAGCGTCATATGGTGCTCCTTCTCTTCCGAGCCCAAACAGTGGTTTTCCACAACATATGAGGTATTGGTTTACTCAGAAGAAATTGCCCAATAAATTTTAGGATGCATTTTATCCTGTTGCCCATGTGAAAATGAAACAATTGAGGCTAAAAGAACATTTTTGTGAAAAAAAAGTAATTTTTTATTTTTACAGATCAATTTGGGAAGCCCTTGTAGGTTCAAAGTGCTCACTGTGCATTTAGATAAGTCCCTTCGGAGGTCTGATTTCCATAATGGGGTCACTTGTGGGAGAGCTCCAATGTTTACAGTGCACACAGGGGCTCTCCATACGCCACATGGTGTCTTCTAACAATTGAAATTGTTAGCGGACACCATGTCGCGTATGGAGAGCGCTTGTGTGCCTAAACATTAGAGCTCCCCCACAAGTACCACTTTTGGAAACTACACCCCCCATGGAACCTATCTAGATGCATAGTGAGCACTTTGAACCCCCAGGTGCTTCACAAATGAATCCGTAAAAATGAAAAAAGAAAATGTTTGTGAAAAAAAAGTATTTTTTCATTTTTACGGGTCAATTTGTGAAGCACCTGGGGGTTCAAAGTGCTCACCATGCATCTAGATAAGTTCCTTGGGGGGTCTAGTTTCCAAAATTTGGTCATTTGTGGGGGAGCTGCAATGTTTAGGCACACTGGGGCTCTCCATACGCGACATGGTGTCCGCTAACAATTGGAGCTAATTTTCCATTCAAATTGTTAGCGGACACACATGTCGTGTATGGGGAGCCCCTGTGTGTCTAAACATAGGAGCTCCCCCACAAGTGACCCCATTTTGGAAACTAGACCCCCAAAAGAGCTTATCTAGATGTACAGTGAGTACTTTGAACACCCGGGTGCTTCACAAATTGATCCGTAAATATGAAAAAGTACTTTTTTTTTCACAAACAATTTCTTTTGGCCTCAATTCTTTCATTTTCACATGGGCAACAGGATAAAATGGATCCTAAAATTTGTTGGGCAATTTCTCCTGAGTACACCGATACCCCATATGTGGTCATAAACCACTGTTTGGGCGCACGGTAGGGCTAGAAAGGGAAGGAGCGCCATTTCACTTTTTGAATGTAAAATTAGCTCCAAAAGTCAATTTGCGCTCCTTCCCTTCTGAGCCCTGCCATACGCCCAAACAGTGGTTCATGACCACATATGAGGTATCGGTGTACTAAGGAGAAATTGACCAACAATTCTTAGGATGCATTTTATCCTGTTGCCTATGTGAAAATGTAAAAATTGAGGCTAAAAGAACATTTTTGTTGGAAAAATTAAATTGTCCATTATTTCCTTCCACGTTGCTTTAGTTCCTGTAAGCACCTGAAGGGTTAATAATCCTCTTGATTGTAGTTTTGAGTAGCTTGAGGGGTGCAGTTTTTGGAATGGTGTCACTTTTGGGTGTTTTCTGTCATGTACGCCCCTCAAAGGGACTTCAGATGTGATGTGGTCACTAAAAAAATGTTTTTTTTAAATCCGGCAAGAGGCAAGATGAAATACCCAGCATTGGGCTACAAACATTAAGAAATAAGGCAAACCCAAAACAGGGTCAAAGGAGTACTTCTGCTCTACTACCCCCAAAGCTGGAAATTCTAGTGGGACCACCACGACCCAAATAAGATAGGAGTCTATGTGAAAAAAGAGGCAACTACCGTGATCAAGGTTCGGGAAGGACCGAAACGTTGGTTTCTCGCTGCTCCTCAATAAACAAGACCCTAATTTCTTGCAAACCTATATATGAGTGTGCGATTTGTCTCTTTTCCTCAAATACAAACGTGGGTTCATCAGACCCCTCAATAGGCACCTCAGCCCATGAAATAAGTCTCAGAGTGCACGCCTTCTAATCATAAATGATATATAAATAATGACATTGCATTTTATTGCATTAAAAAATTATTTGATCTCCTATAAACCAGCAAGAATTCTGGCTCTCACAGAGCTGTTAGTTTTAGTATAAGAAGCCCTCCTACTCGGCACTCATTACATGTTTTAATTGCACCTGTTTGAAATCATTACCTGTATAAAAGACACCTGTCCACACACTCAATCACACTCCAACCTCTCCACCACAGCCAAGATCAAAGAGCTGTAAGGACACCAGGGACAAAATTGTAGACCTGCACAAGGCTGAGGTGGGTTACAGGACAATATGCAAGCAGCTTGGTGAGAAGGCAAAAACTGTTTGTGCAGTTATTAGAAAATGAAAGAAACTCGATGACTGGCAATTTTCCTTGGTCCGGTGCTTCATGCAAGTTCTCGCTTCGTGGGTAAGGATAATTCTGAGAAATGTCAGGAACCAGCACAGAACTACAAAAGAGGACATGGTCAATGACCTGAAGAGAGCTGGGACCACAGTCTCAAAGATTACCATGAAGATAATAAAGAGTTATGGGGGGTTTTAATTCTGCGCTGCCGGTGAAATAAAGGGTCACAAGTAGGTTTTGCAGTTTTATTGGCCAATGCGTTTTGTAGCAGACCGCTACTTCATCAGGGCACATTCAGAATTGAAAAGCCAATCGCATCAATCGTGAGTACAGGATGGGGAATCCACCCCATTGGAGGTCAAGGAGAATCACAATAATATTGTATTGTAAAGCACTGCGGAATATGTTAGCGCTATATAAACAAAGAATTATTATTATTAATAATAATATAATATTTATTCATTTATATAGCGCTATTAATTCCATAGCACTTTACATACATCAGTAATGCTGTCTCTCTTGGAGCTCACAATCTAAATATCCTATCAGTATGTCTTTATAATGTGGGAGGAAACCGGAGTGCCCAGAGGAGACCCACGCAAACACGGGGAGAACATACAAACTCCTTGCAGATGTTGTCCTTAGTGTCCTTGGTGGGAATTGAACCCAGGACCTCAGGACCCCAGCACTGCAAAGGCTACAGTGCTAACCACTTGAGCCTCACAGGATACCAGAGCATGATCCCTGTTACTGTGGCCAATGTGTCACATTTGCACAGGATGAACAAGTACGTCTTTGGTCAGGAATGACCTGGCTTTTTGGACAAACGGGTTCGACCCTGGTTGGGAAAGAGTAAATTATAACCAGATTGCTTCCACCTGCTATTGTGTTTTATAACCTTCTATTACAACATGGCTTGCAGGCATTGAGTAAGGTCCACATAGGATAGAAATGTGTTGCCCCATCCCCTTTTTCTACTCTTCCTTAATATGTCCTAATTTGGATTTTAAACCTATGCAGTTTTTTATGTGAAATACATTTTCTTCATAGCTTTTTTGACATTGAAGTGCCAGTCATGCCTTTCTTTTCTCATAAATCCTAGGTGGTTTTTATCTGACTGCCATAGGCAAACAGCAGTATGGCTAGACATCTAAATGAGAATATCACCAGCAGGAAATACAAGCAGTTGGAACATATTTAAACCTGCACCAAAAAGGTGATTGGGCAGACATATGAGTAAATTAATACATGTTACTGTAATAGAACCAAAGCAATAGAACTAACGCAAGGATAAGAAAAACTAAACACTCATAGAATTGGTGTGTCTGCTGTGTTTCAGGAGATAGAGAAGCCGACCACAGTGCACAGGCTCAAAGGTTCAAATCCAGATGCATGACACTGACTTTGTGCTTCTGTTCTCCTGCCCTCATTATACACATCTCCAGTCACTTGAGGGTCACTCGCCACATGCCCATCATATTACCAATCAGGGAACCCTGGTCTGAGAGCTGCTGGTGGAGTCCTGCCTTCTCTATGAAGAGCTGTGTGTGATTGACAAGCTACATTCTACTCAGAGCACAGACAAGAAATGTTCATATTCAGTAAATGGACTGCAGCAGGATCTAAATGCCACTTCACACACACAGATATATGAGTCCAATATCTGAACAGATCTCTGGTTGCAGTGAAATCATGGATACATTGCTCCATTTTGTGGCTGTGTACAACATGGAGCAATGTATCCATGGTTTCACTGCAACCAGAGATCTGTTCAGATATTGGACTCAGATATCTGTGTGTGTAACGTGGCCTTAAGAGGCTGGAGTCAAATAGCCACATGTGAACAGAGAACAGAGCAGAATTTGAACAGCAATTCAATTATGAAGTTTTTTTCATTTCTCATAAATTACAGTAATCTAGGAGTAATCAGTCTTTAAATTATAAAAGAATGAACCATTGAGGTAGCCTAAAATTTAAATTCAGGTTTGGAAGTTCTGGTCCATGGCATACAGTGTAGCCTTTAACATATATTCCTGGTCACTGAGAAATAAAAAAGTAGAGATTCTTAATTCTGGGCTACAAGCACATTATGTGAAAAATGCAAAGACAATTTACTGTTATATTTTCATGGTCCATATTTGCCCAATTAAGTGGTGTATGAATTTAGGAATTTGAGTCAAAACCAAAGGATTTTGGGTCGCAGTGTAGTTCCCTGTGTCTGAAAGCTGGGTTTACATCTTAGTTCATGGGTCTTCCAGCAAGAAAATGACCCTAAACATACTTCAGGAAATTGATTGAAACAAAGAGCTGGAGAATCCTGAAGTGGCCAGCAGAGTCTGAATTTAATTCCCATTGAACACCTGAGGAGAGATCATATAATTACTGTTTGAAAAAGGAGCCCTTCAAATGTAAGAAACCTGGAGCAGTTTGACAAAGGTGAATGATCGAAAATTCCAGTTGAGAGGTGTTAATTTGAGGGTGTGTACAATTTTATTCCAACCTGTTTTGGAGATGTTGTATGAAATTACATCCAATTTGCCTTTTTTTCTCAGTTTTGCCAATATACAAAAAAGAAATCATCATGTGCATAACAAAACATGTAATTGCAATAATTTTCCAGGGGAAATAGTTTGTTTTTTAGAACAATTTCAAGGGTGCTAAAAAAAATTGGCCATGATTGCGGAATATCATTATCTCACCCAACAAATGTACATGAGTCCTGGGTCATGCCAACAGTAAAGCATCCGGAGGCCTTTCATAGGTGGGGTTGCTTTTCATCCAAGAAAGTAGTGGGCTTACTCACAAATTTACCTAGGAACACTGCCACAAACACACAATGGGATATAAGAAACTTCTCTCAATTATCCTAGAAAAATTGGGTGATGAACAATGATGTTTCCAGCATGATGAAACACCATGTCACAAAGCATAAATGATAACTAAGTGTTTCAAGGAGCAAAACTTTGAAGCTTTGGGTATATGGCCAGGAAAGGATGAGGAGCTAATACTAGAGAAGAGAGAGAGGATTCAAAAAGACCAAACAAACTGCAGCAAATAACAGAATGGTTTATTGCAGGAGGAAATGTAAAGTCCTACATAGGGATGGGTGAATCCTAAATTACTCAGAATCGCTAGACTCTAACGAGTCCAGGACTCGCTACTCATTGCGAGGCTAGCAAGTCCAATGTAAATGAATGGGGAAGCGAGTAGTGCAGCGATTCCTCTGCTGCTGGACCCTATAAGGGGTCTGGCAGCAGAGGAAAAACCTGAAATTCCCCATTTTATTCTTTTAAAGCCAGCGGTAAAAACCCGCCGACTTTTAAAGAAGAGTTAAAAAAAAAAACGGATTGAACCGGGGGGAGCAGGAGCAGGGACGCAGGACCCAGGCGGGGAAGCCGGCGGTGAAATTTTCTCACCGCCGCTTCCTCCTCTGAGTCCTGACCAGGGGTGGGCTGGCAGGACAGGGGAAGGAAGGGGGGGGGTGAGAGCACCGGACCGGCTGGCTACTTACCACTGCCTCCGCCGCCGCCGTCACAGACTCGCTCCCCGACTCTCTCTGCCGCCTTCGGAGATTCCCTAGCGGTGACAGAGCAGTGAATAAATTAACTTCCGTCACCGCTCGGGGATCTCCGGCAGCAGCAGAGAGAGTCGGGCTGACAGCAGGGTTCAGCTCAGGTCATAATGACCTGAGCTGAACCCTGACTATTTAGTCAGTTCTCAACCTGCTCTCCCTGTGCATAGACATGTGTGTCTAAGCACATGGATGTAGCAGAGTTGAGATTGTCAGCCTGTTCTCCCTGTGCATAGACATGTGTGTCTAAGCACAGGGATGTAGCAGTGCTGAGATTGCGTTTTGGACTACGTCGGACGGAAGAGGATTTTTTAAATAAAGATGGAGTCTCTAATTGTGTTCTGTTTTATTTCTAATAAAATAATTTTTTCTCGGTGTTGCGTTTTTTTTCTATTGATTACTGGAAATTCATGGCAGTCTAAGATTGGCGTGACCGCAATAAATTTTGGGCTTAGGGCCAACTGATAATACAAAGCTGGCCCTAACCCCTTTATTACCCAGTGAGCCTCCAGGCACCAGGGCCACTGGAAGAGCGGGGTTCAGTGCCAGAAGATGGGGCTTCAATTTGCAGCGGGGGGGCAGAAAGCTTGGGCCTCCCTGCGCTGCGGATTTCAGCCCCCAGCTGCTTAGCTGTACCTGGCTGGACATAGAATTTGCGCGGAGCCCCACGCATTTTTTTTCATTATTTCATGAAATTCATGAAATAATAAAAAAGGGGGCTCCCCTATATTCTTGTGTCCAGCCAGGTACAAATAGGCACCTGGGGTTTGGGGGCAGCCCGTCGCTGCCTGCTGGATCCGGCTGGTTACAGAAATACGGCGAAGCCCACGTCAAATTTTTTTCTGAAAAATCCATAAAACAATATAAATAAAAGGGACTGCATCTTTATTAACCCCTGGACAATGGTCGAGGGGTTAATAAAGATGCAGTCCCTTTTTTAGGATTGTTTTATTGATTTAAAAAAAAAAAATTACGTGGGCTTTGCAGTATTTCTGTAACCAGCCGGATCCAGCAGGCAGCGACGGGCTGCCCCCAAAACCCAGGTGCCTATTTGTACCTGGCCGGACACAAGAATATAGGGGAGCCCCCATTTTTATTATTTCATGAATTTCATGAAATAATAAAAAAAAATGCGTGGGGCTCCATGCAAATTCTATGTCCAGCCAGATACAGCTAAGCAGCTGGGGGCTGGAATCCGCAGCGCAGGGAGGCCCAAGCTTTCTGGCCCCCCGCTGCAAATTACAACCCGCAGCCGCCCCAGAAGATGGCGTGTTTATTGAAGCGCCATCTTCTGGCGCTGAACCCTGCTCTTCCAGTGGCCCTGGTGCCGGGTGGCTCACTGGGTAATAAAGGGGTTAGGGCCAGCTTTGTATTATCAGCTGGCCCTAAGCCCGAAATTTATGGCGGTCACGCCAATATTAGACATGACCGCCATGAATTTCCAGTTATCAATAGAAAAAAAACGCAACACGAGAAAAAATAACCTTATTAGAAATAAAACAGAACACAATTAGGGACTCCATCTTTATTTAAAAAATCCTCTTCCGTCCGACGTAGTCCAAAACGCAATCTCAGCACTGCTACATCCCTGTGCTTAGACACACATGTCTATGCACAGGGAGAGCAGGCTGACAATGTCAGCTCTGCTACATCCCTGTGCTTAGACACACATGTCTATGCACAGGGAGAGCAGGTTGAGAACTGACTAAACAGTCAGGGTTCAGCTCAGGTCATTATGACCTGAGCTGAACCCTGCTGTTAGCCCGACTCTCTCTGCTGCTGCCGGAGATCCCCGAGTGGTGACGGAAGTTAATTTATTCACTGCTCTGTCACCGCTCAGGAATCTCCGGAGGCGGCAGAGAGAGTCGAGGAGCGAGTCTGTGACGGCGGCGGCGGAGGCAGCGGTAAGTAGCCGGCCAGTCCGGTGCTCTCACCACCCCCCCTTTCCTTCGCCCGTCCCTGCCAGCCCACCCCTGGTCAGGACTCAGAGGAGGAAGCGGCGGTGAGCAAATTTCACCACAGGCTTCTCCGCCTGGGTCCTGCGTCCCTGCTCCTGCCCCCCCCCGCCCAGGCCTAACTTAGGATCGGGTGGGGAGGCTGCGGGGGGGGCGGAGGGATGATGGACTCATTGCTGTGCGAGTAATAGCTTGGAAACTCGCAGAGTACCGAGTCCTGCGATTCCACTATTACTCGCAGAGTAACGAGTCCTAGCGAGGAGAATCGCCCATCCCTAGTCCTAAATCTGAGCAAGAAAAATGAAAAAAGCATATACAGAAAGGGAGGAATAGAGCTAAGCAGCAGCACGTATGGCAAAGACTTGGTTATACTAACAGATCACAGACTGAACATGTGTCAACAGTGTGATGCAGCAGGAAAAAAGATAAACACAATCCTGGGATGAATTAACAAAAGCATACAGTCTAAATCACGTGAAGTAATTATTGCCCTTTATTCCTCTTTGGTCAGACCTTATCTGGAATACTGTGTCCAATTCTGGTCACAAGAATGGTGATTGGTCTGCAAACCATGTCCTATGATGATTGGTTAAAGGATGTGGGAATGTTTAGCTTGCCAAAAAGAAGACTGAGAGGAGACTTAGTAGCTGTCTACAAATATCTCAAGGACTTTGACACTATAGAGGGATTAGCTTTATTCTCATTTGCACAAGGAAAGGCTAGAAGCAATGGGATGAAACTAATTGGGAGGAGACACAGATTAGAAATTAGAAAAATATTTTTTGATTGTGAGGGTGTTCAACGAATGAAACAGGCTGCCATGAGAAGTGGTGAGTTCTCCTTCAATGAAAGTCTTCAAACAGAGGCTGGACAGACATCTGTCTGAGATGGTTTAGTGAATCCTGCTTTGAGTAGGGGGTGGACCAGATGACTCAGGAGGTCCCTTACAACTCTACTATTCTATGATTCTATGAAACCTCCCACATCTCAAACCTATTGAGAACTTGTGGTTAATTCTCAAAAATAGGGTGGGCAATGCAAAACTGGTTAGGCAAGAACGGTTGGTATCAGTCAAAATTTGGCCCAGAAATATAATTATATAGGCTGAATGTGTAGATTACTTCTCCAATGTACTTAATCTAGGTGTGAAAAAAAATCACCAAATCCTGGCCTTGTTCTTTTTACAGAAACTGGAACTATTACAATTGATCCATGTTGTAACCACTGTGCTAAGACTAAAAAATATTTCATATGTATTGTTTAACTAGATTTACAATTCCTTGGAGATTCTTTTTTCTAATTTTCTATGTATACATATTTTTGATAATATATCTTCGTTCCTCATTTTCTCTGCCAACATTATCTATGATTTATGCTGCATTTTTCATTACCTGGAAGAATTTATTTTTGAAGTGATTGAACCATAAGATACAAATGCTATTTTTTTTAGTAAATTGTCAGTTTTAATGCTGTTTCTCAGTCCTTTAAATCATTCATGTCAAACATACTTCTCCAAAGAGATGACTTCATATGACACAGAGAAATAAAATTATTACTGGGCTTCTTAATTTTGCTTCTAAACCAAACTGACGTAAAGAAAATGAGCTACCTATTCACCTCTGGCAAACTTTGGCTAGAGTTTCTATCCAAAAGGACTTGAGATTTATCACTATCACGCTGAGATCTCAATCTTTAATAAACACGGCGATTAAAAACTGTATATCTCTTGAAGTCTGCATCATCAGAAGTGTTATTTGCAATCATTACATTTTGAATAAGTAATTGAAGATTTATTATGCAAAGCTAATTTTTATTTTACAATCCATAACATTTTCATATTTTCCATATGGCCTTTCCTGAAATTGTACTTTTAAATTATACAGATTCAGCTCCATCTGTTCCTGTTATATGCCTGAGGGGCACCCAGTAATTTATAGCACAGAATTTCCATGAATACTAATATCGACAGCATTACATTTATCTTTAAGAAAAAGGTTTTATTATTTAAAACAGGTAATATTTTTTTTTTACTAAAACAGCAATGTCTTGTTGCTTTCATATATGTGTCATACAGTAGATACCCATTATATTTATTGGAACAGTCCAACTCAAGTAAATCAATTTTTTATTTTTCGCTACCGATTGGATGGACTATCCATTAATTTCCTTTTCAATTTGACCAATGTGTGCTTTGCTTGAGGCTATCCTACAATCTGAACTCACACGCTCTTGTTATGTTTGTACAAATTATATGTACACTATATCTGTGCCACTGACAGATGAACTGACTGACATTGATTATATTCTTACAAAGCCACCTGTGAAGAGTAGGACTATATGAGGCAGCAAGTTAAAAATTAGATTGTTAAGTTGGTGTGTTGGAAACAGGAAAATGAGCATTGCAAGAATCTCAGAAAAAAACTCACCAAAAATCAGCCAGGTCAAATATCCATTGCACCCAGCAGCAGGCTGCCAGCTCCTCTGGGAGGTAACACAGATGTCTGAATACCGGTGCTCAGTCCCCTGCAACCCAAGCATGGGGTGGTTGTGGCACCTGCAACCGCCATGCAAAAAGGAGGAGTCTGGTGGTATCTATAGACACCAGGTCACCAAAAGAGCGTCAGTCACACACGTACATGTGAAGCACAGTGTCAGAGCCAAGCCTGTTGGTCACACTCATGCTATAAGGTCAGGTGGGCGGCTCTCCGCAACAATACATGCATCACAAATGACAGACGCCCCGCAGAGGGCTCAACCTCAAACTGCAAAAGGATAAAAAGGTGCAACAAAACACTATAGAAAAAAATGTGAGGTGTTAGTAGATACTTTGGCCAAAATAACGTAAGCTCGTAACCCACTGTCAAGGGCCCTCACACTTACAAGTCCTAACCATATGTTGCCCATATACTTGTTTAGTGGAAAACTAAGAATCTCAGCAAACCTGACTCTAACCAAACATGATTGGATATTTCCCTGATTGATGATGCGCTGTTTTAGTCACCAGACTAATGTAGTAAATCACAGGCTCTGGTAGATCTATGATGATAAAACATACCATCACTTATGGTACCAACACAGATGGAAAAGCTTGCACTAGAGACAAACTGCCCATACTAACCCTTGTCCATCACAGAAAGCACCTACAGTGGGATTTTGAGCCTCAGAACTGGACCATGCAGCAACTACACCACTTTCATGGGTAGGAGATGGTTGCAGAAGGCACTAAATGAAGAAGGCAATGTTATACCTTAGGTAATATTCTAATGACAATCCTTGGACCCTGGCATTCATGGGGATGTTACTTTAAAAAGTAACATTTACATAAACGATCTTGCAGATCATGTACTTTCCTTTATGGCAACTGATTTTGATAGTGGCAGTGGCCTCTTGCAACAGGAAAATGCTCCTTTCCACACTGCAAAAATTACATAAGAATGGTTTAGGGAATGTAAAAGGCAGTCCTGCCTGCCCTCCCAGGCCTGCATCTCTGAGCCCTTGGTCAGTTGCTGAAGTACTATGGACTGCCTTAGAGTGTTACCTGGTGTCTACTGGAAGTCCAGGTCATCCTCACCATCAGAGGATCTGGTGAAGACCTTGTAGACAATTAGTCACACCCCTTCAGGGTAAGCCCGACTGTGGCACACTGGGTTGACATCCACCAGAAACAATAAGCATGTTCACTCTGTCCATTGTTGCATATGTCCACATAATTTCAAAACTATTCTTTACTTAACCCAATAAACTGAGATTTTTTTATGCATCCAAATCTCTTGTAAAGCATTCTCCTTTTATTGCAGTTTCTTGGGATAAATACCCAGGACCACCAGCACCACCCCCACAATGCTGAGTGCACACCAGACCACAACCCTATACACACTGTCCATTAATCAAATAAAATCTACGATAAAAATAAAATGAGCATATAACCTGCTGTAAACCAAATAAGTAAAAGCCACAGTGCATATAAATAAATAATACAAGATACTTACTAAATGCTGTTTTTGATAAAAAAGAGTGTAAATGCCATCTAGCCATGACAAGATGTACCCCAATAATTAACCTTATTGACACTTTTAGTATGTACTTTGAGAGCTACTCATCTGGGAGCAACATAATGTAGGAAAAAAATCTTGATTCTAACAAGATATCACTTAGGCCGGGTTCACATCACGTTTAGATCCGAACCGGGGCTGTCCATTGTAAACCGGACAGCCGCGGAACAGATTTCGGCCCCATAGTATCTTATGGGACCGGATGGAAGCTGGATGGCAGCTATCTGCCATCCAGCTTCCATCTGTCCGGAAGAATCCGTGACGATTCACATTTTTCTCCTGGACACAAAAATGCTGCATGCAACTTTTTTGTGTCCGGGGGAAAAATCTGAACTTTCCCAGATCCTCCCGGTCCAGTGCGATCCGGCGCCCCATAACATGGGGGGTCTTATGGCGCCGGATTGCACCGGAGCGGCATCCGTGAGCCAGATGCCGGGTGTTGAAGCTCAGCGCCAGCCGGCGCTGAACTTCAGCACTATGGGCTGTCTCTCTCTTGACAGATCATGACGCGGCTCGCTCCCCACTCCCCGCGGTCATGATTTATCAGCAGCGGCAGCTGAGTCCGGCTGTACACCAAACCGGAGGGCATATTTGGCCCTCCAGTTCTGTGTGCTGATCCGGTTCCGGGGCTGTCCGGTCCATAGCGGACGGCCCCGGATCAGATCACACCGTGGTGTGAAGCCGGCCTAGATTACTGGGTGCAGCAGCTGTGACACAATCAGTTTTTAGACAACAGTTTTTTATGTACATTGTCGATTGACAATGCATTGCTTATTAGAGTAGGGGACATGGTTGGACCAGAGCTCACTAAAGCTGTAATCTTGCCAATGTTAATCACTTGGTTATAAAACCTTCATTGTAGGTAAACAACAGCACATAGCCAAATAAATGACATATAAATAACACATACCTGAAATCTGTCTCTCAGCTCTAACTAATGTATTCCTCAGCTTACATAGCAAAATCCTGCTGAAAGATTCCCATTCATGACCTATGACGTACAGGTTCATCATAGGTCACATCCCGCCCCATGATGCGAGTTCACAGCGTGCGCTGAGATGTATATCAGCAATCTGATTGGCACTGTTAACCCTTTGGATCTCCCTACCAATCACTGCCAGAGCTATCTAAAGAACCTGGAGGGGATCAGTGTTGTTCCCCGCCGTGATCACAGGTCCCGTGAAGCAATCACAGGATCCTCATGCTGTTACCTGGACGTCCTGGGTCCTGTACTGACCCCAGAAGCTGTCCTGATATTCACTTCCTGCCTGTGATGTCCCAGTGACATCATCGGCAGGGAGTGATCATTTCCCTGTCTTTCGATGAGCATCAGCATTTTCTAATTATTGCTCCCACAGTTGATTTTTTCACACCAAGCTGCTTGCCTATTGCAGATTCAGACTTCCCAGCCTGGTGCAGGGCTACAATTTTGTTCCTGTGTCCTTTGACAGTCTTTAGTCTTCACCATAGTGGAGTGTGGCGTGTGATTGTTTAAGGTTGAGGACAGGTGTTTTTTATACTGATAACAAGTTCAAACAGGGCCATACTACAGGTAATGTGTGGAGGACAGAGGAGCCTCTCATAAAGAAGAAGTTAAAGGTCTGTGAGAGCCAAAAATCTTGCTTGTTTGTAGGTGACCAAATACTTATTTTCCACCAAAATTTGAAAAAAAAAATGTCTTTGAATTTCGGGATTTGTTTTCTCAATTTGTCTCTCATAGTTGAGGTTTACGTATGATGTCAACTACAGCCTCTGTCATCTTTTTAAGTGGGAGAACTTGCACAATTGGTAGTTGACTAAATACTTTTTTCCTTTGTATAAGTACATTGTATTGATGTACATTCACAATGTGGTCATTAACAATCGTAACCTAGGATAAAAAAAAAGGTCCAATATCTTGCAATAGGTACCTAGAGATAGTACCTGTAAATAACATAGGGTATGTAGTTAACACTATTTCATTCAGAAACGCGTATCGGCCATCCCACAGTGACAAGGTGTGCCTTAATTACTGTTAAGTAAGTACCTTATGGTATTTACATGTACTATTACTACTTTACTTATTTAGTTACTGCAGGGTATTTACTTATTTTATAAGGAGGGATACTATACATTAATCTATTATTAACTACAAGCAGAGTTTCCACCCTGACAAGGATTGTACCTTTTCCTATCAGCTAATCAATAATAAACATCTGCTCGCTCTGCTATTCTTTCTTCTTCCACAAGCATTTCCCAAATAGATACTTTTTCAGTAGGTTGCAAAAGAATTTCAATATTTAATTTTCTTTATATTTGGAAAACATGCCGCCATATATAATGCTAAATTATTGGCAATACCCACTGATTAAATTCAATCCAATCAACATTGGGGAGGGAGGTTATCTTCTAAATAAATATGTAATATTGGCAAAAATACAAAAAATGTAGCAAATCACTAGTGTATCTTAAAGAAGAGGTTTCTAATCTAAAATGCTTGCCACTTACAAGTCTCCAAGATGGAGGGCTTTTCATCTGTCCATGTATCCATTGTAAACTGGTTATTAGTTTTCCTTGCAAAAGTAAGGCTGGCTTCACATTGCGTTTTTGGGCTGTCCGTGGGGATCCGTGTGTTGACAGGATCCCCACGGACAGCCACGGATCCACACGGATCCCGGCAATCGGATGGCAAATAGCCATCCGATCCGATTCTGTGCAGGATCCGTGTGGATCCTCTTCTCCCTGCCTGTCCCTGTCTGTCCCTGCTTCTTCTCTATCTGTCCTGTCTGTCCCTCTTCTATCTCTGCTCACCCTCTCTTCTATCCTCCCCCCGTCTTTCCCTGTCTCCCCTGCAGTATGTGAAAAATAAAAAAAATCCTCCCTGAGGATACTTTACCTGCCGACGGATGCGGGGAGGCGACAGTCACCATCTGGTGGCTGAAGGACCTGTGATGATGTCACAGAGTCGGTCACCTGACACGTCAGCTGACCGGCTCTGTGACATCACCACAGGATCTTCTGCACAGATGGTGACTGTTGCCTCTCCGCAGCGTCGGAAGGTAAAGTATCCTCAGGGAGGATTTTTTTTTACCAAACAGAGGGA
Organism: Allobates femoralis; assembly: GCA_033576535.1. Classification (NCBI taxonomy): domain Eukaryota; kingdom Metazoa; phylum Chordata; class Amphibia; order Anura; family Aromobatidae; genus Allobates; species Allobates femoralis. Next base: position 717,186,529 of record JARQOC010000003.1, read on the forward strand.
ATAGAATAGGGAAAAGGATAGGGAATAAGACAGGGAAGAGGTTAGAATAGCGGGGGGACAGCATAGAATAGCGGGGGACAGGATAGAATAGCGGGGGACAGGATAGAGAAGTGGAGGGGAGGAAGATGCAGGGAGGCAGGAGCAGGGAGGACACGGAGCCGACATCGGATCCGAGGTGAACTTGATCCGATGTCCATAGGCTCATATTGTGTAACCCTAGGACCATCATGGATCCATCACGGATCCGTGGTGTCCAATTTTAGTCACGGCATACCAAAATCGCAGCAGGCTGCGATTTTGGCTCTGTGGCTAAATCGGAAGGCTACGGATTGTGCATAAATCGGATGCCAATAGGCACACATCCTAGACAATCCAAGCCCATAGGGATACATGGGAGCCACAATCGCATCTGTGTGTATCCGTTTTGAAACAGATACACATGGATGCCTTAAAAACGCAATGTGAAGCCAGCCTAAGACCTGTTCTTTTCAAAGGCCGTTTAATTCCATTATTTTGGATTTGAGCCTCTCTGCAAGGTATTTTGGATTCACTGGAAAAGTGACAAGACTGAGCTCATAACTTCCATTCTCTCCCTGCTTAATTATCTCCATAAATGATAGTGAATCGGTCAGCCAGAGGCCCAGGTGCGTCAAGGTGTCAGTGCCAGCCAAAGTTACCCTACTCACTAAACATTTAAATATCCCATTTACCAAATGTTTTGTTGATGCAGCTAATCAAGCTATTAAAACATGCCAACCTGAATTTCAGTGCATTTAAGAAGAAATTGGAATGAATGTTTTGTGGGACAGATTTTTATGAGTTCTCCCATTGATTTCTGGAAATGTTTCTCCCATAATTCAAAAACATGTTCCATTAGAAAGAGCAAAACATTCATTTCATAGTAATTAAGACTTTTCCTCAAGGATAACATAACCAAGGCAACTGATCTTAGATTCATGATAATGGTTATGAGTGTACAACCTTAGGGATATTTTATGCAAACATATATCTGCTTCATCAAGACAGATGCTAGAAAATATCTGTTGAAGCTAACTCCAGCATGGTCTAAGTTATGTAGGTCGTCACTGCAGCAAATACTTTACCCTATGCTATGCAAATGGTTCCATAAATTATAGTGACTGCACATTAATGCTTCCAAAATGAAGATGTATTTGTCAGACTGTCCAATGCTTATTTTATATGTCCTGAGATAACTGTTGAGAAGCAATTACTATAGATTAGTTTTTTTGTTTAATATCACAGGCAAATTATTATTCTTATAATTTGTCATTTGATCATATTAACTACAGGCAATAGAGAAAATTGTCTTGTTTTGCTTTGGTGATAGAATTGCTTGAAAACTTTGTGAAAATAATATATATTAATATACAGATTTAGATTTCTCATCGGAATAGTTTAATTAAAGGAATAGTCCATGTTCACAAGCATTTATTACAAGATTGTGGCACTACTGCCAAAACATGTTGGGATCATAAGTTAAATGACGGCCATTTAAAGACATGTGACTCACTGTGGAAGGGTGCTGATTATACACTACTAGATAGAGGTCCGATGCTATCTCATTGGGAGGGCAGTGATGTTACGATGGGGGCGGGCACGGTGGTACTGGGAGCAACAGTTGTGTTCCCCCCATCCTCTCTCCCCCTGTGCTGTCTTCTTTTGTCATGTGTGCTCTCCCTTCAGTGGTCTTCCCCCTTTGTGCTATCTCTCTCCCCCAGTGCACTGTTTTGTCCCCTTATCTACTATCTCCTTTGTGCTGTTTCCCCGTGTGCTCTCCTCCCTGTATGCCATCCTCGCTCTCTCCCTCCGTGCACGCTCTCTCCCTCCGTTCGCTCTCTCTCCGTGCACACGCTCTCCCTTCGTGCACCCTCTTCCAACATGTACAGTCCCCCGTTCTCTCTTTGTACCTCACTGTGCTCTCTCTGGCCCCCCTGTATTCTTTCTGCCCTGTGTATTCTTTCTGGCCCCCTGTACTGTTTATGCCCCCTCTGTATTGTTTCTGCTCTCCCATACTGCTTCTGCCCCCCTGTGCTTTCTGCCCCCTGTGCTCTTTCTGCCCTCCCTGTACTATTTCTGCCCCCTATGTTCTTTTTCTGGTCCCCTGTCCCCCCGTGCTCTCTTTCTGCCTCCCTCCCTCCCTTGTACTGTTCCTGCCCCCATCCTCTCTTTCTGCCCCCCATACTCTTTCTGCCCCCCTGCCCCCCCATGTTCTCTTTCTGCCCCCCGGTCCCCCCTGTGTTTTCTTTATCCTAACTGGGCAAGCACGAATACACCGCGCAGTTATGGCTGTTCCTGAGAGCCCCGTTGTTGCGCAGTAACAATGCGGCAGTTACTGCGCATACCCGGCAATAGCAGTGATGTGAATGTTTGGGAGCCACGTCATTGCGCAGTAATGACGTGACTGTTGCTGCGCATGCGCGGAAATAGCGGTGACGTGAATGTCACTCGCGACTGACACTGGCGCACTGCATTATGGGATTGTGTTACAGCGGTCGGATTCAGTTACAGCGGCCAAAGACGCAACTGACAATTATTTATATAGATACTCTGTGGGTAACTTTACAGGAATCAAGTATTAGTCTCACATGGAACACTTTTCATTGTGACTACACATCCCAGGGTGACATTACGTGCAGCAAGTATGTTCTGAAGGAAATTTGAACCATCATATCTGCTGTAGTCTCCCTCTTCCTGAATTACCAGGTGAATGACACTGACAGACAGAATGCCTTGGAAGCAATAGAAGGTTTATATGAGACCTTGAGGGGCAATGCTTGGCTCACTGCAGTTCAGGGAGATCTTAGATTACACATTACAGCATATATAGGATGGATTTTACACTTGCACGCTTAAGTGCCCTTAATGAGGCACTAAAGGGTTTATGAACTGGTTTACCCTGGAGGTCTGCAAGCAGTGCCGGTATCATTACCGGATACTGTAGGTGGCATCACAAACTCTTTTATTTTATTTTATTTTTATTTTAACCCCCCTTTTCAGTAAGCACCAGGGCCATGGGCCCAGGCACAGGCCACCCGTGACATCCCCATGAAACTACAGCCCAGCAGCAAGGTACTCCACGGCCCTGGGCGGGTCAGTGTTACTTCAAATAAGGTTAAAAAATGCAAATTTGTTGAAAGCTGTTTATGTCGCATCCGCAGGGACCGGGTACTCAGAGCCGGACCATACTGTCTCTGGGGTGCCATGGTGGTGTGGCAAGGCTCTGTGGCCCCAGGTGCAGCAATAAAAAGAGGGAAACATTAGTAAATTTTTATGGGGTGTTATTCATGATGCCACCCATGGCTCGTGGCTAATGTGGCCACTGCTGCCGAGTGGTCTACCGGGAACTGTGGTGGTGGCAGCTGGCAGCAGTCAGGATGTTAAGCCCTCCACTGATAGGGATGGGTCCCCGGGCAAAGGGAGAGGTCCTGCCCACCGAGGGTGCTGCACTTCTCTTCCTCGCACAGCTCCTCCAACCGGCACACACAGGTAGCAAAGTATGGCTCCGCAGGCGAACCGCTGCAGTTACTGTCTCAATAAGTCACACACACAGTTCTTGAGTAGGCCCGGTATTTTACTTTCTTTGTTACTCAACAGTTCATAGTGGTTTACAAGCACAGTTCTTTGTACACAAGCTGTGGACCGGGTCCACGCAACAGTCACCGGCTGGGGCTCTTACTGCATTGGGGATGGTTACTCTGCGTCACTCCCCTCAGTGTACCTCTCGGGCCTTTCTGTTCTCTCCACTCTCATGCGTACAGGTTCGGTCCGGCTGTCTAGGGCTCTACAGTGAGTAATCCCACACTCTGGGTCACTAGCCCTAATTTGATGGCTTTGTCCGACTCCGTACAGGTTGTTAGGTCTCGGGAACTTGAAGTTCCCACACCCCGCCGAGTGTCTCGTGGTTAAGGGCATACAATGTTCCTGGCCACATCTACAGAGCCGGCACTCTGGTTTCCCTGGCTCAGTCACCAGTGAACCGGGTTAGTCGGGCTCACCTGGCTCCTTCTAACGTTCACAATTCTCAGCTTTGGGCTCCTGACTGGCCATTAGTGGTGCAGGCCGCTGGGTCCCATTCTCTTCAGTCTCTGTGAGTCAGTACTCAGCTGAAGGGTGTCTCAGCTTGGGGATGCTTCCCTTCTCCTCCACCCTCCAGGGAATCTCTCTGTCTACTTCTCTCTCATGGCAAGCTATCGATCATCTCGCCCAACTTAGTGTTCCTAGGTCCTTTCAGGAGTCTAGTTCCTCCACCCCTTTGTCCGGGTTCTCTCTAGTTCCCACCCACACGTAGCTACTCCTGCCACCCCTTGCCTGGCATGAAGCGACTTGAGCTCAGGTTCGGAGTGTGTGTGTGTGTGGTGTTTTTGTGAGCTGACCATCTTACCAGTCCCGCTGCAGTTCACCCTGTGGCCGCTCGGTAACAGGGGTGCCACATTTACATATTTTTGATGCTGGTAGTGAACCTGTCAAGTGATTCATGCTGCCTAAACCACATGCAGCATGAATCTCAGTATTGTAACAGATATATTAATGTCTGAAATACTGATGATTTTTAGAGAAAATATTCTTTAAATATCTGGTTGGAGAGGAGCCTCTGACCGGCCCTTCTCAACACTGCTGCAGCTAATTTACATGTTTCCCCCTGTGTACATACATGTGAGGGAGTTACCTATTAACGACCCGCAGCAGCGCTGGGAAAAGTAGGATGTGGGTGGTGCTGGATTGGTCTGTTCTCTGGCTATAGTCCCTGGCCGGGTTTTTAAAATATACCTTGACTGAAAGCTGGAGCTACCCATGGTTTGGTCAGAATGATTCACCAGACAAGTTCCCTGTAACATTATAATACACCATTTAAGCTTTTTTTTTAAATTTTACATAAAAAACACAAATTTCATTAATATGTATTACAGCTTTCCAAAATGAAAAATTTGAAAAAGAGTAAATATACTTATTATTTTTACATGAATTCCAAAAATGTGTTCTATAAGTATTTTTACGGGCTTATTCAGACATCTATGCATAGCAATTTGATCTTATCCCACAATGCATGGAATGGCCACAGATCTCCCAACCAGAGCATTATAGTTTCATATATTTCTATGAAGCTATGACACTTGGGTCGGGAGAGCCATGGCCAGTCGGTTTATTGTATTCTGATATCGGACCAATTTGCATATATGTCGGAATGAACTCTAACAGTGTAGGAATTCATTAATCATATAAGATATAATGCATTGCTATCACAGCCAATAATAAAGGTAAATAAAGAAATCTAAAACTGTTTTAATCAGGCTTTTTCCTTACTGCTGTTGAAAGATAAGGAACCTCATTTCCCGATGACGAAAGTCGTGAGGCCGTTGCCATCGAGTTAAAGGACCGTAACTTATTTATTATTCCATTCACATAGAAATATTAAACGTTGATTTTTACAGGTCAGGTTGTGCTTTTGAATTACCCTATTTATTGTATACCATACATACATTGTCTTCTGTTTATACATCATTCATTATGTGTTAATATTGACCTGACGTCATGATCCGCCACACCAGTACAATATTGGCCATACCAAACTTGTCCACATTTTTTCTTATCATTTTCGTAGTGGAAAATAAGATGGAAATTTGTAAAAAAAAAAAAATAATAATAATAATTCTTTCTGGTCGCCATTTTCCAAGACATGAACCACAGATACTACATGTGTATTTTTTTAAATATAGTTTTATATTTAATAGAGAAAAGGAGAGGTGATTCAACTGTTTATTTTTTTTAATTTCATTAATATTTTTTAACGCCTTTTTAACTTTTTCTTTAGTCTTTAGGGACTTGGCCTGTATTCATCTGATCACTTGTACTATACTTGTATGTTATAGAACATAACATTATAACTGTGCGCTCCTCCTAATAGCTTTGGGTGTTTTTAATTCCCTGTTATACTAGGTGCATCTTAATGAATTAGAATATCATCAAAAAGTTAATTTTTTCAGTAATTCAATGCAAAAAGTGAGATGCATATATTATATAGTCATTACAGAGTGATCTATTTCAAGTGTTTACCGTATATATCGCGTATAAGCCGAGTTTTTCAGCCCAAAAATTGGGCTGAAATGTCCCCCCCTCGGCTTATACGCGAGTCACTGTATACTGTATACACTGTATACAGTATACAGGCCTCCCGCCCCCATCAGTATACAGGGCCCCCCCCTTGTGCAGCAATCCTGTAAAGGAATAGATTATTATACTTATCCCTGCCGCTGTCCCGCTACCACTATCCCGCCGCCGCTATCGCGCTCCTCCAGCTTCATCCGGCTTCTTCCGGCTTCCTCCGGTGGGCGCAGGCAATGACGTCATTGTCTGTGCGCCGACCAGAGGAGGAAGCCGGAAGACGCTGGATGAAGCCGGAGGAGCGCGATAGCGGCGGCAGGACAGCAGGGATAAGTATAATAATCTATTCCTTTACAGGATTGCTGCACAAGGGGGGGGGCCTGTATACTGATATGGGGGGGGGGGCTGCTGTATATACCTCTGGGTCTGCTGTATACTACCTCTGGGGCTGCTGTATACTACCTCTGGGGCTGCTGTATACTACCACTGGGGCTCCTGTATACTACCACTGGGGCTGCTGCTGTATATACCACTGGGGCTGCTGCTGTATACTACCACTGGGGCTGCTGTATATACCTCTGGGGCTGCTGTATAGTACCACTGGGGCTGCTGCTGTATGTACCACTGGGGCTGCTGCTGTATACTACCACTGGGGCTGCTGTATATACCTCTGTGGCTGCTGTATACTACCTCTGGGGCTGCTGTATACTACCTCTGGGGCTGCTGTATACTACCACTGGGGCTGCTGTATACTACCTCTGGGGCTGCTGTATATACCTCTGGGGCTGCTGTATACTACCACTGGGGCTGCTGCTGTATATACCACTGGGGCTGCTGCTGTATACTACCACTGGGGCTGCTGTATACTACCTCTGGGGCTGCTGTATACTACCTGGGGCTGCTGTATACTACCACTGGGGCTCCTGTATACTACCACTGGGGCTGCTGCTGTATATACCACTGGGGCTGCTGCTGTATACTACCACTGGGGCTGCTGTATATACCTCTGGGGCTGCTGCTGTATACTACCACTGGGGCTGCTGTATATACCTCTGGGGCTGCTGTATACTACCACTGGGGCTGCTGCTGTATATACCACTGGGGCTGCTGCTGTATACTACCACTGGGGCTGCTGTATATACCTCTGGGGCTGCTGTATACTACTTCTGGGGCTGCTGTATACTACCTCTGGGGCTGCTGTATACTACCACTGGGGCTGCTGTATACTACCACTGGGGCTGCTGTATATACCTCTGGGGCTGCTGTATACTACCACTGGGGCTGCTGCTGTATATACCACTGGGGCTGCTGCTGTATACTACCACTGGGGCTGCTGTATATACCTCTGGGGCTGCTGTATACTACCACTGGGGTTGCTGCTGTATATACCACTGGGGCTGCTGCTGTATACTACCACTGGGGAGGCTGCTGTATACCACACTGCTGGGGGCTGTATACCTGTGCTGGGGTCCACCCTCGGCTTATACATGAGTCAAAAGGTTTTCCCAGGTTTTGGGGCAAAAGTAGGGGGGTCGGCTTATACACGGGTCGGCTTATACACGAGTATATACGGTATTTCTGTAAATGTTGATGATTATGGCTTAAAGCCGATAAAAATCTGAAGCTCATTGTCTCAGAAAATTAAAGTAGGGAGGATAAAGGGTTAAAAACTATGCTGCTGTATTCTATGAGACATCGAAGGGTGAATATAATATTGATTTGTTAGTCAACTTGTTTAAGGTCTCACTGAAACACCCTGAAACATGGCAATATGATATTGATTTGTCCTGAGGAATGAGCCAGAGAGCCCTGAAACGTATCGACTAATAAATTAATATTATATTCACCCTTAAATGTTTTGTGGCATATGGCAGCACAGTTTTTAACCCTTCATCCTCCATACTGTATATGCACCATGCTGGAGATATGCTTTTATAGTGGTTGTGACTCTCACAACCACACAAGGTGAAGCCTTTGATGCCTATTTAGGTCATATTTTATCTCTCAGACCCATCATCCTCCCTACTTTAATATTCTGATATAATGACCTTTGGGTTTTCCTTGACTATAAGCCATAATCTTCAACATTTACAGAAATAAACATTTAAAATAGATCACTTTGTAATGATCCTATTTAATATATGTGTTTCACTTTATGTATTGAATTACTGAAATAAATTAACTTTTTGATGATATTCTAATTCATTGAAATGCACCCATGTTATACGCTACAATGTGTGTTAGGTACGCATTGTGAGCGCATTGTGAACTTCCTCCCACCTACCCAGCTTTGCTAAACTCACTGCTTATATACTGTGCTTATAATATCTATATATGTTTATATTTTCTTACCTTTTATGTCTCTGCTTTTCATCAATCCTCATGATCATCTGCTCACTTCATCCACACCCAGCCACTAATCAACACCTGAAACCTCTTCAGCTACAGATTTATTCAGAACCACAAGTCTGATCCAGACTTTAGTCTGATCCATGTACCTTTCAAACTACATCTTTCAAAGTACATTTTCTAAGTACAATACTTAGAAATAGACTAGAAATGGACTGGAAAAGACTGGCAGGTAAAGGAATATAAATCTCCCACAATGTTTCCATTCTAATCTCTACCACCCTTACTACTTCACTTCATATTAACTCCTTCAATCCCTTCCACAAATAAGGAACTAGTCATCAGTCCACCCATCTTCCCCAGCCATCTTACCTCCTCTTGACTACTATTTCTCCCCATACTGGCTGCATCACCTTGTCCTCGGCTCCACCATCCTGTCCTGGACTGCTAGATCTCGTCCCCAGCCACATCTCCCCTGGACTGTAGCTCATACCTAGATGGCATTCCACCCCGGACTGAACCCTGGATGCCTCACCTGTCCCACGGCTGCTCCATCAGCCAACCCCGCAATCGCCTCTGTCAACCCCGACCGCCTCGACTGATCCCCCAACTTCCCCATCTGACCCATCCATCCGACCCCCCGGTCATCACCTCATCCCGTGACCACTCCCCATTGATGACCATTCACCCGCTACCACAACTTTCCCCACTCTGCTTCTGACCCCTGCTGCCACACTCACTCCCTGTTCTCCGTATGCAATGTTCCCGCTACTCCTCACTCTCACTCCCATCCTTCTCCACTTCCTACTACCCCCACTTATCCCCCCTCCCAGCAACAATATACTGCTCTCACCCTCCATACTGCCGTACCACCTCACCCACTTCACCAACCTTTTCATTCACTTTCAATCCTCAATCACCAAACAAGCACACCCGCCTCGCAAGCTCTCATGCTCCCACCTGCTAACCCTCTGCCTACTCCTCCTCCTTGCCGGTGACATCTCCCCCAATCCTGGCCCCCCCGCAACATCCCCACAACAACCTTCATCCCATGATCCACTGCCAACCCTCGCAACCTCACCACCACTAGCCCTCGCAACCCCACCAACATCAGACCCATTCCCCCAACCCATGCCCCACCTACCGCTCTACCCGGCGCACTCTGGAATGCCCGCTCAGTGTGCAACAAACTCCCCCACATCCATGATCTCTATATCTCCAGGAAACTGTCATTCCTTTGCCTCACCGAGACCTGGCTCACCCCCTCCGACACGGCCTCCCCTGCTGCACTATCCTACGGCGGCCTCATCCTGTCCCACACCCCCCGTCCCTCTGGCAAACATGGCGGTGGAGTCGGCATACTGCTGTCCAACTCCTGCACCTTCAGCACTATCCCCCAGCCCCCATCCGTCACTGTCCCCTCCTACAAAGCCCACTCAGTCCTAATCTTCTCCCCCTGCAACCTCCAAATAGCCATCATCTACCGCCCCCCTGGACCCACCACCTCCTTCCTTGACCACTTCACCACCTGGCTACTTCACTTCCTCTCCACTGACATCCCCTCCATCATCTTGGGCGACTTCAATATCCCCGTTGACACTCCCTCCTCAGCCACCTCCAACCTTCTTTCCTTGACCACTTCCCTAGGGCTCTCCCAATGGTCCTCCTCTCCCACCCACGAACAAGGACACACGCTTGACCTCATCTTTACCCGCCTTTGCTCCCTCTCTAACCGCACAACCTCACAACTCTCACTCACCGACCACCATCTCTTGACCTTCTCCGCCCTCTCCTCCCCTGCCACACACTACCCCTCTCCGCAAACTTGATCACCCTCGCCGAAACCTAAAAGATCTTGATCTTCCTTTATTCTCTGAATCACTCCTCCCTCTCACCGACATTCCCTGCGCTGACGACATTGACATTGCCACCACCCTATACAACACCACCATAATGAACGCTCTTGACCTAGCCGCCCCCCTCACTCTCCATGCCCCACGCATTAACAGGCAACCCTGGCACACCACCCTCACTAAAGACCTGAGACGGGCGTCCAGGGTCGCCGAGAGGAGATGGAAAAAGTCCCACACCCCCGAGCACTTTGCTCTGTTCAAGCAATCCATCACTGACTTCAAGACGGCACTTGCTTCCGCCAAGCAAGTGTTCTTCTCATCCCTTATAACCTCTCTGTCCCGCAACCCCAAACAGCTCTTCAAAACTTTCAACTCCTTACTTCGCCCGCCTGCTCCTCCACCTTCTCCCCTCATCTCTGCTGAAGACTTTGCGACCTTCTTCAAGGAGAAGATCGACAAGATCAGAAGCAGCTTCGGTCCACTATCCCCACAACTCCCCTTCCCATCTACACTGCCCTCCTCCTCCATCAGCCACTTCCCCCCCGTAACTGAAGACCAACTCTCCTCCCTCCTGTCAAAATCACACCTCACCACCAGCGCCCACGACCCACTCCCATCCCACCTCATTCCGAACCACACCTCCATTTTCATCCCAGCCCTCACCCACCTCTTTAACCTTTTACTTAGCACTGGTACCTTCCCCTCGGCCTTCAAACACGCCCTAATCATGCCCATCCTAAAAAAAACCTCACTTGACCCTACCTCTGTCTCTAACTATCTCCCCATATCTCTTCTCCCATTCGCCTCTAAGCTACTTGAACAGCACTTCCACTCCGAACTGTCCTCTCACCTCTCCTCGTGCTCCCACTTCGACCGCCTACAGTCCGGCTTCCGACCCCTCCATTCCACCGAAACAGCCCTGACCAAAGTCACCAACGACCTACTGACTGCCAAGAACAAACACCACTACTCCATCCTCCTCCTCCTTGACCTGTCTGCCGCCTTCGACACGGTTGACCACTCCCTTCTTCTCCGGATCCTGGAACCCCTTGGCATCACCCACCTTGCCCTCTCCTGGATCTCCTCATACTTAGCGGACCGGACCTTCAGCGTCTCCCACTCCCACACCTCCTCCTCACCCTACACCCTTTCTGTCGGAGTCCCCCAAGGTTCGGTCCTGGGACCCCTACTTTTCTCCATTTACACTCTCGGCATAGGGCAACTCATTGAGTCCCATGGCCTCCAGTACAACCTCTACGCCGACGACACCCAAATCTACCTGTCCGGCCCTGACATCACCTCCCTACTCTTGAAAATCCCACAATGCCTTTCCGCCATCTCATCCTTCTTCTCTGCTCGCTTCCTTAAACTCAACATGGACAAAACTGAATTCATAGTCTTCCCCCCATGAAATTCCACCCCACCTCCCAACCTATCCATCTGCATCAACAACTGCGCCCTCTCCCCAGTCCCCCAAGCCTAGTGCCTCGGGGTAATCCTTGACTCCTCCCTATCCGTCAAGCCCCACATCGAGGCCCTCACCACATCCCTCCGGCTCCAGCTCAAGAACATCTCACGGATCCGCTCCTTCCTCACCCACGACACCGCTAAAACACTCATCCATGCTCTTATCATCTCCCGCCTTGACTACTGCAACCTCCTTCTCAATGGCCTCCCTGATAACTGCCTCACACCTCTCCAGTCTATCCTCAACTCCGCTGCCCGACTAATCTACCTGTCCTCACGCTACTCCCCTGTCTCCCCCCTCTGCCAAGCCCTTCACTGGCTCCCCGTCTCCAAGAGATCCCAATTCAAAACACTAACCATGGCGTACAAAGCCATACACAACCTGGCCCCACCATACATCTCCGACCTGGTCTCCCGATACCTACCCTCACGCAACCTCCGCTCCTCCCAAGAACTCCTCCTCTGCTCCCCCCTCATCACCTCTTCGCACAACCGAGTCCAGGACTTCTCCCGGGCATCTGCCTTACTCTGGAACTCCCTGCCCGAACACGTCAGACACTCTCCTACCCTGAGTATCTTCAAGTGTCACCTGAAGACTCACTTGTTCCTCAAGCCTACAACCTGCCATGAGACCCAGGCGACCACCCCATACCTGACATTCCCCCATCCTACTGCATCCTAACCCGCCCCTCTTAGACTGTGAGCCCTTGTGGACAGGGTCCCTGCCCCTCCTGTACCTGTACGTCCTGATCGCCTAGATTTAGTGTACTTGTTCTGGTCTCCCTCATCCTCATGTAAAGCGCCATGGAATCTAATGGCGCTATATAAATAAATAATAATAATAATACAATATAACAGTGTTGGAATATATAGTAAAAAGCATGGTCTCTTTGAAGTCTAATCAAGGGCACCTTAATAGCAGGAGACACTCCACTGCCATAGCAAACCATTAGCACCCCACAGCTGCATTATGTAGGAGCCCTTGTGATGGTCCATATTCATTTAATGTGGGTGTCAATGATTGATAGCAACATCTAAGTGGTTAACAGCAGTGGGTGTAGCTTGTCTGTACCTGCTGCTGTTAGCTGCTGATCCAGCTCCATACATCCACTCCTGACTTAGGCCGGCTTCACATTGCGGCGTGATCCAGTTCGGGGCTGTCCGGGATGACCCAGACAGCTGCGGACCGGATCAGCACAGGACTGGGGGGCTAATATGCCCTCCGGTCCGGTGTGCAGCCGGCCACAGTTCCTGCTGCTGATAAGTCAGGACCGCGGGCGCCGCGGTCCTGACCTGTCAGCGGCTGCAGCTGCGTGCGCTGCACACTGAACCGGAGGGCATATTAGCCCCCCAGTCCTGTGTGCTGATCCTGTCCGCAGCAGTCTGGGTCATCCCGGACAGCGCCGGACCGGATCACACCGCAGTGTGAAGCCGGTCTTACACTATATATCTTTGGCGGATGTCAGGAAGGGGTTAAGTTTCAATTACACTGGGGAACACAATTTGTTAGGAGTTAGGTCAGACAACTGTTCTTAATTAATTTTTGGATGCTGAATCCAGAAATGATCTCAGTTTTTCTCTATCACGTCAAGTTTTTTGAACTATAGGATTTTTGTCTTCTCAAAAATATGTAAACTACTGTACCTAAAAAGTGGTTTTTTTCAAGATATTGATAATTATGACGTATTGGGAGCTGCACACACCTCTCACCACACTGTCTCAGTTGTGACTACTCTTACAAGTTGCCACGTTGCTCTATATGAGTCGAATTGTAATCAGATAACAAGTCTTATTACAGATATCAGTGCAATTGTGCTTCTCTGGCAGGTACCGTATATACTCGTGTATAAGCCGACCCGAGTATAAGCCGACCCCCCTACTTTTGCCCCCAAAACCTGGGAAAACCTATTGACTCGTGTATAAGCCGAGGGTGGACCCCAGCACAGGTATACAGGCCTCCCCATTGGTAGTATACAACAGCCTCCGCAGTGGTAGTATACAGCAGTCTCCCCAGTGGTAGTATACAGCAGTCTCCCCAGTGGTAGTATACAGCAGTCTCCCCCTTTGGTAGTATACAGCAGTCTCCCCCTGTGGTAGTATACAGCAGTCTCCCCCTGTGGTAGTATACAGCAGTCTCCCCTGTGGTAGTATACAGCAGTCTCCCCCTGTGGTAGTATACAGCAGTCTCCCCCTGTGGTAGTATACAGCAGTCCTCCCCCTGTGGTATATACAGGCCCCCCTGTGGTAGTATACAGCAGCCCTCCCCCCTGTGGTATATACAGGCCCCCTGTGGTAGTATACAGCAGTCCCCCCCTGTGGTATATACAGGCCCCCCTGTGGTATAATACCGCAGCCCCCCCCATGCTATATACAGGCCCCCGTTGCTGCCGCCGCACACCTGTAAAAGAAGAGCTTTCATACTTACCCTCCTGTGACCGCGCGCGCATTCCCCGCTCTCCTTCCTGCTTCTACCCGGCGTCCATCCACGTGACCGTGCGCCTGTAATGACGTCATTATTTGTGCGCGGTCACTTGGATGGACGCCGGGTAGAAGCAGGAAGGAGAGCGGGGGATGCGCGCGCGGTCACAGGAGGGTAAGTATGAAAGCTCTTCTTTTACAGGTGTGCGGCGGCAGCAATGGGGGGGCCTGTATATAGCACGGGGGGGCTGCTGTATTATACCACAGGGGGGCCTGTATATAGAACAGGGGGGCGGGCTGCTGTATACTGACTCATGTATAAGCCGAGGGGGGCACTTTTCAGCACAATTTTTGTGCTGAAAAACTCGGCTTATACATGAGTATATACGGTAAGTTGTGGAGGAAAAACTTGACGTGCTAGAAAAAAACTGACTACATTTTTGGAATCAGCATGCCAATTTTAGTATAAATCAGCTCAAAAACCTAACTCAACAGAAATTTTTTTTCAAATTGTTCCCCAGTGTTATTGTCTATCATATTAATATTGTATTAAGCAACATTTCAGCAGCATAATCAGGAAAGAAAATGTGTTTAGTATAATATGCCTTATATTTCTCATCAGTATTTTGCCTGAAAATCATGATTATATTTCTGTCAAACATAGAACTTGATTAATGTGGCGTTATGGTGTTCTTTTATTATTGGCCCAGAGCTGACTGGTTCCTCATCTATTTAATTTTGGAAAAAATTAATAAACTCTGAACCTGTTAACATGATTGAATATGAAGCCTTAGACCTAACAACAGAAAAAAACTCTAGCGACAGTGACAAAGATCTAGGAAAATGCGCATTTGCAAAATGTAATTGGTTTATTTCTTTGTGAAATAAATCTATCAGAAAATGTTTTCTTCCGTGAAAAAAAATGTTCAATAAACCAAGCAGTGTTTTATGATTTTTGTCATTACGTATTAATGTGTTCTGCATGGTGTATGAAATAAATTACTTTATAAAGGTATCAACTTGCACCTGATGTACATAATTAAAGAAAATATTGCTTTTTCAAAATGTCTTCATTGCTTAACATAATACAGAAGTGTCTTGTTTCATAAGAAAAGGTTTAACTCCCTGTCTATGGGTTCCTGTCTTACCTTTAGATGGTACTACTCAATCCCAAGTTAGGAATGGTTAACTTTTACCTGGGTGGGGTCCTCTGCTATCTAGACACAGGGCTTTTATGGCTGTTGCTGATAGAAGTTGATGCCTTTTAAAACATCATTCCTTTTTCCCAGCGTTAGTAGCATGTCCGAACTGCATTCCTGGTGTCCTCCAGTTATTGCTGCGCCTTCCCTGCTACCTCCCGCACAACATCATCACTGCCCCTGTCATCTTCCAGTGACTGATCCTTGAAGCTCTGCTCCACCTGTGGGGAGCGATACCATCTCGGCTACACTACCATGTGCTCCAGTGGTCATAAACTGCAGCATCGGCCATCTCTGGTCGAACACCACAGGTGACGTGATGATCATCCCCTGTAAATAATACCCCTTAACTACATGTCCAGGGCCACAGAGCCGGGTCACAGCAACAGTGACCTCCTGAAAGAACTGACCGGCCCACCCCACAGTCCTGGTGGGCGTCGCATATCCTGTTCGGCAACGAATTAAAAGAACTTGTGTAAGGACAGTAGGGAGAACAGGGCACAGCCGCAGGTGAATGCAGAAGGTCACCTCCCCTGTTCCCTATGAACAGGGCTCTCCGCTGTATTTGTTCCCCCTGGTGTCTCCCCATCAGTTCTTTTGTGTTGTGCACTGAACATCGTTGATCCATGCGTCACTGTCCCGCATGGAAGCAGGACATCCCCCTTAGTCCAAGCATGACATCCCTGTGCCTCTTCGTGCACTCTCTGTGCCCCCCTGTACCTTTTCTGTGTGCTCTCTGCACCTCCTGTACCCTCAGTGCCGACCTGTGCACCCTCTATGCCACCTTTGTCAGAGTTTATCAGTGTTCGCGGTGTGGGCGGCGGTGTGAGCGGTGGTGTGAGCGGTGAGTTGTGCAGCGGCATGTTCCAGGCATTGTTTGTGGGTGGCGTTGGGTCCGGTTGTTGGCAGCACTGCTGGTGGTAGTGTGCGAAGGGGCCACTACTGGTAGCGGATGCCATATTTGCACACCCATCACTTTGGTGTGCAAATATGGTGGGTACAGCAGAAGTGAATTGCACGTGATAGGAAGACGTGATAGGAAGACATCATGGAAGTGGATGACAGACAGGACAGCGCAATTATGTAAATAGATTATAATTTACTTTATAAGACAATTATTGGCTAAACACTGTTGTAGATTTCAGCTTTCAGCAGAATTTAACACTCAAAAATTGTGGAATAATGAACTGTTTGGGACATACTGTAACTAACGTTTTTTATCATTGAACCATCTACTTATATAATTGGGAGTTGGGAATCCGGGCGTTGTCGCCGAATCCCAAGCTCCTTTGCGCGACTGCGAGTGATGACGCGCAGAGTCATCACGAGCCGCAGCCGCACTGCCCTGAAAAAAAAAAAAATATGCTCACCTCTCCCCGAGCCCCCGCCGTCTTCCTCCAGGCTTCCTCCAGGCTTCCTCCAGGCTTCCGGTGGCTGCCGCAGGCTCCGAGTGTCTGCAGAGCTCTTCTTACTGCAGTCCAGGACCTGTGGTGATGTCACAGTTACGTGACACCAGGTTACTCCATGGTAACCTGGTGTCACGTGACTCTGACATCACCACAGGTCCTGAACTGCAGTAGCAGACCTGTGCTGACACCGGCAGCCTACGGTAGCCACCGGGAGCCTGGAGGAAGCCTGGAGGAAGCCTGGAGGAAGCCTGGAGGAAGAAGGTGGGGGCTCGGGGAGAGGTGAGCATAAACTGTCATGTCTCTCTACACTCTCTGTCCCTCTCATGTCTCTCTGCACTCTCTGTCCCTCTCATGTCTCTCTGCACTCTCTGTCCCTCTCATGTCTCTCTGCACTCTCATGTCCCTCTCCACTCTGTCCCTCTCATGTCTCTCTGCACTCTCTGCCCCTCTCATGTCTCTCTGCACTCTCTGTCCCTCTCATGTCTCTCTGCACTCTCTGTCCCTCTCATGTCTCTCTGCACTCTCTGTCCCTCTCATGTCTCTCTGCACTCTCTGTCCCTCTCATGTCTCTCTGCACTCTGTCCCTCTCATGTCTCTCTGCATTCTCTGTCCCTCTCATGTCTCTCTGCACTCTCTGTCCCTCTCATGTCTCTCTGCACTCTGTCCCTCTCATGTCTCTCTGCACTCTCTGTCCCTCTCATGTCTCTCTGCACTCTCTGTCCCTCTCATGTCTCTCTGCACTCTCTGTCCCTCTCATGTCTCTCTGCACTCTCTGTCCCTCTCATGTCTCTCTGCACTCTCATGTCCCTCTCCACTCTGTCCCTCTCATGTCTCTCTACACTCTCTGTCCCTCTCATGTCTCTCTGCACTCTCTGTCCCTCTCATGTCTCTCTGCACTCTCTGTCCCTCTCATGTCCCTCTCCACTCTGTCCCTCTCATGTCTCTCTGCACTCTCTGTCCCTCTCATGTCTCTCTGCACTCTCTGTCCCTCTCATGTCTCTCTGCACTCTCTGTCCCTCTCATGTCTCTCTGCACTCTCTGTCCCTCTCATGTCTCTCTGCACTCTCTGTCCCTCTCATGTCTCTCTGCACTCTGTCCCTCTCATGTCTCTCTGCACTCTGTCCCTCTCATGTCTCTCTGCACTCTCTGTCCCTCTCATGTCTCTCTGCACTCTCTGTCCCTCTCATGTCTCTCTGCACTCTGTCCCTCTCATGTCTCTCTGCACTCTCTGTCCCTCTCATGTCTCTCTGCACTCTCTGTCCCTCTCATGTCTCTCTGCACTCTCATGTCCCTCTCCACTCTGTCCCTCTCATGTCTCTCTACACTCTCTGTCCCTCTCATGTCTCTCTACACTCTCTGTCATGCGTGTATACTGTGTCTATACTGTGTGTATAATCTCTGTAATCTCTGCATACTGTCTGTCTATACAATGTCTCATGTATGTATATACTGTGTGCTTCTCTCCTCACCCCTCCACCACAGAGCCGCATCTCTCCTCACCCCTCCACCACAGAGCCGCATCTCTCCTCACCCCTACACCACAGAGCCGCATCTCTCCTCACCCCTACACCACAGAGCCGCTTCTCTCCTCACCCCTCCACCACAGAGCCGCATCTCTCCTCACCCCTCCACCACAGAGCCGCATCTCTCCTCACCCCTCCACCACAGAGCCGCATCTCTCCTCACCCCTCCACCACAGAGCCGCATCTCTCCTCACCCCTCCACCACAGAACCGCATCTCTCCTCACCCCTCCACCACAGAGCCGCATCTCTCCTCACCCCTCCACCACAGAGCCGCATCTCTCCTCACCCCTCCACCACAGAGCCGCCTGTATACTCTGCTACCCACAGAGCCGCCTGTATACTCTGCTACCCACACAGCCACCTCGATACTCTGCTACCCACACAGCCGCCTCGATACTCTGCTACCCACACAGCCGCCTCCATACTCTGCTACCCACTGACCCGCCTCTATACTCTGATACCCACTGACCCGCCTGTATACACACAATTCATTTCACCGCGCTCCCGATGCAATTGCATCGGGCCTTTTTACTAGTAGAGGATAACAGGAAGAAGAAGACACACCAGATCACTCATTATGACCTATAGCTACTGATGAGCGAGTACCGTAATATTTGTAATCGCTATACTTGAGTACTTTATAATAATCGTGTATTCGTTCCAAATAGCGAGTACAATGCAAGTCATTGGGAAATGCGAGTAGTTTTCTGCTGGACCCTACAAACAGGTCTGGGGGGCTGTAAAAAGGCAGAGATGGATGAGAGCGTGCTCAAAGTGCATGGCAACAGTAGACAGACATGATGTACACAGTCTGCATACTGTTCTGCCATACAGCTGTGACAGAATCTAGTTAAGATAGATAGATAAGCAGGTATATCGGGCTTACCAGACACCTGCTACTGCTACTAGGCTCTTTCAGTCTCCTGCGTTCCTGCTGAATCACTTCTAGGTCAGCTCAGTCTCCTGCTGAATCACTTCCAGGGCCATCCATTAAACTACTTGCATATTCACTGCACTGTCAGGCAAACAGCCAATAACAGATGCTTACAGTCTGTGAGCACCTCTGTGATTGGCTGTTGTAGTCAGACTGCATTTCCACAATCTCAGTGGTTATTGTGCTTGCTTGCCACTTGCCATACACATTAGTCTATGGCAACCAACTTTCCATCATAGAGTGTTAAAGAAATAAATGATTAAAAAAAATGTGTGGGGCTTCGCAGTATTTTTAAGTCTAGCCCAGTGAAAGTGGGCCCCCCCCACGCTAAAGAATAGCAGCCCGCAGCCACACCTGAAAATGGCACATTCATGGTAGCGCCATTTCCAGGAACTTTACCAGGCTCTTCCAGCAGCCCTGCTGTCCGTGGCACTCTGGGTAATAAGGGGTTACCACCAGCTTTGTGATGCAAGCTGATATTAAGCCCTGAGATTCTTAATGTCAGGCCAAGTTAGACCCAGCCATCAAGAATCTCAAATAAATAGTAAAAAAGACAAAACATGGAGAAAAATAATTTTATTTAAAAAAAAAACAAAAAAACACAGAGACTCTTACTGACTTCATCTTTATTACCCATTCACAATCCTTGTACCCCTCCATGATCATCTTCTTCCTGGATAGATTCAGTTTGGCTATCAGAGACCATGGAGAAGATTAACACATCTGCTCCCGTGGTCTCTGATCACGAAATGACAGCGCTGAGACCTGCGGTATAGTAAATGGTGAGGTCACTGTTGCCATAGCAACAGCAGTTACCATGGCAACAGTGACCTCAGAGCTTAGTATATGAAAGTGCTGAGACCTGCGCTATGGTAAAGCAGTAAAGTACAGGTCTCAGAGCTCTCCATAGCAACAGCAGTTACTATGGCAATGGTTACTATATGACAGCGCTGAGACCTGTGCTTTACCGCTTTTCTATAGTGCAGGTCTCAGCACTTTCTTATACTAAGTGGTGAGGTCACCATTGCCATAGTAAACGCGTTGCTATAGTAACTAATGTGTATGGCAACCAAGCACAATCACCATCCAGATTGTGGAAATGCACTCTGACTTCAACAGCCAATCACATCTCACAGAGTGTGAGTGTCTGTGATTGGCTGTTTGCCTGACACTGCATTAAATATGAAAGTAGCTTAATAGGTGGCCTCAGAAGTGATTCAGCGGGAGACTGAGTGTCCCTGGGTGCAGCAGGAGGAGTCTGGTAAGCCAATCTACGGTACGTGTCTATCTATCTATCTATCTATCTATCTATCTTCATTAGATTCTGTTACAGCTGTATGGCAGAACAGTATGCAGACAGTGTACATCATGTCTCTATACTGTTCCCATGCAGTTTGAGCATGATCTCAGCCATCTCTGCCTTTTTATAGCCCCCCAGACCTCATCACTATTCGGTTTGAGCATCTTTTTCTTTCTTTGGTTATACTGCGCATCACAGTAATGCCATTATCAAAGATGAGCATGGCAATACTGTGACTGGCAAGCAATTCCCAGCATGTTTATTGGCTGAAAATCAATCAGGAAACATACTTTTCAGCTCACTCCAATATCACGTGTAAAATCCTAAAAACTCGCCGAGTAAGGAGTATCCCGAATACCGTACTATTCATGAGAATAATGAATAGTAACAAGTATTCTCTCTCATCACTATCTATAGCACATCACCATCTGTCTGTTTAAGATTGTCCCTACACAGCATAAGTTCCATAGCTGGTAGTTTTCACTGTTCAGTTTACCCACAGTTCATTTATATTATGAGCTGCTTGCCATTTTTCTTCTCTCCTTTGTACAGTGTGCACTGTGTGCATTGAGGGTTTTTTTTGTATTCAGTAGATAAGAAGATCTGGAAGATTCCTTGCATCAGTCTGCTCACTATATTGTGTTGTCCCCTTCCTATGTCACTCTGTGAGTGGACCCATAGACTTTTGCAGGGTTAAGCTGAATCACCAGCCCTCAGACATACTGGGATTATAACCTGTTTTACTTGGGAGGTTAAAGAGACTCGGACAGTCATTTTTCAATATGATACTAATATTACCCTTGAATAGTCTCTAGGCAGACCTTTTAAATACATGTAATATCATTATTGTACCCTTTGTAATTTCATTGCTATAAGCACCTTCACACCCTGCAGGCACCTGGTGCATTAGTCCAGCTCCATTATTTTTACAACCAATTAGTCCAGCTGTGTAAATGTAATTTGAATATCCATGCCTATCCAAGCTGGTGTTCTGTCCCTCCCCTCTGTGCTCTGTACTGAAGTCACTGAAAACCCTGTGCAACCTGATGGGTTGGGGGATGTGTTTTCTCCTGCACTGTGTGGTGTCTGTAAGGGATTTCTATTATATGATCATTGGTTTTTCTGTATACATGTAATGTGTGTATCTGCTGAGCAAATGATCAAATGTTCTTATAATCACATATAAATATCTCAGACAGTAAACACTACACACTTGCTTCAGATACACACAATGACATGAAGAGATCAAAGCTGCAGCTAAGAGCAAACATCTCCCTGTTAGTGATGAGCGAGTACCGTAATATTCATAATCACTATACTCGTTACGAGTACTTTGTAATAATCGCATATTCGTTTCGAATAGTGAGTACAATGTAAGTCAATGGGAAGCACGAGTAATTTTCTGTTGGACCCTATTGGGACTTGAGGAAAAGGTTGAAATGGGTGGGAAAGTGATGAAACAGAATGGGAAGAGCCTGGAGAATATGCCTGCATGCATTTGTGACACACACATGGTTTGTGGAAATAGCTTTGTCGCAGGATTATGCCACTGTTACAGATACACAAAAACAACTACCAAGCCTAACCTAAATCGCATTTAACAGGGCAAAAAGTTTCACAAACAGTTTTTCATACTTAATCACTAGTATATAAGGCTAAATAAATCAAAGGAAAAAAAAAGTCTCTTTTTCTTCACACTGTGAGGCACCGCCGGCATGATCCTCTTGGCCGGGGCGCATCACATGCAGGATCAGGGTATGATCCTGTTCACACTGGCCGGTTTTTGTGATAATGCTGTGTGAACCGACTTTGAACACAAGGTTTAATGTTACTAATGAGTGGCTCATGAGATCGAGGAAGCCCTGAGGAAAGAGATGTAATGAGTGATTGCTAGCAGCCCAGCTGGGTGACTCGGTGTGGGTGTGGCCGGCACGATAAGAGTCAGCCAGCTGAGTGATTGAGAGATCATTACCAGCCAGAGAGCAGAGCAGTCCAGTCCAGAGCTCTGTGTGCCTGGAATAATGGGAGCATGCTAGCTCCATGCCGGTGCCAAGGTCCGGGGTCGTGACAGCACCTGGAAGGGGAAGCCATGGCTGAACCTGGTGGATACTGGACCGGGCGTGGGGTGAAACACGTCCGGGAAAGGAGCCCGTGGGGATGCCTGGTGGAACCTGTGTCACAGGTAGCGAGACCCGAATCTGTGCCCGGTAAGAAAGCAGTTCTCAAATGCTTGTGTGAACTGTGTACCTGGTGTATGAAATGTGCCAGGCGGGCATAGCCGCCCGAGGTCTGACTAGAACGTCAGTGAGGGACCTGTGTTAACTATGTGTATGAGGGCTTAGGTAATTGCCCTGAATGAGAGACGATGGCCTATATGTAAGAGCCATGTATAATGATGTGGAGAGAGAGTGACCCAGCTAGTGTGGATGATATTGGAGGATTTCCGTCCCTGGGGGACGAGAGGGAGGTTTGCCCTGCTGCTTGCAGTGGGTACCAGTCCCTCAACCACGGCCTCTAATGGTGTGGGTGTGCCTGTGGTGCCAGACACAGGGGTAATAGGGCTCCTAGAAGGGTAGCCATGGCTGATCCGTTAGGGTGCTACTCAGACGCAGGGTACAGTCGTCGACCTGGAGACCTGCCATGAGATGAGATGGAGGTTTGGTGGTGAGTAGACCATGGTGACGCATGGTTAGCCCCGATTCTAAGGTTTGCGAATCCCTGTAATGGACCATGGAGGAGCCACAGTCCATGGTTGTATTATGATGGGCTGTGAGCGGATGTGTGGATGCATGTGATCCATGGATAGTGTATGATGGATCATATGTGGTATGTAAGGTCCCGGTCAGGCAGGAATCCTGACTACGGGATATATATATGGAGTCATCCGGCTGGGTGACTAAAGCCAGGCGGCAGGTACCGCCATTGGGATCCACATCCCTGTTATGAACCGGAGGGGTCATCGTCGAAATGTAACTTATGTATTTATGTGTAAAGTGTATATAGGCCGGAGGCCGTAGCTACCACGGGAGCAAGTGTTAGAGTTCCAATGGGGAGAGAGGTGGTTACCGGTCCCGGGTTACAATAATGGTATATGTGCAATGTTATATGTAATATCAATGTATTATGTGACGTGTATGTGTTAAATGTTAAATGTACTAACCCGGTTATTGATACTGTTGAGAAATAAACGGGTAGTTACGTGAAAAATTATACACGTGTTGGCGTCATTACGCAGCAAGCGAGTCCCCCGGCTCGCTACCTCACAACACATACTGTTTTACCTTTTTTTCGTCTTTTACAATTGGGAGGGACCTGACTCATACATTTTGTAGGTCCCTCTGTCATGCATCATTTTTAGTTAGCTATTATCCAGCACTTTACAAGGCCAGCTACAACATACCAGTAAGTATGTTGATCTTTGATCTCAGAGATCTAAGGTGGTCCTGCAACATACGTTTTGGAGGGACCGCTATTACTTCTACATTTGGGCGGTCCCTCCCCCATTGAGACTCAGATAGTGGAATACATATTCCATAGCACTTTATAATGTGCCTATTGTAGTGTTGGGCACAACCCACCTCCTCCTTCTCCTCCACCTCCATGACATTTGCGGCCCTAAATTCAAATGTTCAGAGGGCCTACAGTAGGCAGGAAACCTGAGATTGCTGAGGGCCCAGAGATGGCCCTCTAACATACGTTTTGTAGGGACCACTCTTACTTAGACATTTGGGTAGTCCTTCCTTCATTGTCACTAGATTAGCGGAATACATATTCCATAGCATTTTACAATGTGCCAATTTTAGCATTGGGCAAAACCCTCCTCCTTCTCCTCCACTTCCATGACATTTGCGGCCCTAAATTAAAATGTTCAGAGGGCGTGCAGTGGGCAGAAAACCTGACATTGCTGAGGGCCCAGAGATGGCCCTCTAACGTACGTTTTGGAAGGAGCGCTGTTACGTAGACATTTTGGCGGTCTCTTCCTCATTGACACTTAGATATTGGAATACATATTCCATGGCAGTTTACAATGTGTCCATTTTAACGTTGGGAAAAAACCCTCCTTCTCCTCCACTTCCATGAAATTTGCGGCCCTAAATTCAAATGTTCAGAGGGCCTACAGTAGGCAGGAAACCTGAGATTGCTGAGGGCCCAGACCTGGCCCTCTAACGTGCATTTTGGGGGAACCGCTCTTACTTAGACATTTGGCTGGTCCCTCCCTCATCGACACTAGGATAGCAGAATACATATTCTATAGCAGTTTACAATGTGTCCATTGTAATGTTGGGCTTCACCCTCCTCCTCCTCTTCCACCTCCATGACATTTTGTGGCCCTAAATTCAAATGTTCAGTGGACCTGCAGTAGACAGAAAACCTGAATTTAGTGAGAGACCTTATGTAGCTCTGAGTCGGTCGACAGGGTAGGGGGTACTCAGATACCGGGACAGGGGGTTCACTTCGGTGGCGATCACGGATGGTTAGTTACCGATTCCGTGCCCTGGACCCACAGTGGCGGGGTGGGAGTGATAATGATGGGGGATTTGTAACGTGACACCACCTGTGGTACCTGGTAATAGGGTTACCAGCGCTGCGGTCAGCTGCTGAGGTGATGGGAATGCAGCTTTTGTAGTACAGCTCCCCACAGGTGGAGCTTTACCTCAGGGCAGTGGGGTGGATGAAGGGAGTAGTAGTAGCGGTTCTGTTGTGAACGCTGCAGGCGGTGGCGGTGAAGCAGGCACACACACATTTGTCTCTGTTTCGGTAATTTTTTTACTGATGTTCGGTAACAGGCACGATCCAGGGGGGTAACCAAGTTATTGGTGCAGTTTGGGACGCCCACCTTGGAGAGTTGTGAGGCCTCCTCTATTGGTGTGTGCAGTAATTGGGGTAAGTCCTGCCTGGAGCTGAATCTGACACTCTTTCTCCTTCTCCCTCTCAAGATGCTACTCCACAACCGATAATGAGGACCTTGCTGTGGAGATCCCTATTCTCCTCTTGGTCCCCTGGTCCTATGCTTGGTCAGGTTTGGTGTCTTGCTTTCTTTACTTCAGGGGGGCTAGATCCTCCTGGTCTGTCTGGGCTTTCTCTGCTACCACTAGATTAATAGCAGCTTCGGACTCCGCTGTCTGGGTGGACGTCTAGAAATTTTGGAGGTCCCTCTTGTGTATATCTGAGAGTGCCCTCACTTATTCATATTGTAGGACCCTCACTCTATTATTTAACTCATTTAATGGCAGAGACTACGTGGACAAAGGGCAAGATACATGGAGTAATAGAAGGTAACAGTGAGTGCGGCCTTCGATCCTCAGTTTGGCTGAACTCTTTAAACCAGAAAAATAAAGCTGCGGTAGTCAACTGGATGACGAGCTCAAAGATATCTCTTCTCCAAGTCAATGGACAAAGGATATATGGTGCCTCCCTTCAAGGATGGGTTGGAGAAGCTTCTCCAAATGGCTCAGAGATTGTGATTGATAATATTCCCCAGATTATACAGGAAAATAAGACTTCTTGATATAGTTCTTCTTGGCCCACTGCAGAATATGCATTATATTTCCAAAACTGACCCCTGCATGGTGTGTCTTAGGTGCAGGAAGATAAAATGACAAGAGCTTCCCTTGACAAACATTATCTACAATGGACTACTGTAGTAGCTGTGGTCCTCAATTCAAGTTTTCAGAGGACCATCAGTCGGTCATCAACAGTCAGAGTACAGTTAAATTAAATATGTATCCCTTATCTCAGTCACAATGTGGCACAACCCAGAGATGTTTTTCTGCTAAATTGGGTGACTGACAGTAGATTTTTATTGAATATGTATCCTCTATCTCAGTCACAATGTGGCACAACCCAGCGATGTTTCTCTGCCAGATAGGGAGACTGACAGGAGATTTCCATTGAATATATATCGACTATCTCAGTCACAATGTGGCACAACCCAGCAATGTTTTTCTACCAGATAGGGTGACTGACTGTAGATCTCAATTGAATATGCATCCCTTATCTCAGTCACAGTGTGGGACAACCTGTGACAAGAGCCTCCAATCATAAATATTAGTTTTGTAGGACCACTGTAAATTCCAGATTTGTCCACTGCTTAATGTGCATAGGGGTAAAAATTACCCCTATGGGCTGAGTGAAGGTCGACGCAGGAAGACACCATCCCAAGGGTCTCCAATCACAAATAGTAGCTAGACTGGAGTAGGAATACTGTCCTGCTTTGTCCACTGCACAATGTGCACAGGTTTTGCAAAAATTACCCCTATGGACTCAGTGAAGGTTGACACAAGAAGACACCATCCCAAGGGTCTCCAATCACAAATAATAGCTAGACTGGATAGGAATACTGTCTTGGATTGTCCACTGCACAATGTGGATAGGGTTTGCAAAAATTAGCCCTATGGGCTGAGTCATGGTTGACAAAGAAGGAAACGGGTTTTTATGTGAACGGGATGACGTTCACTGCAGTAGCATGAAGAATCTGCATTTTAGGTGAATTTAGGTTGGCTTGCTGTCATTTGTAGGGATTACAAACTGTGGTGATATCCAGTCCTTGTTGAATTTTATCAGAGTAAGTCTGTCTGCATTTTCCATTGAGAGGCGTATGTGCCTATCAGTGATAATTGATCTGAATTATATTAATTATTATAATTGATAATTGAACTGAAAACACGCTCTGACATGACACTAGCAGCCGGGAAAGCCAACACCTCCAAGGAGAGGTCGGGCCAAGTGTTCAGCTTGGACACTTAATGATTAAAGGGAACCGAAGCATCAGAAAGGATGCACGTATGGTCATTTAAGTACTCTTTCACCATGTTCTGCAACGTCTTCCTCCTTGGCATTGTTACAGGCACAGACACCCTTGCTGTTGAACTGGTTTATGGAAAATTGCCCAAATACTGCACATTTTCCCCCACCTCTGTTGGACCTGGTGTTCGTGTCTCTCCCCATTATACCTTGGTGTTGAAAAGAGCTGGTACCTCTGTTACCAGCATTGTCTGAGGGTGATGTTTTCAGCAACTGATCTACAATGACCCTCGTGAAGAATTCCATTGTAAAACTGTTGGGTGACTCCAAAAGTAGAGCAGGAAATTTCTCCTTGTAACGTGGATTCGAGAAAGGTGGCCAACCAGTATAGGTTGTTGGATAACATGAGTATCACGTGAGTGTCTTGCCACAAACAGTAACATATGAACTGTGCCATGTGGGCCAATCTGGCAAATGGCAAATCTTCTGTGTCCCCAAAGTAAGACCTCACGCAGACTCTCCTCCTCCACCTCCTCCTCTCCAGGCCATGCAGCCTGGACAGACATGAAGCTTGGGTTGGGTAGTCCTCTCTGTAGCATTAGAAGGCCCCTTGGTACCACAGTAAAACCAGTCCTCTTCCTCTTCATCCTTCTCATCTTCCTCCGCATCACCCAATGTTGCCCAGAATATTGGCTGGGCTGGGTAGTATCACCCATTGGGAAATTTTCTCCTATGCCAATATGCTGGCCACTCAAAGCTTCATCTTTGAGATTAACCAGTGATCGTTCCAGGAGACAAAGCAGCGGGATGGTTACGCTGATAATAGCCTGATCACCGCTCACGAGGTTGGAGCAGTACTGAAAGTTCTTGAGAACCTCACAAATGTCAGCAATTCATACTCACTCGACATTCGTTACAGTATGTTTGGTGGTTGACTCTCAATCTGACAGGCATGTTGAAGTTGGTATTCAGCTACTGCCCTCTGCTGCTCACTAAGCCTCGCCAACATATAATAGGTAGAGTTCCACCATGTGGGCAGGTCGCAAATCAGTCGGTGTTTTGGCAAATTGAAGCACTTGTGCAGCATTGTAAGAGCAGCAAAGCTGTAGAGGAATGGCTGAAATGGGTGCTAATATGGTGCACCTTGTCAAGGAGGTACTTCAAGTCAGGGAATGTTTTTAGAAATTTCTGAACAACTAGTTCAGCACGTGAGCTGTGCATTGTATGTGTACCAGCTTGCTGACCTTTAAAGCTGCCACTATGTTACGCCCATTATCACAGACAACCAGACCGGGTTGGAGGTGCAGCAGGGAGAGCCACTGATCAGTCTGTTGGTTTTAAATCTTGCCAGAGCTCTGCTGCAGTGTGTGGTTTCTGACCTAAACAGGTCAGCTTCAGCAGAGCCTCTTGCCGCTTTGCCAATGCACTGCTGCACAGATCCCAGCTTGACATTGATGGGAGGGTAATTCTGCATAGGATGAGGAACAAGAGGAGGGTAGAGAGGAACTGGAATATAAAGAGGCAGAAACCCTGCAGAAGTTGGGCCCGTATTCTTGGTGTGGGTAGGATGTGTGATGTTCCACTCTGTGCCTTTTTCCCACCCTCCACTAGGTTCACCCAGTGTGTTGTGACAGAAATGTATCGTCCCTGTCCAAAACAACTTGTCCTGGTGTCTGCTGTTTGGTGGTCTTTCCCAGGTTATGGCGTTGGTGAGAGCATGGCTCAGATTGTTTAACACGTGCTTGTGTAATGCAGGGATGGCACACTGGGCAAAATAGTGGTGGCTGGGAACACTGTATCGTGGTGCAGTCGCAGCCAAGAGATCCAAAAAGGCTGTGTTCCCACAAGCCTAAATGGCAAGATCTCCACAGCTAGCAATTTGGCAATGTGGGAGTTTAGTATTTGTGACTGTGGGTGTATGGCTGGGTATTTGCACTTTGTTTCCAAGGTCTCAGGCATGGACAATTGGACGCTTTGCTGGGACAAGGAAGCGGATGTGGTTGATGTTTGTTGTGAGTAACCAACTGCAGCTTGAGGGCAAGAGGTATGAGCGTCAGCTTCCTGAACTGCAGATTCAGATGGACGTAGCCCATGGCAGCGGTTTCACCCCCAGATGCAGATTTGGTACCCTGGTGTTCCACCCACCTACTGGGGTGCTTGGCAGCCTAGTGGTTTCCCATACTGGTGGTGCTGAGGTTGCCTTTGCTCTGGCCTCTGCTCAACGTGATATGGCAGATGCTACAGACTTCAATGTTTTTCTCTGAAAGACTTTCAGAAAACAAATTCCACATAGCAGCTGAACGCCCCTTTGCCCTGACTTGGCACACAGCGGGGGTGGTGTTGGGAACAGTTTACCCAGTTGTCTCTCTGGGCAAACCATGTTGATGACCCCTTGGTGCCTGTGTGGGTGCTACATATCCTTCTTCCTCTGTGTTTCTGTCATGAAGATGTGTGCCAAAGGTCCAGGTCGGATCAGTGAACTCATCATCAACCACCATGTCTTCCATCTTATCCTCTTTCCCAGTTGACATTGTAGGCTGACCTGATGGCAATTATGTCTCATCATCATCAGCCTCTGCCTCTGGAGACAGTAAATGATGTTCCTCCAAATGGCTTTCTCCTGGCCACAGGTCTTCAAATACTTGAGCATCAATGCACAACACCTCCTCGCATCCCTCTTCGATGCTGTACTGTGATAGACCAGAGCCAACCAAACGATACAAACCAAATAGATCCTCTGAGTGGCCAAGCTTGGGGTCATATGTCTGCTGTGACTGATAATAGCAGGAGGAAGAAGAACCAGTTTCAGGATTGGATGGGCCAGCCTTCTGTGTATTAGACTTTGTGGTCGTGGAAGATTTGTTGCTGCTTAACAATTGAGTAAATGCCATGTCTGCTATCCAAGACAGAATCTACTCTTGGTCTTCTGGCTTTAACGCACGTTTAGGTTCCAGACCGGGGAATTTTTTCCAGGAAGAGAGTGCACTACTGCAAGTTTAGTAGCAGGCAGTAGCAACGTCTGGAGGACTGCTGCTTTAAGTTGACCCTACAGACACTGACCCTGCTCCAGTCACTCGCCCTCCCTGTAGTCTAACTCTCTATTGTTTGTTCAGCTCTCTAAAGAGCTATTGGTTCGGTTGTATGATTCAGTTATGAACGAATCCTTTCAACTCTCCCTTCCTAATCTACACTGTCACTGAGGTACACTTGAGGTAGCCCTCAAAAGGGCTTTTGTGTTATGACGAGGCCTAAAACTCTCCCTGTCAGATGAGCGATCTCTCCCTATTCTTCTCCAACGCAGGCGATGCATGCAATGCAGGTAAAAGGGTGGCGGCTGGGTATACATAGCCCCTATGAGTCATCTATGATGCTGGGTGGCCAGCTAATCCCTGTAATACCACAAACAAGATGTATGTGGCATTACTGTAATTGTTAAGAAGCCCATCATGATCAGTGGCTGCAAAGGAGGCATCAAAACCGGAGGGCGGGACATCGGAATATAGAGAGGCGAGTACACAAATATTTGCCCAATAACGAATAATGCGAATACCGTACTATGTGTGTGAATAGCGAATAGTGACAAATGCAGTTGCTCATCACTATTCCTCGTCCCTCTTTTCTCCTCTGTCTGCAATGAGTCACACAACATAAAACCCAGGAGGGCATGGCGGTGTAGTGGTGGATGAATTCCTTGGGGAGTGGGCAGCAGAGAACTCACTGTGATTGACAGATGGAATTAATCTTTTATTTTGAAGTTCACACAGGATAGGAGGAAAGTATAAATAATAGAAATACAAGAATAGAGAGAGTTTAGAGAAAGGAATTAGATCTAGATATTTTTAGCAGTTACATATGGATTTTTGACCTGACATATTCTCTTTAACAGGAAGATGAAGACACAACAAAGCATAGAAGTCATAGAATACTTCACCATCTGCTTTCTGCTAAAGGTAGTCCTTCTAAAGCAGGGGTGGGGAACCTTTTTCTACCGGGTGCCATTTGGAAATTTCTACTGTACAAAACTGTGAACTTGAAAATCACTTTTTTATATTTGGTTAAACAATCAACTCCTTCCTATTGTGGTGCCTGGAGCTGCTTCTCTTTGTTGCAGTTGTGGTGTCAGGTGTTATTGATCACGTTGCCTCTCAACTGCTTTTCCAGGTTTGCTAGAGCCAAAGACATCACAGGAGAAGCCGGGGGCATATACGTCACTGGGTAGGCTGAGGCTGGGGCATAGAGATCACTGGTGAGCCTGATTTAAAAGGCAAGCAGTCAGCAAAACACTGTTTCCATCCCCAGCAATGCGGTCCCTGGAGCTGCCCAGGAGCAGCAGAAAAGGTCATCGAGGGCCGCGTGCAGCCCTGGGGCCTGAGGTTCCCCACCCCTGTTCTAAATCATAAGCCTGCTGTTGTTATACTTCAGCAAACACAACAACAAAATTCCTCCTGAAATAGTGAATTAAATCTTTTACCTCCACAAATAAACTAAGTTTTTTAAGCCATTATTCAGAACTAGGTCAGGATAGGCCTAGTCTGCATGTTATGGAAAAATTTTAATTCAAGAAACTTATATATAGCTTTATCATGGTTGAAACAGGCTACCAAGACTTACAGGTGTATGGTGTAAACAAAAATGGTGTCACTGGTATAGAATCAGGTGACTATAACTTAATCAAATATATTAGAAAAGTACAATATGTATTGGATACTGCTGGCTCAAAGAAGATGTAATAGTAGGCACGCATTAAAAGATGTCCTTGGATCCAAGATGGCCGAGATCCAGGAAGGATGCATGTGAAGAAGCCCCTGCTACCTGATCCTCAATCACAGGCATCCGCGGCTCTGGAGGTGCTATTTGGCCTCCATTCATCCCTAAATCATCTGCTGCCTCATCCCAGCACACCAAGCTGGGCTTATTTTTACCTGTCTACCACCTCAAGCTCTCATTTTGGCCTGACTGTGTGACATCCCCCTCACAGAGCTGTGCTGCCACAAGGAGCTCTGCCACCTGCTCCTACAGAGACTTTCTATCTGTCCTCGGGTGCACACTCTGCACTGTGTCTCCTACAGCAGCTGCAACCACAGATTGGCTCACACAAACAGAATGGAGCTGGGCTGCTGATATCTGACACTCCAGGAAGCAGTGAGAAGCCTTTGCCAGGACCTGCTATTTAAGAAGTCATTGGAGTGGTAAGTGAAAGACATCTCCTGCAGAGATAATGGTGACTCAGGAAAGTTAACCCTCGCTGGCACACATAACACAGTGTAAGTGCTATCAGGAAACATTCCCACTCAGAGGAAGGTTATTAACAGTCTTGGCCACACATTGAGCAGCAACAGAGCTGAGATACGGAGCTAAGACCAAATAGACTGTGCCTGGATGAGTGGAGGGGAGAGAAGCTCCCTCAAGCCTGCTCGGTATTGCACTTTTGCAAGAGACTAACATCATCCCTTACAATCTCCTGGCTCTACAACACCTTGGCCCATACAGGACCCTGTCTCTCTGATCTCAGAGTATATTCTAGTGGCTGGCACCATAAACTATCTTTGTGGGGACACCTGATCTGCTGTAACCCGTTGCAATTTGGGTAACACTGTTGTGCTGTCGGTATCTGCTCCCACTACAGAAGATCCTACCCCTCACTGACCCCCACCCTTACTTGTAGGACTGCAGCATCACTGCCTCACAACTCCTGCAGCATTCAGACTTATCAGTTCTATTGTTAACCCCTGCAGTGCTAGACGCCACCTGGGCCTGTAGTGCTATATCTTCTGGATCTCCACATGTGCTTTATTCCTCTATTTCTCTGATACTACGGATACATAACGTCATGTGAAGCATCATGTATACTCAGTAGAGACTAACGGGTTATAAGAATCCCATAAGAATCAACTCCCACTTCCGGTTCCGGCGCTGTGCTGATGGCTGCCTGAAATGAGGGCTCCTGTCCCTGAGCCGACAATCCGTCACAATCACCGGGTTTAAGGAGCCATCCGGGCCATATCCACGCTGGCGTCCACTCCCCGTACCACAGGGACTCTGGACAGATACATATTGAGGAGTACGGGCGGAGAGGAGACTGTCACCCGGCGCATCACGAGGCCGAGCGGGACACAGCTTAAGATGGCGGCGGAAGTGCGAGCCAGCGCCGCCAAAACGAAAGAACACAGCCGTGCTGCCAAATCCTCTGGGGGGCGAGGAGGCCAGACTGGAGGTACCGCCAGGAGCAGACCAGATCCGCCGGCGAGAGGTTTGAACGGGGGATCGTCTCCCGCTTCGGGAGTGGGCGAGACGCAGCCTAGGAATAACAATAGTAATGGCGGACAACGAGGGGGGACCTCCGGTGGTGAAATGGGGGACCCAGCCTCCTGTATGCACACTGTGGATGTGCAATCCTTAGCTAAAGAGGTCGCACCATACCTTGCGGCTGATCTGAAAGCGGCGGTCAAGGAAGCTGTAGCAGAAGTGATTCAGGATCTACAGCGCACGGTATCAGCTCAAGGGGACCGGCTGCAAGAGGCAGAACGTAGATTGGGAGAAGCTGAAGACAGAATTCTGCGCTTGGAAGAGCAGGTGGCGGGCTTGCAAAAGCAGGCGGTGTACTCGGAAGACAAATTAGATGATTTGGAAAACCGGTCCCGCCGGAATAATCTGCGTTTGGTGGGTCTACCTGAATCCATCTCACCTGGTCAACTGGACGCTATCTGGGAGGTGGAACTGCCAAAGGTGCTGGGTATGCAACATAAATGCAGAGTTGAGCGCTCGCACCGAGTGGGCCCGCCACGGGACCCGCAAGACAACCCGAGACAAGCTATTGCAAGATATCTGGACTACAAGGACAAAGAAACACTACTGAGGGAGTACAGGTCCAGAAGGCTCCCATTGATAGTGGGTGGCCACAGAGTCAGGTTATATGAAGACTTTTCGGCTTCAGTGGCACGTAAGAGGAAACTTCAGTCCAGCCTGCTCCCTGCTTTTTAAACAAAACGTGCGCTTCCAACTAGCGTTTCCGGCTATACTCAGGTTTCGGGATCCAAAAGGTGTCCTGAAATCATTTACAGACAGTGCTGCAGCGATGCAATTTATTCAAGGTCGTGCTTCCTTTGGGTTTCATCGTCGCACGCCAGAGAACGGGAATTCCCCAAGATCCCAGACACAACGCTCGTACGCTGACGCTGTTACAGAGAAAATGGTTCCTGGAGGACGCGATAGTTACTCTGACAACGCAAATTGGACAACGCAACAGCGTCGCAGGCGTAATCATCACTCCAGTGAGGAAGCCTCATCTAGAGACCAATGCACGGCGACAATACTGGACTCAGCTGAGATTGGGAACGCATCGGACGTGTGACACAGCCAGGAAGGATTGCTTTACAAGTTGTGACTTCCCTATGATGATCTTGGCATCTTATCCCTGAGGATCCATGGACAGACCGATGCTAATGGATAGCCATGTCTACTAAAGCTACTGGCAAGCGTTGGTTCCCATTTTCAATCCTCCCTCTCTGCTTTTTTGTTTCCGCTCATATGACGTTCCCACTTCACTCCCGTACATCTATATGTACTCCATATACTTTCTCACCGACTCAATCTCAATCTTGAACTTAAACCTCTTCATCCCCTTTTCATCCCTCTCATATACATATTTCTACACACTCCCTTCCCCTCCTCTATTCCCCCCACATTCACACAATTACTCTCTTGCCTCTCACTTCTATTTCCACATCCTCCTCTTCCCCCCCCCCCCGGTATTCCCCCCCTCTCCTTCCCCCCTCCACCTCGCAATTTCTCCCTCTCATTCGCTCTCTTATATGTCCCACTTTCTTCCTCTTCTTTCATTTCTCCCCTTCCTTTCTTTTCTCTACTTTTCTCTCTCTTCATCTCTCTTTTTACGTGAATATCATATGATGAGAAGTTCACTCCATAGTCTGATTGCCCTAATGTGCCTCCCTTACTACTGGTGTTGTTTTTTTTTTTCCTCTTTCTCTTTTCTTTTCTTTATGGGAAGGGATGTATATTATATCTGAAGTTGGGGGTATGTATAAGCTTACATGTCCAAGGCAACATATACCAATTCAACGGCCTTCTTGGAATGGTTCCGTATATGTGAATATCAGGCGTAAGGCTCAGGGCGGGCCGCGTCAGCACAGAAAAAAGGAAGCCATGGGGTTAAGGAAAGACATTTTCCCGAGAGGAAACTTGTTTGTTGAAGTTCCCATCTCGTGTGCCCGACGTGGTCGGGTGATGACTAATAAGGTGAGGGTTGTTTGTTTCAGTTTATTTTTTGTGGTTGTGTTGTTGCTCCCAATAGGTTTATTACTCCAAGTATATAGTGCTGTATCATTGGATGCTCTGATTTCCCAACACATGAAATGGGTACTATACTATCTAGTCGTCAATCCGAGACTCTGGGGTGGGCTGGGTGCCTACTTTTCTCCTCATGACGTTATGAAAAATGGTTAGAGTAATAACCTGGAATGTTAAGGGGCTTAGGTCCCCCAATAAGAGACATATGGTGCTTAGACATCTGAAAAGACTTAAGGTGGACATTGCCCTTTTACAGGAGACACATCTTAGGCAACATGAGTTACATTACATGCAAAAGCAATGGGTGGGAGCGGGATGGATTTCAGGTGCACAAGACCGTAAAGCTGGGGTATTAATACTAGTTAACAAACATCTAGCTCATACTGAGGTATCGGTATCTAGAGACCAAGAGGTGAGGGTACTACATTTAGTCCTGGAAGTAAAGGCTCAACGGTTAAGTCTATATAACATCTATGCTCCAAACGGCCCGCGGGGTCAGTTCCTTAGAGATTTACAGACGAGGTGGTTGGAGGATAGTGAACCAAATATAATAATTGGAGGCGACTTTAACGAAGTAATGACTGAAGATTTGGATAGGAGGAGGGATACCTACGGGACTTCCGGTCTTATAGGAGCACCTAGGCGGGGAGGAGCATTAGCTGACATGGTGAGGTCTTTGGGTTTGGCAGATGTGTGGCGAACTCTACACCCACAGGAGTTGGAATATACTCATTACTCGCACCCCCACTCGTCTTGGTCACGATTAGATATGTTCCTGGTGAATACGAAAATGTTGCGATCCATAGAGGGTGCAGAGATTGAGCTAATGGTCATCTCAGACCACAGTCCGGTGTCTTTGGACATCCTTGATGTTCAACCTAAAGGATCGGACATCCTGTGGCGCTTTCCCTCACATCTGTCGAAACTGGGAGACTTTAGGACCAGACTTAAAGAATGGTGGCTTGAGTTCTCGAGAGATAACACGGCCCACAAAGATGACCATACGTTGTTCTGGGGAGCGGGGAAGGCAGTGGTTAGAGGACAAATTATTGCTCATACTTTAACACAAAAGAAGAAGCTGACAGAACAGTACTCAGTGGCCAGCGCGAAAGTCACAGACGCTTACAGGACATTCCGCCTCACATGTAATCAGTCCGACAGACAGAAATGGACAGAGGCGAGGAAAGATTTTGACAGATTGGCAGAGACCAGGGAAATCATGATACGTGGTCAGCTGGACGTGGATCTAAATAGATTTGGCGATAAGGCGGGGAAGTTACTGGCGAACCTGGCTAGGGGTCGCAGATTACCTAATCCGATTATGGGACTACGTCGTCAGGGTGGGGAAGTGGTTACTAGCCCAAGGGACATTAATAATGTACTGGGAGACTTTTACCGAAAGCTTTACAGAGTACAGGGAGAACAAATGTCGGGAGGAGAAGATTGGTTACGAAAGATACACCTTGACTCGATCTCGGAAGCAGATCTGGACGTTCTTAACAAACCCATATCGGAATCCGAGGTCGACTCAGCCATCAGGAAATTGGGTACTAATAAGGCACCAGGCCCAGACGGTTATACGGGGGAGTTTTATAAAATCCTGAGAGAGGAGGTGACCCCAACACTGACGGGGATGTTTAATAGATTTACCATGGGTGACCCTATACCTGACGACACGAATATGGCCTATATTAAATTGTTGCCCAAAGGAGATAAAGATAGAGAAAATCCGGCAAATTACAGGCCTATATCTCTCGTAAATGTGGACCTTAAACTTCTATCTAAAATAATGGCAGACAGACTGGCCCAGGTCCTCCCAGAACTCATTGAGGCTCACCAGTCTGGGTTTGTTAAAGGGCGTTCCGCAGTGACTAACATCCGCAAGGCGTTATTGGTGTTGGACGTGGTGCGAAATAGTGCCAGACAGGAGGGGAAAGATCCGGCCATGGTCACCTTGGACGCAGAAAAGGCGTTTGATAATGTCCGGTGGCCATGGCTGGATCTGGTTATGAATAGAATGGGCATAGAGGGCAGATTTCGTAGCTTTATTTCTAATCTTTATTCTAACCCTACTGCGAGGGTGCACACCCCGGGCTTCCTGTCACCGAAATTTCCGCTACAGAAAGGGACTCGGCAGGGGTGCCCACTATCGCCTCTATTGTTTAATATAGCCCTGGAGCCCCTGGCGAGATACATTAATAATGCTAGCCCATTTTCAGGAATTAAAGTGGGACGCTGCGAGGTGAAATCTGCTCTGTTCGCAGATGATATCGTTCTCTTTTTGGATAACCCGGAAAGTGATCTGCCTATGTTGATTAGGGGCATTGAGTCATTTGGAATCTTTGCGGGGTTTTCCTTAAACAGACGAAAATGCGAAATACTGAGTATTAGAGGGGGGGGAGCTTTAAGGGAAACTGCGAACGCATTGGGAATTCCGTTGGCCAACTCTCACATCAAATACCTAGGGATCCAGTTAGGCAGGACACCGAGCCAGGTCTACACCCTTAATTACTCCCCACTTTTTGACAAAATTGAACAGGAACTGAAAAGGTGGGCAAATCTTCCACTTTCCCTGTTGGGTCGATGTCATTTAGTAAAGATGGTAAGTTTTGCCCGACTTCTCTATCCTTTACAAACGATTCCCCTACTGTTGAAACATGTTGACGTATGTAGGATTAATAAGGCATTCTCCACGTTCGTGTGGAAGGGAAAGAGACCTAGACTTCGTCTGGGTACGTTGATGTTACCGCGAGCTGAGGGGGGTACAAACTTACCTGACTTGAGGGGTTATAATCTGGCATGTTTGCTGCGGCACGTAGTAGAGTGGATCACAGCTGCTAACAGATATTCTGCTGGCCCACTTGAGGTGGAATTCTGTGCCCCTTGGGACCGTTGTTCCCTCCTACATTCATCCCTAGCAAGCATTCCGCCTCATATCAAGTCAGCCGTTGTCTGCAAGGACACAATTGCGGCATGGAAGGCGGTCAGGAAGAAATGTGGCCTGTCCTGGAGGGTCTCTAAACATCTTAATCCATGGGCCTTCCCTGACTTTACTATGGGACGTGACAACGCACTATTCAGAGACTGGAGAAGGAAGGGGTGTTGAAGATGGGCGATCTGCTACATAAGACGGAAGGACGTTGGATGACGGGGTTGGAGATTCTGGGCAATTTTGGACTGGGGGGGACACAGGGTCTCCAATATATGCAAATAAAAAATCATGTCATGGCACGACTACGTGATGTATCCAAGGAACTGTCCCCAAACGTTTGTGACAGACTAATTAACATGGAATCTTCCCAGCTGAGCATCTCTTCCATATATAGGGAACTTAGGGTCATTCTGTCACCGAGTAGGGACTCGGGATTGTTCTCCGTGTGGAGGAGATATTTGGAGGATGACTCAGTGCAGGACAGTATTTTGACAGGGTGGGATAAAGTACGGCGCTATATTTCCAGTGAACAGTGGAGAGATTCACATTTCCGCATCATTCATGCGATGGTATACGGATTTAACTTCCCGCGTTCTTTATCCAATCCAGATCGCCTACTTAATTGCCCGAAATGTCAGCGGGAAAAAACTGATATGATACATGGTATATGGAAATGCCCTAAGGTCCAAGTATTCTGGAGCATGGTAGATGCCCTGCTCTATAGTTACTGTAAATATCACTATGCTATGGAACCCTCGAAATGGATATTCCAGGACTTGGAGACGCCTGGGAGTCACAGAGGGGCCTTGCGTTTGGCCCATGTCCTTATGCTGTTAGCGAAACGCCTGCTACTCCTTTTCTGGCTACGACCGGATTTACCGGGAGAGTCTGACATGGTGATGGGCTTGGACAGAGCGCTGGAAATAGATAGACGAGAGGTGCTAAGAGATAAGGAGGCGATGATGGTGGCCTTCATGGAGAAATGGAGGAGTTTCATAGAAGCCAAGACCTCAGGGGAAGCGATACGTGATATCATGGTCCCACTTAAAGACACTTCATGGTACCTTCTGGAGGAATTAGGGGGGACTTTGGGACGACTAGATGTAGGATAAGAAATATGTTATAGGGGAGTAAAGATAGGGACTCACACTTACAGATAGATTTATAAGATGGCAAGGTCTCGTACATCCACCGCTGGAATATAAACGGTATTAGATATTGAGACACAAAGCCTTGAATAGGTGGTATTGGAGGGGTCCTTGCCCATACCTTGCGGCACTTGGATATTACTTGGAGATTTGGGAGCATTGTGATTTTTGTTATATAATAAATACACCGATTTGACATGCAAAAATGTCTATATTAATGTTTGTTTAATTTTTGTATGATTGTCTTGCTCTGATTTTGTATATTATGATTATACCGAATGTAAACTATTTTTGTTGGAAGAAAACTTTGGTGGAAAATTGAATAAATATGATGCTTCAAAAAAAAAAAAAAGATGTCCTTGGCTTTATAATAGACTTGTTTGCTTGCATACACTGAAATAAAACTGTTTTTCCACCAAACAGCATTTTAAAATAATCATAATATAACATGCTTGCTCCAATTTAGCAAAACATTTCCCTATGTCAAGCTGTTGGCAATTTCTCCATAGCTTAAAAATAATTAGTTGTTTTTCACTGCACTGGTATAAAGCATTGAAGCAAATATGTAACTTTAAACATACTGTCTTATTTGCTTTCATACAACTTGTAACTTATTCATTTAAATAACTACTCACTAATGTTAAGAGTCTACTGGGCATTTCTTCTCTGTGACTGAAAGGGTTTTCCTGTGCATCCAAATACACATGAATAGCTATAAATTGCTGACAGCAGATCAAACAGCAAGAACAAAGTGACAAGTTCTTTTTATTTTTTTCTGATATTCAGAAATTCTATGTGTTAGCATTTACATACAGGGTATTATTTGGTGTGCAAAACGTCAAAATTGGCGCAAAACTGTAAACGAAATATAGTTGCATATAGCTAAATATAGAGGCACAAGCTTCTGGGTCCCTGTGTGTCAATAGTACCACAGCCTTAATCTTCTATTTATATATGTTACTGCCTCGGCAAACACTATAACTATCTCTCGGGTTGAAAAAAAAGTTTTTCTTCTTATCTGAAGAGAGTTTAAAAAGCATAATGGGGCCAATTCATCAAAGTGTTCATGCCAAAAACACTATGAAATGTTGGCAAATATTGTATAATACAAAAATTGTACAAAAAAGTTGCAACTTTTGTCGTTTTCACACTTTTGGACAGTTCCACCAAAGAGGGAGGAACTGGGGAGGAGTTGGATGGGGTGTTTGGGAATAAACCACTGTCATCAAGTTCTTCCAAAGTGGCTGTATTTTTATGGCAGAAACGTTTCTCCTGTCTTCGATTGGAATAAAATTTCTGCTGAGAATGTAGGTGCACATGTAATGCCCCAAAGTTCTTGCATATGTGCCTTTAAGGGCCCAAAAAAACAAAAAGGGAACAATTGTTATATAAACCCAAGATTCAAGCCCCTGAAACTAGCAACATCAGATACATCTCTACGTATAATTCTCAATGGGAAAAAATCAGGTCAATCCTGTGTAAACATTGGTCTGTTTTATTTACGAATCCGGTTTTGGCCAAACATTTATTGGTAAAACCTATGTAAACCTCACGTAGAGGAAGGAATTTACGTGACATTCTAAGCAGCAGTCACTACATCCCGAAAAAATCTAATTTTTTTGGTGAAAGAAGCAAGGGACCATTGGTGGGTTGTTACCCATGCGGTTGATTGTTTGGCCTGTACTCAGGGAAATTTCAAACGAGCTAAAGAATTCTTGTCCTCAGAGAGGAATAAAATACATAGGATTAAAAAATATATTACCTGTAGTATTACTTACGTAATCTACCACGCAACTTGTACTTGTGGAAAGATTTATATTGGTCTGACTACAAGGCAGTTGCGTGTTAGAGTGCGTGAACATGTACGAGACATTGAGAATGCCAAAAAACTCATTGATATAGATACATTAAAAACATTGCCGAAACATTTCAGATTCTTTCACGGCTGTAATCCCAAGGGATTGAAAGAGGGATAGACCGGGTGCAGGCAGGCATTAGAGGGGGTAATTTGGCTAAAATATTGGCACAAGAGGAGTGCAGATGGATGGTCAAACTTGATACTTTTGTCCCTAAGGGGCTTAAGGCCCCGTCACACCTGGCGACGGGGTTGGAGATGTCGGCGGCGACTGGCGAGTGCGCACATGTTTTTGGCTCCCCGCCAGCGTCACAGTCCCCTATTTACATGGGGCTACATCTCAAGCGTCGCACCGGCGAGCTAACAGGCGGCATCGCCGCCGGGGGTGTCTGAAAACCCCAGCGGCGATGCAGGACAATGGGAGCCTATGGCTCCCATCGCCTGTCAGCTCGCTGGCGGCCGGTTGCATGGGGCGATGTGTGCACATCACCCCAGATCGGTCGCCTGGTTACAGAGCATTGCTCTGAAACCAGGCGCCCTCCTGGCCGCACTGACATCGCCCCTTTACATGAGGCGACGTAGGGGCGATGTCACTGCCGATAGGCCACGCTCCTACGTCGCCTATGTAATTGGCGGCGATGTCGCCCCGTGTGATGGGGTCTTTAATGAGAAAATCAGTTATGCCTCTTTTTTATAAAAACCCAATAATCCATCCTGTGCTGAGGCTGTATATATGAAAAGATTAACATGGAGGAGTGTGTGTTCTCTGTCATACGTGATTTTAATCATTGTGTATATTTTAGTTTTTACTAGAAGGAGAACTTGATAACTACTAACAAAAAAGGAAGCTATGAATATCTACCGGATAACGGATCATAGGACGTGGATAATAATAATTTTTTGGAGAGACCTCAATTGATGATATGGAGTCATATCGCTATTGATGTTGATGGGACAGGGGAACTTTTATATGCAATGTTGCGTTGTAGGATATGAATGTTATTTATTACCCTGAGGTGTAATTTTACACTTCAGAGATGTATGTTAGAGTGGGAGACATTGTTTTTGCTAATTGTATCACTTTTATCACAGTTTCGGTGCCTTAAATTGTTTATCACTATTTGTCTCAAACTATTGATTATTTATTATGTATATACATTCATAAGTGTATTCTTATTCATAAGATTTTGTCACTAACTTGTAATACATCTGTAACCCAATATATATGGGTAGAGATGTTCATTGGTGTGAAAGGTATGAGAGTGAATGTGTGACAATACATTGCAAGACTTGATACAAACCCACAAATGTAAATAGCGGATAGGTCCTACTACTATAGTGAGGAAAAGGTCTCTGGTTTCAAAGTGATCCTATAGGGCTTTTTGGTCTCCTTAAAGATGGCCACTGGAGACATTTTTGATGCAGTTGCGTCGCTCTAGCTGTTGAGGCCGCAGAAATGTGAACCGCGAATGCGCGAGTACGATGTCAGACATATTCGCATCACGCGCTGGTCCCTCCCAACTTCCGGCGGAAGTGACGTGATGCATACACTCGGTGACGTTTACAGAACTGAGGCGGCAGGTAT
Organism: Allobates femoralis; assembly: GCA_033576535.1. Taxonomy (NCBI): domain Eukaryota; kingdom Metazoa; phylum Chordata; class Amphibia; order Anura; family Aromobatidae; genus Allobates; species Allobates femoralis. Next base: position 717,229,673 of record JARQOC010000003.1, read on the forward strand.
AAATAGCTAAAAAATTGTGCTTACGCCATAACCCCATGATCAAGCGTTGCGAAACGTACGTAGGGGGGTACTGCGTACCAGGGCACTGTGGGTCCAGTGAAGGTTCTTCCCAGGCACATCGATATGGGTGAGTAGTGAATGGAGGATGACAGTTTACCTTGAAAATTGCCCAGAGATGTATACTAGGAACTGTAATGTGTAGAATTGAACCTTCCTGTTAATTCACAGTTTTACCACCTGTATGTAGTCATTTGGTTTCTCCTGACCTGAACTAATTGTTTTAAATGTGTATTGTCTCGCTTTTATATGTTAAATAAAGGTGTAAATTTGTAACGATAACTCCATAGTGGTGACCACCTATTTAAAATATGTGCCTTTAAGATGTAGGATAGCCAACCTTGTAGTATTGTACATGTTATGTTCTGCTATTAGGAGGTTGTGAAGGGTTAATGGAGCTGTACTGATTTCTGTATTTGGTAGAACCACATGACCAACATTTTGGGCTTCGCAGGAAATTAGTGGAGACATTTTGTCTTTGCATGTGAGCTGATACGATGAAATTAAGGGAGAACGTAGGAGAGCAGCAACAGCTCTAATATATCAGAAGCCTAAAGGGCCCGTCACACGCTATGATATCGTGAACAATATCGTTGAAACGTCACGGCTTTTGGGGCGGTGCAACGACGTCATTGCGACGTCTTTGTGTGTGACGTAGATACAACCAACGATGAGTTGGCTGATCGTTGATCGCAGGTTTATGAACAGAACCATAAATCTGTCGTTGGTCATCCATTCAACCTGCAGCATCGGCGTGTGTGACACCTTGATAACGATGTTGTTTACAACTTCGCTGAATCAGAACTGAGGAACATAGGCATCCAAATGACTGCTAATATCGATCCCTTGTTGCATAGTCGTTGCTGTGTCGTTCATGATATCTGTACGTGTGACACCTCAATGAACGACGTTCAAGCGATACAGGGCAAGTCGGATCGTTGGTCATATCGCTGCGACATCGAAACGTGTAACGGGCTCTTTAGCCTTAGATTATTGTGTAGTCCGGAGAGTGCATACCAGGAAAAAGTGAAGTTAAAGGAGCACTTCATCTGATGAATAATCACATGACTACTCTGAAAAGAATCTGTGATTGCTGATTAGGAATCGAGCCCTTGAGCAACATCACACTGCCAGGAAAGAGAGGTAAATTGAGTGCACCCTGGCATCACAATGGTGGCGAGGGATCTGCTGCGCACCGCATGTTGCAAGGAATGAAACACACAACTAATAGCATTTACCGAATTCATTAAAGGGGTTGTGCTATGAAAAGTTGCACATTTTAATTAATCTTAGAATATAGTTACCGTATATACTCGTGTATAAGCCGACCCGTGTATAAGCCGACCCCCCTACTTTTGCCCCCAAAATCTGGGAAAACCTATTGACTCGTGTATAAGCCGAGGGTGGACCCCAGCACAGGTATACAGCCCCCAGCAGTGTGGTATACAGGCCCCCGCAGTGGTGTACAGGCCTCCCCAGTGGTAGTATACAGCCCCCAGAAGTGTGGTATACAGCAGCCTCCCCAGTGGTACATACAGGCCCTAGCAGTGTTACAGCAGCCTCCCCAGTGGTATATACAGCAGCAGCCCCAGTGATAGTATACAGCAGCCCCAGAGATATATACAGCAGCCCCAGTGGTAGTATACAGCAGCCCAAGAGATATATACAGCAGCCCCAGTGGTAGTATACAGCAGCCCCAGAGGTATATACAGCAGCCCCAGTGGTAGTATACAGAAGCCCCAGAGGTAGTATACAGCAGCCCCAGTAGTAGTATACAGCAGCCTCAGTGGTATATACAGCAGCAGCTCCAGTAGTAGTATACAGAAGCCCCAGTAGTATATACAGCAGCCCCAGTAGTAGTATACAGCAGCCCCAGTAGTAGTATACAGCAGCCCCAGGGGTATATACAGCAGCAGCCCCAGGGGGTATATACAGCAGCAGCCCCAGGGGGTATATACAGCAGCAGCCCCAGGGGGTATATACAGCAGCAGCCCCAGAGGTATACAGACCCCTCCCCCTTAAGTAGTATACAGGGGCCCCAGCTGTATACAGCCCCCCCCGTGGTATCCAGGGCCCCCCTTGCTGCACACCTGTAAAGGAAGATGTCAGTATACTTATCGCTGCCGCCGCCGCCACTCCGCTGCTCGGTCACCGCGCTGCTCCGGGTCTTCATTCTTCCTGTTCCTTCTCCGGCGCTCGAACAATGACGTCATTTCCTGAGCGCCGGAGTAGGAACAGGAAGCATGAAGACCCGGAGCAGCGCGGTGACCGAGCAGCGGAGCGGCGGCAGCGGCAGCGATTAGTATACTGACATCTTCCTTTACAGGTGTGCAGCAAGGGGGGCCCTGGATACCACGGGGGGGGGGCTGTATACAGCTGGGGCTGCTGTATACAGCTGGGGCTACCGTTTATACTCGTGTATAAACCGAGGGGGGACTTTTCAGCACATTTTTTGTGCTGAAAAACTCGGCTTATACACGAGGATATACGGTAAGTTCCACAATTGGATGTGTGAAATTTTTTTTTCCTTCCCTGACATTCTTATTAATGTATTGTACGTGTTATGTATGTGTCCAGCCGTTCGGGAACAGGTCGGATATACCACAGCTCCTGAGTTGAGGAAGAAGTAAAGGAGTGTACAGATATTACAGCCGGGGATCACAGTTGATTCTTTCTCTAATGAAAGACATTTCATTGCCTGTTTAAAACCTTGTTTACATCACAGAAAAAAGCAGCTGTGATCCCTGGCTGTAATGTCTATATACTCTCTTTTACTTCTTCCCCTGCCCAAGAGCTGTAGAAGATCTGACCTATTCCTGCATGATTGGACACATCTATTATGCAGGGGAAAATGTATAAGAATATTTATTGACCCCTTAAGTACCAAGCCTCATTTTTGCAATTCTGACCAGTGTCACGTTATGAGGTTATAACTCTGGAACGCTTTAACACATCCAGTGATTGCAAGACTGATTTTGCATGACATATTGGACTTCATGTTAGTAGTAAATTTAGGATGACACTTTCTGCATTTCTTTGACCAAATAGAGTGTTTACATGCAGTTACAGTTCACAGCCAAGACGGGTATTGGTCATTAAGGGGTTAAGATGTAAAATTGTTTGTAGCAAAACATCTTTAAGTGGCATGTACCTCTTAACCAATTTGGAACAACTAATTCCATCATGCCTCTCATTATGACTGGCATACAACATGCCAGTCTTAATGTAAGTAATTACAGTTAGCTGATGTTGGGGATGCAGGCCCAGGATTAAGGGCACTTTTACATACGCGATATTTTGTGGTCCAGCGGAAATTTGTTTCTTTTTAAAACCAGGATGCAAACCGGATCCAGTTTGTGCCCACAGATTTTTAATAGGAATTCAGGCACTTTGGTTTGCATCCGCTTGCATCTGGTTGCTAAAACAGTTTTTTCTTACCCAGCTCAAATACAGAACATACAGCATTTTTTGCGCTCATTAAAAAAACGCACCCTGCATACTGCAGCATGACATATAATGTAGAAGCAGTACACAAGGTGTTGGACACCATGCTGGGCGGACCTCATGTAATATTCTCTGCATTGGCTGCTGAATAGCCAATTACAGATATCCAGTCTCTGTGACAGCATCTATGATTGGCTGTTGTGCCCCACCCAAGGTTCCAGCAAGCAATCACAGATGCAATGAGTAGGGTGCAACAGCCAATCACAGAAGCTGTCACAGAGTCTGTGCGTCTGTGATTGGCTGTTCAGCAGGCTGTGAAGAGCAGACCAGGAAGTGACTGCAGCGGTGAGACAGGTGAGTATAATTCTTTAATCACAGACTTGTCAGTGAAGTCCTTGTTCAGCAACCATGCCGAACACTTAGCTTAGGTGTTCGGTAATGATCCAAAACAGACAAATGGATCCAGAAAATACTGGATGGTACTAGATGCAGCCAGATGAAACCGTACCGATATTATAATGAAACTGGCATATGGATCCATATGCTAATACCTGTACAGTTTCATCCAGTTTATGGGCAAAAACCGCTCAGGGCTACCCCGCAAGTTTGAACTGTACTCCCTGACGTCACTGCTTCTTACATGCTATGTCTCACAATACCGTTGAGATGTATCTGTTATGCCTTGCGCAATATCGTGACTCTCACGAGACAGCTAGTGTTTCAAGCCCTCATGCCACTGATGTTATCTCAGGTCACAAAGCAGGATTCCCTGCTGCGTGATACCTACTGTGTAAAGTAATACAACCTCAGGGAGGTCATGAGGGTGTCTGAGGTTTATGAATGGTGAGTGTGACAGTGGTGCTGAAGCTTGCTAAGTAATAATGTAAGAAGCTAATGTCTTTGCCAAAACAGCGGGGCCACACTGTAAAATGGTTTGGGCTGTGTTTGGCAGCTTTTGGGCCCCTTTTAAGGTGTTTTTCTAGGCCTTTGATTTTGCCTCCCCTTGATTTGAATGGGGTTTAGATGTTCGGCGAACTGTTCACTAAACTTTGCCCGTTCGGCAAGCCGAACTGAATCCGAACTTCCAAAGGTTTGCTCATCTCTAACTATAACAGCTTTTAAACAAGGGCTGTATGATTTCCTTAGTACACATAACATTGTCAGTTTTAGATGATTTAGTGACCAAAATGTATACTTGATGGAAGCTTAAACTTGATGAATCAGGTCTTTTTTCAATCTATGTAACTACAGTATATAACTGTCATGAGCGTGTCATGTCTGGGGTGTCTGGGGACAGGAAGTCTCAATGCTTAATTGATCGCAGTTCGTAGCCCACTTGACTCTATCTGGTATTAGAGTGTATTTACTTCCATTCTACGCCGAACCCTTTCCACTCTGGCTCAGATTACTTAGTCCCAGCTTTAAACTTTTATATTCACTCCCTTGTGATATATATACCCTCTTCTGGCTTCACTGCATGTTGGATATAGAATATACTGACCACGTTGTAGGATCCTGTCTGTTGTGCTGAGGTGTTTGTTCCTTTTGCGGCTGCAAAACGTTTTCTACTGGAAAACATTTGGAATTATTGCTACCTGTTTATTTGCTTGTTTTTGTCCATGTGTTTCCCTTGCACTCCTGTCCACTTCTCTCCCTTGGGGGTGCATTTAGGTTAGCTGTAGCTAGGAGTATAGCTAGGTATGAGACACATCGTCCTCACCTTCAGGGGTAATCTTTGGGACCCCTAGCCTGAGGCACTTTTAGGAAGCACTCTTTCCCCGCTTTCCTACAGTAACAGCCATCACAGTAACTATGTAATTAAGTTTGAGGGGAGAATTAAATTTTCACCATTAATAGTGGCTTTGCCCTTAAGTTGATCTTTTTTTTTTATTATATAATAGCAATAATTTCATTTCCATATTCTTATAAAGATGTTATATATCTCCGTACTGAAATTCTCTGTACAGTAGAAAGTCAAAGCTCCACTAGGCAGGAAGAAAAAAGGGTCTTTGGAGTTTCTTCATTCTCAGTATGGTGAGGTCTCAGGGGTTGGACCACGACAGATCACAAAGTGATAATGTTACAATATATGGAATGCCATCACTTTATAAAATGAGAATAACCCTTTAATATACATTGAAACATTTCAAATACAGTGAAGCTGAAAATGATGCTGGATTGGTTCAATGGTCATAATAACATTAAGTAATGCATACTGAAATGTTATGAAAATGGCTAACATGAATGCTGACACAATTGTTTTTAAGATGATACCTATTACTCTTTTTATAGGATATGGCCTGTGATTAAAGCAGATCATTAGCAGTGTAATTACATTCTTGTTGAAGGGAATCTGTGCTTTGTTCTGTGAAGATCATACAAAGCCTGAATGCGTTCAGTCTGGAAAAGCTGCAGGAATATTTTGTCTTTTAATCAGAAATTTCTGCTGTAAATTAAAAGCAGCTGTTCTCCGTTATCACTGGGGAGCTCAGAACAGCAATGAAATGTTGTACCATGTTGGCCAGTTACAAAAGCTGGGAAGGAAAGGTTGGGTTAAAGAAATATTGTTTCCAGGGTAACTAAATAAATTAAAACTGAAAGCTTTGAAGGATTCATTGACAGTAGACAAACCTCAACATAACGGAGCTGACAATGTAGTCAGGAGAATTCCTATAATATTTCCACTCTAGATATGTGAGGGAGGTCCTCTATCCGTGGCTCCTTCTCCGTGACTCCATACATACAATAAAACTCAGTGTCTGTAGAAAACATATTCATGATTGGCCATCATCAGAGTAGAGGCACAATCAAGAACTCTTTCCCATTTTGCTCCAAAATGTTTTTCGTGACTCACGTCATGTTTATGTGTTTTACACTATTTCTGTGCTTTGTTAAATACAGATGATAAAGGGCTGACTGAAACAAAAGGCATGGTCTAAGGGGCCCGTCACACCGTGCCACCTCGCCGGAGATGTCGGCGGCGACTGGCGGGAGTGCGCACGCTTTTGGCGCGCCGCCAGCATCGTCCGCCCCTGTTTAGACACCTCCGGTGATGCACCGGCAAGCTGACAGGCAGCATCGCCACCGGGGTGTCTCAAAACCCCAGCGGCGATGCAGTACAATCGCCTGTCAGTTCGCCGGCAGCCGTTTACGTGGGGCGATGTGTACACATCGCCCCAGATCGTCCGCCTGGTTTCAGAGCACTGCTCTGAAACCAAGCGACCAGTGAAAGGCGTCGCCATCGCCTAATTACATTAGGCGATGCAGGGGCAATATTGGTGCCGATAGGCCACGCCCCTGCATTGCCTAACAAATTGACGGTACCGTCGCACAGTGTGACGGTACCCTTACATTCAACTCTTTGCTTCAAAATTTCAACAATATTGTGGCGAATATTTTTGGCACAAAATAAGGAAATTTAAAGGATGTATAAACATAGATTAGTTGATATACCCGCCGATAGCGCCATCATCTCCTCAGCAGGGAGACATGTGGCCATGGCATACCCACTCCTTAAGCAGTCCTGCGGTGTCTGTCATGGTCCTGTCAGTTGCTTCCCATGTCTTCTGGGAGCAATCTTAGTCCATGCGCGTGGCACACCTCGGCTTCTTAAAGAGTCAGAACGCCATACCTGGAAATGCTTCTTAGCCTCATGTATGGCTGAGAAGCATAGAGTATTTAAGGTGCCTTTCCCTTTTGGAAAGTGCCTAAGCTACATGGTCTATACCTTAGAGACACGCTGCAAGATGTCAGGTTCCTTGATGTTTTCTGTGTTTGTGCCTTGAGTGACCAGTGTCTGTCTGCAGTCCTGCTGCACGGTCTACATCAGTCCTATGGCTCCATCTGGACCCTCTGACTGCTGGACCATCTGCATCAATTCTGCTACACCATCTGCATCAATCCTGTCGCACCATCTACATCAGTTCTGCCGCACCATCTGCATCAGACCTGAAACTGCTACTTCACCTGCATGCTGCTGCAGCACTATCTGCACCTGCATTCAGCCATCCTAACTGACCCAACCCAGAGGCTGTGCCTGTCCATAATAAGTCGACCCTGGAGTCAACTGTTGTGGTACTGAGACTCTCTGGAGTTGCACCTGGCATCTACCTACCTGCACAAGCCTAACTATTTCATCTGAGGCTCTAGAGAGTACACAGTGGTCTCTCAGGCTGGCTCCTTTAGGTGGAGATCAGTGCAATGGCCCAGTGGGTCCACTTCTGGATTCTCACCCCTGTGAGCATTACACTTGTCCAGGGGCTATTAACCTGTGGTTGTGGAGCAATACATGACTCCCAGACCCATGATGTGTGGTTCTCAGCTATCTGCCAACTTGATGCATTGATACCAGATCTAGCAAACAGTTAAGGCCGGCTTCACATTAGTGTTCGCCGCCACTGTGTATTGCGGCGGGCGTATGCAAGCCGACCGTAAGCACTGCCCATCCCTATGTTTAACATGGGGACGCAAGGTATATGCGGTCGGGTGCCGATGGCCGTGCGTACCCATTGCCCTCCATGTTTGATTTGTACGCATGCAGAGGTTTGCGTACAAAACAAACATTCCAGGCCGCACAGAATATGCAAACTGTATGCAACATGTTGCAGATTCGGTGCGGATGCGAATGTATGATTTGTACGCAAGCCTCTGCATGTAACAAATCACACATGGAGGGCAATGGGGACGCACGACCATCCACACCTGACTGCATACACTGTGCATCCCTATGTTAAACAAAGGGATGGGCGGTGCTTGCGGTCGGCTTTCATTCGCCCGCCGCAATACGCAGATTAGGCAAACGCCAGCCTGAGAGCATCAGGTCTCCACATAACTTTTGTGAGTAGCTGCAAAAGAACTAGTTTAGATGTGCATATACTGGCAATTGGGGGGTAATAAGGTAACATTATAAGCAAGCATTGTTATTCTGAGGATGCAGATTCTGATGAATACGATGGAGAAGAAAGTAGCTGTCAGCTATGTCTTCCACCATTCAGCTTCTGAGGACACAGTAGGAGAGATGAAGTCACTTCACACGTGTTGAGGGCAACCTCAGTCTTCTAGCCATATAACAAAACAATGTCTCAGAAGGAACTCTGTGTGTCAGTATCTGTTTGTGGGGTCTGTGGGGGCCATAATACTGTTTGGGAAGATTGTGGTGGTTCATGTTGTGGAAGCCACCATATTGTGTATGGACATAATACTTATGTATGTGAATCATATTGTGTAGGAGGGCTATGGGGTCCATCATACAATGTGTATGTTCATTGGCTGTGGTGTCCATTATACTGTTTGTGATTCAAGCTCTGAAGTCGATTATACTGGTTGAGGAGCTATGGATGTCCATTATGCTATGTGATGAGACCTGTGTTGCCCATCATACTGTGTGGTGAGCTATGGAGTCTATTTTTTGTGGGTTTTCAATGTATCTGTTACACCCAGTAAGGATAGATTATGAGAAAATAGAGGTTCTGAATAACTTTTAGTTTGTTACAGATAAAGCATGCATTCCATACAGTAGTGCTTCAGAGAGAGAGTGATGGAGTGGGAGTCAAGTGAATGGGTTGCAGATTAAAGGAGTTGTGAGCATTTTAAATAGTCGGTGAGTGATAGCAAGTGGAAATATTAGTAGATAGTAGCAGAAGTGGTCCAGGATTATGAACTATATTACCAGCAGTGAGGAAAAGTTGAGTGAAGGAGAGTAGTTGAGCAAAGAAGAGTGCATGGCTTTTTCCTTTTAAAAGGATGGATTTAATGTTAAGAAGCAGGTAAGCAGATGAAGTCAGATGAGGGTGTAAAAGGGATGACAAGATAAAAATTATTTGGCAGAGTGTTGGGTTTTGGGGAATAATGATACTGAAGATTATCTGTCATACTGGAGCATGGTATTGCTCAGTGTTCGGCACAAGAGGAGGCTAAACCAGATAAGATGTAAAGTAATGCCCTGACGATAGAGAGAGGGGTTATCACTTGAACTCACCTGTGGCTGATCTCTGAGCTCCCTTGCATCCCTATACAGGTCCTTCCCTCATGAGCAACCACATGTCTAGTGCACAGGCCAGCAAGACTCTAGTCTTACTTCTAGTATAAAAACATGAGGAAGGAGCACAGACATGGAAAACATACAATAATTGTTCTCCAGAGAGAAACTCCACTGCATAAGCTGGAAAGTTCTACCCTACTTTCTCTACAACAGCTGCTTGATAGGTCAGTATAGAATGAATTATACCTGGCAGTGGGCTGATATAGCGAAAAGGTGTGGCAGCAGCTGAGATTACAACTAGAGATGAGCAAACATCTCAGGGTTCAAATTCGGCTGCATTCGCCAAATGCAGGTTGTTAGCTGAATTGTTCAACGAATAATTCACCGAACTCCCTGAACACCATTAAAATTAATGGCACGCAACATTAAACACTTAGAAAACACCTTCAAAGGTGTCCAAAAGCTGCCAAACACACACAGACAGACACACACAGATCACCTTACCAGTCTCCTGCTGCAGGCTTGCTTCCAGGTCTGCTCTCCTGTACTCCCTCTAACTCACTTCCGTTCCCTGCCATTAACCTTTCTGCATATTCACTTCACTGCGTCCACAACAGTCAACCACGGACTATCATGCTATGTGAAAGTGTCTGTGATTGACTGTTGCAATTAGACTGCATTTTCACAATCTGGATGGTGTCTGTGCTTGGATGTCATGCACATTAATGTATGGCAACCAACCTGATGTCATAGGTGTAAAATAAATAAATAATGGGGAAAAAATCTGTAGGACCCTGCTGTATTTTTAAGTCTTATGACAGATAAAGTGGACAGCTATGATCTGCTATCCACAGCTGCTTTTTTTAACCTTGGCTGGCAAAACAAATTGCATAGGGCTCTGTCCTATTATTAATTTCCAGCCAAGGTAAAACTAGGCAGCTGAGAACTGGTATTCTTAGTGGAGTGAGGGCCAATTATTTTAGAACCCCCCCCCCCCATGATAAAGATTAACAGACTGCAGGCAGCCCTGACAATGCTGCATTCATTGTAGTGCCATTTCTAGGCTATTTACCCAGCTCATCTAGTGGCTTTGGTTGGGGTGGCACGCTGGGTAATAATGGATTAATATCAGCTTTGTATTGCCAGCTGACATTAAGCCTTAAATTCTTAATGTTGGGCCAAGTTAAAACCAGCCATTAAGAATTTCATGTAAATAATAAGGAAGACACCACCCATACAATTTTATTATTTTAACAGAAAAAAAACACAGAGACATTTATGGACACCATGTTTATTAACCCCTCCACCCTCATACCCCTTTTCGGATCCTTTGCAATTATTTATTGAATGGAGGCTTGGTGGAAGAATACAGCATCTTCATCACAGCCTCCAGTCACTGAATGAACCAGCTACAAGATCTGGTCAAGATGTACGGTGACTCATTGAGGTCATTTGAGGTCACCATTCAGGTAAGTGACCATGTTTACCTCAACGGTGACCTCAGATAACCTCAGCGAGTCAACGTACACCCAGACCAGAGATTGCTGATCTGGTCACCATAGTAACCAAATAAGGTGACCAAATCAGGTGACCAAATCAGCTGATGCGATTGCAATCGTGACCAGATCAGCTGATTGCACATGTCACTGTAGCGCAGTCAGCTGAACTTGTCACCATAGCAATCATAGCAATCATGTCACAATCAGCTGACCCAATCTGGTCACATAACACAATTGATATGGTGACTAAATCGACTGACCTCACTAGAGTGATGTGCTCGGTCAGCTGATCTGGTCACCATAGCAATCGCGCCAGCTGATCTGGTCATCAGGCTTGGTTACTATGGTGAACAGATCAGGTGACTGTGCACATCATGCTCTGTGACCTCTGACTTCCGGATTATTCACTGCTCTGCGTCGGCAGTGTTTGGGCTGTGACGGCATGGTTCACCCGTGGTCATAGCTCGAGCTATGACCTCGGGTGAAACCTGACTGTCAGTCAGTTCTCAACCTGCTCTCGCTCTGCTCGCTCTGGATAGACGTGTGTCTATGCAGAGCAATGTAGCATTGCTGTAATGAAATTGCGTTTTTGGGCTATGTTGGACAGAACATAATTTTTAAAATTATTTCATGAACTTCATGAAGTAATTAAAAAAATATTGACGTGAGGCTTCGCCCTATTTTTGTGTCCAGCCAGGTCCAACTAGGCAGCTGGGGGCTGGAATCTGCAGCACAGGGCGGCCCAAGCTTTCTGCCCCCCCCCTCCGCTGCAAATTGCCATCCGCAGCCACCTCTGAAAATGGTGCATCCATAGAAGTGCCATTTTCTGGCACTGTATCCAGCTCATCCAGGGCCCTGCTGCGCTGGCTCACTGGGTAATAATGGGGTTAGAGACAGCTTTGTATTATCAGTTGGCCCTAAGCCCGATATTCACGGGGTCACGCCAATATTAGACATGACTACTATAAATTTCTACTGAAAAGTTAAAAAAAAACAATACAGAGAAAAAAAATGTTATTAGGAAAAAAAACAAAAACACACTTAGAGACTCCATTTTTATTAAAAAAATTATCTTCTGTCCAACGTAGTCCAACTGAGCCTTCTTCTTTAGCTCAGCTACATCTCTGGTGGAGAGTCTCTACCAGACATGTAGCTGAGCTGTGCGGCTAGGGGAAAGTTCATTTGAGTTCATGCTGTCAAGCATGAACTCACATGAACCCTCTCAGGGCACTGCAGCTAGTTCAAATGAACAGCTGATCAGCATCAGCTGAGGCATCAGCTAAACATTTGAAATAACCGGTGGGAAAGCCGACAGTGAAATGACTTCTCCGCTGGATTTCCTGTTCCCGCCTTCCCCGCCGCCTCCCCGCCCGATCCTAAGCTACAACCGGGCGGGGAGCACAGCATCAGGGAGTGGGGAGCGTGCATCAGGGAGCGGGGAGTGCAGCACCGCATGGGAAAGCCGGCGGTGAAGTTTTTTCACCGCCGCCTTTCCCGCATGGGTCCTTCTATCACCGCTCCCTTGTGCTGCGCTCCTCGCCCGGTCCTAACTTAGGATCGGGCGGGGAGGCTACGGAGTAGCGGGGAGTGGGCATCAGAGAGCTGAGAGTCAGGCAGGGAGGCGGTGGGATAGTGAGGATCAGCTCAGTGATTGTTTAAAAGCCAGCAGCTTTTTACTGTTGCCTGTTAAACAAGCATGCACCCATTTCAGCCTTTTCCTCAGCCCCCAGACCTCTGTAGAGCTGAGAATTACTCACAATACTCGCTTTTCTCATTGACTTACATTGGACTTGCTACTTGTAACAAGTAGCCGAGTATTGGGACCTACTCGTTACGAGTATAGCGATTCCTAATATTTCACTACTCACTCATCCCTACTCATTAGCCTTATGCGATATAAGTTCTCTTTTAGCAAGTTCCTACCTGCTCATAAATAGGAGGGTTTATTTACCAAGCGAGAATCCTTAGCTTAGGTAGGGACCCTACTGCTACCGAAGCTGGCTCTCCACCATCACTACCGGAGCGACAGCCTCACCGCCACCCCCACTGGAGAGGCCACCTCACCAACATCATACCTGCACAGCCACCTTACCACCACTGGAGCTGCTGCAACCCCAAACCTACCATCTCTCCCATCAGTCTATAGAATTTAAGCCCGTGAGGGCAGGGTCCTCTCCCCCTCTGTACCAGTCTGTCATGGTTATTTTGTTAACTGTAACCTCTGTCTGTTTTTTGTATGAAACCCCTTTCATGTACAGCACCATGGAATTAATGGTGCTATATAAATAAATAATAAAAATAATAATAAAGATATATGCTGTGATGGGACTACTCGGCTAAAATAAAACCAGTCCTTTTTATATACTAAGTATCTCATTTTTTTCATTTTTCATATGTATTTCCATAGCAGTAATGCATGTCCATATTCCAATATTAATCATATTCATTGTTTACATTGCAATGTGCAGCTCTCTCTTTGTTTGTTATAGTACTCTAGCTGTAGAGCCCGGCGTTGCCCAGACATAGTAACTAACTGTGCTTAGTTATAACATTATGAAATGATGTTGAGAGGTGAATCTATGAAGGGGTGGGCCTATAAAGGGGAATAGGGTTATAAAGAGGTGGAGCTATGAATGAGGCATTACTATGTGGAGAAGGCATGGCTTTAAAGGAGGCAGAGCTATGAAGGGAGTGGAGCTATGTGGAGGGGTGGAGCTTACAAAGGAGGAGTTGCTATGTGGAGAGGTGAAGCTATGAGTGGGCATGGCTACCTGGAGGGGGCAGAGCTACGATGCATACACACACACACATAAATGCACTCAGCTTTATATATTAGATGTCATGTTCAATATGCTCATGTTCAGACCTGCAGGTTAGGAAGTACCGTCAAGTATGGGGTCATGCCTTTTTACTGTGCACTCCTAATTAGCCTTAGGCAATTTTAATTAACTATTAGCAGGTTCCTACTCACCCATAAATAGTTTATTTTACCTATAGACAGGCATTGACTTAGGTAGGTGCCCAGTAAAGAGATACACCATGACAATGGCTACTAGAGTCAAATAAAACTGACATTTTTATATGTCAAGTATCTTAATTTTTTTACATTTTCTTTATAATTGTTTCATAGTAGTAATGTATTTCCTTATTTCTATTTTTATTATATTCATTGTTTGCAGCATGGCTTAGCATTCAGGGTTCAGCTAGGGAAGCAATAATATCGTTAATAGCAGTAGCATACTTGGTGAAAGAATAACCGTGAAAAAGTATCAAAAAGATGAGTGCAGTTAGTCTTAAGGTTCCGTTACACACTACAATGTCGTAATGGTCTCACCAACGATCTCACGGGAGCACGGTCGTTAGGACATCGTTTTGGCATCGTTGGTGAGATGTCACACATGTAGATATCGTGGACGACGCACCAACGATGTAGTGAGCAGCTATCGTTTGCACAACCCAGCGAACGATACATGCTCATTGCTGTGAATAGGCAAAGTCGTTAAAGACATCGTTATCGCGGTGTCATACACAAAGATGCAGCAGGTTGGCTGAACAAAGATCATCTGATTTGAGAACATGTAGTCGTATCTCTGTGTCACACGCAACGACGTACTAACGATGTCCTTTGAACGACTTCAAACCCGTGACGTTTCAGCGATATCGTATCATGTAACGGTACCTTTTGATAGTTGCTCTTAAGGCCGCTTCACACGCAAGGATATCATTAACGATATCCATAGAACGATCACATGACAGTGATCGTTCCGAATCGTTAGTGCGTTGTCACACACAAGGATATCGTTAACGATATCCCATTTGGCAACGCACAAGTTAAATAGGAGAGGAAGGAGTGAACGATCTATTAAGGCAGCAGGAATAGGAGATTTTTAAATGACATCGTTCATAAAGGTGTCACACTGAACGATGTAGCTTCTTCCAGCAGCGTTAATTGGACAACGAACGATAGATTTGAGGGCCGGATCTCAAATCTTGGATGAACGATGTAAGGATCTTTTCATCCTACATTGTTCGTTTACAAGCAACGACGCATGATTGATATCTTTTGAACAATCACAAATTCGTGACGTTTCAAGGATATCTTTCAGGATATCCTTGCATGTGAAGCGGTCTTTACCTTCACTTCATTTCTGTGACTTTTTTGGTAGATTTTTAATTTGCACTTAACAAGCTGCACTTAAAGGAGCTGCACACATACCCTATAGTCCTATGCTTCCAAAATTATACAAATTTAAATGCACAAAAGGCAAAATACACCAGGGAGATAGAGGTATTACTAAGAATCAATACAATTGAATAGTGTGTGGTACTGATCAAAACACACATACCTGTGAATGACAGATGGATGATTGAATCAAAAGGTAGTACAAGTGAAATGGTTAATTTGAACATATATGCATACTCATATTTTGCTAAACAATTAATGTTTAGTGAAATAATACAAACTATAGAGAATGCTAAATACTCTCTATGGTTATTGTAACACTCAGGGTACCTTTACACACCGCTACTGGATGGTGGCTTCAACCAGCTACTTCACATGCACGAGCACACACAAACGGTTGCAAACGGTACCCGCACCACCTTTACACGCCGCAACAAGGTGCGCTACAGTAGGTTACATCTATCTCTAGATACACCGCCGGGTGTCTCAAGTTACCTTCTGCCGAGCACCTTATCTCATTTACACACCGCTACAACAAGCTAATATGGGCGGACCTGGTACAGCAGGGACAACACATAGGCGTGCCACAATTGTGGATTACGAGACGTCCGAACGCTGATAGGACAAAGCAATAACATCATGATTGGCCAGGCAGCGCAGGAGGCTGATTAATACATGACGCTCGAGCAATTGTGTAGTGTGACTGGTCAGCTCCTTAAATATGCCTCCCTATGCAGCGACTACCAATCGTAATGCAGGAGCTTCCTCCAATGATCGCTGATGGGGCGCGGTAACGCGGAGCCTGTGTCATGCCCCAGCTACATACCAGGTACATAGGCTGGTGTCCAGACATCCCTTCTGTTGCTTCTTTACACGCCGATACAGGTCGCTACAATTGCCTGGGTAGCCACCTGTTTCAGGGCAGTGCTCTGAAACAGGTGCTGCTGCTGGCGGGTGGCTACAACCGTCTTCACACGCCGCTACCACGGGGTGAATTGCCGGTGCAAGATACATTTCTCGCATGTATCCGGTTGTAGCCACCCACCAGTAGCGGCGTGTAAAGGTACCCTGAGTAGATAAAAAGAGCAACAAGATGACATCCAGGTGTAACAGGTGTAATCTGAAGCTCTTGAACCCAACTGCATCATCTTTAACAAGATCCCCTAATATTATGTGGAATTTTGCAACAATTTACTCATATAAAACAGAGAGATCCTTTGTGTGATATGCAATGTTGCAAAATTGCCATAATAGAGATATGTAGTGAAATGAGTTAAAAACAAACATTGCTATATTTGCATAAAAATAAATGTATTGTTTGTATCCCACTGCTACTTCCATATACGTCAGCTTTCTAAGTGGAGACAGAAAGTCTTTTCAGTGACGCGCTTGTCAACCTTTGCAGCACATCTTTGTTTGTTATTTTTCATTTAGTTTTTCGTATAAAACAAAGAAAGATTACAGATGCCAAAATAGGTTGCCTGGTACGAGTAGATGCAAGCAATTACTACAATATACCGTATATACTCGTGTATAAGCCGAGTTTTTCAGCCCAAAATTTGGGCTGAAAAGTCCCCCCCTCGGCTTATACACGGGTCTATACGGTATATAGGCTGCTGTGGTGGGGGCTGTGGAGGCTGGAGGAGGCGGGGGGAGGCTGCTGTACGAGCGGCCCCGTCACGTGGGGCCGCTCATTATATATGCACTGCTTCCCCCTGTCAATCAGCGGCAGGGGAAGCAGTGCATATGGCCCCCCAAAAGCTGGCACAGTCCCCCCTTGTAAGGGACCCCCCCGCTGCTTATACATTACCATCCCGGTGTTCTGATCGGCGCCGCTCCTCGGTGCGTCTTCATCCTCCCGTCCGCGCTGGCTGCATCCGGGCTCTCCGGCTGTCGCAGCGATATGACGTCATCGCGCGACCGCCGGAGATCCCGGATGCAGCCAGCGCGGACGGGAGGATGAAGACGCAGCACCGAGGAGCGGCGCCGATCAGAATACCGGGATGGTAATGTATAAGCAGCGGGGGGGGGGCCCTTACAAGGGGGACAGTGCCAGCTTTTGGGGGCTGTTGGTACCCCCAGGGGGCTGCTGGGTACCCCCTGGGGGCTGCTGGGTACCCCCTGGGGGCTGTTGGTACCCCCAGGGGGCTGTTGGTACCCCCAGGGGGCTGTTGGTACCCCCAGGGGGCTGTTGGTACCCCCAGGGGGCTGTTGGTACCCCCTGGGGGCTGTTGGTACCCCCAGGGGGCTGTTGGTACCCCCAGGGGGCTGTTGGTACCCCCAGGGGGCTGCTGGTACCCCCAGGGGGCTGCTGGGTACCCCCAGGGGGCTGTTGGTACCCCCAGGGGGCTGTTGGTACCCCCAGGGGGCTGCTGGGTACCCCCTGGGGGCTGTTGGTACCCCCAGGGGCTGTTGGTACCCCAAGGGGGCTGTTGGTACCCCCAGGGGGCTGCTGGGTACCCCCAGGGGGCTGTTGGTACCCCCAGGGGGCTGCTGGGTACCCCCAGGGGGCTGCTGGGTACCCCCTGGGGGCTGCTATATGTACCCCTGGGGGCCTGCTGTATACCACTGGGGCTGCTGTATACTACCACTGGGGCTGCTGGGGCTCCTGTATACTACCACTGGGGCTGCTGGGGCTCCTGTTTACTACCACTGGGGCTGCTGGGGCTCCTGTATACTACCACTGGGGCTGCTGGGGCTCCTGTATACTACCACTGGGGCTGCTGGGGAATCTGTATACTACCACTGGGGCTGCTGGGGAATCTGTATACTACCACTGGGGCTGCTGGGGAATCTGTATACTACCACTGGGGCTGCTGGGGAATCTGTATACTACCACTGGGGCTGCTGGGGAATCTGTATACTACCACTGGGGCTGCTGTATACTACCACTGGGGAGGCCTGTATACCACACTGCTGGGGGCTGTATACCTGTGCTGGGGTCCACCCTCGGCTTATACACGAGTCAATAGGTTTTTCCAGATTTTTGGGGCAAAAGTAGGGGGGTCGGCTTATACACGGGTCGGCTTATACACGAGTATATACGGTACTTTTTACTTTTCTTAGCTGTATAAACGTATGTGTAACGAGTGACCCCCCCCCTCAAGTTCTGACTGTAGGCATAACATTTTTTACATGAAATTACATTACAGAAAATCAGGTATCTGAAGATCCACGCAAGAGAGAAATGAAGGGCCAATCTCTTTTAAACTATATGGAGCAGTTAGGCTGTTACCCCATTATGACATTGGCCATCAGACAATGCAATGGCAGTATTTTAGGTGGAGTACTCATCTTCCCTCCTCCAGCACAACATTCTAGAGCCAAGTTGTGGTTCCTGACAACAGCCTTGTCAGGTTCTGTGCTAGTTTGGGCCTTGGCTATGCTGATATGAATCCAGAGTGGTGTTGGGTTGCAAAAAGCAACCATAATCATAATGATATCAGTTTTAACAGCCTACTTAAAGGGTAATCCTGCCATGCTTTGACCGGTAAGGGCCCTTTCACATCAGTGGTAATCGCTGATCGCGGCAGTTGCGGTGAAAGAACTGCAACTGGCCGCACTTGCGGTTCACCTGCGGTTCACCTGCGGCAAGTCCCATGCAATGACTATGGGGCTTGCGGTAAGTGTGCGGCAGGTGCAGCAAGTGCGGTTTCGGGCACTTGCGACAGATGTGACCGCAAAAAAATGCTGCTGACCGCGTTTTTTTTCGCGGACGCATCTGCTGCAAGTGCTAAAACCGCAACTATACAGCACTTGCCGCACCTGCCGGAAGCCCCATAGACATTGCATGGGGCTTGCCGCAGGTGAACCACAAGTGCCGTTATGCGGTAACCGTGGCAATTGCATTTTTTTCACCGCAACTGCCGCGATCAGCGATTACCGCTGATGTGAAAGAGGTAATTATATTTCCTGAATCTTGTTCCAGTGCATTGCTAATTACTGCTGCTTCTAGTCCTGATCCTGTCCTATCTGTCTGATGCCTACTGTTGACTCCTGGCTTTGACTGTTGAGTTTTCCCTGATTATGTTTGTGGTTACTCCTCAGGTTAGTCACTTTTTGATTAGTCTTCTGATGACGACCGAAGCGAATGTCTGTGCCATTGTTAACTGAGCACTGCAGATGCCAATCTGTCACTCTTCTGGGGATCATGACAGAACAATCTTCCAGCACAAGAGTTCTGATGTCCATCCAAATGATTAAGAAAAAAGAGAATGCTTTAGAATCTGCACCTCATTCTAAGCAGCACCAGTTGTATTGCAGCTAACGCTGGTTTCACACTGCAGTTTTTTGCCTGATTAGGACCCATCCGGTTTGTGTGCCAAAACCAGGGAAGGAACTTGCAGAGAAAAACTATAATTGAAAGATTGACACCTGTTCTGAGTTTTGGAGAACTCCTGGTTTTGGCACACAAACCTGATCGAACCTGATTAGGGAAAAACTGCAGTGAGAAAGCAGCCTTAGCCCGTTTTCACACCACGGCAAGATCAGGTCCGGGGCTTTCCAGTGTAAATCTGACAGTCCCGGACTTGACGTTGCAGTAATGCAGCCCTACGGGGCCAGATGGAGCCGGATGGCAGCTATTTGGCATCTGGTTTCCATCTGTCTGGGAGGATCCGAAAATTTGAATTTTTCCCCCGGACACAAAAACATTGCTTGCAGCATTTTGTGTCCGGGGATAAAATCAGACAAGATCGGATCCGCCCGGATCCTCCCAGATCTGGCACCCCTAGCATGGTGACTATGGGCCGGATCGCGCCAGATCCAACATGAAATCGGATCCGGGATCTGGATGCCGAGTGCTGGAGTTTAGCCAGCACCAGGAGCTGTCCCTGCAGAGATTGCAGGTCCGCGGCTAGTGGGGAGATAGATCTTGAAATTTCAGCAGCTGCAGATGCGCTCGGGGGAATCCGGCTGCAAACCGGACCAGAGGGTATATTTGCCCTCCGTTTCTGTTTAAAATCGGGTCCATGGCTGTCCGGTTTACACCGGACAGCGCCGACCTGATCTTTCCGTGATGTGAAACTGGCCTTAGAGAATCCGCATTCCAGTGTGAAAGTGTCCATGAAGTGAACTGTAAGTGGCTAAGTATGGCTACCGCTATTCTATTGAGAATATTCCAACTTTTAAATCAGGAAATATGATTTCCCTACCACAGAAGCACTCTATTTTTAGATGTATGCTGTTCAAGCAATCATTGTTTCCATAGAAGTGTATCATTAGATACAGCCACCTTTTCCATATATATACAGCTAATATTATTAGCCAAGAACGCATGGTCATCAACTCTTTTTTTGTAGGCATCTTACTGTAAATGTAATCTTAATAGATAAGAGGAAGTGGTCATTAACTCTTCTTTGTGGTCATATTCTTTAAGATACAGTGGCATGCAAAAGTTTGGGCACCCCTAGTTAAAATTACTGTTAAATGCGGACGTTGAATGCAATAGCGTATTTGTAATAGTAGGCTTCGATAGAGAGTTGACTGCAAGTTGCCATTATTATCCCTAAAGAGTGTCACATCTAAAAAATCTATAGTTGTTGCTGACCATTGGTATATCAGATGAATGTTAAGCCCTCCGGTCCTGTGTGCAGCGCATGCAGTTCCCACTGCTGATAGGTGAGGACCGCGGGCGCTGCGGACCTGACCTGGGGGAGGGCATAATAGCCCCCCAGTCCTGTGTGCTGATCCGGTCCGCGGCTGTCTGCCTCAAGCGGACAGCCACAGATCGGGTCACACACGCAGTGTGAAGCCGGCCTTAGAGGCACATGATGGCTGATTAAATTAGCCATTATGTGTGAAGAAAGATGCAGGCTTAGTGTGCAAGCCCGCATTAAATTACTAAAAATATGTGTCATATATCGTGAAACGGTTTAAAAAGCTAAGAACAACCATTAACTTTTGTCAGTCATTCTAAGGACTTACCTCACAACTATTGCTATAGGAGACATTCACATAAAGAATCAAAATTATTTTAATTTTGTATCACAATTAATTTGTAATTCCAATATTTCAAATAATTTGTGTTAGCAGTTTTTCTATGCAACAAAATATCCTCATCCATGGTTATTAATATCTGAAAAAGTATGTGTTCAAGTCAGACACATACATTTCAGTATTCCCTTCAAGCTCTATAGAAATAGTTCAAAACCAGTGACCTTCACTATAGCTTCCACCTTTTTGTTACTATGTTGATATTAGTAGAGATGAGATAATCTTTTGAAGTTCGGGTTTGGCTCGCTTCACCGAAACCGGTGGGCATATGTTCGCTGATTAGAACGGCAAACAGATTGATGAACTTCCCCATGCAACTCACTGGGAGGCAAAATGTAGAAAACACCTTCAAAAAGTCCCAGAACTGCCAAACATAGCTCAAAACGTTTTACAGAGGAGCCCCGCTGTTTCCTAGAGTTTTACTTACCAAGCTGCATCACCGCTGTCCCCCTGCTTATGGGCCTGCTCATGAACCTCACTGTTTCACTGACATGAGGTTACTATAAAAATAAATAATTGAAAAATTGGACGTGGGCTTCGCCAAGTGTTCTGGACCCCCATGCTAAAAATTGCTGCCTGTAGCCAGCCACTCCTGAATTGGCACCTCCATACGAAACGCCAAAACTGGTGATAACCCCACTTTTCAGTTGCCCTGGTGCTGGTGGCAGACTGGGTAACAAGGGGATAGTGTCACCTGAGGATTAGCCAAATCCTAGATTAAAAGTATCAGCCTATGTTGTACTCGGCATTATCAATTTATAAATAAGTAGTAAAAACACACAATACAGAGGAAAAACATTTATTTTGATATAAAATAAATGGGTGACAGTGGGTTGTCTGTGTGTTTTATTTACAATAAAGGAATTTTCTCCTTGTGTTTTATTTGTAATAAAGGATTTTTATCTGTGTCAGAGTTTTTTAACTATTTATTTACTGCATTAGTAATGTGTGGGTATCATAGATGACTCAACATTACCAATTCAGGGGTTGATGGCAGCTGACAATACTCATATGTCATTAACCCCTTATATTACCCCGACTGCCACTGCACCAGAGAAATATAAATCACTGCACTCAAAATGTCTTTTTTTCTTTGCCCATGGTGTTTTATTTGGAAACACAATTGCTGTACAAAAAAGCGAAAAGTGGGGAGCTGATATTTCTTGGTCTTGGTCAAAATGCCGGTATATGGAAATAGAAATGTATATACATAGTCAATTACTTAATAATACTACAGAACAATATGTACAATATTTACAGAATAAACATGTCAGGCTACCAATTAAGATGGACTGGTATTGGTCAAACCTTGTAAGTTTATTCTGCCCAAAGACTTGGATGTCAATCAGAAACAGAGTAAGGAAGCAGAGGAAATTCACAGATATACAGTATGAGGGACAGATAAGAGAGGAAGGTATAACTAGACTGTATACCTGTGTGGCTCTATAGTCTAAGAAAAGACAACATGGTCTCTGTTAGTCCCGGAAAAAGTGGGGCTAGATAACTGGATAAAAAATCACATTTAATATAGGTACTTATGAGCTATAGTGTTAGATATAGAAAAGAAGGGGATACTTTATCCAATAGCCCAGACAGAGGACACTTTTTAATTGTGCTGTATATCAGGATGTACTTCTGTAGAGATGGTAATTTAATGATTAGATAGAGTTTTAGTAATAGTATAGTCTACAGGTGCAAAATGGTGTCGTGTGGTACCTGTTTCTGTATTCAATATAGTGTAGGTATCACATCAGATACTGGTACAAATACATTGATGACATTTTCTGCATCTGGATTGGTGAAGAATCTAGTGTCATACAGTTCTTTTGAGGAGATTAACTCCATCAGAATTGAACTGAAATTAACTTTGACACATAATTACAACGAAGTAAAGTTCCTGGACCCAAGAATTATTAAAAAGAACGACGGCACACTACACATGGACATTTACATGAAGCCTACAAACTGTAATGGATTATTACTATGGGAGTAGCTGTCATCCTTGAGTCACTAAAATCAGCTCCCCAACTCATAACTCAAAAGAATCTCTAGAACAGTGTCTGATCCCGACACCAGAACCACCACTATAAGCAAAATGACCTCTAAATTCATTGATAGGAAATATCCATGCATGCTACTAAACCAAGAAATGATGAAAATTTCCAATGATACCCTTGAATCCAATGAACACCCAACACAAATAGAAAGACTACCTTTGTGCACCAATACCACCTAACAATACCCAAAGTACATAACTTGATCCAGAAGCACTGGCCACGCCTCTCCAGAGATTATCTGGATATCAGTGTTTTCTAAAACCCACCCCTAATTTGCACTACACAGCCAAAAAACATAAGGGACCAACTTGTCAAGGCGGACGTAGGCTACACTGATAAGGCTATCAATTTAGGTGAGCACAAAATGTGCTCTTCCTCTCACCTGTCCTCTTTCCCAATTATTTTAGTATCTTAGCTTACGTGCATGGAGGAAGAAATGACTCTGACACAGGTGACAATCAAAACAAGTTCCTGTTTATTGTGTAACACATCGTACTTTTATACAAAAAATATACATCACAGAATCCAGGGAAGGCTCTGCTCTCAAGAGTCACTCATGATTGGATCGGAAACCTAGACATCATATCTGATTGGTTTATACATAGCTCAAACATAATTATTAGTTTAAGAATATACTGTAAAAATCCCCAAATTACCATCACGTCTGTCTATCAACCTCCTGGCTATTCTGTGATCACCTGGCTTCCTCTTTTCTCACGGATGGATTCTAGACAAGTTATGAAATATCTAATGCCTCATTTTTCTTTTACATGTCTGGTAATCATAATAACAGAATTTGTACAGATAATATTGAGTTCATTTTTTCAGACAGTTTCAGATTATTAGCGATACAGCTAATCAATAGTCAATAATACAATATTAATGTCTTTGAATATTTTCACATATTCGATTCCACAACAGCACTAAGAAGATTAGCACCCAGACACAGGCAACAAAAGAATAGGCACATTTCCCTGTCTCAGCTGCATGTTATGTTCGAATGTAATCAATGGTAACAAGGTCACACATTCTAGAACAGGAAATTCCTAACCCATCAATGATTTCTATACCTGTCTAATTTTGTGGTATACATAATCAAATGCCTATGTAGGGTATTGTATGTAGGGGAGACCACCCAGCAATTCAAAGACAGGTATTTATCCACAAATCAAGTATATGATGTGGAAAAATATTGCTACATCTCAAAGAAGCAAGACACACAGTAGAGCAGCTTAGATTCAAGGTGATAAAAAAGGTTCCCAACCTGGGTGTAGCCACATCAAACTATAAAAGAACGTGAAGCGCACTAGAACTTTACACTACAAACACTTAGTCCGAAGGGTTAAATAATAGAGAGATTGAATGGATAAGGTAGTCTATTCATCCCTTGTAGATGCACAGAGGTATCTATCTGAACTCTTTTTCGCTATCCATTCACCTGGCATGGTAAAAAGTATGTAACTGTGTGCTAAATTTTATTTCATATTGTTCATCTTTGACTTATCCAGTAGATTGTGATAGAATGGTTTGGACTTCTATCATATGTGTACACTGATAATGTTTTAATTAATTCATCTCTAACAGGACAATACAATATTTTCAACATAAACATATTAACATATTTTTCATATGAATATGATATCATGTGTATACATACTGCATATTTTATTGTAAGTGTTATCATATATGGTACCCACTGGCACATACCTATATGATTCTTATATCTAACAAATGCTATCAGTACTGTACTTAATAAATCCCTATGTGTAATATATGATTTTGTAGGTATTGTTCCCTTTAATATAAATGCACACTAATTCCAAAGTTTTGCTGCATATACACTGTGTGCAGAATTATTAGGCAAATGAGTATTTTGATCACATGATACTTTTTTATATATGTTGTCTTACTCTAAGCTGTATAGGCTTGAGAGCCAACAACTACCAATTAAGTAAATCAGGTGATGTACATCTCTGTAATGAGGAGGGGTGTGGTCTAATACATCAACACCCTATGTAAGATGTGCTTAATTATTAGGCAAATGCCTTTCCTTAGGCAAAATGGGTCACAAGAGAATTGACGGGCTCTGAAAAGTCCAAAATTGTGAGATGTCTTGCAGAGGGATGCAGCAGTCTTGAAATTGCCAAACTTTTGAAGCGTGATCACTGAACAATCAAGCTTTTCTTGGCAAATAGCCAACAGGGTCGCAAGAAGCATGTTGGCCAAAAAA
Organism: Allobates femoralis; assembly: GCA_033576535.1. NCBI lineage: Eukaryota > Metazoa > Chordata > Amphibia > Anura > Aromobatidae > Allobates > Allobates femoralis. Next base: position 717,255,117 of record JARQOC010000003.1, read on the forward strand.
TGCGCAAAATAACTGCCCATTAATTGAGGAAAATCAAGGGTGAAACTGCCAAGATGCAATTTGCCACCAGTTCTGCCATACTTCAAGAGCTGCAACGTTACTGGAGTATCAAAAAGCACAAGGTGTGCTATACTCAGGGACATGGCTAAGGTAAGGAAGGCTGAAAAACGACCACCTTTGAACAAGAAACATAAGATAAAACGTCAAGACTGGGCCAAGAAATATCTTAATGAGAAAAAAAGATATCGCTGCAACATTGACACTTAATGTGCTCATAGATGAGTGCAATGAGCGGCCGAGCAGCACAGCTAATACAGGTATAATGAAAAAATGTATCATAGCAATCACTGCACTAGAATATAATGTAAATAGGAAGATTAGCTTTAGCAGTGGCCACTGCGGAGTGCCCGATTACAAACGCTAAGGTGCTTCCGCCTCATCGGGTCCTAACACTATGACTAACAGAGTTGTGCAATGCGAATGGGTTTATATGCCCCTATTTTTTAATTGAAACAAGAAATGTATGTGTTGGACTCCAACAAGATGGAGACCTCAGCTGGCTCCTGGGCGGGGGAAGGGGGAGGGAGGAGGAGCTCAGTCAAAAAATACTTAAGTTAATAATGTGAATGACTGGCTAGTCAGTCATTCACACTATTAAGAAATATCTTAAGACTGATTTTTCAAAGGTTTTATGGACTGATGAAATGAGAGTGACGCTTGATGGGCCAGTTGGATGGGCCAGAGGCTGGATCAATAAAGGGCAGAGAGCTCCACTCCGACTCAGACGCCAGAAAAGGTGGAGGTGGGGTACTGGTATAGGCTGGTATCATCAAAGATGAACTTATGGGACCTTTTCGGTTGAGGATGGAGTGAAGCTCAACTCCCGGACCTACTGCCAGTTTCTGGAAGACAACTTCTTCAAACAGTCGGTACAGGAAGAAGACGGTATCATTTAAGAAAAACATGATTTTCTTGCAGGACAATGCTCCATCACATGCATATGTGGCACCCCTGCGGACTGGTGGCCACAGAATAAAACAGTGGCTGAGATGTTGAACATGTACCGCAAACCAAACACCCAACACGCTCCCGAATCCCTATACCTAGGACTTCATGCCAGGCAAGGGAGAGGTGGGAGAGAGCTGAGTGGTGGGTGGAGCTTAGAGGAGACTCCTGTAGAAGGGGGAGAAGCTACAGTAGTTACCTCAGGGAGAGAGTGACTGTTAGTCAGTTTAGTTGGAGCTGGAGCAGAGGATGGGAGTGACAGAGGAGAAAGACAGAAACAACAGTGGACAAATATCGGCACCCAGTGTCATCTTATGACTGACCGGGTGCGAGTTACTGACCAGGTATAATGGAGAAGGAGTTCTAGGTGGAAGACTGGCTTTACGGAGACACCAAGGGACTGGGTCGATGGACAGGGTACCGGCCCTGTAAAAGTGGTTTGCAGCTGCACAGATTAACCGTTGTGGTGAAGGGTCTCTATGCCCGGAACCAAACAGACCATCACACCAAGGAAAAGCCTCATATAGGACTTGGGAGTCAGTGACAAGACCCCCTGAAAAGTCAGTGACTGCTGGCCCTGAGGTAGTGAGTGGTCCTGAGGAGAGAGAGACCCGGAAAGGCTTAAGAAAGGGGGTGCTTTGGTGTCCATCTCGGCTGCCTGCAGGCTACCATTAGCTCACTGCAGGAACACCGTGACTGTGTATAAAAGCAAGAATAGCAGTGAGTAAAGTACCCGGTTGAACTTGAAACTTGTGTGAGAGAGATTTATTAAGCGTTTCCCTTTGGGTTACAGACCACCGCATCTGAGAGGCATGTGAGGATTTGAAAGTTGGAGAAATACAGATGAAAGTGTAAGTTGCACCCCCACAGTCACTCACAACTACCCCACAATAGACTATTATCACCGGCACTGGGGATAAACCAGCCCTGCCTGTGGAGGGCTCATCACCTTGCTGCGTCACACCATCATCTCCAGGAGCTGAGACAAGCAGCGGCGGTCACATCCATCTCTTTTATTTTTTTTTATCCCTATTTTTCCAATTGCAGTCCCTCCAGGGCCACAGAACCGGTCTGCGGCCATTGCCATGACATTCTCCCCTGTGTCAAGACAGCGGGGACCAGTCCCGAGTGACCCCCGGCCCTGGTGGCCGATGCACTGCACAGCGTGGCGGGCCAGTAAAGGTCTAAAAGAAGAAAAAATAATGACATGGCCCCCTTTTTCACCTGATCTGAACCCCATAGAGAACCTGTGGTCCCTCATAAAATGTGAGATCTGCAGGGAGGGAAAACAGTACACCTCTCGGAACAGTGTCTGGGAGGCTGTGGTAGCTGCTGCACGCAATGTTGATCGTAAACAGATCAAGCTACTGACAGAATCTATGGATGGAAGGCTGTTGAGTGTCATCATAAAGAAAGGTGGCTATATTGGTCACTAATTTTTTTGTGTTTTGTTTTTGCATGTCAGGAATGTTTTTTTCTAAATTTTGTGCAGTTATATTAGTTTACCTGGTGAAAATAAACAAGCGAGATTGGAATATATTAGGTTTTTATTAAGTTGCCTAATAATTCTGCACAGTAATAATTACCTGCACAAACAGATATCCTCCTAAGATAGCCAAATCTAAAAAAAAAACTCTCCAACTTCCAAAAATATTAAGCTTTGATATTTATCAGGCTTTTGAGTTGATTGAGAACATAGTTGTTGATCAATAATAAAAATAACCCTCTAAAATACAACTTGCCTAATAATTCTGCACACAGTGTATAATTTATTGCTTTTCATACCTATCTTTAGCAGTTTGTTCCAAATCTCTATTATTTTCCCATCTATGCTACATAATACTGTCATACATTACCCTCTGACATCTATATGAATAGAATCGCACTGCTTACTCTGTTTACTTCGCAACCTAGCAACCAGTAACTCTTCTCCTCATGAACACACTCCTGCACAAGGGCAGGGGACACTTTTCCTGGCTGCCAGATAATCCTTTTGCACTACTGCCACATGCCGCAAGATGTCCCACACAATAAAGACGCTGCAAACCAGTCTCTTCCAGTATCTCTCAGCCAAAGCACAGGAGTGCTGGCTTCCCAATACCAAAAGTAATTAAGTAACCGCTGACCGCATTTTCTCTCACAGCTGCATCGGCGGCAACTTCCAAAACCGCACTTACTGCGTCTGCCGCACACTTACCGCAAGCCCCATAGACAATGCATAGGGACTTGCCGGAAGTGTGACGTAAGTGTGGAAACAAGTTCAGTATTAACATGTATAGGTATGGCAGTGAGGGAGTGCGGGATGTGTCCTTATGACGGCGAAGGGACTGACCCATTTTATCCTATTATTTTCTGTATTTTGATCCCTAAAGATTTTTTTCTGATACTTGACAGATATTTCCCCCCTTTTTTTGCTTGTATACTATAACTGATTACCACCACCCTATGCTTTAAATGATTCATGCCCATAGTCAAATCTGTAACCTTTGTTGTTTACCATATGAGATCGTTTTACAGAACGCCGATGACTCACCCTACAAGATGGTAGATATGAATGTATTCCCACATTGTATATATTTATCCCTTAACACTAGTGATGAGCGAGTACTAAAATGCTCGGGTGCCCGAAGCTCGGGCCGAGCATCCCGAGATACTCGTGTACTCGGCCCGAGTACCGAGCCCAATGTTATCCTATGGGAGACCCGAGTATTTTTATGAAATGACTGCCGGCAGCATGTAGATACCCTAAAAATTCACAAAAGTCTCAGAAGAGTGCTCAACTGACATGGCAACACCATGGGTAAGACCCCTGGAAGCATTTCTCACTCAAAAGTCCAGCTGTGAACAATCTTGTCCGAGTTTCACGCCAATTTTATGGAGTCACCAGAAAACCATTCCAAAATGACACCAAAATGAAATTCAGGGTGGAAATGTTAAGGGCACATACCCAATAGTGAGATACAGCTGGTGTATGTTACTTTTTGTGATTACATGAAAGATTTTACGTGAAAACATTGTGCGGCAGTCCGATGTCCCTGAGAAGAGACGTACATGAAGCCCTCTCTTGACATATTGTGCCCATTTTGAGGAACTGGTTATCTAGTTTTCCTTTGCCAGGGCAGTCTAAAATTGGGAGGTTCACCAATGCCCTGGATAGAGACGTGCATGAGGCCTGTAAACCTGAAGTGCCCATTGTAAGGAAGTGGGTGTATTGTAGTATAGCCCTTTGGCAGGGCAGCCAAAAATTGGGAGGCTCCACATTGTCCCTGGATAGGGACGTGCAGTAGGGCCTGTAAACCTGAAGTGGGTGTATTGGAGTATAGCCCTTTGGCAGGGCAGGCAAAAATTGGGAGGCTCCACATTATCCCATGATAGAGACGTGCAGGAGGGCCTGTAAACCTGAAGTGGGTGTATTGTAGTATAGCCCTTTGCGTCAAAAAATTGGGAGGCTCCACATTGTCCCATGATAGAGACGTGCAGGAGGGCCTGTAAACCTGAAGTGGGTGTATTGTAGTATAGCCCTTTGGCAGGGCAGCCAAAAATTGGGAGGCTCCACATTGTCCCATGATAGAGACGTGCAGGAGGGCCTGTAAACCTGAAGTGGGTGTATTGTAGTATAGCCCTTTGGCAGGGCAGCCAAAAATTGGGAGGCTCCACATTGTCCATGATAGAGACGTGCAGGAGGGCCTGTAAACCTGAAGTGGGTTATTGTAGTATAGCCCTTTGGCAGGGCAGCCAAAAATTGGGAGGCTCACAATTGTCCATGATAGAGACTGCAGGAGGGCCTGTAAACCTAAGTGGGTGTATTGTAGTATAGCCCTTTGGCAGGGCAGCCAAAACCTGGGAGGCTCCACATTGTCCCATGATAGAGACGTGCAGGAGGGCCTGTAAACCTGAAGTGGGTGTATTGGAGTATAGCCCTTTGGCAGGGCAGCCAAAAATTGGGAGGCTCCACATTGTCCCATGATAGAGGCGTTCAGGAGGGCCTGTAAACCTGAAGTGGGTGTATTGTAGTATAGCCCTTTGGCAGGGCAGCCAAAAATTGGGAGGCTCCACATTGTCCCATGATAGAGACGTGCAGGAGGCCTGTAAACCTGAAGTGGGTGTATTGTAGTATAGCCCTTTGGCAGGGCAGCCAAAAATTGGGAGGCTCCACATTGTCCCTGGATAGAGACGTGCATGAGGGCCTCAAAACATTTTTCCCATTGAGAAGGAGCAGGTCTCCTGTCGTTGTAATGCCCATTCTAAAAGAATGGGTGAAAAAATTTACCACTGGGGGTATACCTGAAACAACAGCCTAACTATTGTAACGGTCATCATGGTGGCACATGAGGAGAAGGAGGAGCAGTCCAGCGATTAGCCAAAGTCCAGAAGTGTGTACCCATGGGTGAGTGGAGGTACATGGCAAATTCTCATAACAAAATTTAAATTCAGTTGTCATTTGTTGGTGGTGTGGTGAAGTCTGGCCCAATCCAACCCTTGTTCATCTTGATCAGAGTCACCTGTCAGCATTTTCAGTTGACAGGCGGGTGCGTTTATCAGTAATGATTCCACCTGCAGCACTGAAAACACGCTCTGACAAAACGCTAGCGGCAGGGCAGGCCAGGACTTCCAAGGCGTAAAGTGCCAATTCATGCCACGTGTCCAGCTTGAAGACCCAATAATTGTAAGGCACAGAGGAATCTCGCAGTACAGTTGTTCGATCTGCAAGGTACTCCTTCAGCATCTGGCCAAACTTAGCATTTCTTGTGGCACTACCCCGCACCTCAGGGACTGTGGTACGTGAGGGGCTGAGAAAACTGTCCCACATCGTAAGACTGTTCCCCTACCTCTGGCGGATTGGACTTGTGCCCCTTTCGGCCGTACGCCTTGGTTGTCCACCGATTCCTGACCTATGCCGCTAGCGTTTTGTGAGGGGAATGATTTGCCTACTTCCGTGACTATGGCCTTCTGGAACTGCTGCATTTTGGCTGACCTCTCCGCCTTAGGAATGAGAGACATAAAGTTCTCCTTGTAGCGTGGGTCTAACAGTGTTGCTAACCAGTACTGATTGTCGGCCAAGATGTTCTGAACGCGAGGGTCACGAGCCAGGCAGCTTACCATAAAGTCAGCCATGTGCGCAGACTCTTAACAGCCATCACTTCAGTATCCAGACCAACACGATGACTGAACATGCTGTCCTCCTCCTCCTCCTCCTCATCTCCCCTGTCCTCTGGCCAGCCACGCTGAATCGAGGGTATGACTGGTGTGCATGTCATATCCTCAATTTGGCCAGAGAGTTGCTCCATGTCTTCATCCTCCTCCTCGTCATAGTCCTCCACTGCACGTTGTGATGAGATGAGGCTGGGCTGTGTGTTTTCACCCACACCCACTACTGTTTCTTGCTCCAAGTCATCGCGCTCCGCCTGCAATGCATCCTCTTTGTTTTTCAGCAAAGACCATTTTAGAAGGCAGAGTAGTGGTATGGTGACGCTAATAATGGCGTCATCGCCGCTCACCATCTTGGTGGAGTCCTCAAAGTTTTGGAGGACGGTACATAGGTCGAACATCCATCTCCACTCCTCAGGTGTTATGTGTGGAGTTTGACCCATTTCCCGACGGCTTAGGTGATGCAGGTAGTCAACAACTGCCCTCTTCTGCTCACATATTCTGACCAACATGTGCAAAGTTGAATTCCAACGCGTGGGGACATCACACACCAGTCTGTGGGCCTGAAGACGCAAACGGCGCTGAAAGCCGGCAAGGCCGGCTGAAGCAGCAGGTGACTTGCGAAAATGTGCAGACAGACGGCGAACTTTTACCAGCAGTTCAGACAGCTCTGGGTATGACTTTAGAAACCTCTGAACCACCAGGTTGAGCACATGGGCCACGCATGGAACATGCGTCAGCTGGCCTCGCCTCAAAGCTGCCACCAGGTTCCGGCCATTGTCACACATGACCTTTCCTGGCTTTAGGTTCAGAGGTGTGAGCCAGTGATCTGCCTGCTGTTTCAGAGCTGTCCACACTCTTCTGCATTGTGGGGTTTGTCACCTATACAGACTAGCTTCAGCACAGCCTGTTGCCGCTTCGCAGAGGCAGTGCTGCAGTGCTTCCAGCTTGGGACTGGTGTGGAGGGTACAGTGGATGAGGATGCGCAGGAGGAGGAGGAGGAGGCTGAGGAGCATGACATTCCGGAGCTGTAGAGTGTCGAGGAAACCCTGACAGAGGTAGGGCCTGCTATCCTTGTTGTGGGAAGGACGTGTTCCGTCCCTCGCTCAGACTGGGTCCCAGCCTCCACAATATTAACCCAGTGTGCCGTCAAGGAGATGTAGCGGCCTTGCCCACAAGCACTTGTCACGTGTCTGTGGTTAGGTGGACTTTGGCTGAAACAGCGTTGTTCAGGGCACGTGTGATGCTGTTGGACACGTGGTTATGCAATGCGGGGACGGCACATCTGGAGAAATAGTGGCGGCTGGGGACCGAGTAACGTGGGACAGCAGCCGCCATCAGGTCACGGAATGCTTCCGTCTCACCAGCCGGAAAGGCAACATTTCTAGCGCTATGAGTCGCAAATGTGAGAATTTAGGACTGTGGCATGTGGGGCGTTGGCAGGTATTTGCGCCTGCGTTCAAAGGTTTGCTGAATGGATAATTGAACGCTGCGCTGGGACAAGGACGTGCTTGATGGTGGTGTTATTTGTGCGTGGGCAACTCCAGGTGCACGGCCGGAGACTTGTTCGCGGCCAGATGGACGGGGATTGGCTCACACGCACAACACGCGAAGACGTAGCAGTGACATCAGCAAGCACGCTCCTCGACTCTGTTGTACTTCCCACAAAGTCGGGTGCTTGGCTGACATGTGCCTGATCATGCTGGTGGTGGTCAGGCTGCTAGTTTTCGTACCCCTGCTGATACTGGCATGGCAGGTGTTGCAAATGGCCTTTTTAGAGTCATCTGGAGCCAACTTAAAAAACTCCCAGACTCGGGAAGACCTAACATTTGCACAGGCACCTTGAGTCGTGTTGTTGTTCCGGGAACGGTTGCCTGCCTTCTGCCTGCGGACACGACCCTGCTTCGTACTGCCTGATTGGGATGCTACGCCTCCCTCCCCCTGTGCACTGCTGGCCTCGCTCTGCATATCCTCCTGCCAGGTTGGGTCAGCTACTGGATCATCCACCACGTCGTCTTCCCTCTTCCGCACCCTGATCCTCCTCCTGACTTCCTGGCAATTGTGTCTCATCATCGTCCACCCCTTGTTGAGACACGTTGCCAATGTTACGTTCATGAGAACGTGGCTTCTCAAATATTTGGGCATCTGTACATACCATCTCCTCATCACCCACTTCAACAGGAGCTGGCGAGAGGCCAGATTCTGCGAATGGATACGTGAACAGCTCTTCCGAGTGTCCTACTGTGGGATCAGTAATGTCCGTGGACGTGTACTCGGCCTGGTGGTAGGAAGGAGGATCAGGTTGGGAAATGTGCGGTGCAGTATCACGGCTATTGACACTTGACCGTGTGGAAAGACAGGGTGTTTGTGGAGGTGCCCATCTGACTTAAACATTATCCGCTATCCAAGTAACAACCTGTTGACACTGATCTTGGTTCAAGAGTGGTGTACTGCTGCGGGCCCCAAGAATTTGGGACAGGACGTGCGAGCGAGTAGATGTGCCCCTTTGTTGTTGCGAAATTAGTGCTTGCACACGACCTCGGCCCTGCCTGCACCACCATCACGTCCACTTCCTTGTTCCTTCCCACGCCTTGCCAATGCCCTTGCGCATTTTGCCTGTATACAGCGACAACAGTCTGGTGACTGTTCAGGTCACAGGAGAGTAGGATTTTAGTCCCTAACCTGTATCAAGGTAGTAAGTACAACAGTCTGGTGACTGTTATGGTCAAGGAGAGTAGGATTTTAGTCCCTAACCTGTATCAAGCTAGTAAGTACAACAGTCTGGTGACTGTTTATGGTCACAGGAGAGTAGGATTTTAGTCCTAACCTGTATCAAGGTAGTAAGTACAACAGTCTGGTGACTTTTTATGGTCACAGGAGAGTAGGATTTTAGTCCCTAACCTGTATCAAGGTAGTAAGTACAACAGTCTGGTGACTGTTCTGGTCACAGGAGAGAAGGATTTTAGTCCCTAACCTGTATCAAGGTAGTAAGTACAACAGTCTGGTGACTGTTATGGTCAAAGGAGAGAAGGATTTTAGTCCCTAACCTGTATCAAGGTAGTAAGTACAACAGTCTGGTTTACTGTTATGGTCATAGGAGAGAAGGATTTTAGTCCCTAACCTGTATCAAGGTAGTAAGTACAACAGTCTGGTGACTGTTCAGGTCAAGGAGAAAGGATTTTAGTCCTAACCTGTATCAAGGTAGTAAGTACAACAGTCTGGTGACTGTTCAGGTCACAGGAGATAGGATTTTAGTCCCTAACCTGTATCAAGGTAGTAAGTGCAACAGTCTGGTGACTGTTGTGGTCACAGGAGAGAAGGATTTTAGTCCCTAACCTGTATCAAGGTAGTAAGTACAACAGTCTGGTGACTGTTATGGTCACAGGAGAGTAGGATTTTAGTCCCTTAACCTGTATCAAGGTAGTAAGTACAACAGTCTGGTGACTGTTTATGGTCACAGGAGAGTAGGATTTTAGTCCCTAACCTGTATCAAGGTAGTAAGTACAACAGTCTGGTGACTGTTATGGTCACAGGAGAGTAGGATTTTAGTCCCTAACCTGTATCAAGGTAGTAAGTACAACAGTCTGGTGACTGTTATGGTCACAGGAGAGAAGGATTTTAGTCCCTAACCTGTATCAAGGTAGTAAGTACAACAGTCTGGTGACTGTTCAGGTCACAGGAGAGTAGGATTTTAGTCCCTAACCTGTATCAAGGTAGTAAGTACAACAGTCTGTGACTGTTCAGGTCACAGGAGAGTAGGATTTTAGTCCCTAACCTGTATCAAGGTAGTAAGTACAACAGTCTGGTGACTGTTTGGTCACAGGAGAGTAGGATTTTAGTCCCTAACCTGTATCAAGGTAGTAAGTACAACAGTCTGGTGACTGTTATGGTCACAGGAGAGTAGGATTTAGTCCCTAACCTGTATCAAGGTTTGTAAGTACAACAGTCTGGTGACTGTTCAGGTCACAGGAGAGTAGGATTTTAGTCCCTAACCTGTATCAAGGTAGTAAGTACAACAGTCTGGTGACTGTTAGGTCACAGGAGAGAAGGATTTTAGTCCCTAACCTGTATCAAGGTAGTAAGTACAACAGTCTGGTGACTGTTCAGGTCACAGGAGAGTAGGATTTTAGTCCCTAACCTGTATCAAGGTAGTAAGTACAATAGTCTGGTGACTGTTCAGGTCACAGGAGAGTAGGATTTTAGTCCCTAACCTGTATCAAGCTAGTAAGTACAACAGTCTGGTGACTGTTATGGTCACAGAAAAGCTTGGATTCCGATCTGGATCACCCTGCCTATATCCTCCTAGATTAGTCCTGAGAAGGACTTTTGTGGTCAGCAGCAGCAGTTTGCAGCCCTGCTCCGGATCTACCTATGAGGGCCGCAAATGTGTCCCTAAGCAGCAGCAGACACTCTCCCTACACTCACTGTTTTGGATGGCTGTGTGCAGAGCACAGCGCGGCCGGGTCTTATAAAGGCTCGGTCACGCTGTGCAGCCGGCCAATCACTGCAATGCCACAACTAACAGGGCTGTGGCATTGCAGTGGTCTGCCAGCCAATCCCTGCATGTGGGCTGGCTCTCTAAAGAGCGCCAACATGCAGGGATGAGGACCACGAGCACAGCACGAGTATCGCGAGATTACTCGTGCTCGCCGAGTAGCCCGAGTACAGTGATACTCGTGCGAGTACCGAGCAGCGCAGAGCATACTCGCTCATCACTACTTAACACCAATGTTTTCAGATATGTTGTACTACAAATGCCAAGATCACTGTGACTCACTATTTGTATTTTTTGCTTTGTACTCCTATATTGTTATACAGCTCCGGACACCCCAGTGAAGACTACATTTGGTCGAACCGCAGGGTGGAGCACTTCCTTTTGTTTGGACACTACTGACACCTGAATAAAACAAACAGATAGTGTGAGTTGACATCTCTTCCTCATTTATTCATCTATAGTATGCCAGAAATATTATGTTCTCTGAGTTGTATAACCATTTTTCTGAGCACCTTGACTTGGTGAAGCCAAACCTTTTTCCTTATTGTAGATACTTTGAGCTCCCAACCAGATATTTGATAGACTAAATGTATTTTACTACACTATCATATAATAATGAGGAGACTTCAGCCATCCTGTCAAAAATAGCCGCCGGACGTTTCCTGTCCACGTCTGCTGAATAGTTATAGACACGTGACTATGAAAAGAAGAGGAAGAAGCTGGGACTACACTAGGACTACACCTAGCTACACTATCGGAATACCACGAGCTAAGAGAATCCCTATTGGACTAAGGGTATCCCTACATCCTACCCTTTTCTCTGATAATGCAGAATACTGCATTAAGTTTGAAGCTATAATCAATATATGTTCGATGGACATCATCCTATTGACAATTGAACAACAACAAAAGGAACTAGAGACCCTGGAAGACAGAATCATCGCCATTGAGGAGCAACTGAAGAACACAATTCCACTCGACCAGTTTGAGGCACTTGAAAAGAAAACAACGGACAATCTAATCAATTATAGGAAAAATCTACAGCAGAGAAAGAAAACAAAGTTTAGATGGGATCAAGAAGATTACGAAAAATAGCAAGTGTATATGTGGAAATGTGGTCTTCATACCACCAGGGCAAAGGTATTATTCATCCTCAGGAAGCGAGGGAGAGTATGGCCCACAGAGACCCCGCCCTTCTTTAGGACCTCGACATCCCCAACGCGGAAGATGCAGAGGAGCAGGAGAAGTCCAATGACCCAGGGAACCTACACAACCCCCTCAACCTCACCCATGCCACCACCAGGCGAGCAGATGAACCTACGCTCACAGGTAGGACCAACAACCTCGTTTTCAACATCTCCTCCTAAGACCTTTCCCTGACAGAATCACAGACTCTACAGAAGGGACTCACATTTTGCCCAACCCCAAATTTGACACATTCACACTTGACCAGAAGCTGAGGAAGTTTTTTAGAAATGTCTGCCTGAAAGCTCACTTTATGCCCGTAGATAACGCCAGCCCTGGAGGGAATGAGGTCACTGACCCCCATCAATTTTCCCTTAAAAAAACTAGACCTAAAAATCAAGAGTAAATTCAATCCACCAAAGATATACCATCTCCTTGGTATGTAAACACATCGACATCCTACTTAGCATCACTGGTAATGGTGAATTCCCCCTCAAAATCAACTTGACGGCATAGGAACGACAGGCCATCAGTTCATTACAGAATAATACACAATTGACCATCAAACTGGCAGACAAGGGTGGAGCGGTTGTAGTCATGGACCGGAGTAAATATATTGCAGAGATAGAGTCACAGTTGAGTAAAACAGACACATATACAACTATAGCAAATAATCCTACCCCACAGATCAGAAACCTGATCCAGGATAAAGTCGATCATTATTTACATCTAGACATCATAGATGGCAAACTAGCTGAGTTCCTTATCCATCTGAATCCGGTAACACCGGTATTTTACGTGTTATCAAAAATTGATAAAAACCTTCAAAACCCACCCGGATGCCCAATCGTGGCATCACGGACTCGCTCTTATCCCCTTTAGCCAAGACAATTGAAAAAATTCTAACACCCCTCATTCCCTTGATCTCGTCATTTGTGAAAGACACGGGTGACTTTCTCAACCATGTCAGGAATCTGGGTGACATCCCCAATGGGTGCTACCTGGTAACCCTTGACATGGAGAGTCTGTACACCAGCATTGATCATGATGGTTGGATAGAGGCTGTGAAATGGTTCCTCGGTAAATACAACAATTTGACTGGCGGACAAACACACTTTTGCATTGACATGCTGGAGATCATACTAAGGAAAAACTTTTTCCTTTTCAGTGATCAATTTTATATGCAGCGTCGGGGACAGCCATGGGGTCCAACGTGGCACCCCCATACACTAACATATTATGGCCTTATTTGAGGAAATGTTCGTCTACACCAATCAACTAGCAAAGGACAACATGATTTCCTGGAGACGCTACATTGACGATGTATTCATGGTCTGGAAAGGGGACGCCCTGACACTGATACGTTTCCACAATGAGCTGAACAACAGCCTTCCAAATATGACATTTAGCATGAATTTCTATACTGAGAGCATCAATTTCCTTGACACATGGGTGATCAACAACTCGGGCCAGATCATGACAGACATTTACGCTAAACCAACGGACAGAAATTCCCTCCTACATTATTCAAGCTGCCATCCCCATCAGTCAAACAATTCTTACCACGATCCCACCACACACAAGTGGAACGTATAGTCTCTGATCCCTCACTAAGACATACCAGGCACAAAGACATGAGGCTGAAGTTCATTGAAAGTGGTCATCCGCCAACGATGGCTTCTCTGATAGGTAACAACACTACTACAGCATGCCGGAACACTGAAAGAATCGCATTTGTCAACACATATCACCCGACCAACCTCTCGTACATGATTTAATGTACACTGGCAAAATCAATCCTGTTATGTCATAAGAAACCTAGCAATTTCAGAAACAAACTTATCAGAGCAGACATAGGGAGCCTCAAAATGCCAATGAGACAACTTACCTTAGCCACCCCACGCATTGGCAACTTTACATGCCTGGGGTGTCGGACAATTCTCGAATATGACGAAAGGGTCCACCTTCATACATCCCATGACTGGGAAAAGATTCCAGATTAAACAATTCTTCACTTGTGACTCAACTCATATAGTTTATTTGATTAAGTGCCTGTGCGGTGTCGGATATGTTGGACAGACCATCCAGTATGTCTGAGATCGCATAAGCAAACATAAATCCAGAATTAGGTGTGAACAAATCCTACTCCCAATTCCAGCACACTTTATATCCAAGAAACACACAATAGTGTGTATTTCTTTGCTTTGTACTCCTATGTTGTTATACAGCTCCGGACACCCCTGTGAAGACCACATTTGGTCGATTCGGCAGAGTGGAGCACTTCATTGTGTTTGGGCACTACTGACACCTGAATTAAAATAACAGATAGTATGAGTTGACGTCTCTTCCTCATTTATTCATCTATAGTGTGCCAGAAATATTACGTTCTCTGAGTTGTGTACCCCTTTTTCTGAGCACCTTGACCTTTTTCCTTATTGTTTGATTACTATGGTGACCAGATCAGCTGCCGCACACATCAATCACTGCCAGCTCTGCTCCACATGTGCGGTGAATTAATGAGGTCACCTGAGGTTTCTGTTCAGGTAAGCATGGTGGCCACTAATCATAGTGGGTACCATGGTTACCTAAACGTTGACCTCAACCTGTCACCGCTTACGGATGGAGCTCGCAACTCATTCATTCAGTGAATGCTTTATTTTTCGCCATAGCCTCCAATGAAGATGTTGCAGAGGATAATGGAGGGAGTAATAAAGATTGAGTCACTAAGTATCTATGTGTTTTTATTTTGCATAAAATGATTTTTCTCTGTGTTGTGTCTCTTTTAACCATTTATTTGAGATTCTTAATGGGCAGTTCTGATTTGGCATGACATTAAGAATATCAAGGCTTAATACCAGCTGGTAATAAAAGCTGGTATTAACCCCTTGTTACCTAACGTGCCACCACCACCAGGGCTGTGTAGGAAGACACCCAGCGCTGGACGATGACAGGGGGGGTGGAAAGGAGTCCCTGATGCTAAGGGCAAAAAGGGGGGATGGTGACCCCTCGAAAAACTGGCGCTGATGCCTTGCTCCCCTAACGTCCCCTAAGTTTTCGCAACTGTCGCCGCCAGCATTCCTATTCCCTTACTGTCCTGGACTATTACTACACAGGGATCAGAGCGGGTGATCACTAGTCAACCCGGCTAGCAACTTGAGAAACACACCAGGAAAACAAACAAAGAGGGAAGAGATACTCTTAGCTTCAGCAGATCCAAGCAGCAAACCAACAGACTCCAGGAAACACTGCTTTGAGCTAGGATGCAACCAGGAACACCTGAACAGCTATGAACACCTGGATGCAACCAGGAACACCTGAACAGCAGTGCATACTGGGAGTCAAGGGGAAAATATAGGCAGCTCAAGGTAAGGAATCAGCTGGTCAGTGACCTACAGCTTTTAATTAAAAGGGGAATGCCTCTTAAAGCAACAGAGACATTTTGTTAGGATTTTGACTGTTTGGCAAACGGTGGGACCTTCTGGCAGTGGCCTCTACAGTTTCACCCGTGCCTTTTTACACACCTGTGACAGGCTGCGTGAAGAGCCTGGTAAAGTGCCTGGAAATGGCGCTACAATGAATGCACAACTTTCTGGGGCGGCTGCTGGCTGCTATTCTATAGCATGGGGGCCCCAATAATGAAGGCCCCTGCCACGCTGAGAAACCAGCTCTAAGCTTCCTAGGTTTACCTTGGCTGGCAATTAAAATTAGGGTGAAGCCCATGCATTTTTTTTGCCAGCCAAGGTAAAATTAGGCAGTTGAGGGTGGCAGCTCACAGCCGTCTGCTTTAACTGGTCTGGACTGAAAAATACTGTGAAGCGCCACACTTGTTTTATTATTTATTTAACACACTGTGATGGCGGGTTGATTTAATACTTGCAGGATAGCTCCAGTGTGACCCCTCAAATTTGATCTTCAGTAATCTTTGTGATGGCACCGCTTGTCACACTGTCCCCAGTGCCTGCGTGCCTGCTCTCACAGCATGTGAGGGATGCTTTCTGTGAATGTGACCTCCCATATGCTTGTAAGAGAGTCCTAGTAGAGCCACAATTGTGGAGGAAGGGCTTGAGGTTTCCTCTTGCTCCCTAGCTACCACCACAGAGATTATTGGGCAGAGTTGGCCAAGTACAGTCCTCAAGGGCTGAAAACAGTGCAAGTTTTCAGATTTTCTTAGCATTGCCAAGGTGGTAATTTAATCCTCTGCACAGGTGATGATTCCAAAACCTTGGGCAATGCTAAGGAAATCCTGAACAAATGCACTGTTTGCAGCCCTTTAGGACTGGAGTTTACTAGCCCTGTTCTATAAGAGTGTGTGTAGTGTCTTGAATTTCCATACTTCACACCTTTAGGTCTGAGGCCTGCGGCTTGTTCTCCAGCATCTGTAGGGAATTATAAAAGCAGCTCTTAAACAGCCAGCACACACAGATTGAAGTAAAAAAGCTTTACTATAGCAAGTGTTTTACATTTATGTTGCAAAAATACTGATCATTTTAAAATAGGCTCTTAGCACAGACTATAATAAGTCTAAAAGATGCACATATATAAATATACACAGTGAGTAAGTCCCACAAGAATCAGAAGCTCCATTAAAATGAGGTACAGGCCATCAAGATAATGGAACAAAGTCCATTAAGGGCTCAGTCCATTAGGGGCTTTGTGGTGTAGACTGAAGACTCCAGTTCCAATAATGCAGCAGGGGGAAGTGCAACCATCGGTTAACTTGGGAAGTAGAAAAATTAACAAAAATACATGCCTCGCTCTTCTCAGAACTCCAAATAGTCACTATCTGGCCAGCAAGGCAACTACAAGATGGGTCAGCGACCCAACAACAGGCCTTTTTTAGGGTAGTCCTCTGTAATCAGAGGAAAAACTCTTTAGCATCTTTCTCAATACTGCCCGGAATGGACATGGCCATTCTACACTTTAGTCCACTGCCGAACAGTCTCGAGGGTCATGGGGCTACTCCTCCAGGATAATTCTCCACTACTACCTGCCCTCCTGCACAGCCCAACATGGCCACTCTGGAGAAGAGGATGGAGGAATTAGGGGATGGTCATCCCCTCCAGGAGACACAGGAGGAACTTGGGAAACCCTACAGGACCTTTAGGCTCTCTGACCTTTGTGGGTTTCACTTTAGCTGGTTGACTAACAAGATCAGGCTTGGTCAGTAGCCAATACTCCATCCTCTCAATTTCAGCCTCCTGCTGCCCATCTTGAAATTTCTTTGCAGTGGTGACCCGACTTACGTCTATGGTGTACAACCCCTAGCTGTCCTTCACCTCCCCAACTTAGAGGTTGCAGAGTTGTGAAGGTAGATGGTCACACACAGTGAACAAATTTACGTCACCAGTCCCATCTTCAGCTAGGAAGCCAAACACCCACTTCTGAAAGATGATCGCCACCAGGCCCTGGGTACATTAATTCTCAAAGGGGTTTCACTTAGGCACCTGCAACCACTCTTTGGCAACTGCATCTAAGAGCTTAATTTCTTCCAGAAATAACAAGAGCTGGAGTGGTTCAAGCCTATAAGCATACTTGAGAGGGGTGGGGGCCTCACATGGGTATCTCCCAGTCGAAGGCCTCTGGCAGTTGTGAGAAGGCAGGGAAACAGGGACTTTTGCTGCTACTAGCTCCTCATCCTCCTCCTCCTAGATTTACAGATCCACCGGCTGCAGCAATGGCAAGGCATGCTGCAGGATCTTGCCTCTGACTTGTGGTGGTCCAACTCCCGGCTGGCATATGAAATAGCTCACCTCCTGACTTTGAGCTCCTTTCTAATGAGATCTCTTTAAGCATGTGGGAAAAGTACTAGATCCTGACCTTGCTGCATATGAGGTCCAATACGGGGGACGCGGTCATACTCCAGTTCACATATGTTGATGTAGACATCTTCTCTGTGGGCTGCTCCGGTTCTGGTGAAGCAGCCACAGCCCTTGGTGTAGTGAGGAAGATCACGTCCTCCAGAGCAGGTATCTTTTGGGATGGATCCATCAGGTATCCAAAGTGCGGACACATTTTAGCGCAGTGTTGCTGCGTTGTACGACAGTCTGAAGATGGCTCCTGCGTCTGCGTTAAAGCATATTTCCTTTGCTTAGGGTCCCACCTCTTCCAGCACCAGGACCCAATCGCTTGGGGAATATTATTGTTTGCCCTATCTTGTTACCAAAGTCCTCATTAAGCCCTCCGTGAGGTGGGCGGCAGAAGGCACCTGATTTATAAATCCAATTCCCCATGGCACAGGTAACACCTGGGATTGCAGTTGGGGGGAATGCTTACTGAAGCCTGACATATTTGAAAGAAAATAAGAAAAAGAAAATAGTTTTTTCAGCTCACCACCAATTTATCTGGAATGTTGAATAAAGATAGTGAGCAATGCATGGACAGGTCAAAGATTAATGCTATGATAACACACTTGTGCACATGCCAAAAATCTGTATTATATATGTATAGAATGAAAGGAAATAAAGGCATTGCACATTTTCAAAAAACAATATCCGTAGTATGGTGTTTTATGACTGTGAACAGACCCATAAGACCATGTATGTTAAGCATAAATGGACATATTGCTAGCAGATAAGTGTAGGAGAGGTGACCTCGGATGCTGCAATAATAAAGGTTTGCGTTCTAAATAAAAATAAAAAATTTAAATAATAATTAAAAAAAAATATTTAAAAAAGATCTCTTAAAGGGGTGTTTAAGGGATATTTTAAGGTTTCTGGTTTTCACATTTGCCACATTTGGCACTGTTCTAAAAATTAGCAGTTTGCAGGTGTTGCAAAAACTGTCTTTTAAAGCTTAGTTATAGTCTACAGCAGGGGTCTCAAACATGCGGCCCGCGGGCCAACTGCGGCCCCCAAGACAATACTTTGCGGCCCCCACCTCAATATCAAACTTTGCATTCAGCGCGGCCCCCACCTCAATGTCAAAGTTTGCATTCAGCGCAGTGCATTCCCGTCCCGCTCTGTGGGATCCGCACGGGTACATAGCACACAGAACAGGAGCACAACAGGACAGGAGAGAGGCAGGACAAGACAGCAGGATATTTGACGCCTGCTCAGTGCTCCCCCGTCCCACTGCGTCCATGGATCTACAATGCTAGGATCCGACACAGCAGGACGGGGAAGTACTGCGCAGGCGCCTAATGCTGTGCGCGCCGCAGTGGATGCCGGGAGGAATCAGTATACCGTGCGCGCCGCAGTGGATGTCGGGAGGAATCAGTATACCGTGCGCGCCGCAGTGGATGCCGGGAGAAATCAGTATACCGTGCGCGCCGCAGTGGATGTCGGGAGGAATCAGTATACCTTGCGCGCTGCAGTGGATGCCGGGAGGAATCAGTATACCGTATGCGCCGCAGTGGATGCCGGGAGGAATCAGTTACCGTGCGCCGAGTGATGCTGGGAGGAACAGTACCATCGCGCCGCAGTGGATGTCGGGAAGAATCAGTGGCGGTGATGATCACATGCCCCTCCATTGCTGCACAACCACCTTGCACCTTGCCACTGAGTTGGAGAAACAGAGGTATACCTCAAGGCACTATAGGCCTAAGTATTGACCTTGTTTGTGTACAAGGCAGAAAGGGATAATATTACCCAAATATGTCTTTATCAAAGCCTGCAGTGAAGAGAAAGGTTGGTGATGAGCACAGACAATTTCAGGAAAAGTGGGAAGTGCAATATTTCTTTGTTCAGCACAGGGGCATCCCGGCATGTCTTATCTGCACAGAGAAAGTTGCAGTACACAAAGAATACAATTTGAAACGTCATTACACAACTAGACATGAGGAGTATGCAATATATGAGGGAGATGAGAGAGCCAGGTTTCTAAACTTAAAACATGTCTACTGAGGCAACAACAGATCTTTAAGAAAGCAACCAAAGAGAGTGATGCAGCAGTCGAAGCCAGCTACGTGGTTAATGAGATGATTGCTAAAGCAGGAAAGTCATTCAAAGAAGGTGAATTTGTAAAAAAGTGCATGTTACAGGCTGCAAGTATTATCTGTCCAGAGAAGAAAGGTCAGTTTAGCAACATCAGCCTTTCTGCCAACACCGTAGCAGAGCGCATTTCTGACCTGTCAAGTGATGTTTATGATCAACTATGCGAGAAAGCAAAATGTTTCAGTGTATACTCAGTCGCTCTTGATGAGACCACAGACATCACCGACACTGCCCAGCTTGCAATCTATATCCGAGGTGTTGATGACAATTTTGAAGTCATAGAGGAGTTGCTCAGAGTGATTCCAATGCATGGCCAGACCACCGCTCAGGAGATATTTCACCAGCTGTGTGATGCTATTGAAAATGCCGGTTTGCCTTGGAGGAAGTTAGCTGGAATAACAACTGATGGAGCGCCATCAATGATAGGGAGGAAAAATGGACTTGTGGCACTTCTTCAAAAAAAGATGGAAGACGAAGGTTTGGCGGAGGTCATTGCTCTTCACTGCATAGTCCATCAGCAGGCCCTTTGTGGCAAATGCTTGAAGTTTGACAATATGATGTCTTTTGTTGTGAAATGCATCAACCAGATCAGATCGAGGGGCTTAAAACACAGAATGTTTCGTGCTTTTTTAGAGGAAATGGAGTCAGAATATGGGGATGTTTTACTTCACCGAGGTACGTTGGCTCAGCAGGGGAAACACATTGAAGAGATTTTTTGAGTTAAGAGCGGAAGTAAAAGCTTTCATGGAGAAAGATGGGGCTGCTGTTCCTGTGCTAAGTGATCTGAAATGGCTCATGGACTTCGCTTTTTTAGTTGATATCACACATGAGCTTAATGCATTGAACAAGAAGTTACAAGGCCAGGGGCAACTTGTCAGTGCTGCCTATGACAACGTGAGAACATTCCCTACAAAACTTATGTTATGGAAAGCCCAGCTTTCTCAGACAAACCTGTGCCATTTCCCAGCATGCAAGACACTCATGGATGCAGGCACACTATTCAGTGGTGAGGAGTATGTGGATGTCTTTGTGAAGCTACAGGAGGAATTTGATCACAGATTTGCAGACTTCAAGACGCACAGAGCCACATTTCACATTTTTGTGGACCCCTTTTCCTTTGATGTGCAAGATGCCCCTCCTGTGCTTCAAATGGAGCTCATTGGCTATGTTCACACACAATTTGCGTTTTTTTTAGCACTCTTAAAAGCACTTGCGTTTTTTTAAGAGTGCTAAAAAATGTCCCTTGTGTGTCTGAAAGGATTTGCCACGTTTTTGGACTTAGGCTGGGGTCACAGTAGCATTTTTCACATGCGTTTTTGGAGACCTGCGTTTTCAAAAACGCATGTAAAAAACGCACCCATAGGCCCCCATGTTAAAAAACGCATGCCCTAATAGCCAAAAAGCATGTGTGACAGTCCCATGCATTTTTGGTGCTTTTCCAAAAACGCATGCGTTTTTTAATATGGGGCCTTATGGGAAACGCATGCAAAAACACATGTACAATTAGTGCCATTCAAAAACGCATGCGTTTCCCATAGGAGCCCATGTTAAAAAAACGCATGCGTTTTAGAAAACGCATGCGTTTTTTTAACATGGGCTCCTATGGGAAACGCATGCGTTTTTGAATGGCACTAAAAGGTACTAATTGTACATGCGTTTTTGCATGCGTTTTCCATAGGGGCCCATGTTATAAAAACGCATGCGTTTTCTTCAAAAACGCATGCGTTTTTCAAAACGCACCAAAAAATAGTACAGGTACTATTTTTGGGTGCAGATTTCAAAACGCAGCCAAAAACGCAGGGAGCCATCACACACCTTAAAAAACTCATGATGACATGAAAAACGCATGTAAAAAAGCATGCGTTTTTAAAAGGCACTAAAAAAACGCATGTCAACTGTGACCACAGTCTAAGTCAAAGTACAGGTCCAGACTTACTGATGAGCATCTTCAAGCCCTACTGAGGGTCTCAACTGCTTCCTCCCTTAAGCCAAATGTGGCTCGGCTATGCGAGAGTAAGCGCTGCCAGATCTCTAGCAGCAAGAAGTAGGCAGATAAAGCCATGTTCAAAACAGTTTATGTTCAATGTTCCATTCATGTTGTTAAGAAAGTTGAATGTTAAAGAACTGTTGAATCTGAATAATAATAATAATAATATTTTGTACAAGCTTTTCTTGTGGAAAACTTGATGCGGCCCTGCCTTACCCAGACTCTCCCTCCAGTGGTCCCCGGGTAAATTGAGTTTGAGACCCTGGTCTACATGTTGAAAGAAACCAGTAGATGAGATGCCTGTGCATAACACCTAACCTTTGGTTAGAGGTATTCTCAGCCACCGGGTATTCAGGTGAGCATTTTGGCCTTACACATCAAGGATAGTTTTAGGGCCATTTTAAAATTGTGAACTTTTTCCTTGAACAAACTAAGTTTGCAGATTTTTTTTTAGTAAATTCCTCAGGTTTTCCGATCATGAACTGAATCGTCAATGATCATGCCAAATTTGAAATTGAGAAACATGTTTGGGTAAAGTTTGCTCATCTCTAGATATTAGCAAGTATTTACAAGATGGTATGAGGATCTGATGAGCTTTGCATTATTATTTGCTTAGATTTGTAGGCAATTTTTAATTTGTTTATTTTTAAAAAGGATAACCCACTAATTTCTGTAGTATCTGTAGTAATGGCTCACTGACCACAGGGAAAAAAAAGAAATTCCATTATTACATTTTAATGTGTTGGAAGGACTAATTTATAAGGCTAATGTACAATCATAGCCTATTATTGTACTGGATACAATGTATGGCAAATTAATTACATTGAAATGGTTCATAAAGTTGTTTTACAGCAGTATGTGTAAGGGAATAGAAGACGTATGTAATACAGTTTAAGTGTACCCAAAGAGAATAGGTCTGAGGTTTCACCTTGAAGCACGAATATGATTTTTCAAAAAGCTGCAAATATTTGAATCCAGACAGTGAATGAGCTGCAATATCCAGGACATGCTGTACTTGTGTGGCGCCTTTGCAGACGGGTGGCCACAACAGAGCACAGCAGCTGGGATTGGAAGGTCAGTCACTTCACACCAACACCCCACACACGCACTCCGATCCTAAGCCAAAGTACTTCATGTCAGGCAAGGGATGGTGGGAGGAGCTAAGTGGAGGGTGGAAAGTAGAATAGAACCCGGAAAAAGGGTGGAGGAACTGGAGTAACACACAGGAACACTAAGTTAGAAAGTCTAGTCTAGTGTGTGAGAGAGTTCATCTGAGTTGGTGAAGAGGAGGAGAGAGAACCAGACGTCAAAGTAGAGACACCCATCAGCTAACCAGTGACAGAGACCAAGCTGAGAATTGCTGGGCCCGGCGGCCAATGCCTTTCCTGTAGAGGAGTCATCATCTTGCTCCACCCATCATCATCCCCAGCGGTCCCGATTGCAACAGGGGCCCCATATAGCCACACATTATGGGTGGTATCATGATTTTTTTCTTCTAAAAACTATTAATCCACTTTTATTGACCGCCCAGGACCAAGGAGCCAGGTCACATCACTGTGACCACCCAGCAGGCCCAGACGACAGCAAGAGAGAGACCGAGGGCCCAGTTCCGAGTACTCAATGGCCCCAATATGCAGTAATTTTATTTTTAAATGTGTATTTATTTTAATATCTGGAGATTGCCTAATGTTTTGTAATTTAAATTCACTGGATTTACTGACTTTTCACAAATTATTTGATTATCACAGAATAAATAAGGTGTTGCTTCACTAGAGATGAGTGGATCCTTTGAAATTTGAATTTGCAGACTTTGATCACTTTTCCCTTAAAATTTGATTTGCGACAGATGTATTCACATGAATCTCAGTACTGGATAGCTTGTAATTGCTCAGACAGTACACATGGTGGAGAGGAGAAAGAGAGAGTGAATCCATTGAGCAATAGAGCATACATTTTACAGACAAATATTTGAAGCCAAAAAAAGACTTTTAGGGGATACACAAAGATTTGGCAATCACTTGTGTGTATCCAAAGAGTAGTACTTAGATTAACTTCGCTGGAAGTTATAACTGTACCTGAGGAAGACCCATTAAAAGGGTCGAAACGCGTTGTACTGCCCACTGTAATATACATTTTAAGAATAAAGAAAAATCTATTTGAACTCTGGGTCTCCTGTGGAAGCGCTGTACCAATAGACCGGTATACCTATTACTATTGTGTGTGTCCAAAACAGATTTATCTGTTTAGGTGAAACATTAAAATTTACTTACCCGAAATTTTCATTTCCTGGACTCTATAGGCAGCAAAGTCGGAATAGAAGACATGTTAATGAGCAATAACAAATAATTAACCAATTGACACCTTCTGTTACTCCCCCCGCCCCTCTCTTATAAAGCAGGGGGAGAATCCACACAACACGTATAATTTCCAAACAATAATGTATTTTAATGGGAGGAAAGTTTGTGCTGTCTACAGATTCCAGGAAATGAAAGTTTTGGGTAAGTAAATTTTAATCTTTTCTGATCATCCCATGGCAGCGCAGTATGGGACTTAGCAAGCAATAACTAACTTAGGGTCAGGAATTGATCCTTGATGCCTGTTGAAGTAATCCTTTGTCAAAGGCTGAGCATGCAGAGGCAGAGATGTCTAACCAGTAATACTTCATGAATGTACTTGAAGATGACCATGTTGTGGCTCTACAGATATGATCCAGCGGGACGTATGCCCTTTCAGCCCATGAGGCGAATGTAGCGTGAGTAGAATGAGCTCTAACTAACAATGTTGGTTCCAATTGATTTGACACATATGACGCAGATGACTGATCGGATCCATCTAGTGAGAGTGCTCTTGAAAGGTTTTCGGCCACGATTTGGCCCTGTGCATTGAAGGAATAGGTTTTCATCCTGTCTGAATGCGTTCTGAAGGTAGATTAGGACCATCCTCCTCACGTCCAATAAGGCGAGTGCTTGATCATTAGCATCGTCTGGATCCTCGCCAAGCACTGGAAGGATAATCTCTTGCTAGATATTCGTTGCCGAACGCACTTTTGGCAAGAACCCTGGCATGATTCTCAAAGATATATGATCCAAAGCAAGGTGGAGATATGACCTCCTGGAAGATAACTTCTGGAAATATCCAATCCTCCAAGCTGATGTATTTGCTACCAGGAATAAGGTCTTCCAGGAGATGTGCTTGATTGAAGTCTCTTCTGCTGGTTCGAACAGAGGACCTTGAAGAGCTTTAAATAGGAGCAAAAGATCCCAGGAAGGAACTGGTGGAATAAAGGGATGCCTCAAATTTTTCACTGCTTTGAAGAACCTAGCTCTCAGCGGATGCCTAGACATGGCACAATCTAAGTTGGCGTTGATCCCCAAAAACTGAATCTTCAGTGTGTTTAATTTCAGGCCCTTATCGAATCCAGCTTGTAGGAACTGCAGAATAGAGGCTACAGTATTTCTATCATGACTTCTTGAGGAACACCACGAGTTGTAGATCTTCCATAATCTGGAGTACACCTTCAGAGTAGCTGATCTTCGAGTGCCTGCAAGCATAGTGATGACGCTATCTGACAGCCCACAGGAGATTAGATTCTCCCTGACAATCTCCATGCTGTCAGATGCAATGTCGCTAGGTCCAGGTGGAGAATGTTCCCTTGTGATAGGATATCTGGTCTCATCGGAAGCTTCCAGAATCTTTGCTCTTGAAAGCTGCCACACAAGCAGAAACTAATTTCTTCGAGGCCAGAATGGAATGACTGCAATCGCCTTCGCCTTTTCGTCCCCAATTTTGCTGAGCTCAATGGAATCAGGAGAAAGACATACACCAGCAATTTTTTTCACAATAGGGCTAGACTGTCCAGAGCCCAAGGCTGATCGCAACTTTCAAGGGAGGTGAAGCGGGAACACTTCATGTTGAGATGAGTAGCCATCATGTCCAAGTTGGGTCTTCCCATATTCTCAGTGATTTGATGAAACACCTCGACGTTGAGGCCCCACTCCACTGGCAGGACTTGATTGTGGCTGAGCCAATAAGCCTTGATATTGTAAACTCCTAGTACGTGGACTGCTGACTGGTTACAACTACTCTATCTGTTTTTAGATAAAATAGGAGGGTGAGAGGATCCATTCAGACATAGGCATTTTTTAGAACAAGAATGAATATAACTTAGAATAAGTGATTACCCTGGCTCTTCACTCTGCCCTGGTGCAGTTGCAGTTGGGGTAATTGAAGGGGTTAATGACAGATGAGTATTGACAGCTGTCATCAACCCCTAGATTGGTAATGTTGAGGCATCTATGATACCCTTACATTACTAATCCAGTGAGTAAATAATTAAAAAACACAGATTCAATGAAACATCCTTTATTGGAAATAAAACACACAGAGAACCTGCTGTCATCCATTTATGAAGCATAAATATACCCTCTCATGATTATCCACAGCGATGTCCGGGCATGGCTACATGCAGTGAGTTGAAACTACTAAAGCGTCCGCACACCTCAGCAGCTCACTCTCACTGACAGCCAGCTGTGACCAGTGATGACAGACAGTTCATTTGCATTCACAGTTGAGTTACCGTGGCATCAGCGCCAGTTGTTATGTTACCATGATGACCTCAGAGGAACTCTCTGATGTCACCACTCACAGCCATGATTCAGTTTGGGGCTTGAGTCACTCTGGGCGAGATACATGCCAGATTAGCATGAGTGTCGCATGCATCACCCTGCACAGCTGCTTCTAGGCAGAAGCTTGTGTGGCTCCCCAGGGTCCGTTGGCACAATATTGAGCTTGGAAGCAAGGAAAGGTACCCACCTCAGGCGAAACACACGCACTACACATTCCCAACTCCAGGCCAGAAGGGGGAGCTCTATGCATGAGTTCAGGGCAGGTCCCCTATAATTTCTGGTCTGGGGGCAGGATCAGGCAGTTCAGTTCCTAGGGGACTGTAGAAGACATCCTACGGTCGGGAGCCATGCTAGGCCTGTCCGAGGAAACTGACTAGCCAGCGTGAGGGACCCAAGGTGAAGGTTTGAGGGAAGTGAAGAAAATGTGTGGGAAGTGGAGCAGAGCCAGCTCGTCCCAGCACCTAGCACAGCATGTACACCGGACTCCAAGGTCGCAAGGGTCTTTATGCCCAGCAGCCAACACTGGAGTGCGGGTAATTCCAAGTTGCTCATCCACCACAAGGCCAGGAGACACAGCCGCATTCCATGGGTGGCATTATGACACAACTTTTTATTTTTGCTTTTATTTTATTTTTATACATTTTTCTAATTTGCCCTATTTACTGCTCACCCGACAAGGGGATCATGAACCAGGTGAATCCACCATGACATCTCGCAGTCCCAGATGACAACGAGATAGCCTGGTTCCGAGTATCGCACGGTCCCCGCCAGGGGTGAGACACTTGCATCTCCATAGAAATACATGCAACTGCAAGTTCCTGTCATAGCGATGTAGCTGTGCCAAATATGCTTCACTGGATATCATGCTATGTGGATTACCATCAGAGCTGGGTATGTTTGGGCTTAATAAATGGGTGAAAGTGGGTTGTCTGTGAGTTTTATTTACAATAAAGGATTTTTCTCTGTGTGTTTTATTTCCTATAAAGGATTTTTCTCTGTGTCTCTGTTTTATTAACTATTTACTCACTGGATTGGTAATGTGGGGGCATCATAGACTCCTCAACATTACCAATTCATGGGTTGATGACAGCTGAATACTCATCTTTCAGTAACCCCTTCTATTACCATGTTTGCCACCACACCAGGGCAGCAGGAAGAGCCAGGATGAAGCACCAGGATATGGTGGAAGTGACCTTAGACTCACTTCTGCACTAATCCGAACCTCCCACTCCCGCCTCAAAGACTTCTCCCGAGCTGCACCAATTCTCTGGAATGCTCTACCACAAGAAATTAGCTGTATCCACAACTTACATAGTTTCAGGCGATCCCTAAAAACACATCTTTTTAGGGCGGCCTATCATGATTCCTAGTCAGTCATCTAGACATAGTCTATCCGCCCCACCAGTCTCAAGTGGATCACAAATAATGTTTAGTGGCCACTTATGCTGCTCCTTTCTGATCCCCATCTCCTCAAGTTGACTATACCGTCACTGTAAATAATCACCTGTACTTTGTCACCCCCACCTCATTGTTAGATTGTAAGCTCTTATGAGCAGGACTATCATTATTTTGCTCTAATTATTGTATTATGCTTTGTATTGTATCATATTTTCTGATACCTGTTTCTTATGATTGTTAAGTATGATCTTCTGTATTGTAAAGCGCTGTGGAATATGTTGGCACTTTATAAATAAAGATTATTATTATTATATGGTGTTTCTAATTAATGCGCCACATTCTGGAGCAGCTGTGGGGTACTTTTCTTACTCTGTGGGGGAACAGCAATAATTACCGTATATACTCGCGTATAAGCCGAGTTTTTCAGCCCAAAAATTGGGCTGAAAAGTCCCCCCCCTCGGCTTATACGCGAGTCACTGTATACTGTATACACTGTATACAGTATACAGGCCGCCCGCCTCCATCAGTATACAGCCCCCCCCTTACTGCGGCAATCCTGTAAAAGAATACATTATTATACTTATCCCTGCCGCTGGCCCGCTGCCGCTGTCCCGCCGCTGCCATCGCGCTCCTCCGGCTTCATCTGGCTTCTTCTGGCTTCCTCCGGTGGGCGCAGACAATGACGTCATTGCCTGCGCCGACCAGAGGAGGAAGCTGGAAGACGCTGGATGAAGCCGTAGCAGCGCGATGGCGGAGGCGGGGCAGCGGCAGCGGCACAGCGGCAGGGATAAGTATAATAATGTATTCTTTTACAGGATTGCGGCAGTAAGGGGGGGGCCCGTATACTGATGGGGGGGCCTGTATATACCACTGGGGCTGCTGCTGTATACTACCAATGGGGCTGCTGCTGTATACTACCACTGGGGCTGCTGTATATACCTCTGGGGCTGCTGTATACTACCACTGGGGCTGCTGCTGTATATACCACTGGGGCTGCTGCTGTATACTACCACTGGGGCTGCTGTATATACCTCTGGGGCTGCTGTATACTACCACTGGGGCTGCTGTATATACCTCTGGGGCTTCTGTATACTACCACTGGGGCTGCTGCTGTATATACCACTGGGGCTGCTGTATATACCTCTGGGGCTGCTGTATACTACTACTGGGGCTGCTTCTGTATATACCACTGGGGCTGCTGCTGTGTACTACCACTGGGGCTGCTCTATATACCTCTGGGGCTGCTGTATACTACCACTGGGGCTGCTGCTGTATATACCACTGGGGCTGCTGTATATACCTCTGAGGCTGCTGTATACTACCACTGGGGCTGCTGTATATACCTCTGGGACTGCTGTATACTACCACTGGGGCTGCTGCTGTATATACCACTGGGGCTGCTGTATATACCTCTGGGGCTGCTGTATACTACTACTGGGGCTGCTGCTGTATATACCACTGGGGCTGCTGCTGTATACTACAACTGGGGCTGCTGTATATACCTCTGGGGCTGCTGTATACTACCATTGGGGAGGCTGCTGTATACCACACTGCTGGGGGCTGTATACTTGTGCTGGGG
Organism: Allobates femoralis; assembly: GCA_033576535.1. NCBI lineage: Eukaryota > Metazoa > Chordata > Amphibia > Anura > Aromobatidae > Allobates > Allobates femoralis. The sequence continues at coordinate 717,284,470 of JARQOC010000003.1, forward strand.
TCCACCCTCGGCTTATACACGAGTCAATAGGTTTTCCCAGGTTTTGGGGGCAAAAGTAGGAGGGTCGGCTTATACATGAGTCGGCTTATACACGAGTATATACGGTAAGTGTCCCCTGGGTAAGAATACCAACCCCCACTCATGAGCTTTATCTTAGCTGGTATCAAGATTGGGGTATGGGGCCACACACCAATTTTTTTACATATACTTATTTATTTTTACAGTAATCTTACATCAGTTTGGTTGCCATACTGGCAACTAATCACAGATGCCAGCTGAGAGGGTGGGCGAGGCTAAGTCTGACTTTAATCAATCAAGGGGGAAGCATTCGACATGTCTGAGGTTCATGAGCAGGCCCAGAAGCAGGGTGACAGTGGCACTAAAGCTTGGTAAGCAATAATCTAGGAAGCCAATGTCTGTGCCAAAACAGAGGGGCGCCACTGTAAAACAGTTTGGGCTGTGCTTGGCAGCTTTTGGGCCCCTTTGAAAGTGTTTTCTATGCCCTTGATTTTGCCTCCCATTGATTTGAATGGAGTTCGGAAGTTCAGCGAATTGTTCGCCAATCTATTCATCTAATGTATAAAGCTGAATGTGTGTATGTACGTCCGGGATTGGCATCTACACCGTCGCAACCAAACAATTTTGGCCCTATCTACATAATGGAGAGAAAGTGACAGTCACCAGTTGACAGTTGTGAATGAGAGGGGCTTACTGACAGCACCAAAGACTAACAGCATATACCAGCATATATTCACTAAGTTGGGGCCCTGATATGGAATATTCACCACGCATGGGGACATGTATACACACCACATGCACACAAAGAGTAACAGCTAAGGTGGAGCCCCAACATTGGATACTCAGCCACGCACCCGAACACAAACACACACACCACAAAGAGACACACACAACACAGAGACACACACCACACAGACACCATCCCCACAGGGACACACACACATACACACCCTATAGGGACACATGCACTCACCCCACAGGGACACACACACCACAGGGACATACACACATACACACCTCACAGGGACACAGAGACACAACACACACCCCACAGGAACACACAGACCTCATAGGGATGGACAAACACCACAGAGACACCCCTCCCCCCCAAAGGATACACACCACAGAGACCTCCCCACAGGGACACACGCACACCACTGGGACACACACACACCCCAGGGACAAACACACCCCAGGGACACACACACCACACAGACAGACACAGATGTGCACACATCCCCTCACACAACTCACCTCATACATCTGGTATCTTTAATTTCCAAAAATAAACATCTGATTAAAAACAGCCAATGTGCAACACATGTGCCATATAGGGAATTAAGGCAAATGTCAGTCACATGAGCTGTCTTTTATGTGTATGTGTGAGGTAACATATACTGCCCGGCCAGGGGGAGGGTTTACTGTTGGCTGGAGATTTATTAGGCTGCCTATAGCAACCTATCACAGCTCAGCTTCTATTTTCCTACAGGTCATTAATATGACATATTCAAATTCTATTTTGTTATAGCTAACAGCAGTTATTTATTAACCCGGGCGTAGCCGGGTAGTACAGCTAGTTGAACATATATGCCTGTTTGGCACCCAAACTGAACTCGAACTTCAAAAGGTTTGCTTATCTGTAATTGTGAGGATTGCAGAGGAACTAAAGTTTTTCTGATTGTGAATTGAACTGTAATTCTGTCATTGTTTCATCGGTAACACAAAGGCTCTCTCAGCCCACTGTTCAGAAATTGTAAATGTAGACAGTCTCTTCTTTTTTGATAGACAGAACTGCAGAATGAAGAACAGCAGGGAAATGGAACATCTAGCAGATTGCAGCAATTATTACTATGCTTTAATTCACCCTCATTGATCCCACTGGGAGATGAAACAAAGGCATCTAAATCTTTTAGTTACAGTTTGATGCCTATTATGTCACATAACAGAAAAGTCTTGTGATTTATTGGTGCCTAGATTTAAATTGCTAGCAATTTTGAATGTAGTAGGGGTTCATCTCTGTTCAGTATTTATTGTGCTAGAAAAAAAGCTTCTAGAAAATATGTAGTAATTAGGCTTGTTTATTAAGTCAAAAGAAATACATTTTATTGTGGAATTGTATAAATAAAATGTGCAATCAATGAGTGCTAAAAATTGTTTTACATTACTATCACTGGTCTCTTATGACCAGGGCCAAAACAAGGGTGAGTAGGCGCAGGGCTATAACTGTGGTGAGGGGGGAGTTATGGGGTCAGTGGGGTATTTATCTAGGTGCATCTAACATGAGATGCCATCAGACCACCTGAGGTGGTCGTCTGAGATTTCTGCCCTTAGCTGCACTTTTCCGCCCCCAGTATTAAGATTCGGCCATTCTTGACCCTAATGTCAAACTGATAACCAGCTCAGAGATGTGTTTTTCTGCAGGCTCCTAATAAGTGAAATTGAAGCCCTGTCTGACATGGATTTCATGCTCTTTTGGTGCACTTTTGGCACAAAATCGACACAAAACTGCATGCATTTTGTTCAAAGTGTTCATCTGCATCTCCTGGCCAAAATAACCACCAAAACAAAATGTGTTTGGCTGCGGATTTCATAATTTTTTTTTTTGTGCATTGTGTTAAATGTGTTCATCTGAATCTCCTGGCCCAAAAAAGGACCAAAACTGCAACACAGTTAAGCCCTTTTTATAAAATTATTCCTTGAAATAATTTTTAAAAAATTACGTGGGGCTTTGCCATATTTTTGCATGCCAGCCAGGTACAGCAGGCAGGTATGGGCTGCCCCTTCCCCCAGCTGCCTATTTTTACCTGGCTGGAAACCAAAAATATAGGGAAGCCCTTTTTTTAATTATTTCATGAATTTCATATTTTTGGTTTCAAGAAAGGTACAACTAGGCAGCTGGGGTTTAAATCCTCAGCACAGGGTGGCCAAGCTTTCTGCCCCCCCCTCTCCCCACTCTGAATTGCAGCCCGCATCTGTCCCAGAAAAAGGTACATTCATAGAAACTCCTTTTTCTGGCACTGTACCCTGAGTTTTCCAGTGGCCCTGGTGGTGGTGGCACACTGGACAATAAAAGTGTTAATGCTAGCTTTGCATTGGCAGCTGGCACTAAGCCCAAAATCCGTAGTGTCAGGCCAATATTGGACCCACCCCCTATGAATCTATGAGTAAGCAGTAAAAAATCACAACTACCGAAAAAAAAAACATTTAGAAATTAAACAAGACAACCCTGTTTCCCATCTTTAATTAACAAAGAAAAGCCCTCCCACCGTCATAATTCACAGGCAACATCTTCAGCTCTGCTGCATATCTCTGTGAGCAGATGCCCATTCTCCGTGACAGTATCTGTGATTTGCTTTTGGGACCCTCTGCAGTGAATATCTAGGAAGTTAATGAGCTGCACTGGAAGTAGACGCAGTGAGGCGGTGGAACGTGGTAAGTATAATGGTACCTTTACACGCCGCCACTGCAGGATGGACACAACCCGCTACAGGCTACAAATGTAGCTTGTCGCGCCAATATCGCCCGTAGTAGCGGCGTCTGAAGACGGGACGACACAGCCGGCTACAGATACATCTGTATCCGTGCACTGCCCATAAACAGATGGCAACAAAGCCGATTGTAGCGAGCTGTATCGGCGTGTAAAGAAGGAACAGAAGGGTTGTTCCTACACCATGCTATGTAGCTGGGGCGTGACACAGGGTCCGGGTTTCCGTGCCCCCTTCAGCGATCATTGGAGGAAGCTTTTGCGTTGCGATTGGTTGTCGCCGCACAGGGCGGCATATTTAAGGAGCTGACGAGTCACATTACACAATTGCTCGAGCGTCAAGTATTAATCAGCCTCCTGCGATGCCTGGCCAATCATGGTATTATTGCTTTGTCCTATCAGAGTACGGACATCTCGTAATCCACAATTGTGGCACGCCTATGTGCTGTCCCTGCTGCACCAGGTACGCCCATAGTAGCTGGTTATAGCGGTGTGTAAATGAGCTACAGATGGCTACTTGAGACACCCGGCGATGTATCTAGCTGTAGATGTAGCGTAGCGTAGCGCACCTTGTGGCGGCGTGTAAAGGAGGTGCGTTTACCGTTTGTAACCGTTTGAACGTGCTCGTGCTCGTGCACGTGAAGTATCAGTTGGGATCCATCCTGTTGTGGCGGCGTGTAAAGGTACCATAATGCTGTTTAATGACTAGTTTCTTTATTTTTACAGCACTCCAGCCCCCAAACCCAAACCTGAACTTTAATACGGACTTCCCAGGAAAGTCTGTGCTCAGGATTTGTGCCCGAACACTAGGTGTTCTTTACGGTCTCCGAACTTTACAGTTTGGGTTCACCCATCATTAGTCATCATCCATCTTCTCCCTGACATCTGAGCCTCATCTCATCAATGTACTGCAAATAAACAAGTTAAAATAGAACCATCACATCATCCTTCCTGGACAATATTAGTGTGGCTGGTAATACATGGGGAAAGCGGGTAGCAAGTTAGCTATCTACCACTGCTTGTACAGAGACCGTGCTCAAATCCTTCAGACACATCTCACACATGTGCATCGGTGGCAGAATATGTAGCATGTGCTTCTATGGAGCTGAAAACACTAAATATTAAATTTAATAGTGGGGGCTGGTATTTGAGGACACAGTATTGAGAGCATGGGTGAAGACACAGTATGAGGAGCATGGATGCAGAAATAGTATGTCAAGCATGAATGCAGACACAGTATGAAGAGATAGGGAGGGAATTTAAGCACACAGTAGCTAGGAAAGAGAGAAAGTATTAAGATACAGTATTAAAAGCAAGGGGTGATGGTTGCATTGAGAAAAAGGAGGCATGGAATTTTAGGACACAGTGTACACAGTGTTGGGAGTTTCGTTGTAAACACAGTATGAGAAGTGAGGAGGTGTTACGCTGTGACTACCTGGGCTCCTTCAGACACCAGAGAAACCTCGAGTGCAATCATACACAAGGGAACAAAGGGGACTTAATAACAATGGTGGACTCTGATGGTAGGGAGCGGGGGATAGCATACCTCCTGTACACAGCTGAGGTTGTACCCTGAACTTCCTATCAACCCTATACATGCTCTTTCACCCCGTCAGCGAGCATCATACCTAGCCCTCAGTAGCCCTGAGAGAGATGGCCGGTAGGAGTCCTAGTCCCACTGCTGCACTAATAAAACACTAGGGAAAGAAGACAAACAGGGGGATAATGATAAGGACATACATAAATCTTCACGAGGACATTAAGACATCAGGACTAGAGCCTGCAAAACTTCCAACAACTGATCTACATGGTATCAAGAGCTCCAGCTGCAGCACAACCTTCCTCCTGTGTGGCAAGTAAGGGAATGCAGATTTTCTATAACTGGAACCCTCTGCTGGTACAATGGACTATGTAAAGGTGATGGATGTGGACACCAACGAGAAGTACAATATTAGAAGCTGTTGCAGCAAAACTGGCATAAACCCTTGCAGTATAAGATGAAAGATGAGAGAAAAACAAGTTTAATATGAAGATTCTCACCAAGAAAATGAGGCTCAGGTCCAAAACCTATCATAAATCTCAGAAGTAAAAGAGATCATCGTGACAGTACCTCCCTTTAACAAGGGGCATCTGGACCATCAAGATCGGATTTGTCTGGATAACACGTACGAAAGGAAAGCCGTAAACCACCTGCATTCACTTCCGTTACCGCCTGCCCCTCAAGGTTACCCTGTGCAGCAAGGTAATGATGGCACAAACATTGGCTCTTGAGACAGAACACATCTCCCAGCCACGACCTGTGACAAACATAATAGGTGTTAAGTACTTGGGGTAGCTCTAGCTGATTGACAGAAGGGTTAATGATGTCCATTACATGATACGGACCTACATACCTAGAGCCCAAGTCCCCAGAAGCTCTCTCCTACTTGATGGTTCTAGTGGACACACACATGTAGTCATTCACACACTGGTCCAAACCTGAACGTTTATTACCATGCATGATCTTTTAGAACGAGAAAATCCCCTTGAAGGACCGACAACCAAAGCATCACCCTGGAACTTGGAGAAGCATAAGAATGTATTATGGGGAGCAATGGGGGGTATTTATGAGGAAACAAAAGGAGGAAAAGGATAGGATAAGTGCAGACACAGTATGGAGAGCGAAAAGGGGGTATGGGTACATACACATTATGGTGAGTGAGGGACAATGTATGAGGAAACAGTTTGAGGATATAGGGGGATGGGTGTAGACATACTATAGAAAACAAAGGGGGAATTTGAGGACACAGTTTAGGGAGTGAGGGGAAATGTATGGGGAAAGAATATGAGAAGTGAGAGGAGAAAATATAAGCAAAGTATGAGGAACAAGGGGTATGGATGCAGATGACCCGCCCTAGGCAGTGGGATACCTGTTTCCAGGCATTGATTTACTGGGGGTGTGCCACGGTGCCTGTTGCCGGTTCCATGGCCATGGTGTGCGCTGAAAAGGGGAACAGTTTATAGAAATAGTGTTTTGTGACGCCACCTTCGGTTCCGATAATGGTACTGGTGCTTCGGGACAGTCCTCTGGGGTGATGGTGAAGCAGCAAGGTGGTTCCCTGAGACAGTAGTGGATGATGGGAGTTGTGAAACAGTCTATGAAAGGAGTAGGATCAGGGGCCGAAATAACAATCACACATACAGAGTTGTTGTTTTGTACCGTTACTGATGTTGCCATTAGTGATGGGCGAATCTACTCGTTAGGACTCGTTACTCTGCAAGTAGTAAGAAACTCGCAGGAGTCGGTACTCTGCGAGTTTCTAAGCGATTACTCGCACAGTAACGAGTCCAATGCAAATCAATGGCAATCCTAGTTTTGTCAGAGTTTGCATTCAGTATGTTTCTCAGTCGCTAAACTCGCTATCACATCGCTGTCTATGTAGCTGGATTGTCCCCAAATCGTTTAAACACTAGCACCGGTTCACGGATACCCGCTGTCAGCAGCGAGTCTAGGGCTGAGCGAGTCTACGACTCCTGTATACTGTATTCGGGACTCGCTGAATACAGAATATGTTAATGTTCCGAGACAGTCTAGCATGTTAGCAACCTAGCATGTTAGGTCAGAAGAACTGTGAAGATGGACAAGCATGTTAGCCAATCATATTCAGTAATATTAATAATAATAATAATAATAATGCTTTATTTATATAGCGCCACATATCGCGAGCGCTTTACAATGTAGGTGTGGCATTACTATGATTGGCTGCTGTCCATCGTGATGCCTATGTCATGTATGACAGGCAAGGCTGTATATAAGGCTTGCCCCCACCATTTTGGGCACATTCCTGTGACGATCTGAGCTAGTGCAGGGCGACTAGGGAGATTTGGAGCAGATCAGAGATAGGGAGTGTCAGTGAGTGTAGGAAAATCACCTCAAATTCCTCACATATAACCAAAACAGCTCTTCTGAGAGCTACCAGGACGGAGGAGTGCTGTGTACAGCACTGTAGGCAGGGAGACAGGCAGGCAGGAGCAGCCTTACAGTGCATACAGCACCGACCTTCCGTCCGACGTAGTCGCAAACACGGTGTCAGCTCTGCTACATCCCTCTAAATAGAATTTTTTTTAATTTTTTATATTCTTTAAAAGCCGGCGGCTTTTTGCGTTGGCTTTTAAAGAATAAAATGGGGAATTGCAGGTTTTTCCTCTGCTGCCATCCCCTTATAGGGTCCAGCAGCAGAGGAATCGCTGCAATGCCCATTCATTAACATTGGAATCGCTAGACTCGCAACGAGTGGCGAGTATCTGACTCGGACTCGTTAGAGTCTAGCGATTCCGAGTAGTTTAGGATTCGCCCATCCCTAGTTGCCATTCAAGGTTAAGTCCAGGGTACAGTCTGGGTAGGCTAGGAGCAGTTCAGGATCTCCATATCCAATGAGTTATGAGACCTCTCTTTTACACTGTGTGTGTGCCTTGGTCTTGGGCTGTCTGAAGCTAGCCTTGACGCACTCCTGTAGTGCTCACTTCTATGGCAGGCTGTGCAAGCTCTGCTGCGGGCACCGCTTTATCCACTGCGGTCCCGGGCTCTGCTAGGTGGCTGTGCCCCAGGTGCTGCACCAAGAGACTTGAAGCCTCCCTGGTCTCCGGTCTTTACTGCTGGGCTGACTGGACTCGTGCAGTCTCGGACTCCAGTGTGCGGGCTGTTGACGTAGCTTTTCTGGGGCGAACCGGTTCGACTTTGTTCCCCCTGACTACTTGCCTTGCCTTTGACCCTCACTCTTGGGTCCCTCACACTGGCTACACTTCCCCTGTGGCACGAACCTAGCGTGGCTCCGTTGACCAGGTGTCTTCCTCAGTACTGATCCATACTGAACTGCCTAACTCCTCCCCCGGGCCTGAATTTATAGGGGACCTTGCCTGAAGTTGGCAAGTATAGCTCCCCTTCAGGTCTGGGGTGGAAGGTGTTGTGTGTAAGTTTACCTGATGTGGAAATCCTTCCCTGGTCCAGGTGTTCCTGTGGAAACCGAACCGTGGAGTGGGGTGCGACACAGACATAGTGGGGGGAGATGGGGAAAGAGTGAGGAGACAGTATAGGAAGCAAAGGGGGGAAATATGTCAGGAGAAAGTATGGTCAACAGAAGTGATGTGTGAAGAGAAAATATAAGGGTGAGAAGAAACATGTGAAAAGACTATAAAAGGGAATACTGTGAAGAGACAGTATGAGAGGAGTAAATAGTCAGGTCAGAGCTCAACCGCATTGCTCTAGATGACCAGGGTTGAACCTGACTGTGACATCACCCCGCTCACAGCAGTAGCTGAAAATCAGTCAGTTTCCAGTCCCGCCGTGATAGAACACTGCAGAGGATATTGTGGCTGGTTTTTGTGGGAGTAATAAAGATAGAAATGAGGAAAGTAATTGTGTTTTTTTTTGTGAATACATTTTTTTTATGGTGTGGTTTATTTTTTACTATTTACTTGGAGGTTCCTAATGCTGGCTCTAACATTTGCCCGACGTTATGAACCTTCGACTTATTATCACCAGTTTATTTCTGTCATGCCGAGGCAGGCGCAGGGAGGTTAGTGGACCCACTAGACCACAGAAGACACTGTGGAAGCTGAACCCATAGAGCCAGCCGGACTAGGATGTCAGATAAATTGCAAGAATTTATTAAAGTTTCAGACAGGAGAATCCACAAGGGAGAACCCCCTGGGCTGAAACACCGAATTCCCCCAAGGGAGCACCAGCGAATGAACCCCTGTATAGGGATTGACCTGTAACAACCATGGTGGCTCAAGTGCAACAGCTTCGATACCAAAGGGTCAGACCCAAGGGGAACAGAGACACAGAGGGGGGAGGAATGAGAGGTACAAGGAACCGGATAAGGAGTATGAGTGGAGGGACTGGTACAGCCAGAGGAATTAAGCAGAAGCACGGGACTGTGTCACAAGGAATTGGTCCAGATGGTCCGGAAAGTGCTGCAGGGTAGATGGTAGGAAGACAGGACACCAGCACTAAGAGAAAACACTCAGCATTAATACAGAGGCAAAATAAAGCTAATGCAAGCATGCGCTGATCCGGGACCTGAGCACAGCAACTTAGCACTAATGCACAAAGTTGCCCAGGCACCACCCAAAGGAACTGAGGACCTTAAATAGACGCAAATCTCTCAGCAATTGGCTGAGAGGTGATTACTGAAAAAGGGTGCGCTGGCCCTTTAAATGATTTGACAGTGGTGCGCGCACGCCCTAAGCTCACTCCCTCGCAACCCGGAAGTGAGAGGAGGCAGATGAGATATGTCAGGAAGGAGAAGCAGCCTGGAGGGACATTGCGGGAGCGTGGACCGGGTGAGTAAGCAAGCGCAGGACAGGGAAATGATTGCAACCAGAAGGAACCCGGTCTCCTTGTATCCTGGATATGGGTCCTTCTTTCAGGGACATTACAATTTCTATTGTTTTATTGAGTTTAGAGTACAAAAAATATGGACCAGAATGACCACAACAGCTGAACATTGATTGATTTAAAATTATTTTTACTTACTCCAATAGCATTTGGTAACTATTCTGCTGTACGTTACAGACATTATCATCACTGTTTCTGTTAGGGCTCACAATCCAAACTCCCTAAGGCCTCGCTCACATGAGAGTATGAATATGATGATTGCAATAAGAGGAAATCTCACATTGCACTCAGACTAATGTTATTCATTGAGGCAAAGTAGATCTACAATTTTTTTCTCATGCCAATTTGACATCAGAAAACAATCGCAGCATGCTGTGTGTGATTCTGCAAACCAGATTGTGTGCACCCATATAGATCAAAGGTTGCATGTGACAAATCGACATCCAAGTTCCATACAATATACTCAGAGACAGGCAATTAATCTCTTCTTCTCTTCACCTGTGCTCCCAATCTCACATGCAAGATTGCTGTAGCATGACACTTGGTGCACGCTTGCAGCATTGATTGAGCTGAGTCTCATCAGCATTTTGCATCCAATTATCTTGCATCGGATGCTATACGCTTGTGTGAATGCACGTTAACAGTAGATCTTTGGAGTATTGAACGAAACCCACACACACAGGAGGAGAACATACTAACTTCTTGCAGATGTTGTCCTTTGTGGGATTTGAGCTCAGGATCCACCAACAGTGCTAACCTCTTGGCCACTCTGCCGCCCGTTTCCACTTTTGGGTTATTCCCTAAGGAACATTAAAAACAAAATCCGTGATTGCTAGCAACTGATTGTATAACAGTTACTGCATTAAACTGGCAAAACATATATGAACTCAAAAGTATGTTCATAGACGGTGCTATCTGTCAGTAAGGTCCATGCAGGTGAACTTTGACTACGCCAAGTAGACTGAGACACACCTCCTGTCTCTTTATTGGTCCAGCCCCTCTCCCTTTGCTTCTTTACCTCATATGATTGGCTGCTGTGTATAAGGATAATCGTATCTCAACATTATAAAATCAGTACAAAAGGAGCTGAATTCCATTGCAGCAATGGATATAAAGTGCAGATTACTAGTGAGAAGATGAACATCAGACAACTGTCACATAAATGTAGAGGGATCTGCGACTTCATATGGGGACCCTGGAGAGTTGTTTTAATATAGTTCTTTATGAACTCTATTGATCTCTAGGAACAGGCAGTTATGAAGAGCAGCATAAAACACATGCCAAATCCATCTGCTAACTGAAAATTAATTCCCTGTTGTACCTCAGTGAAAATTACACAATAACTATATAAAATAAAGTTACCTTCAAGTTTTAACATTTTTAGACTTTCTTGATGTTCAATATAGGATCTGGTAAGGGTTCTTCCATTTCTTCCAAAAAAGGACGGTACCATAGTGGTACATGTACTAGGGTTGTTGCACCTGCTTTTCTTGGTGTACTTTGCACCAAAATGACCTTATTACTCAATATTGTGTAACTTTTAAACTGTACAAGCTTACAGCTGGAAAGGCGTAAAGAAAATGTATCATCAGAAAATGACCAATTGTTTAAATCAGGTTTTTATTACATAATTCTTTTTACATTTGGCAATGTATATTTTTTCCATATCACTATCTGTTTGACAAAAAATGGATAAAGCTTGCCATTTTCTGACAGCACTATTTTAAACCAATACTTGCTGTTCTGTACAGATAACATTGATAACACTGATGACACAGAATCCACCATCCACAATAGGTGAGGTAACAGCTGTCCATGCCCCTGATCCCTTCACAATGATCTTTGAACATGCTCAATATACAGGGTGGGGCATTTATATGGATGCACCTAAATAAAATGGGAATGGTTGGTGATATCAACTTCCTGTTTGTGGTACATTGATATATGGGAGGGGGAAAGCTTTTCCAGATGGGTGGTGACCATGTTGGCCATTGTGAAGTTGGCCATTTTGGATCCAACTTTATTTTTTTCAATGGGAAGAGGGTCATGTGACACATCAAACGTATTGAGAATTTCATAAGAAAAACAATGGTGTGCTTGGTTTTAAGAAACATTATTCTTTCATGAGTTATTTACAAGTTTGACTACTTATAAAATGTGTTCAAAGTGCTGCCTAATGTGTTGGATTGTTAATGCAACCCTCTTTTCCCACTCTTGACACACTGGTAGCAACACCACAGAAGAAATGCTAGCAAGGCTTCCAGTATCTGTTGTTTTAGATTTTGCACATCTTGTATCTTCACAGCCTTCAGATGAGTGATGAGGCAAATTATTTTGTGAATGGTGAAATTAACCAAAACCACCGCTATTGGTCTGACACTAACCCACAGTGGATAGACCTGTCCAAGACTGTTGGAACACAAAAATTGATGGTATGGTGTGGTATATGGGGTACAGAGATACCTTAGTAGTGCCATACTTCATCAATGGAAAGCTCAATGCTGCTGGATATCTGAAATTGCTACATGCATTGCTACATGAAAGGTATCTGAAACTGCTCCTTTGCCCCTATTCCACTGCCATCCTCTGCTTCTCCCCCCTCTTTTGAGGTCCATTCTGTCCACTTCTTCTCTCTGCAACCTTCAGCTGGCTATCATTTATCACCTCCCTGGATCTACCACCTCTTTCCTTGACCATTTCACCAACTGGCTACTTCACTTCCTTTCTGCGGACATACCCACTATCATCATGGGCGATTTTAGCATCCCCATTGACACTTCCAACCCAGCCACATCTAAACTCCTTTCACTGACTATCTCCTTTGGGCTCTCTCAATGGTCCTCCTCTGCCAATCATAAAGGTGGCCACACGCTGGACCTCATCTTCACCCACCTATATTCTCTCACTAACCTCACAAACTCACCCCTCCCCCAGTCCGACCACAATCTACTGACTTTCTCCTCCCCTACTAAACTACTCCCACTCCTCAAACTCACTAATCCTCGCAGAAACTGAAAAAAACATTGGTTTTACTTCATTCTCAGAATCCCTTCTCCCTCTTGCCGACATAGCTTCTCTACATGACACAGATGCTGCCACCACCCTATATAACACCACAATAACTACTGCCCTTGACTGGCCGCCCCCCTCACATACAACACTCCTCGCACAAATAGGTAACCCTGGCACAGCACCCTCACTAAAGACCTGAGACGGGCCTCCAGGGTTGCTGAGAGGAGATGGAAGAAATCTCATTCCACTGAGCACTTCGCTATGTTCAAGCGGTCCATCACTAACTTCAAGTCCACACTCACTGCCACAAAACAAGCCTTCTTCTCATCCCTAATAACCTCCATGTCTCACAATCCCAAACAGCTTTTTAAAACTTTGAATTCTCTACTCCATCCGCCTGGTCCTCCTCCCCCTCCTCTTATTTCTGCCAAAGACTTTGCCTCTTTCTTCAAACAGAAGCTCAATAAAATCAGAGACAGCTTTGACCCACTGTCCCCACAGCTTCTCCTCACAACTACACTGCTCTCTCCTTCCATAGGCTGCTTCACTACCATGATAGAAGATCAGCTCTCCTCCCTTCTTTCAAATTCACACCTCACCACCAGTACCCATGACCGCTCCCATCCCACCTCATTCTCAGCCTCACCTCAGTCTTCATCCCAACCCTAGCCCATCTCTTCAACTTATCACTTACTACTGGTGTCTTCCCCTCATCCTTCAAACATGATGCACTGACCACACCCATCCTAAAAAAGCCCTCCTTTGACCCATCCTCTGTTTCTAGCTATCGCTTCATATCACTTCTTCCCTTTGCCTCAAAACTACTGGAACACCACGTCCACCTCAAGCTGTCCTCCCACCTCTCCTCCTCCTCGCTCTTTGACCGCCTACAATCTGGCTTGCGACTGCATCACCACCAAAACAGCCTTAACCAAAGTTACAAATAAGCTATTAACCCCCAAGAGCAAACGACACCACTCTGCACCTTTAATTCTTCTCCTCCTTGACCTATCTTCCGTCGTCGACAAAGTAGACCATTCCCTCCTGCTACAGATTGTGGAATCTCTTGGTATCACTGACTTGGCCTTCTCCTTCATATCTAACAGACTGGACATACAGGGTCAACCTCTCCCACACCACCTCTTCACCCTACCCCCTATCTGTCAGTGTACCCAATGCTCAGTTCTTGGTCTCCTACTTTTCCTCATCTACACCCTCGGCTTGGGTCAGCTCAATGAATCCCTCGATCTGCAGTATCATCTCTACGCTGATGACACTCAGATCTTTCTCTCTGGACCCGACATCATCTCCTTACTATTCAAAATTCCGTAATGTCTGTCTGCTATTTCATCCTTCTTTACTGCTGGCTTTCTGAAACTGAACATGGACAATACAGAATTCATAAATCTTTCCCCCATCCCACTCCCACCACCTGATCTATCCATCACTTTCCCCAGTCCCCACACTCGTACTTCGGGGTAATCCTCGACTCTGCCCTCTCCTTCAAGCCACATATCCAAGCCCTTGCCACCTCCTGCCAACTCAAACTCAAAGATATTTCCCAAATCCATTAATTCCTCTACCTTGACACTGCAAAAACACTTGTCTATGCCCTTATCATCTCCCGCCTCGACTATTGCAACCTCCTACTTGCTGGCCTCCCCTCTAAAATCTCTCATGCATCACTACAATCTATCCTATACTCTGCTGCCCGACTAATCCACCTGTCTTCCCGCTATTCCCCAGCCTCTACTCTCTGACAAACCTTCACTGGCTTCCCATCTCTCAGAGGCCCCAGTTTTAAACCCTTACTCTGGACATACAAAGCCGTTCATAATCTGTCTCCTCCTACATCTGCAACATGAACTCCCGATATCTTCCCTCACGCAACCTGCAATCCACTCACAATCTCCTCCTTTACTCCCCTCATCTCTTCTTACCACAACTGCATACAAGACTTCTCCGTGCATCCGCGATACTCTGGAACTCTCTGCCCCAACATATCAGACTCTCACCTACTCTGGAAACCTTCAAAAGAAACCTGAAGACTCACCTCTTCCGACATGCCTACAACCTGCAGTGAGCCTCAGTCCACCTAATCACCACATGACCAACTTTACCCTCTCCTACTGTATCCCCACCCATCCCCTCATAGATTATGAGTTCGCGGACAGTGTCCTCTATTCTACTGTACCTGTGTGCCTTATATTGTCCATGTTTATTGTACTTGTTTGTGTATACCCTCTACACATTTAAAGTGCAATAAAATTAATGCCGCTATAATAATTATAAATAATAATAATAATGGACAGCACTTTGAACATATTTTATAAGTGGACGTAAACGTGTAAATAACTCATGAAAGACTAAATTATGTTAAAACCAAGCACACCATTCTATTTTTTATGAAATTCTCAATACGTTTGATGTGTCACATGACACTCTTCCCATTGAAAAAATTAAAGTTGGATCCAACTTCAAAATGGCCACCATGGTCACCACCCATCTGGAAAAGTTTTCCCCCCTCCCATATACTAATGTGCCGCAAACAGGAAGTTGATATCACCTACCATTACCATTTTATTTAGGTGCATCCATATAAATGCCCCACCCTATAGAATATATTGTCTGAGTAGATCTGCTTTCACTAATGTACATGAGAATTTCCTGAAACAACAAGCAGTAGAAGTCTAAAATAGCTCCAGTGGTCAGTGTGAAAATTTCAAGAATTGTAATACTTTTTTAATACATTCCTCAATATTAAAGTTGCAACCAAGAAGTCATTCAATTATGGATCAATAAACATGTTTATTATATGCAAATGATGAAAAATGGAAACAACATTTTCAAAGAATCTTGACTTATGCAGCATTGAGTATGAGCATCAAGCACAGAAATATATGCACTTACACGCCTTGTCATGCTCTCAATGAGATTAATAATGGTTGTATAAAGAATGTTCTGCCACACTAAATGTACTTGGAAAATAAACTATTAAGATTCACTGCCGGCAGCACTGTCTGCAATCGCTGATCAATGACATCCCAGATGTGCTCGGTAGAAGACAAATCCAGAAATGCCAAAGGCCATGGAAACATGTTTAGGTCATGCAGACTGCTCACAATAGTACGTAAAAACGTGTTGAAAAGTAGCCCCAGAGAAACTTTAGAAAAATACACATAACCACTGGTTCCAATGTAACACTGAGCTGTTAGTGTACCTGAATGAAGAATATGAGTGAGTGCCCATGACCATGATGCGCACTTTGGATGCAGCAGATTTTCATGGTGTCCAAAATGCTGCATTCTGTGTACAAGCACAGTAGATGGATTTATAGAATTCCCATGCCCAGGGCGTAACTACAATAGGTGCAGGGGTTGCGATCGCACCCAGGCCCTCAGCTTAGGGGGGCGGCAAAAGTCCCTTTGGCCTATAGAAAAAGACTAATACTATTAAAGATTTCCAATAATTGGGGGCCCAGTTGGAGCCTTTGCATCGGGGCACCTGGGCCTGAAGTTACGCCACTACCCATGCCCATGTCTTCTTTTTCTGAAATATAAACTGACATGCGTCATGGGCCTTCTTAAACACCTCATGCATGTCAATATATATAGCTTGCCAGAGAACTCCAGTGTTCTATGGTACGAGCTGCTACTAACTCCTCGCTGGGCACGGATGCTCGTGTGCCAATGACAGTATAAACATTTCGCCACGGCAAGAAGAAGAGACCAACGCTGTCGCATGTAAGAAACGCAGCCCTTGGGGCTGTGTACCGGTCTGTGGGTTGCTACTGAGCCTTTTCAAGGTGTGTCCCCCATCCGAGCCACAGGCTGTCCAGGGCTGTTGTACATGTTATTGTAAAGGGACTGCTTCCCATCATACACAATCTGGCTTGATTAATTTGCTTAATCCAGTGGGCAACTTACCACTGGGGCGAATATTCTCTTCATACTACCAGGGGGAATACTACATGGCGACTCCACTGGGTGATGGGTTTCATGCATTTCCTGCAAAAGCCTATCCATACTAAGCGGGGTCCTGAAATGGCCTTATATAAGTTGTTTTATAAAATGTGTTGGGCTCTAATTGGGCTTCCATAATTGCTCGCAATAACTTCTATAAAATTGCAATAGTTATGGTCTCCGGATCGTATTTTGTGATATACATAATGGGATGATTACACACTCCTATACCTGTCTGGTACCCAAAGATCAATATTGATGGAAAGAGGGATAAATTTATGATGGTTGCAAAATACAAAATATATAAAATAAATTTATTTACCATAAAATATATTGTTTTTAAAATTGGGAGTCAATTTCTTCTTTTAATAATTTTCATAATTCTATTGTCACAAATATTAGTTATTGACCAAATCTGTGCCATGATAATATGATTTATTATATACATTTACAAATTTCAGTTTTGATTAATTTTGTTCCAAAAAATTTGTGCACAAAATAAATTGTATATGTATCAAATTTGTGCAAAAATTGGGTTACATTGGCACAGCGTAACACATTATTCCACACCAATTTGGGACAAGCCTTGCCCATTTGATTGGCAAAGTGGTAAAATCTCTAAAATATATAATAAATATGCAGCAAATGAAAAACATTTTTTTGCGAATTCCACCGGAATTCTGGCACATTTATCTTGAAAATCTTCTGCAAAGTTTTTAAAATAGGTTGTTTAATGATAGAACAAAATAATCAGTCATGACACTTTTCTTTTTTTCAGATTGAAAGTAGCATTGGCTCTAGTGTAGTCATAATTTGCTATTTATCATTGTTGTATGTTACATTTTTTCCATATATTAAAGAATATGTATTACTTTGGAGATCTTGGGGAATATCTATTCTCCTTATAGAAATCAATCTGCCTGCCAGCAGTGAGGAGACTTATAGCCTCTTGGAAATATACAAATTGTCACTTCAGTGAGGAAATAGACAAACTCTAATGACACCTAATAAAGGTAGCAATCCTAAAAGTCATAATTGACTCTTTAACAAGATCTTTCATATGACTTAAGATTTGTGCCAGATCAGAACCCCAATCTTCAGATGCTGCATTTCAGGGTGATTGCCCCTCATCAGTGCAATGTATGGGATTCTGATCTGGCTGTGTGAGAGGCTAACACAAGGTCTGGAGGAATAGCTATTCTCCTTGTGGAGTTCAATCTGCTTGCCAACAGTGAGGAGACTTTTAGCTGCAATGCTCCTCTGGGAAATATTTTCGTCACCTAAATGTATTAATTTTGGCTAAAATAGTTTTAAAATTGAGTTTCACTAAAAATGTTGCACTTTAGCAAATATTTTGACTTCTGTAGTTTCTTTTTTGTCATTTTCTATTGCTAACTGCAGGTGTTACTTGAGAATTCTACAATAATGAGCTTATAACTAAATTTTCTTCTGACATCCTCCCCGCAGATTTATGACTAGTGATGGATGAACCCGAACTGTACAGTTTAGGGTCCATACTGAATACCTTGTGTTTGGGCACAGACCCAGAACACAGACTTCCCTACTGTATCAGACTGGCATTATATGGTTATTGTGTCTTATTAATTGTTGGCAGTGTAGGATCCCAGCGTATGGAAATCTTTTAGGTTACGAATATTGTTTGCTATCAGGTTTTACCTTTGGAACCAACTACACTGTTTTAAACAAAATCGGACAGACTCCTAACAATTGGATATCAATTTGATATCCTCACCAAAACTAGACCAAGGTTGTTCACCACCAGTCAATCAGTTGTTTCTATGTTTTATATGCTTCTAAAGTGCATAAATCTTTACATAAGTCTCCGGAAGACCAATAGTTTTAAACATTAGTAGCTTTACAGGATCAAAGAAATCCTAACATCATTAACAAAGAAAGAAGTTCCATCAAGGACATGAAGGGTTAACCCAGTTAAAACATGTACTTTATTGTCTTCGTGCTAAAACATGTTGTATGCAGGTAGTTAGATGACCCTAGCTACAGAGTAAATCCCACGCCTTTCGACAGTCATGTCAATCCATGAATAAGACATAACTGTCGTAACGCATGGGACTTACTCTGTAGCTGAGGTCATCTAACTCCCTGCATACAACATTTTTTAGCATGAAGACAATAAAGTACATGTTTTAACTGGATTAACCTTTCCTGTCCTCGCTGGAACTTCTTTTTTTGATTGCAATATGTTCAGACCGGGTCGACTCCATGTGAGGCAGCACTGGGACAGACTGGCCGGGAACAAGAAGGGGTGAGCTGAATTAAATTTTCCTATTTCATACATACATCATTAACGGCATACAAACCACTATTGGGGAGTGAGGGAATGCCATATATGAACTTTTGCACCTTTAATCCTGATGAATTTATCATTTGGATACCTTAGCCCCACATTGTTTAAGTTAAGAACTTCTCTTCACAGACTTTAAAAAGAATTAAGCTAAAGAGAGAAAAAAAGAAGTAAAAGGGAAGAAGGAAATAGTGTTCTGCCTTCCTTCATGTTGCATGTTGTGCGAATTCCAGCATACAGCTTAAACTTTCTGTGTTTCTGAAGTAAACAGACTGTTGGTTCTGTAGTCTAAGATTTATTGTTCAACAGTGAGTAATGTGCGGTAAAACTAGGAGAATACAAACAATTTAACTCAGTATAGAACATATCACACAAACAGTAGTGACAATACACAGCACAGAAAGTATAAATCAGTGCTGGGTATACATATCATACAAACAGCCCTGACAGAATGATTACACTACAGACATAATCCCTATGTAAAATGATTGCTATATAATCCCAACAACAAGCTTTACAGTATAAGATTCACATAGACAGGAGTATAACTCTAAACAGATATGCCTGACAAGGATAATGGGGATTCAGAAGCAAGAGGCAAGACAACACATGTATGTCTGTATGGCATCCTGTCTGATGCTGATATAAAATGTCAGCTCCATTCCTAGGATTCAGAGAGCTGACCCCCAATGCACTGGGTTCTTAAAAGAGAAGAGACCTATATATGCAGGTAATACTGTCAGGTTGTGGTAAACATATTAAACATCATAACAGGGTAACATATCACACTACACAGGTAATAGCAAGTATCAAACTAGAATGAATGTCTCCTACTGAGTCTAAATTAGCAGAACAAATAGAGATGGGAAGAAAAGAAGAAAAAATAAAAATAAAAAAAGTGGAGGAAGAAAGGAAATAGAAAGAAGAAAGAAAAAAAGAAGAGAAAGAAAGGGGGAAATAAAAAATAAAAACGATATATTATGCCTCTTTGCATCTGTATCTTTTATTTTATTAACTTATAGTTTTATTTTTCTTTCACAGTGTACCATCTTGTTAGTTTGATCATGATATGTCAAATGGATTCAATCATCAACTGTTACTGAAATACTATTTTTTTAAAGTAATTAATTAATGATTTTCCGTATATGTATCTGATTCCTCTTCTTATATGTAAATTAGTACATACCACACACATGGCTGCCACATCATAGGTATATAGACGTTTACCACAAAGATCGGGTGATAATTGCTATGTATATAGGTTGTCCATATTTTGTGGCCAGATTGAGGACTATATATCACAAAGGACAATCGCTATTAGTAATAGTAGAAGACAAGGAAAATTGCGACTATGAGTCCAAAATATATGCAAAAGTGAAAAACTTTAATATATACTCACGGATCAGTACATGGCTATACTCAAACCAAAAAGGACTGAGTGTACAGACAGAGGGGTGAACAAAAGATCAACAATGGCACTTAATAGATACAGTTTTAGAGGTATACATATACCATAATATTCACAACACAATACATATAGATTTACATATACAGTGCCTACAAGTAGTATTCAACCCCCTGCAGATTTAGGTGGTTTGATAAGATGCAAATAAGTTAGAGCCTTCAAACTGCAAACGAGAGTAGGATTTATTAACAGAGGCATAAATCTTACAAACCAAAAAGTTATGTTGCTCAGTTGAATTTTAATACATTTTAAACATAAAAGTGTGGGTCAATTATTATTCAACCCCTAGGTTTAATATTTTGTGGAATAACCCTTGTTTGCAATTACAGCTAATAATCGTCTTTTATAAGACCTGATCAGGCCGGCACAGGTCTCTGGAGTTATCTTGGCCCACTCCTCCATACAGATCTTCTCCAAGTTATCTAGGTTCTTTGGGTGTCTCATGTGGACTTTAATCTTGAGCTCCTTCCAGAAGTTTTCAATTGGGTTAAGGTCAGGAGACTGACTAGGCCACTCCATCACCTTGATTTTTTCCCTCTTGAACCAGGCCTTGGTTTTCTTGGCTGTGTGCTTTGGGTCGTTGTCTTGTTGGAAGATGAAATTACGACCCATCTTAAGATCCTTGATGGAGGAGCGGAGGTTCTTGGCCAAAATCTCCAGGTAAGCCGTGCTATCCATCTTCCCATGGATGCGGACCAGATGGCCAGGCCCCTTGGCTGAGAAACAGCCCCACAGCATGATGCTGCCACCACCATGCTTGACTGTAGGGATGGTATTCTTGGGGTCATATGCAGTGCCATCCAGTCTCCAAACGTCACGTGTGTGGTTGGCACCAAAGATCTCGAACTTGGTCTCATCAGACCATAGAACCTTGAACCAGTCTGTCTCAGAGTCCTCCAAGTAATCATGAGCAAACTGTAGACGAGCCTTGACATGACGCTTTGAAAGTAAAGGAACCTTACGGGCTCGTCTGGAACGGAGACCATTGCGGTGGAGTACGTTACTTATGGTATTGACTGAAACCAATGTCCCCACTGCCATGAGATCTTCCCGGAGCTCCTTCCTTGTTGTCCTTGGGTTATCCTTGACTTTTCGGACAAGCCTGGCCTTGGCACGGGAGGAAACTTTCAAAGGCTGTCCAGGCCGTGGAAGGCTAACAGTAGTTCCATAAGCCTTCCACTTCCGGATGATGCTCCCAACAGTGGAGACAGGTAGGCCCAACTCCTTGGAAAGGGTTTTGTACCCCTTGCCAGCCTTGTGACCCTCCACGATCTTGTCTCTGATGGCCTTGGAATGCTCCTTTGTCTTTCCCATGTTGACCATGTATGAGTGCTGTTCACAAGTTTGGGGAGGGTCTTAAATAGTCAGAAAAGGCAGGCAAAAGAGATAATTAATCCACACATGTGAAGCTCATTGTTCTTTGTGCCTGAACTACTTCTTAATACTTTAGGGGGACCAAACAGAATTCTGGTGGTTTGAGGGGTTGAATAATAAATAACCCTCTGAATTAACTTTTAACGCTTTAAAAAAAAAAATTAAAAAAAAAAATAAAATTTTTGTGGCACTGCATTTCCCACTTCCAGGCTGATCTACAGTCCAAATGTCACAATGCCAAGTTAAAGTGATCCTAAACCCAGAAGACAACCCCACATCCCCTTCATACCTATCCATGCAGCTTGTGAACCTGCTGCCATCCATCCCTGTATCTTCCAAAACCGCTGTGGCAATCTTCATAAATCATACTTTTATAATCTCATTTCTGGGCGTTTCACTGCAATTTTAAAGCCGCAGCAGGCGGGCCTGTGTGCCGCTCTCCCCCTCCTTGTTCCTTATTATACACGCCGCCATGGGCGTGCTAAACAACAGAGAGGCGGCTCGCCTCATAGTATGGGCGTTGAAACCGGTATGACGTAATACGCGTCATACCGGTTTCAACGCCCATACTATGAGGCGAGCCGCCTCTCTGTTGTTTAGCACGCCCATGGCGGCGTGTATAATAAGGAACAAGGAGGGGGAGAGCGGCACACAGGCCCGCCTGCTGCGGCTTTAAAATTGCAGTGAAACGCCCAGAAATGAGATTATAAAAGTATGATTTATGAAGATTGCCACAGCGGTTTTGGAAGATACAGGGATGGATGGCAGCAGGTTCACAAGCTGCATGGATAGGTATGAAGGGGATGTGGGGTTGTCTTCTGGGTTTAGGATCACTTTAATTCCGCATGTGTCAAGCAGCTAAATCTGCAGGGGGTTGAATACTACTTGTAGGCACTGTATGTGGTAGTAAACAACCAATGCATCAGATATTTCAGTTCTATACAGTACACATAGATTCACATAGTTGTGCTGATGACATATATATGTGCTAGACAACATAACATAGTACAAGGGTAAATGCAGTCTTATACTCTTTAGATATCCAAATCCCAGCACAATGTGGATAGGTGTACTGATTACCACCACTGATTCTCCTCTTATATGTGACTAACAATTCACATATTCCAGGTTTCACACCGGGCCTAATTTTTTTGCAAAAAGAAAAAAAATTACTCTTTTTTTCTGCTGGCCTATATAAGCCTCACGATTCTGAAAGGTAAGAAATGTGCTTGCTTGTTGAGCATACATGATCAGTATCAACAATATGAAACATTTGAAGTTTTCCTAATTATTCCTTATATATTCTAATGCCAATTATGCTCCATCTTTTCTGACAAAGGACACAGTGGCATAGCTGTCTAGCAACCAACAGCAGGTTCAACTGAGTTGATGCTATGGGAAACTACAGCTGTGAACTCAGTTGAACCTGCTACTAGAATGCCAGATAGCTGAGCCACCATGTCCGGCAATCTGGTATTTGATGGGAGGTTCACTGACGGCAGAAAGGAAGCCCCCGGTGAATTCTGTGACGTCACTGCTTCTCATAGCCAAAGACTTCCAGTGGCTGTCAGTGTATCCCAGAAGCTGCAGTGAGTGGTCGCATATTCCATCACTGCAGCCTCTGGGATGTAGCAGAACAGGATTCATCAAGGGCTCTTTTGTGGACTACTTCAGAACTGCAGGGGTGTTTTGGGGGTTAGTAAAGGGGTGAACCTGAGAAGGGATCTGTTGAAGTCTACGACATGAAACAGCTACCTCCCAAGCTGCTTCTGCTGCTTCTCTGTTAAAATATTTTAATTTATTTCCAATAAAGGATTTATAAGGACGATGAGTGCCACTCTGCATTTTCTCTTTTTGATGCTGTTTATGGACTACTTTTTGGAAGTGTTGCACTATGTTATATACTTTACGGTTATTCTTTTAGTGACATTATAGTAGATATCTAATAAAACAGAATACAAGTGGTGCCTAGGTTTTTCTCTTTTGCACTGAGGATTAGGCACGTCTAACTGCAGTATATAGCCATTGGGTTTTTAATTGTTTTTGTCTTTTTGTCCCTTCATACTAATGCAAGGCCCCTTTCACATAGGCGTTTTTATGAAAATGCGGCAGATGCTGCAGAATTACCGCATCTGACGCATCTTCCGCCTAACAGCCGCACATGCGGCACACCTGCGGCAAGCCCATGCATTGTCTAAGGGGCTCACGGTCACGTGTGGCAAGTGCGGTTCCGGCACTTGCAGCAGTTGTGGCTGCGAAAAAAACGCGGTCAGCTGCATTTTTTTTGCGACCGCAAGTGCCGCATCTCCCGCAACTAGCAGAACCGCACTTGCCCCATGTGACCGCAAGCTCCATAGACAATGCATGGGGCTTGCCACAGGTGTGCCGCTAGTGCGGCTGTTAGGTGGAAGATGTGTCAGATGAGGTAATTCTGCCGCATCTGCCGCATTTTCATAAAACGCCTATGTGAAAGGGCCCTAAAACAGACATTTTATAGGTGATTCCTATCTATATGCATAATTCTTTTCTCTCCCTTTATCTCTGATATAGTTAAGCATGTGTTAGGTTGATCCAAACGTTTGTGATGAAGTCATTTCTAGTCATTTACAGAATGGATAGAACGCTTTATTATGCAGCACGTTTAAGAGTGTAAAGTTGTAAAATTATAAAAGTGGCAGAATTTTTGTTTTCTTTATATTCCTACCTGTAAAAAGTTAATAAAAGTTTGTTAATGAGCTATATGTATCTCAATATGATAGCACAACTCATTTAGAAATGATAGGATATGACAATAGAAAGATGAAAAAGAATAGTCAGGCATAAAGACCGTCAGACCAAAAGGCTAAAGTCTCTAACATTTTTTACAACATTGAGCCCAAATACAAATGTATCCATCTGCCTACTGCATATACGGGATAATTTAATTATGTTATCCACATAACTTGTTTCATTTTATTTAGACTCATTTCCATTTTATATAATTTGCAATTTATTTTCTTATTACATGTTAATGATTTTTTTAACATACTCTTTGACCTAATAAACAAAATTTCATTATTTCAGTCCTTCTAGGATTATTTTGTTATGTGAGGTTTTACAACTGATATATTAAAAATAATTAAAGCGTTCGGTCGACTAGCTTTAAACTAAGCAAATTTAGTTGGTTTTTATTTCCTGCCCATTAAGTGATTCATTAGAAGGATATCCCTGGAGTAACACTAAAAGGTTTGTAAGGACATGATTACCATCAAACACTTTAGGAGTAAACACATTAATTAGCTAATGAATATTAATATGCTGTAAGGAATCTTAAAATTCAATATTAGATAGTAACTTATATTAAACCAAGGTGCTTGTAGGCTACAATAAGTTTTTTTATAACTTCATTGTTTTAAGTCTATTTTCTAATGTTTCCATATTTTAAGACTCATATTGCATACTAGATGGTGGCCCAATTCTAACGCATCGGGTATTCTAGAATATGTATGTAATTTATTTATGAAGATTTAAGAATAATGCGGCGACAAATGAGTGAAGCGGCATTCAAACCCCATGCTAAGTCTCCGATTGGTTGCCGCCAGCCGTGGAGACCAATCAGCGAAGCAGCATTCAAACCGCGCGCCAAGTCTCTCATTGGTTGCCACGACCGGAGGTGACCAATGAGGGAAGCAGCATGTATTTAAAAAACGCGCGCCATTCAAATCGCGCGCCAAGCCGCGCGCCGCTTCTCTGGTTGGTCGCGGCCCGCCGCAGCGACCAATGAGCGAAGCAGCATTCAATCCGCGCACCAAGTTTCTCATTGGTCGCCACGGCTAGCGGCGACCAATCAGAGAAGTGGCGCGCGGCTTGGCGCGCAATTTGTATGGCACGCAGTTTTCAAATACGCGCCACTTCACTGATTGGTCTCCACTGGCCACGGCGACCAATCAGGGTCATAGTGCGGCTTGGCGGGGGATTTGAATTCTGCTCGGGGGAACTACCGGCTGGCTCGCCTCGAACCTCTGTGCGGCAGGTAACAGCGGCTCAGCTACTGCTGCACAGAGGTCAACAGCTTGCCAGGTGGGAGATGACCGGCTGATGACGTTCATCTCATCAAATAAAGCACTGACTACAGCTCTTGGATGACTTTTTGGATTAATTCCCATAACAAATCTATTTTCATTGCCTAGTCACAAATGCAATTATTAGATTGTACTTTGAGGACTGTCTTGTTCCATTACATACTGCCATGCCATCTTATCCTGTGTCTACCACAAATCCACATAATGTGGTTTCTGCTGTTGATCTACGCATGGTTAAACTCACTCAGGTGTTTGATCCTGCATTAGAGCCTTTGAGCAAGGTTCTTTCTATCAAGATACCATATGTAAATTAGAGAAACTTCTGAGCAAGGAACCGCATGTCTGTGGAATTATGGCTCCTTTGAAAAATATCCTGAAAAGAATTGATTACAAGTGGACTCAGAATAAAAACTGCACCAACAATTTTTTTTGATGACTTTGTTATGTCATGGCATCACATGTTGACAACGTGTTCTTTGGCTTTGCTAAAACTTATTGTTAAGCGCAGGGAGACTAAGCTGTTAAGATTAAAGACACAGATTTCTGCAAAGTGTCAACTATTAAAACAAGCAAAAATCTGTATTACCGTATATACTCGTGTATAAGCCGAGTTTTTCAGCACAAAATTTGGGCTGAAAAGTCCCCCCCTCGGCTTATACACGGGTCATATACGGGGGGGCTGTGTCCCGGGGGCTGTGGAGGCTGGAGGAGGCGGGGGGGGGGG
This sequence comes from Allobates femoralis, assembly GCA_033576535.1. NCBI lineage: Eukaryota > Metazoa > Chordata > Amphibia > Anura > Aromobatidae > Allobates > Allobates femoralis. The sequence goes on from JARQOC010000003.1 coordinate 717,311,272, forward strand.
CTGCTGTATGAGCGGCCCCGTCACGTGGGGCCGCTCATTAAATATGCACTGCATCCCCCTGTCAATCAGCGGCAGGGGGAAGCAGTGCATATGGCCCCCCCAAAAGCTGGCACTGTCCCCCCTTGTAAGGGCCCCCCCCGGTGCTTATACATTACCATCCCGGTGTTCTGATCGGCGCCGCTCCTCGGTGCTTCTTCATCCTCCCGCGCTGGCTCCATCCGTGATCTCCGGCTGTCGCAGCGATGTGACGTCATCGCGCGACCGCTGGAGAACCCGGATGCAGCCAGCGCGGGAGGATGAAGACGCAGCACGGAGGAGCGGCGCCGATCAGAACACCGGGATGGTAATGTATAAGTAGCGGGGGGGGGGGCACTTACAAGGGGGGACAGTGCCAGCTTGTGGGGGCTGTTGGTACCCCCTGGGGGCTGTTGGTACCCCCAGGGGGCGGCTGGGTACCCTCTGGGGGCTGTTGGTACCCCCAGGGGGCTGTTGGTACCCCTAGGGGGCTGCTGGGTACCCCCTGGAGGCTGTTGGTACCCCCAGGGGGCTGTTGGTACCCCCAGGGGGCTGCTGGGTACCCCCTGGGGGCTGTTGGTACCCCCAGGGGGATGTTGGTACCCCCAGGGGCTGCTGGGTACCCCCTGGGGGCTGTTGGTACCCCCAGGGGGCTGTTGGTAACCCCAGGGGGCTGCTGGGTACCCCCTGGGGGCTGCTGGGTACCCCCAGGGGGCCGCTGTATAACCCCTGGGGGGTGCTGTATAACCCCTGGGGGGTGCTGTATAACCCCTGGGGGCTGCTGTATATACTGCTGAGGCCTGTATACCACTGGGGCTGCTGTATATACCACTGGGGCTGCTGGGGCTCCTGTATACTACCACTGGGGCTGCTGGGGCTCCTGTATACTACCACTGGGGCTGCTGTATACTACCACTGGGGCTGCTATATACTACCACTGGGGCTGCTATATACTACCACTGGGGCTGCTATATACTACCACTGGGGCTGCTGGGGCTGCTATATACTACCACTGGGGCTGCTATATACTACCACTGGGGCTGCTGTATACTACCGCTGGGGCTGCTATATACTGCCACTGGTGCTGCTGTATACTACCACTGGGGCTGCTGGGGCTGCTATATATTACCACTGAGGCTGCTATATACTACCACTGGGGCTGCTGTATACTACTGCTGGGGCTGCTATATACTACCACTGGGGCTGTTGGGGCTACTATATACTACCACTGCGGCTGCTGTATACTACCACTGGGGCTGCTGGGGATGCTATATACTACCATTGGGGCTGCTGTATACTACCACTAGGGCTGCTGTATACTACCACTGGGGAGGCCTGTATACCACTGGGGGGGGGCTGTATACCACACTGCTGGGGGCTGTATACCTGTGCTGGGGTCCACCCTCGGCTTATACACGAGTCAATAGGTTTTTCCAGATTTTTGGGGCAAAAGTAGGGGGGTCGGCTTATACACGGGTCGGCTTATACACGAGTATATACGGTAAATCGTAAAATTCAGGACAATTTAAATAGACTTGAAAGCAAAGCTATGCGAGTAAAGAAGCAGAAATTTAACTGAGATTTGGAGGAAATTAAAGTGTATAATTGGAAAAGGACTTTTCCAAGATCTCTTCTAAAAAAGAGCAAATCACAAAACCTTATCATAAAAGGAATCGTGTCAATTTCAATTTCACTTCTACGGACATAGAAATGTCTGGTTCCAATTTTGATTTGTCTGAATCAGAAAGGTGCAGATCTTCAAAGCTCTTCAACATCATCTTTATAAAATTACTGTTCTCAACATTCCACTTCAAGAAACGCCAAGGAAAAAAAGGGACACCAATCCCCTGGGAAATCTTTATACCATCAAAAGCAAACTTCGTCATTAACTGAGGCTAATTCATTTTCCACCAACAATGATCTCATTATTCTTTTACATTTTATTATGATATATAGTGTGCAGTTTTGTGTAGGTGTATAAGTTTGTGTCCACATCCACGTTTGATGTTTTTAGTACAGTATGGATGGCAACCAGTTTGCAAGACTGCTTACTGTGAAACAATTTTCAGATGAAATAAAAAATGTGTATGATCATTTTGATAATCCATCTGATGCTATTACTTCAACCAATTTTTTTCTGGCCAACATTTAGTAAACGAATGTTTTGTCCAACTTGCCACTTAAAAGTAATGCCAGGATGATGTCCCTCAAGGAAGTCATTTTTCAATTTGTAATCCACAATAATCCTTAATAATCCAGATAGTCCAAATATGGAAAATAATGACGGAATAAAAATGAACTGATATATAATGAATTGTTGTAAATCAATGGAAAAATGCTATTTGTTTTTAATTCAAATAAAAGGCACCCTGATGGGATAAAAGTTTTCCCCCTTCTTTGGCGGGGCGGTATGTATGTGCATGGTGGGGACAGTCTTGTATTCTCAGTGTCAAACCCTTTTGTGATTATATTTTTGATATTGCCGTTTTATTGCCAACGTATTAATTCTTTGGTGGGACATTGAGAGAGCAATGCATTAATTATCAATTTTATGAATTACATCAATGACAACTCATTGAATCTCTTATTAACTTATTCTTTTCAACTTTTTCTATTGCCATTTTAATTTATTTTTATAGAGAGATATTCATACCAGCAAAATACATTCCAACATTTACCGCATTTTAATGCAATACAATTTGTGCTGCCATCCAAGATGGACGTTTAGCTCCATGGCTTATGGGGAATTGTTAGGGCTAAAACAATATGTTCAGATCGTTATCTGTTTAACCAACAATGAGGCATTATCTCTACAATGTTAGAACATACAGGATATACACAAGATAGTTCAAAGACATATCACACCACAAACAAGTACTTACTTTCATGGTCACTTATACGTCTATCATTATGATGTAAATGTACAGACTACACATTAGATACACTCCAACATTATTTAGGTAAGTGAAACCACTAAGGAGTTGCTGTTTCATAAAAAGTTAAGCCTTTATTACATATAAAAGCACAGACAATTATACTGTTATACAATGAAATATAATTAGGAGATCCCAGTAATGACCACTCCAGGTAGTCACACTGCAGTTAAAACAGTGGGGAAAATAACAGGCATTTAAATAGGTACACAGTGTTGTTCCACATACATATGATTGAAATCTAGTGGGAACTACACATTCATCCATTCACCACTCACCCATGGTATGCACCTGTGTTAGACCTCCTCTGCTCTCCTGACAGTGCCATTCGCGCATGCGCATTCAACATCTTTCGGTCTCTATGATTTGGCAGGATGCAATTCTCCAGTGGCCATTTTGATGAAGACCAAATGCCATGTTATCAAATAGGAATATAGGCAGGTTGTCGAGGCTTAGTCATAGTAATAAGTAGCAGACACTATCTTAACGCAGAGTAACTGTGCGCATATCATGGCTTAGTATTAACTATCATCCATATAGTCACCCACACTAACACAATTAATGTACCAATATATGATTATTTAAAGATTGCATTTAAATATAATTAGTGATAAGGTAATGTGTATTGAATATAGGAAAATTAAATGTAAAACATATTACAAACATACGTGAGTGTAAAATGATAAGAATATACAGTGGTATTTAAGACAGAGATCCACTTTGATTATAATAGTGACAACTTAAAACAAAATGTGAAGAAGAATCACCGTACATTCTTACTCATATCCAGATAGTGTTACATACACTATCTGGCAATACTATTACATCATATCCCACCTTGGTTCCCAATAACACCAGATACTAATATAATACCTCACATAATGGCACACTGCTTTCACTTTTTAGCCTCAAGACCATTCCCAATCTTCTCATCCATGATCCACATACTTTGATCCTATTACTAACTGGCAGATATTCATAGCTCCTTTTAAGGATCAAAACAAAACGAAAGAACAGCGGATGTAGCGGGCGCTTTAAAAGGACTGCAGGAGACGTAATTAATACTCCAGGGATTTAATAAAAATGCAATAAAATACTGGTTATTTCCACAACATGTTTCGACGATTTGCGCCTTCCTCAGGTGATCACCTTTCTCCCCTTAATAACACCGGATCCTACACAAGGAGCGCTCCCTTTTCTTCATTTCTTCACTAGCTCCTTTTAAGTCATAACTACCAAGTTACTAACCCTAAAGGAAAAACAAAAATATACAAAAATCTTTAAACTCACAAATGACAGGGAATTACATTAGACCATGTTATATTATTAATACAAAAAGTGAAACTTAATTTCTCGTTAAGCCCTTTGGGGAAGACAGTATCAAGTTTGACCATCCACTTGCACTCTGCTTGCGCAAGTGTTTTGACCAAATTACTACCCCCTCCCCCCATGCCCGCCTGCACTCAATTATTCCTGTTATCTCCTATTTAAATATTTTTATTGAATTTTGAAAGAAAACTAAATCAAAATTACAAATTATAGACGTTACAGTTGATTTGTCCAATCATACAAATGCATTATATTACAGGTCTATTATAAGGTATATAAGTTGATAATCTTACTTCTAAGATAGAGTACTGCAATGAGCAATAAATAAAACAATACAAATAACAAATAACAAAAATGACATGAGCTTTTCTATCATCTACCTTCAGAATGATAAGTTATAGTAACTGAATGTCTAAACACCATTACAATCTATACCCAAGAGATTTAGTATTATTTTTCTTAATGTCTCCGGTCTGAGGATAAATGTTGTCTATGCCAATGGGTTAGGAATCAACTGGAGTAAAGTACCTTAGCCAGTCTGACTACTTTATACTATATTTGTCTTGTGTATTGTTTCTGAGTGCAAATCAAATTTCCAAAGTATTTTGAGTAGTTATCTTTTCTATGAACTTACAGATATTGGGTACGTAAGTCTGTTTCCAATAAGATGCAATTGAGTTTTTTGCTGTCAATAAAATATGTGCTACTAGTGGTCTGTTCCTCGCTGGAATATCTTGTATATTCAATAAAAGTAATGCAAGGTCAGGGGTCAAAGTAATGCTTAAGTTGGTCCCTTATTTATAAGGTCTTGAACTGCATCCAGTATATTTTAAGTTGCAGGCAAGACCAAAAGATATGGAGACTATTCCCTAATGAACCACAGTTTCTCCAACATTTGTCAGAGTTACACGGCTCTATCATGTGAGGTTTCAGCGGCGTGAAGTACCACCTTGTTAATGTCTTATACTGTGATTCAATCAGGGAAACACAAGAGATGCTCTTAGAAATAGTCGTCATAGTTTTATGAAAATAGTTTTCATCTATTTTGTCTGTCTGGTTTAAGTCCTTCTGCCATGTCAACAAGTATTTTAGTTTAGTTACATGGGTGTCCTTATTTAATACATGATATATGTTACTAGTCTTCCAAAGATTTTTATTTCCAGCTTTTGTAAATAAATTAACTATGTTTTTTGTCAAATTAAAATTGAAGTTTTCATTTTTTATTACTGCCTCAGCTAAATTCCAAGTTTTCAACTCTGAATCTGGAAGTCTAAATTGATCTTGTAATACCTGGAAAGGCTTCACGTTCAATATGTCTGAAAATTTGTTAATTCCCCTACTCTTCCACAGTTGAAGTTTTATTCCCGAGATAAGATTTGAAATGACCTCTACATCCATCCAAGTAGATTGTGTAGTTGCATAAATTTTTTAAGATTTTGATACAAGGTCCTTCCAAACCTGAATAGTGGCTCTGATGGTGACTACCCTAGAAAGTCGCTTCTTATTGTTGCATAGGTGCGTCACCACCAGGCTCCCAACAGGTCTTTTTGAATTGTGAAATTCCTCCAACATTACCCAAGAAGGTTTATCGAAAGTACCGTATATACTCGCGTATAAGCCGAGTTTTTCAGCCCAAAAATTGGGCTGAAAAGTACCCCCCTCGGCTTATACGCGAGTCAGTGCGGGGGCTGCTGTATACAGCGGGATACAGCAGCCCCCGCATCCCAAGTAATGCAGGGCCCCCCCCTCATGCTCCGGTCACCTGTAAAGCAAATTATACTTATCAGTGTCCCGCTGTCCGCGCCCGCCGCTGCCGACATCACGATCCTCCATCTTCATGCGTCTTCTTCCTGTTTCCTGTGTTCGTCGCTGTCAATGACGTCATTACCGGCGCCGAACACAGGAAACAGGAAGAAGACGCATGAAGATGGAGGATCGCGATGTCGGCAGCGGCGGGCGCGGACAGCGGGACACTGATAAGTATAATTTGCTTTACAGGTGACCGGAGCATGAGGGGGGGGGCCCTGCATTACTGGGGCTGCCTGTATACTACCGCTGGGGCTGCTATACACTACCACTGGGGCTGTATAAACCTCTGGGGCCCTGTATACTACCACTGGGGCTGTATATACCACTGGGGCTGTATATACTACCACTGGGGCTGCTATATACTACCACTGAGGCTGTATATACCTCTGGGGCCCTGTATACTACCACTGGGGCTGTATATACCACTGGGGCTGTATATACTACCACTGGGGCTGCTATATACTACCACTGGGGCTGCTATATACCTCTGGGGTCCTGTATACTACCACTGGGGCTGTATATACCTCTGGGGCCCTGTATACTACCACTGGGACTGTATATACCACTGGGGCTGTATATACTACCACTGGGGCTGCTATATACTACCACTGGGGCTGTATATACTGCTGGGGCCCTGTATACTATCACTGGGGCTGTATATACTACTGGGGCTGCCTGTATACTACCACTGGGGCTGTATATACCACTGGGGCTGTATATACTACTGGGGCTGCCTGTATACTACCACTGGGGCTGTATATACTGCTGGGGCCCTGTATACTACCACTGGGGCTGTATATACCACGGGGGCTGTATATACTACTAGGGCTGCGTCTATACTACCACTGGGGCTGTATATACTACTAGTAAAATATGTATAAGACTGGCGTCACCGTATATGTAGGTGCTGGCAGAAAATAATTATACTTACAACAATAGATATCTGCCGCGACACTACTAGATATGCAAATAATAGATTAATGAGTGGCACTAGAAGGAAGAAGATCAAACTGAATATTGCAAATGTGTAATGCAGAAAACTGCCCTGTGCTAAAATTGAAATCAGAGGTCTTAGTCTCATCAGTGGCCACTGAAGATCAAGCCTGGCACCCACTTCAAGGGGCCTCCACTGCCAGGTCCTGACACTATGCCCTAGTGAGATGGTGAACTGGTGAAATCTGTATGAGCTTATATGTCTAAGGATGTAATTAAAAACAGGTGTGTGCTAGGACCTCACACTGGAGTCCATGAGTGGCTACCAGACTAAGAAAAGAGGAAGGGGAAAATTATGCATAATGGGAGCTCAGTCAAAAAAGACGATATGTAAAATATGTATAAGACTGGCGTCACCGTATATGTAGGTGCTGGCAGAAAATAATTATACTTACAACAATAGATATCTGCCGCGACACTACTAGATATGCAAATAATAGATTAATGAGTGGCACTAGAAGGAAGAAGATCAAACTGAATATTGCAAATGTGTAATGCAGAAAACTGCCCTGTGCTAAAATTGAAATCAGAGGTCTTAGACTCATCAGTGGCCACTGAAGATCAAGCCTGGCACCCACTTCAAGGGGCCTCCACTGCCAGGTCCTGACACTATGCCCTAGTGAGATGGTGAACTGGTGAAATCTGTATGAGCTTATATGTCTAAGCTCATACAGATTTCACCAGTTCACCATCTCACTAGGGCATAGTGTCAGGACCTGGCAGTGGAGGCCCCTTGAAGTGGGTGCCAGGCTTGATCTTCAGTGGCCACTGATGAGACTAAGACCTCTGATTTCAATTTTAGCACAGGGCAGTTTTCTGCATTACACATTTGCAATATTCAGTTTGATCTTCTTCCTTCTAGTGCCACTCATTAATCTATTATTTGCATATCTAGTAGTGTCGCGGCAGATATCTATTGTATATACTACTAGGGCTGTGTGTATACTACCACTGGGGCTGTATATACCACTGGGGCTGCGTGTATACTACCACTGGGGCTGCTGTATATACCTCTGGGACTGCTGTATACCACACTGCTGGGGGCTGTATACTTGTGCTAGGTTCCACCCTCGGCTTATACACGAGTCAATAGATTTTCCCAGGTTTTGGGGGCAAAAGTAGGGGGGTCGGCTTATACACGGGTCGGCTTATACACGAGTATATACGATACACTACCATTTCTGGCTAGTTTTAATTAGGGTTTCCTGATAATACGCAGTGATGTTGGGCAAACCTAAGCCTCCTCTTGTCCTACGCTCCACAAGTAAATATATTTCTGACCGAATGTAGTGGATCCGTAAGTGAAACGAAAATATCGTCCACAAATAAGGACACCTTATATTGCCTATCATTTGTAGAAATACCTCTAATATTACAATCCATTCTAATTTTTTCCGCCAGGGGTTCAATAAAGAGGTCAAATAAAGCCGGAGATAGGGGGCACCCCTGACGTGTTTCGTTAGAGAGGTGAATTTTGTTTGATAAAAACATTGTAAGACATTATTTTGGCTGTAGGTCTGGAGTGTAGTGCTTTAATAATACCGTGTTTCCCCGAAAATAGGGCACCCCCTGAAAGTAAGGCATGCTTGGGGGGAAGGTGCCCTACCTAAGTCACCCCTGATTATAAGGCGTACCTTATACAGCTCTCCGGTGGCCCACGCTCGCCGGTGTCCGCGCTCTCACCACTCTCTGGTGGCCCCCCGCTCTCCAGTGGCCAGCTATAGCTGCTGATGTCTGCCCAGGTCAGGAGCCCTGCTCCAATTACAGCGCAGGAACTGTGAGCCAATCACAGCACAGGAACCGCAAGCCAATCCACGGCCAGCTGACGTCGTGCATGGCGTCTGATTGGCTAGCGGTTCCTGGGCTGTGATTGGCTCACGGCTCCTGCTCTGTAATTGGCGCAGGGCTCCTGACCTGGGTGGAGATCGGCAGCTACAGCGGGAATCAGGAGAGCGGAGGCCACCGGGGAGCGGGGGGAGCGCGGACACCGAAGAGCGGGGACACTGGACCGGTAAAAATTGGTTTGTGTGTATGGGTATCTGTGTGTGTGTGTGTATGGTTATGTGTGTGGATGGGTATGTGTGTATGGTTATGTGTGTGTGTGTATGGGTATGTGTGTGTATGGGTGTGTGGTGTGTATGGGTGTGTGTGTGTTGTGTGTGTATGGGAGGCTGCAGTGGGATGTACCGTATATAAGACACCCCCTCCCCCCCCGAAAATAAGACATGGTCCATCTTTGGGACCAAAAAAAAATATAAGACGGTGTCTCATTTTCGGGGAAACACGGAATTAATGATGTTACCTCTAAACCCAAATTTATCAAGCGTATGGAACAGAAAATTCCATTGCACTCTATCGAATGCTTTTTCAGCATCAATAGCAATAAGCAACATTGTTGTCCATGACTTTTCCACGTGATTTAGAATATTTATTATTCTTCTAGTCGCGTCTTCAGTACTTTTATTGGCTATAAAACCCACCTGATCCTTGGGATCAATCTTGGCATCACAGCTTGGATTCTTGCAGTTAATACTTTGGCTATGAGTTGAATGTCAGTATTTAATAATAAGATGGGCCTGTAGTTGCCAACTAGATCCTTATCTCCCTTTTCTTTATAGAGCACTGTAATTATGGCTTCTAGTAATTCTGAAGGTATATATGAAGTAGTTGAGATGGAATTAATTAATTTCGTAAGAAATTAATCAAAGTAGGTGAAAAATTTTTAAAATATTAATTTTGTAGACCGTCAGGTCCTGGAGATTTATTATTTTTAAGTGCTTTTATTGCGGTGTTCAATTCATCTTCAGTATATTGGAGTTAAGATTAGCTAATTCGTCTTCAGATAGAATGTGCAGTTGTATGTTATCTAAGAATTTTTTAATAGAGGAATCTGTAGGAGACTTTTCTGAGGCAACATTTGTTAAATTATATAAGTCATCATAACACTTTTCAAATTCTTTTGAGATATCCTTGGGGCTTCTAAGTATGTTATTATCTTTATTCTTTAGTTGTAGGATTTTTGTTTTGGACCTTTGTATCTTTATCATTTTATTCCTGTTATCTCCAAGCCATTAGAGTTACATCCATGAAAGGACCTAAAAGGTCTTGGCAAAGTTTTTAATGTACTCGCATCCATGGCATCCGCTGCAATCACGATGTCACATACATGTTCACGGACTCTAGCACACAACTTTCTCATAGTTAGACCTATGTAGATCTTCCCACAAGGACATGTTGTGTGGTAGATCATGTGAGTAGTACTCAGGTGATGTATTTCTGAATCCTATGTATTTCTTTCCCCTCAGAGGAACTAAAGTACTTTGCACGTTTGATATTCCTCTGCATGCAGGCCAGACAATCACCACAGGGGTAACAACCCACCAATGGTCCCCTCGATCTTTCACCAAAAAAAATATTTTTTGTGGGGGATGTAATGACTGCTGGTCAGATTATCTTTTAAATTCCTTCCTCATTGGTGTCCTTGGTGAATTGGATCAGTAAATAAGAAAATTGGATCAGTAAAAAGACTGACCAATGTTTGCAAAGGATTGACCTGATCTTAGACCATTGTGAGTTATAGGTGGAGATGATTCTGATGCAGCTCCCATCAGACCCCAGAGTCTTGGGTTTGAATAGTAAATGTTCCTTATGTGTCTTTTTGGCCCTTACATACCCTTGTCTTATACTCCGGTTGCTGAACCCCCTGAATTTGAACCTCTCCTGCAGATCACGTGCCTGTACTTCAAACTTGTCATCACTAGAACATATGCGTCTCACCCTCACGAATTGCCCAAGTGGGATAGCCTTGGTCGTACTTTCAGCATGAGCTGATGTGTAATGGAAGAGGGAGTTCATGGCTGTGATTTTATGATGCACGTTAGTTTGAATTATTCCATCCTTTCCCACCTCCAAAGCCACATCAAGGAAAGTCATGCGTTTTTTGTGCCTGATACGTTTTTTCTGATAAATAAGTAATTCTTGTTAAGATCCCCCATGAATTCGTCCAGTTTTGCTTTGGGATCTTGCCAAACAAACAGTAAGTCATCAATATAACGAAACCAACAGGGGATATGCTCACCTCCCACAGTGTCTCTGGAATAAAACAACAACCGCTCCCAGTTGCCCAAAAATAAATTAGCATACAAGGCACAAGCCACTCTCATCACTGTACCCCGTTTCTGCATATAGAAGTGGTCATTGCACATGAAGGTATTGTGGTTTAGAATAAACTCAAGTAATTCAATAATCAGTGCACACAAATTGGCATCCCAGTTTGTCATTCCTAGGAAGAGACGCACCGCCCACCACCCACACTACTTCCGGGTGTGCTCATTAAGTCTTATGCATATTCACTTTTTCCCCCACCCACCATTCTGTGACAGCCTTTGCCATATGTTGTTGTAGATAGACTGTGCCCCCACCCTCTTTGCCAACATATGTGATTGGTTGCCATACAAATTAGGGGATAGCAACCAACTGCCATCATATTACTGTTAAATTAAATGAATTATTGCAAAAAATGTGGGTCCACTATACATTGATAAACAGTGCAGATAAAGCACACAACTACAAGCTACAGCACCAAGCTGTGTGTCTTATCTTGGCTTTGCATCAAAATACACGAGACCCATGCTGTTATTTTATATTATTTAAAAATAGAATTCAAAATTTATGGTGTGGGGTCTATTTCTTGCCTACCTATTTTAATATTTCAGTGTGGTGCAAAAACACCAAATAACGTTACTGTGGTCTATTACAACATTTTAAGCACTTGTCCTACGTATGCCATTAGTTTTTATGTGGTTCAAGATTATAATTGAATTTAACCTTATCTTTGTTTCCAAAATACATGTTAAATCCAAACATAGCAGGGCAATAGATGTGGTAGGTCGAAAGAAATGACCAATTATCCCAGAATATGTTAGTAGCTAGAAGCATCACTGGCACTTCTGACAGCAGTGGTGGATCCAAACGTTGTTAATGATTTACCTCTTTTGCCTCTGGCAAGTGTATTAGTATTGATTATATGCCCCAACACTCATTTCAGTCAGTGCAGGATCATGAAATCACTGATTGCAACACCATCAAATAAAGTCCATGTTCTGTTCAGTCAACCTCAGTTAACCTCCTCAGCCGATGTAACAATTAATATTGCACATAGAGGAATATCCATTCAGTAAATGACACCTGTTTCTATTCTGCACCATAGTCCCTTATCCAGAGCACCCTTGGGGCTAAGGAACATACCACGTAGAAAATCTTCCAGTTGATTTTTTGAAAGAGATGAAAAGTCAGACTTTGTTCTCAGAAGACATGGTGCTGGAGAAGATGGAGAACACCATTCTTATGCCAAGCTGTGTTGTAGGCTCTGTTAGCTGTGGTGGTACAGACAATTTCAATGGTAGTAGCACTCTGAGCTCGCATATGTCAGTGATGATGATGAAGATGATGATAATGGGGAGGACAAAACCTGACAAGGTTGTCGAAAGGTGAGGTCAACAGAAGAGGAGGGAGGTTGCTAACATTGTCAAGTCACAGTCAAAAAGAACCTCTATGGCCAAATCAGCTATTTAACATGTCAGCACTTGAGCTGGTGATGCCATAATTGGTGTTGGTGGAAGTGGCTCTACAACACCTGAAAGATCTGATCACAGTAATATCCAGTCGTACATTTGGGCTTCTCATGTGTGAAAATTATTTTACATGTTGTCACTAGACAACTCTTCAGCACTCTGCAGGAAGGAAATACTCAAAATAAATGCAGCTCATATAGAGTAAGAATTACTGCTCTACATCAGCACACGAAGAAACATTACCTGATCTTTTGGCAAACTGAAAGCACAACAACAGTGAGGTCTTTATTTCACCGCTGGAGTGGCACTTTAAGTGTAAGCTCCCTTCCCCCTATCATTGGCTTCTGGCGGCTTCACCTTTTACTGACACCGCTGCGGTCCCACGGTGCAATCTTATGCCCATAACATCTGACAAGGCCAGATGTCAGAGGCTACATCAGAATCTCTCATTAGATACAAAATGAGGTTAACATAGAGATGCATCGAAAAGTGCCCTCAACACGCTCCATGAAACACTGAAGCTGCTGGCAGGTCAATTTTCGCTGCAGACTGGTCAGAAAGCCTCTGGAAAAGGATGAATCTCCTGGTAAATAGATATAAGACAGGGAACAGGGAACTTAGATTTAAAGCACCTTTCCAGAGGTCAAAAAATATAACCCGCTAAATTGGTGTTTTAAACTAGCATGAATCAGAGCAAGCTTTAAAGTGTAACCGCCTCATAAAATTTTATGTAATGATATTATAGAGCAAGTGATTATAATAAACTTTCTAATATACGTCATAAGTGAAATCTGGAAGAAAATCTTTCAAAAACCTTCCAGATGATGTCCCCACTAGGCTGTTTCTAAACCTCACACACGGTGGTTGTCAGGGAACAAGGAGATCCATCTTCAGCTTCAGACTAAGTGTAAAAAGATCTGTACTGTCTTGCCAAATATTTGTTCAAACTTCAAAAGATAGTTAATCTCTCATCATTTATTTACAGTGAGTGGCAATATACAACAGATTAGGATGTAACTACCATTTCTTTTAAATTTTTATGCTAATTTATAATATAGCTTTCAAGATGCTAGAAATGCGTTATTTGTTTTAACTTTCTCTGAATTCCCTGATTCCCTTCATACAACTGGAGGTTAGATTGAGAACTCTATTCCAGATAAACATAGCTGCAACCTCTATAAATATACATTGTACGATCAGTCAGAACAGATTTATAGATCTATTTAGAAATGTAAAAAATTAGTAAAGTTTAAAGTAACACAAAAGCTAAGATTTTCCCAATACTGGAATGCAGAGCTTTGTCTATTTTGCTGTAGAAATTCAGACTTATATCCATATTTCTTCAGTATATTTTATATTATGGAATACAACATATTCTCTTCATTGACTGACCTCTAACAAGTCAAGGCAAACAGTTTCTTCTCTGCATCTGTTATTCTTTAAGAATTCTTCAAGATGTACAAACCATTAAACAAGTACATTTTTCTTTTACACCAAACTTATATGATTTAAACAAAGGCTTTGACACATAGAATAAAGATCTGTCCTTGAAATGGTCATAAAATTCTATTGCGATAGTTATTTATGTTTGTGGATGATTAACATATTATACCTTAATGCAACAAGATGTGAAGAAGTCTATTATAAAACAAAGGGATGAGCAAATCTGAACTGCAAATTTCGGTGTTCGTTCCAGACACCCTGTGTCCAGTGCTAAACCCCAAACATGGACTTCCAACTGAACATCCTTGTTCCTGTTTGAGATTGCAATCTGAATAAAGCTTGTTAAAAGGTTGCAGCACAGCCAATCAACATGCTTTTTAGCTGTAGACACTTCCACACCCATCACATCCATGCCAAATATTGACATGGCTGTGATTGCCAGCGCACCACTTTAACTTAGATCAAACAGGGGAGTAATACAAACAAACCCAGCCCCTCTAATGCCAATGTGCTGCACATATGCTAATTTGCTGCACAGGTTTTCCAATGTTTCATAAACGATTTCTCTATAATCATACATGTAATCATTGTAGTAAAGCTATGATTGCACTAGGTATCCCAGTGCTTGTAAGGCACTGGCTTCACTTTATAGCCCTAAATCATGCTGGTTGGTTCCATTTCACTTTGTCTTGCACCAGGTTGCCTCTTAATCATGGCCCCATAACTAACAACAAAGAAAATCAAAACAGAGTCCTATTCCATTATTCCTAGATTTCATAGTCATGCGTGGCTGCCTGCTTTGAACAATAATTTTTTAAAAATATAAATTATTCAGGCTCCCAGGACATTCAGTCAACAGCATCACGAAAATGCCAAAGACAAAGGGGTAGGGACTGGCGGTAGCAAGGCTAACTGCTTTGTAACTGCTGTAGTGTACATTGCTGGAGGTGAAATTTTGGTTTTGTGGGGCAACTGTGAAAACAGGTAGTATAATAATTTGCTGGGCAGTCTATCTCTATATATATACTGTCCATGTAATACTCTGAGAATGAGTATTGAGAATGAGGAGACCTGAACTACAGGATTCACTTCTTACCGGATGGAGCTAGCGATTCATTCATTCAATGTTTGGAGGCTGAAGTGGGTGGACACTGTGTAAAAAAAACATTAACTTACATACCGTATACACTCGTGTATAAGCCGACCCGTGTATAAGCCGATCCCCCTACTTTTGCCCCCAAAATCTGGGAAAACCTATTGACTCATGTATAAGCCGAGGGTGGACCCCAGCACAGGTATACAGCCCCCAGCAGTGTGGTATACAGGCCCCCCCAGTGGTATACAGGCCTCCCCAGTGGTAGTATACAGCCCCCAGGAGTGTAGTATACAGCAGCCTGCCCAGTGGTATATACAGGCCCCAGCAGTGTTACAGCAGCCTCCCCAGTGGTATATACAGCAGCAGCAGCCCCAGTGGTAGTATACAGCAGCCCCAGAGGTATATACAGCAGCCCCAGTGGTAGTATACAGCAGCCCCAGTGATAGTATACAGCAGCCCCAGAGGTATATACAGCAGCCCCAGTAATAGTATACAGCAGCCCCAGAGGTATATACAGCAGCCCCAGTAGTAGTATAGAGCAGCCCCAGATACAGCAGCCCCAGTAGTAGTATACAGCAGCCCCAGAGGTATACAGCAGCAGCCCGCCCGCCCCCCCTCATCAGTATCCAGGGCCCCCCCCCCTTGCTCCGCAAACCTGTAAAGTAAGATCATTATACTTATCACTGTCCTGTCGCCGCCGTCCCCGCCGCTGCCATCGCTCTCCTCCGGCTTCATCCAGCGTCTTCTGGCTTCCTCCTCTGGCGCACAGACAATGACGTCATTGCCTGCACCGACCAGAGGAGGAAGCCGAAAGAAGTCGGATGAAGCCGGAGGTGCGCGATGGCAGCGGCGGGGACGGCGGCGACAGGACAGTATAATGATCTTACTTTACAGGTTTGCAGAGCAAGGGGGGGGCACTGGATACTGATGGAGGGGCGCCTGTATACTGATGGGGGTGGCGGGTGGGCGGCCTGCCGTATGACTCGCGTATAAGCCGAGGGGGGGACTTTTCAGCCCAATTTTTGGGCTGAAAAACTCGGCTTATACGCGAGTATATACGGTACATGGGGAAAAAGCATGAGGGGGAATAGAGACAGGGGAAAGAGACGGCCACCGCCGCCAGAGCCCCCATCGTGATGTCACCACCCTGCGATAGCATCAGGCCCACATCTAGTGAGACAAATAAACACACCGAAAAATATATGTTTTTAAAAAAACACTCCCCGACACGTTTCCTGTTTCACCAATTCATTTAAAAAGCCCCCCCAAAAAAACCATAAGTTCACAGTAGTCCTTGTATTTTGACGTAGTCCACCAAATCCAATGTAGTCTGCAAAAACTAACCTGCAAGACATAAAAAGAGAGAATTAGTAAAATAATAAAGAAAAGAGACATCCTCATTCACCAATTTATTCCTCATCGAAATCCAAAGCAGGTCTAATGTAGTCCTATGGAGGTCTCACAATGTTCCACGACTCAGTCGCCCAGCATATGGAGCCGAGTTCAGAGAACTCAGATCCATAGGCTGGGAGAGCATTCACTCCCGGCTTTAACACTGCATTCAGCAAGAGTCGGCGAGTGTAACGAGTGGTTACGTCGGTGAGGTTTTTTGGTGTGTTATTTTTCTTATTTTGTTTTATATTGTAAACATCTCTGATTGGATTATTGACTTGTGTCTTTTATTCTATACTGAGCCTTATTGTGCTGCACATTGTAGAATTTATTCCTGAATGACGAAAATCCTTGTAGACTTTAATTTATACACAAAGATATTTTTACTGTGGATTTTCTCTCAGGGCTCGAACACACTCATCTGAGTTTGACGGAGGAGACTCGGAAAGGGCAGGAGCAGTGACCCTGAACAGCTTCTCCCTATCTGGGCGGGGCTGTCAGCTGATTGTGTTTTTGTGCAGCTCCAGACTCCCCATCCAGAGAGGGAGAGGCCGTTCAGGGTCACTGCTCCAGCCTATACCGAGTGTTGTCCGTCAAACTCGGATGTAACTAGGAAAGTGTGTCCAAGCCCTCAGTGTGATTTTGAGTTTTCTTAAAAACTGCACTCATTTTGTTGCCAGTGTAATACACAGCTGAATTCCAAATACAAATTCATGATGGAAAACCTGCTCCATATCTTTCCCATGTGGACATTCTTTGTTACAAACCTGCGGGAGAAGATAAGTACAGTCTTGCCATTGACTACATTTTTTACAATGAAGAAGGCTTCACAAAATATATCTTTGCGACAAATATATTCCAAATGATCCTCTACTAATTGTGACTGATACACCGTAATGATTATTTTCTTTTAATTTCGGCTGTAAAAACGCAATTATAAAAATTGAAGATCACTTTGGAAATATGTGCCCTATGGCCAAGGAAAGTTGAGTGAAATTGCATGGCAATCTAATTAATGTATATTAAGGGACTTCAAATCTCATAAAAAGAGTAATTAATTCAATTAATTAAGTGTCTGCTCATTTACATGATTCTGTATGAATTTATAGAAGTCCATCCACTAGCATTGAAATAAGCCTTCGATAAAGATTATGTGCATAGTCATGATTGGAATTCAACAGATATATTCTTATGCCTAATTATCATGCACTTTCAATTGTATCTGACAGAACAGCCCTGCAGATTGGAAGTTTGGTCAATGCGTTCTCTATTACAAGAACAGTAAAGCATTTATTACACATTTTGCTGCGCAAACCAGTAATTTTACTGTCTCATAATAGGAAGATGTTCAGAAGGTGAAGTAATAAACAGAAGTGCATTAAAACGACTACGCACAACTGAAAGCATAACCGTCATTTTAATTTCTATTTCATAATGAATATATTAAAGGTGAAATATGGCTGAAAATTGTCTATTAACCAGCATAATTAATTATAAATAATACAAATAAAATTATATGTAAAGTATGATTAAAAAAAGAATAATTATAAGAATGTAAACTACCGGCTTTGGAACTAGGACCCCAAGTCCAAAGTCTGTGACTTTATCACTACGCTCTATGGTTTGCTCATAGCAATAAGTGATTTTGTTTGACTTAGAAAATAAGCATGCAGACTTTCAGTCATTCTCCAAGCTAAATTGATGGTTGATATCTGATTTCTGATAGCTGACTTGTCATTTCTGATACCCCATACCTGATGCCTTACAATTGTGTCAGGTCTCAAGCTTCAGAATAAAAACGATTTTTGTAGACACTGGAAAGTCACTTATGGCTTTGAGGTGAATGAATATACTAGTGTAATAAAGCAATTACTATAAATGCAAGCGTGGTGGGTTCAAAACCAGTATGTGAAAACTTTAGGCCATGTTACACTTTTTATATTAAAAGTGAAATATGACTGAAAGTTATGTATTAAAGAGCATACTTTATAAAAAAAAATATCAAGCACTGGTCTCAAACATGGGACTTTCAGCACTTTCAGTTTCAATGGCATTTGTTTAGAAAACTAGGCTATTCATTCACCAGATAGCCAGAAGTGATTTTCTTTGGATGAAGTGATTTTCTTTCACTAAAATACAAAACATACACACAGACTTAGGGTACTTTCACATCAGCGTTTTTTTTTGTGGCCGCACCTGCCGCAAGTGCAAAAAACGCACTTGCCGCACCTGCCGCAAGCCCGCATATACATTGTATGGGGCTTGCCGCAAGTGTGCCGCAAGTGCAGCCGTTATGCGGTAATCGCGCAAGATGCGGTTTTTTTTACCGCATCTGCAGCGATTTAAAAAAAACGCTGATGTGAAAGCAGCCTTATCTGTGTACGAAAATCACTTTAAGGCTGCGTTCACACATTTGTGTATTTTGCTGCGCTTTTTTGCGCACGCTTTTTGCCGCGTTTTTCGGCCTCGCAAAAAAGCGCAACAAAATACACACTGCGCTTTCTTTACTCCAGAAAGCGCAGTGATGTCACAGAGGGGAGGAAGAATCCTGCTTCCTCCTCCCCTCTGTGACAGCCCCATTAGATTTCACAGTGTATTAATATACACTGTGAAATCTAAATTAAACAGAGGCAAATGTATGTAAAATAAAAAAGAATGAATACTTCACCTGTCCGGTGCCTTCTCCTGCTGTCTGGTGCCTTCTGCCACTGTCCGGTATCCGGTTCCAAGTGAGAGTTGTACTGAGAAGACCTGTGGTGACGTCATAGGGGGGGCGTTCCCGGGGCGTTCCCAGCGCTGATTGGCTGTTCGCGGTCATGTGATATGTATCACATGACCGCGAGTGCCCGGGAACGCCCCTCTGACATCACCACAGGTCCTGTCAGTACACCTCTCACTTGGAATCGGAGACCGAACACCGGAAAAGGCGTCGGAGAGGTGAAGTATTCATTCTTTTTTATTTTACATACATTTGCCTCTGTTTAATTTAGATTTCACAGTGTATATTAATACACTGTGAAATCTAATGGGCGGCCACAGCTGTCAAAGAGGGGAGGAGGAAGCAGGATTCTTCCTTCCCTCTGGGAGAATACGCAGCAGTAGCTGCGTAAACAATTGACATATCAATTGTTTACGGAGCTGCGCTTTCTCCCGGAAAACGCAGTGCGTATTTTTACGCAATGTCTGCACTGCAAAGTGAATTTCCCATTCACTTTGCAGGCAGACAAAAGGCACATTGCGTATTTTGAAAAGCGCGCGTAAAAAACGTGGCAAAATACGCAATGTGTGAACGTAGCCTAACTCTGATCTCTAATAAGTGTCCAGGGACAGGGGTGAAAGATCAAGTATGGCCCCTTTCACATCAGCGGTGAAAAAAACGCAACTGCCGCGGTTACCGCATAACGGCCGCACTTATGGTTCACCTGTGGCAAGCCCCATGCAATGTCTATGGGGCTTGCAGCAAGTGCCGTGTAGTTGCGGTTTTGGCACTTGCAGCAGATGCGGCCTCGAAAAAAACGCGGGTCTTAGGTCTCAGTTGTCAGTTGTAAGGTGTCAGGTCTCAGTTGTCAGGTCTCAGTTGTCAGGTGTCAGGTCTCAGTTGTCAGGTGTCAGGTCTCAGTAGTTAGGTGTCAGGTCTCAGTTGTCAGGTCTCAGTAGTCAGGTGTCAGGTCTCAGTTGTCAGGCGTCAGGTCTCAGTTGTCAGTTCTCAGTTGTCTGGTCTCAGTAGTCAGGTGTCAGGTCTCAGCTGTCAGGTCTCAGTTGTCAGGTCTCCGTTGTAAGGTGTCAGGTATCAGTTGTCAGGTCTCAGTAGTTAGGTGTCAGGTCCCAGTTGTCAGGTGTCAGGAGTCAGGTCTTAGTTGTCAGTTGTCAGGTCTCTGTTGTCAGGTATGAGTTGTCAGGTCCCAATTGAAAGGTGTCAGGTCTCAGCTGACAGGTGACAGGTCTCAGTTGTCAGGTCTCAGATCTCAGGTCTCAGACTGAGATATTACCATTCTCCTTGACATTTCTCAGGTATCACACAGTATTTCTGATGTTTGACTTTGAGAAATGACAATGTCCTAAAATGAACACCGTACATTGGGCCCTTTTAGATTTTAAATTTGTGATGCATATGTATAACTATTGGTATAAGCTTATGATTGGTTATGGGTATTGAGGGGATGGTCTTTATACTATTCAATAAAGGTTTTTGGCAATATGTAATGAGCTTGAGAAAGATCCTTAGGGATTGAAACGTGGCAACGGTAGGCTGAATAAACAGAATTTGATGCATTCCACCAACTTGTGAGGCGCTGTCCTTTCTTCATTACTTGATGTGAGCACAGCAACAAGACATAAGTTATTTATATTGCATCAACATAGTCTGTACAAAGATTTCAAAGCAAACTAGGGTTTCAAGATATATTGATTAATTTTAATTGAAGAAGCAACAAAAAATTGGCAAAGTTAAGGACGTCTGATGTTCAGCAGTGCTATCAGCTTTCAAATGGTAGCATTCAGTGGGGCACATATACACCCATCTACTGTTCAGAGAAGTCTGTCCAGAAATCGTCTTCATAGAAGGTCAATCGACGTAACTATGCAAATGAACTGGGGTGCAGAAAAATGGCAGGAAAGTGTCTAGGTTGGGCAGTCAAAATTGAAATATTTGGTTGTAACACATGGCAGTTTGTTTATTGAAGAGCTGCTGTGTGGTGACATAACGATTTGCAGGCAACAGTAAAGCATGTGAAGGTTCCTTGCAAGTTTGGGGCTGTATTTCAGCAAATAGAGTAGGGAATTTAATAAAGATTAATGGTGTCCATAATGCTAATAAATGCAAGTAGATACTTATTCATCATGCAATACATCAAGGAAGTATCTGATTGTCTTAATTTATTCTGCAGCAAGACAATAACCCCAAACATGCACCCAATGCCATTAAGAAATGTCTGCAGAGTAAAGCAGAACAAAGAGTTTTGTAAGTGATAATATGGTTCCCTGATATCAATATTATCAATCAATAGATAGCTATGCAGCACCCCTTTGCTGCATAACTATCTATCAATATTATCAAGTCTGCCTGGGATTACATAAAGAGAGACAGCAAGTCTACATCCACGAAGAACTGTGGTTTGTTCTCCAAGATGTTTGAAACAGCCTCCGGGCAGAGTTCCTTCAAAAGCTGTCTGCAAGTGTACCTAGGAGAAGTGATTCTGTTTTGTAGTCATAGCGTGGTCACACCAAGTATTGACAATGTACAAATATTGAGTAATGCATCCATCTGCCTCACACCATTTTGTGTTTAATCTCTCTTTATTAGAATAAACAAGTATACATACAATATAATCTTTGTCATATACAAATACGGAGCATGATCATGTTAAAAAAAAAAGGCAGAATTAAACAAGTGTCTCTAGTGGGACATCCGCAGGTCTATATTGAGCCAGATTCTAGGCAAATGAGTAGTCTGTTGTAATTCTCTACATCATTCGTATATAAGTTTTAACCATGTTAATAACTAAACACTAACTAACCTGAACAAGTGTTCCTCTCAGAGCTGGGGATAGAAAGCTATCCGTATAGGGGTGGTGAGTTCATGAACCACATCTTGTTTAACATTTACTTGTGAAATATAGGGAAAGGGTATTAGAATAAAGAAGAGGGATGAAAGAGGTAGATATGGAAGAGGGAAGAGATAATGGGAGGTGTGGGATGATGGGTCGGGAGATAAAGGAGAAGGGAAGGGAGATGGTAGGGGACCAGGCATTCCCCCTCAGGGAAGGCCAAACAACTCGAGATATCTTGGGGAGTACAAAAATGTCACCCAGCATCCCATGTGGATACAAAATTTGTCACTGGAGCCATTAAGCTCCGCAGTGAGATCTTCCATTCTATACAGACGATGCATTATCCGTCAGCCAGTCTTTCAAGGGGGAACAGACTGCCTTTTCCAATATCTCGGAATGATTGTATGGGCTGATGCCATGCAGAACGCAAAATTTTTCTTTTGAGATTTGATGGAGCCCGGGAGCATTGAGAGTAAGGCAACCTTTGGTGACCTTTCCACATCACTGCCACTCAAATCATTGTATGTAGAAAAGACACCATCCCAAAAGGACTGTATTTTGTCAAAACTCCACCAAATGTGGGTCATAGTCCCCTCCCCACAAATCATCTCCAATATCTATCTGTCTCTGACGGGAACACCGCATGAAGATCTACCGGGCAACGATACCACCTGGAGATTATTTAAAAAAAAATTCCTGGGCTTTGCACGTCATAGAAAATTTATGTGATAAAATAAATGCTTTATCCCTGTCACCCCCAATATGATTGTCTCCAACTTCTCATCCCACCTCTTGGTAAAATTGGGTTTGTCTTTCCCATTATTCTGGTTTAGGTGGTTTTAGGCAACGGGCGGGTGGAGAATTCAGGAGGAGCAGCCTCTCAAATGGGGAAGGTTGGGAGAAATAGTCTGTCTCTCCGCCTCCTTTATGTATAAAAGAATGAAATTGCGAGTATTCCATCCAGGGTACATCACCAACAGACCTAACAAAGGTCTCAAATGGCATCAGGGCATTACCCTTCAAAACGTCTCACTCCGACCCTAGGGGGGAAATCTGGATTGTCCAACAAGGGTGAAATAGGCCACCTGCCTCGGGATAATACCCCCTTCCTGGTCTCCTGATTCCAAACCAGAAGGGCAACCCGTAGGGCCTCCGAACCCAGGCCAAGCTGTCCTCTGCTATGGGCTAGGGCTATGTAAGCAGGCAGTGCTTTGTCTGCTCAGGGTCCTCCTGCTAGATTTACTACTGTGGGGTCTCCTATAACAGCAGCTCTATGTTGTAGCAGAGCTGACAAAGCTCAGCTAGTAGTGCAGGGAGGTGGCCCTGGAGGCGGTGCACAGAAAGCAGAGAGAGATGACTGACACCACAGAGGAGGGAGACAGACACATGAAAACCCGCCTCCCGGTCTTGGGTCTGGTTTGAAACAGATTTTATACAAGTCTTTATTTCAGTGAATCAAGGGAGCATAAATGCTATAGACACCTTGTCAGAATGCAGCCTTAGCGCTGCAGAATGTGGCTATGTTATCTTTAGATGCCTGGAGGGGGTGGACAGGTTCCCTTTAAACAATGTTTAACAGCTACTCTGATTTACTAAAGGTGTTCTTATTAACCAGTCGTTATGTTTCTGTACCAATATTTATCTTTGCAGCTTGTCAGTGGAATATTCTGCCTGCCAGGGAACACAACGGACTCGGTTATGGGTTTTAATCTCCCTCTTCTTTTGAACCTTTTTGTTAGTTGTTGTGATCTAATTGTATTCATACTATTCTCCAGTGGCTCATAATAGAAAAGCTTGGCCTCTTTCTTTGGTCTCCTTGTGATATTGCTAGTATTCATGACTAACAAGGTCACCATCTCTATCCAGTAGATTTTCAAAAGTTGTAAGAGGCTTTGCAATTAGTGTTTGATTAAATACATGTTTATAGGAATTAACTGCACCTGCTACAATGGAAAAGACTCTTGTGTCAGAATATATAAAGCATAATGAGAAACTGCCAAAGTGAGAATGATTCCAATCTAATTTATTTGCTATTATTAATTTAAATAAAGCAGGTCAAATGTAAAGAAAGGGTTAACTAGCTCACTTTTTTTGTTTGAGGGCAAAAACAGTGAACAAAATTTCTTATATCACTGTTTCATCCCCAATTGTCGATATTCAGGTTCCAAATGTTATGTTGAATATTTTACAATCTTTTAACTCCTTCCTGACTTTGGAATTTGAACACGTCCTTGTTGACAGTAACTTAACCACAAGGATGTCTCCATTACATCCAGCTTTCATGAGATCACTATGACAATTTTGACAAGTGAGCACATGAAAGTGCCTCATTTCTGCCAGCAGGGCCTTGTGCTCATTACCATGGGAGGTTCATTAACCCTCCACAGTGATGATTGCTGTGATTGGCTGTTCAATTCTGAACAGCCAATATAGTGATTTCAAGTTTCAGGCAAGTTAATTGCCTGAAACCTTGATGTCCAGCTATGATCAGTGCTATACCAGCGCTGATACAGACTGGAGCTAGGAGACCACACAGTGTCCTTAGCCCCAATAGTGATTGAAGCCATCGTGCAATGACGCATGATTGCTCCAATCAGAGAGCATAAAAGGCATTTTGACGATTAGTGATGTCAGGAGAGTAGTCACTGTACTGCTTTGCTGCTGCTGGGATTTGTAGTGCCACAAACAATTTTTGCATGTGACACCACTGCTGCTTCAGCTGCTCCTACTGTGACTGCTTGATTGAAAACAGAGAAAAAGAAAGAAGAAATTGTTCCTCTTTCTGCCCCTTACTGTGCCCTACTCTTTCCAAGTCCACCCCAATCTCTCTCTCCCTCTTTCCCCTCTTTCAACCTCTCTGTAACCCCTACCCCATCCTAGATCACTGATCAATACTTGATCCCTCACTTTTTGGCAATTATTTTGTGTCCTGAAGCTGCCAAGCGCTGATCACTAAAGATGGACGAACCTCTTGATTCGTTAGTACGCTGACCCTTCAGATCTTGTCATGGATTGGAACAGGATTACTATTAATTCCAAAGGTAAGGATACCTGATCTGTCTTTTAATCACAGGGTCCCTGTGCTATCCCTTATCCCAGAGGTTTGCCTAAAGGTGGTGAGGTCTGAGCCTCCAGCGTAACCCTATGTCTTGATAAAAATAAACACCTCCCCACCCAAAAGGACAGGAAAAACACAAAAGTAAAACTACTTAGAATCTTCTACTTTTCTCCTGACAGCAGCAGGGGGAACAGCACTAGGTCAGCCGATCACAAACATCAGTGGCTTCAACACCTTCACTCTCTAGGCTGGTCAGAGTAAGTATGAGCTATCACCGACAACAGCTGGAGGAACACATGGCTACTTAAGGAGATGTGGGAAAGGACACACACTGCAGCATGCCTTCCTAGCACTACCAGTGAAGGAATAAAATTAATCCTCGCTGGTTCTGAAGAAATTATCACCCAAAATGAAAAAAACTCAAAAAGCTGTCGCTGATTTGTGATGGTATGCCCTCCTCTACAAGGGGACTCTGGACCGATCTGGACTTATTTAGACAACACCTAATGCTGAACAGTGAACTACAGTAGTACACCTTTAAATCTAACCATCAAGGTAATTAAAAAACTTAACTAGACTCTCGTGCTAAAATAGTGGGCTCTCTGGCCATAGCACATTTCGCGAACAATGACTTGTGAAATATTTCGGGAAAATCTAGTATTGGGGGTAGCTTTAACCGATATGTCATAGAGTACTCAAAAAGGCCTGATAACCCTCGAGCTCAGAGTCACAGACAAACCCTTCCACTTGATGTTTTTAGTAGAGACCCAAATGTGCTCATTCACACACATGCTTTCTGTGATTGTGACCCCCATATGCTTGTAAGAGAGTCCAAGGAGAGCTGCAGTTGTGTTGGAAAGGGTTGAGAATTCCTCTTGCCCCCTGGCTACCTCCACAGAGACTTCTAGAGCAGAGGTGAGCAACTCTAGTCCTGAAGGGCTGCAAACAGTGCAAGTGATGATTTCAGTACCTATTGCAATGCTAAGCAAATCCTGAAAACATGCACTGTTTGTGGCGGCTATAAAAGCACCCTGGTCCACTTGAGAGCCATTGGATTTTTTGATTTGGCACGATGACCCTGAACAACCTAAAATAAAGTTTTTCACCATTCGTATAACCCCAATCTGCTATTTCTGGCGCCTTGCTTTTATGTTTTGATCAGGATTTCTATATACTCTTTCTAAGTTTTATTGTTGTTTTTTAATTGTGTGTTTTTTCTATTCTCTTTTTAGTTTTTAGTTTTGATATATCATCCTAAATAACAGTTGTGATATGGCTATTTGGACCCTTGAAACAGATAAAACAGATGGAGGAGGCGCTAAAAAGAATTATGGATTCCTAAGAACGTCCACATTATCACATTGATGTTGGCATTATTTGTCCCAAGTTGTTACATATTATTATTATTGTTAATGTTAATGTGGGATCCTTTCTTCCCCTCTTTCCTTTATGATAGTTTCTCTCTCTACCGTAAATCTCTTAGCCTATTCTTTTTGTCAATTCATGCATCCTCCCTCTACTTTTTTCCTTTTTTGTTTGGACACATTTTGTGGTATAGTGCAATCAATTCATTATAATCTTATTAACTAGTTGTTTGCCTGCTAAATATGAGTTTTCACTTGTGACTACATGGATCTGTTGGGGGGCCCCTTTCTCGTTTTCTTCCTGTGTTGGTTTTTTGTAATATAATGGATGACCTACGAATATGTGTATTTGACTCTTCGGCAACCTCTTAGATGCTTTAGCGAAGTTACTTTTCAGCAGGGGTGCCTTTAGACCACTGTGTTAGGCTCACCCACTACTTTGCTCTTATTAAAGATGGCGGGGATACCGATTGCACATAAGCCAGACGGAACAATAAGTTCCGGTGATGTCGGCTTGCCTGTGAGCGGCGACATGCTTCATGACATCTGAGGAGGTGTTTCCTTCTGCAGGCCACCGCTGGAATGCTGTGCATTACGGCTTTACTTCCTGATTCCGCCTGCATGTCACCCATGTGTGGCTAGTTTGAACATTAATTACATGGGCATATATGATGCCTTTTCCAAACACACCCCCACTGCCCCCTGAAGATGTGAACCTACACGAAACAAAAGTAGTTCATTTTGGAATTCTTGTATCTTTTTATGGAAGTCGTGGATTATTATTCAACAATATGGATTATGGTAGGTTCTCGCTGCTGTCTGATTGATCAACTCTGGTTATCATAAATGAGCAGGACCCCACATAGTTTTTTTTTCCAATTATTTATTTAAGATTTGAGGTCCTCTCTATTTTGATAAGCAGCGCAGATAAAACAAACAGCAGTAAACTGATTTTATCAGGATAGAAAGAGACATGGATATTGGCCTCTTCCACAGTTGGAGAGGCTTTATTGTGGCATGGCTGGTTTCAAAATATACAACATTTTTTTATTTATTTTATTTTTACACTACACAGTGTGATGATCAGGAAACAGCAGGCTGACTGCAACCAAATAAAAACACTGGCACAGAGAGTGGGAGGCATGTATAGCAGTTTGATTGCAACCAATTACAGATTGTCACAGAGGGTGGGCAGGTGAAGCAGTGAATATTCATAAAGTTAATGAGTGGAACCAAAAACAGACTGAAAGTGGTCTTATCTTTCAGTGAAGCACGATATGTATAATTGCCCTGCTTTAAACCCCTTTTTGCTTCCTTTTGCAGCCTTTTAGCTCCTACTACCACCATTTTACATCACTTAAGTTTGGGTGCCCATTTGTTATATGAGGTTCGGGGTTAATTTCGAGTAAAGTTCAGACTAAACCCAGCAAACCTGAACATCCACGGGTCTGCTCATCTCTATCTCCTAGCACTCATCCACAATGCGGACTACGATGATCTGAAGTTTTTTTTATATGACTGATCGTTTTTGAAAATGGTCCTCTGAACCTGGTGAGACAATAGCCATGAGGAAAGTACAGAAGCAAGGACTTTTCTTTCTAGACTACAAATCTTTTCATATGCTAATACTATCTTGTACATGCTAAATTCTATATGTACACAATTTGACCACTACCACAGTTTTACATAATTTTCTTTATTTTTCTTCTACTAGTTTTTGCTTTGTTTCCAAATTTCTTATCTTCATTCCCTAAAGAAATACCAGCAATCCAATCTTAATACATATAAAAGTGTAGACTGACACCACTCTGAAGTTTACAAAGCTTACGTTTCCTAGATCCTCCTTCTGTAAAATAATCCATTTAAAAAGTTGTCACAGTTTGCTCACTTCTAAAATATTAACTGCCAGAAGCTAAACTGAAATAAATATGAGAAAAATAAACTCTATTAGAATTACAAAAGGTTTTCGAACTCTGACCAAATGAGGCTAGAGAAGATTGTCACAGTGTGTTCTCCTTTATAGTATGCTCTGTACAAGCCTGCATATAAAAGAAAGGACACAACATGCTTTCAGAACAAAAGGAATAGCTGCAAAGCATCTATTCTCTGCAATAGACATATAACAATAATAATACATTGCAATTTCTCTGCTTGCACACAGACACAAAGTAATACCAAATTAATGGTGGTATTTACTTTTATAGTATTTGAAACCTATCACGACTAGCAAAGTAGCACTGTAAGGCAGTTTGGTATGCTGGACTGTCATCTATTCAACTAATAGTTTGGTGAACAGAACCCCATTGGATTCAATGGGAGGCAAAACCAAAGGTGTAGAAAACACATTCAGGAGGGCACAAAAGCTAAAAACAGCTCAAATTAGGGGCAGACACCAGGAAAAGTTGCATCTACACCCCAGAGTTAACATTTTTATCATGGCACATTATGAATCCCTGGGACAAGGCCTGGCCCAACATTTCAAGCTTCAACATTGATCAGAAACAGGGATATGAGGGACAGGTGTAGGCATTGTGCTCAGAGAGACCTTCTAGATTCAGGAAACACACAACAAAAAGACCGCCAAAAGAGTCTGCACATTTCAAAAAATTAGAGCCAGACACCCCAAAAGTGGCATCAATTGACCCAAAATAAAAATTGTATAATGACAAGATCAATGCAGCACACTGAAAAGTACAGTATCACCCAGTCTGCCCAGTCTATGACTAGGGTGAAAAACTGCTTGAAGATCCATTACTTGTTCATTTTGATGAAAGTTATGATGTCTACACTTTTAGGGGACAGATAGATGAATGTGCTTTTCAGTCAAGACACCTCAAAAACTGCTGAAGAAACGCTCTGAGAGAATGCTGGCTGCCGGGCAAGGCAAAATATCTACTTTTTGAAGCCCAAAATGCAAAAAGGTCCAAAACCCCTAATGACATGGATATTGAGCTTGAGATACTCCTGAACCATCCTATTCAGTTGTTCACTATGTGTCGGACTTGTACTCAGTTCTGCTGGTGGACAGGCTGGTTTAAAAAATTGATCAAAAGAATCCCAGATTGTTTCTGACAGTTAAACTGCTGCTAATGTTTCTGTGAGAACGGCCTGACATTCCCCAGGTTGGAAGTGTAGATCTGCGACGCAAACAGTGTCCCTCACTTCTGTCTTGGGGAAAACCAGTCCTAAGATTATCTACAAGCATTTTTTGATTCTCCAGCATGCATGTATTCCTGTCCAGGGTGCCAAGCATCTGGCTAAATTTACTCTTGTACCATAGATTTAAAAGTGTGATAATCCAGTAGTCAGCTAAAATTCGAATCCTAACAAGATAAGCATCATGTTGCAGACAGTGCAGCAAGAAGGTGCTCATGCACCTTGTGCATCCACGAGTCCCAAATCCTTGTTGTGTTTCCTTCCTCCATCCTCTCCTGCCAACCTCGGACAACAGAAAGGGGAATAAATTATTCTTCATCTCCTGACTCTTTAGTGCCCATCACCTCTTCATCCTCCATTTCTTCCTCAGCTTCTGCACCCTCACTAACAGATCATCTGGTACACTGAGCTCCTGTCACGCTGGGAGCGGGAGAGACACTCAGCGTAGGACAACGACGGGGGGGGGAATAAGGAGTCCCTAAAGCTATGGGCACAAGAGGGAGAGGGTGACCCCTAGTCTTACTGGGGCTGACCCTGTCTGCCCTGACGTCCCTATACAGTTTCCTCAACTGTCGCCGACCACGAACCTCGTCCCTCTCTGATCCTAGCACTACCTTATCTAAGGATCAGATGGAGAGGTTCACTAGACCCCTCCACTAACAACTAAAGACAAACACAAGGAAAAACAGACAATGGGGAAAGAAAACACTTATCTTGCAGCAGAGCACAGCAACCTCCACAACCTCAGCTTCTGCTGGAGCAAGGATAATGAGTGCACAAGGAAATATCACCTGCACCGAGGGAGGGCAATGAAACTCCTTATAAAGATGGGAAGAACCTGCTGGGTCCTAGTGACCCAGAATACTGGTGTAGAAACCAGACCGAGCACAAGACCTTCCCAGCCGTCTCCCCATGATAGGGAGATCTTATCATACCTTCTCTCTATCTACACAGAAGGTAAATGCCCCTGAAAGACGGACCGTCCTCAAACATTATGGCTGATTGGCCAAACGCTGGGACCGTCTGCGCGTGGCCTCTACCCTGTCATCCGTGCCACCCGTGACAGCTCCATTCTGTCACTTTACTCCACCCGGCTATACCACCCGGCTGTGCCACAGGAGTCCAGACCCTTAAGATATTGGTATTCCTTCCACATTCTCCTCTTCTTAATCCTCTTCCTCAGGGTCCACAACCTCATTGCACAGACTTTTCAAAGTTTGCTCCAGTTAGAAATGACCGGAATAGTGATGCTAACGATGGCATTGTGAGAAATAACCATCTTAGTAGCCATTTCGAAACTGTGCTGAAGGTTTCAGTGGTCCTTGATCTGTGCCCACTCTGCAGCATCATTTTCACCACCTTTGGCTTTCTTTGACTCACTTTACGCATTATGAAATACTGCACCACGGTTCGTCGCTGCTGCCACAATTGCTATGGCATGTGCAGAATGGAATTCCAGCGTGGCATATTGCATATCAACTGGTTAACTGGTTGTCCAAAAAACATATGTAGCAATGCTAGTCGATGAGCTGAGGGTTGCGAATGGTGGAAGTGAGCACACAGCGACCATGCCTTCTGCAGCAGCTCTACCAGGCTGGAAAAATGGTGTAGGAATTGCTGTACAACCAGGTTGAGGACATGAGACATATAAGTCACATGTATAAAGTTTCCCTGGTATAAGGTCGCCACTAGGTTTGCACTGTTATCACACACAGCCCTCCCTGGATCCAGGTTCACAGGGGGCAATCATTGGTCAAACTCAACCTGCGTAGCTGTCCACCACTCTTCAGCTATGTGACTCACATATCCAAGGCCTTTAAATTTCAACACTGCCTAATGACAGTGAGGTGGTGGGGGGATTCTCTCTGGACTTTGGAACATAAAAGGGGAGATTGAGGGCACATCTGGAGGCCCTAGAGGAGGTGGAGGAGGCAGAAGCAGGGGATAAAGCAGTAGATAGTTTTGACTTGCGAACCTTGAGAATTTCAAGACTTGAGGAGCAGCCCCGTCCCCACCTGGCCCTGCAGTCACCAGTCATCCAGTGCCAGTCAGCGAGACGAAATGTCCCTGGTCCTGTTTGCTTATCTAGGTGTCAGTGGTGATATGCACCCTGTCACGCACAGAGTTTCTCAAGGAATGGGTGATATTGTCTGCGAGACGATGATGTAGCGCAGGCATAGCTTGCTTTGAGAAGTAGTGATGACTGGGCAACTGGTACTGCGGGACTGTAATGGCCATCATCTTTCGGAAACTGTCTGTATCCACCAGGCGAAATGACAGTATTTCCATGGCCAACAAATTGGATATGGCAAAGTTCAAGCTCTTAGCTTTGGGATGAGTAGGAGAAAATAATCTTTTTCGTGGCCACATCTGCAGGACTGTGGGCTGGCTGCTGTGCTGAGAGAGGCTAGTGTACAAGACAAACTGCTGAACTGTGTGAGGGAGGTGCAGGTAGAGATGTTATGATGGATTTACAAAGAAGTGTTGTGCTCACTGTCTGAGATCGGTCAAACACAGCAGGCATGTGCACTTCTGTAAAGCTGACAGGCTCTCACTCACCCAGACTATCATGGGTAAACAAGCGGAGGTTCTCTGGTTGGAGACCTATGTGACAACAGTTGCCATGGTGATGGAGGAAGAAGCAGCAGATGAGGATGATGTGGCTGACATTTTTTGATGAGGCCCACTAAGCCCCATTTTAGCACTCTAACTTTGCTCGAGTAACGTATCTTTCTGGGCCATGTGCCGGTAATTACCATGAGTTGGGCCATCGTTTGCGGTCTCAGAATAGGCTCAGGCTAGGCAACCCTTGCCGCCCCTCAGAACTGCAGACCCGAGAATGCTGCTGTCCAAAGCCAGAGTTGTGGCTGAGAATGCAGTGCTTGTTGTGGTTGCAGCTCTCAGTCTCTGTATGGAACAGACTTTCTTCAACTTTCTCCTCCTGCACCTCCTCTGTTGAGCTACTCATCTGCATGACTTTGGGTTGATTTCAAGAGGGATCTCAAACCTATCATCATCCTCTCTGTTGTTCCACTGTGCAGGTGCATCTCAGGTACCTGACTCTCATCATCATCACTTCCACCCACAGGGGTTAACATCTGGTGACGATGGTCTAGATCAAGTGTGGGTAATTCAAGGCCTCAAGGGACGACAAAAGTGCAGGTTTTTAGGATTTCCAAAGCATTGCACAGGATTGGAATCATCACCTGTGCAGGTGATTATATAAGCACCTGTGCAATACTAAGGAAATCCTGAAAACATGACCTGTTGTGGCCTTTGAGGCCTGGGGTTCCCTACACCTGGTCTAGATTCTGCTTTAACTCTGCTTCATCCGTCCCTGGATCCAACTCCAAAAGATTTTGGGCATCGGTGCAGATGCTTTCCTCCTGTCTGTGAGTCTTTTGAGCAGACCTCTGATTTCCATGGAATATAATGTGTGAACAGCTCTGCAGACCTGCCCATACTTTCTTTCCCCACATCAGTTGCATAGTTAGAGAGTTGTGAGATAGGGAAACATGGGTTATTGGGGTGCCACCTCTGAGGATTGTTCAATGTTTAACATTGAGGTGAAGGAAGAGGAGGAGAGGCCACTTGATGTAGCACTTGCCATCAACTGTAGCAAATGCTGTTTCTGGGCCTCATCTACAAATCGTACCGCTCATCTGCTACCAAAGAAAGAGATTGGAGTAGTACGTACAGTAAGCAAAGTTGTCACTGTCTTTCGATAGGATGAACCGGTGTTTGTCCAGAACACCTTTCAGAAACATTAGCAATAGCAGTTACCGCACATACACCTCAAACACCAAGCCTATTCCCCCTTACACCATGATTATTCCCCTTTCCATCATGACTCGGGATTTCCAAACTATGTTAAATGCACAAAGATTTGGCAAACACATTTTTGAGGCCACAAAAATAATTTTAGGGGAAACGCAAGGGTGTGATATTCACTTGTTTGAGACCAAAAAAACCTTTTTAGGGGAACCACAAAGCATAGCTTTCACTTGTTTGATGCAAAAAAAGGCCTGTTATCGAAAAAGCAAATATTTGGCAATCACTGGTTTGAGGCAAAAAAGTATTTTAAGGGAAACACAAAGATTTGGCAATCACTTGTCTGAGGCAAAAAAAAGCATTTTAGAGCAACCACATCGATTTGGCAATCACTTGTCTGAGGCCAAAAAAACCTTTTAGGGTATCTTCACACACAGCAATATGGCTAGGCAATTTCACTGGCAATTTGCTGGTTGTAGTGAAATCATGGATACATTGTTCTATTTTGTTGCCATGTACAAATGGAACAATGTGTCCATGATTTCACTGCAACCAGCAAATTGCCAGTGAAATTGCTAGCAATATTGCCGCATGTGAAGGTACCCTTAGGGGACACACAAAGATTTGGCAATACCTTTTTCTATGCAAAAAACACATCTTTGGCAATGCACACCGATTAGGTAATCACTTGTTCTAAGGAAAAATACCTTCTCGCCCTATTAATCTGTCCAAAAAGTGTCACATCCCCAGACACTGCTCCTTCGACTTCTGCTTCTGCCACCAGGCATGTCTGTGTTCACTTCAAAGGTGGGGCTGGTGATGAAGTAGTCTGTGTGGATGTATTTATATGGCTGCCCAGCTGGGGTCATTAACTTTGACTTCACCAATTAGGAAGTATTGCAGCCTATTTGAATCTTTTGTGTGTTGCTGCTAGTTGCCAGAAATACTCCCTGGTTCACTTGTTATTATCCTACTTGTAACTCAAACATTAACATTTCTGTTCCAAAAAAAAATCCCTCTTTTCTTTTTCAATGGATCCTCTTGTTCCAGTAGTGGATCAAGTGAAAAACCTGACCAGTTGTGTCCAAGGTCTTGTGGAGCAAATTCAGCATCTTGGATTCACTCAGACACCTGCAGCACCTCCTTATTTCCCCTCACTCTAGAGTTAACTCTTATCAACATTAAGTGAGCACCCAAAACAAGTCACGTTTGGATAACCACAGTGGAAAGTTGCGACATCAGATGTCTTCCAGCCCTATATATGAAGTAGACTCACTGCACACTTATTTATTCTTTTCCAAAAAGTGAGTTTCTTTATTGACATGTGTCTAGTTGCGACAAAGAAGGCGCTTCGTCGACCACACTGTAGGCCTTTATCACAATGCTGCTAGAAAGATAATATACAAAAAATTAAATCAATATGTTACAATATAATTCACGGTTTTTACTTATATATAAACAAGCATCAAAGTTCTCAGTCGATTATATATTTAGAGTACATTCATAGGTTCGTAGAGAAACATTAAAGTAGGGGCATTAAAAGTAAGAGGACTGGAACCCCCTTGGAAGGATCAGTTCAGAGTAGTGGAAGAACAGGGGTTTACAGAACAGAGAAATAGAGATGGTAATGTGTATACTTTACTGTGGTGTTGTTCCTGGACCTCCGTGATGTAATAGGAGACCTTTTTGAGGCAGTAATTTCTTAGAGCTGTAAGGGAACATGTGATCATAGGATGACAACAGTGGATTAGAGATATATTAAGTGCCATATACTTTAGTTTGAGTGATTGTAAAAGTATAATGCCCACCCAAGTTAATGGGGTATAGTTCTTTTTCTGGGTAAGTTCCTCAGCTTAATGTGAAGCTTTTTGCTGTCCTATGGTACAAACATATGGTTTATGTATACAGTATTATGTTCTCAAGCAGGTGGTAGGTTATAAACTACCTTGGTATTGGCCTCGAGAGAGTGTTATGTCCTATGGAAGAGGGCTTTAATCAGCCTTCAGTGCTTCAATAGGTCTCAGTCTTAGGTTAAGTTCTGGAGGAGTAGGGTCTAGTGTTAATGGCACATATAGCAAAGACTGAGGTTAGTAAGTACTTAGCTTAGTTTCCCTCCTTGCTGTGCTGCAGGGTCAGCCTTGTTGTGAGGGGTACCTGGAACCAACATATTTGAGGTTACAAATTGTACATTCGATAATGTAAACTACGTGATCACTGTTGCAGTTCTAAAAGCTTTTAATACTGAATGTTCTAATTTGATCGTGATTATGAATATGATGGGTTTTAAAAGACACCATGCAGGTTGTACAAGGGGACTGAGCACATTTGACGCAACCTTTGAGAGACAGCCATGTTTGAGACATATAAATACAGGGAGACACAGAGGCATAGTGCCTATCATTTGCTAGATTAGGACTAAACGTAAACAGTTTCCCTTTATCCTTTGACTCGGCAGCGGACTGCAACACTTGTCATGAACTCATGTTGAACAGGGCTACTGGATGAGATCCTCTTTGATGTTGACTATCCATACTGTGGTTGCACAAACAACTCAGTTTTGCAGTGTTCGCTTGCATTTTCAATGAATCTGCCAATATCTCCACAAACCCCAATGACATCCAGATACAGTCATATGAAAAATGTTTGGGCATCTCTCTTAATCTTACTCTTTTTTTAAAAAAAAAATTGTTTTTTTGCAACAGCTATTTCAGCGTGATATATGTAATAACTGATGGACACAGTAATATTTCAGGATTGAAATGAGGTCTATTGTACTAACCGAAAATGTGAAATATGCATTATTTCAAAAATTGACAGGTGCAAAAGTATGGGCACCTCAACAGAAAAGTGACATTAATATTTAGTAGATCCACCTTTTGCAAAAATAACAGCCTCTAGTCGCTTCCTGTAGCTGTTAGTGAGTTCCTGGATCCTGGATGAAGGTATTTTTGACATTCCTCTTTACAAAACAATTCCAGTTCAGTTAAGTTTGATGGTCGCCAAGCATGGACAGCCCCCTTCAAAACATCCCCAGATGTTCAATGATATTCAGGTCTGGGGACTGGGATGGCCATTCCAGAACATTGTAATTGTTCCTCTGCATGAATGCCTGAGTAGATTTGGACTGGTGTTTTGGATCATTGTCTTGCTGAAAGATCCATCCCCGGCGTAACTTCAACTTTGACACTATTCTTGAACATTATTCTCAAAATCTGCTGATACTGAATGGAATCCATGCGACCCTCAACTTTAACAAAGATTCCCGGTGCCGTCATTGGCCACACAGCCCCAAAGCATGATGGACCCTGCCCCCAAATTTGACACTGGGTAGCAAGTGTTTTTCTTGGAATCTTTGTTTCATCAGTCCACAGGACCTTCTTCCAAAATGAAACTGGCTTGTCCAAATGTGATTTGCATACCTCAGGCGACTCTGTTTGTGGCGTGCATGCAGAAATGCTTCTTTCACATCACTCTCCCATACAGCTTCTTCCTTGTGCAGTGTGTGCTGTATTGTTGACCAATGCACAGTACACCATCTGCAGCAAGATGATGCTGCAGGTCTTTGGAGGTGGTCTGTGGATTGTTCTTGACTGTTCTCACCATTCTTCTTCTCTGCCTTTCTGATATTTTTGTTGGCCTGCCACTTCTGGCTTTACAAGAACTGTCCCTGTGGTCTTCCATTTCCTTACTGTGTTCCTCACAGTGGAAACTGACAGGTTAAATCTCTGAGACAACTTTTTGTATCCTTCCTCTGAACAACTATGTTGAACAATCTTTTTTTTTTCAGATCATTTGAGAGCTGTTTTGAGGAGCCCATGATGCCACTACTCAGAGAAGATGCAACTAGGAGAACAACTTGCAAGTGAACACCTGAAATAGCTTTTCTCATGATTGGATACACCGGGCTATGAAGTACAAAGCTCAATGAGATTACCAAACCAATGTAGTGCTTCAGTAAGTCAGTAAAAAGTAGTTAGGAGTATTCAAATCATGAAAATCAGAAGGGTGCCCATACTTTGGCACCTGTCAAATTTGGAAATAATCATATTTCACATTTTTGGTTAGACAATAAACCTCATTTCAAACCTGAAATATTACTGTGTCCATCAGTTATTACATATATCACACTGAACTAGCTGGTGCAAAAAAACACTTTAAAAAAAAAAAAAGAGTAGATTAAGAGGGGTGCCAAACTTTTTCATATGACTGTACTTCATGAAGGAATTGTGTGGCAGTGAGTCAAATTCTTTTTTGTAATCTATCCAAGTTGTATATAGATTTGTTTTATGACTTTTACAGTTCTCCAGTATCATTTTATCAATCAAAAGTTGATCTTTGGTGCCCCTGCATTTCTATAAATTGCCTTTTTATTTTACTGGCAAGATGTTCTTTGTCTCCAGGTAATCCTGGATTTGGTCAGCTATTATGCCTGTCAACAGTTTGAAGATAGTAGGCAAACATGTTATTGGTCTGTAATTCCTGGTTTTGTCCTTTTACTGGGTTTTTCTGTAACAAATATGTTTTCCCAGTTGTTAACCATTCGCTGATATTCCACTCTGCAGAATATTGTTACATTGTTGGACCATTTTTGCATTCACACTGGTCATATATTTAAGCCAAAATTCATGCAATTGATCACCACCAGGCGAAGTCCAGTTCTTAATCTTTTTTACTCTTTCTATCATCATTTCTGTTGTTATTTCTACTTTTCCCATTTTGTTCTTGGAAAATTTATTTTCAAAGTCTTTTAACCACGCAGCATTTCTGTTGTAATCTTATTATTATGATATTTTTTGGGGAGGTGGTCCAATTAAATATTCTGCAATGGGTCCCCATGATTTCTATGCACACCCCTGCTTCATTGAGTGCAATAATTAGTAGAAGTGGAATTTAGTGTT
Organism: Allobates femoralis; assembly: GCA_033576535.1. Classification (NCBI taxonomy): domain Eukaryota; kingdom Metazoa; phylum Chordata; class Amphibia; order Anura; family Aromobatidae; genus Allobates; species Allobates femoralis. The sequence continues at coordinate 717,349,651 of JARQOC010000003.1, forward strand.
AAATATGGAGAAACCACTTAATTATATTAGTTGTGATTAGCAGAGTTGGGCAAATTTGTTCAAGTAGATTGTTTCAAGACTCCCTACTCTTCAGATCCCATTTTTTGGGATTTTGTGTCCTCATTTTGGGAACCATATAGAAGTTGCAAAAGGTAAAAAAAAAGTACACAGAAAATAATGCCAACTCACCATTTACCTCGATTACCAGCTCTGCGGCATGCTCTTGACACCCATTTTTACATCGGCTGTATACAGAAACCTCGGACGCCTCTGCTCATGCACATTGTAAGGTCACGGTGATGTTGTGACACCACAACATTCTCCACAACCTTACAAAGTACACTCTCAGCTGGAACTTCCAGCATTGACTAGCCTGTGACAATTCTTTGCATGTGAAAGGCTGTCCTGGGCTTATTCAAAGCTTGAAATCCAGCCTAGCATTAAGATGCCAAGGGTTTCATCGTGTGGCAGAAGTAAGAAGAGCCGCCAAAGATTGTAGAAGGGACAATGACCAGCTGAAGTTAGAGATAAGGTGAATAATTGTTGTTTTGTTTTTTTCTTTTTAATATCTTATCTATAATATGCTCTGGGGTCTTTCTAGACCTCAGAACATAAGAAGAGACATTCAATTCATGGAGAATATTAATTTAATATTAATTGTGAGTTGTATTTCCTGTTAGAATCTGTGCTATTTGGTGAATTTAAATCTTAACATATCTGATCAGCCTATTTATATTGTCCTTGTTTAGATTTATTGATAACAGCAGAAAATTTGGCTGATAAACCTAAATTACAATCATAGTTTAATATTTTTGATTGCAAATATATAAACATATTGATAGGTCAATAATAATGGGCTATTGGTGGCTTTCCTGTACATCTAATATATAAAGCTGAATGTGTGTATGTGTGTGTGTATGTATGTATATCCAGGATTGGCATCTACACCGTCGCAACTACAGCCATAAAATTTTGCACAGTCACACATCTGGACCCCGAGAGCGTCATAGGCTATGTTGTGAGGCGAAATTTTAACCCTGCACGTTCCAGTTCACCAAACAATTTTGCCCCTATCTACATAATGGGGAAAAAGTGAATGGAAAAGTGTTGGAGGAAAATCGACAGCTGTCAGCTATAGCCACAAAATTTTGCACAGTCACACGTCTGGACCCCGGGAGCGTCATAGGCTATGTTGTGAGGTGAAATTTTAACCCCACGCATTCCAATTCACCAAACAATTTTGCCCCTATCTACATAATGGGGAAAAAGTGACAGTTAACAGTTGACAGTTGTGAATGAGAGGGGCTTAATGATAGCGCCAAAGACTAACAGCACATACCAGCACATAGTCACTAAGGTGGAGCCCCAACATGAGATATTCACCATACACGAGGACATGTATACACACCACACGCACACAAAGAGTAACAGCAAGTGTATAGTCGCTAAGGCACAGCCCCAACATTGGATACTCACCACACACCCGAACAAACACACAAACACCACAAAGAGACACACACAACACAGAGACACACACCCCCCCCCCAAGGGGATACACACACACACCCCATAGAGACACATGTACTCACCCCACAGGGACACACACACACCACAAAGAGACACACACAACACAGACACACACACCACACAGACCCCCCCCACAAGGACACACACACATAGCCACCCTATAGGGACACATGCACTCACCCCACAGGGACACACACACCACAAAGAGACACACACACCACAAAGAGACACACACTCACCACACAGACCCCCCCACAGGGACACACACACATACACACCCTATAGGGACACATGCACTCACCGCACAGGGACACACACACACACACACCACAAAGAGACACACACAACACAGGGACACACACACCCCACACAGACACCCCCCCCACAGGGACACACACCCACAGCCACCCTATAGGGACACATGCACTCACCCCACAGGGACACACACACACCACAAAGAGACACACACAACACAGATACACACACACCACACAGACCCCCCCACAGGGACACACACATACACACCCTATAGGGACACATGCACTCACCCCACAGGGACACACACACACACACCACAAAGAGACAGACACAACAGAGACACACACCACAGAGACCCCCCCCACAGGGATACACACACATACACACCCTATAGGGACACATGCACTCACCCCACAGGGACACACACATACACACACCCCAGGGACACACACACCACACAGACAGACACAGATGTGCACAAATCACCTCACACAACTCACCTCATACGTGTGCTATCTTTAATTTCCAAACATAACCATCTGATTAAAAACAGCCAATGTGCAACACATGTGCCATATAGGGAATTAAGGCAGATGTCAGTCACATGAGCTGTCTATTATGTGTATGTGTTAGGTAACATATACTGCCCGGCCAGGGGGAGGGTTTACTGTTGGCTGGAGATTTATTAGGCTACCTATAGCAATCAATCACAGCTCAGCTTCTATTTTCCTACAGGTCATTAATATGACATATTCAAATTCTATTTTGTTATAGCTAACAGCAGTTATTTATTAACCCGGGCGTAGCCGGGTACTACAGCTAGTTCACTTATATATAAGTAAAGATTGAATTATATAATCAATCGCTTGATATTCTCAAGATTTAACACATCTTTCGATTCCGCCTTTTATAGTCATTACTTTGGGTTTTGAGTTTTGAATTGAGTTCATATAATGAGTGTTCTGAATATTGTACTTAGTGTACGTAAAGCAGAGACTGATAATTCACATAGATATATATTCATTGGAGTTACAGAAAAGCAATGCAATTTATAGAATTGTGTTTACTTTAACCAGATGAATAAGATTAAATCAACAAAACCCTGCTCGAAATGGGGACACAATAGCATTAAAATATCTCTGTATACAGATATGAGTAAATTAAAAAATCAAACTGATCAAAAACGAAATTGTGTAAAATAAGTGCAGAAAATAAAATGCATTTGCTCTTGTGCGTCATTTCAGTATAATGATCATTCTGATAGCACATCTAAAAATAAGCACAGACTGCGGAAAGAACATTGCCGTAATTGAAAATATTGCTTGAACACATTTATTGAGGCATTAGTTGTATTATTATGTCTTATGAAACAAATTTTGGTTAGATAACATTTATTTGTTTCTGTAGATTGAATTATAGAATGCAATGTTGTATATGTGACTTGCTTATTAACTAATATTATGCGTTTTTATGTTAGTTTAAGTGTTGCATATATATCATCAACATATTTTTTAGCACCATACAGAAAAAAGTCTCCATTTACATGAGTCCCTGTCTCCAATCATACCTAACCATCTACTATGTTCCCAACCAGTACCTCAGGTGCCACATGTGGCTCTCAGGACCATGATCTGTGGCTCGTGGCTGTCTGCCAGCTTGTTGCATTAGCATCAGGTCTAAAGAGAAAGTCTCCAGATAGAGATTTTTGTGAATAGCCTCCAAAAGAAGTTCAGCTCTGGATGCCAATATACTGGATGGGAGGATATAGGATGCCATAGTGTGGTGAATATGTCTGATGTAAAACTAGTGAGTGAGGGTAAGGTGGGTATCCCTAGATGTAAGTATACAATTCATAAGGTAGGGGGCACATGGTTTCAGTTTGTGGGAACTTTGGCTATCTTTATATCATACTCTGGGTATCACTACAAGGGAGGGTTAGCTAAACGTGGCTCACAATCTTCCCCAAGAGTTAAACTTGGCTATCACAATAAAAATAAATTGGGACCACTGACTTAGAACATGAAATTTTGAAATTCTGAATTCTTTGCAACAAAACGTGTCCATTTTTTTTCACTCAAAATATTAGGACCTCATGTCAGTCACCAAGATTGTGATCTGCTACCCTTTCCCAAGAGGGTCGGAACATCAGTCACACTATTAGTGCAGGCAATAGAAATATAGAAAGATTGTTGGCAAAGATTTTCTCCTCTAACCACAAACACATTTCAGGTTATACCTACTGTTCCTCTATGGTCTTCATTTTCTCAATTATGAAGACCACACTGTGGATCAAAATTGTTTTTCTTTGCATGATGCAGTGGTCAATCTTCTTCCAGGCACAGCCAGTACTGTGTCATCATCATATTAGAAATATAGAATACAATATATGAATGGTGGACACCATGGAGCTGCAAGGTGCAGCAAGCATGCCTGGTCAATACAATTGGACTGAATACTGTGTATTTGACTGAGTACTCCTCCTATTAGTCTAAAGCTGTTTATAATTAGTGCTGAATCCTACCTATTCTTTACATTTGAAGACTTTAGCCCAGCAGAGGCATGTTTGATAAATATTATGTTTGGATTCCATCAAAGAAAGGTAAGCCTGGTTGTGGCTGATGGGCTCTCATGTTTAGGCCAATTTGTTCTCTAGATACAATCATTTAAATATATATATATACAGTGAGTCCCCGCTTAACGACTTGTGTGTTTAACGACGACTCGCACTTACGACGGTCAGTTTTTCCGAATGACCAAATTTCAAAGTTAAGACGGACTGCTATACGACTGAATTACAAAGTTACGAAGGACCGCTATACGACCGAATTTCAAAGTTACGACAGATTTCGCGCGGGGGTGGCAGCACAGTGGAGTGTTGAGGCTAGGGTCACACATTACGTGCAAAAAATCACTGCTGAAGTGGTGCTTTATTATTGTGGAACAGAGATCTCTGCTTTCCAAACATGGTTACCTCCTGTCTCACCCATTCTTAACTACAGCACAGTACAGTACAGTACTGTACAACACTTACCAGAATGTCTCCTGACATTATAAAAGGTGATTTCCCTGGTGGCTCCGGGTCTCAGGATTCCGGTACATTGTACTGTGCAGTACTGTACAGTACAGTATTCGCAAACCGGATTCCTGTTTTGCTGTCCGGGTGCTGCTCCCATCTGCCCGCATGCTGTGTTGAACAGCTTTCGGCCACCCATGCTATACACTGTACATTCCAGCGCTCTGGGGGACGCGTTTAAACTGTGCACAGGAAACGTTTCCTGTGCACCGTTTAAACGCGGCCCCCAGAGTGCTGGACTGTACAACATGGGCGGCCGGAAGCTGTAGAACACAGCATGCGGGCAGATGGGAGCAGCAACTGGACAGCATAACTGGACTCTGGTTGGAGAATACAGTACAGTACAGTACTGTACTGCACAGTACAGTGTACCTGAGTCTTGAGACCAGGAGCCACCCTGAAGAGGGCCCAAAATAGTACAGTACAAGTGTGACCCAATACTGTACAGTGTACCTGAGTACTGAGACCCGGAGCCACCCTGAAGAGGGCCCAAAACAGTACAGTACAGTACAAGTGTGACCCAGTACAGTGTACCTGAGTTCTGAGACCCGGAGCCAGCCTGAAGAGAGCCCAAAACAGTACAGTACAGTACAAGTGTGACCCAGTACAGTGTACCTGAGTTCTGAGACCCGGAGCCAGCCTGAAGAGAGCCCAAAACAGTACAGTACAGTACAAGTGTGACCCAGTACAGTGTACCTGAGTTCTGAGACCCGGAGCCAGCCTGAAGAGAGCCCAAAACAGTACAGTACAGTACAAGTGTGACCCAGTACAGTGTACCTGAGTTCTGAGACCCGGAGCCAGTCTGAAGAGAGCCCAAAACAGTACAGTACAAGTGTGACCCAGTACAGTGTACCTGAGTTCTGAGACCCGGAGCCAGCCTGAAGAGAGCCCAAAACAGTACAGTACAGTACAAGTGTGACCAAGTACAGTGTACCTGAGTACTGAGACCCGCAGCCACCCTGAAGAGAGCCCAAAACAGTACAGTAAAGTACAGTACAGTATACTGTACAGTACAGTAGTACGTACAGTACAGTGGCCTGGCTGGAGGCAGTTGGCAGCCTCCACCACCTCCCATCAACATGGCTGACAAAAGGAAGAGTACAACTCCTACAGGATCTTCTGCTAAGAAGCCTAGAAAAGCCATCGACCTAGACACGGAGATGCAGATCATACTGAAATATGAAGGTGGAATGAAAGTCTTAGCAATCGCTAGTAGCATGGGGTTTTCTCATTCCACCATTTCAACGATACTTAAGGATAAAGAGAAAGTGAAGGAGATGGTGAAAAGTACTGTGGGATATAAGGCGGTTATCACCAGGCAGCGCAAGGGCCTGATCCATGAAATGGAGTAACTGCTGGCGATTTGGTTTAACGACCAAATAAGCAAGAAAATGGACCTTAGTCTCCATATCATAAAGAGCAAGGCACTTAGCATCTTCGCTATGCTGAAAGCACGTGAGGGAGAAGAGTGCACTGAAACATTCAGCGCAAGCAAAGGTTGGTTCCATCGCTTTCAACGCCGATTTAGCCTACACAACAGAAGCATTTATGGTGAAGCAGCAAGTGCGGATACAGAGGCAGCTGAGGAATTTTTGGATGTGCTGGATGAGATAATCGAGGAAGGCGGCTATCGACCAGAACAAATTTTCAACGTCGACGAGACAGGTTTGTTCTGGAAAAAAATGCCTGAAAGAACATACATTCATAAAGAAGCTGCCAACATGCCTGGTTTCAAGGCTTTTAAAGATCGTGTGACGTTGCTGTTAGGCGGAAATGTGGCAGGGCATAAATTAAAACCCTTTTTCATTTATCGCTCCCAGAACCCACGCACTCTGAAGAACGTGAAAAAACACACACTGCCAGTGATCTATCGGGCAAACAACAAGGCGTGGATGACTCAGACTATATTTGAAGACTGGTTTCTGACCTGCTTTATTCCTGCTGCCAGAGAATACTGCCTTGAAAAGAATATTCCTTTCAAGATTCTGCTTCTCCTTGATAATGCTCCAGGACATCCCCAACATATCGATGACCTGCTTCGTGATGTCAAAGTTGTTTATCTCCCCAAAAATACGACTTCAATTCTGCAACCTATGGATCAGGGGGCCTTAGCAGCGTTTAAGGCGCATTATTTGCACATTTCTTTTGGTAAGGCGGTAACGGCAATGGAGAACGACAGGATGACTCTTCGTGAAATTTGGAAAGACTACAACATTCTTCACTGCATGAAGAATATTGACAGCGCGTGGCGTGAAGTGACTGAAAAATGTATGCAAGGTGTTTGGAAGAAATGTTTGAAAAGGTTTGTGAATAACTTTGAAGGGTTTGACCAAGAGGAAGCAGTACAACAAATCAATAGCAAAACTGTAAATCTTGCACGTGAGTTGATGCTAGAAGTGGAAAATGAGGATGTTTCGGAGTTGGTGAATTTCGTAGAAGGTGAATTGACGGACCAAGACTTGATTGAGTTGGAAGAGTAACAACACATGGACGACATAGAAGAAATTGAGCAATCAGATGTATCACCACCGAAAATGTTCACGACTAAAGGCTTGGCAAAAGTGTTTTCGAAAGTGAATGATATTGTGGGTGATTTAGAGGCAATGGACCCCAACATTGAAAGGTTGTCGAAATTTGAAATACACTTGAAAGAAGCGTTTGCCTGTTATCGTGAAATTTATGATGAGAAGAAAAAAAAAAAACAGTCGTCCATGTTAGACTTCTTGCAACAAACTCCGACTCCTACCCAGGCTTCAACCCCTACGCCTGCCCCTGTCTCAGTAACAGACTCCCTCTCTGCTCCAGCCTCTCCCTTACCAGGGCCGTCAGCTGTCGACGATTCAGATGACGAAGATCCTGATGACACAACCTGCATGTTTGACAGTGACGATGAAGATTTCATATTTGAAGGGTTTTAGAGTAAAATTCATACTGTTTCGTGAACAAGCTTTATTTTTCATAATTTTGCTTTGTACTACATACTGTACAGTATCTTGAAATTGTTTAGTACAGTACAGTACTGTACTTGTTAGAGTAATGTTTTCAGCCAATGTAACATAAAGCATTTCTTTAACGGTTTGTGATACACTTTTGTATCAGATGTACCTGATGTTTCTGACGAAGCGGAACTGTTCCCCATAGGGAACCACAGTACTGTACACTGTACAGTACGTACTTACCTCTCCGGCCACTGCACAGACTGCGCTGTGCAGCCGCGGGAGAGGTAAGTAACAGTTCCCTGTGGAGAACAGTAGCCCCAGTACACTGTACACTGAACTGTAGTGTACGTACTGTACTGTACTGTACTATACTTCTTAGAGTTATTTTTTCAGCCACTGTAACATAAAGCATTTCTTTAATGGTTCATGATACACTGTACAGTACGTACTTACCTCTCCGACCGCTGCACAGACTGCGCTGTGCAGCCACAGGAGAGATAAGTACAGTAACTGTTCCCTATGGGGAACAGTAGCTACATTCATGTCTTGTTTTCAATTTAAAATGTAGACAGTGCTGTGTAAGTTGAATTTTATTTGCTTTCATCTTAATACAGTAACTACAGTACAATTGAATTTTCCTGATGTAGGCTACCTGTTTATGCTTTTTTCAATTTAATTTGCATGTGCAATTTATATTTTTGTCAATAAAACAAAATTACTGCTGTATACTGTTATATTATATGAATAGTACTGTGCATGCATGCAAACACTAGTACAATAACGTGAAAAAAAACATGTACCATGAAGGTTGCCCTTTAAGGGTCACGCTTAACGACGGGACACGCTTAACGACGGACCTTCTGGTCCTTAACCCCGTCGTTAAGTGAGGACTCACTGTATATATATTCTATATAGCAGTAATGCAATCCTAATTTCATATATTCAATGTATGCATACATCTTAGCGCTTACAGAGACTGCTGTATCATTTTTTTTCTATATTAGGCCCCTTTCACATCAGCATCATGCTGATGTTTGCAGTCGATCCGGCAGATGGCGCCACATCTGCTGTATCGGCCGCCTGACGGCCGACTTGTGGCCTGGATCCGACAAGCCCCATATATTGTCTATGGGGCTTGCGGTCCGATGTGGCAGATCCGGCACTTGCGACCGCGAAAAAAAATGCTGATTGCAGCTTTTTTTTCGTGGATGCAAGTGCCAGGTCCGAACGATCCTGCATAACCGCACTTGCCGCACCCAACCGTAAGCCCCATAGACAATCATGAGGCTTGCCGGATCGGCGCCAAAAGTGCGGCCTTTAGGCGGCAGATCCGGTAGATGTGGCAAATCTGCTGCACATCAGCAAAAACGCTGATGTGAAAGGCCCTTCATTCAGACATAGTATCTTGCACCTGTTCACACTTGCTTTAGTCTGTAAGAATAAGCTGGTCAATTTTTTGTACTATTTACTGAGTCATATATTACAAATATAGAAACTCAAAATACAATAATGAATTTGTGGTGAACTCTATCGAAGAACAGCAAGGTGCAGTGCCCATGCCAGATTGATGCAAAAAGAAGTGTATGGGTTTGAATTCATCATCAATCTGCACACATTCTGGACAGCCAGCTTTGTTAGATTATGCAGCTAATGAGCTGGACACTATAAGATCTTGCATTAAATGAATGACACAACTACATGGAGCCTAAGGACTAAACAATAAGGTCCTGATTAATTGAGGGGCGTGCAGGAATAAGATGCACATCTTATTTGATGCATGTTATCAGTGGTGTCTACCTCCTTGCACATCTGCAGAAATGTTACTCAGCCGCTATTGTGAATTTGATAAGAAAGCTTAGCCATGCACCAGTTGCTTCACAGCTCCACCCATTTTGGTGGTGTTGCCCGAAACTGGTAAAGATGCCAAAATTCACATTGATGTTGTGAATTTTCAAAGCATATTGTGGTTCAGTTTGGGGCCATAGTCAGAAGCGAAGTGCTGTTCTCTCATACCCTTGCATACCATTGAAAAGATGAGGTGGTCCTGGCTGGGTGTGTGAACTTATGTCGTGAAGGTAATTCGCCTGTGCAGGCTGCACACTGCTGATGGCTTTGGATGGCCAGGACCAGATATTAACTTAAGAAGGGGACTAACATGTTCTAACATGAATGTGAAAATGTGTTCTATTTGGAAGTGAACCAACTTGCATGATTATTCATAATAGTGATTGTGTATTGCCTGTAGACTTTTTAATATTTAATAAATAACATTTCCAACACTTTGAGAAGGAAATTGTTAAGCTCCTAGAAGAGCAGGCAAATCTTCTTGGCATTGTATCTTTAAGTTATACGAACCAGTCGTAAATTAATATTAAACTATTTGGGATAGGAATACTTGTACCGAATACAATGTCCAATTCTATTATGCGTCACAAATAGCAAACCTAATGCAAGTTGATGAGAAACTAGAGCATTTTTCAGGGAAATTGGTTTACTGAGAGCTGTGATTTGTATAGTGGAGTCACTTTAGAAGTTTTTATGCTTTTTTGGCACCTCATGATATAAAAATTGAAAGTTTGAATATTGCAAAATGTTCAAGTTTCACCAAAATTCCACTAGTTTCACAAATACCGTAAACACAAAAAACCTACCTAAATTTAACTCTACCATAAAGTACAATATGTCATGAACTCAGAATCACTGGGAATCATTTCAAACATTACAGAGTTAATACCACATAAAGTGACAATGGTCAGATCTCCAAAATTTTGCCTGATCATTAAGGTCAAAATTGGCTCCGTCATTTCATAGCAAAATGGGAGTCCGAATAAAAGATCAAACTCTCCTACTTGCCCATAGTGCCTCCATAAGCTCCAAACACAAAGAGGAGGAATATAAGCCCCTGTCTCAATGGTATAGAGTTCCAGAAAAACTGCATGCTATGTATCCTGAAGCCGAAATTACCTGTTGGAGGTGTAGGAAGGAGATTGGCTTGATTGTCCATGTTTTTTTGGGAATGTAAGGTGCTTAAACCTTTCTGGCAAGGAATTGAGGACATAACAAACCAGGTCACAAAATCTGACCCCGGCTTTGATTTTGCTTCACCTCACTGCAACATCTGTCTTGAATTATTAGAACCCGCTACTAAAATTCTTTATAATTGCAGTGAGGATATGCATCCATGAGCTCTGGGGAAAAACCTCTTCCCCACAATTCTCACAGTGGATTCACAAAGTCAATGAGCCGATGTATATGAAGGATCTGACTGCTCTATTTTTGACACTCAAATTAAATTCTGGAGCATCTGGTTGGACTGGATAGATTTTCAGCAAACAACTACATTAGATATGGGCTATTGCTGGATGGTAGTGAGGGCTTGGGGCATGGCCAGTGACCTTCTCTCTTATCCTATTTACACTTACACCTTTGCCCCCTTTTTTCCTCCTTCCTAAACCCTCCTGTCCCATTTCATTCCACCTCCCTACACTAGCACTCCTGCTCTTTCTATTTCTGTATACTTCCTAGTATTCCTTTTTTCTTAAAGTGCAAACGTTAGCTAATCCTACTTGTGATCAGTATTGATAGGAAAGTATCCTTTTGTTAGGATCTGTTCCTTTTTCTGTTTTGCCATTGCAGTTGCAGCATGGTTTTGCCTAGTTGACCATTCTCATAAGACTTTATACTACTCATATGTTATCGACAAGCGCAATTTGCACTGTATGACCTTCATACTTGTATGTACTTACTCCTTACACATTCGATTTTGTTTTCTTGTTCCCTTTTATATGTATATGTTATAACTCTTAAAAAAAATAATAAAAAAAAAGATAATTGGCTTGGTCACTAACGGGTTAGGCCCCTTTCACATCAGAGGTTTTCGCTGATCGCGGCAGTTACGGTGAAAAAACCGCAACAGCCGCGATTACCGCATAATGGCTGCACTTGCGGTTCACTTGCGCCAAGCCCCATACAATGTCTATGGGGCTTGCGGTAAGTGTGTGGCAGGTGCGGCAAGTGCGGTCTCGGCACTTGTCGCAGGTGCGGCCGCGAAAAAAACACGGTATGCCACTTTTTTTTCGCGGCCGCACCTGCCGCAAGTGCCGAAACCGCACTTGCCGCAAGCCCCAAAGAGATTGTATGGGCTTGCTGCAAGTGAACCGCAAGTGCGGCCGTTATGCGGTAATTGTGGCAGTTGCGGTTTTTTCACAGCGAAAACGGCTGATGTGAAAGCAGCCTTCGGGGGTTTTATAAAGTGGGCCTGTTTTCTGTTTTATCGGACATTTGGTATAAGGTCATTAAATGCGATCTAGGTTCTGTATTTGTTTAGGGAGTCTTTTATTTAATCAGTAGAGTTTCTAAATGTAGGAAGTCTCTAGCAGGGTTGTCAGGATATCATGGGCTAGTGTATTTTTAGAGGTAATATCTCCTCTGTTGACTCATAAACAAATCTTATATCTTGCTACAGTACAAAATACTTTCATTTTTATACACTACTGTTCAAAAGTTTAGGGTCATTTAGAAATTTCCTTATTTTTTTTAAAAAAAAGCACAATTTTTTTCAATGAAGCTAACATTAAATGAATCAGAAATACACTCTATACATTGTTAATGTGGTAAATGACTATTCTAACTGCAAACGTCTGGTTTTTAATGCCATATCTACATAGGTGTATAGAGGCACATTTCCAACAACCACCACTCCTTTGTTTTAGTGGTACATTGTGTTTGTTAACTGTGTAAGAAGGCTAATGGATGTGTAGGAAACTGTAGAAAACCTCTAAACAAGTACAAACGGTTTCGCTGATTAGAGAAGCTATAAAATTGACCTTCCTTTAAGCTAGTTGAGACTGGAACATTACATTTGTTTGTTCTATGAAACTCTTAAAATGGCCAGAAAAAGAGAACTTTCATGTGAAACTTGATTGTCTATTCTAATTCTTCCATGCGAGAAGTTGCCAAGAAACTGAAGATTTCCTACACGGTGTGTACTACACAAACAGCCTCTAACCAGAGTAGAAAGAGAAGTGGGAGGCACCACTGCACAACTGAGTAACAAGACAAGTACATTAAGAGTCTCTAGTTTGAGAAATGGACGCCTGACAGCTTCTCTACTAGCAGCTTCATTAAATATTATCCTCAAAACGCCAGTGTCAACGTCTACAGTGAAGAGGCGACTCCGGAATGCTGCCCTTCAGGGCAGAGTGGTAAAGAAAAAGCCATATCTGAGACTGGCTAATAAAGGGAAAAGATTAATATAGGCAAAAGAAAACAGACATTGGACAGAGGAAGATTGGAACAAAGTTTTATGGACAGACGAATCAAAGTGTGAGGTGTTTGGATCACACAGAACATTTGCGAGACACAGAACAACTGAGGAGATGCTGGAAGAGTGCCCGACGCCATCTGTCAAGCATGTTGGAGGTAATGCGATGGTCTGGGGTTGCTTTTGTGCTGGTAAAGTGGGAGATTTGTACAAGGTAAAAGGGATTTTGAATAAGGCTATCACTCCATTTTGCAACGCTATGCCATACCCTGAAGACAGTGCTTGATTGGAGTCAATTTCATCCTACAACAGGACAATGACCCAAAGCACAATTCCAAATTATGCATGAACTATTTATGGAAGAAACAGGCAGCTGGTATTCTATCTGTAAAGGTACCTTTACACGCCGCTACAGAAGGTTGGAAACAACCGGGTTTCGGAGACAAATGTATCTTGCACCGTCAAATCAACCTGAGGTAGCGGCGTGTAAAGTAGGTTGTTGCCACCCGTCACTTTCGGCACCTGTTTCAGAGCAGTGCTCTAAAACAGGTTGGTTTCAACCCGATGGTAGCGGCGTCTAAATAAGGTACGGTAAGGTTTTTTCGCCACCTAGTTAACTCCCTGGGGCGTGACGCAGCCTCCGGGAAAACGCCCCCCTTCAGCGATCATTGGTGGAAGCTCCTGTGTTACGACTGGTTGTCCCTGCATAGGGCGGCATATTTAAGGAGCTGACCAGTCACACTACACAATTGCAATAGCATCATGTATTAGCCAGCCTTCCTGCGCTGGTTGGCCAATCATGATGCTATTGCATTGTCCAATCATCGTACGAGCGTCTCGTAATCCACAATTCTGGCACGCCTATGTGTTGTTCCTGCTGCCCCAGGTCCTCCCATATTACCTTCTGTAGCGGCGTGTAAATGAGGGATGGTGCTCTACAGAAGGTAACTTGTGGCACCCGGCGGTGCCTCCAGGGATAGATTAAACCTTCTGTAGAGCACCTTGTAGCGGTGTGTAAAGGCGGTATCGGGTACCGTTTGCAACCGTTGGTACGTGCTTGTGCACGTGAGACACCCGGTTGTTTCCAACCTTCTGTAGCGGCATGTTAATGGAGTGACCAGCGCAGTTACCAGATCTCAACCCCAATGAGCTGTTGTGGGAGCAGCTTGGCCGTATGTTACGCAAAAAGTGCCCATCAAGCCAATCCAACTTGTGGGAGGGGCTTCAGGAAGCACCCGGTGAAATTTCTCAAGATTACATCAGCAAATTAACAGCTAGAATGCCAAAGGTCTGCAATGCTGTAAAGGGTGCAGTCTTTGACAAAAGTAAAGTTTGAAGGAGAAACTTATTATTTCAAATAAAAAAATTAAAATCATTATTTCTAACCTTGTCAATGTCTGGACTATATTTTCTATTCATTTTGCAACTCATTTGATAAATAAAAGTATGAGCTTTCATGGAAAACACAAAATTGTCTGGGTGACCCCAAACTTTTGAACAGTAGTGTACATTTTACTATAAATTGTAGTTTAATTAGTATAACTTAGAAAGTATTAGAATCTGTATTCGGGACTACAAAACATAAATTATATATCAGCAAAGCATTTTTTCCTCCTCAATAAGCACAATTTGGTGCCAAATGATTAAAGAAATGCAGCATTTGGGAATCTAACTTATTAATCTGTCTAAGAAATGACTGGGGCAAATTGAAATATAATGGCCAAACCCACGCATTAATTTACAGCAAATTACATAATTTTAGTGTCGTAATTTGCTAATGATTGCAGTAAAATATGACTGTGTATTATGAGCAGACAGTAGCTTTAGTAATTGTATTATGTCTAAAAACGAGCCCACAAATACAAAGATTTGAAGAAGACTATAGCTTTGGATCTCATAGTGACATTAATATATCAGGAATACTTGATTAGCAGTAAGTGACATCAGCACCCTGGTCCAGTGATCACCTTGGTCAGCTATAACCGAGGACCCAGAGACCTATAAACCATCATCAACCTCCCAGTATCATAGGCTCCTCTTTAGGTTATATGCTCTGGCATGATGTCATCATGGCAGTGTGATCCAGGCATTACATTGCACCAAGGATGTTTGATGTGGCTGTTGGACCAAGATCTTGGGAATCAATTTCATTCATTTTAATTTTCTATTATTAATGTACATAATATTTAGGCAAAACATAATACCCTCTGGAAGGGAATATGTGAAGCATTATATGCATTATAAAACTGGCTCCTTTACTTTGAAAGGGAATGTATTTAACTATTAAAGTGCCCTAAAGAAGTATTCATTTTTCCACAATTTTTAACATTATACCTATAAACTCAAATGTATTTTATTGGGATTTTATGTGATATACCAACACAAAGTCACAAGTCTTTGTGAAGTATAAAGGAAATTTTCTGAATATTTAAAAAATATTGGACTTGCATTTGCATCTCGCCCCCCTGACTCTATATTAGAATCACCTTTTACTGCATTTAGCACTGCAAGTCTTTTAGGGTATGTCTCTATCAGATTTGCAGATATAGAGGCTGAAATTTTGGTCCATTCTTCTTTGTAAAATAGCTCTAGCTCAGTGAAATTTAATGATATTGGAGGTATAAACGGCAGTATTTAAGTCTTTGAGGATGCTTTGATCTAAACCATCCATTGTAGCTTTAGCAGTATGTTTAAGGTCGCTGTGCTGCTGGAAGGTGAACAAAAAATGCAACTGGAGGGCACCACTGAGTTAAAAGGATCAACCCAAAGCATGCCAAACACTAATTGAAAAAGGGGAAAAGAGAATGCAAGCAAATGTGGATCACTTAAAATGTATAAATTGTATTCACCAAAATAAATACAAAAATCATAGAGTAAGGCCCCTTTCACATCAGCTTTTTAACCCCTTAAAGACCAAGCCTTTATTTTGAAATTCTGACCAGTGTCACGTTTTAAGGTTATAACTCTGGAACAATTCAACATATCCCAGTGATGCCAAAGACTGTTTTTTTATGACATATTGGACTTCATGTTAGTGGTAAATTTAGGATGATATTTTCTGCATTACTTTGACCAATGAGAGTGTTTACACGAAGTTACAATTAAAAGCCATGATGGGTATAGCCGTCATTGGTCATTAAGGGGTTCATGATATTTGCGGCCAATCTGGCAGGCGGCATTGCATCTACCGGATCGGCCGCCAAACAGCCGACTTGCGGCCCGAATCTGGCAGGCCTCATGCATTGTCAATGGGGCTTGCGGTCCGGTGCGGCAAGCGTGGTTCTACCGGATGCAGCAGATCCGGCACTTGCGGCCACGAAAAAAATGCTGCTTGCAGCTTTTTTATGTCACAGCCGCAAGTGCCGGATCCGGCCAATCTGGCGTAACCGCACTTGCTGCACTGGACCGCAAGCCCCATAGACAATGCATGAGGCTTGTCTAATCCGGGCCGCAAGTCGGCCGTTAGGCGGCCGATCCAGCAGATGCGGTAAATTTGTCGGATCTGCCGCACATCAGCAAAAAACAGTAAAAACACTGATGTGAAAGGCACCTAAGACATTTAAAAGCATTTAAAACAGCCAATGGCTGAAAATAACATAGCGGTCTCAAAGTAGGGTAGCAGTTATGGACCTTGATCGAAGCCAAAACCGGAGCACATAACTTAAATTAGGTGCATGTTATCTGCACAATGATAACGTTGTCAATGAACAAAAATAAATAGAAAAAAATGAGTGTAAATAGCACAACAATGAGACCCAGAGGATATGTACTGCTAGCACAATAGGAACTAAGTAGATTAGTTAGTCATAAAATTACTCAGCCCAGAAAAAGTCTAAAAGAACTGCAAAATAATAATAACAGTACAGTTAGGATATAGGATATATGTAAGTATGGCAAGAATCAAAAGGGAAACATCCAGTGCTGAAATGACAATTATAAAATAAAGGCTTGACAGTGGATAAAGCTGCAAGGTGAGGTCAGAACAAATTCCATACAATCTGGGAAGAGGTGGGTGGTTGGAACGTTTGTCCCCCTAAACCCACTTATCACTCTGAGATACAATTTAAACAAGAGAACCAGGAGAAAGATAGCATGCATAAACATTTTAATGATGTTTAATAATGAACACCAGGCTTATTTTTGTCCAAACAGGAATAGAACAGTGGTGCCAGGACATGTATAATGGACCACAATAATGTATATACACATCTGGGCTGACATATGTAATACAGACAGGGGTAATAAAATCCAAGTTGACAGTATTACACACAGAGACACAAGATCAGATACAGTATCTAGATACAGCAATCTCATATATAGATATACATTTTACATCAGAATAAAGTGCACGTGCAATAAATCACAATATCATGCATTAATCATGCCCCAGATACGCTCCTATAGCTCAAAGAAGATATTTTGTGCACATAGGCAACCCCAGGTTAACCCCTGTGTATATAGGGATGATGAAAGCTTCTTTGTTAGCTAAGGGAAGTTAAGCCCATTACCAATATAGAGAATTGCACTTTGCCCCAAGCAGCGGAAGGATCCCTTGGATTAGGATCCCTACGTACGTTTCCTCTTATGTTGTGGTGAGCTTCATCATGGGGGAGAGAAGCTTACCTGGGAACTCTGTGTTACAGTTCAGGCTCAGTTCAGGGGTCGAGAGCAGGGAAAAGAAAGAAAATAGTGAAAGAAAACAGCAGCTCATACTTACCAACGTCCAGCCGCTTATACTTTCTGGGCTATTCATTAACTTCCTGGGTATTCACTGCTGAAGGGGTGTAACAGCCAAACACAGATGCTGTCACAGAGAATGGGAGTCTGTGATTGGCTGTTGGAGTAATCTGGAAACAGTCTATGTATTCTAGCATGGTAGAACCTCAATGATCTCAAAACGTTTTTTTTTTATTTATTCAGAATGACGGTTCACTAAGAGAAAATGTTTAATGTTTCGGTCCATCGTTGACCTTCGTCAGTTCATCTACTGCCGGCACCGGGTCTTCCTGGATGAATGGCTGTGTAAATCAGCAGTATCCGCTTATGGAAGTAACAAATGTATCATTTAATTGATTGAAAGAGTGTGAAAGCCTACCTGGGCACCCCAGACCCCTCACAAGTGACTTGTCATTTTATCAGAATTATCATTTTTCACAGAGCATTTTGAAATATACAATTGGTTATGGGCAGATTTTAGATGGGCTACAATATTTCTTCTTTGACAGCAATGGCTTCTTCTTGGTGATATCCCATTAACATTTTTATTCATTACTTTTCGAATGCTAGACAAATACCAAGTATTTTGCAGTCGATCTTTTGCTTGCTTTCTTACGTCTGGGTTCTTTCTCACTTCTTTAAGCATTGCAAGTTGCTAGGGACAGTAGAAAATTCATGAACTTTCATTATATGCAGAAACATAATCTAGGTATGGATTGATGTACTGGACTGATATACTGCTTGGTGTAGTTTTGATGGAATCCCTGTTTTGCCTTATGCAGACCCTGCCTATACCTCTGAAAGGCAGTTCACAGATTATCTTACCTGCCCCACACATGAGACCTAGTTCTCTAGTAATAATAATCTCCTGCTGATAAAATATTTATTGTATTGAAACAGCGGCACACAGCCTAATAAGTGACACATCTCTGTAATCAGGTCTTCAGCTCCCATATTATAGTGCACTCAGATTAAATAGCAAAAACCTGCTGACAGATTCTCTTTAACACCTTTTAACTCTTGCAGAAGTCATCATTTAGTATCACTTAACTGGAAATGTGGTCAACAAATGATATTAACAAAACTGTGCTTTTCTACAAACACGTCAGTCAGGCGTCCACAAAGTTTTCTATTCTGTCATTTTTCTTCTCCTTTGTTTGAATAGTCTTTATTGTATTTCACTGGAGCTGAAGCTACAGATATTCATCTGGCTTTCCTTTGATATTGTTTATTTCATAGACATAAAAGCACCTTACTCCCAAGACGGTCCTTACAGCCTTTGTTGTGAAATAAGTTGTAATATGACAGGCTTTAAGGTCTTCAAGGATAGCTTTGTAAATAAGTGTGTCTGATTGCCACATTGCCTTGAGCCATGCTTCAGGCTTTTCTGGGTCACAATGCAATATTGTTTTAGTTTGCTTGGATCTTTCTTTAGAATGTTATCATTCCCCAAGTTCTTTATCATAGGTAGAAGAACAAAGGATAGGAAGTACAAATCTTTTTTAGTATAGTGTCCTTCACTGGTTATATGAAGGTACATTTCAGCCTGATTTAATAACAGATATTGCTGCAAGCAATACAATCATCTAGCAATGATGAATCAAAAGTGATGTGTTTAAAGCTAACAAATTGTAGGGCAGTTTTCACCTGCCAAGTGCACTAAATTTGGATTTCTAATGCTTGAAAGAACAATACAAGCTTACAATCTTGCACACAATGTAAAAAAAATGCTTTAAATGCCCATTGATTACTTGTATATGTGATTTGACGATACTGTAAAAACCAAGTTCAACTCTTACTGGTGCTAGTACTGTAATAAAACACATATTTGGACCAAACCTACATAATTGTGTGGTTGGTGGGACATGTCTCCACTCCATTAAGCAGGAGAGTTAGGACATATAATATACATTGATTGCCTACCCTCAGTATAGGTGATGGGGTTGAGATTAGTAGGGCCCAACAACAACTGGCACTTCCACCAATCAATTGTTCCATGGATGGATTAGCAACAACATGACTATCTATACGTTAAAAATGTTTCACACGAATAGCTACAGTACCTTGGCTACAATGTTGAAATCATATTCTAACAGATATTACATATAGTTTTTACAAAATACTATCACTACATATACAGAAAGTTTGTGTAGCCATTCTATTTTTCATTTATGATTGACATTTTCTGTGGGCAAAAATAGAGGTGGGTGAGGTTAGAGTTTTGACTTAGTGTAAAGTAAAAATTGCCACAGCTCAGTAAGTGTTCCCCTTTCTGATCTTTTATAACTGGGCATTATGTAGGGTATATATGCTTATGATACTGTCAAGTTTGGGAGACAGTGACTTTGCATCGTGGTCCATGCACTGACTGTAAATCACGTATGGCTGAATTTGGTCTAAGGTCCCATTCTGACATTTTGTATATCACAGGCTGAAACAACAAATTATGGAGTGATTGCATGTCACTAGAGATGAGCGAGTCCGAAAAGACTCGGAATCGCAAGACCCCAACGAGTCCGAGTCAAGGACTCGGGACTCGTTGCGAGTCCAGCGAGTCCAATGTTAATGAATAGGGACCCGAGTAATAGCGAATAATGACATTTACAACTCGCTGATGTGTCTCTGAAAGTGTGCGAGTCCAAACTCGCTGGTTTTTCTCTTATTTTGAGGCTTGTAGCCGATGATGCGAGGGAAGGGATTCTCCAGCACACACCATGCTTTAAGGAAACAGGAAGCGAGTCGCGCTGACAGGCGCACACACAGAGCGATCCATTCATCAGTGCAATCATGGCAGCAGGACGTGGCACGGTGAACACACTGCGTCTTATTGCACTTGTGGAGGCTCGTCCATTTCTATGGCTCCCTACAGATCTATGGGGATACGACCCAAATTAATACAGCCTGGAGAGAGATCGCCCAAGAGATGTTCCCTGCGTTCCATCGGAGTGACCATGAGGAACAGAGCAATCTAAGTAAGTTAAATGAGTTTACACGTTATATATTGCATTTACTGTATATATACTCGTGTATAAGCCGACCCGTGTATAAGCCGACCCCCCTATTTTTGCCCCGAAAAACTATGAAAACATATTCACCGCCATCCTGGTATACAGCGGCTATCACTGGTAGACAGCCCCCCAGCAGAGTATACACCTCCCCCTGCAGAGTATACAGGCCCCCAGATGGGTATACATCCCCCCATATTGTGGTATACAGGCAGGGGCGGACTGGCCCAGGTGCCACGGGTCATGCGGCTGCAGGAGCATGAATAATCCGCATGTCCCTGAAGCAGCAGGCGGAAACGGAAGCTCCTGGGCGCGCGATGACGTCATCAGCACGCGGCTGCGTCCGGGAGTGAGCGTCTGTGAGTGGCGTGCGGCTGCGACTGTTAGCGAGCGGCTGTGAGGAGCGCGAGGCTGCGGCTGGGAGCGAGCCATAGGAGAATGCGGGAGCTGCGGTGACTGTGAGGCGGCTGCCAGTCATCACCCCCCCCCACCCCCCGTCCTCACCTGTGTCGGGCCGGTGAGGGAGGGTTGCGACCCAAACTGTAGGGTGCCAGTCAGTCCCTGTATACAGGGCCCTCAGTGTGTGTACAGGCCCCCCCAGCAGTGGGTATACAGGGCCCCCAGCAGTGGGTAGACAGTGGCCCAGTGGGTTTACAGGGCCCCCAGCAGTGGGAATACAGGGCCCCCATAGCAGGGTATACAGGACCCTGAATGTGTTATCATGCTCCACCGCATAGTTGCCTATATTTGGATGGGGTCACAACAGTACAATGAGTTTAATGTCTGATCCTCCTGGCTCTTTCGACCAAGGGGTTGGGTGTATATAAATACCACTAATGACCAGAGTCTGGTGCCCGCACTATTACATTCTCTATGCGTTGACATGTGTCCTGCCTCATTTGTGATTGTGGCCACGTGAGCTCAATGTCCGTAATGCTGTTGATGATGTTCCACACTGTCGTGTCACTGTGCCTTGTATACACATTACACACACAAAATGAATAAAATGTTATTGTTGATTTGTACACATACTTTTGTTGTTTCAAATATTACACATCTCTAAACCCGGTTTCAAATCATTTCACAGTTGACCATCTTAAAAAACGGTGGAGGAGCTGCCGGGACCAGCATAAGAAGCAGTACCGGCAGTACTCAGAGAGACAACCGGGAGCCGCTCCATTGCTCAACCACTACCACTTTTATGACCGGCTGTCCTTCCTTCACCCGGTGGCCCGTATGCCAAGGTATGTGTCTGCAGCACTGTTGTGTACATTTAGTATTATTTATTAATATATACATTAGGTTCCATTTCGGCTCTGTGGGTAGCAGAGTATACACGTGGCTCTGTGGGTAGCAGAGTATACAGGCGGGTCTGTGGGTAGCAGAGTATACAGGCGGGTCTGTGGGTAGCAGAGTATACAGGCGGGTCTGAGGTAGCAGAGTATACAGGCGGGTCTGAGGTAGCAGAGTATACAGGCGGGTCTGTGGGTAGCAGAGTATACAGGCGGGTCTGAGGTAGCAGAGTATAAAGACGGCTCTGTGGGTAGCAGAGTATACAGGCGGGTCTGTGGGTAGCAGAGTATACAGGCGGGTCTGAGGTAGCAGAGTATACAGGCGTCTCTGTGGGTAGCAGAGTATACAGGCGGGTCTGAGGTAGCAGAGTATAAAGACGGCTCTGTGGGTAGCAGAGTATACAGGCGGGTCTGTGGGTAGCAGAGTATACAGGCGGGTCTGAGGTAGCAGAGTATAAAGACGGCTCTGTGGGTAGCAGAGTATACAGGCGGGTCTGTGGGTAGCAGAGTATACAGGCGGGTCTGTGGGTAGCAGAGTATACAGGCGGGTCTGTGGGTAGCAGAGTATACAGGCGGGTCTGAGGTAGCAGAGTATACAGGCGGGTCTGTGGGTAGCAGAGTATACAGGCGGGTCTGTGGGTAGCAGAGTATACAGGCGGCTCAGTGGGTAGCAGAGTATATAGGTGATGAGAATAGGGTTAAGAGATGGTGCTACAGTGTTGGGGCGTGCTAGAGGGAGCAGAGATCCGATTACTGCCATCATTACTGACCTTATTAAAGATAGCGGCCGCAGCTAAATGACATCATGGCAAAGGTAAACATGGGGTGTGGTTAGCTGCAGGAGGTTAGTGAGAGGTGTGGGTTGTTTGGCAGAGGGCGTGGTGTGGGCGTGGTGAGCGCGGCTCCCGCGTCAGATACGCTGCGAGCGCGGAACCGCGGCACATCTCCAGGAGCAGAGGACGTGTCCGGTACGTCCGTAGCCCCCGGCCTCCCCGTTGTCCGCACACACAGCCCCGCTGTGACCTCTGCAGTGTCACAGGCCCCGGCGGGCGGCTGTCATCTCCTCCTGACACTGACCTCCTCCTGATTTGATTGTCTGTGTTGTCCCCCCCCCGCTGTCAGCATCAGTGATCTGCTAAGACCTGTGGGTACACAGACGGGGGAAGGACAAATGCCAGCATGCCGGGGCGGATTGGGCGCTGTGAGGGGCGCAGGTCTTGCTGTGAGCGGAGGGCGCGAGGCCGCTCGAGAAAACGCTATAGCGGCTGTGTGAGTTAAGCGTCTGCGGCTCGCGAAGGCGCATACGCGTCTCCGCTCGCAGTGACGCTAAGGAGTTTGGGATTCGGCTACAGTGCCGGAATTTCAAACTCCCGATTATATAAATATATTATATATATATATATTGTATACCTTTCAACCCCTTCCCTGCTTTATATAGATGATATAAGCTAAAAGTTTTGTGAATTATGTCAAGTTAAAAGTGAAGTCAGGGGGACTTTTTTTTTTCATGTGAACCATTGGTGTTATTGATCGTCTAGATTAGATGGGATGGGGGGGGGGTGGGTGGTAATCAGGGGGTGAAAAATTATGTATTAGTATGGAATTAGCAAAGAAAGTCACGTATTCCTTTATGTTATGTACAGTTGGTTATTATTTCATAATAATAACAAATATCTGATTAAGAATACACAGATACACAGAGTCTAAAAAGCGTGCAACTTAATGTTTGACCTATGTTTTTGTTTCCAAATGCAATGCATTCACCAAATTTTTTTTTACTTTACCCACAGAGAAGCTTACTACAGAGGGCGGCGTGCTGCTAATCCTCCACCTCCAAACAGAAGGCGGCGTGGAGTAAACCCACCACCACCACCACGGCCGGCGCCACCACCACCACCGCCGTCGCCGCCGCCACCACCACCACCAGCATCGCCGCCAGCAGCGCCAGGGCCAGCACCACCACCGCCGCCACCAGCGGCCGTGCCAGCACCACCACCGCCGGCACCAGCGGCAGGGCCATCAACACCACCACCGCCGTCCCCACCACCACCACCACCACCACCGCCACCAGCGGCAGGGTCCGCACCACCACCGCCCCCACCAGCGGCAGGGCCATCAACACCACCACCGCCGTCCCCGCCACCACCACCACCACCACCACCGCCACCAGCGGCAGGGTCCGCACCACCACCGCCCCCACCAGCGGCAGGGCCAGCACCACCACCGCCACCACCAGCGGCATGGCCAGCACCACCACCGCCACCACCAGCGGCAGGGCCAGCACCACCACCGCCACCACCAGCGGCAGGCCCAGATTATGGTCCGATCCCGGGGTCACCTCATTTAAGTCTTCATCAGAGTAATGCTGACTTTGCCCGCAGTATTATACCATTCATGGATAATATTCCATTTGACAGGCTACTGCGGGCAAGGTCAGCATTACAGATAGTGCTTGAAGCCTGTCAGCCCACTAATGACCCAGGTGATGTTTTCCAATATTTGGATGGGTGGAAAATATCGGCCTCTAACAGGCTGGGCAGGGCCACAACACGGGACATCCATGTGCCACCCCACAGGGCTATACCGCCTTTGCCTCACTCCCAGTGGCCAGCTAACAGGGACCTACCACCGTTCCGTACACCTGTGGAGAGGATCCACCCTGAAGGGTTCGGCCAGGCCATACGTGGGGCCCTTGACCTTTTGCAGGACGGACAGCCCACCTACCAGGACCTGTAGGGCTCCATTTGTTGTTGTTCTTGTTGTTACTACAATTTTAAAAGGTAGTATTTTTTGGAATGTCCAAACAGTGCTGCCATTTTTTTTTTTAAACACAGTTTTAAAAACCAGCTTTGTGTCTGTATTTTTTCAAGGAATGAATGTGGAGTTATTTTTGTGGTTGGGCTTCAAGTCATCATAATTATTATAATTATTTATTTATATAGCGCCCATAGGTTCCATGGCGCTTTACATGAGGAAAAGGTAGAGAAGGACAAGTACAATAAACATAGACAATAAGGTCATATAGGTACAATAGTAGAGGACCCTGTACGCGTGGGCTCACATTCTACGAGGGGTGGGTGGGGATACAATAGGGTGGGGAAGGTGTCGGTCGTGGGGCGTGTAGCGGAGTCTCATGGCAGGTTGTAGGCCTGTCGGAAGAGGTGAGTCTTTAGAAGTATCTTTAAGGTTCAGAGGGTAGGCGACTGACTGATGAGGTGGGGCAGGGAGTTCCATAGCATGGCGGATTACCGGGAGAAATCCTGTATGCGGTTGTGGGAAGAGGAGATGAGGGTGGACTGTAGGACAAGTTCTTGGGATGAACGCAGGTTGCGTGAGGGAGGGTATCGGGAGATCAGGTCGGAGATGTATGGTGGGGATAGGTTGTGTAAGGCTTTGAATGTCATGGTCAGTGTTTTAAAGTGAGCTCTCTGTGGGCCGGAGGGGCCAGTGAACGGCTTGGCAGAGGGGGTAGGCAGGGTAGTAGCGTGAGGACAGATGTATTAGTCGGGCAGCAGAGTTTAGTATAGATTGGAGAGGTGCAAGAGAGTTGGCAGGGAGACCTATGCGAAGGAGGTTGCAGTAGTCAAGGCGGGAGATGATGAGGGCATTTATGAGTGTTTCAGCAGTGTCAGGATTGAGGAACGACCGAATTGGTTAAATATTTTTGAGTTGTAGTCACAGGGACTTGGTTAGGGACTACAGGTGGGGCTTGAAGGAGAGGGAGGAGTCAAGGATTACCCCGAGACATTTGGCGTGGGGGACAGGGGAGAGAGCATCATTAGCAAGTACTTTACGGCCCGCATGGCGCATGAAGTCACCTTGGTTACTAAGTGTCAAATCATGACTCCACAGACAACTGTTGCTGACAAACAGTGCCTGTGTTTGGGGGGTTACTTTCTGCCTCGCTATGGCAACAAGACTATGAACACACATGTGAGAGGCTGGGACGTCTACATGCTACACATCGCGTCTACGCGTTTTGTATGGAGCGTACAGTGGGACCCTTCAACAGGTTCCAGCAGGATGATAGTCCAAGCAACGCCCACGATGCAGGCATAGGATTGGTGCCTGGAAAAATTAGCCCAATGGGCTGTTTCCCATTTTTGGTATAAATGTAGGCCTAAGGGCCATAAAAGCTTGTTAGCCAGGGTGTCTCCCAAAGCATGATAAGCTTGTTAGCCTGGGTGGCTCCAAAAATTAGCCCAAGGGGCTGTATCCCATTTTTGGTATAAATGTAGGCCTAAGGGCCATACAAAGCTTGTTAGCCAGGGTGTCTCCCAAAGCATGATAAGCTTGTTAGGCTGGGTGTTTCCAAAATTTAGCCCAAGGGGCTGTTTGGCATTTTTAGTGTAAATGCAGGCCTAAGGGCCATGATAAGCCTCTTAGGCTGGGTGTTTCCAAAAATTAGCCCAAGGGGCTGTTTTGCATTTTGGGTATAAATGCAGGCCTAAGGGCCATGATAAGCTTGTTAGCCAGGGTGGCTCCAAAAATTAGCCCAAGGGGCTGTTTGGCATTTTTCGTGTAAATGCAGGCCTAAGGGCCATGATCAGCTTGTTAGGCTGGGTGTTTCAAAAAATTAGCCCAAGGGGCTGTTTGGCATTTTTAGTGTAAATGCAGGCCTAAGGGCCATGATAAGCCTCTTAGGCTGGGTGTTTCCAAAAATTAGCCCAAGGGGCTGTTTTGCATTTTGGGTATAAATGCAGGCCTAAGGGCCATGATCAGCTTGTTAGCCATGGTGGCTCTAAAAATTTGCCCAAGGGGGCTGTTTGGCAATTTGGGTATAAGTGCAGGCCTAAGGGCCATGATAAGCCTCTTAGGCTGGGTGTCTCCAAAAATTAGCCCAAGGGGCTGTTTTGCATTTTGGGTATAAATGCAGACCTAAGGGCCATGATCAGCTTGTTAGCCAGGGTGGCTCAAAAAATTAGCCCAAGGGGCTTTTAAATGTTTGCTAACAGAAAATAAAGGTTGATTCCTTGTGAAAAGGTGTTGTGATGGTTAATGAAACCGAAGTTAAGGTGTAGTGTTGGTTTAAGATGAAGCAGCCTCATTACCAGGTTGCAGGAACATGGTTACGCAAATCGTTACTGGTCTTGTACATACTGCTTGTACCAAAAAGACACAATATAATACAATGATTAATTATATCATATTGATGTTGAACGTGGCACTTCAGCTCTGAGTACTGTCGTCTTCAGGGCTCAAGAAGTCTTGTGAAATCCAGTTCCTATTAAACTTAATTAGAGTAAGCCTGTCTGCATTCTCTGGAGTAAGACGTGTCCTGGTATCAGTTATGATACCCCCAGCGGCACTGAAAACCCGCTCTGATGTCACACTAGCTGCAGGGCATGCCAGCACCTCCAAGGCATACAACGAGAGCTCGGTCCAAGTGTGGAGCTTGGAGACCCAGTAATTAAACGGGACTGCGGCATCAGTCAGGAAGCAGGTACTGTCACTTAAGTATTCTTGTACCATGTTGGTAAGTTTCTGTCTCCGAGAGATGGTTACTGGAGCAACATGGCGCTGCAGGTTCGATCGCTTATTGAACATAACCCACTTTGCGGACATCTTTCCAGCATCTCTTCTGGACAGCGTGGATGATTGTGCCCCGACCAAAGGCTGCTGTTGCACAGAGTTGCTAACTATGGGCAGAGTGTTGTCTGACGGTGATATTCGAAGCATATTATCCACAAGAACCCTCTTGAAATAGTCAATTGTCAAGCCACGTGGTGACTGAAACAGCAGCGAGGTGAATTTATCTTTATAACGTGGGTCCAGAAAGGTGGCCAACCAGTAGAGGTCGTTGTGCAATATGTTAATCACTCGTGGGTCTTCTAGCAGACAAGTCAACATGAAGTGAGCCATGTGTCCTAAGCTGCATAGACTCATGTCTTCAGTGTCCTCAGAACGATGTTCAATACCCATTGTATCCGTAAAGTCTGTCTCCGCCTCCTCCTCTCCAGGCCACCCATGGTGGACAGACACAAAGCTGGGGTTGTGAGTACCATCTGGGTTGACATCGGCACCAACAAAAAATAAATCCTCTTCATCGTCTTGCTCCTGTTCCTCCTCAGGAGCCATTGTGGCCTGGTCATACTGGCTTTGCTGGCTAGGTACTGCGCTGTTTAAATCTGGCTCCATAGCCATCTGCTGGGCTCTCAATGCTTCATTTTTCTGATTAATGAGGGATTCTTTCAGCAGACACAGCATGGGTACAGTGACACTGATGATGGACTGATCACCGCTCACCAGTTTTGTGCAGTAGTCAAAATTATCAAGAACCTCAGATGTGTCAGCGATCCACACCCACTCCATTGTACTAATATGTCGTGGCTGACTGCCGGTCTGACGGGCATGTTGCAACTGATACTCGGATATTGCCCTCTGCTGCTCATTGATCCTCGATAACATATGGAATGTAGAGTTCCATCGTGTCGGCATGTCACAAATGAGTCTGTGGTTGGGCAAATTCAATTGCTTTTGAAGCAATGAAAGTTTTCCAACCGCTGTTGACGAATGACGAAAATGTGCACAAACTCGACGCACCTTCTCCAGTAGGTCACATAGCTCTGGGTATGTACGCAGGAATTTCTGCACTACTAGATTCAGCACGTGAGCCATGCAAGGCACGTGCACAAGGTTTCCGAGCTTAAGTGCAGATACTAGGTTACGACCATTGTCGCTCACCACGAGACCGGTCTGGAGTTGGAGTGGGGATAGCCACTCATCTGTCTGTTGCTTCAGACCTTTCAACAGCTCTACTGCAGTGTGCGGTGTGTGACCTAAACAGATCAGCTTCAGCAGAGCCTGTTGGCGTCTTGCTGAAGCACTGCAGCAAACCTCCCAACTTGGCCGTGATGTTGAGGGCAATTGAGGATTGGTCGAGGAAGCGGAAGATGGGGTACTGGACATATAGGATGATGCAGAGACCCTGAATGAGGTTGTGCCAGCTATCCGTGGCGTGGGTAGGATGTTTGATGTAACACTAACATCGTTTGGCACACTCTCCACAACGTTGATCCAATGCGCGGTGAGCGAGATGTACCGGCCCTGTCCTGAACTGCTTGTCCACGTGTCCGTAGTAAGGTGTACTTTCCCGGTTACAGCGTTGGTGAGGGCACGCTTGAGGTTGTTAATGACATGCTCATGTAACGCGGGGACGGCACAACGTGAAAAGTAGTGGCGGCTTGGAACCGAGTAGCGTGGTACTGCCACAGCCAAAAGCTCACGGAAAGAGTCGGTACCCACAAGCCTAAACGGCAACATCTCGACTGCTAACAACTTAGCTATCTGGGCATTTATTTTTTTGGCTAATGGGTGGGAAGAGTGGTATTTCTGCTTCCTTTCGTACAGCTGTGTCACTGATAACTGTAAGGATGTTGCTGACCGAGAACTGTCTGCACTCGTGTTCAGTCTCTCTGCAACCGCTGCTTGTGATGAGTACATATCAGCTGGACCAGCTTCAGCAACACTTGATTGTGACGGACGTATCTGAGTTACCGTCGCAGTCTTTGGGTCAGATGACACTGTTGTGGAAGGCTGCACTTTTGACCACTGAATAGGGTGCTGACCAGCCATGTGCTTCCGCATACTGCTGGTGCTCTGGTTTCCTTTCCCGTGGCCTCTGCTTAGCCTTGCATGGCAGATGGTACAGATGACCACATTTTCTTGAGAAGGCCCATCTTTAAAAAATTTCCACACAGTGGCTGACCGACCTCTAGGCTTGACTGTACTCCCTGAGGGATTACTGAGGCCCACATTTGAGACATTTTGTCCAACAGTTGACAAATTTTGAGCCACAGTGGACACATTTTGGGCAACAGTGGTGACTCTTTCAGTTCTGGTGGGAGGAGTAGGCCTTGGTGCCTTTGTTGGTGGGACATACACACTTTCTTCCTCCGTGCTGCTCTGCTGGCTCTGCATCGCAACATTCCACGTGGGATCAGTTGTCTCATCATCAACCCCTTCCTCTTCTAAATCTTCCCGATAACAAGATAGATTTTGCTCCCCAGATGACAAGTGTGTCACTGTCTCATCATCATCATCCTCCAACTCCTGAGACGGTCTAAGACTTTGCTGAAAGACACGTTCATGTGGCCGGGGTGTCTCTAAAACTTGTCCATGATTGGACAATTCTTCATCAAGTATGTCATCTACTACGGAGTCTGGCAAACCGGATTCATGTAAAGGATTATATGTACCAAATAAGTCATCTGAGTGACCCATGTCTGTGTCAACATTTTCATGGGGCTGCTGTTGGTCTGAGGAACTGTGAAGAGGTTGTGGATTAGATGACCCAGCATGGTATGTACCAACAGTAGACACAGTGCTCAAGGAACCTTGAGTTCTGCAAGAACCTGTTGTTGAGGTCTTGTCTGCCAGCCAAGACGTTAGATGCTGTTCGTCTTCCGGCCTCAATACTCGTTTACTTTCCTGACGGGGAAAGTTAGACAGGAGGAACGATCGATCAATCCTCGTCTGTCTGCCCGAACTGGTGGATAGTTGGCCACGACTACCAATGCCTGTACCTCGTCCCTGTCCCTTAGCAAGACTTTTTTTGGGATTTGGTTTTTTGTGTGACATTTTATAATTTCTGGTGGCTTTCTGGGGGCTTGTAAAACAAGTAGCAGGTACTATTTCGTGAAAGGTACACACTAGAGGCTAAGATATTTAAAGACAGATGGAAGGTACCGTGCGAGCTGCAGGCAGGACACCGTACAGCAACGCACTGGCACAGGAAAAAATTGTTTAGTACGCAGAACCAGGCACTGTTAGGCTGCGGTGCTGGCTGCGTGCAAGTTTACAAGTACCGTGCGAGCTGCAGGCAGGACACCGTACAGCAACGCACTGGCACAGGAAAAAATTGTTTAGTACGCAGAACCAGGCACTGTTAGGCTGCGGTGCTGGCTGCGTGCAAGTTTACAAGTACCGTGCGAGCTGCAGGCAGGACACCGTACAGCAACGCACTGGCACAGGAAAAAATTGTTTAGTACGCAGAACCAGGCACTGTTAGGCTGCGGTGCTGGCTGCGTGCAAGTTTACAAGTACCGTGCGAGCTGCAGGCAGGACACCGTACAGCAACGCACTGGCACAGGAAAAAATTGTTTAGTACGCAGAACCAGGCACTGTTAGGCTGCGGTGCTGGCTGCGTGCAAGTTTACAAGTACCGTGCGAGCTGCAGGCAGGACACCGTACAGCAACGCACTGGCACAGGAAAAAATTGTTTAGTACGCAGAACCAGGCACTGTTAGGCTGCGGTGCTGGCTGCGTGCAAGTTTACAAGTACCGTGCGAGCTGCAGGCAGGACACCGTACAGCAACGCACTGGCACAGGAAAAAATTGTTTAGTACGCAGAACCAGGCACTGTTAGGCTGCGGTGCTGGCTGCGTGCAAGTTTACAAGTACCGTGCGAGCTGCAGGCAGGACACCGTACAGCAACGCACTGGCACAGGAAAAAATTGTTTAGTACGCAGAACCAGGCACTGTTAGGCTGCGGTGCTGGCTGCGTGCAAGTTTACAAGTACCGTGCGAGCTGCAGGCAGGACACCGTACAGCAACGCACTGGCACAGGAAAAAATTGTTTAGTACGCAGAACCAGGCACTGTTAGGCTGCGGTGCTGGCTGCGTGCAAGTTTACAAGTACCGTGCGAGCTGCAGGCAGGACACCGTACAGCAACGCACTGGCACAGGAAAAAATTGTTTAGTACGCAGAACCAGGCACTGTTAGGCTGCGGTGCTGGCTGCGTGCAAGTTTACAAGTACCGTGCGAGCTGCAGGCAGGACACCGTACAGCAACGCACTGGCACAGGAAATTTTTTGTGGAAAAATGGCACCAAAATTATTTGGTAGACTAGTGCCAAAAATAAGAAAAAGCTTAGGATTACAGCTCTGCGGAAAGCTGGGTGAACTAAGCTCTGAGGATGGTGCTGGATTCACTGTAAGGCTGCTCCTATCTCCCCTTCCTTACAGTCCTGTACAGCAATCCTCCGTCCTGGTAGTTCTGAAAAGAACTTTTGGGTTATGTGTGAGGAATCTTGACTCCTACACTCCGTCCTGTTAGTTCTGAAAAGAACTTTTGGGTTATATGTGACTCCTACACTGCCTAACTGTCCCTAGATCTGCTCCAAGTCTCCCTGCACTAGGTCAGCTCTTCTCAGGAATGTGCCCAAAATGGCGGGGGCAAGCCTTATATACTGCCTTGCCTGTCATAGATGACATAGGCATCACGATGGACAGCAGCCAATCATAGTCCTGACACAACCAAAGCTGCTATGGCATTACTGACTATGATTGGCTGTCTTCACAAGTTTTCTGACCTAACACGCAATGCTGACTAGTAACATAAAAGATTCTGGATTCGCGAGTCCCGAATAGAGAATACAGGACTCGGAATCGCAGACTCGCTAGGATTCGGACTCGTAGACTCGCTCAGACTCGCTGCTGTTTGGGGAGATTCAAGCTATATAGCGATGTGATAGAGCGAGTCTAGCGAGTCTAGCGAGTGAGATAAAGTAAACTCTGACAAAACTAAGATTGCCATTGACTTGCATTGGACTCGTTACTGAGCGAGTATTCGCTAAAAGACTCGCCGATTACCGAGTCCAGCGAGTCCCTTAAGAATCGCCGAGTAACGAGTCCTAGCGAGTAGACTCGCTCATCCCTACATGTCATCTATTCTTCACTTAACAGCCTCATACAGTTGGGGCCAGAAATATTTGGACAGTGACACAAGTTTTGTTATTTTAGCTGTTTACAAAAACATGTGCAGAAATAAAATTATATATATAATATGGGCTGAAAGTGCACACTCCCAGCTGCAATATGAGAGTTTCCACATCCATATCGGAGAAAGGGTTTAGGAATCATAGCTCTGTAATGCATAGCCTCCTCTTTTTCAAGGGACCAAAAGTAATTGGACAATGGACTCTAAGGGCTGCAATTAACTCTGAAGGCGTCTCCCTCGTTAACCTGTAATCAATGAAGTAGTTAAAAGGTCAGGGGTGGATTCCAGGTGTGTGGTTTTGCATTTGGAAGCTGTTGCTGTGACCAGACAACATGCGGTCAAAGGAACTCTCAATTGAGGTGAAGCAGAACATCCTGATGCTGAAAAAAAAGAAAAAATCCATCAGAGAGATAGCAGACATGCTTGGAGTAGCAAAATCAACAGTTGGGTACATTCTGAGAAAAAAGGAATTGACTGGTGAGCTTGGGAACTGTAAAAGGCCTGGGCGTCCACGGATGACAAAAGTGGTGGATGATCGCCGCATACTTTATTTGGTGAAGAAGAAACCGTTCACAACATCAACTGAAGTCCAGAACACTCTCAGTGAAGTAGGTGTATCTGTCTCTAAGTCAACAGTAAAGAGAAGACTCCATGACAGTAAATACAAAGGGTTCACATCTAGATGCAAACCATTCATCAATTCCAAAAATAGACAGGCCAGAGTTAAATTTGCTGAAAAACACCTCAAGAAGCCAGCTCAGTTCTGGAAAAGTATTCTATGGACAGATGAGACAAAGATCAACCTGTACCAGAATGATGGGAAGAAAAAAGTTTGGAGAAGAAAGGGAACGGCACATGATCCAAGGCACACCACATCCTCTGTAAAACATGGTGGAGGCAACGTGATGGCATGGGCATGCATGGCTTTCAATGGCACTGGGTCACTTGTGTTTATTGATGACATAACAGCAGACAAGAGTAGCCGGATGAATTCTGAAGTGTACCGGGATATACTTTCAGCCCAGATTCAGCCAAATGCTGCAAAGTTGATTGGACGGCGCTTCATAGTACAGATGGACAATGACCCCAAGCATACAGCCAAAGCTACCCAGGAGTTCATGAGTACAAAAAAGTGGAACATTCTGCAATGGCCAAGTCAATCACCAGATCTTAACCCAATTGAGCATGCATTTCACTTGCTCAAATCCAGACTTAAGACGGAAAGACCCACAAACAAGCAAGACCTGATGGCTGCGGCTGTAAAGGCCTGGCAAAGCATTAAGAAGGAGGAAACCCAGCGTTTGGTGATGTCCATGGGTTCCAGACTTAAGGCAGTGATTGCCTCCAAAGGATTCGCAACAAAATATTGAAAATAAAAATATTTTGTTGGGGTTATGTTTATTTGTCCCATTACTTTTGACCTCCTAAAATGTGGAGTGTTTGTAAAGAAATGTGTACAATTCCTACATTTTCTATCAGATATTTTTGTTCAACCCTTCAAATTAAACGTTACAATCTGCACTTGAATTCTGTTGTAGAGGTTTCATTTCAAATCCAATGTGGTGGCATGCAGAGCCCAACTCGCGAAAATTGTGTCACTGTCCAAATATTTCTGGCCCTAACTGTATATGTCTACTAGGCTGTTATGTTTAGGTTAGGAGCCATGGGGTAACTGGAAGCTTATTGCCCCGATGCAAAAGTTCCAACAGGGCCCCCAATTATTGCAAATCTTTAATAGCATTAATTTTTTTCCATAGGACAAAGGGATTTTTGGGTTCCCCTAGGCTCCAGGGCCCAGGTGCAATTGCAACTCCTGCACATATTATAGCTAGGCCTTTGATCAGGAACCCAGCATTGAGTCTGAAAAATCATGATTCATGCTGAGACTGTGATATATGGATGTCTTCAGCCTTAAGTATCGTTTCAACAACTGCAACGCTGGTCACAAGTAATAACTAGTCTCAGAGGAGCAGAAAACTAACTAAAATAAATGGAAAGTTAATATAACAGTTATACTACTTACTGGTAGTAGAGAGAGGTCAAAGCAATTCACGGTTAAGTCCAGGAAATAGCACAGTACAGTAAAGGGTTAACAGAAGCAAAATCCAATTCAAGCCGAAGTCAGGAAACCAGAGAGACAGAAACAGAGTACATAGGTACAAAACAGAAAGAGAGGTCAGGTCACTAGCAGAGGGTCAAGTCCAGGTAAGAAACAAAGTCAGGCAGGATCTGGTTCAAAACACAAAGAGATCAAGTCCTACACAGCCAAAAGCAAATGTACAATTGACACAGAGGAAACTGCAAGCTAGTTTAAACAGGCTCTTTATTAAGTGAGCTGAATTCAGGTGATTGAAGCACAGAGCGAGCCCAGCCTGACAGTCTCCACAAACCTAGAACAACACAGGTAATGTGGAGATCGTGACAAAGACCTTATTTTTGGTATATCTATTATCAAATGTTAGCCACCGTAACCATCTCCAGCATCACTTATTTCTAATATTTCTTTTTTAGAAATAGGTCCAACAAGACCAAGTACTTCAGAAGTGATTCTACCCCTGGTGATAAGTTGCTCCCAAATAGCTCGGAACCTGAGCCCGGTGCAATGAATCACATCACAAACTATTTTGCCCCTATCATAAATCAGAAAAAAAATGAAAAATAGGGCCAGGGGATCAAGAGGGAGAGGACATATAGTAAAGAAAAAGAAAAGTAGAAAGAATAAATTTAAAAAGGATGGACAGGAAAAGCCTAGTGAAATGGAAGGAGAAACAATACTGACAGTGAAAATCTTTAATATATCCTCGTACATATTGTTGGTGCCCGACACAGGATACAAATGCTTTTGACCTGTTTTTAAATCTGAATGCATTCAATCGAAAACTTACCTTCTAAAGACATTTTTTATTGCAGGAAAAAAAGATACCAAACGTGAATGAAGGCAAGCTGATCGGTGGTATGGCACCCAGAGAAACTGTGATCGATTATATACATGAAGAGGTACAACTCAAATCGGGGTTTTCTCCATTACAACATAGAGGACATAATGTCGAAACTTTTTTTTGCATTAGTGCAGGAAGTGTTCAGACTTTTGGAAGCAGAAATACAAAGAAAGGATGCTGAAAAAACCAAAAAAATAATAAAAGTATAGACATTTTAAAAAAATCAAAAAGAGAAATAATATTTCAAGGCAGGAGAAAGAGGCATTGGAACTTAAAAAAAACAATACAGGTATAGTGACATGCCAAGCAGACAAAGGGGAAGAGGTAGTGATTCAAAATAGAAGTAATTACATAGAAGAGGTCTGGGAACTTGCTATCAACCTTATGGAGACAGCAAAGTAGGTGAGGAGATTGTAGCCACTTCTCTCCTCTCAGATATATGCAAATATGCAAATTTGCACTTCACTAAGGAAGTGGAGAAACTCCAGTGCCACATTTAAGCAGCTTCCTCAAAGTTATAATCGCTTTCCAACAAGCTTTTAATATAACTAAGGGATTTGTGCCAGATCAGAACCCCAAACTACAGACGCTGCGTTTCGGGGTACCTGCCCCTCATCAGTGTAGTGTGTGGGATATTCTGATCTGGCTGAGTGAGTGCGCTAAGACAAGGTCTGGGAACTTGCTATTACATAGAAGAGGCATTAAAGATCCTCTCAGATGCTACATATTATTTAAAACTGGAAAAGGATCCCACACATGAATATATTAAATTATATGCGACATTGATTAACGAAGCCTTTATGGAAAATATTTTAAATAAAAAGGGGAGGAAATTTTTGATGAACCTCACACCAACAATAGCATTCTTTTATCACTTACCGAAAATGCACAAAGATGCAGTTAACCACCCCTGGAGAGACCGATATTATCGGGAATAGGGTCCCTGAGTAACAAATCTATCGCACTATATAGACATTTTCTTGCAGAAATCAGTTAAAGCATAGCCTCAGTTTAAATTTTTATTTAATAATAATGTAGAACAAGTGATTTTAATAGACTTTCTAACATACTTCATTAGAAAATTGTGGCTGCAAACCATTCATAAACCTTCTACAAAGTGTCCCAGCTGCACTGTGTGTGAAGCAGACACATGTTTATTATCAGTCACAGCCATCTTCAGTGAATACCCTACAGATCGTTTGAGCTTTTGAATATATGTCTTGTGCTAATGAAGAAAAAAATAATTCATATATCTGTGTCAAGGCCAGTAGTACAAGTTCATACATGGCTACTCCCTTTAATACAACTTCACTGATGTCAATCACTTCTAGCAGATTATTTAATAAGTGTGTAATTACTATCAATACCTATGTACAAATTACAGGATCAATGCATATGATCTAACATGCTTCTGTGCATATAATTAAACAGCAGATCAAAAGTTAGTTAATTGCCACAGGAATAAAAGTAATATATATGAGCCTGCAACAGCTCAAATTATATATAGTGAAGGATTAACAGGTTGTAGCAAGGGTAAACCAGAAAAGGAAAGCCCACAATAAGAGTTACAGTATACCCTCGCACACAGATCAAAACAGTTACTTGAATTACATGATCATGATTTACTTACATCTTAGAGCATGTTTTTGCCTCAGAGCAGTGCTTACCAAATCTTTCATTTTATACTAAAATGCATTTTTTGCCTCAAAGCAGTGATTGCTAAATCTCCTTGTTTCACAAATAAAGACTATTATTGGGACTCAAACAAGTGCTTTCCAAATCTGTGTGCATTAAACATGAATGGGAAATACCAAGGTCATGGTGGTAAGGGGTGTAGGCTTGGTGTTCAAGGAGTCCGTGGGGTAGGTGCTACTGATAATGTTATTGAAAGCTGTACTGACCAAACACTTGCTCATCATATCCCAAGCAAAAGGTCAACTTCTGTTACTGGACTATGCAATATGAGTTGTAGATGAGGCCCAGAAATTGCTTTTGTTTCAGTTCATGGCAAGCGCTAAATCAAGTGGCCTGTCCTCCTGGTCCTCCACCTCTAGGTCCACCAAGATCAACTTTTCTCCATCCATTTTATACTTTTTGTTACTGAATTAGATATAACCCACAATCCTATGAGTATTGAGTAAATCATCCACAAATTTTTTAACAGCTGTCATAGGGTGTGCCATTATTTCCTCATGTGGTAGGGCATTCCACAGTCTGACTGCTCTAACTGTAAAGAACCCTTTCCTATTTAGCTGCTGGAATCACCTTTTGTCCAACCACAGTCAGTGCCCATGGTCCTTAGAATTGTCTTTGGAAGGCATAAATTATGTGCCAGTCCTTTGTATTGACAACACAAGTATTTATACAAGTAAATTAGATCTCTTCTGAGACATCTTTTCCTAAACTAAACAAGTCCAACTTCTCTAACCTCTCATCATATAAGAAACCTTCCATTCCTTGTAATAATCTAGTTGGCTGCTATTGCTTTGCTTTGCTCTAATTTGTGAATATCCTTTTTACAATGTTAATCCCAAAACTGGATCCCACATTCTACACGTGGCCTTGCATGTGATTTATAGAAGGGTAACAATATGTTGGGACCACAGGATTTATTCTCTCTTTTCTACAACCCAAAATCTTGATTGCTTTTGCAGCTACTGCTTGACATTGAGCACTGCTGCTCAGCTTACTTGTAACCAGAATACTCAAGTCCTTCTTCTGCTCTATAGTCTTGAGTTTATTTCCATGTAATGCATATGCATCAGTAAGACTACTTCTTCCTAGGTGCATTACTCTGCATTTATCAACATTAAATCTCATTTGCCAAGTGCTAGCCCCTTCAGATATCTTATCCAGATCATTTTGTAATATTGTACTGTCAAGGCTAGTTTTTAATATCTTAAACAGTTTGGTGTCATCAGGAAAGCCTAACACTTCTCTCTCAGTCATCACAATGTTATAAATAAAAAAATTAAAATTGGAACTACCACAGATCCCTGTGGTACTACACTGCTGACTATATCCCACTTATATATCCCACTTATAGAATGAACTAATCATTGCGACTCTTTATTTCCTGTCTTCTAGTCAATTCTTTATCCTTCTGCATAGCCCTTGATTCCATATGTATCCTTTCATAGTTTGCAGCTTTAAGACTAAATCTAAAATGTGCATATTCCAATACCAACAAGGAAAATCATTTAATGAATGGGTGTGTCCAAATGTTTGACCTATACTGTACATTTAATCAGATACTATTGCATAGCAATAGGAAGACATATTAAGGTACTTGTTGAAAACCACAAGAAATTTTATTTTTTATTATTTAACTTGGAAACGTAAAAAAATGTCCACCATAGTTGTGACATCATGACTCCAGCCAGTAAATAGACACTGATGCAATGACAGAGACAACACTCCGAGGGTGGGAATTACCTGATTTTTTCATTTTAATATAGCATTGGCCACTAGAGGCCAGAAATCTATATTCATAAAATGGATTTAGCATACATCTAAATGAAAACTTTATCTTCGTGGCTGTGGATATATATTACATATCTGAATGTTTTTAATTTAAAAAAGTTTGCTTAGTTAAAGGGGTTATCTGGAATTTATCAAAAAAATTGTACCTAAGCACTAACAGGCAGGTAGCTGCAGCCTACCTGCCTGTTGTGGCTGGCACCGTTCACCACCGACAGGAGTGGTCTTAGCGGTCAGCAATTTTGCCACATCTACAGAGAGGTAGCTTCTTCCCTCTGTGGACGGATGCATTTGTTGACATCACGCTGATTGACAGCTGGCTCCCCCAATCCGGTAGCCGGGAGCCAGCTGTCAATCTGCATGACGTCGGGTATGCGCCCACTTCCACAGAGCAGAGTGGAAAAACTGTCTCTGCTATGTTTGCCCTGCCATGCTGTCCCCAGCAGGAGCTGTCTGTGGCCGCTCTCTGTCGGGGTGAACGGCGGTAACTGGTGCTCAGAACAACAGGCAGGCAGGTGGCAGCTACAGTGCCTTGTTAAAATATTTGGCCCGCTT
This sequence comes from Allobates femoralis, assembly GCA_033576535.1. Taxonomy (NCBI): domain Eukaryota; kingdom Metazoa; phylum Chordata; class Amphibia; order Anura; family Aromobatidae; genus Allobates; species Allobates femoralis. Next base: position 717,389,418 of record JARQOC010000003.1, read on the forward strand.
GAACTTTTCAACCTTTTGCCACATTTCAGGCTCCAAGCATAAAGATATAAATTCAAATTTTTTTGTGAAGAATCAACAACAAGTGGGACACAATCGTGAAGTGGAACAAAATTCATTGTATATTTTAAACTTTTTTAACAAATAAAAAACTGAAAAGTGGGTGGGCAATATTATTGGGCCCCCTTAAGTTAATACTTTGTAGCGCCACCTTTTGCTGCGATTACAGCTGCATGTCGCTTGGGGTATGTCTCTATCAGTTTTGTACATCGATAGACATCTTCCTTGCAAAACAGCTGGAGCTCAGTAAGGTTGGATGGAGAGCGTTTGTGAACAGCAGTTTTCAGCTCTTTCCACAGATTCTCGATTGTATTCAGGTCTGGACTTTGACTTGGCCATTCTAACACCTGGATATGTTTATTTTTTAACCATTCCATGGTAGATTTTGCTTTATGTTTGGGATCATTGTCTTGTTGAAAGATAAATCTCTCTACCAGTCTCAGGTGTTTTGCAGACTCCAATAGGTCCTGTATTTGGCTCCGTCCAACTTTCCATCAATTTTATCCATCTTCCTAGTCCCTGCTGAAGAAAAGCAGGCCCAAACAATGATGTTGACACCACCATGTTTGACAGTGGGGATGGTGTTTTGAGGGTGGTGAGCTGTGGTGCTCTTACGCCAAACATATTATTTTGCATTGTGGCCGAAAAGTCCGATTTTGTTTCACCTGACCAGAGCACCTTATTCAACATGTTTGGTGTCTCCCAGGTGGCTTCTGGCAAACTTCAAACAAGACTTTTTATGGATATTTTTGAGAAATTGCTTTCTTCTTGCCACTCTTCCATAAAGGCCAGTTTTGTGCAGTGTACGACTGATTGTGGTCTTATAGACAAGACAGACTCTCCCACCTCAGCTGTAGATCTCTACAATTCATTCGGGGTGATCATGGGCCTTTTGGCTGCATCTCTGATCAGTCTTCTCCTTGTTTGAGATGAAAGTTTAGAGGGACGGCCGGGTCTTGGTAGATTTGCAGTGGTCTGATACTCCTTCCATTTGAATATGATTGCTTGCACAGTGCTCCTTGAGATATTTAAAACTTGGGAAATCTTTTTGTATCCAAATCCGGCTTTAAACTTCACCACAACAGTATCTCAGACCTGCCTGGTGTGTTCCTTGGTCTTCATGATGCTCTCTGCACTTGAAACAGAACCCTGAGACTATCACAGAACAGGGCATTTATACGGAGACTTGATTACACACAGGTGGCTTCTATCTATCATTACCAGTCAATTAGGACAACATTGGATCATTCAGAGATCCTCACTGAACTTCTGGAGTGAGTTTGCTGCACTGAAAGTAAAGGGGCCAAATAATATTGAATGCCTCACTTTTCAGTTTTTTATTTGTTAAAAAAGTTTAAAATATCCAATAAATTTCGTTCCACTTCACAATTGTGTCCCACTTGTTGTTGATTCTTCACAAAACATTAGAATTTATATCTTTATGTTTAAAGCCTGAAATGTGGCAAAAGGTTGAAAAGTTCAAGGAGGCCAAATACTTTCACAGGCACTGTACCTGCCTGATTCCCTGGGAACATTTTTTTTTTCTTTATAAAAATTCCAGATAACCCCTTTAATTTTTTTAAGGACAGCTGTAAATATTATAATTTTGTTGTCTGTCTTTTGTATTAGTTAACGCATATACTCGTGTATAAGCCGACCCGTGTATAAGCCGACCCCCCTACTTTTGCCCCCAAAATCTGGGAAAACCTATTGACTCGTGTATAAGCCGAGGGTGGACCCCAGCACAGGTATACAGCCCCCAGCAGTGTGGTATACAGGCCTCCCCAGTGGTAGTATACAGCAGCCCCAGCAGCCCCAGTGGTAGTATACAGGTGCCCCAGCAGCCCCAGTGGTAGTATACAGGAGCCCCAGCAGTCCCAGTGGTAGTATACAGCAGCCCCAGCAGCCCCAGTGGTAGTATACAGGAGCCCCAGCAGCCCCAGTGGTAGTATACAGCAGCCCCAGCAGGCCCAGTGGTAGTATACAGCAGCCCCAGCAGCCCCAGTGGTAGTATACAGGAGCCCCAGCAGCCTCAGTAATCCAGGGCCCCCCCCCCCTCGCGCTCCGGAAACCTGTAAAGTAAAATCTTTATACTTATCACTGTCCCGCTGCCGATCCCGCCACTACCGACATCACGATCCCCGGCTTCATCCGTCCGTCTTCTTCCGGCTTCCTGTTCGTCGCAGGCAATGATGTCATTGCCTGCGACGAACAGGAAGCCGGAAGAAGACGGACGGATGAAGCCGGGGATCGTGATGTCGGCAGAGGCGGGATCGGCAGAGGGACAGTGATAAGTATAAAGATTTTACTTTACAGGTTTCCGGAGCGCGAGGGGGGGGGCCCTGGATTACTGAGGCTGCTGGGGCTGCTGTATACGCAAGCCGTCACTGACTTGCGTATAAGCCAAGAGGGGGTACTTTTCAGCCCAATTTTTGGGCTGAAAAACTCGGCTTATACGCGAGTATATACGGTAAATCCATGTCATTTACTATTAATTATGTAAAATCACAAAATATGAAATAGAGTGTCATTTTAGTTCATGTACTAATATTTCTAACCGATGTAATAGGCACAGTTTTGAATCTGACATCTAGAGCAATAACTTCTGATCATGAAAAAATAATTGACCTTGTAGAGAGGGTTGTTTAATGGACTTTGAACAGAAGCTGTTCTATGTTAGATCCATTTAAGCATGCTTAAAATGTAGCGAAAAGACTGAACATTCTTTGCTGTTAAAAACTGTAGCATCCCATAGCTCATTTATATTCATTATACGTCGTACATCTAAGATTACTTATATCAATACATCCCATTATAATCACACTCCACTGAGGTCTTCACCCTGATCATCTGAGTCTTCATGGCTAGAATTAACTCTCACCCCAAGTCTTACAAAGAATAACAATTATGCTATAATGTGGATAGAATTTGTAATGGGAAGTATTACAGGCAGCACATGATAAATTCCAGACTGCAGGTACACTGAAAGCTGGAATGCTTAGAAACATATAAGAACAGTTCTTTGTGCTAAGATACATTTCATTTCAGATATTCAACCTTGTTCACACCAATTCAGTTATTGCCTAAGAGATCATTTTTAGACAGTAAAGATCATATTAGCTACTAAGTATCTGTCTAATTTACATACAATATGAATTAATGAGAACTGGTGCAGACAAGAACTTGACGTTTTGCTCTTTTTTTCGAAGCTGGTCTAAAAGTTAAACTGGTTTCAACTTAGTTTCTATTGACTTAGCAATTTCTTGTTGATAGTTAGTAAACAGTACCAGTCAAAAGTTTGTTCTTATTGGAATGTGCACATTGTAGACTCAGACTGAAGGCAGCAAACCATGAAATAATGCATATGGAATCAAGGATTAAAGAAACACTTGTAAAATAAGCCAGAAAAAGTGTTTAATATAAGATTCCTCAAACTACCTTCCTTATATTCTGATGACAGATTTACACACCTTTGTCAGAAACAAACTGAAAGTGCAACCCATTCTCCTGTACCAAGAGAGAACAGAACAGGCACCCCTTTCTAGAAAGACAGTTGACTTCGTTACGTATAATACGTAAGAGAAGAAGAAAAGCTGCCACTCACCGGTCAGTGCAGAATTCTCTAATGGTGCAAATTACAGGTAGAGAGGGGGTGATGGATTCACGGGCTTACTCTTTACCTACAAATTTTAACACCTCCGTATTTGCTCCATGTGATTCTCTGAATAAGCCTTGGGGAACTTTTCCTGAAAATATAGAGTTAAAGTGTTCCCGAAATGGAACATAAATGGGCCTTATTGTTTTACTGATATAAAAGTGGTGACAAGGACAAAAAATGGTGTAGACAACCCATTTTGTTTTGCAAGTAATGAGATCTGTAACATTATGCAAATGATTTCCAATTCTTACCGGATTTTCACTATAGTCCCTTACCACAAGATAAAGATATTGTCCATATAGTGTAAATATATGTTTTTATATATTTTAGAAACTGATTATTATTCAGGCTGTAAACCATCTCCTCCTCCAATGCTGCCAGAAAAATATTGGCAAAAGTACAGGCTGCGGAGGTACCCATCATGGTAGCCCTGCACTGCAAATACCAAGTGTCTAATAATCTACTAGTAAAAATAGAGTTAAGATTAAATATGAAGTAGAATGAATATTTTAATTACCGTATATACTCGCGTATAAGCCGAGTTTTTCAGCCCAAAATTTGGGCTGAAAAGTCCCCCCTCGGCTTATATGCGAGTATATAAAAAAAAATAAAAAAATACAGCCGCAGCCCCGGAGGTATACAGGCCCCCCCATCAAGTTCCAGGGCCCCCCCACCTTGCGCGCAGCCTGTAAAGGAAAATCATACTTGCCAGAGTCCAGTCGCGCCGTCCGCAGCTGCCGACATGACGATCCCGGGCTCCATTCAGCGTCTTCCGCATTTCCTGTAGTCGCGGGCAATGACATCATTGCCCGCGCGCACAGGAAGTCGGAAGCCGGAAGACGCTGAATGGAGCCCGGGATCGTCATGTCGGCAGCTGCGGACGGCGCGACTGGACTCTGGCAAGTATGATTTTCCTTTACAGGCTGCGCGCAAGGTGGGGGGGCCCTGGAACTTGATGGGGGGGCCTGTATACCTCCGGGGCTGCGGCTGTATACAGCCCTGGGGCTGCGGCTGTATACAGCCCTGGGGCTGCGGCTGTATACAGCCCTGGGGCTGCTGCTGTATACAGCCCTGGGGCTGCGGCTGTATACAGCCCTGGGGCTGCTGCTGCTGTATATACCTCTGGGGCTGCATCTGGGGCTGCATCTGGGCTGCATATGGGGCTGCATATGGGGCTGCATATACCTCTGGGGCTGCATATACCTCTGGGGCTGTATATACCTCTGGGGCTGCATCTGGGGCTGCATATGGGGCTGTATATGGGGCTGTATATGGGGCTGTATATGGGGCTGCATATACCTCTGGGCTGCATATACCTCTGGGGCTGCATATACCTCTGGGCTGCATATACCTCTGGGGCTGCATATGGGGCTGCATATACCTCTGGGGCTGCATATACCTCTGGGGCTGCTGTATACTACCACTGGGGCTGCTGATGTATATACCACTGGGGCTGCTGCTGCTGTATATACCTCTGGGGCTGCATCTGGGGCTGCATATACCTCTGGGGCTGCATATACCTCTGGGGCTGCATATGGGGCTGCATATACCTCTGGGGCTGCATATACCTCTGGGGCTGCTGTATACTACCACTGGGGCTGCTGATGTATATACCACTGGGGCTGCTGCTGCTGTATATACCTCTGGGGCTGCATCTGGGGCTGCATATGGGGCTGCATATGGGGCTGCATATACCTCTGGGGCTGCATATACCTCTGGGGCTGAATATACCTCTGGGGCTGAATATACCTCTGGGGCTGCATATGGGGCTGCATATACCTCTGGGGCTGCATATGGGGCTGCATATACCTCTGGGGCTGCATATGGGGCTGCATATACCTCTGGAGCTGCATATACCTCTGGGGCTGTATATACCACTGGGGCTGCTGTATACTACCACTGGGGCTGCTGCTGTATACTACCACTGGGGAGGCTGCTGTATACCTCACTGCTGGGGGTTGTATACCTGTGCTGGAGTCCACCCTCGGCTTATACGCGAGTCAATAAGTTTTCCCAGTTTTTGGGGGCAAAAGTAGGGGGGTCGGCTTATACACGGGTCGGCTTATACACGAGTATATACGGTAAAAGTTATTAATTTGAAAATACCCTCATTATCTAGTGAACTCACTTATGTAAAAAGAATGACTGCCGGAGCATTTAGTAGAGAAAGTACATGCTCCGGGACAGAAATAACGTCATGAGAAGACAATGTGAGAGCGCATGTGCAGTGGGTGTACGGTAACAGATACACCACTGCGCATGCGCGAGGCTGTACGGCCGGTCTCGCGATAGTGCGAGAGTCACAGGCATGCGCAGTAACACTTCTGCAACGTCGGGAGAGATTCCCGATAATGTAAGAACATGATGATGATTATACCGCATATGGAGGTGAGCCAATAATAAGTATATACACCTGTACACTACTTAAGCACAATTAAATGGAAATATGTACTATAAGGTTTTAAAAACACTGTATATGAATAAGACTCGTGTATACTGAGATAAAAGTGTATGTGGACCTGTCTTAAAGCACTTTATGTATTTGAAGCACTATGATTTGCACTGTATAAGCACTTTATTCTTAATTGATGATTTATTGATTATGCAAATGAGATACTATATAAACTGTGATTATACACCCTATCATTGCTTGAAAAAGATCCAACAAGGATTGAAATGTTGCCTTGCACTTTGACCAATAAAGTCTGTCACAACTGCAGTTTTTTTTAGAGTGCTGCCTATTTTTTTATTTATGGTATGTACCTGATAAGTGAAAAGCTGTCAAGGTAGGCCTGCAAATAAGTTCCAAGACTCCACCACCCAATGCTTACTGGAATTCCCCGGCTTCTAGGAGCGATGTTAGGCAACACCCTCAGACATTTATTGTATATGTCTGAGGGTGTTGCCTAACACTGCTCCTAGAAGCTGGGGAGTTCCAGAGAGCATCGGGTGGTGGAGTCTTGGAACTTATTTGTCTTGATTGTTGTGTGATTCCCACCCCTCACATTTCTGGGAAATCTATCCTTTGGTTGAAGTGGAACCATGGACTCCACGCGGGATTATTTTACCCTGTGTCTGGAGGTCCGTACTACGAAGCTGGACTCGCTTTTTTTGGGAAGAAGCCCCTCCAATCCTGGATTTCCTGAAATTGGAAAAGCCTTCACTGCTCTGGAAAAGGTATTGTTACTGCACCTCCGGGTGTGGTGGGACCATGCTACTCTCTCCAAGTATGTTTCATGCAAAATGATACCTAGGTGTCTAAGATTAAGGAAGGTAGCCACCACACAGTTCGGAGAGGAATTTTCTAACCAGTGGAATGATGTATTATCTGACTGTTCTTTGAGACTGATAAGCTTGATATTGGTGGAGGAAGAGAAAAAGCTGGAATTGTTGGAAGATAGCATAAAAACATTGCAGGATGAGGCTGATAAATTCATTGATCATGATGCATATGAAATATTATATGACAAGATGCATAAAAGTATTGATGAATTAGAGAAAAAAATCATTGAGACAAAAAGGCCAAATATGACAGAGATGTCAGGGATTATGAGAGCAACACTGTGTATTTATGGAGACGTAATACTCCAAGAAAACCAAAATCCCCTATACACCTCACACCCGGGTCCACCTAAAACACCGCAAAACCCTTCACAACCAAAACACGAACCTACAAGGAGGAAGAAGCGGAATGTAAGTTTCAATTCACCAATCAACACTTCTGAAGGGTCGGAGGAGTCTTCCGAATCTGAACAGGAGACAGGTAGCAGTGTATCGGAGTATTCATATAATACCAGATATGCTTCAAATCATCCCTCAAAAAACGGGAATGGAAGCCGCGGAAGAGGCACCATAAGAGGTCAAGGAAAAAAGAAAAACAAATCCAGGAAGTAAAGGACACTGAGACTTTCTCTGTTGTAAATATGTCTGCCTGCATACTATTTGAATCCCAAACTTCTGAATAAATTTGTGCGCAATTTGACAATCAAGAGACATTTTTTGGACAATGACAAGGAGACCAGCGGCCGAACTACTGCTTACGATCTGGTTGATGATAATGTTTCAGAGTGATGTCCTTTACATTTTGATATGGGTGAAATTTTTACTGTTCGGGAATTGTCATTATTGAATGGTGGTGTTGAATTGGAGAAATGTAGGTAGAATAAATGTAAAGCTTCAAAGTTCACAACCTCAAATCCCACTTATTACCCCTTAGCTACTAGGGTTCCAGCTATGGACACCTTCCAGATGGTAATGGAGAGAGACCTTCGAGATCTTTTAAATTCCAACATGAAGACCCACAAAAATCTCAGTGGGATGGAAAAACAGGCACTATTGGAACTAAAAAATAATTCCAATATCGTAGTGAGGGCCTCTGATAATGTGTAATTCTGTGGTGGTACTAGATGCAGGATTGTACAAACAACAAATCCTGAATATTTTATGTGATGCCTCCACTTACCGCCCTTTGTCATTTGACCCCACAAATGTATTCAAACAGGAATTTGGTAGACTCTTGGAGGATGGAGTTAGATTGGGTGCAATAGACCAAAAAATGAAAGAACATCTATACGTTGAGAATCCAATAACTCCTGTGTTTCATGCCCTGCCAAAGACCACAAGGAAGTCTTCCCCCCTACTCTGAAGCCGATCGTGGCGAAAACTGGTTCCCTACACGAGAAGCTTTCAGAGTGGGTAGACGACAAACTGCAGGTCTTGGTTGAGGGCATGCCAGGAAGAATTAGGGACACCAAACACTTACTCCAAGCCTTGGAACACATGACTTGGGAAGAGAATTATGAATGGGTCACATGTGATGTGGTGCAATTATACTCATCTATCCCACATGATAAATCTGTGTGGGTGGTCGAACAGATTCTTATGAGTACAAATGTGTTTAATGATCCTATGAAGGAATTTCTCTTAATGTGCCTTCAGTATCTTTTGAGGAGTAACTTCTTCATTTTCAATGGGGAAGTCTTCATCCAGTTATGCGGTTGTCCATTGAGGCGAAATTCTCGCCCTCATTGGCTAACTTATACATGCATAGGTGGAACGTGATTTACTCTGAACGTGATTCCCGGACTGGTAACATTCGATGGTACGGGAGATACATCGATGATACTGTCCTTATTTGGGCAGTGCCATCTGGTGTGTCTCCTGTGCCAGACCCCCGGGAGCTACTGGAACTTTTCAATGATAGCGATTTCAATCTTAGGTTCACCATGGAGGTATATGGTGATACTGCCCCTTTTTTGGATCTTTACGTCATGGGTTGCAGTAGGAGTGGAAGAATTAACACTAAATCATTCCGCAAAAAAGTGAGCAGAAATTCTGTTCTACATGCGGATAGTTGTCATCCAACGCATGTGGTGAAGAATTTAACTGTGAGAGAACTAATTTGAGCCAGGTGTAACTGTTCCAGGAGGGGGGTTTATGAGAAGGAGTCTGGAGTGATGATGAAACGTTTTAAACAAAGAGGATATAAGGACTGGATGAAATCCAGAACCAAAAAGATTGTGGATGGAAAAAGCAGAGAAAATCTATTACAAGAGAAGCATACATCAAAATCAGGAGGTGAGGGAATTCACACTTTCTCCACTCCATACGCCAACCATCATTTCGATATAAAAAGAATTTTGACAAGGAACATCCCAATATTATGTCAGTATGATTCCTTGGCAAAGATTTTGAAATCAGGATGGAGGTCTGTTCCAAGAAAAAATAAGAACATTGCTAGTATTATTTCCCCAAGCATTTCCTGTGACCTCCCCAAGTCAAAGCCTACTTGGCTCTCCTATAAAGGAATGTACAGATGTGGTGGCACCAGATGCGGCATGTGCAAGTACATGGATGTGTGGCACCCCGGTTGGGGCACCACAGGAACTCTTAGGGCATGGATGGAAAGTACACAGCAAGCAGCCCCCACTAACAAGCAACACCTTTCACCCCAGACCTGTAGGGGGAGCTCCACTGGTTGCCTTAAGTCAGTTCCTCCTATAAATACTGGGTCCTGGAGGGAGAAACACCAGAGTGTGCAGTCACTAGAGAACTGTAAACAGCTAGGAGAGCTGACCTGGTACTGGAGCCACAATAGGCCCATGCCAGATACACCTGGAAAGTGGTAGACCCTTGGAACATGGGTCATAAGAACAGGAGACAAGTACTGAATAGGGCAGAGGAGTCATCCAAACTCACCCTAAGAGAGTTCCGGTCACTGGGTCCGAGCTACAAGGACACAGTACAGACTTGTATAGAAACCAGCACCACAACAAGGGGGTTTAGCTCCCCGGTGCCCGCAGCACCACCAAATGAGAGCCAGGAGTCGAGAATTCGGCAGTATTCCCTTAGAAGTGCCCTTATTGCAGCAAACCCGGGTGTAAAGACTCACTAAAGAAAGTGCAGTAACGGTTTGGTCAGGTTTCATGCCTGCCAGACTCCAATAAGACGACGTATACTAAGAAGCCTATACTTCTGCTTGCTGTGGAACTCCTGAAGTGTCTACCTCATCCACGGTCGAGTGTACCCATCAAAACCAGTAAAAGGTACCGAAAGACTGCATGTGTGCGTGTCCCTCCTTCCTGCCGCACTACACCGACCGTGCTACCCTATTCCCTCCAACACTACTAACTGCCCCGGGGATCCCCGCTCGTCCTGTTTGGAGCGGTTCCATCTAGCTGCAGCCCATCACCCCGGAGGTCTGAGCAGCGCCGGTCCTTCACCGGACACCTACAGGTGGTGTCACGAAACAAATTTATTTACTACCTAACCGTGCATTTGACCCACCGGGCCCCTACAGCCTCAGGCACCGAACTGTGACAGTAGCCCAGCGCCTGAGTCCTGAGAACCCGGCAACGGTGAGTCAAATTTGGCGTCACAAACAGGATGCGAAAAGACCTGTTTCCCAAGGGTATTGTGTGCTATTTAATGACTGTGATTGTTGAACTGTAAATTTGAACCGCCATTGCTGTGCGGAGAGTGGGAAAAGAAGGGGCGTTACTGTGCAAAGGGCGCAAAGATAGGCCCCCCCCACGCTCTGACCGACCAGCAGGAACCGGAAACTCCCGTGGTGCCTCACTCCCCACCACTGGGCCGACAACTTCCGTTGAGTTTGAAAAATACTGGCTGCGATTAACTAAGGGGGAGCAACGATGGGTAACCCGGATCCCAGCAACGCGGTACCCCCGCAAGTAAATCCACCGGTTGTCCCACCAGGGTCCCAGAACGTACAACCCCTAGTCGTTCAGCCACCCGGCGGCGCCATGCTGCCACCGCTGCCCGCACCGGCAGCCCAGATCATGCCGATATCTCTGCCGTACATCCCAAATGCAGCTTGGTTACCAAGGTACAGCGGCAAGCCCGGCACCCCAGATGCGTTCCAGAGGAAGATATACACCGTGCTGGATATGTACGCGATGACCGGTAAGCAGAGAGCGTTAGTAATAATGGGACAGTTAACAGATGCAGCAGAGATAGAAACCCGAAACTGGTCTGTAGGAGATCAGGAGTCAGTTGAGCAGGTATTTATAAAGCTAAACAGAGTTTTTGAGCATCACACTGAAGCGGAGTTAAGACTGTTGTTTTACCATTGCAAACAAGGGGCACAGGAGAGTGTCCTGGACTATGCACTGCGCCTCCAAGAAGCGCTGAGACTGTTAAAACAAGCCGATCCCAGTGGTGTTAGAGATGAAAATAAAACTCTGTTGAACAGTTTGTTGTAGAACTTCGATTACCTGATGACAAGATACAGGCACGTTGGTGAGCTCTGCAAAACCCTGATGCAGAGTTCGCTACGTTAAGAGACTTAACAGTGCGGGGACAGCAGTTCCCTACAGTGCCAGATCTAACCTCACAACTACAGTGGACTAAAACCCCATCCGTGCCGGAAGCACCTCCTTCATCCCCCGAGTACAATCAAATGCACAGACTGTGACACCTGACCGGTTTGAAAAATAAAATTGTGCGCCGATGTACAGCAGCTGACCAAAGAGGTGGCGAGGCTCAGAGGTGAAAGAAGACCCAAGACAGAAGCAAGGCCATCAGACAAGATCCAGCTCACTGACAGTCCCGACGACATTCCGTGGATGAGAAAGAGGACACCGCCACTTCGAGGGAAACCCACAGATCGCTACAGCGTTGACGGACATCGCATCTGCCGCAAGGGCGACAAGGTAGGACATGTCCACCGTTCCCGTCCTTTAAACGAGCAACCCCTGGGAGAGAAGGGCCAACCCCAGGAGTAGACAGTCCAGGCCCAACCAACTGGGAGCACAAGTACGTGGGAGACCGTCCATACTTGTCCATCATCATCGACGGCACCGCTACCACGGCATTGATAGACACTAGATCCCAGGTGACAACCATCCTGAGTATCCTTTACAAACGGTTCTGGTCAGATGTGAAACTAGAACCCCCAAACCCTGACTTGAACATTGAGGCAACCAATGGTTTGCTAGTTACAATAGAGGGGCAATGGGAGGCTACAGTAAAGGTGGGAGGGTGCAGCTGAAGAACCAGGGTATCATAGTGGTTCAGGACAAACCATATGAGCGGGATCCACATGTGATACTGGGTACCAATGTAATGGTTAAATGCCTAGATGAAGTGTTGTTTTTGCTCCAACAGAGTCCAGAAACTGCTAAGCCAAGGGAGAGACGAGCTCTTCAGAGAGTGATCTGAGCTCTTGTGTATCAACAACAGGTAAAAATGTCAAATGGTAAAATTGGCAGTGTACGGGTGACAGATCCAATTCCAATTGTCGTACCACCCAGAAGTGAAATGATGATCTGGTGTCGGGCAGCAATGGGCCTCAGAGGGCAGGACTACCAGGCAGTAGTGGAGCTCGTGATGTCTGATAGTAGTCCTACACTCCTGACAGCCAGGGGGGTGGTTGATGTAAGGAGAGGAAGGGTCCCTGTACGTATACTGAATTATGGTGATGATGAAGTGAGACTGCCAAGGTATTCCACTGTTGCAAAATTGTACCATGTTGATAACAATGCCAAACATAAAGTAAAATCATTTTCACAGAAAGTGACAGACGAACCCCCTCACTCCAAAGGTCAGTTAGAGAAATGGTGTCAGGAGCTCAGCGTAGGAACTGACAATACGCCTTACAAGTCTACTGGGTAGTTCAAGAGTATGAGCAGGTATTCAGCAAACATCCACTTGATTTTGGGAGGATTAAAGGGGTACAACATCACATACCCACAGGTGACCATGCACCTATCAAAGAAAGGTACAGGCCTATACCGCCCGCACACTACCAAAAAGCAAAAGAAATGCAACAGGACATGAAGAATGCAGGGGTCATTAGGGATAGTTGTAGTCCCTGGGCAGCACCACTGGTCCTGGTTAAAAAGAAAGACGGTAGTATGAGAATGTGCGTAGACTATAGGCAGATCAACAAAGTCACACACAAGGATGCATACCTGTTACCCCGCATAGAAGAGTCACTAGCTGCACTTAAGTCTGCCAATTACTTCTCCACATTAGATCTTACTAGTGGGTACTGGCAGGTCTCCGTTGCAGAAGACGATTGTGAGAAGACATCCTTCACGACGCCGATGGGTTATGCGAGTTCAACAGTATGCCATTCGGGTTGTGCAACGCCCCAGGAACATTCCAGAGGCTGATGGAGTGTTGTCTAGGTCACAGAAACTTCGAGACCGTGCTGCAATGGGGGTTACTGTGCTATAAATAATCTGGGTGAAATGGTGGATGAGGATGAGGAAAAAGCCAATATGCTAAACAACTTTTTTTCAACAGTATTTACACAAGAAAATCCCATGACAGACAATATAACAATATAGGCTAGTAAGCTTAACCTCTACTGTGGGTAAAATCCTAGAAGGTTTTCTAATGCTTGCTTCACATTAGCGTTTGTGAGTGCAGTGCACCGAACGCAGCCAAACGCTTGCGCCATGCTCTATGTTTAACATGGGAACGCATGTGCCTGCGTTTGGTTGCGTTTGCGTTCGGATGCGCATAATTTGTGCACCCTCCGAGCGCACTCTGAACGCAGCATGTTGCATTTTAGTGCGTTCGCGGGCGCTTGTTTTATCTGCAAGCGCACAAACCATGCATTGAAGGCAATGGACCCGCAGTGTCCTCTGCATGACAGCGCAGGAGAACGCTGCAGATCTCATTGAAATCTCTTCCAGTGGCTGCGGTGATCAGCTAGAGCCTCCACTGATCTCCGCCGGTGTCGGCGGGGAGAAACAGCTGATCTGACAGCTGTTTAAATCTCCCGTGCCAACACCGAATAGGGTGATATCGGTGCAGGAGATAAGAAACAGCTGATCGCTGCTTTAAATCCCAGCGCCAACCTCACCTATTCAGTGTCAGCGCGGGAGATTTGAAGCAGCGATCAGCTGTTTCTTATCTCCTGCACCGATATCACCCTATTCGGTGTCGCCACGGGAGATTTAAACAGCTGTCAGATCAGCTGTTTCTTCAAATCTCCCGCACTGACACCGGCGGGAGATCAGCTGTGGCCGGGAGGAGGAGATCTCTGCCGCTGATCTCCTCCTCCTGGCCACCCCCGAGACAGCTGATTGGCTGGCGGGCTGCATACTAATGTGAACGCATGCGGACATTCTCCGCTGCGTTCACATCAGTATGGGCTGCGTTTGCGTCTGCATGCCCTGCGCATGCAGACACAAACACCAGTGTGAAGCCAGCCTAAGAGATGCTATACTGGAGTATCTGAAGAAAAATAACCTCATGACCCAATATCAACATGGGTTTACAAGGGACCGTTCCTGTCAAACTAATCTGATAAGCTTCTATGAAGAAGTACCATATTTTTCGCTTTGTAAGACGCACTTGTAGTCCCCCAACTTTTGGGTGAAAGTAGGGATGCGTCTTACAAAGTGAAAGTAAAAGTTGTGCTTTGGGGGGGTGGCTCAGCAGCGGTGTATGGAGGCTGGATGGGGCCAGGAGCAGACTGCGGCTGCGGCCCCGTGGTCACGTGGGGCCACTCATTGTCTCCTGTTATATGCACTGCATCTCGCTGTCAATCACCAGCTGGAGCAGCCCATACTACAGGAGCCGGGTCCGCAGCTGAGCAACTGCAGCCTGTCTGAATAGTTAGTGATTTCCACGCTTGCATTGCGTGGAAAGCACTGACTATATCATGGATGTGATACTCACCTAGCTTCACCGCTGCCTGCTGACCGCGCTATCCCCGCTCTCGGTGCTGTCCCGGCATCCAGGTGCTTAGAGCGTCGCTGCAACTGACATCATCACCGAGCACCGCTCTCAGGACCCGAGTGCTGGCACAGCACAGATGGCGGGGATAGCGCCGGCAGCAGGCAGCGGTGAAGCTAGGTGAGTATCACATCCTTTATTATTTTTTACTGTGCGCAAAGGTGAGGGAAAAAAGGGGGATGTACCTGCAATGGGGGTTACTGTGCCTGCAAAGGGGGCCACTGTGCCTGCAAAGGGGGGCTACTGTGCCTGCAATGGGGGCTACTGTGCCTGCAATGGGGGCTACTGTGCCTGCATGGGGGCTACTGTGCCTGCAATGGGGGCTAATGTGCCTGCAATGGGGGCTACTGTGCCTGCAATGTGGGACTTACTGTGCCTGCAAAGGGGGTTATGTGCCTGCAAATGGGGGCTACTGTGCCTGCAATGGGGGGCTACTGTGCCTGCAATGGGGGCTACTATGCCTGCAATGGGGGCTACTGTGCCTGCAATGGGGGCTACTGTGCCTGCAATGGGGGGCTACTATGATTTATAAGACTGACACTGGCATTATAAGATGAACCCCATTAAACATTAAAAATTATTTTCTTTTTCTTTTCCATCACCAAATTTGGGGGTGCGTCTTATAATCAGGTGCGTCTTATAAAGCGAAAAATACAGTAAGTTCTGGACTAGACCAAAGAAATGCAGTGGACGTGGTATGGACTTTTCAAAATCTTTTGATACGGTGCCACACAAAAGGTTGATACATAAAATGAGAGCAATGGGGATAGAGGAACATACGTGTAAGTGGCTTAAGAACTGGCTTAGTGATAGGAAACAAAGGGTGGTCATTAATGGAACACACTCAGAATGGGTCACAGTTAACAGTGGGGTACCACAGGGGTCAGTGTTGGGCCCGCTTCTTTTTAATATATTTATTAATGACCTTGTAGGGGGCATACAGAGTAGAATCTCAATATTTGCAGATGACACTAAACTCTGTAGGGTAATCAATACGGAGGAGGACAATTTTATATTACAATAGGATTTATGTAAACTAGAAGCTTGGGCTGATAAATGGCAAATAATCTTTAATGGGGATAAATGTAAGGTCATGCACTTTGGCAGAGGAAATACAATGTATAATTATGTACTTAATTGTAAAACACTGGGCAAAACTACCACTGAAAAAGACCTGGGTGTATGGGTAGATGACAAACTCACCTTCAGTGGCCAGTGTCATCTACTGAAATGTCATCTTTAACAAAGATCTTCTATATTCTTCATATTATAAAAAAAAATACATTTGAATTAAGCCCCATCCTGGTGGTCTTGTGTTGTTCTGGGGTCAGTAGTGGAAATACTGATCTTAAAGGAGTTATCCAGAATTCTATAAACATGACTGATTTCTTTCAAAAACAGCACCAACCCTGTCTATAGGTTGTATGTGATATTGCAGCTCAGCTTAATTGAATGGAATTGGCCTATGCTGTAATAACACATGCCACCTGTATACAGGGGTGGTGCTGTTTTTGAAAGAATCTACTAAAGTTTTATTAATCCTGGACATCCCCTTTATTGCATTGCATTGTAATAACGTGGTGGTCCAAAAAACATAATTCTGCCATATTTATTTTTTTTCCCGTTAAGCCATTTACCAATTGGATTAATTTACTTCATATATTGATAGCTTAGATTCTTACAAACACAGCGATACCAAATATGTGTATTTTTTTAAATTTTTTTTTACTGTTTTATTGCTATTTTCAGTTCAGCTCCTTTGGGAGCCCCTAAGAGAGTGGGGTCCTGGGCAACTGACCAGTCTGCCCCCCCCTAACGCCGGCCCTGAGGCTATGGGTTGAACTAGATGGACTTAAAGTCTTCCTTCAACTTTAAAAACTATGTTACTATGTTACTTTTTATTCTATTCTCTATACACCACAGTATGAAAGATATAAATAATAACATTTATTAATATATTTATTATACTCATTTTTTATTCTATTTTTATTACTATCCCTGCTTTTCACATTCATGAGCGAGAGAAGCGCTCACTTTACAGATGTTTACCAGGTGCAATGAGGCAGTTAATCGAGGTCACCCGATTTCACAGCTGATGCGGCTCATCTGTGAATTAGGATGACCTTTCTCACGCCACCTGGGTGTTAGTGTGAGCCTGCTAGTCACTGTGAACTCAGCGATGTAGTAGTGCTGAACATGCGTGCCAAGGGACAGACATGTGGATTATTGTTGGAGGGTTTGTTTTGGGTTATTAAAGATGGGAGCCAGGGATGTCTTTTGTGTTTTATTGCCATTAACATATTTTTTGTCTGTGTTTTGTTTTTTTAATGTTTACTTGAGATGCTGTCAAAGAGAATAGGCATCTGTGATTGCCTGCTGAAGTAACCTGAAAAAGAACCGGTCCGGTAACGAGTACACCCAACCCTGGAGTGGGCGTGTCACACTCGGCATCACGAACAGGATGCGAGCGGCCCAGTGACACCGAGTCTCTTGTGCCTTAAAGAACTGTTAACAGACTGTGAAAGAACAAGCTCGCAAAATGGCGACAAGAAAAAACGAGCGTCACGTATAGGTCTGGGGGGTGTCTAGGCCCTCATCGTGGGAAGGACCTTGGTAAAGGCGCGAAAGAGCAGGTGCACCCAGAGTACTAAAGAAAAGCCAAGGGGGCCTGCTAAGGTGTGGTTGTTGACTCCACCTAGAGACAGAATGGGAGAGAGTCGTGTGGCGCAAGGAGCGAAAGGCAGCATGGCGAACAACGGGACAGATAATCTGGCTGGCGGACAATAGAGCGAAAAAGTCCCCAAATGCAACCGGGGAGGCTAGAGACTGGGTACAGTTTACCGATTCCGACAACTTCAAAGAGGTGATGAAAGAACTGAGCTAGTTACTGAGCAGCACGCAGCTGTGGGCCATCAACGCCTGGTCCCATCTACAAAAGTTGGCACACCGAGTGCAGGTGCCGGAGCCTCCCTAACCATCAGAAGCAGCACTGGCAGTAGAACCAATAAAACAGAGCCGGCCAGCAACCCCAGATCCAACAGAAGTGTCGCCAACTGCCACTCCAGACGCGCCTGAACCAGCGTCAAAGTGAAAGGGTGATGCCGCTGAGCAGGAAAGCAGTGAGATCCCAGCAGATATCCGGGAGGTCGAGAGTGGGAGGGCGCATTGGGCATCCTATGAGAGTCTAACCGAGGGGTGCCTGATTGCAGCCCAGGCAGTGAGCAGGGTGGAGATCAGATGCGGTGGTGACTACTGGCCCGGAAGGCAAGCTGTTGAAGAAGAGCGAGGACAGTGCCGAGACCACTGGCCGCAGCAGGAGGAGGCTAACCTGGATAAGAAAGCTTACGTACGAAAGACTCTGGTACCCGACCTGGCGGAGCGGCTCCGAGGAGTTGTTGTGGACTACCATCTCGAGACGGCTGGGGTTCATATAGGAGTGCGACTTGGAGCAAGAGATCTTTGTCATCAGATGGGACGTTGAGTCGTACCTCTTGAAGGGACACCCTGGTAGGGACCTCTCTACCCAGGCGAAAAGATTAGTTACACCCGGTGTATGGGACAACGAGGCTGGTACGCATTGCAGGTGTACAAGATCCTGCAGCCTCGAGCCCCATATGCAGAGCCGGTTGAATTTTCAAGTGGGAAGGACAGTTTGCAGGCAAGCTGCCCTTACCAATAAAGTAAGACCTGG
Organism: Allobates femoralis; assembly: GCA_033576535.1. Lineage (NCBI taxonomy): Eukaryota > Metazoa > Chordata > Amphibia > Anura > Aromobatidae > Allobates > Allobates femoralis. The sequence continues at coordinate 717,408,035 of JARQOC010000003.1, forward strand.
AAAGTCAGTGTAAATAGTAGTTAGACTGTTGAAACCTGTATAATTAACTCACCATAATCACCGTATAGTTGGGCGAAGGACTTCTGACAAAGAACTGTTTTGAACCCCAGCAGGGAAATCGCTCGATAGACTGCGGACTATATGTTATTTTTGTTTTATATTTTTCTACCTTTTTATGAGCATTTTGAGTTGTTCTATGACGACTGAAAGACTCGCGCACTTTGTTATCGCAATGTTCAACAATGGTGCCTCCAGGAAGGGAAGAAAAATTATGCATATTGTTATTGTTATTTAAAAAAATTAATTTGTGAGTTTCTGCGTTACCGGGTTTCTCGGGGACGAGCTAACCTTTGCCAAGGGGGAATGTGGTGCCCCACTGGGCAGGCCGTCACCAAAGGTACTGCACTCATCCATTAGAGGAAGAGTTGTGCCTCTGCACTCCAGGTACTGGGATGGCGCAGTTGAGCCTCACACACACACACACAAACACTTAGGACCCTGGGACAGTGGGAGGACCCAAGCGTAGCCGGGAGGGAAAAAGAGAAGTGCTGGAGTAGAGTAGAAGTGGAGGAGTGGAAGTAAGGAGGAGGAGGTGTTAGCGCCCACGAGCTGGAGCAAGGTCACGCTTGCCCCGGGAAGTAACGACCGACGAGTGTAGAGGGAGAACAGAGCCCTCGGGGTATGGAATGAGACATAGATCCCCGTATGCCCATATCTAGCGAGAGAACAGAGGGGCTGGTGGACGACACAGGGAATCGGACATGAACACGGCGCAGATAATGTAGGCCCGAACCGTTGAAACCGGAGCCCTGAGTTCCTAATGGGAGCTGCGGCCGAACACCTGACACAACCTGGAGAAGGCAGGTGTGTGTGGGCAACAGCTGTATTTAGGAGCTATATTAAATTAATTTCCCACCCCTGCTTTTTAAGTATAGCCCTATATATATATAAGGGGGAAAAAAGTGTGCAGCGCAATGCAAACCACTACTTTATACCTTTTACTTCTGTAGATGTGCACCTATTGCTATTGACATGAGATGTTACACAATCTATGAAAAGATAATCATTTGACATGTCATATGATACTTCGGGTTGGGGCCCTTTCCTTTTAAACAGCCCAGGGCCCCCAGGCTACCCTTAATCTGCCCCTGATCCCAGTCAAAAGCCTTTGGGGGGGGGTGATACACATGGCTGGGAAACAGAGCTTCTACCTCCTCAAGATCCTTTTACTGGTGGAATTGGTGAGCCAGTAGCTATAGTTGGAATACAGTCAGGCATGCTGCAAGATCCTTCGCAAATTGAACTTTACCGAATACCGAATAAGATCTCAGATCTCTCAGATTGTACTTCAAAGTACAATAAATGTAATATTTAAAAATAAAAAAAATCTCATCAATCACTCGTCTCATCACTTCCGCTGCCTCCAGTGCTTGCTGTCTGCCATCTTGTCCTTAAGGCCTTTTTTTTGCTCAGTCACAAGCTGGTGTCTTCAGTTTAGAAAGAATTTTCAGCCAAGACTAGGCTTTGGAGATCATTGTGACGCACTGTAAACTCCTAGGACTTTTGACTCCCAGTCATGATCAAGCCTTAGTATCACGCTGTGCTGTAACATTGTGGCACACTTTGTGAAATGACAATATTTTCATGCACGCTGACCTCTGAAGCCTTGTCATAGACAGAAGTCATGTTCTACAGTAAAGTGAAGATACCACCACACAATTGTGAAAAATAAGTCGCGGGGAAAGGAAGATGGACAGAAGGTCTCAGGGGCAGAGGAGATCAGGTGAGCAGTAGGGTATGTTACTTGATTTTTTTTTTTTTTTTTTTTTTTGCTAAATTCATGTGGAGCAAATTACAAAAAATCAATTTTCTGGAGAATACAAATTTTTGTCAAATTCAACTCTACTCAAATAAATTTGCCCATCTCTACTCTGAAGGTGTCAGAAATAATACAGGTATTTACAGAATGTCTGGTTGATTGGCGGTATGATAGAAAAAAATCATCAAACATCCTCCAATGGTAATGGCAGATTATTGCATTTGTGTTGATTAATAAAGTATATACAATAAACATATATTTTTGCATAATAATTGTGAAATGTAGGTAATGTAGGTAATTTTCTACTACGTTGATGCCTTGGATTACAGTCCAGGTGATCACACTCATGCCTTATATTCTTATCTGCGTCATCCTTATTTTGGCAAGAAAAATCCTACTTGGGAAGATCTCTTGGTGGGGTACTGTAATGTTTGAGGTATTCCCTCTAAGCATTTATCCCCACATGGTACATTTAAAACCTCTTTTAAATATTTTAAGAATTAGTTTACTAGCTAAATTAAGGGCATACATTAAAATTCTGAAGAAGGAATATTTAAATGTTTGTCTTTGACGGTTATTGGTACACAATAGTAAATAATATTGATTATTATTATTAGTATTAATAGTAGTTGTAGTAATAATATTGCTTTTTAGTATAGTAGTATATTACTTTAACTGCAATTATATTATCACTCTCATTTAGCATAGTCAATGGCGACAGACAACAGTGCAACTATGGCGCCCATGAGTCATTAGGGCCCAGTGTAAGAGGTGACCCTGCCTACATCACATTTTCAACTGTATTGGCATCGTGGTTGCTGATGCAGTTGAAATCAATTATGAAAGAGGGAGCACTCCATTCCCTCCTCCATCATTCACCCGCTGTGTCTGACATCAGACAGCTAATTGCAGAAGCATGATGACATCACTTCATTGTGCGAGCTATAAGAGCAGTGAAGACACAGCTTCAGAATGTTTCCTGATGAGACCGGAGCAGCGGGGTACCCAGGAGAGGTGTGTGTTTTATTTATTTTAATCCAATGATTACACTGTGGCCATTATACTACATGGATGACTATGGGTTGTGCATTATATCATATGGAAAACATTGCGCTGTGCATTATACTGTATTATATGGAGGTATATTATATTTATATGGAGTATCATGAGCTGCATTATACTATATAGAGGACTATGGGTTGCACATTATGTATGGAGGCTTTCTGTACTATATGTAGGATTATGGGGGTGCATTATATTTGAAGGTTTTCGATACTATATGGAAAACTATGGGGATGCATTATATATGGAGGTTTTCGATGCTATATAGAGGACCATGGACGTGCATTATATAGGGGTGTATTATACTATATAGAGGACTTTGTATTGTACACAATATTTTTAGGTATATTCTATCATATGGAGGGCTATGGGCTATGCATTATGTATGGAGAACTTTGGGCTGTGCAATTTGCTATGTGGTGACCTATGGGCTATGCATTATATTTAACGGTGCATTTTACAATATGGGGTAATGGGCTTTGCATTATACCATATGGAGCACTATGGCCTGTGCATTATATTATATAGAGGTTCATTATATTAAATGGAGGACTATGAGGGTGCATTATACAATATGAAGGACTAAAGGGAGTGATTTATACTATATGGAGGACAATGGGCTGTGCATTATACTATATGGAGGTGCATTATATTTTATAATGGACTATGCGTGTCATGATGGTCTCTCTTACTTTGGAGATTTGTGACAGTTTTGGGATCTGTGTCTCACTCTTGTATTGAGACTTCATATTAAACATGTTTCTTTCCTTTGGCAATTTAGGAGTTAATATCAGTTTCTGATGCTAGCAAGATAGCTAGTTCTTTGTCCAGGTGTGGCTACTCTGTGATCACTCCCATCCTCTTTATATGGTCACATGGTTCCAGCATGCTGTGCTGGTAATTGAACTTATTCTTTGCAAGCTTCCTGAGGAGAATGTGGTTCTATGGAGAGCCGACTACTGCCAAGCCATCTGCTACCAAGGAGTGTGCCAGCAGGCGTGAAGTTGTTTGTTGTTCCACTGCCTATCTTTCCTTCCCTTCTTGTTTATTTTAGTGCCGAGGTTGGGACTAGTGCTCCCACCAGCCATCTCCCTATTCAGGGCTAACATCAGGGCCAGCAAGGGACTAGGTATCCTGCTCAGAGACGGGTTAAAAGAACCCATATAAAGCTGGTAGGGAGATTAGGGCACAGCCGCAGGTGAGTACAGGAGGTTACCTATTTCTTGTTCCCTATGAGCAGGGCCCACCGCTATATTTTTCCCCCCAGTATCTCCCCATCAATTGTTTTGTGTAGTGTGCTGGACATCATTGGTCCGTGCACCACTATCACACACAGTAGCTGGACACCCCCCCTTAGTCCAGCGTGACAATGAGGTGCACTATACCATATGGAGAATAATGGGAAGTGCATTATTCTATATGGAGGACTATAGGCTGTGCATTATGCTATATTATAACTTATATTACAATGCAGCTAAGTCAACAGAGACTAATAAATCTTAGGTTTTATTGGTAAATGAATTCATAATAACAAATGATTAATAATGGTGATGGCATTAACCATTTTACCGTATATGAGATGAGTTTATATTCTTTACGTAATATACAAATTTTAAATATATTGAGAAAACTTCTCACATCTGCTTTATTGAAAAAAAAGTCTTAGAAGGTGACACATAATCACTGGAAAACTGAGTAGATTTTAAATAAAATACTTTTATGGATATTGACCTGAGATGACAGATGGGGAGACATAATACTGTAAATGAAAATTAAAATGATTGAAAAACAGATTATGCACTTTGTATGTTGCCTTAGCTAAAGTTCAATAACTTGCACAACAAGGTCTTTGTATTATTAATAGAAATGCAGGTCTTTTATTGTGTGCCATTGTAACCAATTACATCATTAGAACCAGCATGTATAATATGTTTTGACAGCTTGTCAGTTCAGAGATTAAATGGAGCATGGATATTTGATCAATATTGTCCTGTGCGTCTGTAAATTGTTGTCTCTTTTATGACTACACTTCTTTACATGCAGTCATACTGTTCACTCTACTGTTTTATGTACATTGTCTATTTATGAGTTCAGTTCACTAACACTGGAGTCAGTGGTGTAACCTCTGTTCATTTCATTTCATTTCTGCATACAATAAGATGGATCCTTTCACACCATTCTCTTCATCCCATAGACTTTCCGTTAAGGTACCTTTACACGTGGCAACTTTTCTAGGCAATTTCACTGGCAATTTGCTGGTTGCAGTGAAATCATGGACACATTGCTCCATTTGTACACAGCAACAAGATAGAACAATGTGTCCATGATTTCACTGCAACCAGGCAAATTCCTAGAAAAGTTTCCGCGTGTAAAGGTACCTTTAGGGTGAAAACACACATGCGAGTGCAAACACGCTGCAATTCACGGATCCGAGAGTCGGACGAGTGTCATCCAATTTTTGGTCAGTGTGGCTTCCGTGTGTTGTCCGAGTGCAATCCAATTTTTTACTCAGTAGCTATTACTGTAGAATCATTTACAGGAACATTTTTTACAGTTGTCTAAGGCTGCTTTCACATAACGATTTTAGCATTTCCGATGCTGTCCGATGAAAATCGGACAGCATCGGACCGATTTTCGGACCCCGTGCAGCCCTATGGGCATCGGACCGAATCGGATGTGCACTAAATGCCAACCGATCTGGTCCGATCCGAAGCATGCTCAGTACACTAAAATCGCTCCAAAAGTGAATGAATGGGTTAATTAAAAATAAAAAAATCTATGCTCACCTGTCCACGAGGCCCCCGACGTCTCCCGGCATCTCCGGTGTCTCCAGGTATCTTGCCGTCTGTGCTGATAAGACCTGCCGTGATGTCACAATCACATGACTGCCAGGAACCAATAACCGGCAGTCATGTGATTGTGACATCACGAGAGGTCCTGGCAGCACAGAAGACAGAACAGCAAGGCACCGGAGACGCGCGGGACCGTGCAGGAGTCGTGGACAGGTGAGAAAGGAGAGGAGGAGAGGAGGAGGAGGACAAGAGGAGAGGAGGAGGACGCATAGGAGGACCGGGGGCCAAGAGGGGAGACACAGGGGATGAGAGGACCGGGGGCCAAGAGGGGAGGACCGGGGGCCAAGAGGGGAGACACAGGACCGGGGGCCAAGAGGGGAGGACCGTGGGCCAAGAGGGGAGACACAGGGGATAAGAGAAAAGGACCGGGGGCCAAGAGGGGAGGACCGGGGGCCAAGAGGGGAGACACAGGGGATAAGAGGAAAGGACCGGTGGCCAAGAGGGGAGGACCGGGGGCCAAGAGGGGAGACACAGGGGATAAGAGGAAAGGACCGGGGGCCAAGAGGGGAGGACCGGGCGATAAGAGGAGAGGACAGGGGGCCAAGAGGGGAGACACAGGGGATAAAGAAGAGGACCGGGGGAGAGACTGACAGCTCTCAGGGAGCAATCTGACAGGAGGGCGGGCATCCTATTTTCTGTCGGAATCGGATGCCTATTTGGCACCCGATTCCAGGCATTAGAAGAATCCGATGCTGTCCGATTTATATCGGACAGCATTGGATTTTACAAAATCGTTATGTGAAAGTAGCCTAAGCTACAGAATGAGAATGTATCAATTATAACTCGCATCAGACTCAAATGGTCCGTGTGCGGTTCGACTGTGGTCCGTGATTTTTGTCGAACCCATAGACTTACATTGGCGAGTCCCGTCCAACACTCGCATACTATTGCAGCATGTTGCGACTGACTCGTCATCTGTGTAAGATGATGGCAGCACACTAACTGCATTTTAACCCTTCTAAGGCTAAGGTTACACATGAGCCCTTGGTCCATTTTTGGCTTCATTTTTGTTAAAAATTTTTTCTAAGTCCAAAAACTGACAGAAAACGGATTGGATGTAATAAACACCCTGTCCGTTTTTTTCTGGACCTCAAAACATTGCTCTGTCCGTTTTTGAGCCAAAAACGCTGCTAGCAACGTTTCTGGGATCAGTTAAAAAACGCATGCGTTTTTTAACATGGGGTCCTATGGGAAGCGCATGCGTTAACGTAAAATTACTAAGTCCAAAAGCGTTCAGGGGTGCAGGAGGCTCAAAAAGCACCCTATAAAAAACGGATTGGTGATGAAAATCACTTCCAAAAACGGACTTCTATGTGTGACCCCAGCCATAGCAATGTTTTTAAGTGCAGAAAAAAACAGACAGGGTGTTTATTACATCCAATCCGTTTTTCTATCAGTTTTTGGACTTAGAAAAAAAAAAAGCCAAAAATGAAGCCAAAAACGGACCAAGGGCTTATGTGTGACCCTAGCCTAAGTCCAAAAACGTTCAGGGGTGTAGGAGGCTCAAAAAGCACCCAAAAAAAAACGGATTGGTCATGGAAATCACTTCCAAAAACGGATTTCTATGTGTGACCCCAGCCTTAACTCAAGCATCTTGATAACTGAGTAACATGCAGTGCCAAGCACACTCGCTCATCAGATCTACTAGATCTATGTCAAACTGCAATTTGGATTATTAAGTCTGATGACAGATCTGATTCTGTGTATTAACAAAATCCTCACTTTACTTAAAATCATAATTTTTTTAAGAAACGTAACTTATATTTGCGACTCCTTATACCAGTACAGTATATAAATTTCCACTATTGCATTTAGTTTCACAGAAAACCTTTGAGCTATTTACGGATGACATTTCCTTGCTTCCAGCTGATTCCTAAGCTACTGATAATATTAGCAGATCTGTATCCACTGTCAAGCAAGGAGTAAAGGAAGACAGTATTTATCTGGAATGCACATCTATGGCACACTGCATGGGTTCATATATACTGCTGTTCTGCTGTAGTTAAGAGTTTGGCTTACAGCTACACCTGATAACATGTCCACAGATTTGATAGAGTTTGTAGATGCAGGCTGATATTTCTGAAACCTTCTGATAAATTCATCTGGGTTTCACAATGTAACAGACTCCATCATATCTCAAAGCTGTGGCTTCACTCCAACTACTAAGAACTGCAGTGGCCAACTGACCATAAACTTACATTAAAGTGATTTTAGGATCAATATTATATATATATATATCTTATTCATCATTAGTTAAAAATAAAAGCTATATATATATACATATAGTTTTTATTTTTTACTACATGCTAAAAGATGCTACTTTTTGCAGATTAATATTATCGGGCTTTTTTCCTTTTCTCCAAACAGTAGTAATTTTAATCAGATTAGTTTTTTTCCTTAAATCTTCAAGACATCAAAGATTCACAATCCCCCCCACATAAAGTGGGGGGTGAAAAGAGTATTGATCACATTTGACTTTACTACACATCACAATGTTATTACCAGCCCACTCCATTTTCTGTGTGCTAAGAAACCATCATTGACACTGTGCACTCCTTGGCCACGCAGTTAAGGCCGGTTTACAAGCAACGATATCGCTAACAGTATTGTTGCAATGACACCAGTTTTGTGACATTGCAGTGACCTTGTTGCGATGTCACTGCGCGTGACATGTACCAACGACCAGCAATCAGCTTGGTGTTCGCTGATAAATGGCCAGGGCCATTTTTCCATTGTTGGCAGCCCTGGGCAGCACACATCGGCATGTGTGTGACACCCTTCTACCCAATGTGCACCCTGGGAACAAGGGATTACATCGGGTTACTAAACGGGAGAATGCTGGTAGCAACAGTAAACATCGGGTTACTAAGTGCAAGTTTCAGAGATTAACTCCTTACTCGATTAGTACATCTCTAATTACAAACACTGACAATATATACAATAAAACTAAGAAGGGAAAACTCCTGAACACATGTCATTAATCAATAATGAAACTCTTTAAGGCTAGGGTCACATTTGCGGTAGCAAATGCAGATCCTAATCCGGTTTTGAGCTGTAAAAATGTTCAAAACCGGATCAGGATCCGCAGCCCATAGAGCCCATTATAAAACCGGATTGCACTACATGCAATCCGGTTACCGCTTCTGGATTTGCAGCCTGCAGTAAAAATCATGCAGACTGCAGTTTTTGGAGCGATTTGCAAACCGCAGCAGGCTTGTTATAATGGGCTCCTATGGTAGCCCATCCGGCTACCGCAAGACACATGTGAATGCTTACGGTAGCCGATGCTTTGTTCATCCCGGATGCCGCAGGGATGAACAAAGGGTTAATGTTAATAATAGATGTGGGCACCATGTCTCCATGGGTGCCCACCCTCCCTAGAGACATGGTGACCATATGGGGCAGCATATGAAGGGTTAATTAGGTGTATTACTGTATTGCTATTGTCGGCATTTATTATTTTATGAATTAAAGCCTGCAGTCCTCACTGTGGAGGAGATACAGTACGTAATGTGCGTACTGTAACCACCGCTATCCATGGTCCTGAAAGCTTTAACATTAGTTCTATGGCGGTGCCCTGCCCATAAAACTAATGTTAAAGCTTTCAGGACCCTGGATAGCGGCAGATACAGTACGACATTATGTACTGTATCTCCTCCACAGCGAGGAGCTGCTGGCTTTAAGTCATAAAATAGTAAAAGCCGATAATAGCCGGCAATACAGTAATACACCATATTAACCCTTCATAAGCTGCCCCATATGGTCACCATGTCTCTAGGGAGAGTGGGCAAGCCATGGAGACATGGTGCCCATATCTATTATTAACATTAAGCCTTTGTTCATCCCTGCGGCAGCAGGGATAAACAAAGTATCCGGCAATACGGGTTTAAATGAACAACTTTTAAACACAAAATGTGTCTGAAGGCTCATGCGATTACGCATCCAGATCTGGATGTGGTAATCGCAATTGAGCCTTCCAAATGTGACCTTAGCCTAACTCCTTCTCAGGAGCACATAGGTACATAAGATAAAAGGTCTCCCATAAATTTTACTATCGAACTTAGGCACACAGGGGGTAATCTATAAAGCAACATGCATCTGCGGAATGGAGTATGTGGGAAAAACTAAAAGAGAATTCCGCTGACACGTGGGAACATCTTGGCGACATAGAGCACATGAAAGACACCGCCATGGCGAGGCACATTTGGGAGATGCACGGTGGCCAAAAAAGTGCCACAACCTTCATGGGCATTGACATGATAAGGAAACCCGTAAGAGGAAGTGACTGGGATCGTACAATACTCCAAAAAGAAGCAAGGGGGATTTTCTGCCTTGATACAATAGCTCCCACAGGTCTCAATGTACAATTGAACTATGGCTGCTTCTTGTGAAAAACTGATTGTGTGAACATGAGAGGGCTCTTGCGTCTACAAAAACAGTCAAATAACCAAATTACAAAGACACATGGAGATCCAATGTACATGGACTCCATTGGTACTTGTGAGATTCTATGTTTGCAGATAAATACCCCCAAGAATAGGGGGACTGTGTCGTAACACGTACTATTGTGCACATAAACCCTAGGGCCATGAAATCAGGGATGACCAGATATACTGGTAATGGTCAGTGTAAGAAACAATTCTTGTCCTATGTGTACTGCCATACTCCACATAGTGAAGATCTATGGGTGAGCAAGGTTATATTGCCCCTAATGATCTTTACCATAATATGTGGCAAAACCCCCCATTAGAGCATGCTGAACGGATGTTAATGGAGCCTGGCGACGCTCCAGATCTCATCTGGGGCACAGTGTGATGGAATCCTATGTCCGAGTATGCTGTAAAACGCAAACAAATGGCACTTCCGGTTTACGTTCCACGGGAGCGCTACCAGGAAGTGTTTGCATTCCAAACACCAGAAGTCGTCATTAGAGCACCATTAAGTGGAAGTCTGACGTCACTAACATCAGACTCAATGAGGGAGAGCAACGCTGAGAAAAAAGAGCTCATAATGGCATACAGGTGAGGGGTAATTGATTGAACAGCCCCAGGTGGGCACTGACCAACCATAGGTCCTGATTGGTTGGCCTCAGGGGGAATGTGCACAATGTGAGGATATATGTCCTCAGTTAGGGGGGGGCCCTGTACTATATCGATGCCATAGTGTAGAGAGGCTATTGTGCTATGCAGCCCAGTAAGTGGTAGAGTGCTGTGATACCCCTGAAGAGCCTGATGGGCAAAACATGTCGGGAGGCACTTGGGCATCTGCATAGGACAAGTGACAACTAGGGTGAGCTGTGGACTGCCATTGTTAGGGCGGGAGTGAGAACGTAAGATGGTAGAGAAATCCCTGACAGGGTGAGTCCGTATATGCCTATTCCTCCCCTCTGACATACCGGTGAGAAAGGAGCACTTAAAGGACGCAGTGGCAGCGCCCCACCGTGAATCTGGTGAGACCGTTCAGATTATAGTGTTTTCTTTGCCAGAAGGTATCGGCTTGTCTCATACTAAACCACTGTTTTTGTGTTATGGGAAATTGGGGATACACTCCTTTTAAGTTTATTCAGCAGGTCTGAATGAACAAAGTGTGGTCTTGACACAGCCCAGAAAAGGTATTAAAGAAAAGATCTATCCTTGAGGGAATTACTGATAAGAAAGTGATCCAGTAGGGAAGATAGTGATACCCTGAGTGATTGTAAGTTTGTGGTTGTTATTCTGACAGTACATATATGTGTGTTTGTCCAAGGGCAGCGAGAACAAAGCCACTTTTTAAGCGGTATTATTAAAAGTTACATTTTAATTTTCATTATACACAATGCGATATATCTATACATAGCCCCACGCATTTTTTTATTATTATTTCATGAAATTCATGAAATAATAAAAAAAGGGGGCTCACCTATATTCTTGAGTCCGGCCAGGTACAAATAGGCACCTGGGGGTTGGGGTCAGCCCGTTGCTGCCTGCTGGATCCGGCTGGTTACAGAAATACAGCGAAGCCCACGTCATTTTTTTTTTTTAAATCAATAAAACAATCCTAAAAAAGGGACTGCATCTTTATTAACCCCTCGAATATGGTCCATGGGTTCATAAAGATGCAGTCACTTTTATATTGTTTTATGGTTATTTCAGAAAAAAATTTGATGTGGGCTTCGCCGTATTTCTGGAACCAGCCAGATCCAGCAGGCAGCGACGGGCTGCCCCCAACCCCCAGGTGCCTATTTGGATCTGGCCGGACACAAGAATATAGGTGAGCCCCCTTTTTTTATTATTTCATGAATTTCATGAAATAATAATAAAAAAATGCGTGGGGCTCCACGCAATTTCTATGTCCAGCCAGGAGGAATGATGGACTCATTACTGTGCGAGTAATAGCTTGGAAACTCGCAGAGTACCGAGTCCTGCGATTCCACTATTACTCACAGAGTAACAAGTCCTAGCGAGTTGATTTGCCCATCCCTAGTTTATTGCATTGGAGTCTATGGGTGCTTTAACGCAGGGGATCCCCAACCTTTTTTATTTCGGGGACCGGCATCAAGCAAGATAATTTCTCTGAGGCCCAGCGGGGGGGGGTGGTTTATAGGGGGCGGGGCTTTGATCATATGGGGCAGGGCCATGTAGAAGGGGTGGGGTTTAGTATCCTGTTTCCCCGAAAGATGCATTACCTCTTATTAGCGGGGAATGTCTTATTTATCTATCCCCTTGCAGCCCCCAGCCTCCTTTGGCAGCCTCCAGCCTCCTTCTGCAGCCCCAGCCTCCTTTTCCAGCCCCCAGCCTCCTCTTTCAGAACTCAGCCTCCTTTTCCAGACCCCAGTCTCCTCTTCCAGCCACAACCTGCTTTTCCAGCCCGCAGCCTCCTCTTTCAGCCCCCAGCCTTCTCTTCCAGCCACAACCTACTTTTCCAGCCTCCTCTTTCAGCCTCCAGCCTCCTCTTTAACCCCCCAGCCTCCTCTTTAACCCCACCCTTCTCTTTAACCCCAGGCCTCCTCTTTAACCCCCCTAGCCTCTTCTTTAACCCCCAGCCTCCTCCTAAACCCCCAAGCCTACTCTTTAACCCCCAGCCTCCTCTTTAACCCCCCCAGCCTCCTCTTTTAGCCTCCTCTTCCAGCCACAATCTCCTTATTCAGTCTCCATCATCTCTGACACACACACACACGCACTTCGTTCACCGCCCCTTCCCCAGCACCTGCTGCATTACATCCTCTCTCTTCTTTTCCTCAGAGAAGCCATCAGCCAATCACAGTGCAAAAGCTACTAGCCAATCAGGCCTGGCTGCTGCACCGTGATTGGCCGATGGCTTCTCATGTAGTTCTATTCACATAGCTGAGGAAAAAAAGAGAGAGGATGTAATGAATGCTGCAGGGGGAGGTGACATCACTCCGGGAGCCGCCGCAGAGCACACTATGTGTAGTGCTGGTCTGCAGCGGTGTGGACTGGCACCCAGACCCCCGCGGCCCGGTCCTGGGCTGCGGCCCGGTGGTTGGGGACCCTGCATTTTTCAACATTTGCACGTGAAAATAACGCATTCATGATGCAAATCTGACCCTAGCCTTTCAGACACAGGAGTGAATTTCTTAAAGGGAACCTGTTACCTGGATCTAAGCCCCTACACTATCACTACCTGTCCCTGCACCTTCCTAGCTGCTCCCTATCTATCCCTCTCTGAGCTAAATCCGCCCTATAAAATAGCAGAAAAATAACTTATAACTTACAGAAGTTCTTGAGGCTGGGGACTGAAAAGGCGGCCCCAGGCTCCATTCTGCCCCTTCTCGATGCAGCAGCACACACCCCACTGTGCAGCATTATTGTTTCTTCATCGCTGCCTCCTCTATTTGGAATCTCCCGCCTGCTTTACACTGTAAGGTAGCGGTTAGGATCGGCACGACAGAAGGAGGGTTGCGACTTTAGAAAAACTAATAAGATTGCTATACAAAATTCTTAATCTCTACCTCTTATTCCTGAACTGCTTAAGTACCCATGTGTCTAAAGATGGTGGCCACCTGAGTAAGTATTCATGCACACCAGGTAAAAGCATGCACACTTACTCAGACAGTGATGGGTTGGCGGTGGCTGCGGGAGGTTAAGGCTGCAATTTCAGGTGGTGGTGGTGGTTTCAGATACTAGTGGTTGCAGAAAGCTGCGGCACATTGCACAGTACCTCTAGCAGGAGTCATATTTGCACACTTATCACTTGGGTGTGCAAATATGGTTGAGGCGCGTGATAGCAGGACATCTGGATGACGCAATTGACATATGAGACAGCACAATTATGTAACTTCCCCCGTGCACTGTCTCTGCCCCCTGTATATGCTCTCTGCCTCCTGTGCAATCTCTCTGCTCCCTCTGCATTCTCTCTGCCCCTGTGTGCTCTTCTGTCCTTTGTACTCTCTCTGCTCACCCTATGTGCTCTCTTTGCCCTATGCACTCTCTCTGCCCCTGTGTACTTGCTCTCTCTGCCCTCCACTGTATGCTCTCTCTGCCCCCTCATGCGCTCTTTCTGCCTCCCCGTGTATGCCACCGGTGCATGATAGGAGGTCCAACGTACGGAAGTTGATGACAGATGGGACACAGAGTTTATATGGTAAGATTGTTAAGTTAATTTGGGATCCTAAATACATCATTTCCAATAGAGGGATTCAGTTTATGGCTAGCTTTTGGTGTCGTTTTTGCTCTAGATTAGAAATTAAACTTTTGTTCTGCTTGGGTTACGGTAGTATCCTGAGACTAATCGTTAAATAGAGAGAAAGAACTAAGAACATAAATCTACAAAAAATAATTTTTTTAATCATCGCAGGTGACTTTGTATTTTTCTGAATCATATTTTTGTCCTGATTTAGAAAATGTATATCGTTTTCCTGTGGCACATATAGTTTCCATGGAGCAGCATCATTATTGTAATATATAGGAAATATACTGGTGATGACATCAAGAAAACAGTAATCTACATATCAGAAAATAATGCTTTACCTTGCAAAACAGTTTTTATTAAACCAAAATAATTTCACATGCAAAATAGAAACCGAAGTATGAGCAGAAATTAAAAGGGCTTTACATTAGACTGTCATTGATACGATTTTACAGGGATGTCCCTATATAACATCCAACAGTAATCTGCCATCATTGAGTCATTCTAAAAACCCTGGTAGTGGTGTACCATTACTTTAATGTCATAAGGGACATTGTACGGTTCCTGAGCTTCACAACTGCTGCCACATCTGCCACTGTTTCAAAACTTCACACCCTACAAGTGTCAAAACACCTTTAAACTCCAGGATGCTTAAAAAAATATTTTAAAGGTGCAAAAAATTCTGTAGCATAACACAAGCCAGTAGACCTGATGGCTGGTAATGGTAAGGTAATGTAAGGTTTGGTGTTTTTCCCAGCCAGCAGTATTTTGGTCCCAAACAATCAGGGAAAGTTTTAGGGCCATTTTAAATTTCAAACTTTTTTCCCTAACAAAGCCATGGTTGTTGATTTTTTGGGGAAAATTCCCAGGTTTGTACAAAAACTACTAGAAAAAGCAACATAAAAAAAGACTTACCATCAATGCCAAAAACTAAAACCAATACTCCACTTACAGGATGCAGTCAGACCCCACTGTGTGTAGCAAGCCCAGGTGCATGCTAATAAATCACCTCAACCTACAACAAGGTGTGGGAGGCGACTTGCCATGCACACAATGGGCCTGCATAGGACACCATTCACACTGATACATATGATGCAGAGTGTCTGAAAGCTACCCAACCGCTCTGCTGCCTGAGCAAATGGGCCGCACAGTACAATACTTCTGCACCACTAGATGAATGGCGCCCCATGGGGCCCAACTACATCCTGAATTTAATAAAAAAGTGCAGAAAAGTTTTTTATATGATGAACAAAAAACTTTTATAAATGGGATATTGGTTCATGTGTTGGCCAAGACACTTAAGCTCATGATCCTCGTCACGGATTCCCATTCTCAGGTTTCCAATCACGAACAGAAATTGCAATTTTTGTGCCGAATGTGAAATTGGCGAACATGTTAGGGAAAAGTTCGCTCATCTCTAGTTGCAAGAACAAATATTTTTCTTCTTATTTTTTTAATTACCGTATTTTTCGCTTTTTAAGACGCACTTTTGTTTCCCCCAAACCGTGGGGGGAAACGGGGGTGCGTCTTAAAAAGAGAATGTGAAAAAAAAAATGTAAAATTTTATATTGCACATTACCGGGCCGGGGGTGCGGGTGCCAAGCGGGGATGCCGGGGGCAGGTTCCGGAGGGTGAGGGGCCCAGGTGTAGGACCGTAGGTGCGGGGGAATACCGGCGGCAGCGAGCGCTGGGCGCTGCCATGTTTTTTGTGGGCGGCTGCATTCAGTATGTGCAGCCGGCCGGTAGAGGTAGACACTGCAAATTGGCCGCGGGTCTCCTCTATGGCCGCGGCCATTTTGTTGAAGTCTATGCTGCCGGCTGCACATAGTGAATGCAGCCGCCCACAAACAAACATGGCGGCGCCCAGCGCTCGCTGCTGCCGGTATTCCGCCGCACCTACGGTCCTACACCTGTGCCCCTCACCCTCCGGAACCTGCCACCGGCACCCCCGCTCAGCAGCCCAGTTCCACCATCGGTAAGGCCATATATAGGGTATGGGGGCACATACACAAGATGGGGGGGACATAACAGAATAAGGGCATATATACAGGATGGGGGATGGGGGCATATACACAGGATGGGGGAACATATTTTCAGGAAGGGGCATATATACTGGATGGGGAACATATAGATAAGATGGGGGAATGTGTATTCCAGGATGGGGGTATATATACAGGATTTGGGACCATATTTACAGGATGGGGACATGTGTGCCATAATGAGGGTATATATACCAGGATGGGGAGGCATATGTACCTGGATGGGGACATATATACAGGATGGTGACATATATACCAGGATGAAGGACATCTATACCAGGATGAGCGAAATATGTAGCAGGATGGGGGCATATATACAGGATGATGACATGTAAGCCAGGATGAGGGACACATATACCAGAATGGGGGGACATATATACCAGGATGGGGGGGTTTATGTACCAGGATGAGGGACATTTATACTGATTATAAAACAGACACTGGCATTATAAGACGGACCCCATTTAACATTAAAAATTATTTTTTTGTCTTTTCCTTCACCAAATTTGGGGGTGCGTCTTATAATCAGGTGCGTCTTATAAAGTGAAAAATACGGTATATATTTAGCATCACGTATTAATATGACATGGGAGGCAATTATCCTAATACGACAAAAATAGAAATAGAAATATAACTTGCTTTTGAGCAAGATGGCACATTTAAAATTCCATAAGCCTTCGGTTTACCAGACAGCCTATGATATTTTTGATGTCCAGGGTAGTGATAAGTTATTTGTAATCACTATACCCATAACGAGTACTTTTTAATACTTGCATATTTGAATAGCGAGTCCAATGTTAGTCAATTACTGATTGGCTTCACCCACACACATCCAGCTATAAAATGAGCATTTCTACTGAATAAAACACCTTGCAGTGCCCCCAAGAGAGAGCCTAACATTGAATCTGTTCTCACTGAGGTGCCAGCTCACTTTGTGCACTGAATGGAGCTGTCAATTTGTGTTAGATCAATAACAATTGAAACATCACTCACGAGCACCAGCGATACTCGTCGAGTAACGAGTATCGCAAATACCATACTATTCATGCAAATAGTAATGATTACACTCGCTCATCACTAGTCCAGGCCAATAGTATGTAATACATATCCCCAGCTTGTATTCTAAGGATTCATACTAAAATAAAATGACTCTTGCTTAGCAGGATTTGAACCACCCCATAGTGCATTTTAGTTTGAGTTGAATACTCTCTGACACATGGCAAAGATACATCAATGATTAAAGGATTAAATTATTAGAATTGCTAGCTATAATGAATCCTCCCATACTAGTACAAATAACTCTACAAAGATTTCTTAATATACCGTATATACTCGTGTATAAGCCGACCCGTGTATAAGCCGACCCCCCCTACTTTTGCCCCAAAACCTGGGAAAATCTATTGACTCGCGTATAAGCCGAGGGTGGACTCCAGCACAGGTATACAACCCCCAGCAGTGAGGTATACAGCAGCCTCCCCAGTGGTAGTATACAGCAGCCTCCCCAGTGGTAGTATACAGCAGCCTCCCCAGTGGTAGTATACAGCAGCAGCCCCAGTGGTAGTACACAGCAGCCCCAGAGGTATATGCAGCCCCAGAGGTATATGCAGCCCCAGAGGTGTATACAGCAGCCCCAATATACAGCAGCCCCAGTGGTATTGCAGCCCCAGTGGTATTGCAGCCCCTATATACAGCAGCCCCAGTGGTATTGCAGCCCCAGTGGTATTGCAGCCCCTATATACAGCAGCCCCAGTGGTATTGCAGCCCCAGTGGTATTGCAGCCCCTATATACAGCAGCCCCAGTGGTATTGCAGCCCCAGTAATGCAGGGCCCCTATATACAGCAGCCCCAGTGGTATTGCAGCCCCAGTGGTATTGCAGCCCCTATATACAGCAGCCCCAGTGGTATTGCAGCCCCAGTGGTATTGCAGCCCCTATATACAGCAGCCCCAGTGGTATTGCAGCCCCAGTGGTATTGCAGCCCCTATATACAGCAGCCCCAGTGGTATTGCAGCCCCAGTAATGCAGGGCCCCTATATACAGCAGCCCCAGTGGTATTGCAGCCCCAGTGGTATTGCAGCCCCTATATACAGCAGCCCCAGTGGTATTGCAGCCCCAGTAATGCAGGGCCCCTATATACAGCAGTCCCAGTGGTAGTATACAGGCAGCCTCAGTAATGCAGGGGCCCCCCCCTCATGCTCCGGTCTCCTGTAAAGCAAATTATACTTATCAGTGCCCGCTGCCGTCCGCGCCCGCATCTGCCGACATCCCGATCCTCCGTCTTCATGCATCTTCTTCCTGTTTCCTGTGCGCGTCGCCGGTAATGACGTCACTGCCTGCGACGTGCACAGAGCAGGAAGAAGATGAATGAAGATGGAGGATCGCATGTCGGCAGCGGCGGGCGCGGACGGCAGCGGGCACTGATAAGTATAACTTGCTTTACAGGTGACCGGAGCATGAGGGGGGGGGCCCTGCATTACTGGGGATGCGGGGGCTGCTGTATACCGCTGTATACAGCAGCCCCCGCACTGACTCGCGTATAAGCCGAGGGGGGTACTTTTCAGCCCAATTTTTGGGCTGAAAAACTCGGCTTATACGCGAGTATATACGGTAAATGTATTTTTGGAAAAATCAGATTAACACTGTAGCTAAAATTTAGAGAATTATATTTTCTCTTCCATTTTTATCTCTACGAGAAGTGTCAATCCAGCTTCACTTTAAAAAGTCTTTGCCATAGTAGATGCTGCTATTCAGAGCCTCCACTTATGAGCCAGAACTGATAGCTGGTTTTAGCTCAAAACCCTCGACCAGCCCAAGAGCTAAATGGATAATTATTTGCAGGGGAAATGTCTGCCCAGATGCAGAGGCAATCCCTTAATACGTACTCACAAATTGAGAGTTATTTATTTTCTTTCTTTTTGTATTGGTTGCTTGAATCTGTAAATGTTGTACTATTTTGTCCTAGGCCACAGACATGGAGTACCTAGGGTGGCTCTTAACAAGGGTAATGCAGGTTCCAAATCAAACACACATTTTTGGGGTGCACGGCCTAGCTATGGTGCTGCATCGATATGTGGTGTAAGAGCTCAGTTACCCCTGCACCCCTTATAACAGCATCTAATTACCTTCACAATGATTTATAAGACTGAAATGTATGTACTGCAAAAAAAAACAGTTTAAACCATTCATATACTACCGTCTAGGTACCTGGAGGCAACAACCCCAAACTTTCACCTGTAGCTGGACAATCAGCAGCCGTAGGTGTATATAGATATATTTATGCTTCAAAACAGAAGTCCGAATTAGGCCTCCTACACAATTATATATATCTACAGGTATATGTGGCGCACCACTGGTCAGGTGTCACAGTTGGGGTACTGCACCCATAGAATAGTGTGTGGTTATCCCTGTCACAGTGGGAATGCAAGGTTTGTAGAAGGCTCGCATCCTGGCACTCCCACACTCGAGCCTAGGCAAATGGTTGG
Organism: Allobates femoralis; assembly: GCA_033576535.1. NCBI lineage: Eukaryota > Metazoa > Chordata > Amphibia > Anura > Aromobatidae > Allobates > Allobates femoralis. The sequence goes on from JARQOC010000003.1 coordinate 717,427,913, forward strand.
AGCCCAGTCCCTGGGGGAGAGTTAGGGGAAGAGGGAGATAGAAACACAGGGAGTTTTAGTTTGCCCCGAGGAGAAGAAGGAAAGGGAGCCTGGAGAGAGAAATGGGGTCTCCGAGGGAGGGGGCCTGACAGAAGAAAAGGCAGCCCAGGAGAAGAGAGAGGGGACCCCCATACCGGAGCACACATACTCCGGGGGGAACCCTAGTCCACCACGGGGAACCAGCTCTGAGGATGCAGTGCAGGGAGTCTATACCCTGAGCCGCCAATATCGGCCATCGCGGGTCAGTCTACCGGCCCCGACACCCTGTCCAGACAGCACCGCCACACCAGGATCGCCCATTAAGGGTGATCCTTCTTAAGAGCTGGGAAGCACGGGAACTCAACTGCACCCCAACGGGCCTGGTAGTAAGGGGGTAGTACAAGGACAGGAATCAGCAGCAGGACCTGGGATAGTCAAGAGAAGGCATACCACGGGAGTCTCCGAGAGATCTTGCAGCCCGCTGTGACTACCCGGCCGGTTACCTCACGAAAAAGACTGTTTTTCTACTGTGACCTGCATTGTCATCAGAACTGTTCCAGTAAAGTACCCAGGTAGAGCAGAGTCTCCATGTGTTTGTTTTTAAGGGCTGCAAAGTTGGGAGATTGGTTCTTTTGTGACCACGCCAAATATATATATATATATATATATATATATATACAACCCCTGGCAAAAATTATGGATGCACCTTGCTCGAAGGATGTTCATTCAGTTGTTTAATGTTGTAGAAAAAAAACAGATTACACACATGGCACAAAACTAAAGTCATTTCCAATGGCAACTTTATGGCTTTAAGAAACACTAAAAGAAATCAAGATAAAAATGTGGTAGTCAGTAAGGGTAATTTGTTTTAGGCCAAGCAGAGGGAAAAAATTATGGAATCACTCAATTCTGAGGAAAAAATTATGGAATCATGAAAAACAAACACACAAAACAACACTCCAATACATTACTAGCATTTTGTTGCACCACCTCTGGCTTTTATAACAGCTTGCAGTCTCTGAGGCATAGACTTAATGAGTGACAAACAGTACTCATCATCAATCTGGCTTTCTCTGATTGCTGTTGCCAAATCAGCTTTGCAGGTTGGAGTCTTGTCATGGACCATTTTCTTCAACTTCCACCAAAGATTTTCAATTGGATTCAGATCCGTTATATTTCCTGGCCATGACATTGACCTTCTGTGTCTACTTTCAAGGGATGTTTTCACAGTTTTTGCTCTATGGCAGGATGCATTATCATCTTCAAAAATGATTTCATCATCCCCAAACATCCTTTCAATTGATAGGATAAGAAAAGTGTCCAAAATATCAATGTAAACTTGGGCATTTATTGAAGATGTAATGACAGCCATCTCCCCAGTGCCTTTACCTGACATGCAGCCCCATATCATCAATGACTGTGGAAATTTGCATGTTCTCTTCAGGCAGTCATCTTTATAACTCTCATTGGAACGACACCAAACAAAAGTTCCAGCATCATCACCTTGCCCAGTGCAAATGCACGAATCATCACTGAATATTACTTTCATCCAGTCATCCACAGTCCACGATTGCCTTTCCTTAGATCATTGTAACCTTGTTTTTTTCTGTTTAGGTGTTAATGATGGCTTTTGTTTAGCTTTTCTGTATGTAAATCTCATTTCCTTTAGGCAGTTTCTTACAGTTCGGTCACAGACATTGACTCCAGTTTCCTCCCATTCATTCTTCATTTGTTTTGTTGTGCATTTCCTGTTTTGAAAACATATTGATTTAAGTTTCCGGTATTGACGCTTTGATGACTTCCTTGGTCTACCAGTATGTTTGCCTTGAACAACTTTCCCATGTTATTTGTATTTGGACCAGATTTTAGACACAGCTGACTGTGAACAACCAACATCTTTTACAACATTGCGTGTTGATTTACCCTCTTTTAATAGTTTGATAATCCTCTCCTTTGTTTCAATAGACATCTCTCATGTTGGAGCCATGATTCATGTCAGTCTACTTGGTGCAACAGCTCTCCAAGGTGTGATCACTCCTTTTTAGATGCAGACTAATGAGCAGATCTAATTTGGTGTTCGTTTTGGGAATGAAAATTTACAGGGTGATTCCATAATTTTTTTTCCTCAGAATTGAGTGATTCCATAATTTTTTTCCTGTGCTTGATCTGAAAAAAGGTACCCTTACTGACTACCACTACGCTTTGCAGAGGCAGTGCTGCAGTGCTTCCAGCTTGTGACTGGTGTGGAGGGTACAGTGGATGAGGGTGCGCAGGAAGAGGAGGAGGAGGAGCGTGACATTCCGGAGCTGTAGAGTGTCGGTGAAACCCTGACAGAGGTAGGGCCTGCTATCCTTGGTGTGGGAAGGACGTGTTCCGTCCCTCGCTCAGACTGGGTCCCAGCCTCCACAATATTAATCCAGTGTGCCGTCAAGGAGATGTAGCGGCCTTGCCCACAAGCACTTGTCCACGTGTCTGTGGTTAGGTGGACTTTGGCTGAAACAGCGTTGTTCAGGGCACGTGTGATGCTGTTGGACACGTGGTTATGCAATGCGGGGATGGCACATCTGGAGAAATAGTGGCGGCTGGGGACCGAGTAACGTGGGATAGCAGCCGCCATCAGGTCGCGGAATGCTTCCGTCTCCACCAGCCGGAAAGGCAACATTTCTAGCGCTATGAGTCGCGAAATGTGATAATTCAGGACTGTGGCATGTGGGGCGTTGGCAGCGTATTTGCGCCTGCGTTCAAAGGTTTGCTGAATGGATAATTGAATGCTGCGCTGGGACAAGGACGTGCTTAATGGTGGGGTTATTTGTGCGTGGACAACTTCAGGTGCAGGGCCGGAGGCTTGTTCGCGGCCAGCATGTACAGGGGATTGGCTCGCACGCACAACACGCGAAGACGTAGCAGTGACATCAGCAAGCACCGCTCCTCGTCTCTGTTGTACTTCCCACAAAGTCGGGTGCTTGGCTGACATGTGCCTGATCATGCTGGTGGTGGTCAGGCTGTTAGTTTTCGTACCCCTGCTGCTGCTGGCATGACAGGTGTTGCAAATGGCCTTTTTAGAGTCATCTGGAGCCAACTTAAAAAGCTGCCAGACTCGGGAAGACCTAACATTTGCACAGGCACCTTGTGTCGTGTTGTTGTTCCGTGGAACGGTTGCCTGCTTTCTGCCTGCGGACCCGACCCTGCTTCGTACTGCCTGTTGGGATGCTATGCCTCCCTCCCCCTGTGCACTGCTGTCCTCGCTCTGCATATCCTCCTGCCAGGTTGGGTCAGCTACTGGATCATCCACCACGTCGTCTTCCTCTTCCTTGGCTAATCGCTGGACTGCTCCTCCATCTCCTCATGTGCCACCATGATGACAGTTACAATAGTTAGGCTGTTGTTTCAGGTATACCCCCAGTGGTAAATTTTTACTCCCATTCTTTTTGAATGGGCATTACAACGACAGGATACCCGCTCCTTTTCAATGGGAAAAATGTTTTGAGGCCCTCATGCACGTCTCTATCCAGGGACAATGTGGAGCCTCCCAATTTTTGGCTGCCCTGGACAAAGGGCTATACTACAATACACCCACTTCAGGTTTACAGGCCCTCCTGCACGTCTCTATCCAGGGACAATGTGGAGCCTCTCAATTTTTGGCTGCCCTGGCCAAAGGGCTATACTACAATACACCCACTTCAGGTTTACAGGCCCTTATGCATGTCTCTATCCAGGGACAATATGGAGCCTCCCAATTTTTGGCTGCCCTGTCAAAGCGCTATACTACAATACACCCACTTCCTTACAATGGACACTTCAGGTTTACAGGCCCTCATGCACGTCTCTATCCAGGGGCATTGGTGAACCTCCAATAGACTCAGTTCCTCAAAATGGGCACATTATGTCAAGAGGCCTTCATGTACGTCTCTTCTCAGGGACATCGGAGTGCCGCACAATGTTTTCACGTAAAATCTTTCATGTAATCACAAAAAGTAACATACACCAGCTGTATCTCACTATTGGGTATGTGCCCTTAACATTTCCACCCTAAATATTCATTTTGGTATCATTTTGGAAGGTTTTCTGGTGACTCTGTAAAATTGGCGTGAAACTCGGACAAGATTGTTCACAGCTGTGACTTTTGAGTGAGAAATGCTTCCAGGGGTCTTCCCCATGGTGTTGCCATGTCATTTGAGCACTCTTCTGAGACTTTTGTGACATTTTTAGGGTTTCTACATGCTGCCGGCAGTCATTTCATAAAAATACTCGGGTCTCCCATAGGATAACATTGGGCTCGTTACTCGGGCCGAGTACACGAGTATCTCAGGATGCTCAACCCGAGCTTCGAGCACCCGAGCATTTTAGTACTCGCTCATCACTAGTTATGGATATTTTAATTATGTACCAATAAACTGATTAATTTTATACCATAATCTGGGCTAATAACTCATTCTTTGTATAGGTTATTTCTCCCCTCATATGCTGTCTCCTTTGACCTGTCTCCCTCTGTGTGCTGTCTCTCCCGCGCGCTCTCTCCGTTTGCTGTCTTCTACCCTTGTGTGCTGTCTCTCTCCTCCCTGTACTGTCTTCTCCCCTCATGTGCTCCCTTCTTTGAGCTGTCTCCCCCGTGTGCTCTCCCCACTGTGTGCTGTTTTTTCCCCCTGTGTGCTGTCTCATCATCATCCTCCTGGACCCAGACCACCCTGTGATCTTTACCAGCATCAATGATGTTGCTGTTCGCCCAGACACATGACCACTGTAGCTTGTAATGCAGTTCAAGTCATATGGCTGCTGCCGCCTGTCACAGGATGCAGGTTTCTTGTGTCTGTAAGAACAGTGACATCATTTATGCTGGTGCAGACCACAGATCAGTATGGGCCGGATCCAGGAGACTGACAGCAGGTGAATATGATTTACTTTGTTTTGCAAAATGTAATCTCCTTTAGAACCTTTTGCCAGACAATCTCTTTAAAGTGCATATATTACTGCTGGTGTGCAGTGCTTTCATTATTTGACAACTCCTGTAAAGGGAACCTGACAGATGATTTGTGCTGCCTCCAGCATGGGCAGCATGTATCAGATACTGGTTGTATGATTTTAGATTAGTGTGTGATGCTACAACATGTAAAGAAAACATACTTTTGAAACCACCACTGAACTGAATTGTTTGGGTGAATAGTCGGATAGGTGTGCCCTTGGCAGCTTCTCCCCACCTGCTGCCAATGACTGACAGGTCTACTCTTGCACGCATTTGTAAAGTTTTGACTCACATGGGTGCTGGTTGAGGTATCACAGGTATTGAATTTAATTTAAAATTTCAACTGCTTCCCAGAAAAACAAAAATAAAGCCTTTCTCCTACATAACGATTAAAGAATACTATAAACTATGAACAGATGCAGGATCACCCGTTCAAAATAATACATGTCTCCTTTGAAGAGGGGACCCACTGGAGGTGCAGCAATCTCCACACAGAGACACCTCTCAGGCTCCTGGTCTTAATTTATATATTATGTACCACTCTCAAGGGTGGGTTATGTGCGCTGCCAGAGCTGCCCACCTCTCCGGTGATCATAAAACCCTGCCATGATGCACACCAATAACTCCTAGTATTAGATGTACTAGAGCTTTTATCTGGGCTTACATCACTGAGGATAACCACCTCTGTGATACATATTTCCCATCAACTACATGCTCGGACGCCATCTTACATACCTTTCTCCATTGCCTAAAGCCATGGGATGTGGCACCATCCATTACCATAACATACATTGGTATGCTTTATCTTGACTCCCTTTATTTATTTGGGGCTTCATTTCTCCCCTACCTATATCCCAGGTAAAAACAGTAGCATGACACTGCAATGGCTGTGCAGAGGATGCCGGATCCAGATATTTGCTGTCTTACGGAGGAGAGAGGTGGCTCTGCCCGCCAGCTCCATCTTGAGCAGAGCAGAGAGGCTAATCTACAATATGGCCACTGCTCTCTCTGCCTCACCTTTACATCAGCATTTTTCAGCCAAAACCAGGAGTGGGTGATAAATCCAGAAGTGATGACGTGTTTCTATTATACTTTTCATCTGATTGTTCCACTCCTGGTTCTGGTTCACAAATACTGATGTTAAGCACTGATAAAATATCGCTAATACTAGAAAAGTTGCAATGTTGCAGGATGAACTTATACATTTTTAGGCCAACATAGCTTTTATATTTCAAGGTGTTACAGTTTAAAAGTCTAATAATTTCTTTTAAAGATTGACCTGGTACAGAAGAATTAGTGGAAAGTAGTATGTCATGTAAATCTTTCCTTACACATTTTTGCATCTGGCACATTAAGTCCTCTACCGTGCATAGCTAATCCTCACACGTAAATATTATGTAAAATACATCATTGTATCTCTTGAATAATGATAGCTCATTTAGAAGCCACCTGGCTCATTTTGAACATATTTCATAAAAATCTAGAAATTGTAAATGCATTTTTATATGTGTTTGAATAGATGAGTTGTAAAACTGAATAATGTTAACAACCAGTCTGTAAATGTTTAGTGGAATTATTTATTTGTCTGATTTCACATTAATTTTTAAAATGAACAACTCGAATCTGAAGTCTTGAGTATTAGTATAAGACACTATCCCATACACTTTGGGTGTGCTCAGCAATTACATATGAAAAGTCTAAAAGGTGGTTGCACAGATGTATTTTAATATTCAGCAAACTTTATTCTAAATGTATTACCATAAAATGAGGAGATATGTGAAATACTCAAATACATAGACAACAGCCATTTGATGCCTGATACGCGCTTCTTCCTGATCTGCTATCGCTCCTGTTTCAGCATATACTTAACCATAGTTTGTGCTTTTTGGTCAGTCCTCCCTGGAAATAGCTAGAAATGCCCAAATGCTGGATGGCGAGGATTAGCACTGCTGTATGAATAATATATTGGATCAGAATTTTTAATTTGAGAAGGACAGAACTAGGAAAAAGCAGTGGAGCATGTGAGAGCTAGAACAAAAGATGTGGGTGATCTGTGAGGCTATTACATTTTATATTTTTAACCAATCTAAGCCTTTTTAAGAACATTTGTCATCAATCCCTTTAGCTTTGGCTAATAGATGCTAAAACAGGTTAGCAGTGGGGATGGGCAAACTCGAACTGTAAAGTTCAGGATAGTACCGAATACCGTGTGTTTGAGCACATATTCTGAGAAGAACTTTCCTGGAAAGTCCGTGCTATAATTCGAGTTCGGGGGCTGCAAAAATAAAACATATAGTTATGTATAATCTAATTTTATTAAAGTGTACAACATAACAAAGAACTGAAATAAAGCAGCAATAGGTACAATATAACCTTGAGAAATTATGAGAGTCCTGATCGTAACATTCGTTCTCTTCAAATGGGTCATGATCTGTATGAAGATGTACGTAGAAGTGAGCTGCTTCGAACGTTCATTGAGTCCTTCGTTAGCTGTCTTCCTGATGACAGGAAATGTGAAGTCTTATGTTGTAAATCAGGACCTGAATAGTAGGACCAAACATGAGCTTCCAAATAAAGATTGTTCCATAGAGTTTACAATTATCATTTTAAATCTAGATCTAAAGGCCCCGTTACACCTTGCGACACCGCTGGAGATGTTGGCGGCGACTGGCAGGTGCGCGCACATTTTTGGCGCCCCGCCAGCGTCGCCATCCCCCATTTACATGGGCCGACACTCCGGCGGCACCCTGGTGAGCTGACAGACGGCATCGCCGCCGGGGTGTCTCAAAACCACAGCAGCGATTCAGGACAATGGGAGCCTATGGCTCCCATCGCCTGTCAGGTCGCAGGCCACCGTTTACATGGGGCGATGTGTACACATCGCCGCATGTCAGACGTCTGGTTTCACATCACTGATGTGAATCCAGGGGACCTCTCGGAGGCGCCGACATCGCCCCTTTACATTAGGCGACGTAGGGGTGATGTCGCTGCCGATAGGCCACGCCCCTACATCACCTATGTAATCGGCGGCGATGTTGCAAGTTGTAACAGGGCCTTAAAGAAAACAAACACAAAGAAAAACTGTAAGGGACCATGTCCCTATTCCTAGAAAACAAGGGAAGGTGGCAGTGGGAAAACATACCTCTATGATTTATTAATTCATGAACTAAGAGGAGAAGGAGAAATTGTATCACCTGCAGCCAGTACAGGGATTGCAGCGAACTTACTGCAAGGAGGAAGAACCATTCATTCGCTTTACGGAATACCAATTCCAATCAATGAAACATCAGTTTCCAGAATTAAAAATATACTGATGCTGCACAACATTTGAAAAGTACAAAACTTTTCATTATTGACGAGTCAACTATGTTATCAAAATATGCATTGCATGTCATAGATCAACTTTTACGGGATCTCATGACACCAGATATCTCTAGAAAAATAAAACACCTTTTGGAGGTAAAGTCATTGTTCTGGGAGGAGACTTTCGATCAGTGTCTCCCTATCATCCCTCATGGTACAAGAACAGACATTGTAGAGAGTTGCATTAAATACTCACGACAATGGCAGCTTTTCATCAATTGCACTCTTTAACAACATGCCCTCTATTGATCCCGATTATAGCAGTTGGTTACTTCAACTGGGAAATGGTGATTTGTCCAATGATTTCAACCTGGAGATGATATCATTGAAATCCTGCAAGACATGATCTGCACTGGCTCACTTATATTTGATATATTTGGTGAAAACATTTTAATTGATGTAAATAACAACGAAAGCATTCAAATTGCTGCATCACATGCCATTCTTTGCCCTAAAAATGACGATGTGGATTTGGTCAACTCTAAGGTCATGGATTGCATTGCTGGTGAATACACTGAATACATTAGTGATGATTCCATTGATCCTGATGAGACTGAAGACCCAGACCAATATCCGGTGGAATTTTTAAATTCACTTACACCAAAGGGAATGCCTTCTCATCGCCTCAAATTAAAAATCGGCACCATTGTCATGCTTTTGCGAAACTTCAACAGCAGAAAAGGTCTTTGCAATGGGACTCGCTTGATTGTCACCGCTTTGTTTGACAATATGATTCAAGCAAAAGTCATTACTGGGTCTGCCGAAGGAAATGTGGTGTTCATTCCAAGGATTGATTTGTCTCCATCAGAGACTGACTTACCTTTTAAGTTAAGACGTCGACAATTTCCCGTGAAGCCTGCTTTTGCCATGACCATCAACAAATCCCAAGGCCAAACACTGGAGAAAGTAGGGATTTATTTGCCAGAACCAGTTTTTGGACATGGACAATTATATGTGGCTTTTTCACGAGTCAAAAGACGATGCAATGTAAAGGTCAAAGTGCTGGATACACCCATTCAAGGCAAATTGCTGCCTAATTCTGAAAAAGTCTTTACCAAAAATATTGTCTACAGGAATATTTTAGATTGAACTTTTGACTTTTACTATACTTATTTTCTTTTTTTATACAAAAAAGAAAAAAAATAACAAAAAAATTAGCTTAGGGACCTTTCACATCAGCGTTTTTTGAAATTTGCGGCAGATGCGGTGAAAAAAACGCATCTGCCGCAATTGCCGCATACCGGCTGCACTTGCGGCGCGGTTGCGGTAAACGCCATGCAAAGTATAGGCGTACTTGCGGCAGGTGCGGCAAGTGCGGTTTTGCACTTGCCGCAGGTACGGCCGCGAAAAAAAACGCGGTCAGCCGCGTTTTTTTTCGCAGCCGCACCTGCCGCAAGTGCAAAACCGCACTTGCCGCACCTGCCGCAAGTACGCCTATACTTTGCATGGCGTTTACCGAAACCGCGCCGCAAGTGCAGCCGGTATGCGGTAATTGCGGCAGATGCGGTTTTTTCACCGCATTTGCCGCAAATTTCAAAAAACGCTGATGTGAAAGGGCCCTTAGTCTTTTAGAAATTTCTTCTTTTACTTACATTCTTAATGCTATATTCTTATGAACACACTTTTCTAAGAACATCAGAGATGTGTATCATCCAAATTTCTTCACTGGATGATAGAAACCACTGTTTTAAACTCCAGCACTATAGGTGCTGAGAAATTTGTTTCTCTTTTTGCATAGGGAGAGGTTTTTGTGAACAGCAAAGAGAAGGGTAGGATGGCTGTTCACACACATTTCATTTGCAAGGTGTGTGTCTGCACATTTAGATAGATAGGGACATACATAAATTCAAAATTACATTTTACCGTGGCTTTTTTCTCATATTTTTGTACATTTTTTAGGAATATACTAAATTTTAACAGTTGATCACTAAGGACTAACCTACAACATACTTGCTGTAATTTCCATTTTTGCATGTATGCAATTTGTAGTTTACTTGCGGTGTGTGCAGACAACGTAGTTGTGGCAGTGTCAGCCACATCAACTGCAGTCACCTGTGGTTAGTTAGTGGCTGTATTTGCTGCACCTGCCGAAGCCACGTTCGCTCCATTTACAGCAGGTTAACTGCAAGTTTTTTAGTCATTGCACGGAAATTGCTGCAAGTCTGTCATCGGTAACTCCTTCAGTATCAAATTTGAAAATTGGATTATTTAAATCTACATCCTTTAAAAATATAAGAAAAAAGCAGCCGTAAAAAATATCTAAGTAATATCAATTCGGATTTAGAGTAGGGACCCACCAGACGTAAGGGCATCTTGCCGCGATTGGTGGGCTGACACAAACTGGCCAATAGGCAGAATACTAATATTGATTTCTCAAAGAAACCAGTTCAGAAATTAACACGTATTGCTACTTTGTGTTCTAAGACCCTTACAACATAATAGTTCAATTTTCCACAAATGATATCCACCATACAAACATATGTAGTTAATGGAAAGATATCATGGAAGAATTAGATTATTATTTTAAACTCTTAATAAATAAACTATACACAGATTCTAGAATCCCGATGCAATCGCATCGGGCTCACAGCTAGTTTATTAATACTAGTTTTCCCGTTAGAAAACATATATAGGGAGGTATATCTTATCTGCAGAAACAGTTCTCAGTTTGCATATATTTATATGAATAGGCATATATATATATAATTGAGAGAGAGAGATACATATATATTTATTTATAAATACTAATTTTAACATTGTAAAATTTATATGGAGCCATATCTTTGTTACAGAAATGTCAACAATGCTTAGTTTGCAAAAGAATGAAAACTGCTAAAGACTGCTACAAACATTGTCAAAATATAATCCCATATATATATATATACTCATATATATATATATATATATATATATATATATATATTTGAGATAATATATATACTGTATATATACATATTTTACGCTTTATAAGACGCACCTGATTATAAGACGCACCCCCAAATTTAATGAAGGAAAAGAGGAAAAAAAAATGTTTAATGTTAAATGGGGTCCGTCTTATAATGTCAGTGTCCGTCTTAAAAATCATATAGGGTATATGTACCTCAAAGCCCCCTCTACCTGGTACATGGTCCCTCATCCTGGGATATAGCCCCCCATCCTAGATATGGCCCCTTGAATCGGTTTATGGCTGGCACACGTCCCCCAGTGCTGGCACACATCCCCTATTGATGGCACAAGTCTCCCAGTACTGGCACACGTCCCCCACTGCTGGCACATGTCCCCCATTGATGGCACACATCCCCCAGTGCTGACACACGTCCCCAAGTAATGGTACAAGTCCGCCAATGTTGGCACAAGTCCCCCACTGCTGGCACACGTCCCCCACTGCTGGCACACGTCCCCCACTGCTGGCACACATCCCCCAGTGTTGGCACACATCCCCCAGTGCTGGCACACATCCCCTATTGCTGGGACACATCCTCCACTGCTGGAACACGTCCCCCACTGCTGGCACACGTCCCCCAGTGTTGGCACACATCCCCCAGTGCTGACACACATCCCCTATTGCTGGCACACATCCCCCACTGCTGGCACACGTCCCCCACTGTTGGCACACGTCCCCCACTGCTGGATATGGCCCCCTATGATTACACATGCCTCCCCCCATGCTGAATATGGCCCCCAAGCTGCTGCTAATAATAAAATAACAAACATTTTACTCACCATTTCCAGCGATGAGCTCCTTGTCTCCCTCCTATCTCCCTCCATGCAAGCTGCGCCCGAACTTCCTGCTTCTCTGCGGTCATGTGACCGGCTCAGCAAAGAGTCACATGACCGACAGAGAAGCAGGAAGTTCGGGCGCAGCTAGCACGGAGGGAGACAAGCAGCTCATAGCTGGAAATGGTGAGTAAAATGTTTGTTATTTTATTATGGGCAGCAGTTTTGGGGGCCATATTCAGCATTGGGGGAAGCATGTGTAATCACTGGGGGGGGGGGGCGCAGGCAATGTAATATGCGCTGCGCCCTCAGTCCCATCACCGGGATGCGATTTCAGCACCACAGTGATGGACAGCGGATGCAGGAGATCTCCCACTGCCTCCTGCAGCCTCCAGCCAGCACCGGACCCCGGGCACACTCCAGAGCTGCCCCCATCATCCCCTGCACTATATGATCCGTATATTCAGATTATAAGATGCACCCCCACTTTACCCCAAAGTTTGGGGGAACAAAAGTGTGTCTTATAATCCGAAAAATAAGGTATACGAGATTACATTTATATATGAGATTATATTTTGGCAATGTTTGTAGCAGTCTTCTATAGTCTTCATTCTTTTGCAAACTAGGCATTGTTGAAATTTCTGTAAAAAAGATATGGCTCCATATAAATTTTACAATGTTAAAATTAGTATTTATAAAATAAATATATATATAGTGATATGCAAAAGTTTGCACAACCCTGGTCAAAATTACTGTTATTGTGAACAGTTAAGCGAGTTAAAGTTAAAAATGACATAATGCACGCACTTCCCTTTTGAGGTGTAGCCATAGATTATCAATGATGTTCAGATCAGAGGACTCTGATGGCCATCGGAAAACCTTCAGCTTTCACCTTTTGAAGTCGCCTGTAGTGTATTTTGACATGTATTTAGGATCATTATCCATTTGTAGAGGCCATCCTTACTTCAATTTCAACTTTTTTACAGATGGTGTTGTGTTTGCATCAAGCATTTGTTGAAATTTCATTGAATCCATTCTTCCCTGTACCCATGAAATGTTCCCATGTCATTGGCTGAATACAACCTCACAGCATGATTGACCACTATGCTTACTGGTTGGAGAGATGTTTTTTTTTTTTTTGTTGTTTTTTTAAATCTGTGCCTTTTTCCACACTTACCTTTGATCATTTTGGCCAAAGAGTTTTATTTTTACCTCATCGGTCCACAGGACTTGCGTCAAAATTAGATCAGGCTTATTAATATGTCTTCTTGCATACATCTCATACTGAATTGTATGGTGAGGATGCAGGAGAGGTTTTTGTTTCCAATGACTCTTTCATGAAGGCTATATTTGTGCAGGGATCTCTGAACAGTAAAAGAAGGTACCACAACTCCAGAGTCTGCTAAATCTTCCTGGAGGTCATTTGCAGTCAAGCAGAGGTTTTGATTTGCCTCTCTAGAAATCCTACCAGCAGCTCTCATTTAAACTTTGTTTGGTCTTCCAGACCTTATCTTGACCTCCACTGTTCATTTTCACTGACCTTTCTTAATTACATTTCAAACTTGAAAATGGGAAACTTGAACACACTTTGCTATCTTCTTATATCCTTCTTTTGCTTTGTGGACCTTCATCATTTCCATTCAGAATGCTAAGCAGCTGCTTGGAAGAATCTATGGCTGTTGTTTTTTAGCACAAGGTTAGAGGAGGCTGGGATTTTATAAAGTTGTGAAATTTGCATCACCTGTCCTTTCTTAATGATAATAGTGAACAGCCCATGACCCTAACAGGCTAATTAAGGTCTGAAACCTTGGTCTAAGGCTGGTTTCACACTGCAGTTCTTTCCCTAATCAGGTTTGATCTGGTTCGTGTGCTAAAACCAGGAGAGGAATAGGAAAGGAACTTGCAGAGAAAAAGTATAATTGAAAGATTGACACCTGTTGTGAGTTTTGGAGACACTCCTGGCTTTGGCACACAAACCTGATGGAACCTGATCAAGGAAAAAACTGCAGTGTGAAACCAGCCTAAGGCCGGCTTCACACCATGGTAGAATCAGGTTCGGGGCTGTCCGGAGTAAACCTGACAGCCCTGAACCCGATTTTGTTGTAATGCAGCCCTATGGGGCAGGATGGATCCGGATGGCAGCTATGTGCCGTCCGGTTTCCATCTGTCCGGGAAGATCCGGATGTATTCTGATTTTCCTCCCAGACACAAAAACTTTGCTTGCAACGCTTTTGTGTCCGTGGCAAAAAATCTGCGCAAATTGGATCCTCCCGGATGCTGGGCGATCCGGTGCTCCCTAAGATGGGAGTCTATGGGAGCCGGATGCCGGCTGCTGCAGTTCAGCATGAGCTACACTGAACTTCAGTACCAGGGAGCTGTCCCCTGTGAACTGGTTCAGCACCATTTCAGCAAGGGACAGCTCCCTCAGCTGTGCTCTGCAGAATTCGGCTACAAACACGACTGGAGGGGTTCTGTTTGCAAATCGGGTCTGGGGCAGTCCAGTTCACACCAGACAGCCGCAGACCTGATAGTGCCATGGTGTGAAGCCAGCCTAAGTCTCCTTAGCAGATAAATATTCAAGGGTGCACAAAGATTTCCATCAGCCTATTTTACTATTTGTCATTAGTAAAATGTTAACAATGAAAAATGTCTTCCACCTGTTTAACTGTTCACCATAACAGTAATTATGACCAGGCGTTCCCAAACGTTTGCATTCCAATGTATGTACAGACTACATTCTCAAAAATCTTTACTTGTGTGCAAACACCACATTTATATGGCATTTCAGCAAGATGAAAAATGACCAATGACAGAGAAGGAACAGATACAGACAAATATTTCAGATGACTAGTACAAAGGTAAATGATGTAAATCACAAATGCCATGTTTGACAGGTAGAAAAACAATTCTTTTACCTGTGAAGTGACAGCAAAGGGGGAAAGCCTAAGTTTGGCAAAAAACAGCTTTAACAAAAAGCATTTATTAACAATTTCTGGCTGCAACAAACTAGTATGTGCATATTATTAAATGGCCTTAAAGGGAACCAACCACCCCAAATGACCCCCCCGGACTGTTAATATGTGTCCCTACACCCAGCACACACATTTGGGGCAATCGTTTTTGCTAAAAAAACTGTTTAGTAGAAGCTAAGATATATGTTTATAAAGTTTAATATATTGAGACGAATGGGTGTTACCTAGCTTTGTCCTCCGTGCTGTCAGCCTCCTCTCCCTCCTCCCTTCAGTGAAGCCCTTCTGTGCAAAGCCGAAAATGCCCGCCTGTCTACTGCTGGCTGATAAATTATGCACGCCATCTCTGCACCTAAGAGCCTGGCCGCGTCATGAAAGGGGCGTGGCTAAATCGCGTCATGAAAGGGGGCGGGGCTCCGGCATGCCGCGATTTAGCCCCGCCCCTTTCATGACGCGGCCAGGCTCTTAGGTGCAGAGATGGGCGTGCATAATTTATAAGGCAGCAGCAGACAGGCGGGGCATTTTCGGCTTTGCACAGAAGGGCTTCACTGAAGGGAGGAGGGGAGAGGAGGCTGACAGGCACGGAGGACAAAGCTAGGTAACACCAATTAGGCTCAATTTATTAAACTTCATAAAGCTATATCTTAGCTTCTACTAAACAGTTTTTTTAGCAAAAATGATTGCCCCAAATGTGTGTGCTGGGTGTAGAGACACATATTAACAGTCCGGGGGGGGTCATTTGGGGTGGTTGGTTCCCTTTAGCAGGTTCATAATGTATCAGAGAAGGAAAGATAAGGGCATGGAATGGGCCGTTGTCCTCCGTTCTCCACACCCCTCCCTGCCACCCGTATAACGGATCTGGAGTACAGGTGACTGATTGCACAATTTATGGGTGTGTGCCCATATTTTTCCTTCTCTTATGGATTTGTTATGATGGACTTTTGAAGTGAGCACACCCAGTGCACTCGCACAGTGCCAGACCTATCAGTGCATATAGGAGGGTCCTTTATGTCTGTAGTGGTGCCCAGTTTATTTTTCTTATTAAGAGACTGTCAGGTTTATAAATGTGATTAAAAGTTACAGATAACATTTTATTTAGCTTTTTTTTAAAAAAAAAAGAATTCTAAAAATTTGTTTCCAGGTATTTAAAAGTACATTTATTTGTTTAGCTCCGTTTTCACTTTGAAGGTGCATTTCCACTTAGTGTTACAGTTTATAATGACCAAAAGTATACTTTAAACTGTAGCATCAGATAAAAAGCGTAAATAAATGTGAAAGGCCGATGAAGCCAACCGCATTTTTCTATAAAAAATAAACAATGGGAAATATATTGTAATTCTAGGCAAAGTGTTCTCCCTTATCAGACTTATCTTATCTCTTTGAAAAGCATAACAGTTTACTTTCACATAGAGCCTCAAGACGTAACTTTTGGATGCATTTCTTTTACCAGCTTTTGGCTACATTTTAAGCCATTGCGACTTGATGGATGATCTATCTTTAGGAAGATTAATCTTGTGCAAGTCTTGATAGGTCAAATAGGGTCTTCTCCGATGGTATTTTCAGTGTATCACGCCATCAGGTCCTGGTCTTGCTCTTCACCTTATTCATTTTAGGCTATATACACGTTATATCTTTGCTACAATTGTAAGTGCAGATTTGTCACAAATCCTGAGCGGAATCCTGATGCCAACAAAGTCAATGCAAACCTAGAAGTGTCATTCACACGTTAAATAACTAAATAATGTTTATTTATATAGCGCCAACCTATTCCGCAGCGCTTAACTGTTCATTGTATCAAACGATCAAAAGCAACAATTGTAAAAATACAGTACAATAATTAAAGCAGAGAAACAATGTAAAAAATACAATATAATTATTAATACAATAATTAAAGCAAAAATAAAGGCTACCCTGCTCAAATGAGCTTACAATCTACAACAGGATGGGGGTTACACAAAGTACAGGGGCTTATTACAATGATGGTCCAGGCAGCTTGAGGAAGCTTGTGCAGGTTTTCCTCCATAGACTTTCTGCACTCCTAGAGCATCGCTGAAGGAATCGAGTGAGGGTGAGGGGTGCTACATGGTCCAGGGTGCTTCTGAGAGTGTCATTGTAGTGATTCACATCCAGATCTGGACAGGAGAAGGAGGAGATTGAGGAAATTGGGGACAGTGATGAGAGTTGAGAGTCTGTGAGTGTATGAGGGTTAATGGCCTGTAAATTTCTGAATGTATGATAGGTAGGGGTGTGCAGTGGCGGGCAAAGATTTGTGAGCGTGAAGGAGAGAATGTTGTGGTCAGAGAGAGGAAGAGGTGAGTTATCTAAAGAGGAGGTTGAACAGCGCTGAAGAAAGACCAGGTCAAGGGTGTTAACGTCTTTGTGTGTCTCAGAAGTTGAGAGCTGTGAAAGGCAAAGAGAGGAGGTTAGAGATAGAAGCTGGGATGCAGATGGGGCGATGGGACTGTTTATCATGATGTTAAAGTCTCCTAGAATAAGGGTTGGTAATTCTGAGGACATAAAGTGTGGCAGCCACGCGGGATTGAGGAAGTGGGTGGGTAAACCTGGGGGACGGTATACCACTGCTACTCTGAGGAGTAGCGGATGGAAGTGCCTAATAGTGTGGACCTCAAAAGAAGGAAATGAGAGTGAAGGAGCTGGGGAGATGACCTGGAAAGTACATTGTGGGGACAGGAGTAAGCCAACTCCACCACCATGTCTGTTCTTGGGTCTTGGGGAATGGGAGAAATGTAAGTCGCCATCAGAAATAGCAGCAAGGGAAGCAGTGTCTGAGTCCTGGATCCAGGTTTCTGTGAGGGCCAGCAGATTAAGAGACTTACTGAGAAAGTAATTGTCAATAAAGGGATCAGCGGCGTATCTAGGGGGCTGCAGCCGGACCTTTTGCTCCGGGCGCCAGTCAGTAGGGGGCGCTGGTGCGGTGCCATCATCAGGTGACAAGCCGCGGCTGCACTGCAGCGCCGCCGCCGGAACTAATCTCCTCGCCACATATTGTGTGTGCACGGCCACGGGCGGCCACGGAGCTGTGCGTGGGTGCACACAATCAACCCCTGCTGCTGGTCTGCCCCCTGCCAGCAGTTACCACCCTCCCCCTCCCCGGTCACGTTGCGCTGCGGCTGACGTCACCCGTGCGCCGCACAGTGGGACGGAGAGGTGAAGGAGAGGAGCCGAGGGCAGGAGCTGCTGACTGCTGTGGCCTGCCTCCTCCTGAGTCCCGACTCCTGCCTCTGACTGAGTCGTCCGGGTCCGGTCCGTCCTAGGCTAGCTGCGCCTACAACTGTACTCCAGTCCTAATGAGGTAAAAAAAAGTAACCCTAAACAGCCGGGGGGGGGGATATTGGGGTGGGGGTGCCTGTCCTGGGCTGGCCAGCTAGGAGTTATGAGGTGTATATATATCATCTACATCAGGGCAGGTGCAGGCACACGCACATACTATGAGGTATAATATACCTCATAGTGTGTGTGCCTGTGGATGTATACATATATACACCCCATAGTGTGCCTGCCTGAGGTATACATATATATATATACCTCAGGTATATATATATGTATACATCAGGCAGGCACACACTATGAGGTATAATAATTCCCCCCAACCCCCCCGGTCCTCAACCAAGGCTGCAGGGCAGCAAAAGCCCCCCCCCTTCACCTACTCTGGGGGGGAAGGGGCGCCGAAATAGAGCTGTGCCCCGGGCGCCATGAAACATAGTTACACCTCTGAAAGGGATGCTTGTTGCATACAGACCATGGATTTCAGAGGGTGCAATTAAAAGAGGGAGATGAAGGTGCGCCGGAGGAGCCATACTCCTGTTCCTGTCAGCCTGCATCTCCACCTGATAAGCCATGTCCCCGTGGGAGTTCTCTACTTATCCATCTCTGCCTTGGGGATCTCGCTCCACCTATGGGAATTATTACACACTAGCTGCCTCATCATCATCCCCTGAGGTCTGCAGCAGCACCGGTATTAGCGGATACCGTAGGTGGCGTCATGAACTTTCTTTATCTTTTATTTTTATTTGTAACCCCTTTTTCAGCAACCACCAGAGCCAAGGGTCCGGGTACCGGCCACCTGTGACATCCCCGTGAACTATAGCCCGGGACTGGGTATCCCAAGGTCCTGTGGTAGGGCAGATGCAGTGTACAAGGTTAGGACAAGAGCACAATTACTAGGTACATGGACAGGACCTGAAATTAGCAACATCTCTAAGAACCTAGTCGCTTATGCACCTACCAAAAAAGAAAGGTGCCTTAAGTACCTTATGCTTCTCAGCCAAGGGTTGAGGGGGTGTTCAAAGTTAGAAAACACGGCTTTTTAAATACTCACAGCGTGTAACGTGCAGTGGCTAAGTACACTCCAAAAGACCTGCAAGGAGGACGCATGTTCTGGGAGCCGGAAACCACAGAAGGAGAGCGGACAGGAGGCACAGGACCACAGAAAAGAGGTGTCTGCCTTGAACACA
Source organism: Allobates femoralis (assembly GCA_033576535.1). Lineage (NCBI taxonomy): Eukaryota > Metazoa > Chordata > Amphibia > Anura > Aromobatidae > Allobates > Allobates femoralis. Next base: position 717,447,415 of record JARQOC010000003.1, read on the forward strand.
CTTCCGAGGGATGGTCAGACCACATGGGGCTGCATAATGGATACCAATCTCTCTGGCCCATGGAGACATTTGCTGCAGCTGGGGTGTTACATGTAGAAACTGGATTTCCTCTCTCCCTGCTGTTGTATGTACTTTAGGGCTCAGTGTCATGGGGTATGCAACAGAGCAGGAAGGGATAGCAGGCTGATGATAAATCCAAAAGGTTTTATTGGGGTAGGAAGCATAGAACATCAAATATGAATCTTATTCCTTAGAGTCCTCAATGAGTCCACAATGAGACCTCAACAAAGAGAATGGATCCGGGGGCGCCACCCGGTAATCCAATGCTAGGGAAAAGACAGAATTAGTCCTTGGATGAGTTCACTAGATCAGCAGGTGAGGGACACAGCAGAATCCCATGTGGCAGCTTCTATCAATCAACAGACAGGCACCAGGATCTGGCCACAGCCTCAGATCATACACCTCCGAAAGTCACCACACAACTGAACTGACCAAAACATGAGTCTATTCCCTCTCCATGGATCATCCCCTGGATGGAGGAAGGGTTCACACACCGTTTGAACATTTGACTACAGGCTGACGTTTTTAGAAGCTTAAGGCCCCATCCTGTCTGCATGGTTGTGTTTTGGAGGAGCCCTCTGTAGAGAGGAACAAAGGCAGAATCCCCCACTAGATGCAACACAAGAGATGTTGACCCCCAACCAATTTAGTAATTATCTTTAATATCTAATTCCATACACTTCTCCCTATCTAATTCCTAAAGGTGTTTTTTTTTTACTGCACTTCCATTAATGTTTCATTTCAGAAGGTTCATAAATATGACATTACAGGAGGCTGGGGCTGCAGTCAACCTCCGCTGTGTCCACTCCCCTATTAAAACATGATGTCACCAGGGGGCAGCGTTGCAGTTACTTATTAATTTTTTGAATCGCCACCTTCTGAGGATGGCCTGGATCCTAAGTGATTGACTCCGTGGCTGAGGTTAGTGGAGTGCCAGCATGCTACCCCTCTTTCTGATACCACTTCTGTTGCTTGTATGAAAGATGTCAGCAAGGGAAGGTGCTATATGCAATGAATGACACTGGCATCACCCCACATTCTCAAACAAAGCATCATCAGAAGGCAGTGCTGGTGTCACTCACTACTTCTAGTACAAGCCCTTATGATGATTAGGTTGGGGGTGATGCAGTGAGTGACACTAGCACAGCCCTCTGATGATGCTTCATTTGAAGGAACTGCTAGAGGCTGTAGGGTGGTGCTGGTGTCCCTCACTCTATCTAGCAGCACCACATACTGCATCTTTCATACAAGCAATGGAAGCGGTGTTAGATAGAGGAGGTACATGTTGAACGTCACTAACCTTGGCCATAGCGTCCATCACCCATCATCAAGGATACAGGATATCCTCAGGGGGATTCGAAACTGCAAGAAAGTAGGAAACAACTGCAGCCCCCTCCCTCATAAAATCCTGTTCTAGGAGAGGTGATGGACGCTCTGGAGACTTAGTGCAACTCCAGCTTCCTGTGATGTCATTTTTGAGACTCTCTCAAACAAAACGTCACAAGCTGAACAGTAAAAAACAATTTGAGACAATACAGTAACAAAAAATGTAAAAACCATGAGGAGTGAGGTCTCTGCTCACAGGCTTACAATCTATGAGAAAATAGTGGAGGTACAAAAGGTAAATGGTAAAAGCGTCATATATGTACAGCCATTCAATATAATAAATAGGGGATTCATTTAATACTGCATGAACTGGTTACCAGCCAGGATCTGTACAATTATAGATCAAGTGCTAAATTATGCATGGGGGGTGTAGACAGATGACACAAGAGGCCAAATTTGGAAACAGACAGATAGGAATAGTTAGATAAGATGACATGATAGATGAAAAAGTGTTGGAATTAGATAATAAAGATAATTACAAAAGTGGTTAGGGAGTAAGAATTGATAGAAAATACATTTTTGGTGCTGGTCCCACCCACCCCTTTAAGGATTTGTTCTCACAGTCATTCAATAGGAACCTTCATTATACCCGGACAGGTTATTTTCCCCTTGAAGGTGGGAGTAAATAATGAAAATCTCTGTTGAATAACTAGAAACAGATATCCTGAAAATTGTAAGAAATTGATGCAGATGATATATTGGAATATTATATAACTATTCATTACACAATACTAAACCATAACACTTTCTCCAACTATATCTTATAGCTGAACATGTTATAATGCAAATTGCCAAACACAAACTTTTTTTATAATAAGAATAATCACTCAAAAGAGGATGATGGTCATAAGGGCTAATTGTACTAATTAATCTATTATATTAAGTTAGTGTTGTCACTTGTAGGTTGAAGAATTCAGATTATTCACTATTAATGTCTCATGGCTGAGGAAATGCCAATTAATAGAGCCAACATTGCACACTTCGGTTAGTAATTAAAGAAATTAATTATAAAAGACTCATTGCTAAAGTTAAAAAAAAAATACTGATTCTTACATAGTATTAAGTAAATCATCTACTGTAAATTAATTCATAAAGCAATGATGTATTGCATATTTCTTTCTATGTCAATAGAAATAGGCATTATTATTTTCAACCTTATCTTTACCGCTAGAACTTCAGAACATTGTCACCACCTGATATGACTAACTTTCCTATGCATACACTACTATATGCTGTTAACAATATTGTAAACTGCAGTAGTATTAAATTTTTGGCAGTACTATTTTTTTAGGCTCTTGATTTAGAACTACAGTGGTAAAAAGAGACATGGGAGAAACTTGTCAATAAAATCCTGTAAAATTAGATTACAGTTTTAGCCCTTATTCACAAGTCTGATTTTTCATACAAGTGCTACCCGTTGTTTTCAAGGATAGCACTCATACCTGTGCTAATCCGTGGGGCATTTACATGTCCGTGATTTTTTGTGGGTCGTGCAGTCAGCAGAAAATCGCTGAGACATGTCACATTTTGATCCAAGGGTTGGATCAAAATTACCAATGCAAGTTTATGGTAAAAAATCGGACCCCACTAGGATGACATCCGAGTATAATTTGATATTCATGGACTATCAAAAAGGAGAAGGTGAAGAAACCTTTCTTTTTTCCACTAAGGACACTTGAACCACATTCTGATCAAAATTATATTAAAAGTCTGATCCAAAAAATAGGTTTGTTTTCTCGTACATGGAAAAATTGGATGTTTGATTGGGCCTTAATATGTCTTGTTGCTTTGTAGAGGGTAGCAGAGGACACGGTGGTCGTTGGGCAAATATAGTCCTAAATAACTTGCCCTGCTGCTCTGACATTAATTCGAGTTCTTTAGCGGGTGTGTCACACACAAATCAGACGGCACCCCATTGTTGTATATAAAAGAACTTTTTTCTTGACATAAACATAGAAACAGGTACATTCACTTTTTCTTTATCAGACAATATAATGCATTTCATGGCGATTTTACTCTTCTTCCTAAACTGCTGCACTTTCACTTTAGTTGTCAGGGTCCTCAGTCTAGGTTTTCAATACCTCCTAAGTCCCTTCTCTCACATACCCTTGTCCTTGTCCCTTTTGTGTACTCCTCTGTCAGTTGTGGGGTCAGGTGCCTTCTTTTGGTCACTCTACTTGAGCTTCGTGCCGCAAACATCACAGGGGAATCTGCCCGTAGAGAACTCATCTGACCCTGTATTAAACAGGACATAGTGTTCTCACCAGCACTACTCAGCCTTCACTTTGTGCCATCTCAGGAAGCCAACCTCTCCTATCACAATTCACCCATACCAAGCAGTTCTGATGCGCCTCTGACCTGAGGTCTGTCTCTGTCACAGGCTGGGCCCTAACTGACCTTTTCACAGAAATCATCTGTCCCCTTATGCACTAGCTCCTACCCTATAGACTAATCCCAACTGTCAACTGTCTGTTACTAAGCAGATTTAACCTTTCAACTGCCTACCTATAACACTTATACTACTGTAGACATATACTGGAAATACAATTAGCGTAAATACGGTCTTATCAAAATATACATGGTGAATTGATACAAAGATGGAGCTTTGCTTGTAGGATTGTGTCAGACACAACCACTATATGAAGCCTGTAACCACAACTGCTGCAGTCATTAAGAGGATGCATATAGTTTTGGATAGAATGAAATTATGTAAAATCTATGCTGTCCGGAATAATCCACTCCTATCGTATCAATAAATTACTTTAATTCTGTATGTTTCAGGGCTAACACTTGCCCCTTCTTCAGTAAAGTAACAAACCCAATGTGACACATATATTTCATCATCAATACTGTTACACCTCTACGTAATAACATTCTCAACACTTCAACATCTTATATGTTACAATACCTTAGGGGCATTCACATCAGCATTTTTGTCCGGATCTGGCGGATCCGGACAAAAAAACGCATCTGCCGCCTAACGGCCGCAGTTGCTGTGCACTTGCAGCAAGCCCCATGCATTGTCTATGAGACTTGTGGCAAGTGGGGCGCAGCTCACGGCATTTTTTTTCATGGCCGCAACTGCCGCTAGTGCCAGATTGCAGCAATACTGCACTTGCCATACTTGCTGCAAGCCCCATAGACAATGCATGGTGGTTGCCACAAGTGCAGCCGTTAGGCGGCAGATGCGGTAAATCTGCCGGATCTACCGCAATCTATACCATTGTAGTCAACGTCTTCGAGGGCAGAAACTTGACCACCCCAATACCTCTTCACTACATCTACTGTACTTGACTAAAGGTATATGCCTAGCTTACTTATTACTTGTCTTGTCCTTCATAGCAATCAGATATGTAGGCATGGGAAATGAGCTTGTATCCAGCTTGTATTATTTGCTGATGTTCCTAAGCAGTATTCATGTTGATGTTAAATAATGATTTTCTTGGCTCTTTATACAGTTTATTTCACTTTTGCTCAAAATTAAATATATACAAATAAATTACTTCTTTCAAGTTATCACTTTTTGCAAGTCCAATCATTATATTTATCTTCCTACCCTATTTTATGAAATTATGCAACAGATTGAACGGTAGCTGTAAAACTAAATATAGAATAATAATAGCAGGAAGCTAGCGGGAATTAAAATAAAAGGGCTCACAATACTTGATAAATCAATGTCATTAAGGCATCTGGCATCTCTAAGGGAGCTTCACCAGAGTCCCTAGTAATAGAAAATTCTCTGTTATCACAAAACTATTAAAATTTACATCCCTTTAGGCTCAACGTTTGGCCTATTGCCCTTGTCATGTTCAAAAGGCAAAATAAAAAGTAAACAATTCCACTCCTATCTATATCTCATGAAGTACAGCCTAACACAAGATAATAATCATGTCAACTAGTTTAACCCACTTAAGGACTGGGACATTTTTACTTTTTGCGCTATTGTTTTTACTTCCCCTTAATCTAAGAGCCATAAAGTTTATATTTTTTTGTTGATATAACTGTGTTAGAGCTTGTTTTTTACGGGATGAATTAGGGTACTTTTACATAGTTTTCTATCACCAGTTCAGTGGTCCTGTCGGATACTTATGCCCAAACCTCCCACAAAATGGGATTTGAACATATGCGCCAATAGAGACATTGACTTTAAAGAGGACCTGTCACCCTCCTGGTGCATGGCAATCTAAATACAGCACTGAATGTAGCATGTCTGCTGCTTTCAGGGAAGGGTTCCCCCATGTGTCTGTGTGCTGTGTACCCGAGATATAGCCTTTGTAAAACTTACAGTTAGAAGCCATGGAGGCAGTCACTGTGGCTGGAGTGAGCTAGATTGACTGTGGTGATTCCATCCCCCTGCCTCTCTGTGTGCCGCCTTCTGCTGTGATGTTTCTTCTTTCCTCCTCTCTGTCACTCACAGCATGCAAATCATTTGTCCTGACTTTAGCTCCAGATTCCTGCCCTGACAAAGCATAAACAGCACATTAGGAGGCGGCACACGGAGACAGTGGGGGATGAAATGAGCACAGTCAATCGAGCTCCTCCAGCCACAGTGATTGCCTCCATGGCTTCTAAGTTTTACAAAGGCTGTATCTCGGGGTACACAGCACACAGACACATGGGGGACCCCTTCCCTGAATACAGCAGACATGCTGCTTCAGTGCTGCATTTAGATTGCCATGCAGCAGGGGAGGGTGACGGGCCCTCTTTAATGATGCAGACTGAGTCAATATTGCTCTATCATGCAACATTTTTGGGAGTATACATTTAGCAGTCTTTTACATTCAGGTGTTTGCCTGCTGTAAACGTATACTCTCCAAAATGGTGCATAATAGAGCACATAGACAACATATACAGTACATCAATAAAGTCAATGGCCCCATCGGTACATACTTCCGAATCCCATTTTGTGGGGGGTTCGGACATAAGCCCTAACGGAACCACTGAACTGGTGGTATAACACAATGTCAACGCACCGTTATACTGAAAGATTAACTAAGATAATTAATAAGATTGACTTGGCAGTATGCCACTCTGAGATGGAATTTTATGAGTATGGCATAAAGTCTGTTTTTATTTTTATAGAGGTAAGTGCCACTGAACTTCTTTATCTTGAAAATTGACTGTAATCCCGTATTCTGGGAACAATCGGCAGAGTACCACCTCTCATTCATTGAATCATGGGATCATGGTGAGTCACATTTATATAAATAGTGCTGTGGTGTTGGAATTTTTTCTCATGGTACTTTTGATTTGGCAGTATGATTCTCTAGGTCACTATGATTACATAGATACCAGACATGTATAGTTTTTTTTTTCTTATTTAAGCAGTGAAAATAATTCAGTAATTTGGAAAAAAAATCCTGCTTGCTTTCCGAATTTCTGAGAATCGTAATGTTTTACATTTTTGAGATGGGGAACTGTGTGAGTGCTTATTTTTTGCACACAGAGCCAATGTTTATATTGATATCATTTTTGGAGTAGATGTAATGTTTAGATCCCCATGTTATTATATATTTTTCTGTTGTTGCAATGACATCATATATCATATATATATTTTTTTTTATTTAGTTATAAACCCCTCACCAACAGGACAATATTGTACATCATATGTTAACTCCCTGCTTTTTATGTGATAAACAAATTACAAGAGCCACTAGAATATCAAGGAATCATCTCCTACATTACAAAATTAAAGAAGAAAGCAACCAGGTCCTTCTCGTAGTCACCTACAATCCAAATCTGGAGATGTTAAGAGGAATTGCACGAAAACTACAACCACTGCTACAAAAAGATGCCCAACTAAAATCTATATTTCCAGACCTTCCTCTTCTGTGTGTTGGGCAGCCCCCAAATCTAAAAAGCATCATTGTCAGAAGCTCCCTGTCCTCTCCGAAAACAACAGGACCATTTCCCTGCAACCAGAAGTGCAAAACCCAATTCTATTTATAATGACAATGGACAAGATAAAGATTCCCTCCATCTCATCAGGACTACAAGACCCAAGGTACCTTCAGCTGCACTACAACCGATGTGGTGTACTTTATCATATGTACCAAATGTCCAACTGAGGGTCTGTATGTAAAGGAGACAGGACAGAAACTCAGAAATAGGATGAACTCTAATTGCCCAACAATTAGAGAAAAACAAACAGATCTATCTTTGGCTAATCATTTGTGTAGCCCTGATCGAACCATAATGGATATGAAAATACTAAAAATTGAAAGGTCATTTCAAATCCCAATGAGACAGAAGATTCTGGGAATACAAATTGATGATAACCTTTGACACATTCATATTAGAAATTAATGTGTCACATGAATTTATGTCTTTTTACATTAATTAAACAATCTTCAAATCCAGGACTAGACCACCAATCAAAGGACAATAAAACTATCACACGTTTTATCTCTGAATTCTGATTTTACTGCCCCAGCTGCTCTTCTCCCTCCCAACACTGCCTATTTTATGTTTTGCTTCACGTCACTGTTATGCACTGCGAATATCCAAAATTTGTGTACAAATGGGTGTCTTCAGAATTTGTGTTGTTATGAGCCTGATGAAGAGGTCTTAGAGTCTGGAAAGCTTGCTATTTGTTACCATCTTTTCAGTAAGGCTAGGGTCACAGTTGCATTTTTCACAAGCGTTTTTGGAGACCTGCATTTTCAAAAACGCATGTAAAAAACGCACCCATAGGCCCCCATGTTAAAAAACGCATGCCCTAATAGCAAAAACGCATGTGTGACTGTACAATGCGTTTTTGGTGCATTTCCAAAAACGCATGCGTTTTTTAATATGGGGCCTTATGGGAAACGCATGCAAAAACGCATGTACAATTAGTGCCATTCAAAAACGCATGCGTTTCCCATAGAAACCCATGTTAAAAAAACGCAAGCGTTTTAGAAAACGCATGCGTTTTTTTAACATGGGCTCCTATGGAAAACAAATGCGTTTTTGAATGGCACTAAATGGTACTAATTGTACATGCGTTTTTGCATGCGTTTTCCATAGGGGCCCATGTTATAAAAACGCATGCGTTTTCTACAAAAACGCTTGCGTTTTTCAAAACGCACCAAAAAATAGTACATGCACTATTTTTTGGTGCAGATTTAAAAACGCAGCCAAAAAACGCAGGGAGCCATCAGACACCTTAAAAAACTCATGCTGACATGAAAAAACGCATGAGTTTTGTTAAATCACTAAAAAAAACTCAGGTCAACTGTGACCCCAGCCTTAGCCATTATAAGGTATAAACCACTGAGGACTCTCAGATTTTTATGTTTTAGTCTGGAAAAGCATTCTTTGGGCAGATGAAACTAAAATCAACTTATACTAGAATGATGGGAAGAAGACTGTATGAAGAAGGCTTGGAACGGCTCATGATCAAAAACACACCACATCCTCTATAAAACATGGTGAAGGCAGATCGATGGACAACATGCATGACTTCCAATGCCACTGAGTCACTAGTGTTTATTGATAACTAGCTGTGAGCCCGATGCAAATGCATCGGGTGTCTAGAATATTTTAAAATTTTTTTTAACATTTTCAAATAATATCCATATAAAGTATAGGTGGACTTGCGGCAGGTGCGGCAAGTGCGGTTTTGCACTTGCGGCAGGTGCAGCCGCGAAATAAACCACGGCTGACCGCGGTTTTTTTTCGCGGCCGCACCTGCCGCAAGTGCAAAACCGCACTTGCCGCACCTGCCGCAAGTCCCCCTATACTTTCTATGGGGATTACCGCAACCGCGCCGCAAGTGCAGCGGTTATGCGGCAATCGCGGCAGATGCGTTTTTTTTCACCGCATCTGCCGCGATTTTGGCGGACATATGGTATGCGGACATATGGGGGGTGTGTGGTGACAGCGGGGGGGGGGGGGGGTGTGGACAGCGGGGAGCGTGGTTACAGGAGAGGCTCCGGAGCACTGTGTCAGCATGTGCTGACAGCAGCGGCTCCGGAGCGGGATCGGAGCAGGGGTGTGCGGACATATGGGGGGGGTGAGGACATATGGGGGGGTGTGTGGTGACAGGGGTTGGGGGTGTGTGCTGACAGCGGCGAGGGGTCGCACGTGGTGACGTCACAGAGTGACAAAGGCACGGTCTTTTGCGGGGTCCGACACGGAAGTGCCTACGGCAATTATATAGTAGATAGAATACATACAGCAGTACCGGTGTGCAGCGGTGCCAGTGTGCAGCAGTGCGGGAGTCCAGGAAGAGACAGCAGGTGGGTGCAGTCAGGGGGGCTGGGGGACAGTGGCCGGGAGCGTTCAGGAGCAAGCCAGGGAACAGCGGGCAGAAGGAGGCTGGTGGAATAACAGCCATGTGTGGGCAGGAGGAGGCTGAGGAAGAGCGGCCAGGTGCGTGCAGGAAGGGGCCGGGGGACAGTGGCCGGATGCGGGCAGGAGGGAGGCAGGGAGACAGCAATTGGGTGCGGCAGGAGGGGGTCAGGGGGACAGCGGCCATGTGCGGGCAGGAGGGGTCCGGGGAACAGCGGGCAGAAGGGGGCAGGGGAAGAACGGGCATGTGTAGGCAGGAGGTGGCCGAGAAAGAGCGGCCGGGTGCGTGCAGGAGGGGGTCGGGGAACAGCGGCCGGGTGCGGGCAGTAGGGGCGGGGGGGCCTTCCTGGCCGCACCCGCCCGCTGTCCCCCGGCCCTCTCCTGTCCGCAGCACTGTGCTTAGCAGAGTTTACAGCAACTCAGTGGTTAGCAGACTTTATGCGGCTCAGTGGTTAGCAGAGTATACGGCGGCTGAGTGGTTAGCAGAGTATACAGGGTCTCAGTGGTTAGCACAGTATACACTGGCTCAATAGTTAGCACTGTAAACAGCCTCAGTGGTTAGCACTCTATGGTGGCTCAATGGTTGGCACTGTATATGGTGGCTCAATAATTAGAGCAGTAATGTGACTCAGTGATTAGCACTGTATACGGTGACTCAGTTGTTAGCACTGTATATGGTGGCTCAGTGGTTGGCACTGTATATGATGGCTCAATAATTAGAGCAGTAATGTGACTCAGTGGTTAGCACTGTATACGGTGACTCGGTGATTAGCACTGTATGGTGCCTCAGTGGTTGGCACTGTATATGGTGGCTCAGTGGTTAGCACTGTATATGGTGGCTCAGTGGTTAGCACTGTATATGGTGGGTCAGTGGTTAGCACTGTATGCTGGCTCAGTGTTTAGCACTGTACGGTGGCTCAGTGGTTAGCACTCTACGGTGGCTCAGTGGTCAGCACTATACGGTGGCTCAGTGGTCAGCACTGTACGGTGGTTCAGTGGTCAGCACTGTACGGTGGCTCTGTGGTCAGCACTGTACGGTGGGTGAGTGGTCAACACTGTACGGTGGCTCAGTGGTCAGCACTGTACGGTGGCTCAGTGGTCAGCACTGCACGGTGGCTCAGTGGTCAGCACTGTACAGTGGCTCAGTGGTTAGCAGTGTGTATGGTGGCTCAGTGGTTAGCACTGTATATGGTGGCTCAGTGGTCAGCACTCTACGGTGGCTCAGTGGTCAGCACTATACGGTGGCTGAGTGGTCAGCACTGTACGGTGGTTCAGTGGTCAGCACTGTACGGTGGCTCTGTGGTTAGCACTGTACGGTGGCTCAGTGGTCAACACTGTACGGTGGCTCAGTGGTCAGCACTGTACGGTGGCTCAGTGGTCAGCACTGCACGGTGGCTCAGTGGTCAGCACTGTTCGGTGGCTCAGTGGTCAGCGGAGGACGGAGGGCAGAGTGGTCAGCGGAGGACGGAGGGCAGAGTGGTGAGCAGAGGATGGAGGGCAGAGTTTATCAGCGGAGGATGGAAGGCAGAGTGGTCAGCAGAGAACGGGGGGGGGGGCAGAGTGATCAGCAGAGGCTGGGGGGGCAGAGTGGTCAGCGGAGGGCAGAGTGGTCAGCGGAGGGTGGGGGGGCAGAGTGGTCAGTGGAGGGAAGGGTGGGGCAGAGTGGTCAGTGGCGGCCAGGGGGGCAGAGTGGTCAGCGGAGATCAAGGGGGACAGAGTGGTCAGCAGAGGCGGGGGGGGGGGGGGGCAGAGTGGTCAGTGGAGGCCAGGGGGGGCAGAGTGGTGGCGAAATACTTACTTCCATCGCCATCTTGCATGTCGCCACTGTGAACAGGGCGAAACCAAGATGGAGGCCGGGAACTCTCGTGATACTTCCCGGCCGCCATCTTGGTTTCAATCTGTACGTGGCGGCGACATAGAAGAGAGCGGGCGGAAGACGGAGGCGGGTGCGTTCTGGTGGTAAGGCTACTTTCACATTACGATTTCTTTAAATCCGATGCTGTCCGAAATAAATCGGACAGCATCGGATCCAAACTGATCTCTGCAATCGGATGCCAAATAGGCATCCGAATCCTACTTTTTGCAGGATCAGTTTGGGCTGTCACGTAGCTCCTCCTCCTCTCTCCCTCCTGTCATCTTGCTGCCTCTCTGCGGCCCCCCTGTTTTGCCCTACTGTCCCCCTACTCTCTCCCTACTGTCCCCTGCTGTGCCCTCTCATGTGCCCCCCTCCTGTGCCCTCTCATGTGCCCCCCTCCTGTGCCCTCTCATGTGCCCCCCTCCTGTGCCCTCTCATGTGCCCCCCTCCTGTGCCCTCTCATGTGCCCCCTCCTGTGCCCTCTCATGTGCCCTCTCATGTCCCCCCCCTCCTGTCCGCTCCTCATGTGCCCCCCTCCTGTGCCCTCTCTTGTCCCCCCCCTCCTGTCCGCTCCTCATGTGCCCTCTCATGTGCCCTCTCATGTGCCCTCTCATGTCCCCCACCTCCTGTCCCCCACCTTCTGTCCCCCCTCATGTCCCCCCCAACATAACAAATGTTTATTCTCACCTTCCAGCGCTCCCTCGGCGTCTCCAGCTGCAGCCGATCGGGTGTGCAGGACCTGTGATGACGTCAAAAGCGTCATCGGTTACCGCGGTAACCGGTCATGTGACCCGATCAGCTGATCGGGTTCTGACATCATCACAGGTCCTGTTACCGAGCGAGCAGCTGCAGCTGGAGACGCCGAGGGAGCGCTGGAAGGTGAGAATAAAGATTTTTTATTTTTAAACACTTGATTTAACTTTAGTATGACGGGGCACAGGAGCACAGTGGCACAGGCTCCGGAGCACTGTGTCAGCATGTGCTGACAGCAGCTGCTCCGGAGCGGGGGCACAGGGACACAGGCTCTGGAGCACTGTGTCAGCATGTGCTGACAGCAGCTGCTCCGGAGCGGGGGCACAGGAGGGGCACAGGGGCAGAGGGGATGGCACAGGGACACAGGGGATGACAGCGGAGAGGGGTCGCAATGCCCGGGCACAGGCTCCGGAGCAGCTGTGTCAGCATGTGCTGACAGCAGCTGCTTCGGAGCGGGATCACAGGGGCACAGGGGCACTGAGGCACAGGGGCACAGGGGCACAGGGGATGGCACAGGGACACAGGGGATGACAGCGGAGAGGGGTCGCAATGCCCGCTTCGCGGCCAATGCTTCGGCGTGATGACGTCACAGAGTGTGACATAGCCACGGCACGTCGGGGGCCGACATGAAAATGCCTTCGGCAATTATAGAGTAGATGTGAATGAAAACAATAGTAGCCGGATGAAATCTGAAGTGTAGAGAGCTATACTTTCTGCTCAAATTCAAGGATAGTTATTTGCCACCAAAGATTAGGTTTTTCTTGCCAGAGGGATTAAATACTTAGTTCTCTCTGCAAAATGCAAATACATTTATATAATTTAGACAATGTGATTTTCTGAATTGTATTTTTGATATTCTATCTACCACTGTTAAAATTAACCTACCCTTAAAACTATAGACTGTTCATGTCCTTGTCAGTGGGAAACCTACGAAATCAGCAAAGGATCAAATACTTATTACCCCCACTTCCCAATTATAAAGGTTGGACTACTGTCCTTGCTGTTCCAATGCCACTGCACAATTTGCAGGCATAGTGTTCCAAAAAAATCAGCCCTTTGTCATGGTTGACGCAGGAAGGAGGCCTCAAGGGCCAGATAATTATGAAGGTAGGACTAGTATCACAGTAGTTTCAGTGCCCATTGTGCAGGCAAAGATAAAGTGTTTAAAAAAATTAGCCCCAAGGACAGTATCATGGTTGACGCAGGAAGGAGGCCTCAAGGATTAGACAATTATGAAGGTAGTGACCCACCCCAGGGACCTGGGGTACCCGGTTCCGGGCATTGATTTACTGGGGGATGTCACGTGCCACCTGTGCCCGCTCCCGTGGCCCTGGCGGTCCCTAAAACAGGGTTTTAAAAACAAAAATAAAAGAATTTGTGACGATGATGGTGAGGCAGCTAGTTGGTAACGCTCCCCATAGGTGGAGCGGGGTCCCTGGGGCAGTAATAGAAGAATGGAGAACTCACACAGGAAGGCGGCTCGTCAGGTGGAGATGCAGGCTGACAGTCTCTGTGAGCTGGAGTATGGCTCCTTCAGCGCAGGCTAATAAACACGCCACACAGTCTTAGTCTCTGAACCGGGTTTTACTGATGACTCTGGCAGCAAACAGTTCTTTACACAGTCCATGGGTATTGCTGACCGGGGTAGTCACCAGGGGATTATTACATTTCACTGAGGACCCTCTGTGATGTGCCTGCTTTTCCTCTCATCAGTCCTTACTGCGCTCTCCCTCTTTCCTTCCTTGCGCTCCCGCGCACAGAGCCCACCGCCGATCCCCACGGGTCCTTCTAGAGTCTATCGCCCTCGGATCATCATCCTGGAGTCTATCGCTCTCAGGGCCTCCTTGACTCTATGCGGGGGCCTTAGGTGAATTATGCTGGGGCTGCCTCTAAAGAAGTCCATGCCGTCCGGTTTTGAGGCTCGGGAGTAAACGCCCACACTGCCTCGGAGCCAGTCCTCCGGATAGGATTGGATCCCTCCGTCCGGAAGACATACCGGCACGGATTCAGGTGCACCTCAACACCCTAGGATAACCTTCTTATTTTGGGCTACCTGTAGCGAGGTGCCCTCAACTGCGCTTCTCGCAAGGTTCCCCTCCAACGACTTTTCTCACTGACTAACTTTCCTGCTCTCCACAACTCACCTAAGCTCCTCCCTAGCAACAGATTAACCTATTGGTCCCCTGAATTAAGGTGTGTGGATGCTTGTGGTGAGGGTCCCCTATTGACATCCCAGTCCCCTGGTCACAGGGATACTACACACTCTGGTCTGGGTGCAGTAACCCTACCTGGCGTCCCGACCAGTGGGGCGCCACAGTAGGACTAGTATCACAGTAGTTCAAGTGCCCAATGTTCAGGCATAGACAAAGTGTCTCAAAAAATTAGCCCTAGGGCTGTATCATGGTTGATGCAGGAAGGAGGATGTCATGCCACCACAGGCGTAGCTGAATTGTGAACCCACTGGACCATGGGATATACCATGGAGGCTGATACCAGAAAAGAGCAAGACAAGGATGTTAGATAAGTGAACATGGTTTATTGTTAACAATAGGAAGGATCCCCAAGGGAAGCCCACAGGGCCAGAGCACCGGGACTTCCCTAAGGGAGCAACTAGAAGCGGAACCCCATAGAACAGGGATTGTCCTAGCGCAGCCAGAGAGGAGCCAATGAACTAGCAAACCAGTGGGTCAGATGCAAGGCAGAACAGGACACAGAAACCAGAGGAACAGCTAGGACAGGACTTGAGGTTGCAGGAAGGATCTGGGTACTTGCCAGGCAATGACGTAAATAGAACAGGTCTGCGGGTGAGTAAGGCCGGAGTAGGGATCCAGCACTGAAAGCAAGGAGACACAGTGTTACAAAGTCAGAGACACAAGAACACACAAGTTCTCATTAGGGTCCTGAGCTGGCAACTAAACTAGTATAGAACTTGCCCAGGCACATTCCTTAGGAAGTGACAGCTTTAAGAACTCACCAGCCACTCAGCGATTGACTGAGAGGTGGTGTCAGAAAAAGGGTATACTGGCCCTTTAAATTTACTATGTGCGGCGCACGCCCTTTGCGCATTCCCCCCACCACCAAAAAGTGAAGAGGTGGGAAGAATCACCGAGGAGCTACTGCAGCTGGCGAGGACACCGTGGAAGCGCAGGCCCGGTAAGTATACCTGCGGGACTCGATCCCCCTTCACCCCGAGCTTCCACTTTGAGATTATGATTCTTTCAAAAGACACAGCAATGGGATGGGTATGCTGATAATAGCCTGATCACCGCTCAAAGCTTGGTGCAGTACTCAAAGTTATCAAGCACCTCACAAATGTCAGTGATCCACACCCACTCAACAGTTTTTATGTGTCTTGGGTGAGTCTCAGTCTGACGGGCATGTTGAAGCTGGTATTCAGCAAGTACCCTCTGCTGCTCACTAATCCTTGCCAACATATGATATGTTGAGTTTCAACATGTGGCAGGTTGCAAATGAGTTGGTGATTTGGCAAATTAAATTGCTTTTGAAGCGCTGCAAGACCGAGAAAAGCGATCCCGAGGAATGGCAGAGATGGGTGCTAATACGGCACACCTTCTCAAGTAGGTATGGCAAGTCAGGGTATCTTTTGATAAATTTCTGAACCACTAGGTTCAGCACTTGAGCCATGCATGGCACGTGTACCAGCTTCCCAAGCAAGGTTACGCCCATTATCGCGGAGAAAGAGATCGGGTTGGAGTTGCAGTGAGGAGAGCCACTGATCGATCTTTTGTTTTATTCCTTGCCACAGCTCTGCTGGAGTGTGTGGTGTTTGTCCTAAACAGATGAGCTTCAGCAGAGCGTGTTGTCGCTTTGCCGATGCGCTGCTGCACAGCTCCCATCTTGGGAGTGATGTGGAGGGTAATGGTAATTGAGCATAGGATGAGGAGCAAGAGGAGAAGAAGGAGGAGGGGAAACAGGACATATATTATGAGGTGGAAACCCTGATAGAAGCTGGGACCGCTATTCATGGCATAGGTAGGATGTGTGATGTTCCAGGTTGCGACTTTGTCCCAACCTCCATCAGGTTAAGCCAGTATGCCGTGATGGAAATGTATCGTCCCTGTCTGCAACAACTTGTTCACGCTGCTATTCTTGGTTGGACCTTCCCACTTATGGCATTGGTGAGACCACACTTAAGATTGTTTAACTTATGCTGGTGTAATGCGGGGATGGCACACTGGGAAAAATAGTGATGGCTGGGAACAGAATATCATGGGGCATCCACAGTCAAGAGATCAAGAAAAAACTGTGTCCCCATAAGCCTAAATGACAACATGTTCACAGCTAGCAATTTTGCAATGTGCGCGTTTAGTTTTTGGGCCTATGGGTGCGTGGGTTGGTATTTACGCTTCCTTTCATAGATATCAGGCACGAACAATTGGAGGCTTGGCTGGGACAAAGAGGTGGATTGGATTGATGTGTCCTGTGTCTGTGCTACTGCAGCTTGGGAGTAGAAGATATGAGCTCCTGCTTCCTGGACAGCAGACTGCGAAGAATGGATCACAGGCGACAGGGCAGTGTTTTGAACCGCAGACACTGATTTGGTACCCTGGTGTTCCACCCACGAACTAGGGTGCTTGGCTGCCATGTGTTTCCGCATACTGGGGGTGCTCTGGTTGCCTTTACCCTAGCCTCTGCTCTGCTTAGTATGGCAGATGCTAGAGATGACAATGTTTGGTTCTGAAGGACTATCCGAAAAAAAAATTTCAGACAGTGGCTGAGCACTCCCTTGCCTTGACACAGAGGGGTTGCTTTTGACATACTTCGCACTTTGGTCAAACCAGGAGCCCTTGGTGCCTTTGTTGGTGCTACATATCCACCTTCCTCTATGCTGCTGTGATGGCTATGCATGCCTATGGTCCATGTCAGAACAGTGGAGTCATCATCGACCACCTCGTCATCCATGTCATCCTCCTTCCCTGTTGATATTGTGATCTGTAAAACAATAAAAATCAAATTGGGAGTCTAGCAGTGCTCCTGTTGGTATAGAAAAATTCTTCTTGACCAATAACTATTAAATATGTGATTTTATTTTCTACGTGTTTCAGGGTAACCAAAAAACCCCTTCTTCAGAAAAAATCACACAGATCACATCTTAATTTATGGACATATCTGATTTCATTGTGTTTGTGAATTTGATGGGTTGTTACCAACATTCTAGTGAGAAATTCATGTGTACTTGTACAAGAAGCCACCAGCCAATCAAGCAGTCTCTCATACATGTACGATGGCTGAGAGCTCAGAGAGGCACCAGAATAAATACAGCAGTGGTAGATAGTGGTGGGGGGCCGACAGCGGCGGCTGGCGGACAGCAGTGAATGGGTGGAAAGCATCGGTGGACGGACAGTGGCAGGCATATGGCCGGCCAACCATCCTGCCTGCCAGTAAATAAATACCTAGAATCATAGCTGCATGCCCTGTTAGCTGGGCATACTTAAGAAAAATAAAGTCTTATTTTTGGGGGGAAGGGGTACCTTATATTTAGCATATCTGCAAATCATAGTACTACATCTTATCTTCAGGGTATGTCTTATTTTCGGGGAAACACGGTATGATCAGTGCAGGTTTATATTGCACTACATTCACACATCTGTGTATGTAACTGCAAAGCATTTTCTCAGGGAAAGTACAACTTTGCTATCTGTATCAGTGTGTGTACAAAAGCACAAAAGAACATAGGATAGCAAGCAGCAGCTGCAAAAGCAAACCAGATTTTAGGGTGTATAAAAAGAGAGAAAAAAATCCCATGAGCCAAATGTATCTCTACGCATCTAAAAATCACTTGTAAGGCCACATGTAGAATATGGGCTCCACATTTTAAAAAGGATTTTCAGAGTCAGTGCAAAGGTGGCAACTAGATTGTTACAAGAGATGTAAGGCCTCCCATATGACGAGGGGTTGGAAAAGTTGGGTTTATTTAGCTTAGACAAAAGACTTATCAGAAGAGGTCTCATTTACATGTAAAAATACATATGTGGTCAATGCAAAGGACTTGACTTATTTCTTTCGAAGACACTGCTAAGGACCACTCCAGATGGAAGAAAGGTGATTTCGACAGCTGAAAGTCTTCTTTACAGTTAGAGCAGTCAGACCATGGAATGGTCTCCCACAAGATATGCTGGGTTGTACACTGGAGCTAGTCTATAAGGGTGTGAGCTGTACCTTGTTGCTGCTAGAAGGCTACAGGGGGATTACCATGCTATGTCCCCTTAAAAATTATATGATTATATTATAATGGGAGCCCAGCGCAGACTTATACCATTTTGCCAATGGTCTATTTTTCTCAAAGTAATTAGTCAATTCACTGTACTTGGTTAACCGTCAACAGGATGTTTATTAAAATGTTATTTCATATTGTAAAGATAAAAATATTATTAAAAATTTTTTATATACATAAAAATAAAAATAGAATTAAAATTGTAGAAGTTCTACTGTATGGTGGAGTCCTCTTCTTTGCATAGATTTCTATGTTTCTCTATGGCATGTTCCTTGGTTTATATTCTTATGTTGGATTTTATTTCATGGTGGATTGAAATTCTTCTATCCTTATGAGGAGTTCTACAAGGATCTATTATATAATTGTCTAAGGGTTTTTTGAGTTTGTCTGTCGCCGAAATCGCGTGCCACACAGAGGCGGCTCATTGGTTACCGCCGAAGGCGGCGACCAATGAGCGCAGACTATGCAAATAGGCACGAGAATTCAAAGTTCGAATTTCGCACCTATTTGCAGCCCGGCTGTTGCCGGGATACACAGTGGCCGCAGCGGCGGCTCTCCTCATAGCCACCCCACTCCTTCTGCCCCTGCTCCCCACGGCACCCCCTACCTTCCTGCCCCCCTCCACTCCTCCTGCCCCCCTCCACTCCTCACGGCACCCGCCCCGCGGCCTCCCTCTGCCCCCCCGCTCCCTGCGGCCCCCCTACTCCTCCTGTATACAGTGACAACACATTACCGTAATCACTGCCGGCTGCGCTCTGCACTGAATGTATTGAGCAGTAGTACGGATGCTGGCAGGGAACAACTTACATGATCACGCTACGGCATAGGACGGCACTATAGAGGCGAAGCCCAATACTAGACATCAGATAATGCGGTGTGATAAGACGAGCAGTGATGGAGGTGCATGTATCATATACGGTAACTGGCCCCTTCTCTGCTGCAATCGCCGTAGTGATGACGCAGGAGCCGCTTATTATAGCGGGATTTCCCAATGTCTGAAGGCAGAACGGTGTCGGGGCCAGAGGAGAGGTGTGCGCCCCCCCGTTCCTCATGCCTCCCCGCTCCTCCTGCCCCCCCGTTCCTCATGCCTCCCAGCGGCCCCCCCGCTCCTCCTGCCCCCCGTTCCTCATGCCCCCCCCCACTCCCCGCGGCCCCCCTGCTCCCCCTGCCCCTCCCCGCTCCTCCACCGTGATAAAAATAAAACAAACCCCATAAGGATACTTACCCTTCGCCGGCTTGCTGCTCCACCTCCGTCTACTAGCTTCTAGAGGGCTTGAGGACCTGTCGTTGCCTGGGAAACCGATCAGCTGATCGGTTTCCCAGGCAATGACAGGTCCTGCCATGGGAGCGTAAAGACGGAGGTGGACGGGTGAGTATCCTCACATCCTGCTCCTGCCTCCCGATGGCTCCATCCTGCCCCACCAGCTCCATCCTCCTCCGCTCGCCACCATCCTGCCCCCCCCACCCACCCTGCCACCAACCTGCCCACACCGCCACCATCCTGCCCCCCCGACACCATCCTGCCCCACTGGCTCCATCCTGCCCCGCTCGCTCCATCCTGCCCCGCTCGCTCCATCCTGCCCCACTTGCTCCATCCTGCCCCACACCAGCTCCATCCTGCCCCGCCGGCTCCATCCTGCCCCGCTCACTCCATCCTGCCCCGCTCGCCACCATCCTGCCCCTCCCACCACCATCCTGCCCCCGCCGGCTCCATTCTGCCCCAACCAGCTCCATCCTGCCCCGCCGGCTCCATCCTGCCCTGCTCACTCCATCCTGCCTTGCACGCCACCATCCTGCCCCCCCACCACCATCCTGCCCCCACCGGCTCCATCCTGCCCCCGCCGGCTCCATCCTGCCCCGCCGGCTCTATCCTGTCCCCGCCGGCTCCATCCTGCCCCGCTGACTCCATTCTGCCCTGCTCGCTTCATCTTGCCCCGCTCGCCACCATCCTACTCCCCCACCACGATCCTGCTCCCCCACCACCATCCTGCACCTCTGGCTCCATTCTGTCCCACTCGCTCCATCCTGCTCCACCAGCTCCATTCTGCTCCGCTCGCTCCATCCTGCCCCCGCCAGCTCCATCCTGCCCCGCTTGCTCCATCCTGCCCCCCCCACCAGCTCCATCCTGCCCCGCCGGCTCCATCCTGTCCCGCTCACTCCATCCTGCCCCGCTCGCCACCATCCTGCCCCTCCCACCACCATCCTGCCCCCGCCGGCTTCATTCTGCCCCGACCAGCTCCATCCTGCCCCGCCGGCTCCATCCTGCCCTGCTCACTCCATCCTGCCTTGCACGCCACCAACCTGCCCCCCCACCACCATCCTGCCCCCGCCGGCTCCATCCTGCCCCGCCGACTCCATTCTGCCCTGCTCGCTTCATCTTGCCCCGCTCGCCACCATCCTACTCCCCCACCACGATCCTGCTCCCCCGCCACCATCCTGCACCTCTGGCTTCATTCTGTCCCACTCGTTCCATCCTGCTCCACCGGCTCCATTCTGCCCCGCTCGCTCCATCCTGCCCCCCACCACCATCCTGCCCCCGCTGGCTCCATTCTGCCCCCGCCTGCTCCATCCTGCCCTGCCGGCTCCATCCTGCTCTGCTGGCTCCATCCTGCCCCGCTCGCCATCATCCTACTCCTCCGCCACCATCCTGCTCCCCTGCCACCATCCTGCCCTGCCGACTCTATTCTGCCCCGCTCGCTCCATCCTGCTCCGCCGGCTCCATCCTGCCCCTCCGCCACCATCCTGCCCCCTCGCCACCATCCTGCCCTGCCGGCTCCATCCTGCCCCGCCGCCACCATACTGCCCTGCTTGCTCCATCCTGCCCTGCTCGCTCCGTCCTGCCCCGCTCACTCCATCCTGCCCAGCTCGCTCCATCCTGCCCTGCTCGCCACCATCCTGCTCCCCCAGCCACCATCTTGCCCCCCCTAGTCACCATCCTACTCCTCCGGCTCCATTCTGCTCCTCCGGCTCCATCCTGCTCCTCCGCCTCCATCCTGCTCCTCCGGCTCCATCCTGCCCTGCTCCCTCCATCCTGCCCCGCTCGCTCCATCCTGCCCCCCGCTGTTCTTGCTCCCCCGCCTCCATCCAGACCCTCCTCCTCCATCCTGCCCCCCCTCCTCCATCCTGTCCCCCCTCTGCCTCCATCCTGCCTCCACTCCGCCTCCATCCTGCCCTGCCCCCCGACTCCATCCTGCCCCGCCCCCAGCTCCATCATGCTCACCTGCCTCCATCCTGCCCCGCTCGCTCCATCCTGCCTCCCAACACAATCCTTCCCCCCCATCACCATCCTTCCCCCCTGCTTCATCCTGCCTTCCCAGCAGTTAGCGGTCATGTGACCGATCAGCTGATCGGTTTCCCAGGCAACGACAGGTCCTAAAGGCCTGTAGGACCTAGAAGACGGAGGTGGAGCGAGCCGGTGGACAGGTGAGTATCCTCACTGAGGATTTTTTTACTTTTACTGTGGAGGAGCGGGGTATCGCCATATACCATAGTACTGCTATACATGTACTGTAATGTACCGCCATATACCATAGTGATGCTATACATGTACTGTAATGTACCGCCATATACTATAGTGCTGCTATACATGTACTGTAATGTACCGCCATATACCATAGCGCTGCTATACATGTAATGTAATGTACCGCCATAAACCATAGCACTGCTATACATGTAATGTAATGTACCGCCATATACAATAGTGCTGCTATACATATGCTGTAATGTACCGCCATATACCATAGCGCTGCTATACATGTACTGTAATGTACCGCCATATACTATAGTGCTGCTATACATGTACTGTAATGTACCGCCATATACTATAGTGCTGCTATACATGTACTGTAATGTACCGCCATATACCATAGTGCTGCTATACATGTACTGTAATGTCTGTGGAGGCTGGAGGAGGCGGGGGGAGGCTGCTGTATGAGCGGCCCCGTCACGTGGGGCCGCTCATTATATATGCACTGCTTCCCCCTGTCAATCAGCAGCAGGGGGAAGCAGTGCATATATGCCACCCAAATGCTGGCACTCTCCCCCCTTGTAAGGGTCCCCCCCGCTGCTTATATTACCATCCCGGTCTTCTGCTCAGCGCCGCTCCTCGGTGCTCCGTCCTCGCTGCTCCCGTCCTGCTACATCCGGGATCTCCGGCCGTCACAGGCATATGACGTCATCGCGCGACGGCCGGGGATCCAGGATGTAGCAGGACGGGAGCAGAGAGGACGGAGCACCAAGGAGCAGCGCTGAGCAGAAGACCGGGATGGTAAGAGAAGCAGCGGAGGGGGCCCTTACAAGGGGGGCGAGTGCCAGCATTTGGGGGCTGCTGGGTACCCCCTGGGGGCTGCTGGGTACCCCCAGGGGGCTGCTGGGTACCCCCTGGGGGCTGCTGGGTACCCCCGGGGGCCTGCTGTATATACCCCCGGGGGCCTGCTGTATGTACCCCTGGGGGCCTGCTGTATGTACCCCCGGGGGCCTGCTGTATATACCCCCGGGGGCCTGCTGTATGTACCTCCGGGGGCCTGCTGTATATACTCCCGGGGGCCTGCTGTATGTACCTCCGGGGGCCTGCTGTATATACCCCTGGGGCCTGCTGTATATACCCCTGGGGGCCTGCTGTATATACCCATGGGGGCCTGCTGTATATACCCCTGGGGGCCTGCTGAATACCCCTGGGGGCCTGCTGTATACCCCTGGGGGCCTGCTGTATAGCACTGGGGGCCTGCTGTATACGATACTACTGGGGCCTGTATACCACTGGGAGAGCCTGTATACCACACTGCTGGGGGCTGTATACCTCACTGATGGGGGTTGTATACCTGTGCTGGAGTCCACCCTCGGCTTATACGCGAGTCAATAAGTTTTCCCAGTTTTTGGGGGCAAAAGTAGGGGGGTCGGCTTATACACGGGTCGGCTTATACACGAGTATATACGGTATAACCTATGTGCTCTTCTTACCTCTAGCTGATTTCCTTTTCTGTTGTTTTCTTAAGTTTGTCCTTATTTCTTTGTAACCTATAGCTATTGGAGATATTTGATTAATCACTACATATACAGTAGCTTTATCTCCACTACCTTTTACACGTGCAATAGTTTTGCATATAATAATACTTATAATGTTCTGTTAGAATTTTTCTATCTTATGTCTTCTTCCTGCTGTCAGGGTTTTTTCTCTTCTCTTACGATCTCTCCTGCAGGGTATGTATAGTGTACATTCATTTTTCCACCTTAGATTTCCATTTTATACTTTATTATTAATTTCATACCTTTCATAGCTCTTAGGCTACCTTTACACCTCGCAACATTGCATGCATTGCAAACTTACTTGTTGCAGTGAAATCATGGACAAATTGTTTCATTTTGTGGCTGTATACAAATGTAACAATTTGTCCATGATTTCACTGCAACCAGTAAGTTTGCAATGCATGCAATGTTGAGACGTGTAAAGGTACCCTAAGAGCCAAAATATCTTCTTCTTCTCTTAATGGGGGATTTATTTTCTCTTTTCTAATCCTATGAAAAACATATATTTGCTTAGATCTTTCTAGTGTTGCAAATGTGGCCCTTAATTTAATATCAGGTGCAGTATTTTAACTTTGTTTTTTCTGAAACCTATCCACTTATACCAAGAACAGCTGATTAGTGATTTCCTTTCTATGTGCCATATAGTATTTTTACTTATTTCATGCTCTGGCCCACTGCTGTCTTTCTATGAAATCATATGAAAATGTATATTTGCTTAGATCTTTCTAATGTTGCAAATGTGGCTCCTAATTTAATATCAGGTGCAGTCTTTTAACTTTTTTTAAACCTATCCACTTATACCAAGTTCATCTGTTTAGTGATTTCCTTTCTATGTGCTATGTGATCACTGTGTGTCCTTGTTTTTGTTATACCTTAGTATTAGTGATTTATTTTGTGCTCTTTTTTTTATAAATTGCTGTAAGTAGTCCTCTTTATTCTCTCTATGTTTAAATTATATTAAGTGCTTCTTTTTATGTGCTATTGTTAGTGCTTATTTTGTGATCCTCCTTGTTTATATTAATTCATTGTTCCATACCCTGTGCTTATTTGCTGTTGTTGAATTAATCTTTTTACTTTATGTGTATAGAGTATTTCTCATGTGTTCTGTGTAATATGCGCTCTCATATTATGCCGTCTTTTACTGTCAATATTTCTATATATTCTTCTCTCTATATATATTTAATGTGTGTTACTATCAACACCCTTTATACTGGATCCTCCTATAACAATAAGACTCTCATTTTTGCTTTACTCTCATTTATAGTGGGTGATGTTTACTTGGATTACCTTCCTCCTTTATGGGTTTGGCCCGCTGCTGCCCTCTTTCTCTGTAGCTTCAGCGTCCTCACGTGCAGTCTGTGTTTGATCTGCTTCTCAGGCATCCTCTCCTGATCAAACACAGACTGCACGTGAGGACACTGAAGCTACTGAGAAAGAGGGCAATGATGCAGCAGGTTGGCTGATCGTGGATCATCTGATTTGAGAACATGTTCTCAAATCTGCGATCAACGATCCAATGATTTATCGTAATCAAATCTCGGTGTAACATGCAACGAAGTTCTAACGATGTCGTTTGAACTACTCCAAACCCGTGACGTTTGAGTGATATCGTTAAGGATATTGTACCATGTAACGGGGCCTTAACTATGATTTTAGTGTATTTATGTTTTTTCCACCCAGACGGTGATCCTTAGTACCATTCTAATATAGTTGCTATTGCACCACTAATGTTTAGACTCCAAACCAAAGAGGTTTAAGAAATTATGTTGGACACCTTTATGCGCTCTATACTGTAGTTGTCCGGCTTCATTCACATCTGCGTTTACTAATTTCTCTTTTACTTCTATATATACCTAAACAATAGAAAAGGGTAACATAAAATAAAACCATAACACTTTAATTAATTCAGCACTTTATGTAGAAATTATTACAATAATGACATGTTGAAAAAAGTCAAGGGAATTCCTTTGACAAAACGTGTAGTGAAATGTACTGTAGGTTAGGTACAACCGGAATCTAGGCCCAGTATGTTTATGCATTACGTTACATGTTTTGTGATTTTTCTTTATGAGATTTGGGACTTGTCCAACTTGTTATCTCATTTGATTGTATATTTACTCCACCGCTACATATTTCTTATTAGTATCAGGCACGTTATAGCTGAAGGCAATATATATATAGGATTGTTCAAAGCATTTCATTAAATAAGAGTGATGAGAGATGTTACGTCTTTATTGGCACAACAATGTCCATTTAGTTAATGGCTGCTGAAAAAAAATGAAATAATCCAGTAAAAAATACCAGTTTTTAATTAAAAAGTTAAAATTTCATTTTATTCCAAAATAATTTCAAAAATTACACATGTATGAAATGGTATTTTACTTTACAGCTTTAATTATACAATATATTTGCTCATATTTTCTGGCCAGCTAATCTCCATGAGTTTCCAATGTTTAAGACTTGACATCCATACTTTATTTTTCAATAATTAACAAAAAATAAAAAGGTTAAAATATATTTCTTTGAGTATATGATATTTTTCTTAACAATTTCAAGCAACTTGTGGGCAATTTATTTTTCCCCTCAACTTGTATGTTGTGTATTAGCAACTTGTGTCCAACATTATGTTTTCATTCTATTTCCAATATATTTTATACTGCAACAGTTGCATAACAGGCTCATGAAAGTTTCCTGCACATGCTTCTCAATCTATGATCTATAAGTGTTACATTGTCTCTTATATCCAGAGCTAAACTGCAGTTTATTGCATGTAATTCTCTATGATAGCAGTGGGAGAAGGGAATGTATTGGTTTGATGCAATCAACACACGGAAGTTTAAATCTATTGGATTTTTGACAGTGATATTGCCGATGCATGGCATTACATGTACACGAAAATGCAGTGGGCTACACAAGAAATACAATGAGCAGTACTGGAGCGTGGTTTCATGCCTTCTTGTATTCAATGTTTGGGAAATTAATTCACTCCTGCACTTTGAAAATCAAGAAAAAGAGTTGCATAGATGAAGCATTAAAGGGGATATCTGTAATTTTATAAAAAAAAAAATTGCCTAAACACTAACAGGCAGGTAGTTTGTACCTACTTGTTTGTTGTGCCTGATGACGTTATTTGCCGACACAGAGTGGCTACAGATCCCTCCAGCTGATGATTCAGCTGCTTCTGCTGACGTCCCCTCAAAAGAGCGGTGGCTTTTTTTCTGCTCTGTTGCCTGGGTGAGACTACTGATATCATGCCGATTGATTGACCCCCTGCTTCCCCAGTTAGGCAGCGGGGAGCCAGGTGGCAATCAGCATGACTTTGATAGTCTCACCCTGTCAACAGAGCAAAGTATAAAAAAGTCTCCAATCTGTTGACGACATATCAGCCGAAGACACTAAATCACAGGCAGGAGCAGTCTGTGATGGCTCTGTGCCGGTGAACAACAGAATCGGACAGAAAAGGCAGGTGTATAGAAATTACCTGCCTGTTAGTTCTTCGCCACTTTTTTTGTTTTTACAAAGCCCTGGATCTCCCCTTAAGGTGCAAATGCAAACAACATATAAATATATATATGGGTCCAGCTCACCATATGTCACCTCCCCACACCGTTAGGAGCACGGATTCGAGAGCTGCTAAGGCCTGGACACCTGAAATCCAAAGAAAAAGTAATCTAGCTTCTCATTCACAGTGATTTATTGCACGTTTCATAGAATCATCATTATTATTAAGGGTGCCTGCGTGCACCTGAAACGCATAGCTGTGTCTAACGCCTATCATGGGTAAACCTGCCATGTAATTGCATTCTACGAAATGTGCAATAAATCACCGTAGATGAGAAGCTGGATTACTTTTTCTTTGGAAACAACATAAAAGTCAATACTGTGCATCTTTTTCTAAGTTAAGTAGTTATCGATATTGATGACTACAATACCACAGAATAATCTGTAAAATTAATGGTTGCATAAATGTTTTGCAGGACAACAGATTTAATCACAGCTGCCTTGTGAAAGATACAGTGTATAGGAACAGAAATTGTGGCATGTACATTCAACATTCATAAGATTTATTGTAACTGTTGCATGATAAATAACTCAATATAAAAAACATGTACGGTATGGTGTTGGAGAAAGTCAAATGTAAGTTAATATCAAGCTACAAAAAGTGTAAGAGCTGATAATCTGCTTAATATTTTAAGATGTGAAGCGAATATAACAAATATCACGTGAAAACTTTATACCAAATAAAGGGACGGCGTTCCCTTCTGTTTTTGTAAAAGATTTTATTTTTGAAAAATCTTAAAATATTTCATTTGAAAAAAAATATAATACTAAAAAGAATCATTTCAGAACATTTTCCAACTTTAATGTTACCCATAATCTTTACAACTCTTTTGAGAAAAAAATTATGTCATTTAAATGGGAAAAATACAAATGACAAAACTTCAATGATATAATTATAACTGGGGATGTGGTTGTGTTCAGAATTCGCCAATCATATTTTAACTCGTGGTAAATAGTAGCCACTACACAGTTGCCATATTTGAAAGTGATTTTGATTAACTGCATATTAAGCGTGCAGCTGTTTCACTAAGATTTTCCTTTTTATGCGCACGTTATAGCAAAACTCATAAGCAGCTTCCAACACAGCAAAATGATCTCATTTTTGAAAATTATCAATTTGGAGAAGGATACAAAAAAAATAGCAAGGCATTAGATATGCAATGGAACACTGTGATGATAATCATCAAACAGTGGCTAAAATTTTGCACAGCAGTGAGAATTACTTAGAACTGGACATTTCTCCAAAATTGAAGAAACGTCAAGAAGAAAATTGGTGTGAAAGGCTGACAATAGGCTTACAGCAAAATTGAAGGAGCTGCAGGAATTTCTGTCAAGTACTGCTTGCATGTGACAAGTCTCCCATATTTTTTCATATGTCTGGTCTGTAGGGTAATTGTGGCAGGATGAAAGTCTTTTCCTACACAGAAAAACAAGCAAGCCTAGCTATATTTTGTCAAAATCAACATTAAGGCTGGCTTCACACCACGGCAGTGTCTGATCCAGGGCTGTCAGGGATGAACCTGACAGCCCCGGACCAGATCAGCACACAAAACTGGAGGGCAAATGTGCCCTCCGTCCTTTGTGCAGCTGGATGCAGCTGCCACTGCTGATGATTCAGGACCGTGGCTGGCGGGGAGCTAGCCGCAGTCCTGAAATAACAGCAGTGTGCAGTCGCAGGTGTCCGGTTCTCGTATCCTCCCGGACTGGGCAATCCGGCCCCATAGGCTCCCATGTTAGGGAGCGCCGGATTGCATAGGGGATCCTGGAGAATCTGGGAGGATCCGATTTGGGGAGATTTTTCTCCCCGGACACAAAAATGGTGCTTGCTCCGATTTTGTGGCCGGGAGAAAAATCCGATTCCTCCCGGATTCTTCCGGACACATGGAAACCGGATTGGCAGAGAGCTGCCATCCGGCTCCATCCGGCCCATAGGATACTATGGGGCCCAAATCTGGTCCGGGGCTGTCCGGTTTACACTGGACAGCCCCGGATCGGACGCTGCCGTGGTGTGAAGCCAGCTTAAGTCTGCAAAAAGCATGCAGCAAAATATATTATAGTCTGATGAAACAAGGGTTGAACTTTTTGGCCATAATTCCAAAAGGTATGTTTCTCACAAAGCCAACAATATACATCACCAAAAGAACACCTTACTCACAGTGAAGCATGGTAGAGGCAGGATTATTCTTAGGGGCTGTTCTTTTATCATCTGAAACTGAGGCTTTAGTTAAGGTAGAGGAGACTGTGAATAGTTCCAAATATCATTAAAATTTGGAACAAAACTTTCAGGCATCTGCTAAAAAGCTGAAGATAGATTTCACCTTTCACTATGACAATGACCCTAAGCATACATCCAAATGAACAAAAGCATGGCTTGACAAGAAAAAGGAAAACATTTTGAAATAGTCAATCCAGAGTCAAGCTAGAGCTCAGACCTGAAACCAAAGTAAAATCTGTGGGTGACATGAAGAGGGAGCCGTGTATAGGAGATGCTCTCACAACTGGAAAGATTTGGAGCAATAATGCAAGGAAAAGTGTGCAAAGATTTCCAATTCTAAAGGTGCCATGCTGATTATAGGTGACATTCAAAGTATAAATGTTCTGAAATGATTCTTATTGTTCTAAGTATTTTTATGTCATAAAAATCTGTTATTTTATCATGAGTGTGTAGACTTTGTATATCCACTGTATGTAATTGAAACTACAGTAAATACATTGATAATTGATTTCTATGGAACTCTGTGTAGTGTTGTATTTTAATTTCTTATTCATGTTTAGTACTTGAATACCACAGCATGATGTGATACATAACATACAACACTAAACCAAGAGCCATAAGTTATTGAAGTCACAAAAGCAGAATGAGATTGTTAAGCAATTTTACTGCAGCCAAAACACGCGTATAGCAAAAATAAAAAACAGTTTATGCATCATGACAAGCAAGATAAAATCAGAGATTAAACATGATGAATAACAAAAGTAAATGCCAAAATGAGTTGTGTCATTTTTGAGAACTGGATCATGGAATAAAATGATGTATATTTGAGTTTCCATTTTATTTTAATCTCCATTAAGTTGCTGTTATAAATAAATGTAAGGACACATCTTGATTTAATAAATTGCATGAGTCAATGTTTTTTTATGTGCAAAGTGTGCCTTCAATGCAAAATAAAAGCTTCACAGTGCTCTAAGATTATTACATGCAATACTTTTGGAAAATCAGTCTCATCAGAAGTTGGTTATTTCTTCTCCAGACCTTTGCTCACTCCTAATTCTCCATCAGGAATATGGTATTCTTGTCTCTTGTCTGTAGTGTCTTAGATACTGCGGAATATTACTTTCATCAGTCACTTTCTTTACAAGATTGCTAATTCAGCTTTCCTTTGCCATACAATCCTCCCCTTCTACCTGTTTGTACACATTACCAATATTGCTATAATAACACCCATTTGGTTCCCTCTACGTACACAAAAATATCCTACCTAAATGTTCCTGTTTAGGTAGGATATTAAAGTGAACCTGTCACCAGTTTTTAGGTTGAACACCCTGCTCATTACCTTTTACATCATGTGAATGGGGTTCCTGTAACCCCTATATATCCTCAAAATGTGCCACTCCACACCTGAGAAACAGAGTTTAATTTCAGTCCTGTACTGTATGTAAATTGTGGGGTACGCTCTGATGGGTGTCTCAATATTGTAATAATCACCTGCTCCCTTCAAACACCATTTCTACGTCATCCGCACAGTGCCTAAAGTCTGATGAATGTGCAGTAGAAACATTGGCTGTTAAATAGGGCAAAGTGAGGTGCGCCTGCGCAGGTCTCCAATTCCACTGTGCACATGTGAGACTTCAAGAGCTGTATGGATGGCATAGCAACATCATCCACTTGCATGTAATTAGAAGAGAGGGCATTTGAAGGAGCTGCGTGGTACTGATCACAATTTAGAGACACCCGATGAATCGGACTGCACAATTTAGATACAGTTTTGGAACAAGAATAAAACTCTTCTTAAAGGGATCCTGTCACCCCCAAAACACCTCAAAACCTATTAAAAGCTGTCCCTACAGCATAGTAACACTTACCCTACACTCCTTTTACCTCCTAAAAGCACCAAGTGAAATAGGAGAAAAATGTTATTATAGTACCTCATTATGGATGATAATGAGTGACTATGCTATTCATAGTCACTCATCCAGGCTCTCCACTGCATGATATCACGCCTCCATAGGCGTGATCTTGGAATCTGATTAAAATGCGCGCCTCCCGCCGCTCTCCTGTGTCTCGGCCGGCCTGTATTGGGGCTTGGTGACGCGATACGCGTCATTTCCGGCGCCGGGTGACGTATTTACACCCGCGCCGCTGTTGGCTTCAAAACCCGCACTGCGCATGCGCATGCGCAGTGCGCGTTTTGAAGCTAACAGAGCGGCGCGGGTGTATACGTCACCCGGCGCCGGAAATTACGCGTATCGCGTCACCAAGCCCCAATACAGGCCGGCCGAGACACAGGAGAGCGGCGGGGAGGCGCGCATTTTAATCAGATTCAAAGATCACGCCTATGGAGGCGTGATATCATGCAGTGGGAGAGCCTGGATGAGTGACTATGAATAGCATAGTCACTCATTATCATCCATAATGAGGTACTATAATAACATTTTTCTCCTATTTCACTTGGTGCTTTTAGGAGGTAAAAGGAGTGTAGGGTAAGTGTTACTATGCTGTAGGGACAGCTTTTAATAGGTTTTGAGGTGTTTTGGGGGTGACAGGATCCCTTTAAGAGTTTTGGAGGGGCATGTCTAAGGATTAGTGATGAGCAAGTAGTAAGATATTCGTGTTCGGATAGCTTTAATCAAATACTTTGAACTGCTTCAGTATTCGGATCCGAGTGAGTTCCCCATTGACTTGCATTGGGTTTGTTACTTGTATGCGGTTACAGTTAGGCTGGTTTCACACTGCAGTTTTTTCCCTGATCAGGTTCCATCCGTTTTGTGTGTCAAAACCAGGAGTGTCTCCAAAACTCAGAACAGGTGGCAATCTTTCTATTATAGTTTTTCTCTGCAAGTTCCTCTCCTGGTTTTGGGACACAAACCTGATCGAACCTGATCAGGCAAAAAACTGCAGTGTAAAACCAGCCTTATCTGAACCCGAGTATCTTACTACTCCCTCATCACTACTAAGGATATAAAGGGGTTACAGGAACCCCATTCACATGATGTTAAGGGTGATATGCAGGGTTTAGAACCCAAGAAACTAATTCACAGGTTTCCTTTAAAGTTGTAATTATCTATACCTATCTATCTATCTATCTATCTATCTATCTATCTATCACCTGTCTATCTTACTTCTGTCTATCTCACTTGTTGACATTATCTCTCTGCTCCTTTAACTGACAACACATGTAATCTGCAGATGTACTATGGAACTAATCTTAGATCCTAGAATTTTGAGTTTTACATTTGAAAACTGAGGTGCATATCCTAAAAAGTTTTTTAAGAACCATGGCATAATAATGTATTTAACCCCTTACCGACCCATGACATAGGATGATGTCATGGGCCGGTTACCCGGCTTCAATGTGAGCTCCGGCACGGAGCTCACATCATTTCCCCGACCTCTCAGCCGATCTCATCATCTGAGATGTCGGGCTTCCAGCCCTAATCAGTGCTGTTAACCCCTTGGATTCCACTGTCAATCACTGGCAGCGGGATCCAAAGGTGCTGTTGCGGGGAACACGCTGTTTCCTGCCTGCAGCGGAGATACCACTATAAGATCATGGGATCTCCAGTACTTACGTGACAGCCTGGGGTCCTGGCTTGACCCCGGAAGCTGTCACAGAAACTTCCTGTGAGTGGTTGGCAAGCGCTGCCGACCACTCACTATTCGCAATTCTGACAGATACCGATGTGCTGCAGCTAATCAGGATCCATCAGAAGCGATCAGCCACTGCAGTGCTGTGGTGCCCTATGGGGCTGTGTAAAAACATGAATTAATTAGTAAATAAAGTTTTTAAAAATATGAGAAAAAAAACCCCTAAAAGTTCAAATCACCCCTCTTTTCCCTCATTCAAAATAACACTATAAAAAAACCCACACACATATTTGGTATTGCCACGTTCGGAAATGCCTGATCTATCAATATATAAAAACAATTAATGAGAGCCGTAAACTGCATAACGGAAAAAAGGTCCAAACACCAAAATTAAGTTTTTGTGGTCACCGCAACATTGCTATAAAATGCAATAATGGGCGATCAAAACATTGCATCCACCGAAAATTGGTATCATTAGAAACGTTAGCTCAAGCTGCAAAATATATGCTGTCACACAGCCCCAGATTCCAAAAAATGAGAACGCTACGGGTCGCAGAACATGGCGCAAAAAGTGTGATTCTTTTTTTTTTTTTTTTATTTCTGAATTTTCTTTCACCACTTAGATACCAGTAATAGTATACATGTTTAGTATCTACGAACTCGTACCAACCTGAGGCATCACACCGTCACTTCAGATTTACCATACAGTAATCATGGAAAATAAAAAAATCCAAAAAACAATCATGTAATCACACTTTTTTTGCAATTTCACTGCATTTGGAATTTGTTTCCCATTTTCCTGTACACTATATGGTAACATAAATGATTGCATCTGAAAGTACAACTCGTCCAGCAAAAAACAAGCCGTCATATGTCTATATTGATGGAAAGATAAAAAAGTTATGGCTCTTGGAAGCAGGGGAGCAAAAAGCGAAAAGCAAAACAAAAAAATCCCAGTGGTGAAGGGGTTAATACATATCCCTGAAGGTAAGAAATAGAGGTGACGGTCTCTGAAGAACAAAGCTGGATAGCTGTATTTTTACTTTTTAAAATATTGGGCTTCCTTTTGTTAAATATACATATTTTTTGCTTTAGCACTAACGAATGGAATCTCCGATAGTCACACTCTATTTTTATTTGAAAAATATTAGATTTATTGGATTTAACTAATAACTTCTTTCAACACTCACACAATAGTTTCATCTAAGCCTGCACTCTTAAAACCATCATATACTTAATATCAAAATATTTGTACTGAATCTGTTTAGTGAAAAATATTATTTTTTTTTTCATTTATACATTTATGCATGTAGAAATATACTATATAAGTTTACATCATCATTTTACAATATAGTACACACTATTTATATTAAAGCTTTTAGCCTGAAATTGCAATGACCTGACAATGCAATATATTTTCCCCTACATTAAAATATAATATCTCTCCTAAGGTAATAAAGTAAGCTAAAAAAAATGACGGTTATATCATAAACTGATGTTATCAACTAAATGTAATGAAAAGAAAAGCAAAAGAAATGCTTGATCTCTCATGAGAAGTGATGGATATCCTCCAGATGCTGGTATTCATGTGAAAAAAATAGTTATCCTTGGCAAATTTAGTATTATAAATATTTCAAAAAGTAAATTTAAAGACATATAACATAAAAGGAGACATAGGTAAAAAATTCTGAACATATACTGGGTCAACAAGGACGATTGGTTCGAAGGCTAATTTGGCAGTATCACACCTCAATGAGCAGTCCTGGGAAAGGTTTGTGTTTCCTACGTGTCGGTAAGAAAACCAATATTTGGGGGTTAGGAACGTGAAGAATCCATGAAAAGAAAACATTCCCATTTATTTTGCAAGCCCCACAAATATGTACTATGATATTGTCTTTAGATGCTCTGTCCATCTGTGCAAATGATGGTACATATCATTACCCTGAATGGAACTGACAGTGCAGATTTATGACGTGCATTGTATTCAATCCACAACTGTTGTTAATTCAGAGAAAGAGATCTATCTCTGTCCCATTGTCAACTGTGTCTTCATCTATGGCTTTAAAAAATACAGGAGAGAATTTCTTCCACTGTAGTTAAAAGCATCCAGACCTTTATGGAACCTATCAATAATACTGTTTGATGTTGTCCAGAAACATTGGGGTTGAATGACACCGGATGGTCTAGATTTTTAGTTGTCCTTCCATTTCCTGTACTCCGGAGAAGGTGCAGCAGCAGTTCACTTAGTTTTACATTTCTTCCCTTGGTGAACATTGGTACAGGTTGTAAATTATTTAGTTAGGGCAATGGGTAAAAAAAGCAAACAGTTTTTTTGAGGAAATATCCGTTCATTGTGCTGTGCTATGGAAGAGTCTCTTGTCTTGTAGATCCGTTACTTCACCCTGTAGGCATCACAATGAAAAATGTAAATCTAAGAGACCTGTGGAGGAGCTGCTGTTTTTAGTTGTTCTTCTTGCCTCTAGAACCTGAATAAAGAAAAAACAATGGATAAATTGTGCAGATGACATACATACATGCGTTTTATCAACATTATTTAGTAAAGATGTAATATCCATCCCATCATCGATGAGTCAAATGAAAAGTGAATACAAAATACTGACGGCTTCAAAGACTTATATAAAAGCCAAAATTTGCTTTATGTATAGAGAATGATCTTTAAGTCAGCCTTATCCAGTGTAAAATTTGACCATGTATAATAGCTTGCTTGCCGCATGTAGCCGATTGGTGATCATTTACTGCCCCAATAATATGATGAAAATTCCTCCTTAGTAAATGAATAAAAAAGCCAAGAAGCCAGCGCTGCCTGTGGTTAGCACGCAATAAAAAAGTGCATATGCACTTATTGATTTCTAACTGTACTTTAAACTGAGATATTTAGCAAACAATTGATCAATTCTTTGAGCTACCACCACGCATGCATTCTCAGATGGGGCAGTCCTACTCGACGTTTTTTATATACACTGTGCCATTACTGCCTCCTGAATGCATTAAAAGCAGAACCATATATAATGCACACTACCTGAAGCATTTCTGAACTACTCCCATGGGCCAGAAGGGCAGCGCAGACAAAGGCAGACCAAGTCCGGACATGTCATCCGGACATTATCAGATCTGACCCCCACACTGCCAGACCAGCAACCATGGATGAGGGTATAACAGGCCCAAACACATGTGCAACAATTAAGCAGAGCCTATGGGCAAGGTGTGGACCCTGTATGTGTGATGTGTGTAAGGGCATAAAACAATCACAATAAAGACAGATAAATGGCAAGTGGGAGATGTACCAGGTACATGTAACTTTGGATATTCTACTATATTTTTATGTTTGAGGCAGCAATGCCACAACTAAAATAAAAAAGTATAGTGTAGGACCACTCTACTTGAGAAGCCTTGACTGGCAGAGTGGCTTAGAAGAATTGATCAATTTTTTTGCCTAATTCTCAAATTTTATATTATACAGTTTGGAGGAATATGTGCAATTGCACAATTTTTTTATTGCAAGTTTTTTTCCTGGTGGTGCTTACTCTTTTTGCTTATTTTTAGTAAATGAATGGTATATAGTTGTTTGTTTACTAGTTTTTATTCATTTCCAGGTTACCAAATAAAATAATCTGTATAAGACAGACTGCTACATACTGCATATTTATTTATAGAGGCAGAAATAAGACTATTATAGTGGTGACACCACATTTGTCTTAAACACACTATCAGCTAACGTGACAACTGTGCACTGAAAATAATTGGATTTAAGATATCCCTTCCCTTGTCTGTGCCGCATCTAAAAATGATAGGGGTCTAAAGCTTTTTAAACATCCACCCACAGTTATCAAATTTCTATGGAGAAATACTTGTCAAATTCTAAAACATTCTTTAGGATTAACTGCGGGTCAGATTTTAGTTTAGTCTAACAGAAGTTATTCTTGTTATAAATTTTCAGTGACACTAAAACTGCCTAATTAAATACATATGTTTGTATCTATTTGTCACCATAAGAAGTTTTTCTGGGATACACCATAAATACCTGATCGGTGCCCAATTTTGGGAACTTTGCCCATAAGGAGAATAAAGGTTAGGTAATTATCCAGCATCAGAATAAATTCCTCAAGAAGCCAGCCATTTGAACAGGCTCTATATTGGTTTAGGCTGGTTTCACATTTGCGTTTGTCAATGCAGCGTTCCGAACGCAGCCAAACGCAAGTGACCTGTGTTCCTATGTTTAACATGGGAGTGCATGGTGCCTGCGCTTGGCTGTGTTTGGTTGCGGTTGTGTTCGGATGTGCATAATTTGTGCACCCTCCTCCGCCCTCCGAACGCAGCCTGTTGCATTTTTTGTGCGTTCGCGGGCGCTTGTTTTATCAGCAAGCAACCGCAAGCACAAAATCATTGCATGCATCTGCATAGATCCGCAGTGTCCTCCACATGACAGCGCAGGAGAACACTGCAGATCAGATTGAAATCTCTCTCGGAAGGAGATCTCCACCGGTGATCTCCGCCTCCCGACCGCCGTTGAGACAGCTGATTGGCTGACCGGGCACCATACTGATGTGAACGCATGTGGAGATTCTGCTCTGCGTTCACACCAGTATGGCAGCGTTTGCACTGTGTTTGCGTCTGCATGCCCTCTGCATGCAGACACAAACGCAAATGTGAAACCTGCCTTAGAATATAAATATGTAAAATTTAACTAGTAAAACAGAGGTGCATAAAAAATTGTTTGATGCATGCACACTTTGTACTGTTGATAGTCACAGGTAAAAGTATGGATTTTGGAAAAAAAATTGCTGTAAAAAAAATAATAGGATTGCGCAACAACTGCTTTAATAAACTCAGTACAGTTGTGCCTTATTGTGTTTGCTTGCTGCTGCTTTCTAGTACATTAAAGATTAAGAAAAAAATATGTAACTGTAACTCAAAAGCAACTAAATAAATTCCAACTACATGACAACACAAATAAATCACACCGAGTCTGACTCTGCTGCTTGCACCTCTTCTAGATCTCTATCTCCCTATCATCTAAATGTCTGTGTTATTTGCAGATTACTACACTTACTGTATATACTCGTGTATAAGCTGACCAGTGTATAAGCCGACCCCCCTACTTTTGCCCCCAAAAATTGAGAAAACTTATTGACTCGCGTATAAGCCGAGGGTGGACCCCAGCACAGGTATACAACCCCCAGCAGTGAGGTATACAGCCCCCAGCAGTGTGGTATACAGGCCCTCCCAGTGGTATACAGGCCCCAGTAGTATGGTATACAGCCACCAGGACAGGTATACAGCCCCCAGCAGTAAGGTATACAGGTCC
This sequence comes from Allobates femoralis, assembly GCA_033576535.1. Lineage (NCBI taxonomy): Eukaryota > Metazoa > Chordata > Amphibia > Anura > Aromobatidae > Allobates > Allobates femoralis. Next base: position 717,485,696 of record JARQOC010000003.1, read on the forward strand.
CCCCAGTGGTATACAGCCCCCAGCAGTATTGTATACAGCCCCCAGCAGTGAGGTATACAGGCCCCCCCAGTGGTATACAGGCCCCAGCAATGTGGTATACAGCAGGCCCCCAGTGGTATACAGCAGCCCCCAGTAGTATACAGCAGGCCCCCAGTAGTATACAGCAGGCCCCCAGTAGTATACAGCAGGCTCCCAGTAGTATACAGCAGGCCCCCAGTAGTATACAGCAGCCCCCAGTAGTATACAGCAGGCCCCCAGTAGTATACAGCAGGCGAGTGCCGGCAGGACGGGGCTGTATCAGATAGTGCACTGCTCCCCCAGCCGCGGGATGCAGTGCACTATGTGATGCAGTCCTCCTCCTGCTGGCACTCGCTCCCCACACTGTGCAGAGCCCCCCACACTGTGCAGAGTTCCCCCGCTGCATTAACTTACCATCCATCGTCTTCATCACTCGCGTCCATCCTCGCGCGCTCTGTTCCCGGTCTCATGTGACCCGGCGGTCACAGTGGGATGACGTCATCGCGCCGGGTCACGTGAGACCCGAACACAGTGAGCGAGCAAGGACTGGAGGACCCGCGGTGATGAAGACGCTGGAGGGTAAGATAATGCAGCGGGGGGCTCTGCACAGTATGGGGGGCGAGTGCAGCAGGAGGGGGGCTGCCTGTATACTACCACTGGGGGCTGTATGACCGGCTCCCCCTGCCGCTGTGATGGGCGGGGGGAGTGTGCATATCTAATGAGCGGCACCACGTGACGGGCCGCTCAGGCAGCAGCCTCCCCCTGCCTCCTCCAGCCTCCCCAGCACCCGGACACAGCCCCCACACACCACATACCGTATTGACCCGTGTATAAGCCGAGGGGGGGACTTTTCAGCCCAATTTTTGGGCTGAAAAACTCGGCTTATACACGAGTATATACAATACCTACTTAGAGCTGCAGTTGTAAAACAAATATATTACTTTCTGGAATATTTGTCCAATGCTTTAGGATGTTCTCTTTATAACTTTAAGGGCCCCTTTACACGCGGCTACATTTCTTGGGTGGCTACAGGTAACTTACTGGTTGCAGTGAAATCATGGAGAGATTATTCCATTTGTACACAGCAACAAGATAGAACCTTATCTCCATGATTTCACTGCAACCAGTAAGTTACCTGTAGCCACCCTAGAAATGTAGCGGCGTGTAAAGGGGCCCTAACTCATAGCAAAAGCACAATTGCAGCAGTTTTTTTTATTGCAGCACTGTAGTAGTGCTTTAAATGTAAATCTCCTGCCACTAGTGTTATACTCACCTTATGCCGACTTTATCTTTTTTCAGTGGCGCTCCGATCAGTCTGTGACAAAAAGTGACCTGCCAGCATCTCCTGTGTTTCACAGGACACTGGAGGTCACTTTTCAATACATTTCTATGAGAGCCTGATTCTGGTTCTCTTAGGGCCACTTTACACACACCAACTTCTGTGACTAACTTCTGAACAGATCTCTGGTTGCAGTGAAATCATGGACACATTGTTCTATTTTGTGGCCGTGTACAAATGGAGCAATGTATCCATGATTTCACTGCAACCAGAGATCTGTTCAGAAGTTGGTCACAGAAGTTGGTGTGTGTAAAGCGGCCCTTAGGCTATGGTCAGACTAGCATGAATTTACTAAATGCTTGCGCTGTTTTCATGTGCAAATCTGCAAAAATGCATTCATTAACGCACCCATAGACTCCAATGCAAAAAACGCTCTGCAAAAGTGTAATGAGTTTCATGCTTTGGGTTTTTGCAAGTGCACCAAAAAACATGGTCTGCTGCGTTTTTTGGTGGTTTTGCATAAAGGCATGCATTTTTTTAATTTGGGAGTCTATGTGCAATGCATCCGATAACGCATGGTACATGTATGTACCATACATTAACGGATGCATTAAAGCATAGTACATACATGTACTATGAATTAATGCATCAGTTAATTGAGCCAACAAGTATGCACACATGCCATGAAAATGGCAAGTGAAGAAAAGGATCCTTTAATGCATCCTGCAAACGAATGCAAGCTCCCAAGTGTGACCCTAGCCTTAGAGAAGCTTTGAGCACTTTTGAGATAACCTCTGGCCTGTCAGACGTTAAAGATGGTGTGCTAGGACCGAAAAGGCACCGAAAAAGTATGAAAACACCAGAGGGTGAGTATAAATTTAGGGGCAGGGGGATTACATTTAAAGCACCACTCCAGCACTAAAAAAAACACTAACAAAACCCTGTATTCATACTTTAAGCTGTGAACTGATACAGCCTCTCACTATCCAAAATCACCCTAAAATAGCTGCTGCATTACCTGTCTCAGCTTTTATACAGGCTATGATAGTCACTCCTGATTTAGTATGCTATACCATGTGATGTGATAGCTGCAAAGCATTATGGGGACACATATTTACACTTGGTGTCATGTAAGCTGTCTGTGTCTGGATTGTTATAATTGATTTATACAAATCAAATCACAAATTCATTGAATTCATGATAAATTGCTATTTAATGAAAATGCATCATACGCTTGACTTTCAGCAAATTGATTTGCTCATCTGTACTAAAAACTGGATGCCAGCTTTTTATAATTTGTTGAAAATTTCATGCATATAATCATAAATATATATATATATATATATATATATATATATATACACACACACTCACACACAGGTGCAACACAATGAATTAGAATGTCATCAAAAAGTTAATTTATTTCAGTTATTCAATGATGATTATGGCTTACAGCCTATGAAAACTCGAAAGTCATTATCTCAAAAAATTGAATGGCTAAACAAAATATGCAAATTGTTACTTCAGTGAGGAAGTGAAAAACTCTAATGCCACCTAATAAAGGTAGCAATCCTTGTAGTCATAATCAGCTCTTTAACAAGCCTTTCAATATGACTTAGGATTTGTGCCAGATCAGAACCCCAAACTGCAGACGCTGCGTTTTGGGGTGACTGCCCCTTATCAGTGCAGTGTGTGGTAATTCTGACCTGGCTGTATGAGAGGCTAAGACGAGGTCTGGGGGACTAGCTATTCTCCTCATGGAGAGGAATCTGCCTGCCGGCATAAGGAGACAGATAAGCTGATAAGGAGACTTATAGCAGCAATGCTCCTCTGGGAAATATAAAAATTGTAGAAAGCTGTGCAAATTAATTGGACAAAGCATTTTTTAAGTAAAATCGTAAGTTGTGGTTACCAGTCAGTGATTCAAACCAGTTTTAACTGCTTTGAACAGGTGTGAGTGTACAACCTTGAGTAACAAAGTGTGGTTTGACTGGTTTTAGTCAGAAAATAACAGCTAGCTGCCCCCTCAGCTTCAGTTGAGAGCTTGTTTCTGTGAGGAGTGGTTTAGTGTACTTTTGCTCTGTGTGATTCGTGCCTGTAAAAATGGATGTTACTCCACAGAAGAGGTGTAGAATTATTACTCTTAATGAACATACAAGTCTGACTGTAAAAGAAATCGCTTCCACCATTGGTATTGGAAAATCTACCGTATCAAGAATAATTCGCACACAATGAAACTGGATCGTTTACTCCGAAATGAAAGGGGAAATGTGGAAGAAAAAGGAAAACGACACCAAGAACTGATAAAATATCAGAAATAGTAAAACTAATGCAAGAAAAACTTGCTTTGTCCCAATTAATTTGCACAGCACTGTATATATACACATATATACAGTATATAGTTGAAACCAGACGTTTAAATACACTATATAAAAAGACACATATACATATTTTTCTCACTATCTGACATGAAACCAGGATAATCCTTTCCTGTTTTTTTCAATTAAGATTGCCATAATTATTTATATTTACCAAATGACAGAATAATGAGAGAGAGAATGTTTTAAGGCATTTTTATTACTTTCTGAAAAGTCACAAGTTTACATACATTTCATTAGTATTTGGTACCATTGGCCTTTAAACTGTATGACTTGGGTCAAACCTTTTGGATATCCTTCCACAAGCTTCTCACAATAGTTGGTAGGAATTTAGGCCCATTCCTCCTGACAGACCTGGTGAAACTGAGCCATGTTTGTAGGTCGCCTTGCTTGCACCTGTCTTTTCAGCTTTCCCCATAGATTTTCAATAGGATTGAGATCAGGGCTTTGTGATGGCCACTCCAAAACATTGACTTTGTTATCCTTAAGCCACTATGTATCCAGTTTGTCAGTATGCTTCAGGTAATTGTACATCTGGACGACCCATTTACCCAAGCTTAATCTTCCTGGCTGATGTCTGATGTTGCTTCAGTATTGCCACATAATCTTCTTTCCTCATGATGCCATCTATTTTGTGAAGTGCCCCAGTCCCTCCTGCAGCAAAACAACCCCACAGCATGATGTTGCCACCCCCATCTGTCACAGTTGGGATGGTGTTCTGAGGCTTGTAAGCCTCTCCATTTTTCCTCCAAGCATATCGATGTTCATCACCAAACAGTTATATTTTGGTTTCATCAGACCACAGGACATGTCTCCGAATCTTCAGGTCTTTGTTCCTGTGTGCATTTGCTAAAATGTACCTGGCTTTTTATTCTTCTTTTGAAGAAATGGCTTCTTCCTGGTAAAGTGGTCTTTCAGCCCATATTGATACAGTACTAGATTCACTATGGATAATGACACAATCTTACCAGCTTCCGCCATCATCTTCACAAGGTATTTTGCTTTTGTTCTTATGTTGATATGCATATGTTGGACCAAAGCACGTTCATCTTTGGTACACAAAACCCATCTCCTTCTTGAGCGGTATGATAACTGGACATTCTCATCTTGTTTGTACTTGCATATAATTGTTTGTACAGATGAACGAGGCACCTTCATGTATCTTGAAATTGCACCCAAGGATGAACCTGACTTTTGCAAGTTCACAATTCTTTTCCTGATATCTTGACTGATTTGTTTAGACTTTCTCATGATGCTACACAAAGAAGCAGTGTGTTTCAGGTGTGTATTAAAATACATCTACAGGTGTGTCTCTGAGTACCTCCGATGTTGCCAATAAACCTATCAGATGCTTTCAAACAGATAACATCATCATATGGGCTGTTCCAAATTGTATAAAGGCAAAGTAATCTGAATGTATGCAAATTTTTGACTTTGTAGAAAGTAATAAAAATACTTTAAAACATTTTCTCTCATTATACTGACATTTGGTAAATATGAATAATTATGTTAATTTTAATTGACCTAAAACGGGAAAGCTTTATACTGACTTCATGTCATACTCTTAGACTGTGAGCCCTCGTGGACAGGGTCCCTGCCCACTCTGTACCTGTACGTCCTGATCGCCTAGATTTAGTGTACTTGTTCTTGTCTCCCTCATCCTCATGTAAAGCGCCATGGAACCTAGTGGCGCTATATAAATAAATAATAATAATAATAATATAGTAAGAAAAACATGCATATGTATCTTTTTATATACTGTATGTGAACTTCTGGTTTCAACTGTTTATATATATATATATCTATATCTATCTATAGTGAAAAAAATGGACAGCAGCACCTTCTTCAAAATGTACAGTTGTGAATTTATTCTCCGAACCGCAATGTTTCGCTCACTAGAAGCCTTTGTCAAGCAGCTTGACAAAGGCTTCTAGTGAGCCGAAACATTGTGGTTCGGGGAATAAATCCACAACTGTACATTTTGTAGAAAGTGCTGCCGTCCATTTTATTCACTATACTTTAAACCTAAGGATTTGTTGTAGGAGGGCTTGCACCCGAAATATTATGGTTTCTGTGCTGTTCCATTTTTTTTCTATCTATCTATCTATCTATCTATCTATCTATCTGTCTGTCTGTCTGTCTGTCTGTCTGTCTGTCTGTCTGTCTATCTGTCTGTCTATCTATATATCATATTAATATAAGGACAAAAAGACATTGCATTATTTTATTTGTATTTTTTTCACTATATTTCGAAATAAACCTATATACAAAACTTCCGGAAACATAAAAATCTAAAATAAAACATGCTGATGGAATCAGAGCAAAAAATTCAATATATAGAGCATTTATTTTATTGGGAATCCTAGAAAATGGTCATTTCATCATGAATTTCCTGTAGTCATGGTAGCAGGCAGATAATAAAAATTGCAATATTGTTGAAATAATGATTTCTTTTTGTATTTTCTCACACCACTTTATTACCTACATTATCTTGCTGTCAAAGCTGTACAAAGGTAAAATAATATTGTAACTTTACAATCGTTTTGTTACTGTATGCATGATTATTGTATAACTACCATTACACTTGTAGAAAAATAAGATTCCTAGGGAAACTTATATCACAGCCATTTTATGTGGCATTAAATTTGATCCATACATTAATATCACACCATAGAAACTATTAAGTGATCTATTTATATTTCAAGCAGGTCACTTGACAGGGACAAATGTCTATGACTCATTTTCACGAACTTCAGAATCTTTCGAGCTTTCATAAGGCATCAGTAATATTTTTACCTGTTCCCTTGGATGCATTTTCCAAAAGAACTCGGACAATGCAGATCATTATGTAGTGCTCAGAGTATGTATTACATTTACAATTGCAAGAAAAAGTATATGAACCCTTTAAATTCTTACATTTCTGCATTGATTAAGAAAGTGGTATTTATTCTTTTTACATAACACATATTTAGACAAATACAAGCTAAATAAATAACACACACCTGTACTGTTCTTGTCTTTTATTGAGCACTTTGGCCTTAATTCATCAAGACCAACAAGAACAATGTTGGTCTTAAAGGGACACTGTCACCTGTTTTTTGCCATCCCATCTGACAGCAGCATAATGTAAAGACAGAGACACTGATTCCAGCGATGTGTCACTCACTGAGCTGCTTGCTGTCACTTTGATAAAATTACAGTTTTCTCTGCTTCAGATTTAGCAGTTAATGACTATGCTGGACTACTTGATCAGTCCTACAATGGTAATCTCCTACTGATTGAATAGCGATTTTATGAAAACTACACTGAGCAGCCCAGTAAGAGACACATCACTGGAATCAGGGTCTCTGTCTCTACATTATGCTGCTGTCAGATGAGATGGCAAAAACCTGGTGAAAGTGTCCCTTTATTGATGGAGCATGTTGAAGCTAAATGTTCCTGATTCAATAAGAGATGCAGCCTCTTAATAAATTAGGACTGTTTGACAAGTGGAAAGTGGAGATAGAAGCACTCAATTTACTATAGCCAAATATGCCGAAAGCACAGGATAGGCGGAGATATGAGTTTATTTTATCATCCAATGTCTAAAAACTTGTTTCTAATCTAGAAAATCTGGAACATTATTGCTCAGCAATTGTTAAGTGAACTGCCAGCAGTAGATCTTGATGACATGTGGGCCCAAGTATTTTCCCTCAGACAGCCATTAAAGCACCACTACGTGTTTTTTTTTTTTTATTATTTTAATGCATCACTGTAGTTGTGCTTTAAATGTGAGGCACCTACCCCTAGTGTTATACTCACTCTCCTTTGTCATCAATCTTCACCAGCGGTGCTCTAGTTGGATTGCGCTTAAAAGTGACCTACTGGCAGCTCCAGTGTTTCATGGAGCGTGCAAGAGGTCACTTTTCAATACATCTTCATGGGTTCCTCATTCTGGCTCTCATAGGGTACCTTTACACGCCGCTACTGGATGGTGGCAACAACCGGGTACTTCATGTGCACGAGCACGCACAAACGGTTGCAAACGGTACCTGCACCACCTTTACACGACGCAACAAGGTGCGCTACAGTAGGTTACATCTATCTCTAGATACACCGCCGGGTGTCTCAAGTTACCTTCGGCCGAGCACCTTACCTCATTTACACACCGCTACAACAAGCTAATATGGGCGGACCTGGTGCAGCAGGGACAACACATAGGCGTGTCACAATTGTGGATTACAAGACGTCCGTACGCTGATAGGACAAAGCAAGAACAACATGATTGGCCAGGCATTGCAGGAGGCTGATTACTACATGACGCTCGAGCAATTGTGTAGTGTGACTGGTCAGCTCCTGAAATATGCCGCCCTATGCAGCGACTACCAATCGTAATGCAGGAGCTTCCTCCAATGATCGCTGAAGGGGGGGTGGTTTCCCGGAGGCTGTGTCACGCCCCAGGTACATACCAGGTACAGAGCATGGTGTAGTGACAACCCTTCTGTTCCTTCTTTACACGCCGATACAGGTCGCTACAATCGCCTGGGTAGCCACCTGTTTCAGGGCAGTGCTCGGAAACAGGTGCCGCTACTTGCGGGTGGCTACAACCGTCTTCACATGCCGCTACCACGGGTTGAATTGGCGGTGCAAGATACATTTCTCGCATGTACCCAGTTGTTGCCACCATCCAGTAGCGGCGTGTAAAGGTACCCATAGAGATGCATTAAGTGCTTGTGTTGTAACTCCTGACCTCTGACCAGTCAGAATAATGGACACAAGATGGTGCAGTGGGACTGGAGCAGTGTCGGTAAGAGATTAAGCTGCCGGAAGGTGAGTATCAGACTAGGAGCAGGAAACTTACATTTAAAGTGCCACTCCAGTGCTGAAAAAAAATACTGTAGTGCTGTTTTAATACTTCATTAATAGCACTGGCATGAGTGTAACTTTGTGCATGGCACACATACTCTATACTAAATATTGGAGATCTTTTGAAAATGTACTTTCAATTATTTTTATCATTTGCATATCACTAACATGTCTACTAATTTTGTAACTTCCATAGTTCCATGACATTTCCTTCTTGATGTTGCAATTTTATTGTTGAAGAAGGTTGTGGCTAGTTGATAGATGGCAATCCGGAGCATCTGAACAGAAGCTGAACAAATTATCAGACACCTTGCTTAAGGAAAACCAAATCGAAATTATGGCTTGACTTCAAGAAATCACTTAATAGCGGTGTACACGTCTACCTGAGTACTTAGGCATGGCACGGTCACTTGACCTGGCCTTAAAAGGCTATGGATTCTAACATCAGAAGTGTTTTCTGGGTTACCATAGTAATCTTCTGTAGACTAGCACCAAGAGCTAGGAACGGTCATAGTGGCAAATGCCATTAACGGAGTGATGACAAGTGAGTAACATTGTCCTCCAAATATAGAACTATCCATTTGTATACTGTATTCCATTCATAGAACATGTTTTCAGAAATAATATTCAATGTTGAAGTGATCTAGTGCTAATTTGGGATGCTCCACAATTATCTCTTTGTGATGCCCATTATTATTTGCTCCATGTTTCTGTTTAGCGATGAGGCTGGGTAATCAATATTATACATCTGCTATCACTCTTCCTATGTAGTATTTAAACTTTGTATTCTAACAGACAATGGAACCTTCAAAAGATCAATTTTACACAGATTGTATGTATGCCCCTGAGTAATGGTCAGACTTGTTTAATAGGTTCAGCACTGGATTGAGTTCTTTTTAATTTCTGCCATTAAGAAAAAAAGTGATACTGCGGGGTTAGAAATGAAGAAGAGGACATCATCAGCATATGTGGCTATTTTATAGAGTAAATTAGCTGTGCGTGGATCTGATATGTCCGAGTTATTTGTAATGTGGTGAAGCAGGGGTTCCAATGTTAACCTCCCTGGCGGTATGATTATGTCAGGAGTTTTGTACTAAATGCGGTACCATTTTTTTGCAACTATTTAGCATATGATTAAATATGCAGATTCTTGTAATGTCACTGAATTGTTACTGTTTTGCTACTAAAAATATGTATGGTATTTTTTTTCATTTTGTTAGTATTTTTTAAATTCACCTTTGGCTTTCAACACTGCCTGAATCATTCTGGGTATGCTCTCAATCAGATTCAAGCATGTCTCTAACGAAATCTGATCTTAGGTCTCTTATACATGTTCCCAATGTTCGTGAATACTGGTCGACTCCCATGGGAATGTATACAGCATTTACTTCAACTCTACCCACAAGTGTTCGATTGGGTTGAGGTCTGGGGACTGTGGGGGCCAATCCAGCACCTCTACTTAATTGTAGAGACCACTATCGGCCCTGGTAAAATATCTAACACCTTTGGCTGTGAAAAAAAACATATCCTCAGACTTCCTCCACCAAACTTGACAGTTCCTTCTATTTTTCACTTCATTAGCTCCTTTTTCTTTTGTTTCTTCCAGACCCATTTGCACCTATTGGAGCCTAGTCTATTCAGTTTTTTCTTAGCTTTCCAAATCACTTGTTTCCAGTCTTCTATCTACCTGTTGTACCTCTTTGCAAAATCAAGCTGATGCATCTTGTTACTATATTGAAGTTGAGACTTCTTCACCTTTTTTCAGGCCACCATTCCAGACTTGCATAACATATGTCAAACAGTACTTGCATGGACATCTGTAATCTGCCATGTTTGTCATGCCAGAACTAATAGACTTTGTAATGAGCCAATTTCTTGACTCCGATATTTTGTCTGCATGTCAACTACTTGGCTTTTGAATGTATGAATAAACTTCATTTCATTTTCTTCCAACTTTCAGGGCACTCACATGTTGCAGCTTAGCAATTTTAGCAATTTTCTTGGCCAAGAGACCACTATCAACAAGCTGGATGATCCTGTTTCTCTTTTCTAGGGAAAGTGTCTTCATGACTGCTCCGTCATTCAAGGCAGAGATCTTTCACTTGGGCATCAACCTAATAACACATTGAGCTATTAGGAAATTTATGAACAGGTTGTAATTTGTAATATACTGGAAGAAAAAGATTTTTTAAGCAACAGGAGCAAAACAGTGAAAACACAGTGACATGACAAGAATCTACATAACTAATCATATGCTAAATAGCTGCAACTCAAATTTATGAATGAGATATAGCCAATATAACTGTCTATAAAATGAAGGTAGTTGCATGCGTAAAGCTGTAGTGGATAGTTAGATATGGAGCCTGGAAATCAAAAGTTCAAAACATTGTTACCCTGTTGCCCATTAGTGTATTAGCATATGAACAGTTCCTGTGAGAAGTGGATTATTTTTCTTTTTTTTGTTACCAACATGACAGGAGGCCATAAATAAGGGTTGACCGCCTATCACCCAGTCCAGTCAGGTCATGATCAACTGCTTATGAAAGTGGATGGATGTGTCATGTAAAGGTTCAAAGATTTTATATGACCTCACCAATGAAACCTAATACAATTGCATTTCCAGTAGCAGAGGATGACAGCAGGTGACAGCTGCTTCATGCATGTCAGAATTAAGTTGGTTTCACACTACCGTTCGGGTCTGCTGCATACAGCAGTGGCCAAACGCGTGCGGCGACACATATATTATGCATCCCTATGTTTAACAATTGGGAAAGCATGGTGTATGCGTTCGCCTGTGGATGCACACATTTGCGTTTGTATGCGTTGTCTCTTGGAGCATAGAAATGCAACTTGTTGCATTTTCTTTGCGTCCGTGGATGTATGATTTGTACGCAAGCCCCTGCAAGTGTACCAATCACACATGGAGCCCAATGAGAACGCACTGCCGTCATTATAAATGCGTTCGACACTGCGTTTGCGTGTGCATACCAAATGCATGCAGACCAAACGCATATGTGAAACCGGCCTTAGGCTGGCTTCACACCATGATTTTTCAGGTCCGGGGCTGTCCGGTGTGAAGTGGACAGCCCCGGATCTGATTTTGCCCCTATTGCATCCCTATGGTGCCAGATGGGGCTAGATGGCAGTTATTTGCCATCCGGTTTGGTGTGTGTCCGGCAGGATGCAGCTGTTTTAGTTTTTTGCCTCAGACCAAAATCATTGCTTGCAGAATTTTTTTGTGTCCGGGGCAAAAATGAAACAAAACCGGATTCTCCCGGATACGGGGCGATCTGATGCCCATAACATGGCAGACTATGGATGCCGGATAGCGCTGGATCTGGCAGAAAATCGTGCCGGTTCCCGGACCCCGGGTGCTGAAATTGCGGCTGCTGTTAAAAGCAGCCGCCACTGAATTTCAGCACTTGGGAGAGCTCCACGGCTGAAATACCAGCACCGCGGCCAGCTCCCCTGCAAGCTGTTGTGCTGATATTTCAGCAATGGATAGCGGCACAGACGATTCCTGCACGAAACACGATCAGAGGGCAGATTTGCCCTCCGGTTCTGTTTGTCCGAGGCTGTCAGGTTATGCCCGATGCTTCCTGCAAAACACAACACAGGACAGCCGATTGGTTGATTGGTTAATTGTGTCAAGTGGAGTAGTTGGCAACAGGATTCTTCTTGATATAGCAAAGGCTTGAGCTAAAGTGAGGTTATGCAAAAGAACTAAAAGATGCCTCTAGGCAGGGTACAAGGGTACAAAAGGAACGGAGACCTATTCTCACATTTAAGCAACACGCAAAGCTAGGTCAGAGAAACCTCAGCCCTCACCATACTTCACATCCCTAGGCAACATTGACTTCCAGGAATCAATAGAATGCTCTAATTAGATTTATGTTCCCATTGAGCTGACAGTGACTATTGTTTCAGCAGAGAGGTTGTCTCTTGATTTTTGTCCATACTAATGAAGAGTATTTCTAATATCTGTAAAATTTTATCTGCAGTGTTTTCATATAGGACCATAGGAAAATAATCTGTAAATATTCTTGACATGTATATATTTTTTACTTTAAACATTATAGCAATAGATGATGACATTATTAATAATTGAAATGCATTAACTTCTTGTATTACTTAAAATGAATAATTACTTGCACTGATTTGCAATTCCATGAGAAATTTAGGATGCACATTAAATATGGATTATCTTAAATCTCTAAAAATTGAAGGTTTAGAGAAATCACTTTTCCTTGTTCTTGAAATTAAAATTGTGCTTGCAATATTTATTTATTTTACTCATTTATATAGCGCTATTAATTCCAGAGCGCTTTACAGACTTGATCAGTATTGCACTATACTTTGTTTTTAAGGTAATGAAAAGGGAACAAGTTGAAAAAACGTTTATGTATTGATAATGGAAAATACAGACATCTGCTTTACTAACTGCAATTTCCCTGATTGAAGCATGAAGCAGAACAGCAGAAAAAGAGCAGTAGAGGAAAGGTAGGAGAGGCATGAATTAAACTTTCCACAGCACGCCCAAGCCCCTGCAGTGATAGTAGAGTGGGGAAACTGAAATACCGTAACTTCATCATGAAGGCTCATGGCTCAATAAAACTGACTTTTATATATCTCCCCTCTTCGTTGGTGGTCAGCGCGGAATTGGAACCTGTTTTTTTTCTTTCTCCTCTTTTATATATCATCATGAAGGAAGGCATAAAGTATCATGACTATTTATCAGGTGCAGTCAAATTTAATTTTGGATTGGTGGATGCTTTTATATCATAGGTCATGTCCCTTGCTTTGATGTGGGCTCGCACCAAGAGCTTACATCATTGCATGCACATGTCAGCTTATCTAATCAGTTGACATTTGCCTCTAAAAGCCTTGGGTGGATAAGAAATCCACCAGTGGCTGTTAACCATTTTCAATCATGCTGTCAATCTGTCAGAGAGGGATTTAGCACATTCCTGTGGGGAATCTGCCATTCTTTGCTTCTATCAACACCCCCATGATGTCATCACTGGGTGCTGATGAGTTGTCATGAAAGCCAGGGGTAAGCTGTTGACCACTCTGTCTGTGATGATGAACTTTCTGTGATCAGCTTCTGCACCCCATCATTTGCAGGAGCTAACCATTTCTGCAACACAGAGGAGTGCTGATGTAATGCTCTGTATAACATAAGTGTTCCGATGATTGCAGCTTTAAGTCCCCTAAGGCTGTGTCCCTATGCTGCATATATATCATGCAGTTTGCTGTGATTTTAGTGCAGATATGAAGCAGATCTGTCCCAAATCTGCAGCACTATTTAGTGTGTGTTGCGGGTCTTTGTTTAGTGTGTATTGTGGGTCTTCCCGCGGCAGAAATGCTGCGATTTTTGTGCTGGAGAATCTGCAGCATGTCAATTCTTGCTGCGGGTGTTGCTACGATTTATGCCCATCAACCTCAATATTAGCTCCTAATATGCAGCAGTGATCACACAGTGAGTATTTGCTCAGTATTTGCTGCATATTTAGTGAGCATATTTTGCGATGATGACATGAACTTCTGCTATATTTTTGGTCACCAGCCAGGTACAGCAGGCAGATATGGGCTGCCAATCAAACCCCCAACTGCCTATTTTTACATGGCCGGTAATCAAAATACATGAGAGCCATTTTTTATTATTTCTTCAAATAATTAAAAAAATGACAAGGAGCTACTCTGTATCAGCTGGGGGCTGGAGTCCTTAATGTGGGGAAGCCCAAGCATTCTGGCCCAACCACTGACAACTGCGGCCCGCACACGCCCCATTAAATGGTGCATTCATCGTAGCACCATTTTCTGGAGGGGTACCCAGCTCTTCCAGCTGCTCTGTGGTGGTAGCAGACTAGGTAATAAGGTGACATGGCTCTCTGACCTAAGGTGAACTTTCCTGTGTCACACCTCACAGGGTTTTGAGTCCCGCAGTGAAGCTGGAAAGTTCACCTCACATCAGAGAGCCACATTGCTCTATCTGACCTCAGGTGACCCAGACCGTGACGTCACGCCCTTCACTGCGAGAGCTGAAACTCATCCAGTTTCGGCTCTCGGAAGGAATGGACGTTGCAGAGGATTGTGGAAGGGTACGTGGGTGTAATAAAGCTGGAGTTTAATTGTATTTGTGTATTATTTTAGATTTACTTAGAGGATCCTAATGGCTGGGTCCGGCATTGACCCAACGTTAGGAACCTCAGGCTAAGTGCCATCTGGCAAAATTCAGCTGGCATTAACCCCTTTATTTCCCAGTTTGCCACTGGCACTAGAGTAGGGTACAGTGCAAGAAAATGGCGCTTCTATGAAAGCGCCATTCTCTGTGTCGGCTGCTAGGCGGCTGGGGGTAACCCTGTACCTGGCTGGCATCCAAAAATATTACGAACCCCCATGTTGTTTTTTTTTAATTTTTTATAAAAAAATAATAAAAAATGTATTATTGATTACCAGACAGGTAAAATTAGGCAGCTGGGATGGGTGGCAGCCCATACCTGCCTTCTGTAACTGGAATGGTGGCCAAAAATACAGCAGAGCACAACGTCACATTATGACATCTTGAAACCCTTTTTTCCCCAGCCTAACCTACCTTTATTCACAGTGACAACAGTGAAGAATTGCTTAAAAAAAGCAGCAAAAACACGGTAAAAATGCAGCCATTTCTCTGCTGCTGTTTTTTCTGCAGCTGCAGATTTCTAGAAACACAAAATCTGCACCACTATTTTCTAATCAGCATATAGCCTAAGGGGACTAGTAAATAATATAAAAAGTTAAAAAAGTCTAAAATATGAAAAACCACCAACAGTTTAAATCATACCCCTTTTGCCCCACTGAAAATAAAGCAATTAAAAAGAAATTAAAATGCACATATCTGGTATTGCTGCATTGAGAAATGTCTTGTTCATCAAAATGTAAACTAAGTAATCTGATTCGTAAACTGCGTAACGAAAAAAAATAAAACATACCAGGTCACTGCAAAATATCAATAAAATACAAAGAGAGGCTATAAAAACATTGCATGTACCCAAAAATATTATCCAGATAAATATCAGCTCAAGGGGCAAAACATAAGACCTAAGTTAGCCCTGGATCACAGAAAATGGGAATGTTACGGTTCTTTGAAAATGGCGACAAAAGTGGCTCTTTTCTTTGCCAAATTTCTGAATTTATGTTCACCACTTAAATAAAAACTATAAATGTTTGTTATCTACGTACTCATACTGACCTGTAGAATCATACTGCCCAGTAAGTTTTACCATATATTAACATGGTATATAAAAATAAAAAAAAAACTGCAGAATTGCAGTTTTTGCAATTTCACAGCATTTTTCCCCTTTTCCAGTACATTGTATGGCAGAATGAATGGTGTCATTTAAAAGTAGACCTCATCCTACAGAAAGAAATTCATTATATGCAGGGCATAAGCACAATTGGTACAGGGGTTACAACTGGACCCGGGCCCTGGAGCATAGGGGGCCCCAGAAGTCCCTTTGACCTATAGAAAAAGACTAATCCTATTAGAATTTACAATAATTGGGGGCCCTGTTGGAGCTTTCATATCTGAGCCCATGAGCTTCAAGTTACGCCACTGATGGTATGCTATATTAATGGAAAAAGAAAAAGTATGGACAAAGGAGAGAAAAAAACGAAAGTGAAAAAATGGGACATGGTTATGATGTGAAGGGGTTGAAATGACATTATATGTGCTAAATAATAGCAATAAGGCTAGGGTCACACTTGGAGGGTAACTCACGTTTATAGTGAGCGCTAAACGCTGAGCAGAGTCTGCAGTAGTGGATAGCGTTACCGGCAAGTGCTGACAGGCAACGCTGCTCCATAGTAACCCACAGTTTACCTGGAATGCGGCCACAAAGGAAGCCCCAGGTTTAGCGCTCACATTAAAAGAGGGTCACCCTCAAAGTGTGACCCTAGCCTAATGCGGGAAAAACAGCATGTGTCCAAATAGTTATACTTCTACAAATTGTTATTTTATTCCATTTGGGAAACCAAATCATACTGCACTAGCTGAATAAAGACTGCGAGGAATAGTGCTGCAGATAAGAATGTATACAAAATGGCAGAAATGTCCATTTGTTTTATAAAAAAAATTATAATCTGAGAGTCCTCAGTGGTTGATACGTTTTAGTGACTAACTGAGAAGATGGTAAATAATAGCAAGCTTTCGAGACTCTGTGGTCTCTTCTTCAGGCTTAATAATGACACAAATTATTTAGAGACTAAAGAACCACCTTTTGCATGTCTTCAAGTTAGTCATTAAAAAGTATCAATGTATGAAAGAGAAATGGCGGTTTCTGGGGCGCTCAAGGAAGGAGACAGGAGATTAGATTGTAATACTTTCCTTTACTATAAATCACAATTAGGTCTTCACAACGCGTTTCGTCGGCAAGCTCCGCCTTCATCAGGTGATCTGATGGAGGACCTGTGGTGACGTCCTCACACGTGATCTTCACGTGACTGCCTCCACACTGTCGGATCCCCGGCGCCAGCAGACTGCAACATCAGCGCTTCCCCACGGTGTTATGCCTGGTGCATAACCCTAACAGGTGAGCGTCTTGCTTACGGCTTGCCTCCGCAACCACCAGGACTTCACTAGGAGCGCCCCTCCGTTCTCTCTTTTCTGATTAAAAAGTATCAAGCACTGAGGACTCTCAGATTCTAATATTTTTCTATTTACTGGCTAATACGGTACAAACATTTTTTACCATTTGTTTTATGTAACTGTTTGGCCTTAGTGTATTAATTCAGAGGGATTCAAGTCGATATCATTTATCACCTATCCATTGGACTACTGATACTTTTTTAAATTGTGTTGACTGCCCAAATGGTCACTAGACCAGGATAATCTAATCCTTATTCTCTCCGTCAGCATAAATAAGTAAAGGAGACATTTTATGGAGAAGCAGTCGAGCATGGTGTGCTCAGAACGACAGTATGGATCTTGCAGAAACAAGTTTCCACTATAAGACTATATAATAATCCTTTAAAAATACATAATAAATGCCTAATAATATGGCAAACCATTAATGCAAAACAGCGAAGTATAAAATGTCTATAAAAATAGAACATTGCTTCTACTGAGAATGTTCTACATTGACCATGAAAATCAATGATTTAAAATATGGCCTGGATAAAGAATGAATATTACATATCTAAACTTAACGTCCTCCAATATCTTGCAGTGGTATTTGTGGTTGAAACAGGCATATCTAAATTTACATATACAGAAAAGCTCCTCACATGCATTATTTTGCTATGTTTTATTTGCCATTTAATTGCTTTTTGGCTGTGAATTTTCAATCATAGCTCTTTTCTTATTTCCTGCAGTAAAACATTTACTGCCACCCAAGCATGAAAGTGAGAAAAGGTCTTTAGGGTGATAATGTTGCAATGTCTGAAGAATTCCCACATCTTACTTTATTCCTGTTAAGAGATACTAGCACAGGAATACACAGTTTCACGTTTAAGCCACTCGAGTGGCTGCCAAAGTATTCTTCTGGAAAGGTCCATTTTTTATTATAGGGTAATAGGATTAACTATGTTTCTATATAATCTCCTTTACTGTTTTTACCTTCTTTGGGATACAGTAGATTAAAAATAATTCATTTTCCTGCCTTCTCAGCCAAATTCTTTTAGCTTTTTATCTTCATATCTTATTTAAAAAGGACATTTATAAATAACGTATTTCCGAATGAACTTTGGTGCTCGTTGGAAGGCTTTTAGCTCAAAGCACCGCTCGGATCTCTATAAATGAAAGCTGTTAGGAATACTAATCTAAGAATTTTGATATCAGTAAAATTATGTTTTTATTTAAGGATGTGTATCATCTATAAAATTCTTTAATCCAAATAGAGGTCCAAAGGATGCTGGAAAGAGCAATGTGAGCATGATTGATAATCAAACACTCTGCAATGCAAATGAACAGAAAAGAACTTTACCAAAGTACAAACTGTTGTACAATCATTCTTAGGGCTTATAAACATGCGCAAGATGTTTGAAAATGGTTTTGTGAGCCTCTCTCCAATGTTGAGGACTGTTAACACATTAATCCCACAGTTATGTATTGAATTATTCTGTGTAATACCATTTATGGTTGCAAGCCTGCTCGCAGATATGTACATGTAAATACTTGTTCATGTTACATAAGTACGCGATGACTTACAAAGCCATCTACAATCTGTTTCTCTATATATCTCTGAACTAATCTCCCAATATCATCCCGCTTGTAATCTTCCATCCTCCCAAGACCTCCTTCTTTCCTCCACAGTTTTACATTCCTCATCCAACTGCTTGCAAGTTTTCACCCTAGTATACCCATCCTCTGGAACTCTGCACCCCAAAAAATCCAACAATCTGTAGATCTTGGAAAAACAATCACCTCCACAACATGGATGTGTTAAAATAATGTTCCTATGCTGAGATAATCTTATGCATGTGTCCCTGCAATGTACTGTGTAAACGATGATTCCCAGTGCAGGGAATATGGTCCTGATCATATCATATCTCCTGTGTTGAGATACTCTTATAGATGTGTACCCTGCTATGTACTGTGTAATGGCTGTGTCTGACAGCTACAGGGACATGGTCTGATCATACAAACATCTTATGTGCTGAGATAATCTTATATATGTGTCCCTGATTATGTACTGTGTAATGGATGTGACTGACATACAGGGACATGTTCTGATCATACCACATCTCCTGTGCTGAGATAATCTTATATATGTGTTCCTGCTATGTACTGTGTAATGGCTGTGATCTGACCGTACAGGGAAATTGGTCTGATTATACCACATCTCCTGTGCTGAGATAATCTTAAATATGTGTCCCTGCTATGTACTGTGTAATGGATGTGTCTGACTGTACAGGAACATGGTCTTATCATACCACACCCTTGTGCTGACATAATCTTATATATGTGTTCCTTGCTATGTACTGTGTAATGTCCGTGTCTGACTGTACAAGGGGCATGATCTGATCATACCACATCTCCTGTGCTGAGATAGTCTTATATATAGTGTCCTGCTATGTACTGTGTAATGGCTGTGTCTGAACACAACAGGGACATGGTCTTATTCATACCACTTCTCCTGGCCAGGGGAAGATGCAAAAGAGAGAATACAGACATACTGCACGGGATCACAGCTGATTATGTTTAACAGGTTAAAAATATTTCGCCGATTTAAAAAAAAAAAAAAAAAGTATTACCTCAAAAAAAGAATAATTTTTGATCTCATGCTGTAATGTCTGGTATTACTTTTTGCATCCTCCCTAGCTCAGGAAACTGTGGTGTGATCAGACCATGTCCCTGTACGGTCAGACACATCCATTACGCACAGTACATAGTAGGGACACATATGTATATAAGATTATCTCAGCATAGGGACAGTTCTTTAAAACACAGCCAATCAAGGAACTTAATATTATTCCAAGATCTATTGATTACCTTTGTATGAAAACACTTTAAGTTTACTTGTGGCATGGCTGAGTTAATGAGTCATCATGGATCAGCGCTAGTATGTTTACACATCTGGACTGTACATAGTAGTTCTTTAAAACCTCTGCAGTATTTATGAGCCCTCAATCAGGATTTCTCTTTAAACCAAACCTGTCTGTATATCCTAAGAAGACTTAAGGCAGAGGTCCCCAAATCCAGGCCTCAAGGGCCGCCAACAGTGCAGGTTTTCAGGATTTCCTTAGTATTGCACAGGGGTTGGAATCATTACCTGTGAGATGATCACATTGGCACCTATGCAATACTAAGGAAATCCTGAAAACCTGCACTGTTGGCGGCCTGCGAGGCCTGGAGTTGGGGACCTCTGACTTAAGGTATATACTAAAAATAGGCCAGTGCATTCAAGAAAAATTGAACTCCATCATAATTTGACAAAAATCAATGTTCTCAAGTAAAATTTAAGTCTATCAGCAAACAAAAAAAATCCTTAAAATCATAACTATTGTTACTACGGTATTTAAAAGTTTGATACACTTGGAAAATATATCCAATAAAATAAATAGGGGAACTAGGCATTCTGAACCCTAGGGTATCCCTGGCTTGCCGCGGAGGTTGGCACCCTATTAATATTTTGCGATATGGCGCCCATGCTTACCAATGGATGGCCCTAAAATTCCATACACTAAGCTAAATTACAATGATCCTGCTCTTAGTGGGGCTAACACTCAAAAAAGTATATAAATGGGACACAGGGTTGCTCGACCAAAATAGGACTCAGAAGGCATAAACCAAAATGTAAATCATCACGCACAGAAAGAGCATCCAAACCACAGTATCTATACTGTATATGTATATATATATATATATATATATATATATATATATATATATATATATA
The DNA here is from genome assembly GCA_033576535.1 of Allobates femoralis. Lineage (NCBI taxonomy): Eukaryota > Metazoa > Chordata > Amphibia > Anura > Aromobatidae > Allobates > Allobates femoralis. The sequence continues at coordinate 717,506,593 of JARQOC010000003.1, forward strand.
TATATATATATAATACCATTAATAGATTCATAGGTATAGTAAATGTCCAGTATTAAACTGGCTCAATCATGAAGATGGTATTCAAAGTTGTTGTCTCAATTCATACATGTGTAACTAACAGAACCAATCGGATCGGTGCTGTTAACCCTTTGGATCGAGCTGTCAATCACCGACAGCACAATCCAAAGCACCGTGGCAGGGATTGAGCAATTCCCCACCATTATCGAAGGATGCGATCACGGGACCTCTGATAATTACCTTGACAGGTGATGACCCCGGATTCTCTCTGTAATCACTTCCTGTGGATGCCTGGTAAGGGTCGTCATCCACTGAAAGTGATGATTTCTGCTATGCAGAGACGTGCTGAAGCATCTCTCTGCATAACAGAAACAATTGGACTGTGCAGAACATAGACCGTCTAGGGGGCAGTGTAAAATAAAGAAAAAATTATAAACAAATAAGTTTTTAAAGACATGGAAAAAGCATAACATTTCAAATCACCCCTCTTTTTACCCATTGAAAAAAAAAAAGCTACTAAAAAAATACACATATTTGGTATCGCTGCATTTAGAAATCAAAATCTAAAATCAATTAATCAGATCTGTGCAATGAAAAACATAATCACGCTTTTTGGTTGCAATAAAATGCAATAACAGGCAATTAAAACAGCACATCTACCCAAAAATGATATCATTAGTAACGTCCCCTAAAGACGCAAAAATAAGCTGTCACACAGCTCCAGATCCCGAAAAATAAGAACGCTATGGTTTGTAGAAAGTGGCTCAAAAGAGCAATTCTTTTTCTTTAAAAATTTGAGAACTTTTTTCACCACTCAAATAAAAGTAAAAGTATAGGTGTTTGGTATCTACGAACACCTACCAACCTGAGGCATCTATATGGTAAAATAAAAGATGCCATTCAAAAGATCAAAAATGAAAAAACTGAACATTGCCTGGGGGTGAAGGGGTTAAAATGGTATTAAGTGCTTAAAGCACGAAATTGTGATTGAAATCAGCAACAATTATATTAATGATTGTACAATACTTCCATTAATTTTCATGAAGGTTGGTGCAGTTTCTTTAGCTAAAAGATATGTTCAGTCTTCAAAAACAATTGTACTTTACAAGGCATCTTTACAAAAGGTCTGATCCGTACAAAGGTCCAGATCCACAAATACCTTGGCCATTTATTTATTTTACCGTTTGTGCCTGCTTCATCATAAATGCTTCAGATACAGGTATTCTGTTAAGTGCACATATCCTATTTCAGTTTCTAATGTATGTTCTGCTCTTGATGTGACGGAACATGGTATATGGTAACATTACTTGTAAAAATAGACTACAGATTGTACAGTCATGCAATATTTAATATATACTGATAATGAATGTAAGGTAACAAGTTGTAGCTATAGGCAATTTAGGACCTAGATCTGGTAGCAGTTGCAAAGTGCAAGAAAATGTCAATACTATTCTATGATCACAGTTTGCAAATTAAATATTATCCCTAAGCCGCAGGGAAAGGCATTATAGGTGTCATACATTGCCATCCAATTTTTTTTTTACAATGCTTAAGCAGAAATCTTACTGAAAAATCCACTGCAACATTTCTTAAAGAGAATCTATCTATAGGTTTTTGTTATGTAATCTGAGAACAGCATGATGTAGAAGCTGAGACCCTGATTCCAGTGATGTGTCACCAGGCTGCATGTTGCTGTTTCAATAAAATCAGTGTTTTATAAACGGGAGATTATCATAACTACGTGTCTCATGTCTCCTAATCAATTGCCCTGTGGAATCATTTCCCCATCACTGATCAGCAGTTGCCCTGTGATGCGATAGAAGAACTAGGGGAGAAGCACGCCCTAGAGGCCAAACAGGAGCAAGTTGTGGCACACCGACAAGTCCTGTGGGTTTGGGTGAAGCTGGCTAACCAAGAGAGGCATGTCCTCCACCTGACGCCACATTCTCTCCCAGTCGGCCTCCTCCAGCCACTTCTCAAACTTCCCTGTGTAATCATTTCCCCACCACTGATTAGCAGCTCTCTGGCACTGTACACAGAAATGTGCCAATCAGTGGTGTGGCCAGGCTATACAGGGCTCAGCATTCAGAGAGCACTGCTAGACCTGCAGTGGAGAATACTCTGATTGTGTCAAAATGACACATTGCTGGAATTAGGGTCTCAGCCCCTACATCATATTGCTCTCCGAATACCAAATATCAAAAACCTGGTGGCAGATTCTGTTTAATGTAAAAAAAATAATACACTTCATTTTGTATCTTCCCATTTACAACACATCCCAACAAGCAATCATTTAAGATTACCGGTATTGCATGTAAATGTGCAAGATTGATAACAATTGGCCAAAAAAATTATATAGTCACATGTCTTTTTACAGTTATTTTAATGCAGGTGCATAGACGTAGACAACCAATGATAAATACGCCAATCCACTAGTAACTGTGAGTATGATGCACCAGTAATAGCTGCTGTAAAGTAGGTAGCCCTTTAAATATAGACAGCAGGCAGGGAGCATGTATGGTACAAGTGGTTCTCCTTGCCTTTAGGGTCCTTGTGCTGTGACCCTAGTTGTCAAAGTGGGACACTTTGTCCTGATTCTGAACATTTGTACAAGATGTAGTATTCCCCATTACCATGCATCATTGCAGAATTACTACAAAACATATGATCTCATAATAGTATGGGTCTCAATGCTTGGATCCATATTAATGTTGATTTGAAGGTTTCATACTATTTAAGTAATTTCACCTAAATGCATAAATATAAAAAATAAGACAAAAGTAAAAGCAATTCAGTGTGAGCAAAAGATTAATAATTGCTCAAGATGTGTTAACTGATTAATCATTATAAATGGTTATTCTACAAAACACCCATGTTACCTACCCACAGAATAGGTGGTAAATGTGTAATGTTGGAGGGCCACTGCTCCTAAAATGTACTTTCATCAGTCACATAGCTACTGAGTAGAGTGAACAGATCATGTGCAAAAATCCCACTCCATTCAATCCCAACCGGTGAAAATGAACAGGAATCAAATTACCTGTTCAAATGCATTGCTTCTGTGGTGTCATTAAAGGGAATCTGTCAGGTCAAAAATCCATATGTAACTGACATCTTTTTCTAATTCCTTTCTCTAACCTCTCTCTATTCATGTATTTCTATTATTTATGCTTCCTTCTTATCCTTGGTAAACTTCAAAATAAAATATAATTCCATCTGTCAGTCACAGTGAGCTCTCTACTGCCCACCCACAAGGAATGAATATTCATGCATCACTACACTGTCCTGTCCTCCTCTGATCTGTTATGCTGTTTGACTCATAGCAGAGCAGAAAGGAGGGGGGAGGAGGTGTGTGTGCTCTTAGAGATCTTCATTGTGTGCATGAGGTATATGGCAGTCTGAGACATTTCTATGTGTATATAAGAACACTAGATCATTTGCTCAGCAGATACACACATTACATGTCTGCAGGAAAAACAACCTGCATACAATAGAAATCTTACAGATAGTACATAGTGCAGGACAAAACACCTCCCCTCTCAGCACAGAGCATAGAGGGGAGGACAGAACACCAGCTTGGGTGGGTGTGGATATTTAAATAACACTTATACAGCTGAACTATTCGGATGTGAATATAATGGAGACGACTAATTCAGCAGCTCCCTGCAGAGTGTGAAATTGCTTATAGTATGGAAACTAGAAAGTGTACAATAATGATTTTACATGTGTTTCAAAGGTCTGCCCAGGCACTATTCAAAGATAATATTAGTATCATACTGAAAAATGACATGAGGCAGCTGTATAATTCTAAGTTTGTAATGTAATCCTTTACTGATGAAAATTTAGGTACAAACAGAAGAATTTAACCTTCCCATGGTCATAGCTGTAACAGCCGCCATTTCCAACAGGTAAACTTGCTATACGAAGTCTTTTTGCAAGAAAAGTTATAGATTTTGTTAGGTGTCATTCTCACATACACCTACATATTAAATTTATGCCAACTTTTCAGTTAAATTATTGAAGAAAAAAGCAATAGCACTATTTTTACTAATGTGTTTTACTGATGACAGTAAATAGTAACTTCACTGTGTGATGCTGCTTGTTAAAATTTCAGGGAAACTAAAGGGGGTGGGGATGATTCATCAAACCTTTCATGCCAGAAAACTTGCATACAATGATTGAATATGTGAAATATTTCGCACAATTTGAAGTTGTGCAAAAATGTTGTGACTTAGCATTTTTGGGGTCAGTTTGAAGCAGCTCTGCCAAGGGTGGGACTAGGGAGGAGGAGCTGGGCCGGGTCAAGGTTATTATGCAAAAAATGTCAGTGTTTTTAATGTCAGAAATGCGATTCCAGTTCTCGACTGGAGTAGCATTTCATTTGTGAGGCAATGTAGGCATGCGTCATTGGGAAAATACGCAGAATTTATTAAGTGGCGTGTGTATGAATGAATTTAGTACAGCATTCTCCAGAGAAGCCTTCATTAAGACTGGCATATGAAACTCCAATCTGAAAGGAGTTCTATGAGAATGAGATAACATGACATCCCTGTTATAATTCAAATTGCAGACTATTCTAGTCATGTGTCAGAACAGGCTGCAGACTGAAGATATAGAGCTTCCAAAACCTGTGTGTTAACTGCCAAAAGCTTTATATATCACACATACCTCAGTCAGTGGCCTGGAGCACAGGTTGTCACAAGTAAAGAAATATATCTCGTCCTCGCTGAGCAACAGAAGAATAATTCCATTCATTTTTTCAATATTTGTTTTTTAGTTGCGTCTCTATGCACTGGTATAAAGCTGTCACTCTTACAGATGAATATGAAGACAGAGAGCTTTTCCTCAAATACAACATAGGTTAAAACACTTTTTCCCATATGAGATTTGTGCTCCTGGCCTCCGACTGAGGTATGTGTGATATAGCTCTCATCAGTTAACACACAGATCTCAGTAACTGTATCATTTCAGTCTGCAGTTTGTACTGACTGGAATGGGCTACAGATTGAATTATATCAGGGACTTATTTTTAAAGATACAGTTGCATTTACTAGTATATTATTGCAGAAAGAAATTGTCACACTGTTTCTTTCTTTAATACTACAATTTCTGAATTTAAACATTTAAACATCCCAACATTGAAAGCTAGAAGAAGGAGAAGAGAAGTCATAAACTACATAGAGCTATGCACTGAGATCATTTACATCCTGGGGGCCCCTCAACTCAATGTCCGGCTTTGAAGGACAACACTGTTGCATCTTGTGTAAGAAGAGAGCAGAGATCAGAGCGCAGTGTCATGACTGGTCCAGCCTTGCCATAGACCATTGTGCAGCTGAATCAGCTAGACAGGTGGTATATCCACCCATGTAATCTTGTGTTGCGCCCAGGCTTTGGGATACTCTGGTGTCAGGCTCCGAGGGTTTTCAGCGTTGTCACGGGGAAATAGCGGCCGCGCCTGACCCCGTGTCCTGGGCCTATCTTTCAAAAAAGGTGATAATATTTACAGGGCATTATATACAAAGTTTGTCGTGACGCCACCTGTAGTATCTGGTGAGATGCCACCAGCGCCGCCACAGTCTGCCGTAGGTAGATGGTAATGCGGCTGAGTTGGTGAAGTCCTCCACAGGTAGGACTGGACCTCCAGGGCAGCGTTCCTGTAAGGGAATAAAGTCATTCACAAGGAAATGCAGCAGAGTCGAGTTCACTTCTCTCCGGGTACTTTACTGGAAACTTGTGGCATTGAAGTTGCAGTTTACAGTTCAGCATAAGATGTTATAATAGGTAGCTGTAAGCGGATCCCAGGTAGTATGATGGAACCCTTTGGGGTATGCCTTCTTTCCCGTCTGTTCCTTCCTGCTTCCCAGTAGTTGTATGAAGCCCGGTGACTTGAAATCAGCCTGACCTCCACTCTTTCTCTCACTCTTGCTGCCGTCGGGTAGCCCTCTACTGGCTGGCCGTCTGCTCCTTCAGCGGTGCCTGTTTCCCTCTTCTGGTTGCTTAGGTGCCTGGGAGACTTGTAGACTCCCCAGAACTCCGGATTTTCTGTGGTCCCATAGTATCCCACAGGTGCGGGCTCTGATGCACGGTAATTGTCTGCGCCTGGGAGCCCTTTCCTCCTACTCCCTCTCTCCTTGGTCAAAGAACTCCTTGTTCCCCCTGGAGGTGGTTTTGTTCCCTCCCAGGTACCCTCCCACTGTGTAATCTAGTGTGGGAGTGTTGGTTAATGGGTTCCACCCACCATCCTAGAATCCACTTGCAGCTGGAGTATCTGCACCTCTTTTACGGGTGCAGTACCCCTCTGTGACGCCTGCATGGCGGGGTGCCACACTTGCATCAGTTTATCTAATATGGCTTGGCAATTTCTGCTCAAACCTTTGTCAAACCAGCTGATTGTGGACAACCAATGTCATTATCACCCTCTGCTTGCATAACTGATTTAATAGTTTTTGGAACTCAACGTGAGCTAACAATGTACAGTGACAAGCAGATATGTCTATATTTTACTGAAATGTAGTGGATAGCATGGTTATATGTTGAAAAGTAGTTCAGGGATACAAATATAAGAATTCAAATCCTGAGAACAAAATCCCATTGTCCGGAGGTCAATACAGTCAGTGAAATTGCATGGAACAGCAATTTTGTATTTTTCTTGTACTTTCTTTATATTTTGAGAATAGGTAGCCGCTTCAATGATTCCTGTAAATGGGGAACTCTGCACCATAAACTTTTATGTTATCTCTTTGTACAAAACATGTGCAGGATTCTGCCCATTACATCTTTCTATGCTCTTTCTATACAGACGAGCAGTAACACCCATTACAGTGCTATTGTGATGTCAACTGCTTGATATGACATACTAACCCATACACGATCATGCCTCAGCACCGAGGTTACATTGTCGTTTCTAGCAAACTTTAAAAGAAAACTTTGAGACAAGACAGAAGAATTAAAGCAAGAGGAATTGTAGAAATTATGCAGAACCCTGTTTCATAAATATGGTCTTTTTTTGCAATATTTCAATAAAGTTGATAAAAAGAAAAACCAGTTAGCTAGGAAGTTATTTGATTGACAGTATAGTATGAATATTTACCTTCCTGACTACAATGTACTTCCAAATGCCAGAAGTAAATCCCACCATGACTCTGCATAAGGCCTAATGCAGTTGAACTCCAAAGGGACCCAAGATGTGACCATTTACGGTAATGTCAGCCAAAACAGTTTGTAGAACCCTGGTCCTGCTGCTGCGGAGCAGCAATGTGGACATCAGACCAGGATCCCAAAAATATTTTTGCTCATCTCAAATTTATAGTCATACCAAAAAAACACATATACATTCTGAATAAATAAGACTGAACTAGTTCAAGCTGCCTAAATGCCTGCATAAACATTACAGATAGCCAATAATGTAAATCATAGTTGAGCCTTCTGAAATCAACTTTGACCAATCTTTCCAGTAAAATCACATGATAGCTCTGCCAAGCGTTCCTATGTACCGGGGAGTCAGGAGACATAACTGCTAAATGAACAAGTTGGCTGACAGCTGTCAAATGTGTATGGCCAGGTTAAGATATATTCCTAGGGCTCTACAGCATTATAACTCACAAATAAGATGTCATTGAAAAACTGTGATATTTTTCCTGCAAACTAACTTAAAGTTCATTTTAATCAATGTTGGAATAATAATAATTTCCACAATTGGATGTATTTAAAAATGCTTTCCTGTGCTGAGATAATCTTATAAAGGTGTCCCTGCTATGTACTGTGTAAAGGCTGTGTCTGACTGTACAGGGACATGGTCTGATCATACCACATCTCCCGTGCTGAGATAATCTTATATATGTGTCCCTGCTATGTACTGTGTAAAGGCTGTGTCTGACTGTACAGGGACATGGTCTGATCATACCACATCTCCTGTGCTGAGATAATCTTATATATGTGTCCCTGCTATGTACTGTGTAATGGATGTGTCTGACTGTACAGGGACATGGTCTGATCATACCACATCTCATGTGCTGAGATAATCTTATATATGTGTCCATGCTATTTACTGTGTAATGCCTGTGTCTGACCATATAGAGACATGGTCTGATCATACCACATCTCCTGTGCTGAGCTAATCTTATATGTGTGTCCCTGCTATGTAATATGTAATGGCCATGTTTGGCCATACTGGGACATGGTCTGATCATGTTAAGAAGAATAAAATTTAAAATGTGTTTCAGTACTCCTTAGGCTGTGGTCACACATAGAAATCCGTTTTTGGAAGTGATTTTCATCACCAATCCGTTTTTTTCTGGGTGCTTTTTGAGCCTCCTGCACTCCTGAACGTTTTTGGAATTTTCATTAAAAAAACGCATGCGCGAACGCATGCGCAAACGCAAGTGCGCATTTGCATGCGTTCGCGCATGCGTTTCCCATAGGGCCCCATGTTAAAAAAACGCATGAAAACGCATGCGTTTTTTAAATGATGCCAAAAACGTTGCATGCAACGTTTTTGACTCAAAAACGGACAGGGCAATGTTTGGAGCTCCAGAGAAAAACGGACAGGGTGTTTATTACATCCAATCCGTTTTTCTGTCAGTTTTTGGACTTAGAAAAAAAAAATGAGAAAACTGAAGCCAAAAACGGACTGAGGGCTTATGTGGAACCCCAGCCTTAGTGATAACAATAAAAAAAAGTTTAATAAATAGATTTCCAATATTTTCCCACTGATGTACTGTACCCTGAAAATATAAAAATTACACCACACGTATAACATGACGAAGCAAAGAGGAAAAACGTTTTGAATATCCAAACAAGATAAAGAATTAGTCTTTTAAATCCCATCTATTATATAATTGCGAATGGGTTTTTTGCCCCTTCTGAGTCCACTCGCACTGCGAGTCAGCGTGGTCATGTGGATACGCCCGAAGCATTGGCCGCGCAGCGGCCATTGCGAGCAGTTCTAAGGCGACTCGCTATGCCCGCGCAGCGGGCATGGCGAGTCGCCTTAGCAGCGCTAAGCATTGGCCGCGAAGCGGCCATTGCGAGTCAGGGACTCGCTCTTCTAGAATCCCGATGCATGTGCATCGGGCACCCAGCTAGTATATAATAAAACCTGAAAATATGCCTGTTAAGAATGGTTTAAGTTTTGAACTGGTTTAAAGGGAACCTGTCAGGTCAAAAATTCATATGTAACTGATATAATTTTCCAATTCCTTCCTCTTCTATCCCTCCTATCCTCTGTAAACTTCAAAATAAAATATTCATTCCATCTGTCAATCACAGAGAGTTCTTTGCTGCCTACTCCCCAAGGAATGAATATTCATGCATCACTACACTGCCTTGCCATTCTCTCTGATCTGTCTGCTGTGTGACTAATTGCAGAGCAGAAAGGAGGGGGGAGGAGGTGTGTGTGCTCTTCAAGATCTTCATTGTGTGTATGAGGCATGTGTTTAGTATGTGCAGTCTGATATATTTCTATGTGATTATAAGAACATTTGATCATTTTCTCAGCAGATACACACATTACATGTCTGCAGGAAAACTAAACCATATAACAGAAATCTTACAGATAGCACAGTACAGGACAAAACACCTCCCGGCACCCCCAAGAGCACAGAGGGAAGGGACAGAACACAAGCTTGGGTTGGTGTGTATATTTAAATAACACTTATACAGTAGCCAGCAGGCTGTGAACATGATAGAGAGGACTAATGCAGGAGCTGCCTGCAGAATCTGAAAATGCTTATAGCACGGAAACTATAAAGTGTACAATAATGATTTTTACATGTTTTTAAAAGGTTTGCCCAGGCACTATTCAAAGGTAATATTAGTATCATACAGAAAAATGACCTGACAGAGTCCCTTTAATATTTTGATATTTGTATATATATCCACAAATGATGAATATGAATATGAATATATATATATATATATAAATGAGAAAACTAATAGGATATCTATTCCATTCCAAAAAGCAAGCGCTACATGCATTTAAAACAATTTGAATAATTGTGTAATTAAAGTACATATTGTATGAAGTATAAGTAGAAATAATGTTTAAAGCATATAAATCAGTGTTTCTAAGTTAAGCCTTCTTTACAGTAATACTTAAGGATATGAGAGGAAGCAGGGTAGGTTGATGCTCCACCATTGCTGTAAATTACTTCAGCCTTGAAAGAATGCCTCAAGCAGTGCATTGTACCTTGATCTACCTCCATGTATGTGCACCTGTGTATGAAGCTAACAATGCTCTAAGGAATTAGTGTTTGTCTACTCCTGTACTTCCAAGTATAATGTTGTCTTCATGGTGCACTTGCTTTGTCGTCCTACAGGCACGATGGTGGAGAGATCATAACTTTTCTATGTTTTGACCACATTAATCAAATGTTAAAATGCAAAACAAGGGAAATCAAGAGTAAGCAAGAACACAAGACACTTTCTGAGTGACGGGCAATTTGTATACTGTTATCGTAAAAGCCTTAGATGGATTGTCCTATGCAGACATAGATGTGTTTTTGCAGATGAGATATAGGAAAACCTATACTTTGTCTGCTTCATTTTCTTGTAAGAAAGGTTTTTCTTATGTTGTGATTCTGCTTGGCTAACCATTTTCAAAAGACTTGTAAAGTTAAAGTGGATTTTTCATCATATTTCACAGTACAATCTCCATATGCAACTAACCCCTTAATGCAGGCCAATATGCTATAAAAATGATGGCTGTGAAGGGGCATTATTCCAGACAACCATTTTTAAATGGTGGCAAGGTATATGCACCATCCATAGGCAAAACTCCTCCTGTGTATGAGAGCTGACACCCATGGTCATCGACCCTGACTGGCTTTGGAACCGATCAAGACTGATTCACTCCTTAAAGCGAACCTGTCACCCCCCCGGGCATCAAAAGCTATAATAGCCACCTTCTGCAGCACTAAGGCTGCATTCTGAGAAGGTGGCTATAGGCTTTTGATGCCCTTTATAGTATGAAATATTAAGTTAGGTAAATGCTCACTCTTCTGAAGACCGAAGACCGGGAGGCGGGGTTTCACGCTCCTCCGGCCCGCCCCCTCTTGTCAATCATTGTGCGCGCCTGCTGCTGCCTCCCCTCAGTGTGGAAAATGAACGCGCGTCTCCATTCTCCTGTATGGAGCCGCGCATGCGCTGTGCGCCCGGTGTCCAGGAAGTCGACACCGGGCGCACAGCGCATGCGCGGCTCCGTGCATGAGAACGGAGACGCGCGTTCATTTTCCACACTGAGGGGAGACAGCAGCAGGCGCACACAATGATTGACAAGAGGGGGCGGGCCGGAGGAGCGTGAAACCCCGCCTCCCGGTCTTCGGTCTTCAGAAGAGTGAGCATTTACCTAACTTAATATTTCATACTATAAAGGGCATCAAAAGCCTATAGCCACCTTCTCAGAATGCAGCCTTAGTGCTGCAGAAGGTGGCTATTATAGCTTTTGATGCCCGGGGGGGTGACAGGTTCGCTTTAAAGACTGCTGTCAGTGGTTTATAAGACATTCAAATAGAGTTAAAGAGGACCTGTCACCCCCTTGGTGCATGGCAAACTGAATGCAGCACTGAATGCGGCATGTCTACTACATTCAAGGAAGGGATCCCCCATGTCTCTAGCTCCCATGTAAGCTTTAAAAAATACTTTAGAAACCTTACAGTTTAAGAGGTCGTCTGGGTTTGATCTTATTAAGAGGTCCTGGCTGCTGGCATAGTCATCCTTGCCTTCTCCATGTGTGTTCCTTCCCCTCTGTGTCTGCCGCTGCCTCCTCTTGTTCTGGGTCTGCCATCCTCTTCTGCTCCTCCTCTGTGTGACGTCAGGAGCAGAAGAGGAGGGCAGACCAAAAAGAAGGGGAGGCGGTGGTAGACACATAGAAGGGGCAGAACACACATGGAGAAGGCAGGGAGGATTGCGCCAGCAGCCAGGACCTCTTAATAAGATCACACCCAGGTGACCTCTTAACTATAAGGTTTCTAAAGTCTTTTTTAAAGCTTACAGGGGGGCTAGAGACATAGGGGAGCCCATCCTTGAATGCAGCAGATATGCTGTATTCAGTGCTGCATTCAGTTTGCCAAGCACCAGGGGGTGACAAGTCCTCTTTAAAAGATCCCCAATGGCAGTTTAATTATGGATACCAATCATTGCCATAACACCTTGAAGTCATCTGATAACAGTTGTAAATGGTAAATGCATTTTTACATGAATTACCTAGAGGTGCAATTTTTTTACAATGGTGTCATTTTGGGGGTTTTGTGCTATTCTGGCACCTTAGGGGCTCCATAAAGGTCACCTGCAAACTAATCCAGCAAAATCTGTTCTCTAACAACTAAATAGGGCTCCTTCCCTCTCAGCCCTGCTACATGACCAAACAGTAGTTTCTGAGAACATCTAGGGCACCACTGCATTCCAAAGAAATTCCCTAACAAATGTGGGGTCCAATTATCCATTGTGTTCATTACAATTTTGGGGATAAAACATAATTTTAGCAAAAAAAAAACAAAAAAACAAAACAATTTTGTTTTCACATCCACATTTTCAATAGTTTTGTGAAGCATCTATGAGTCCATCATGCTCAACACAGTCCTAGATGAATTCCTTGATGGAGCTCATTTGTAAAATAGGGTAATTTGTGGGGATTTCTGCAATAAATTTCAGCTAAAGTATTCATTCCAAATGTCACTTCTTCCATTCCAAGCCCTGCTGTGTGTCCAAACAGACCTTTGGACTACTGTGGGGTATCGCCATACTCAAAAGATAGTGGGTAAGAAACTGTAGGGATCACTTTTTTATCTTATTATTAAAATGAATATATTGGAGCTAAAACAACTTTTTGGGGAAAGAATAATCATTTTCAATATAAGCACCTAATGGTATCCAATTCTGTACAGTACCTGTGGGTTCTAAATGCTCACTTTACCCCTGAATAAAGTCCTTGAGAGGCCAGTTTCCAAAATTGGGTCACCTTAGGGTGCTCTGCAAATGTGAAATGGTGCCTGCAATCTAGTTCAGCCAAATTTGTGTTCCAAAATTCACATAGTGCTCGTTCCCTTCTGGCTATACCATTTGCCCCAACAAAGGTTTATGACAACATCAAGGGTATCATCTCATTCAGAAGAAACTGGGTAACTTGAAAAAAGGAATAAAATGCCCTAGGGAAGAAACAGGGAAACCAGATGATGCTGATCTGAGAGCAGTAGGTCTGAGATGAAATAGCATGGCTATTGTCTATTTTTTTCTCAAGACAGTTTGCCATAATATCTGTTTAGCAAGCAACATGTTAAAAATATTCCTGACAGCTGTTATGAAATATTTCAGGGGTGCAGTTTTAAAACTGGTATCACTTTTGAGGAGTTTCCAATATATAAGTAAGTCAAAGTCCATTTAACTCTAAATAGGTCCCTAAAGAAATAGGTTTTGTAAAATTATTGAAAAAATAAGAAATTGCTGCTAAACTTTTAACTCTTCTAAAACCTGACAAAATAAAACAATGTTCAAAAAATGATGCATAAGTAAATAAGACATATTGAAAACAGGCATGGCCAAATTTGAACTGTAAACTTCAGGGTCAGTACCAAACAACTAGTGTTTGGGCACAGACCTTCTCTGAGAAGCCCATGTTACAATTCAGGTTCAGTTCAGGGGCTGGTGCTGTAAAGAAAAAAAGAAGATAGTGATTAAACAGCAGCATTATACTTACCGGCGTCTGAGTGCCCAGCCGCTCATTAACTTCTTGGTTATTTACTGGTGGGGGGTTCAACAACCTATCACACATGTTGTCACAGAGAGTGGGCATCGCTGATGGGGCACATTCAGCTACTCTCGTGTGATTGGCTGTTGAGCTCCTCAGCAATTAATACCCAGGAGGTTAATGAGTGGTCCCAGAAATTCAAGCGGCCGGACACTCAGACACCGGTAACTATAATTCTCTTTAATCACTATCTCCTTTCTTTTTACAGACCCCTCACCGCCACCTCATAACGTTAAAGTCTTAGTTCGGCTTTTGGACTCAAGTTTGAGTCATGTTTGGCCCTGAACTTCGATTTAAAAAAAAAGTCTTGTTGGGTCAGCCAAACCCGAACATTGGCGGGTTTGCCATCACTAATTGTAAATGTTATATATCTATTACTTTGTGCAGCATGACTAACTGGTTTAGGGTGCTTTCACACTGGCGTTTTTGAAAAATGTGGCAGATCCAGTCAAAAAAACGCAACTGCCAGCATTTTCCGCCTAACGTCTGCACTTCCGACTCAGTTGCAGCAAGCCCTATGTCTTTGGGGCTTGCGGTAAGTGTGCAGCAGACGCGGCAAGTGCGGTTTCAACAGTTGCGGCAGTGCGTGTGAAAAACATGCAGCTGACCGCAGTTTTTTTCGCGGCCGCATCTGCCGTAACCGCACTTGCCGTGTCTGCCGCACACTTACCGCAAGCCCCATAGATAATGCATGGGGGTTGCTGCAACTGAGCCAACAGTGCGCCGTTAGGCGGAAAATGTGGCAGATGCGGTTTTTTTGACCGGATCTGCCGCATTTTATTCAAAAACGCCAGTGTGGAAGGGGCCCTAAGTATATAAAAATTGAAGGTTTTAATATTGTGATTTTTTAAAATTTTGCCAAAATTCTAATATGCTGTTCAAAAAAAATAAAGGGAACACTTCAACATTACATTGTCCTGTTAAATGTTCGCTTTATTTTTTGAGCAGTATATATCAGACACAGGCACACGCACGTACATACACACAGTTATACTTGATGTAAGTATATGAGCAAATATATTTTTCATCTTGATATTGTATATTAGTGATCATAATAATCACTTTATTCAATGTATTCATACTGCAACTATTTAATTTATTATATTTGCATGACCACATAGGAAATTATCAGTAAAAACCATTTGTAATGAATATTTTTCAACACAATCTAAGACTTATGACCCATATAATAGAAAATGTTACATCTGTATGTATTTTGAATACTGTTTCATAATTATCTTGATGTTGTTTACTAAATGAAATGAAAATACAGAAGTAACATTTCAAGGTCAAGGATCTTCAGTTTTCGTTTTTCCTTTCTATCTTCCAAGACCCATAACATTTTTTATCTTTCCGTCAATATAGCCAAATGAGGGTTTGTTTATTGCGAGTTGTACTTCTGAATGACGTCATTCAATCTGCCTCATATCGTACTGGAAAATTGGAAAAAAATTCCAATTGTGATGAAATTTCAAAAACTGCCGTTCCACAATGGTTTTTATTATTTTGTATTTAACACTAGCTGTTGAGCCCGGCGTTGCCCGGGGGTAATGCCCATATACGGTCGTAATGCTTATATATGGTAATATCGCCCATATATGCCAATAATGCCTATATATGGTAATGTATGTATGTGTGTATGTATCATAGCCCCGCCCCTTCATAGTTATGCCCCTCCACATAGCCCCACCCCTCCACAGTAGCCCCACCACTTTCATAGCACCGCCCCATGTAAAGCGCTGTCCTTTCATAGCTCCACCCTCCACATAGTCCCAAGGGTAGGCTGTGAAGTGGCATGGCTATGTGGAGTGAGCTTGGCTAAGTGGAGTGGGCTTGGCTAAGTGGAGTGGGCTTGGCTATGTGGAATGGAAGGGGCTAATGCCACATACACACACTCAGCTTTATATATTAGATGTTCACTGTATGGTAAAGCTGATGTGTCAGTACGATTCCCATGTCAGTATGAATTCTTAAAACCAAACATGTAATTTAAAAAAATTGTCAAAAAAAATTGCGCTTTTGGTGTTATTTTTCGAAATCCATGACATTTTCATTTTTTTGGGATCTGGGGCTGTGTGACAGCTTATTTTTTTTCGTCCTGAGCTGACATTTTTAATTACCCCATTTAGGTGTAGATGTGATATTGTGATCATTGTTTATTGCATTTTCATTTCGATGTTATGGCAACCAAAACAAACAATATACAGACAGGGCCAGTTCCAGTTTTTGTGGGCCACAGGCAAAAGAGTTTCAGTGGTCCTCTTTAACACATACCATGATTCATGATTATAATATAGAGGATGTGTATATATAATATAAAGGCTGTGGGATGTATCTATAAAATATAGAGGCTGTAGGCAGTATATATACAACACAATCCCCAAAAATATAATCTCTTGTGGGCTGTCCTCTCTCCATGTGCACTGTGTCTCTCCCCTTGTATGCTGTATCTCTCCCCTGTGTGTTGCATCTTTCCCCGTGTACAATGTGTCTATCCTCCTGCGCGCAGTGTCTCTTCCATCTGTGCATTGTCTCCTGTGTGCTGTGCCTCTCCCCCTGTGCACTGCGCCTCTATCTGTATACACTCTGTCTCTCCCCCTGTGTACTGTCTCTCCCCCTATGTGCTGTGTCTCTCCTCCTATGCACTGTCTTTATCTCTTTGTGCTTTTTTTGTATCCCTCTGTGCACTCTTCTCCCCCTTGTTTGTGTGTTGTATTCTCCCCCTGCATGCTGTCTTCTCCCCATGTGCGCTGTCTTGTCTACCTGTGCAGTGTGACTCCCCGTGCGCTTTGTCTTTCCCCCTGTGCGCTCTGTCTCTCACCCTGTTCACTATGTCTCTCACCCTGTGGCTATGTCTCTCGCCTTGTGCAACTGTCCCTCCTACTGTACATGGTGTCTCTCCCCCTGTGGCAGTCTTCTCCCCTATGTGAGCTCAGGGAGAATATGGTGTACAGAAGATAGTGCAGATGGAAGGGGGACAAAAAGGCAGGTGGAAGATAATATGGGAAGGGGATAAGAAACAGACAAGGAAGCCATGAACTGCTGGGGAAACCATCCTGCAAGCAATATGGATGTGTCCCTGACAGCGAGTAGGCCCTCCCTTTGTTCAGGGCCTGGCATTTGCCGGGTGTGCCTGATGCTGAATTTCCAAAAACTATATTTTAATTCAATTTGCTTGAATTTATCCATCTATGCTAGGCAGTTATTGAAGCAGCAGATATGGTAACTTATTTTTCCTTATACAGTACTTTGTAGAATTTTCTAGATATTTCTTCTTCTGTGCATATGCTGCCCTGCTGTATGCCAGTTTGCTGCTATTATGATTTGTGAACTTAAAGGGTCTGAAAGTGCACTGAGGGCTGAAGACATTCAATTTTAATCCCTACCTATTTATAGCCCTAATCTAAATACATTTCTAATATAGCTGTAGTAAAAATGTCCTACCTTTCCCTGATGACACTATCTAACTACTATTGATTTATTTTCTTTACTTCCTGTCTGATTACGCTTTGTTTCAGAAGCAGTGACGCATCTGTGGGTGTCGCTTCGTATCTGAGGTACGACTCTGCTCTCCCTGTGCCGCTCCACGATCTGACGCACAGAGTGAATCATCATGTGCAGGAAGACTGAACAAGAGGACAGAGATCAAGCAGCCTGAATCATATAATCTTCATCAGTAAGAAGACAGAGGCTGTGACTGTGACCGCAGCCTCTGCCCCTCCTATGATGACACTTTATGATATCCATTCATGCATTGGGATTCTAAAACAAAGCATCATAAGACAGGAAGTAGAAAAAGAAAAATTAACAGTAGTAAGATAATGTAATAAAATTAGTTTAGATTGAGGCAATAAAAAATAAATATGGATACTTTCAGACATTTCATGTCTTCAGCCTTTCTGACCACCCCTTTAATTAACATCAAAAACTAAGAATTTGATTATAACAGCAGGCTACATAACTATCATTGTGAAGCCTCAAATAAAACATGAATACATTTTGGTTAGATTAGTGTCATTGTGACTCCTAATATCAGTCAGATGAAGGTAATTTCATAGCATTTTTCCTACATGAATGTGTGTCATAAACATAATCAAAGTTACCAGAATATCTGCAATATTCAGAGACTCTGCATTCCTGACTCTCTTTCTAGATATGTGCTTCTTTGCATCATTATGGAGTTTTCATCCCTACAGACATCAATCAGTCTATTTTTTCATAGTTATAATGGGCTTTTCTTGCTGTATTTCTTTTAAGTAATACTAAATGTGGTATGGGAATAATTCTTCCACTGATGTACGTAGGTGAGATGTGTCTGAGGGATGTGAGCACGAATCTCTGTACAAGAAAAAGTAGATAGGTTACTTGCTATCGTCTCCTTTCTAGCGTGACCAGCTGCATGTAGATAATCCTGAAACATGCAGTGGATAAACGTTTAGGTAGTTTATTGAATATACCTTGATAAATTATTAGGTAGAGATGAGTACAGAAGATGAAGGAAGAAGAGTGAGGGATGGGGGTAAAAAACAGAGAGGTTGGAGGACAGAGGATACAGGAAAATCCCCTCTCCAGCTCTGATGCATGTTTTGACCAGAAAGAACAAGATGTGATGAAAGAAGATAAAAGTTGCACAGAGATAGAGAGCGAGAGAGAGAGACAGAGACAGACAGAAAGCGAGAGACAGAGAGCGAAAGAGATATTGTGGGAAATCACAGTTACAAATACATGAACGCATAAAATAACAGTGCCTAGTAGATAGCAACAAATGGCTACAAAGGCTGTACAACCAGCAAAGAATAGAATCAAGATATATTATAAAGAGCATATTTCCCTGCAAAGGCTGTACGTTTTGCAAATGATGGATGAATTCCACAGAACTCCTAGCTATTCTAAACCCCACCCCTGCCTCCAGATATTTCTAGAGTATTCTGCTTTGGTTTCCTCTGCCTGGTTTCCTGCTCCCAGTCATTTCTCAAGGTCTCTGCCTACTCCTCCAAGTCCTGTGTGAATCTCTTGCTGCTGCTCATCAGAGGCTCTGCTACCTACATCAGTTACCAGTGTCCCTACCGCTCTGGCTGCTCATGCTACTCCCTCTGCTGCAGCTCTTGCCTCACCTGAATTTACTGTCATGTAAACTGGTTGCTTATTTAAGTGTTCTGTCACTTCCTACATTCAAGTAGAGCAAAGCCTGAGACTGTTCTGGACTTTGAAATTACTCTGCATCTGTTCTGGACTTGTAATTGACCTGCATCTGGTTCTGGACTTTATAAAACACCATTCCCAGGCCTCACTGGATGATTTAATGTATTATATAGACTTGTTAAAACATCTCCTTGTTTGGACTTGCCATAGACTTTACTCTCACTGCTTCTCCAAGTGTGAACTGCACTTTAAAGACAGGTTCGCTAATTGCATTCTCCTGTGAGGTTTTCAACAGACTTTTCATTTAGACTTCATTCAATATCTACACTGTGTGTTCATGGACTTTGAGTTTTCCTCTGCACTTTGTTGTGAATCACGGTGTGTTATAATATAGACTTTTTCACCTATAGGCTGGGGTCACACATGCAATACGCTTTTTTAAGCCCTTAGAAAAACAGATCCGTTTTATTAAGGGTCCCAATAGTGTCCCCTGAGGTCTTGGATGTTTTTTGGAATTTTTTGGACTTTTTTTCACCAAAAACACATGCAAAAACGCATGGTGCCTATATATACCATGCGTTAACGCATGCATCTCCCATGGGGCCCCATGTAAAAAAAAAAATGCATGCGTTTTTGAAAAATGCACACACACATGCATTAACGCATATGCATTTTTGGAAAATGACAAAAAAATGTCCAAAATGATCCCAAAAACGTATTTAAGCCAAAAACGGATGGTATGTGTGACCCTGGCCATAAACTGTGTTCAGCTGTGTCTTTGCTCCACACGAAAAGACTTCTGAGTTATCCAGTGTAATTATTACAGATACATTGAGGAAAATTACCAACAAACCTCCTTCACTCAATACAAATTGCATATACAAAAAAAAAGACTGTATAGATGCATCTTCCTCTAAAATATACTATTTAGGCTGGGTTCACATTTGCGGACCCCTCCGCAGCGTTCTGATCACAGCGCCCGCGAGCTCCTATCTTTATAATGGGAGCGCACGGTGCTGCGCTTGACAGCGCATGACCGTGTGCACCCATTCACCCCCATGTGTGATCTGTGCGCAGGCGGATGCCTGCGCACAAATCACGCAGTCTCGTCCGCACCAGGAACGCGACATGTTGCGTCCCTGGTGCGGGCGAGAGTGTGTGATTTGTGCGCAGGCGTTCGCCTGCGCACAGATCACATATGTGAGTGAATGGGTGCGCACGGTCATGCGCTGTCAAGCGCAGCACCGTGCGCTCCCATTATAAAGATAGGAGCTGGCGGCCGCTGCGCACACATGGCGATTCCCCTCCGCAGAACGCTACGGAGGGGAATGCTAATGTGAAGGCAGCCTTATTCATGTAAATGCAGTGAAATATAACCAAAAAGATGTTAATAACCAATATGGTACTGGTATGTACAAAAATTCTATCTGTACCATAGAGAAACCTACCAATCTACAGTGTATAGAATACAATATTATCATATTTACTTTTTATAGGGCAATTAAATTAAGTGCATCTCAATAAATTGGAACATACATCAAAAAGATAATTTATTTCAGTAATTCAATACATAAAGTAAAATGCATATATTATATATAGTCATTACAAACATAGTGATCTATTCCAAGTGTTTATTTATGTTAATGTTGATGATTAATGCTTACAGCCAATGAAAATTCAAAGGTCATTATCTCAAAAAATTTGAATATTATATGAGACCAACTGAAAAAATTATTTTTAACTCATAAATGTTGGCCTAATGAAAAGTATGTACAGTAAATGTACTCAATACTTGGTCAGGACTCCTTTTGCATGAATTACTGCATCAATGTGGAGTGGCATGAAGGAGATTCTATCAAGGCTGCTTGTGTACCTTTTTCTACCACACATTTTCTTATACTCAACTTTCCATTGATATTCTTGCATACAGCACTATAAGAACACCTAGCTTCTTTAGTAATGACCTTTTATGGCTTACCCTCCTTGTGGACTGTGTCAATGACTGTCTTCTGGACATCTATCAAGTCAACAGTCTTCCCCGTAATTGTGTAACCTACTGAACCAGACTAATGGAAAATTTTAAACACTTAGTAAGCTTTTGCAGGTGTTTGAATTAATTATTCTAATTTTCTGAGATAATAACTTTTGAATTTTCATTGCCTATAAGCCATAATCAACAGAAATAAACACTTGCAATAGATCACTCTGTTCGTAATGACTCTATATAATATATCAATTTCACTTTACGTATTGAATTACTGAAATAAATGATCTTTTTGATGAAATTCTAGTTCACTGAGATGCACTTGTATATATATAATCATAATTTGCTGTGTATTAAGTTGTCAGTGAAGAGACTGGCAGAGAGAACAAAGGAAGGAGGATAGAGCTGGTTTACATGGGCAGAAACATTGAACTTGGATTGAAAAAGTGTCTGTCAGCGTGTTGGAGACAAGGCCACATAGAAAAATTAATTGACTTTCTTAATACCTCTACACAATTTTTTTTATAATAAGTAAAACCACTATAAATTCCAGCACATACTAAGCCAATTTATTTAATATGGAGAAGTACAGTAGCTGAGCTTCTATTTAAAACAATTGTGATCTATAAATCACAAGATATAAATGGTTTTACATATAATTATAAGTACAGTACGTTTATTGCATGAGAAATATACAGTATGTGTCAGACAACTGAGATTTATTATTATTATTATTATTATTATTATTATTATTTTCTGAGCACCATGGTGCTGTACATGAGAAAGGTATACATACAAACAAGTTATAAATACAACAAGCAGTGACAAACTGGTACAGAGGGAAGAGAGGACCCAGCCCTCAAGAGCTTACATTCTACATCGGCAATGGGGATGGAGACAATAGGGTGGGTCTGCTCTGGTGGTGGTGGAGCACTGGGTCCAATGGTGGTGGAGCACCAGGTCCAGTGGTGGGGAGGTGGCACCGTGGTCATTGCAGGCTGTAGGCTGTTCTGAAGAGATGGGTTTTCAGGTTCCGCTTGAAGGTTCCGAGGGTAGGGGATAGTCAATCGTTTTAGGATGCAAAGTTCCAGAGGATGGGGGATGCTCAGGCGAAGTCTTGCAGGTGGTTAGATGAGGAATGTACAAGTGTGGAGGAAAGGAAGAGGTCTTGGGAAGATCAGAGGTTACGAGTTGGATGGTATTGGTGATATCGGGAGTTTAGTTCAGATATATACGGGGGGGCAGGTTGTGGACAGCTTTGTAAGTCAATGTTAGGAGTTTGAATTACATAAGCTGGTGAATTGGGAGCCAGTGGAGGGGTTTGCAGAGGGTAGAAGTGGAGGAATATCGAGGAGAGAGGTAGATTAGTCAGGTGGCAGAGTTAAGGACAGATTGGAGAGGTGCAAGAGTGTTGGCAGGGAGGCCACAGAGGAGGAAGTTGCAGAAGTTGAGATGGAAGATGATGATAATAATCATGAAGTCTGCAGTTATAGAGGAAATGGTACTTCTGGTTATGATATGTCTGCATTAGTAAATTCATGTATTCTCTATGACAATCTATATTTACTCACAAGCCTGCATTGTGCCACGTCTTTGTACTCCCCCTAAAAATGAGCATTTCCTCCATCAAAAGTTGATGTCCCCACAGAGTCTAGAACTATAATCACTGATTAGACAGTGTCAGTGATTAGGGACACATCTCCAATATCCCGCCAGTTTATTCATACATTTTTCATAAATTTTTTTTTTTTTTTTTAGGGTAACATCAAGTTATTTTTCTTTTTTGGCGGTCAAAAACAAATACGTTTTCTAGAGGAATTCGATTCAGAAAAAAATTCTTTTTTTTAGTTGGGTTATTTTTAAAAGATATTCCTTTCCTAAATAATTTCCTACACCAGATTAAAGGGTTGTGCCATGAAGAATTCTACAATTGGATGTGTTAAAAAAATGATCCTGTCTCAAAATATTCATATAATTGTATCTGACTATGCAGGAACAGGTCTGATATATCAATAGAGGAAGCGGTACTCACGGATCTTGGTTCCAAGCTATTTATTTATCCAAGTTACAGGATACATCCATCAGGGAGGGTGTGCAGGGAGGGGAAGCGCAAGCAACGGAATCCGTTTCGAGGATAATTCCTCTTCTACGGGCTCTCTAGCCCGTAGAAGAGGAATTGTCCTCGAAACGGATTCCGTTGCTTGCGCTTCCCCTCCCTGCACACCCTCCCTGATGGATGTATCCTGTAACTTGGATAAATAAATAGCTTGGAACCAAGATCCGTGAGTGCCGCTTCCTCTATTGAAATAATTCTACACTTGATCTTTTACAAGCTGGAGCACCGGGATCAATAACACCATCATCCACGGGAACTAACAGCTGCATCAACACAGGTCAGTGCCCTTTTCTAATCCTACATATAGATCTGATATATCATTGCTAGTGATGAGCAAGTGTATTTGTTACTATTCGCTACTCACACGGATGGTACGGTATTCACGATACTCATTATTCGTCGAGTATTTCTGGTGCTTGTGAGTGATATGTTGATCATTATCTATCAGGCACAAATTGACACTTCCCTTCAGTAAATAATGGGTAGATTGAATGTTACGGCGTTTCTGGGGGGCACAGCAAGGATTTAAGGCATTGAAATACTAAAAAGACCCACCCTCCCACCCTGTCCCGGAAAGACTCGTTTTATAGCCAGATGTGTGTGGGAGGAACCTATCACTAATTGACTAATTGACTAACATTAGACTCACTATTCGGATGAATATGCAAGTAGTAAAAACTACTCGTTACGAGTATAGCGAGTAAAAGTATTTCTGTACTCGTTCATCAATAATCACAGCTTCTGGATAGGGGAGGAAGTAAAAGAAAGTATACAGAGATTGCAGCACAGATCACAGCTGATTCTTTCTGAGATGTAGAACTAGTTTTTAAAGTGCACCTTTCACCAGTTTTGGGGGTTGTAAACCCTGCCCACCAACTTTAACATGATGTATTTGGGATTCCTGAAACCCCTTTATCTCCCCAGATGTCCCCCTGTGTACCTGTGAAAATAATTTTTAGTCTGTCATATGTCATATGCCATATGCTAATTTCTTTTAAGGGTCACATGAAGGTCTCTAAATTGTGGTCAGCACAGCCCTGCCCCATGGAAACACCGCTCTTCCTGACTGTATGCAAGTAACTGACATAACAACATCATCCACACAATTACCAAGTCTCGCGTCTGTGAAGTGACGCGTTTTACTGTGCTCTATTGAAGACTCAGTGCTTCCACTGTGCAGGCATGAGACTTCAGGCACTGCCTGGCTCCGGCCCATGCGCAGTGCACATATTGAAGCCGAACTGTACACATCATCAGCCCCTACAATGCATCGGGCTGGATATAGCTGAGGAGGCGGGAGCTTCAAAAAGAGGTGGAACAATAGAACGATTGATGACACCCAACGGGGCATGCTGAGAGCCAGTGAAGGGGGGAGAATGGAGCCCTGGAGCCCGCCTCTCCAGTCTCTGGATGGAGACTGCATGTATGTTATAAATAATTTTTCGTAAGCTTTATAGGGCACATTTAGCTCAGAGAGGGATGGTTAGGGATCAGCTACCAAGGTGCAGGGACAGGTACTGATAGGGTAGGGGGGTAGAACGAGCTGACAGGCTCCTTAAAAGAAGTGAAGATAGAACATATGCACAGCAAGTTATTTTAAAATTACAGTGCATCACAATGAGTTAGAATATTATAAAAAATCAATGTAATATTGACATGTTTCAGGGCATTTCATGGGATGCCTCATGGAATATGCAGTGTGGTTTTTAACCCCCTCATCCGCCCTACTTTATTTTCTGAAACAATGAAATTTGGGCTTTCATTGGCTGTAAGCCATAATCATCAACATTTACAGAACTAAATACTTTAAATAGATCACTCTGTTTGTAATTAGGGATGAGCGAGCACAGAACTAATCGGACTCGCTATACTCGCAATGAGTAGGTCCTGGTATTCGGTACTCATTGCAAGTATAGCGAGTCCAATATTAATGAGTGGGCCGTGCGAGTACTTTTGTAGTGTATCTATATATACACTGCGAAAGTGCACTAAAAGTGAATAAAAGATGTTAAAAAATAAAAAAATATATCATACTCGCCCATCCGATGGCTGCACCGGAGACCTGAAAAGAAGACATCCGATGTACGAGAAGGACCTGTGAGTCTGACAGCCAATCAAATGGCTGGTAGCGATCTGGCCAATCAGATGGCCTAACGTCACAAACCACATGATCCCTACCAGCCACCTGATTGGCCAGATTGCCAGGTCATTAATGCACATTCAAGACCTGGCAACCTGGCCAATCAGGTGGCTGGTAGCGATCAGGTGGTTTGTGACTTCTGGTCATGTGATTGGCTATCAGAGGGACAGTCCTTCTCGTTCATCAGATGTCTTCTTTGCGAATCCCCGGTGCAGCCATCGGATGGGTGAGTATGATATTTTTTTATTTTTTAACAACTTTTATTCACTTTTATTTCACGTTGACAGTGTATATATAGATACACTGTGAAAGTGAATGGATTACTAGCTATTCCTGAGTAATCACAAGAAACTCGGGAGTAAATAGCTGAATATCGTTACCGAATAGTAACAATTATACTCGCTCAACCCTATTTGTAATGACTCTATATAATAAATGAGTTTCACTTTTTGTATTAAAATACTGAAATAAATTAAATTTTCGATGATATTTTAATTCATTGAGATGCACTAGCATGTTCATTATTTTTGTTGTTCATTTATTACTGTTTCAGGTGGGTTCCCAGTGGAATTCACCGAAAAAAAGATGTTTGCACATAACCTTTGAGTGATTTTTCAGGTGTTTTATTAGCATAAAGGCCATTCCAAAAGACTACCCTTAAAACTCTGTGTATACATGAACCATCGATATGTTCGCACAATACATATTTGTTGTGTATTTGTGTATTTGATGCACATCCGCAGCAGATCAGCACTAAATATGCAACATCATGTTGTCCGAGCAAACACTATGGAATTTGCAAAGTCCTGTACGAATGCAGCGGATATGCTACATGTTTTATTGCGGAGAAATCTGCAGCATGTCAATTCTTGCACCTTAAAATCTGCATAAAATCTGCACCAAAAACAGACAGGGATGGTTTTGGTATGGTTTTCTGCCAGTAGGTGCAGATTTTAGAAGTCCAAAATCTGTAGCACAAACTCAGTGTGCGAACACAGCCTAAGAGGAGCAACATGACACAGTGATAAGAAAGGATGGTCCAAAGATGTTGTCTTATAAGGAATCTATCTACCTATCTTTCTAAAAGATTAGAAAAGGGAATCAACACAAACTTAGGAAACTTGAGGGGGGTGCATTACTTCCAAACATAATATATACCGTATTTTTCGCTTTTTAAGACGCACCTTTGTTCCCCCAAAACTGGGGGAGAACAGGGGTGCGTCTTAAAAAGAGAATGTAAAAAAAAATGTAAAAAAAAAATATTACCTAGGGGGGATGTGGGGTGGGATGGATCGGAGGTGCCTGATGCGGTTGTCACGGGGCCAAGAAGGTTGGGGGCAAAGGCACAAGCTGTGGGGGTGTTGCACCGGTCTCCGGTGGGAGCCGCCATTATTATTTACCAGCATGCATTGCCGGTCTGGCAATGCATGCTCTTGTGTCTGTAAATGGCCGCGGACAATTCTGGACACAAGAGCGTGCATTGCCAGACCGGCAATGCATGCTGGGAAATAATAATGGCAGCGCCCACCGGAGACCGGCGCAACACCCCCACAGCTTGTGCCTTGGCTCCCAACCTCCGTGGCACCCCCGCAGCTCCTGCCTTAGCCCCCAACATCTGTGGCACCCCCGCAGCTCCTGCTTAGGACCCAACCTCCATGGCCCGGGAGCACCACCAAAAACCTCCCTCGGTAAGAGTTGGGGGGCTATGTAGCAGGATGCATGTCCCCCATTTTGGAACATATATGAGGAGGGGGAACATAAACCAGGATTGGGGCATGGATTCCAGGTGGGGGACCATATATCAGGAGGTGGACACATACCAGGATGGGGGCATGGATACCAGGTGGGGGACCATTTAATTAGGAGGGGGCACATATACCAGAATGGAGACAAATATACCAGAATAGGGTACATATAAAGTGATTGTAAGATGGACCCCATTTAACATTAAAAATATTTTTTTTCTCTTTTCCTTCACCAAATTTGGGGGTATGTCTTATAATCAGGTGCGTCTTATAAAGCGAAAAATACGGTAAGTCCAAAGAAACTAGGCAGCACACCAAATCAGAAAAAAGTGGACATCCTCTAATGCAGCCCTTAGTGGCGCAATGTTTCGAACTGTATGGTTTTGGCACCCCAGGGGTTAAGTGCCACAGAAACAACACCATGGGTTAACTCCCCACACAACACTGGGCACTGCACTAGCACCTCTAGGCCAGAAGGGGGACCTCAAGCAGCTCCCTTATATATTTTGGTGTCAAGAGGAATTGGGAAAGAGCAGAGTGGCAGTGACAGTTAGTCAGTTGGAGTTAGTTCAGTTCCTGGGAGGACTGAGGAAGAAAGACTGGTGGTATAAAGGGGCTGCCTTAGGCCTCTCCACAGCCTACTACCCACTTCCAGGCCTAGCCAGGGTCTGGGGGAAGGAGTAAGAGAAACAGGAGAACACATCTGGGAGACTGAGTTACCTCATAACTCGCCCCGGAGGAGCGCACAGAAGGGATACCGGATCCAAAACTGTGACTGACACACGCAGCACAGTACACACTGGACTAGTGGAGGTTATATATCTACACTGTATCTCAGCGAAGCAACACGGCGGGGTCAGAAATACAGAGGAAAGACTCAAGTTGCCTAGCAAAGGGGGTACCTGTGAGGAGGAACAGGGCCAGCAGCCTAGCTAAAGCGGCAGCAGGGCAACACACACAGCGCAGCAGTGGGAAGCTAAGGATACAGACAGGATGGGAGCAATCCGGCCCCGGTAAAGACTCCGTGGACAGTACTCTGCTACCAAAATCTGCAGTAAAGCTTTGGAAAACTTCAAAACCGTGAGTGTGTGTTATCCTTGTGCTCAAAGCCTGCGTGCCCTCACAAACTATCATCATCTCTACTACTACCCCTATCCTGCAACATCCATAGCACCATCTATAGACTCATTACTACCACTGCCCCGGGGAACCCAGCTCTACCTGCGGAGAGCCATTACATCTCCAGCTGCCAAACAACATCCTCGGAGGTTCTGCAGCAACGGTGATCCCCTCACTGACCACAACCCGTGGGTGGCGTCACTGTGGCGTCAAACTCCCCTGTAAATATCCCCCCATTTATTGCGGAACCCGGGACATGGTCCAGACCAAGACCGCCGTGATATCCCCAGCAGTACCCCGGTCCGGTATCGAGTACCCCGACCCAGTGGGCTCCACATGGTCAAAACATTGCGCCACTAAGGGCTGGATTAAAGGATGTCCACTTTTTTCTGATTTGGAGTGCTGCATAGTTTCTTTGGATCTATCTATCTATCTATCTATCTATCTATCTATCGATCGATCGATCGATCAATCTATCTAAAAAAAAACAGAAAAAAGGAAGAGCACACACTTATATCAAACTGTGAATGCAATAAATCTTGATAATGCCTTTCTTAAGCTTGGTTAAAGGGATCCTGTCACCCCCAAAACACCTTAAAACCTATTAAAACCTGTCCCTAGAGCATATTAACACTTTCCCTACACTCCTTTTAGCTCCTAAATGCACAGAGTCAAAGTGAATATAAACGTTTTATAAGTACCTCATTACTGATGATAATGAGTGACTATGCTATTCATAGTCACTCATTCAGGCTGCCCCTCTTCATACTATGAAGCCTCCATAGGCGTGATCTTCATGAGAGATTCAAATTGCCGCCTCCCTGCGCGCCTCCCCGCTGTGGCTTGTGTCGGCCGGGCTTCAGCGTGGGGCTGTATGACGCGATCCGCGTCATTTCCGGCGCCGGGTGACGTATTTACACCGGCGCCGCTGTTGGCTTCAAGTCCCGCACTGCGCATGCGCATGCGCAGTGCGCATTTTGAAGCTGACAGAGCGGCGCGGCTGTATACGTCACCCGGCGCCGGAAATCGCGATCGCTAATACAGCCCCAGCTGAAAGACGACCGAACAACAAGCAAACAGCGGGACGCGCAGGTGAGGCGCAATTTGAACTCTTCATGAAGATGCACGCCTAGAGGCGCATAGATGAAAGGGGCAGCCTGAATGAGTGGACTATGATAGCTTGATCACTCATTATCACTCACTAATATTACTATAAAACGTTTATATTCACTTGACTCTGTGCATTTAGAGCTAAAAGATATAGGGAAAGTGTTAATATGATCAGGACAGTTTTAAATAGGTATTAAAGCTGTTTTTGGGTGACAGGTCCCTGTTAAAGCTGAAATGTTGTGCCACTTGAGCTAATAATGCACGTTGTTGCATATGTTTTGGAGTGTTGCCTAGTTTTCTTTTCCTATCTCTCTATCTTTCAATACTTTTTTTTTTAACCTAGAAATAAATACAAACTAAAATATGTCAGCAGTGGAGCTCACAGGTCCCTCTAGGGATTTCCTAATTTTCTTGCTACATATTCTTATACCGTTTTGTCACTTCCAATCAGACAACATTTACAGTATATTAGGTCATTTACAACCAATGTTAACATTTTTCTCTAGCTTACTTAATATATGTTTCACTGTGGTCAAATAAATACTAACTCAGGTTCTTTTTAATTTCTTTTTTTTAGCAATTATTGGAAATGACCATTTCTTTATTTTATTAAACTGGTGGCAAATTTGTCACAACCTACTTTCGTTTTTAGCATCGCTGTGTGCATCAACATTGTTGGCTCAGGCTTCATAAAGCCTCCTGTTTGTCCAATTTTACACTTGTTGCCTGCTGTGCTGCCTTTAATAAACCTTTTTTCCCACAAGATGCCTTTTTTATTGTTACCACTGCATTTCTTTTAAGTTTTTATTGTTCCTAATTATTCTTTAATGTACTGTACTAACTATTGGTGGGTTTATATAATATTGTGAAATGTGAAAGTAATTCATAATTTCATGAAAGTCAGTATTCTACTGTAATAAAGTAAAAAAATTTTGCACAAAAATATAAGCAACATTTTAACGTTGCCAAAGGCAGTGGGGTCTAATGAGTCCTAAACATTTTGTAGAGGCCCATTTAACCCCGTTCACCATTGGTATTTTCCAGTTTTTCCACCATTCTTCCAAAAACCATAGCATTTGTATTTTTCTGTTAATAATGTTTTCAGGGCTTGCTTGTTTTTGTGGCACAAGTTGTACCTTGACTCCATTGGCTTTACCATATAGTGTACTGGTAAAGGGAAAAAATCAAATGCAGTTAAATTGCAAAATAAGTCCAATTCCACAAAGTTTTTTAGGTATTTTATTTCCCATGTCACTATATAGTAAAACCGACCTGGCAGTATGATTCTTCAGGTCAGTATAAGAACATATGTAGTAAACATGCATGGTTTTGTTTTATTTAAATGGTAAGAAAATCGGATATTTGTAGACAGAAAAAATGTGCTTGTGTTACTATTTTTCAATTTCATTCTTCAGGACCTGGGGCTGTATGACAACTTATTTTTTACACGCTGAGCTGACATTTTTAGTGATAGCATTTTGGGTATATACAATGTTTTTATCACCATTTTATTGCAATGTTGCCACGACCCAAAAAAATGTGATTCTGGCATTTTGATTTTTCTCCTTACGCCATGTACCAATTTAATTAATTTATTTTATATTTTGACTAGTTTGGAGATTTCGGAACATATGTGTATTTGTTATTTTTCTTTAACTATTTTATTTTTAATTGGTTGATTTGAATTTTTGTGGTGGGTTTCATATTTTTTAAAAACTTTTAAAAATGTTTTACTGTATTTACTAGCCTCTTTGGTACTTGAAGTTGCGATCGTCTAATTGCTTGAGCATCAGCACTCCTCTGTATAGTGGAAAGCACGATTTTTTATGAGCACCGTGTGCAGCCAGCATTTACAAGAGGACTGTAATGACACAGGGGTCATTATCTGACTCCTGGCTGTCATAACAGCTCATCGGTGCACAACAATCATGTCATAGGCGCAATGATGGAAGCAGGAATGATGTGCCCCATGCCGGTTTGTGTTAAATTCCGCTGTCAGAGATTGACAGCGGGTTATACTGGTTAACAGGCATGGATGAATCTCCTATCCTACCGCTGGTTTTAGAGGCACATGGCAGCTGATTAAATTAGCCATCAAGTGCAGGGATTGATGCAGGCTCAGTGTGCAAATCTGCTTCAAAGGCACAGACATGACTTTTGATGTCCATGTACATCAAAAGTTGTGAGGGGGTGAAAGCCTATGTAAGGCTGGCTTCACACTGCGGGTCAGATCTGACCCAAGGCTGTCAGGATGAACCTGACAGCCCCGGATCAGGTCAGCACACAGAACCGGAGGGCTAATATGCCCTTTGTCTGGTGTGCACCCTC
Organism: Allobates femoralis; assembly: GCA_033576535.1. Classification (NCBI taxonomy): domain Eukaryota; kingdom Metazoa; phylum Chordata; class Amphibia; order Anura; family Aromobatidae; genus Allobates; species Allobates femoralis. The sequence continues at coordinate 717,538,036 of JARQOC010000003.1, forward strand.
ACCAGCTGCCGCCACTGATGAATCAGGACCACTGCTGGCAGGGAGCTAGCCGTAGTCATGAAACAACTGCAGCGTGCAGCCGCAGGAGTCCGGTTCCCGACGGATTCCCCAGATCCGGGAGGATCCGGACGAATCGGGGCAATACGGGAATTGCCAATTAGAGGAGATATTCTCCTTTCGGACACAAAAACACTGCAAGCAGCGTTTTTGTGTCCTGTGAGAGATTCTGAATTCTCCCAGATTGTCCCGGACAGATAGAAGCTCTCTGCCATCCGGCTTCTATCCGGCCCCATAGTATACTATGGGGCCAAAATCCAGTCCAGGGCTGTCCGGTTTACACGGACAGCCTTGGATCGAAACCATCCCGCAATGTGAAACCGGCCTTAGAAACATTACTCTTTACTAATTTTATTAATAAATAGCACGTGTATAGAAAGGTAGGGACACCGGGCACCTTCAGGGCTATTGGTCTTTCTTATTTCTCCATAAAGACAGACCGCTGTCTTATCCCCAGCCACCTGGTGGTGCTACACCTGCATCAGCCAGTCAAGCATTTACAGTCCAAGTATAGAAAACAAATAGGCGGCACTCACCGTGTGTTCGTAGGTGCTTTCTTTATTGAAGAGGTGCGGGGAGGGGGTGCATGAAGGTACAGACGACAGGTCCTGTTTCGCGGTTTGCCCGCTTCTACAGGTCGCAGACCTACTACGAACACACGGTGAGTGCCGCCTATTTGTTTTCTATACTTGGATTATTAATAAATAGCCTTATAGAATTTAATCCTAATATTTTATGTATGTAATGGTAACAGCATAGATTATAATACAATCAAATGGACACGCATATATTAACATTTGGAGGGTGTGCCCATACAATCTATTACTATGATAGGACTAAACAGTTATAATCTGACACTATGAAGAGTATTGAGAAAATCTGAGCTGTGGCGTGTCCTGTCCACTGATACCATACCATAACTATGGGCGTGAACTTGACAAACACATACAAAGAACTTGACATATACTTTTCAGACAGACTTATCGTTTGAATCTTCAGTTTTGATACAATTTCCAGTTTTCATTTGTACATCTTAGAAGTTGAATGATATCACAATATGGTAAAAATTGCCACCTTTGTAGACCGAGATCAAGATACATGGAGCGGTATAAACTGCAATAAATTAAGCTGTTCCTTATTTGGAAAATAATTCACCAAATTAAGCATCCCAATATAATCAACACAGATGTAGGCCAGGGTCACATTTGCGGTTGGACCTTGGCCTGCCGGATTCCGGTTTCAACTTAGCAATTTTTCCATCACCGCATAGCGTTTCCGCTATGCGGTGCTGGAAACCGTAGTCCCTAGTTACCCGGTGTTTACCTGCACGACCTGTCACACAGGCAGCGGCTCGGAGGGCGTTTTACAGCGCCGCACAGGAAATCGTGTCTGCAACGGTTTCCTGTGCGGCGCTGTAAAACGCCCTCCGAACCGCTGCCTGTGTGACAGGTCGTGCAGGTAAACACCGGGTAACTAGGGACTGCGGTTTCCAGCACCGCATAGCGGAAACGCTATGCGGTGATGGAAAAATTGCTAAGTTGAAACCGGAATCCGGCAGGCCAGGGTCCAACCGCAAATGTGACCCTGGCCTTATTCTGAATTTACAAGCTATAAAATATTTTTGTTTTTGTAGTAAAATCTAGATGCAGTCTATCACAGTAATGTATGTCATCTCCTCTGCATACATTGCAAATGACATATATTTAGGAATAGTTTTCATAAATCTGTTTGTAAACAGTTTTGGCAAATTATTTAATTTTAATTAGTATCTTAATTAGTGTCTTAGTGGTTACATAAAAAAGAGGTGCAAACATAGCACACACCAAGTCTAAAAAAGAACAACAGCATACAATAACAACAGAATAATGAAAGATGTTGAGATTCACATAAATATTAAATATTACTAATTTTAATATAATACAATATATAATATAATTAAAATATTCAAAATGACTAATAATTAAACAATCCTCAGCCTTAACCAACAAGAACAGAAACTAATTTCAAATCTTCATATTCTCCAAATGTTAATCAAACATAAGGCAGAAGGAAGAAACCCTCTACGACCCTAGAAAGGTAAGCTCAAAGGTAAATAATAGAATAAAAAGGATAAAAGTAGAAAAGAGATTGAAATAAAAAGAAACAAAAAGGTAAGGCTGCCTTCACACTCGCGTATGTGAACGCAGCGTATGCTGCGTTCCCATACGCAGTCAAGCGCATGCGCACTGCGTTCCTATGCTTAACATAGGAACGCATAGTGCCTGCGTTTGCCAGTGTTTGCTGCGTTTGGGTGCGGAAGATATCTGCTCCCTCCAGAGTCTCCCGTCTGCACCCGGGACGCAGCATGTTGCATTTTTTGTGCGCTCGGGGACCTTGGAAAATCAGCAAGCTTCCCCAAGAGCAGAAAAAATGCATTGGCGTCAATGGGTCCGCAGTGTTCTGCGCAGGAGAACGCTGCGGACCCATTGAAATCTCTCCCGGTGGCCGCCGGTGATGTCACAGGAGATCACCGACGGCCACCGGGAGATCAGCTGGAGCCTCTGATGATCTCCTCCTCCCCGCCGCCAGTAATCTCCTCTCGGTGTCGGCGCGAGAGATTCAAACAGCTGTCAGATCAGCTGTTTAACCCCGCTGACAGATCACGGGGCTTACCGGCGGCCGGGAAGAGGAGATCTCCGCCGCTGATCTCCGCCTCCGGCCCGCCCCCGGACACCACCGATTGGCTGCCCAGGCTCCATAGTGATGTGTCTGCAGGCGGACATTCTCCGCTGCGGACACATCAAAATGACCCTGCTTTTCACTGCGTTTGTGTCTGTATGCCATCAGCATGCAGACACAAACGCAAATGTGAAGGCAGCCTAAAGAAGGCAAAGAGGGAGAGAGTGGTAGATTAACTAATGTCTCTGAAACTTGGAAAATTAAGTGTCTGGGCTACAGGTCTACGAATTAAGTTGTCTTTTTAACTAAGATGGGGCGCGTGAATCAGTTTTGAATAATATCTAAAGTTCTTATTAGAGATGAGTGCATCTGGCAAAATTAAAATTTTCCTGGTGACGTATTTTATTCAATCGAATTTGATTTGCAGAGAAGAAGTAGGGTCTCCCTTATCAATTTGTGCAGAGCTGTAGTCCCAGAGAGTGAGTCAAAGTGTCCAGGCAACACTGAGGACAGTGAACTTGTGAGTCCTATGTAGTGACCGGGAGATATGACCGCAGTGTCAACTGCTGGGTATGGGAATTGAATAAATTGTGATTTAGTTATTGCCAACACCTGATAGGTGCCACAGGTAAGTTACAGGTGCTGTTAATTACACAAATTACAGAAGCATCAGATGATTTTTCTAACAATTCCAATACTTTTGTCCACCACCTCTTTTATGTTTGGTGTGGAATTATATCCAATTTGGCTTTAGGACAATTCTTTTTGTGTTTTTATTCATTGAAGACAAATTAAATGAAGATAATAATACCAGAGAATTTGTTATTGCAATCATTTTCAGGAAGAAACTGAGTATTATCTGACAGAATTGCAGGGGTGTCAATACTTTTGGCCAACACTGTACCTCTGCCTGGACCATACTGCATGTGGCTACAGCTTACTCTTTGGCTATTTTTTGTGTAATCCACACTGTATTAATCAGCTATAAATACTTGAGCTCACAGAAGAAGGTCTGAGATCACTGGGGCAAAATGTTTGCTTGTTCTGATTTGTCGCAATAAAAAACACAGCAATGAAAATCATTTTTGAGTGCCATGTATTTTTTGAGTGTAGCAAGGTGTGGGTACCTACTTGAGAACCATGATAAGGACGTGCCATTATATATAATTCAAAACCTTTATAGTTCTTTAATGAACTGTTCCCTTAGGCGACACAGAGTAACATAACTTTTTTTCTCTGATGAAACTTCATTGATATCGATATGAGGCCATGTGCACACATTGAGCATTTGGTGAGTTTTTTACCTCAGTATTTGTAGCCAAAACCCAGAGTGGAACAATCAGAGTTTTGTCTTACAAATACTGAGGTAAAAAACTCACCAAATCCTCAATGTGTGTACATGGCTTAGACGAGAAACTTGTAGAGTGGGTCTGTAAATTAGGATATCAAAATCTAGTTACTAAAATGTGGGAAAATCCACCCATGGAGCAAAAAAATTTTAAAATATTTTTTATTATTGAAGTTGTGAAATATTTTATTGAAATAAAATTTGGCTATTTATCTATTATATAATCGCGAATCGGAAAAGCGCCCCTTCACGCGCACTTTCCGATGTCGTCATGTGGATACGAATTTAACATTGGGCGCGAAGCGCCCGATGTCGCGCGAGCAATGGCCGTTAGGCCATTGCGAGTCGCTGGCCCAGGGCGAGCAATGGCCGCGAAGCGGCCATTGCGAGCCGCTGAACCCAAATTCGCTCCACAGGCCCGGCCACAACTTAAGCGAGTTACCGCTCAGGTAGCGCGAGCAATGGCCGCCAGGCCATTGCGAGTCGCTGCCTGAGCCGCAACTCGCTCCCCGGGGACCATGCGAGTCGCTGCCTACGCCGCAACTCGCTGGCCCGGGGAACATGGAGCGGAGGCGGCATAGCCGCCTCCGCTCCACGCAACAGTCTAATCCAGGCCCCCCATGTCCTCACACCCGCCCCCCCAGGTCCGCACACCCGACACCCCCGGCCCGCACACCCGACACCCCCGGTCCGCACACCCGACACCCCCGGTCCGCACACCCGACACCCCCGGTCCGCACACCCGACACCCCCAGGTCCGCACACCCGACACCCCCGGTCCGCACACCCGACACCCCCGGTCCGCACACCCGCCCCCCCAGGTTCGCACACCCGCCCCCCCAGGTCCGCACACCCGCCCCCCCAGGTCCGCACACCCGACACCCCCGGTCCGCACACCCGCCCCCCCCGGTCCGCACACCCGCCCCCCCAGGTCCGCACACCCGCCCCCCCAGGTCCGCACACCCGCCCCCCCAGGTCAGCACACCCGACACCCCCGGTCAGCACACCCGACACCCCCGGTCAGCACACCCGACACCCCCGCTCCAAACACCCGACACCCCGGTCCAAACACCCGACACCCCCGGTCCAAACACCCGACACCCCCGGTCCGCACACCCGACACCCCCGCTCCGCACACCCGCCCCCCCAGGTCCGCACACCCGCCCCCCCAGGTCAGCACACCCGACACCCCCGGTCCAAACACCCGACACCCCCGGTCCAAACACCCGACACCCCCGGTCCAAACACTCGACACCCCCGGTCCAAACACCCGACACCCCCGGTCCAAACACCCGACACCCCCGGTCCGCACACCCGACACCCCCGGTCCGCACACCCGACACCCCCGGTCCGCACACCCGACACCCCCGGTCCGCACACCCGCCCCCCCAGGTCCGCACACCCGCCCCACCAGGTCCGCACACCCGACACCCCCGGTCAGCACACCCGACACCCCCGGTCCGCACACCCGCCCCCCCAGGTCCGCACACCCACCCCCAGGTCCGCACACCCACCCCCGGTCCGCACACCCACCCCCGGTCCGCACACCCACCCCCGGTCAGCCCCCGCCGATAGCCCCTAAGCCCCGCCGCCTACCCCCTAAGCTCCCGCCGCTGTCCCCTGTCCCTGTCGCTAATACCTACGGCCCTACACTCGAAGCCCCCGCCGTCCCCTAACCTAACGCCCCCGTCGTATCACTTACATGCCTTCTTACTCATCTGATCGTCCGTCCGATCCTCCGTCCGGCCAGCCGTCCTCTTCTTCCGGCCCCGAGGGTCTTCTGTCTTCTGTCCGCCATCTTCTGTCTTCTGGACGCCATCTTCCGCCTCCGACGTCCTCTGCCTTCTCATCTCATTGAGATACAATGCACGAAAAATCCGCCATTGTAACTCAATGGGATGTGAGGGCCTCTTCTGATTGGTTGGTGTATACTGCCGTCAGCCAATCAGAAGAGCCCCTCAACAGTTCTCATTCAGGTCCGCCTTTTTTCCCCATTCACTTACATTAGCGGTGTCTCGGCGATTTTAGAGCCGCCCGCCTGGTTCTATTTGTCGGCCATAAAATCGCGGATACACCGCTAATGCATGTCTATGGGATTTTCAAAAATGGCGCCGCGATTCTGATTCGTCGCTGTCTGCTAACGCCGACCAATCAGAAATCGCGGCGCCATTTTTAAAAATCCCATAGACATGCATTAGCGGTGTATCCGCGATTTTACGGCCGACAAATAGAACCAGGTAGCCGGCCATAAAATCGCGGACACACCGCTAATGCATTCCTATGGCATTTTTAAAAATGGCGCCGCGATTCTGATTGGTCGCTGTCTGCTAACGCCGACCAATCAGAAATCGCGGCGCCATTTTTAAAAATCCCATACACATGCATTAGCGGTGTGTCTGCGATTTTACGGCCGACAAATAGAACCAGGTGGCCGGCCATAAAATCGCCGACACACCGCTAATGTATGTCAATGGTAAAAAAAAAAGGCGGACCAGAAAGAGAACTGTCTGTCACTTTAAATAAATAATAAATTAAATAATAAATAAAATAATTTAAAAATCATTAAAAAATAATAAAAAATAATAATAAAAAAATAATAAACAATTAAATAAAAATAATAATAAAAAAATTAAAGATATGTGTGTCACTTAAAATAAAAAATAAATTAAATAATAAATAAAATAATTTAAAAATCATTAAAAAATAATAAAAAATAATAATAAAAAAATAATAAAAAATTAAATAAAAATAATAATAAAAAAATTAAAGATATGTGTGTCACTTAAAATAAAAAATAAATTAAATAATAAATAAAATAATTTAAAAATCATTAAAAAATAAGAAAAAATAATAATAAAAAAATAATAAAAAATTAAATAAAAATAATAATAAAAAAATTAAAGATATGTGTGTCACTTAAAATAAAAAATAAATTAAATAATAAATAAAATAATTTAAAAATAATTAAAAAATAATAAAAAAAATTAATAATAAAAAAAAATAATAATAATTAAAAAATAAAAAAAAATTATAAAAAATTACAAAAAATAATAATTAAAAAAAAAATGGTAATAATAATTATATTACTGCTAATAATAATGATATTAATGCTAATAATTATCCTATTAATGCTAATAATAATACTAATAATGCTAATAATTATGCTATTAATGCTAATAATAATGATAATAATGCTAATAATAATGCTAATAATACTAATAATAATGCTATTAATGCTAATAATAATGCTAATAATGCTAATAATTATGCTATTAATGCTAATAATAATGCTAATAATGCTAATAATTATGCTATTAATGTTAATAATTATGCTATTAATGCTAATAATAATGCTAATAATGCTAATAATTATGCTATTAATGCTAATAATTATGCTATTAATGCTAATAATAATGCTAATAATGCTAATAATTATGCTATTAATGCTAATAATAATACTAATAATGCTAATAATTATGCTATTAATGCTAATAATAATGATAATAATGCTAATAATAATGCTAATAATGCTAATAATTATGCTATTAATGCTAATAATAATGCTATTAATGCTAATAATAATGCTAATAATGCTAATAATTATGCTATTAATGCTAATAATAATGCTAATAATACTAATAATAATGCTATTAATGCTAATAATAATGCTAATAATGCTAATAATTATGCTATTAATGCTAATAATAATGCTAATAATGCTAATAATTATGCTATTAATGTTAATAATTATGCTATTAATGCTAATAATAATGCTAATAATGCTAATAATTATGCTATTAATGCTAATAATTATGCTATTAATGCTAATAATAATGCTAATAATGCTAATAATTATGCTATTAATGCTAATAATAATAATATTAATGCTAATAATAATGCTATTAATGCTATTAATTCTAATAATAATGCTATTAATGCTATTAATAATGTTATTAATGCTATTATTAATGCTAATAATGCTATTATTAATGCTATTAATGCTAATAATAATGCTATTAATGCTAATAATAATGCTATTAATGCTATTAATAATGTTATTAATGCTATTATTAATGCTAATAATGCTATTATTAATGCTATTAATGCTAATAATAATGCTATTAATGCTAATAATAATGCTATTAATGCTATTAATAATGTTATTAATGCTATTATTAATGCTAATAATGCTATTATTAATGCTATTAATGCTAATAATAATGCTATTAATGCTATTAATAATGCTATTAATGCTATTAATAATGTTATTAATGCTATTATTAATGCTAATAATGCTAATAATAATGCTATTAATGCTATTAATAATGCTATTAATGCTATTAATTATGCTATTAATGCTATTAATGCTAATATTTATCCTATTTATGCTATTAATAATGCTATTAATGCTAATAATAATGCTATTAATGCTATTAATAATGTTATTAATGCTATTAATAATGCTAATAATGCTATTATTAATGCTAATAATGTTAGTATTAATGCTATCAATGCTAATAATAATGCTATTAATGCTATTAATAATGCTATTAATGCTATTAATGCTAATATTTATCCTATTCATGCTATTAATAATGCTATTAATGCTAATAAGAATGCTATTAATGCTATTAATAATGTTATTAATGCTATTATTAATGCTAATAATGTTATTATTAATGCTATTAATGCTAATAATAATGCTATTAATGCTATTAATAATGCTATTAATGCTATTATTAATGCTAATAATGCTATTATTAATGCTATTAATGCTAATAATAATGCTATGAATGCTATTAATAATGTTATTAATGCTATTATTAATGCTAATAATGCTATTAATAATGCTATTAATGCTAATAATGCTATTAATGCTATTAATACTGTTATTAATGCTCATAATACTGCTAATAATGCTATTAATACTGCTATTACTGCTAATAATAATGCTATGGCTTATATTATTGCTATTGATAATGCGATTATTATTTAAAAATCTTTAAAAAAACAATAAACATATTTTAGATACCCGATGCATTAGCATCAGGCTAACAGCTATAACTACTATAATCAAATTAATGCACGTTCTAGAATCCCGATGCATTTGCATCGGGCTCACAGCTAGTATTTTATAATCTGCAAATCAAGTTTGGACTGTCATCAGCTTTTTATTTGAACACTCTTGTTTGAATGGGATAGAGTCCAAAACATAACAGCTTAATACACACATCGCTAATGTGCTAAATTGCTGTGTATTCCTGAATAATGCTGGAAGAACCTTTGAGAAAATAACATGATGACACTTCCAGAGAATATACAGTTACACTGCCACATATGTTATATAGCTAAATACGGTACGTATGCAATGAAACTGAAACATGAGCTAAACACATTTTATTAATTGACTCACAATAATTCCTATTATAATATGCATCCTAATCAGAAATCAAAAACGTGTTGAAATGTTTGCCTATGTTAGGTACAGAACTACTGATATGAAAAAATGAATTTAGTATAATGATTAACTGGAATCACATGAAAACCTTTCTTTCTGTCAGTGCATGTGCCATACCCATGTCAGTATTAGGGCAAGTGCAACGACTGTATTTTTGGTCTGAGTGCTATCCATAAAAAATTGCATTGTACTTGAACTAATGTTATTTAATGGAGCATTCGACATCTGCTATTTTTTCTGGATCAAGTGGTCTGAGTAATAGAATTGCAGCATTTGATTATTCTCCGAGAATCGGCACTTGGCCACTTAAGTCAATGGGTCTGTGGAAAAAAATCAGACCATACTCAGATGACATCCAAGTGCGATCTAATTTTCACGGACTGACAGAATGGAGAAATGGAGAATCATTTTTTTTTATTCTTCTCCACATCCAAGGAAAATGAACCCAACTCTGATCAAACTCTCTTTAACCCCTTAACAGCCAATGATGTGCCATGTCCATCATGAGTCACCTCACTGCCTTTGATGCGGATTCACTTGCGAGCCCACATCTTTCCCTGCACAAATTGGCTGATTTAATCAGCCGACATGTGGATTTAACAGCCACAGGTGGATCGCAGTTTGAATACCCACTCGTGGCTTTTAATTGGTTAAATTTCACTGTAAATCTCTGACAGCAGGATTTTACTTGCAGTGCAGGGGGTTTAACATTCTCTACCCCCATTAGTGCTCTCATGACTTGATTGTAGGAAGCAATGGGTTGTCATGACAGCCAGGAGCAGCTGATGACAGCCATGTCTGTCATAATGATCCTTCTGTGAGCCAGCATTAAAAGGAGATTGTGATTTCTGCTGTACAGCACAGTGCTGATGCACTGCTGTGTATAGCACAAGTGATTGGTTGATCACAGCTTCAAGTCCACTGAGGGGACTAGTAAATGCAGTAAATGTTAAAAATAGAAAAAGGTTTTTACAAGTATGAAAAATTAAAAAAAAACACAGTTCAAATAAACTCCCTTTTGCCCCAATGAAAATCAAATAAAAAATGTAAATACGGTATTTAGTATCACTGAACAGAAATGTCCGATTTATCAAAATATAAAATAAATTAAAATGATAGGTAAAAGAATAATGACATAAACATCAGAAAGAATTGTAGTTTTTCAGCTGCCACAACAAGAGAAGGGAATGTAATAGCAAGTAAATATTTATTCATCACTTAAATAAAGCAAAAACTATACATGTTTGGTATCCATGTAATCATACTGCCAGGTCAGTTTTATGGTATAATAAACGTTTTAAGTAACAAAAAAAAACTATTGCAGACGTTCACTTTATTTTCTATTTCACTACAAATGAATGGAGTTATTAAAAAGTACTATATTGATGGAAAAATAAAAAAACGTATAGCTCCCGGAATCAATCAAGGAAGAAACGATAGCACATAAACAAAAAATCTCCCTGTGCTTAAGGGGTTGAACTCAGATTAGAGTCTGATTAGCATAATTGGACCATTTCTCCAGAAAAGAGAAAATAAGCTCATAAATTGTAAAAGAAGGAAGATTCATATGACCATCCATAGAAATCCAAAGAAAAAAACGTACTGTATATTCCAACTTGTTTGAAAATTCCCAAATTACAAAATTTAATTCAATCAAAATTAAAAAGAGATTACATGTACAACAGGAATGCACAAGGGTGTTCTTTGTCTATCTTTCTTGAGAAAGCTACAAGACTTTGGATACAGTGGCGTAACTACCACGATCGCAGCAGTCGCGGCTGAGACCAGGCCTGCCCTGTAAGGGGGCCCGCGCCTCACTGCAGGGGGGCCCGTGCTACCAGCCGCCACCCACGATCGCGTGTGTCCGAGGAGAGAGGAGGGGAAGTGAGTGAAGCCTCACTTCCTGCAGCTGTGCCCGCTCCCTCCCCTCCTCTTCTTCTCTGCTGCTGACCACTGAAGTAATATGAATGTAAGTAAAGCACCAACTATCCACTACCAGCACCCCCCCTACCCCCGCTCCTCACCTATGGGGCCCGGTGTAAATGCTGCATCGGGGCCCGCAAAGTTCATATTACGCCACTGTTTGGATAGTTTTATGTCATGGCATCCCATAGAAAGACACCTGTCCCTCCACAAATGTTAGATCGGTCCATTGATGCCAGAAATGTTGCTGCTTACAGTGAAAATATCAACAGAATATAATCTCTGGGGATAGTATCGTTTTTAAGAATGGACTATACTGGAAGCTCTTGGGAATAAGGTGCAGGAAGCCAATTATTACCGTAACTGCCAGACAATTAAGAAAGGATATAAGAGGAGGTGATAATGTTTAATGGAAAATCTTGTTTATGTTATGTTAAATAGAGGAGACCCTTATTGAACACCAGGAAAAAGATGTTTATGAAAGCTTTAACAACTGGAAACTGAAAGGAAATGTGAATACAGTACTAGTTCTACTGCAAATACAAGAGCAAAGGTGGTTGGAAGAAGAAAGTTGGCAAAGATGCACATGGTGGTGTTGAAACGTACGACTGTTTAAGGTCAACTTATATGGATTTAAGATGAGTGTTAACTTCAAAAGTCATGAACTGCTGACAGGATGCACATGTCGAGGTGATGTATAGAAATGTGTTGATGCATATAACAAAGTATATGACAATTCTGAAAGCTGAAAAATAAACGTTACTATTAGTCCACCAGTGATTTTCATTCTGAAATTCTCATTTATCAACCCAATGCATTATTAATAGTTTTTTTCAGACCAGTGCTAAATCTGTTAGGCAAGGTATCTTAAAGGGTTGTCCACTTTGAGCTTTAAGTCTGCAGTTAAACTCTGCTGTCAGGACATGCTGTCAAGATTCACCAGTTTTAGTAATGAGATTGGTGGTCATGTGTTCGCAATATAAATGCACACTTCTGGCCCCAATCCAACTAGACTTGCATGACTTCTGTCAGTAAAGAATGAATATCTATCAGCATGTAGCGACAAGTACGAGGGCCCCACAATTGTGTATATATATATATATATATATATATATATATACATGAAAACCAAATTGTAAAGACCGGGCACTACTGGGATTTTGTGTTGGGAGTTTCCCCCATGTATCAGTCGTCTTAGATGAGGCAGCTATGCACCTGGGTGTGCTCACTCAAGTGTATGTTAAATAAAACAGTCCAGAAAAAAGAGGGCACTCACCCATTTGATGCTTCTCAGGAATTTATTCCCTTTTCAGGGTTCCGTTCAGGATTCCATACAGTACAATGGAGGGAGGGGGGGACGTGGATGGATGCCGGACAACGGCCCCGTTTCGTGCCCTGAATGGCACTTCTGCTGGTCCGACCAAATGGGTGAGTGCCCTCTTTTGTCTGGACTGTTGAATATATATAGTATGATTGATGTCCACGCAGCTCCTCTTTATGTAGTATAGGGCTTAACAGCTCATCTCTATACAGTATGGGGACCTACAGCACTCTATATACACTATGTCCCCACTGATCCCCTATATATTTTTCTTCTGACATTGTATTCAACAGTATCAACATCTCAATGTCCCTAAGTTGTTGATATGCGGTAACCAGCTCTTATACCCACACAACTAAAGTAATGGTGGAAAGAGAAAACCTATGGGTGTACAAGAGATGAGTGGATTGATCTGAGGAGGATCGAGTTCAGGTTGAATTTGCTGACATTCACATATTCAAACACTTTGAAATTCAATTCACAGTTCAAAAAAACAATAATAAACTTGGCTGCCACCATTTTATACACTGCTGGTGAATCAGAGACCAAGTTGGTGTCTTGTTGAGTGGCCTCGCAGGTTTCTCGATAATGTTCTTCTGCTATGATATCTAGCAGGATGATATCTAGTACGGTAGTGGTCAATACCTGAGCCATCATCAATCAGCGCTTTCCAATGGAGCGTAGTTTGTATGGCAGTCATTTTTCATTTCCAAATGTATGTGGTAAGCCTTACTCTCTTTTGTACATTGTAAGATCTTACAGCCATCAAGGTTCTTCTCTCTCTTCTGTAAACTGTAAGATTTTATAATCAGAGTGTTCCTCTCTCTAAGCTTTCTTCTTTTATAGAGTGTATGATCATATGTTCAGTTGGGTCCTCTCCTCTCTTACTTCTAATGAGAAGCTCTTATGGTCAGCAGGGTTCTCTCTCCCTCTCTCCCCAGTGTGCATTTATTGAGCAACTAGAAGCTTAACAGTATTGAGATTTGCACTAATCAATTCGCCACCAATAGAACTTTCTTGGAAAATTTGAGTAAAACGTGCAAATTAAATTTCATAAGATCCGCTCAATTCTGGTCTAAAGTTCTCTACTTTCACATAAAGCCATTGAGATAATACATTCATGCCCCATAGAAGTAAGTTTAAAACTGCAGAAATTAAAATCATAGTGGCCCAGAAGTAGCATTATCATGTTGTCTTGTAAAGTGGATGAAAACATTACTTCTTTAAACAAGATATTTTAGATGCTAGAAAAACGCAAGAAGATTCTGAAAATGAAATTATAGACGTTTCTCAAATAAACTTAGAGACTTAAAATTAGCTTTTAGTTTGTCTTTTCCACAGTGAGCTCAATGTCTGCAGAGATTCTCTTTTCTGGATATAGTAACTTTGAGGGGAAGTTGAGTTTATATGGTATCTAAATGGAAACTGGTGCCCTGTGCGTGTATCTGCAGGATTTAGAGTGAATTCATCAATTCGCTTACCCAAGTTGTTAAGCCATTGAATACAATGAGTGAATGAATTAACCTTTCTCTTAATGTCACATAAATGGATTCACAAACATAGGGAACTGATTCATCAGTGCATCCCAATGAGGGAATCAGTGACATGCAAATCAGGAAAAAAATCCTCCATTACAACTATGAGCCTGAACTTTACCTTATTCTTAGTGGTACTGTTATATATCAGATATATAATAATAATAACATTTATATAGCGCTATTAATTCCATAGCACTCCACCCGTCCTGGTTTCTATGGGGTCCCGTTACCAGGCAGTAACGCTGTCCGCAACTACAAAAATTGCTAAGATTTTAACGCTGCCTGGAAACGTAGGTCCCAGCCCAAATGTGACCCCAGCCTTACTGCAGACTTTTTTAGTATTAAACTGCCTGCATGTCCAAATTAAGCTCCAGTCAAACCCTATCTGAATTCTAAGATGGAGTCAGTCCTGTCCCTAGTGACTTGCTCCTCGTCTTGTGGGCTAGTTCCACACTTAACTCTATCTGCCTTTGCAGTCATCCTTTTGCTAGACAGATCCTATCTTATAAACATGCTACATAACAGACCTATTCTTACATTACACTTTAATTCCCAATTAACATTCATATCACTCTATCCATTAAATACATTAATAATTAATATGCTTGTGTTTCTTTGGGCAGAAATCCAATCACCTCCCTATACGTAGAAATCACTGGACTACAATCAGATGAAATTGTTTGCAGTCGGATTTCTGCAGACTCACAGAAATTGGGAAGAGGAAGATATTTTGGTCTCTGTCTTCTACTCAGGCGAGAGAATCGGATCACACTACGCCGACACTCTGATCAAACTTTGATCAGTGTAATTTACATAATCGATCCAATTCTCTCATATGAGTAAATCTACAGTTGTTTGACTTTAGCTTTAAACTGTATGAAAAATTGTATGTGCAATTCAACCCGTATGTGCACACAATGTCTTTTTCAAGAGGAAAATGATTCAGGAAATGCCAGATTTTTTTTCCTGAGGCATCTTTTTTGTAATTTGTTGTGTAATTTCTTGAGTAAATTCTTTATTTCTTTTGCCACCATTGTTTGGTTTTTTTGTAAAGTATTTCCAGCATTTTTGGGTAACCATTCAACAATCAAAAAGCCACTGGTGGTTTTTCAAGCAAAAATGGTGTCATAATGCTTAGAAAGACACCTGAGCATCTTTGAATCTTTTTTTGACTTGAATAAAATTGACTTGTGCTGTAAGTATAGAATGTCTTCAGAGTGGAAAACACCTGAAGAACGGTCTGCTCACTTTTTTTTATCTGCTTGGACATCTTTGGAAACATTAAAGGTACCGTTACACCTGGAGACATCGCCGGCGAGATCCCCCGTGTGACGCGGTGATTTTTTGCCGAAAACGGGGCTGTTGTGAAACCAGGCGACCACTCTCAGGCGATGTGTAAGCATCGCCCCGTGTAACATCGCGATTAGCGATGTTACAGGCGTTGGGAGCCATAGGCTCCCGTGTTACAGGATCGCTGCTGAGGTTTCTAGACACCCCAACAGTGATGTCGCCTGAAACATCGCCACAGTGTCCCCGGAGATATCGCCACGTGTAAACACGCAATGGCGACGCTGGTGGGGTGCCAAAAACCTGCGCTCTCCCTTGCATCGCCTGCGATATCTCCAGCGATGTCTTTAGGTGTAACGGTACCTTCAGTGGTTAAAAGATTCACAGAGACTGAATGTAGGAACTGCAAGTCCTTTTTTACATATAAAATGGGTGTGTTCATTCTTTTGAGCATTAAGACCGCACTTTTTCAGAGAGTTGAAAAAGATGACCCCTTGACAAAGTGTTGTGAATTGTACGTTGGGGTAGGGGGCACCACAGAGCAGGACTTCTGGACACCGTGTGATTCTGGCAGCAGCCACTTTGGACATATGGGTGAGTCATTGTGAGGAGCCTGCAGAGGGGGTTAATATGTTGACTAACCCCTATAACTTTAATATTTTGTTAGCGGCTGTGTTTTCAACAATGATGTTTCAGCGCTGCTGTGACAGCACTGAAACATTATTGTTACTGTACCCGGCAAATTCAAACTCGGCGGTTTTGACAGCTGCCGAGTTTAAAATCAGTGGCATATGCTGTCCGCGGACCTGAAGTTTACTTCAGGACCACGGACAGCATCACACTCACACACACCACACACGCACTCACACACTCATGCAGCACACTCTCACAGCACACTCACATGCATACAGCCATGCACACTCACCCACACGCACTACACACACCCAAAACATGCATTTCACTTGCATCACTGTCGTGCATCAAACACGCTCCGTGTTTGATGCATGACAGTGTACCTCCAGCCTTACAGTAAATTACGTATCAGGATTTTAGTCATGCTTTGCATTGCCTTTTTGCAGCTCAAATACATGTCTATACACCAAATACTACACCAAAATTCATACTTACTGTATATACTCGCGTATAAGCCGAGTTTTTCAGCCCACAAATTGGGCTGAAAAGTTACCCCCTCGGCTTATACGCGAGTCACTATACGGGCGCCCCCCCCCCCCCAGAGGTATACAGGCCCCCCCATCAGTATACAGGCCCCCCCAGGCTCGGGAAACCTGTAAAGGAAGATGATTATACTTATCGCTGTCCGGCTGCCGTCCCCGCTCTGCATCGCGATCTTCCATCTGCATCGCGATCCTCCATCTTCCGGGTTCCTGTCGGCGCCGAGAATGACGTCATTGTCGGCGCAGAACACAGGAAGTCGGAAGCCGGAAGATGGAGGAGCGCGATGCAGATGGAGGAGAGCGATGCAGAGCGGGGACGGCAGCCGGACAGTGATAAGTATAATCATCTTCCTTTACAGGTTTCCCGAGCCTGGGGGGGGCCTGTATACCTCGGGCTGCTGCTGTATATAGCCTGGGGGGGACCTGTATACCTCGGGCTGCTGCTGTATATAGCCTGGGGGGGGCCTGTATACCTCGGGCTGCTGCTGTATATAGCCTGGGGGGGCCTGTATACCTCGGGCTGCTGCTGTATATAGCCTGGGGGGGACCTGTATACCTCGGGCTGCTGCTGTATATAGCCTGGGGGGCCTGTATACCTCGGGCTGCTGCTGTATATAGCCTGGGGGGGGACCTGTATACCTCGGGCTGCTGCTGTATATAGCCTGGGGGGGCCTGTATACCTCGGGCTGCTGATGTATATAGCCTGGGGGGGACCTGTATACCTCGGGCTGCTGCTGTATATAGCCTGGGGGGGGCCTGTATACCTCGGGCTGCTGCTGTATATAGCCTGGGGGTGACCTGTATACCTCGGGCTGCTGCTGTATATAGCCTGGGGGGGGGGCCTGTATACCTCGGGCTGCTGCTGTATATAGCCTGGGGGGGGCCTGTATACCTCGGGCTGCTGCTGTATATAGCCTGGGGGGGACCTGTATACCTCGGGCTGCTGCTGTATATAGCCTGGGGGGGGCCTGTATACCTCGGGCTGCTGCTGTATATAGCCTGGGGGGGACCTGTATACCTCAGGCTGCTGCTGTATATAGCCTGGGGGGGGCCTGTATACCTCGGGCTGCTGCTGTATATAGCCTGGGGGTGACCTGTATACCTCGGGCTGCTGCTGTATATAGCCTGGGGGGGGCCTGTATACCTCGGGCTGCTGCTGTATATAGCCTGGGGGGGGCCTGTATACCTCGGGCTGCTGCTGTATATAGCCTGGGGGGACCTGTATACCTCGGGCTGCTGCTGTATATAGCCTGGGGGGGCCTGTATACCTCGGGCTGCTGCTGTATATAGCCTGGGGGGGACCTGTATACCTCGGGCTGCTGCTGTATATAGCCTGGGAGGGGCCTGTATACCTCGGGCTGCTGATGTATATAGCCTGGGGGGGACCTATATACCTCGGGCTGCTGCTGTATATAGCCTGGGGGGGGCCTGTATACCTCGGGCTGCTGCTGTATATAGCCTGGGGGGGACCTGTATACCTCGGGCTGCTGCTGTATATAGCCTGGGGGGGGCCTGTATACCTCGGGCTGCTGCTGTATATAGCCTGGGGGGGCCTGTATACCTCGGGCTGCTGCTGTATATACCATGGGGCTGCTGCTGTATATACCATGGGGCTGCTGCTGTATATACCATGGGGCTGTTGCTGTATATACCATGGGGCTGCTGCTGTATATACCCTGGGGCTGCTGCTGTATATACCCTGGGGCTGCTGCTGCTGTATATACCCCTGGGGCTGCTGCTGCTGTATATAACCCTGGGAAGGCTGCTGTAACACTGCTGGGGCCTGTATATACCACTGGGGAGGCTGCTGTATACCACACTGCTGGGGGCTGTATACTACCACTGGGGAGGCCTGTATACCATCGGGGGGGCCTGTATACCACACTGCTGGGGGCTGTATACCTGTGCTGGGGTCCACCCTCGGCTTATACACGAGTCAATAGTTTTTCCCAGATTTTGGGGGCAAAAGTAGGGGGGTCGGCTTATACACGGGTCGGCTTATACACGAGTATATACGGTATTTCCTTTGTGTGATTCCGAGATGTATGTATATTTTTTCTACCTTCCTAAAAGCAGGCTTTCTTTTGTGTTATGGAGGATTGTAGAAAGCTTTACAATATGTATATATATTTCTACTCTGTTTTTTAAGCATACATCCTCTTTCTAATAACTACACCACATTCAAATGCCTAAGTTTCACATACATGTTCTATTTTTTCATTTGCAGATAGAATACACATTTCAGTCTATAGACCTTTAACAAAGAAAAGAGAGGACAGGGTCGCTCATAGGGTTAAACCTGGCGGTCTAGTGGTGTATATAAGCAACATTTTTCATCCTATAGGCCTTGTCACATATTCCATCTTTAGATGCAAATATATGAGTTTGATGCGATTTGGTGACCAACTTCTCCATTCAAGTGAATGTGTCCACAGGAATACATGAAAAGTAGATGGATGCTATATGGGTTGCAGTCGGGGGGGGGGGGGGGGTGTTTTTCACTCACTGCTGAAAGAAATTTGGAAAGTCTCCATCACAGGTGGAAATTAGATACTTTTTTTTAACATATTGAAAAAACTAACTTTAGGTTAATGCAGCTCATATATGGTATATAGTTTGTGAGAACTCATGCAAATTGCAAATATTGTATTTTGGAAATGTGCTGCATTAACAAAGCACATGTTATATTTAGGAACAGTCATAAAATTATGTCCCACTATATTCAACAACTACATCACTTAATTAATTATGAAATAATAATTTAATGCAAAATTTATGGTGGGTTTGGTTTACACGTCGCGATATCGGCGTCCAACTCCGACCAAAAGTCACGTGGGTCGTGCTTGTCCCCGATATCGTTCGTGCGTTGTACGGTATAAACGCCCAATACGATGCACGAGCGATGCCGAAATGATATCGGGTATCAAATGAGCCTGCTCTCCAACGGCCCGATATTGGATGGGCGTTGTGGCAGGATCGTGCTGTGTAAAAGCCCAACTACGATGTGGAGTACAACTTCCCCTATTCACTCCCATGTTAAACGGTCGTTACTGGGTCGGCCGTACAAGGGGGCGTACACATCGTAGTGGCGTTGTCTGCCGATATCGCGCTGTGTAAATCTCTGATGTGATCTAGGAAATCTGGCCCAAAAAAGCGCGCTCCCGCGGCGTCGGATCCAATATCGAACCGACGTTGGGACGTGTAAAGTGGCCATAAAGTCTGCATGTTAATTTTTATTTACCTTTTGCAAGGTCTTTTTTGAGTATTATGCTTTTTTTTTAACAACAGTAAATTGGCAACATAATTCATCTTTTAAATGAGAGTTAATTGTACAAATCTGTGTAATGATCCTCACAGTGATTCTGACACCTCTGTTTCTCATTTGAACAAGGATGTCAAAGACTGTTGTTAAAAAAAATTGCAGTTTTTGACAATTACCAATCAGTCCAACTGCTAATAAAGAAAAATAGTGTGTATGTATATTATACATATATATATACATATAAATATACTGTACAGTATATATGTATATATATGTGTATATATATATATATATATAAATTTGTTAACAGTTACTTTTGATTATAACTCATTAATTTCTATTATGTGTAAGATGTGGCAACTTCTGATTTTGCAGATCGTTGCACATATGATTAATACTGGTCTATGTAATTATTACACTCCAATGGATTTTTGATGAAACCTGCTGATATACTTTGACATACAAACTGTTCCATAATGATAACATAATTATTATAAATGCGTTTAATGAACCCTTTATAGATATATGGAAAAAAAAATCAATTATTTTACTCATGTCAAGAGAAAATAATCAATGCTAAAAGTACATTTTTTAGGTGTATTTTTATACTGAAACATAGGCAGACATTAATCACATAAGCATTGGGGTCAATGTCAACCTTAAAACCCATTTTAGATTTTTATATAAAAAGGTAAAAAAAAACCTCACTGCTGATTAATTTATACTATACCTTACATTTTCTGACCTAGACCCTCCAGATAGATATAAAGTGAAAGGGAATCTGTCACCATGAAAATGGCGTTCAATCTGCCCACATCATGTTATAGAGCGGGGGAAGCTGAGTAGATTGATATATAATTTTATAAGAAAAAATCAGTATATTCTGTGTTTTAACCATATAAACCTCTATGCTTTCTGAGATTTGTTATCTAGTGGGCGGTCCTATCAGTGACGGCTCTATATTTCTGTATGTACACATATACTAAGAAAGCTGTCACTGATAGGGCTGTCCACTGGAAGGAAAATCACAGAAAACACAGAGGTTTATATGGTTAAAACACAGAATATACTGAATTTTTTTCTCACAAAACTACCTGTTTCCCGAAAGTAAGACACCCTTTTCTTAACTTTTGGTATATATGAATCTAATCAGCTCCACCGGCTCTACAACAGATCCTTCAGATTAGACTGAATGCTCATGGTGACAGGTTCCCTTTAATTGATAACATTATGTCTACCTTCAATTAACACTAAAGAGAGATTCAGAGCTTGCAACTTCAAAAAATTGTTCAGAAAAATGAAGTTTATATTGACAAATTTTCATAGTAGCTTCATTAAAAATGTCAGCTGTTATCATAGATTTTAACCCTCTTTTTGTGGGTTGCAAGTTGTATGGTCCTTTGGTGTTGTAACACTAATAAAAAATGTTTCCCCACATATCTGTTGAAAATATTTTTTCATATCAGTAGACCAAAGAGGGTATAAAGTGATGGCAGTAATGTGCCCCCCACCTTCCGCCCCCAGCTGCCTGCCTTATCATCCAAACTTATCTGGTCACCTCATATGATGGTAAATAGGGTAAGAGGGTAGTTTTCCCTTTTTCATGGCAAAATACCATAGACCTTGGCAAGCAATAATTAGCAGAATAGACTACGTATGCCTTGGAATAAGGGGTGGTGAAGTCATGCGCAGATTAGTGCAACTAGAAACAAGATGGATATTGACCTTAAAAATGGTCCATCCACTAGGCCTTAACGAAAACATGAGTTGTGCTTTATTTGTTTAAAGTCATGTTGAAAGGGTGTCTGCATATATGTTTTTAACTTGCATATATATTTTAATTTCAGTAACCGGCACCACAATGTAAATATGAAAACTTCTATATGGGATATATGCAGAGGTGTATCTAGGTTTTCTGGCACCCGGGGCAAGAGTTCAGTTTGGCGCCCCCCCCTCCCGTGGTCTGATTAGACGTCATGTGACCAATCATCCATATGCGATTTTTTACACTTACAGGTACAGTGACTGCTGGAGTATATTACACGTTGTTAGGAGTGGGCTAAGGTGTTTAATGTTATAATTAAAGGGCTTGTCCAGGTGTCAGATGAAAGTCTAGGTGACTGCGGGCCTCCAAATTCTCATGGCGCGTGCATTGCACACTTTCAGGATTCTCCCATATCAATGGTAAGATTGGACGGTCATGTGAACACAAGTATGCAATTTATATACTTCTGGCCACATTCTGACTAGATGCGTCCAGCTCAATTCATTTAATTGATTGAAGCCTCGCATGTTTAGTCAGCACGTGACTGCATTTATGTAAATTGCATACTTATAGTTACGTGACCTTCCACTCTCACCAAACAATCCTGACAGCAGGCATTGTGCGCTCTGTGAGAATTCAGAAGTCTGCAGTCACATAGAGACACATAGAGTGACTGCAGACTCATTACAAGCTTGGGACAAGCAATTTAATGCTTCTAACAAATAAATACATAGAACCCTTAACTTGTTAGAATGCACAACACTTTATTAACATAGTCATGTATCAAGAAAGCTTACAAGTCATGGATTGTTAGATGTGTACAGGATTAGAACAATTAACAACACAAAACTACATCACCAAACCCACTAGAGTTACTGAAATACATCCATATAACCCATCAGACAGAAATACATCACCAGACCCACCAGAGGTACAGAAATACATCCACATAACCCTATTAGTACAGAAATACATCACCAGACCCACTAGAGGTACTGAAATACATCCATATAACCCTATCAGTACAGAAACACAAAGTAAAAACCCTCATCAGTACAGAAATATACAACCAGACCCACCAGAGGTACAGAATACATAAATAAACCCCCATCAGAACAAAAATCACAATCCTCATCAGTACCAAAATTCAACATCAGAACCACCATCAGTACATGGTAAAACAATTTTAATGTCAGGTTAGACCCATACACAAATGTACTGCATGAACCTACAAACTCCTACTACACCATTAGCAATGGCCTCTGCAGCACATCCCGGAACAATATCCTTAAAAATAGCAGAATGATTAACATTTTCCTGAGTAAAAATATCTGCCCTACGCTGTGCCCTGAAATAAATAATTGCTCCTTCTCACTGTTCCCTACACAAAATATGGTTTACACACTGTCCCTCTTATGGCGCATGCCCTCCACACTGCCATCACACTCATCACACTGCCCTCTTCTTTCCATACTGGGCTCCCTGGTCACGTCACTCTATCCTCTACACTGTATCCTTCTATACTGCCCACGGTTTATACTGTTCTCCCTCATCAAACTGTCCCTGTATGCCGCCCCCTCTCTATACAGCTTCACACATGCTCAGTCTCTATTCTGTGCCCCTTTATATTTTTCTCATCCCCTACTGTTTCTTCACCCCTTTCTCACTCTACATACTGTATCTACACCTATTCCCTCCTCCCTCCCCATACTGTGTCAGCAGCCATCCTCCCTCACTCCACATACTGTGTTCACACCCATTCCCCTCTTACTCTTCATACTGTGTCAGCAGCCATCCCTTCTCCCTCCCCATACTGTGTCCACATCTATCCCCCCTCACTTCACGTACTGTGCTGCAGCCATCCCCTTGTGACTCCTCATACTGTGACCATACTGATCGCCCCTCACTACATATACTGTGCCACATCCATCCCCCTTACTTCTCATACTGTGTCCAAACTGGGAAGCTCCAATGTGGCTGCTGCCTGGCACTGAGTAGTCAGACATATCCACCATTCAGCATTGTCCACACACCACATGCAATGATCTGCAGTCGGAGCATCAACAAGCTGCCACTATACTGAGCTGGGAAAATGGGGCATCTTCCCCAACAGAGCATGCCTCCTTCACCCAAAACACTGAGCCAATCACATGCACCGCACACGGGGCTGTCCAGAGCCGATAGCAGGGGATGTCCAATTAGGTTCAGCAAAGGATATGGTAGTGGGAAGGGGGACGAGCGCCACCGATCAACCGCCGCTCAGGATAAACATGGCTGGATGCCTTTATGTACCGAGGGGCAGCACTGGACCTGGTGTGTAAGTTATGGCCAATCAGTCCTACAGTAGAGGGACAATGCATTCTGCACGAGGGGCCTACATAGAAATCATGGGGCCCATTAGTAGAAGTTCTTATTGCCCCCCCAAAAAATATTTGCCTGGGTCACATAATAACATATCTCACAACGTTGCGGCCCTTACAAAGTAATTTTTCTCCTATTGAAGCCCCATGATTCCCCTTTCATTACAGCTATAAAATGTGATGCCAACAAAATTGCCCCCCAAACACTGTATGATGCCCCACAGTGGATTCCTCCATACGCACAGTATGATGACCCTACTGTTAGCCCCTCAACTACATTGGCACAGTATGATCTCCAACTGTGATCCACACACAGCCCTCCATACAATATAATGGACCTACATACAGTATAATGAATGGCCTGTACACCTAGTACACACGCGGCTCTGCTCCGCACAACCCATACACACGCAACTCTGCTCCATACACCTTGTACACAGTTGGCTCTGGTCCGCATGACCCGTACACACGCGGCTCTGCTCCATATACCTAGTACACTCTCCGCTCCGTACACCTCGTACACACACGGCTCTGCTCTGTACACCTCGCATACACGTGCCTCCTCCCTGTACACCTCGTATACACCTGGTTCTGCTCCGTACACCTCGTACACACTGGGCTCCACTCCGTACACCTCATACACACTGGGCTCCACTCCGTACACCTTGTACACACTTGGCTCCGCTCCGTACACCTCATACACACCTGGCTCTGCGGCAAACACCTTGTACACACGCGGCTCTGTTCAGTACACCTCGTACACACTCTGCTCAGCTCCGTACACCTCGTACACACTCTGCTCCGCTCACCTCGTACACACCTGGCTCCGCTCCGTACATCTCGTACACACGCGGCTCTGCTCTGTACACCTCTATCACACCTGGCTCCGCTCCATACACCTTGTACACATCTGGCTCCGCTCCATACACCTTGTACACATGTGGCTTTGCTCCATACACATTGTACACACATGGGTCCGCTCCATACACCTTGTACACACGTGGCTCCGCTCCATACACCTCATACACACACGGCTCTGCTACATCCACACTGTAAATCCCTCCCTACCCCACACATAACCTTCACCTTATCCACCTTATCATGACAAACAGCACAACAGCGTCCTCAGTCCTGTATACATGAGAAGCTGATCATGTGACCCGACTCCTCCCCTCCATTGACATCAGCACAGGTCCTCTCAGTACAGAGTGCAAGTGGAGATGAATGCCGGCTCTCACTGTGGGGGATGGGGGGGCGCGCAATGTGCGGCCGGCAGTGGAGACTGCGGGTGCTGCAGGAGGGGGCCCAGCAGCGCCCTCCCCCCCGTGGCGACCAGGGCTCATGCCCCACCAGCCCCCCCCCATAGATACGGCCCTGGATGTATGGAACCAATTTAGGGATCATGTTACCTTGAGGATGCATACAGGGAATATAATGCCTTTGGATGAGAATATGATTCCTTTGGAAGAAAAACCTCTACTAAAACCAATCTGCATTATTTTGAGTATAACCATCCACTAGGCCTTAACGAAAACATGAGTTGTGTTTCATTTGTTTAAAGTCATGTTGGAAGGGTGTCTGCATATATGTTTTTAACTTGTATATATATTTTCATTTCAGTAACCGGCACCACTATGTTGAATATGAAAAAATTCTATATGGGATATATGGAACTGATTTAAGGATCCAATGTAATATCATGTTGCCTTGAGGATGTATATACTGAATATAATCCCTTTGGATGAGAATATGATTCCTTTGGAAGAAAAACTTCTACTAAAACTAATCTGCGTTACTTTAGGTATAACCTATAGTAATTGGTGTAACCTATACAGATTATATATCTATAGTGGTCCTTTTGTATTATATATTCTATATGTATACTATACGTATCTTGCTTTCATCTGAAACTCTTTAATGTAATAGAAATATTGATGGCCATAGAAGATCCATCTTTGTGGTCCTTCGGTTATATCTAGGATTAAGGTTGTACCTCTTTAAATCTTTAATTATATTCATCTTGCACTGCTATATGGTTGC
Source organism: Allobates femoralis (assembly GCA_033576535.1). Taxonomy (NCBI): domain Eukaryota; kingdom Metazoa; phylum Chordata; class Amphibia; order Anura; family Aromobatidae; genus Allobates; species Allobates femoralis. The sequence goes on from JARQOC010000003.1 coordinate 717,564,228, forward strand.
TATATGAACACCTCTCCTCTCCTGTCTTGTCCTGTGACACGGCTCCTTCATTGAGAAAGGAGAAATGTTCATTGCTCTGGCAACATATTCCCCCAACGATTGGCCGACCGCTGATTTTAATCCGACTCTTCCTTCACACACTCACAAGCCTTGAAGAAGGCACAATTTTGAAATGTGCATAGGGTGGAGCGCACATACTGGCAAAGATCTCTAAGCAGTTTTGAGATAAATAATTTATATAGTGCGGTTTTCATCTAACTTTAATGAGTGGTGGCTTTAATTTCTGCCTTAAAGGGATCCTGTCACCTCCAGAACGCCTCCAAAGCTACCAAAACTTGTCTCTGCACCATCCCATCACTAATCTCACACTCCTTTTGTCTCCTAAAAGCATCCTGTGAAAGTGCATAAAAACAATTTTATACTCACTCATTAGTGATTATAATTAGCAGGGGCTATATTCTTTAGCCCTTAGGGCATGTTGTTTTGCAGGCTCCAGGATCCACCCTTTTCTGTCTGTGTGCTCTGCTTGTGCAGGCTTTACCCTCCGCCCTCTCTATCACTTACAGAATGCAAATCATTAGTCCTGCCTTCAGCTCCACATCACAGCAGCATAGACAGAGAGAGGGTGGATCATTCGGGGCGTGAAAATGAGCACCTAGGGAGGGCTTAGAGTTTCACAGGGGACACCCTGTGAGACTTATTCAGGGACAAGAAGTCTCAGATTTGTAAGTGTATATTGTTGATTATTTCAATGTTACAGAGTGCTTTTTTTTATAGAAAAGGAGCACTAATACTGATATGTTAGGGTGCAGGGACAGGTATTAATAGGGTTGGGGGTGATTTGGAGGGGTCAGGTTCCCTTTAAAGCAGTGGTCATGATCCATCCATATTCCACACTTTCAGTTGTTCCCACTGCTAAGTTGCTCTGCTATTCTCTATTGTACAGGCACTCTTATTTGGTATCTGACAGCCTGGATTAGGATTTAAGCTATGAGTACCCCCGTTGGGTGCTGTATTTTTCTATCTTTGCTGAAACTGCTAAAGTGTATCCCATTGTGAGTAGATTAGTGAATACACCTGAAGGGCATTCTATATACCTCTGTATTCTTGATTCAAGCTATTTGTGTGTACTATTTATACTATGAATGGACCTGGGTACTTTAAATCATGGCATCACTGCTATTTACAACCTTTAAAAATATTGGAAAGTGACCTTAAGTATTTATCTCCCTACTTCTCCTTTCTATGGATCTTTCCCACTTTTTCTATGAGCTTAACCTATACTAAGTGGAAACTAATCTCCGCAGCAGTATTTTGATGAATACGTGGTCTCCATACTGCGATTTATGTACACTATATATATGTATTTTCTTATAAGATTATCTGTGCCTATGTCTGCGCTTGCTTTTCTGTGGTAGTGCCCACTTTTTATCCTGTACCGCACATGTGATTCTAATTCTAAAAGCTTTTCGCTTTTGCTACAATTGGACTGAAGATCGCGGTGGAAGATATTTACATATTTACCAAAAAGTAAATAGGAAGATTTATATTTTAAAACTATCATTTTCAAGCAATCTCTTTTTATTTAAAGCCCTAAATCATTTTATACAGTGGGTGAAATAAGTATTGAACAAAATAGTAATTTTCTAAGGCTCCTTTCACATCAGCGTTTTTCGCTGATCGTGGCAGTTGCGGTGAAAAAAACGCAATGTCTATGGGGCTTGCAGTAAGTGTGCGGCAGGTGCGGCAAGTGCAGTTTCGACACTTGCTGCAGGTGGGGCCTCGAAAAAACCGCGGTATGCCGAAGTTTTTTCGCGGCCGCACCTGCCGCAAGTGCCGAAACCGCACTTGCCACAAGCCCCATAGACATTGTATGGGGCTTGCCGCAAGTGAACCGCAAGTGCGGCCGTTATGCGGTAATCGCAGCAGTTGCGTTTTTTCACCGCAACTGCCGCGATCAGCAAAAACGCTGATGTGAAAGCAGCCTAAGTAAATATATTTCTAAAAGTGGTATTAACATGAATGAATCCCCAGATGTCATGAACAACTCTTTCGATTCATACAGGCAAAGAAATCAAACCATTGATGCCCATGAATGAATTGATGTGTAATAATCAGAAATGACACATGGTAGAAGTATTGAACACACAAAGATTGACGGGTGCAAAATGCTGTGGAAAGTCATGACACCAGGTGAAATGTATCAGTCATTTGAAAACAATCCTACTACTTAATGTGAAGTAATATCAACTAAATCAATTTATGGCCCATAAAAAGGTGTCTCATTACCAAGGTGCCACACAAGAAACATGTCATGATGGGTTTGCTGCTGTCTACCAACATGAAGACGATTTTGTATATTCCAGCAAGACAATGATCACAAACACCATGCCATGGAAACTCTCAATTGCTTTAAGAGAAAGAAAATAAAGCTGCTAGAATAGCCCAACTAACCACATGAGCTGAATCCAATAGAAAAGTTATGGAATAAACTTAAGCTCAGTGTTCATAAAAGGAGTCCATGGTTTGGAAGACTGTGTGAAAGAATGGGCCAAAATCACACCTGTTTAATGCATGCAAAAAGTTTCCCCATCCAGAAGGCATCTTGAAGCTGTCATCATCAAGAAAGGCTTTTGTATGAAGTATTACATACAGTACAATTAAGTAAGAGTGTTTAATACTTTTTCGCTGTGTCATTTCTCATTATTACACATCACAAAATTTATGGACATCTATGGTTTGATTTATATGCCTGAGGGGATTGATTGGGTTGTTGCCACAACTGGTGAGAAATTCATGTCAATAGCACTTTTAGAAATATATTTACATAGAAAATTTGTGATGTATGCAATACTTGTTTCAATAATTATTTATATAAAAATGATTAAGCCTAGAATATGATAAAAGAGTGGGTGGAGCTTAATTTTAAGCTTTTATTCATCATGAAAGGATCAAGGAGCCCTATAAGAACAAAATGTACAACACTTATGTTCTCAAATAGTATAGCATAGTATTGTCTAAATTTATTTAATTTTTTATTTTAAATATATCTGAACAATTTAAAAATGAAACCCAGATGTTTAATGGAGATATCTGGGATGTATTAAAAAAAAATGCCCAAACACTAACTGACAGGTTAGATGTCACCTACCTGCCTGTTGTGCTCGGTGCCAGTCACCCGCTGTTCACCCCGAGCTGTCAGAGACTGTCCCTGCTTGGGACAGCATGGCAGCGTAAACACAGAGCAGAGGCGGCTTTTTCGCTCTGCTCTGTGGAAGTAGGTGGGACAGCCGGTCTCCAGCTGATTGACAGCTGGCTCCCCGTTACCTGATTGGGGGAGTCGGCTATCAATCAGCTCTGAAGGGAGAATTATCCCATATGCTGCAGAAGGCTGCACAATCTCCAACAGGAACGGTCTGTGACTGCTCCTGTTGGCAGTGAACAGCACCATTCACACAGGCAGGTATGCGGTCAGATACCCACTGTTAGTGCTTAGGCACAATTTAGTTTTTTTGATACATCCCAGATAACCCCTTTAACAAAGAACACTTGGCTAAATTTTCACTTTTATAGATGTTCATTACTGATTAAATGACTACCACCATACTAGCACGATAACCCTTTCTGCACTGCATCCCTTTCAGTTGACATATGCATATAATGAATTCTTCATTTGCAGATTCTTCCTGGCAATGATAGGCTGGAAACATTTCTCCTTGGGTGATATAAGAGTACTCATTTTTCATATCAGTACAAATAGATATAGTGGAGATGATAAACCTTAATAAAATATTGCATTAAATATTCTTTATTTCAGAATCAGCTATGCAGTATAACCTTAGAAAAACAGAAAAAGAAAAAAATAATAATAAAATTTGTAAATATTATTTATATATATATATATATAATATATGTAAAAGCTGTTGAATTGTTAATGCAGAGTATGCTGGTCATTTCTCAGACTACAGTGGCTTGAATAATTTCAGTGTTAGCAGGTATTGCACCTGCTGGATCTCCTAGGCAGAGCACAAGGTAGGGTGAAGTCTAGATAACTGCAATATCTGAATATGAATAGCTTCTGTCAAGCTGCCAAGTACTGTATGACGAACCTGAAAGAAGAGGAAGGTTATCAAGAAAAGTTATCTCTTTCCTGACAGTACTGAGTCAGTTCTGAGACATCGTCTAATGCATTTCCCAAGGTGCTGCAAATCAAGTTTGTGAATGCTACAGCCATATACAGTATATCCGAACAGGGGGGGATAAATTACTACGTTAATGCAAATGTGACATTGGATGAATATGTTAATCAGGTAGACAAAAGTGCAAATGACAAACAAAGGGCTATAAAGCAATTATGCATTAGACCAACATTCTTTCTAATAGCTAATACACAGAGCTGTATTGCAGCTTTTTTTGTGCTGAGACATAATATTGCTGCCATAGTGGTAGGCCCACACTGATTCATATGGAGTCATGCAGGTATTTTATTGTTGGCTTTGTCTGGCATGAATTTGAGAATATTGCCTTGATAAAAATGTTTATTGTGAAACATGTATGACAGGGTAGAGGCCATGTAGCTCTATATTATGGAAATGTATGGCCTTCGAGCAATGCCACAAGGCTTCTTTAATGAGACTTAAAGGGAATCTGTCAGGTCAAAAATCCATATGTCACTGCTATCATGTTCTAATTCCTCACTCTAAGCTTTCTCTATTGATGTAATTCCTTTATTTATATTTCCCTCCTATCTGATGTAAACAGCAAATAAAGACACTCATTCCAATCACAGTGAGTTCTCTGCTGTCCACGCCCAATATGATGAATATTATGTCACATATTACATCACTGCACAGGAGAAGATCAGTAGAAATCTCTCACATGGGGGGGGCTCTATCCTACTCTCTGTTCTTTTTGTTTGCAGCAAAACAAGAGGCCAGATAAAACACAGAATCTGTCACAGGAAAGCAGGGATACCTGTTTAGAGAAACAATGGAGTAGATATGTTATCTACTGTAGATCAGGTAAGGCAGATGTGTGATTGTAATTTCTGCCTCACTCTGTCTCCTTATCAGAAGCCTCTAAATGAAACTGAAATCTGACAGGCAGAGCACAGCGGGGAGGAGGGAGGACAGAGCTGCCTGGGGAGTGAATAATAAATGAACTGTCAAACTAATCTTCTGTGAAAGTAATGGAGAGGACTAATGCAGCAGCGGCCTGCAGGGTCCGAAGATGCTTATAGCAAGGAAACTACAAAAGGTACAGTAATGATTTTACATGTTTTAAAAGGTCTGCTCAGGTCCTATTCAAGGGCAATATTAATATCATACTGAAAAATGACCTGACAGAGTCCCTTTAATTCTAATGAGCGTTTTTTTTTGCATTGACTATTTTTGTGGAAAAGTGAACTTTTTATTGATACCATTTTGGGGTTCATATAATTAAATATCTTTTGTACAATCAGCATTTGCAGTGCTTGCAAACTGTTTCTAATAGAGCTTGCAAGTGCTCCACTGAAGCTGGAGCACACTAGCAATCAAATATTAGATCCCTTTAGCCCCAATGTGCTCCTCTGATGATGGAGAGGAAAAGCTGCCTCATATATCAGCATAGGAGTGTGTGGACAGTTTGGGGCCAAAGGGGCAATGATGTTGCTGGTCACAACTTGTCACGCCCTAGGGCGTACCCTGAGGTGTGGACCCACTGGACCGCAGCTATTGCGGATGCCGATACCAGGATGACAGAGAACCGGACAACTGAATACTTTTAAAGCTTTAATTAAACCAAAGGCAAATGCAAGGTGGCCGCAAGGATACAACACAAGTACCCCTCAGTAAGGTGCCCAGGATAGGTGACCCCATAGGACAGGGATATCACCTGGACCCGCTAACCGAGGTGCCCGGTGGAGCGTTACTTGCGCATCACCGACCCAAGGGGGGCAAAACATAAAATGCAAAATCAAAGAACTCAAAGAGCGGACCCAGAAGTAAGAGGAGCAGTCAGCGCCAGGACCCGAGTTTGCACCATGAAGACCGGACCAGAAACAGCAGAGGGACCAAAGCAAGGTCGGACGTGAGACCACAGAGAAGCCGCACAAGGAAGGTCCGGGCGCAGCATTGGAACAGCACAACTGCAAAAGGAACAAAAGACAGGTATTAGCAAGCCAATAAACAGACTAACAGGACCAGGACTGGCAGCTTCACAAGGAATGAAGTTGCCCCGGCGAGGTCTGGCAGTGAATGCAGGGTTTATAATCCTGCAGCACAGCAATGATTGGCCAGGGGGTGGGGCAGACTGATCAGCACCCAGACTCTATAAAAGGAGTTGAGAGAGCGGCCCCACCTCCTAGTGAGATCCCAGAGAGGAAGCAGGAAGCACATTCAGAGCTGCAGGCAGATGTCAGGGCACCCTGGAACCCTGGAGCCGCCTGTGGATGACCGGCACCCTGGAACCCCGACCCCGGGAAGGACAGGTAACAGATCGGGAAGAGGGGGAAACAGGGTGTGGAGTGGGGACCCCGGACAACGGGGCGGCTACACAACTGTTAGTCAATAAGAAGGCAAAGCTTCTTCATAAAGCAAAAATCGGGGAGGCTGGAGTGATGCAATCAACTAAATTAAATGTTAAATGACCAGGGGGAATAATTAATCTTGGAGAGTACAGGAAAATGTCAACTGTCAGGTAGTAAGATTCTGGTGCTGATGATACGGTGACATCACTTGTGCTTATAAGATCACAATAATAGTACAGGGGTTCGTCAGTATGGCCTCCTTACCATATTTAATATTATATTATAGGGAGAGAAATGGGTAAATTACCTTTATATAATTTTCATCAAAAACAGTTACTGTCGGGGGAGTGGCTTGGACATGGAGCTGTAAGGACGTGTGCCCTGTGAGCTCTGGTTCCTGAAGCCCCTACAGCACATAATTTGCCACCATCTGCTCTACTCACCCTCCGGATGATGAAAGGAAAGTCTGCCCTGCGCTCCCAGACATCCAGGGAGCTGGCTGCGGGCTCTGCTGGCTCAGGAATCACAAGGTTCCTGACAGCCTCTGAAAATTGCGGGAAAGAGAGCACAGCACCCTGCAATGGCAGCAGGCAAAGATGGCGCCTCCTCCACATCACAGCCTCAGGGTAAGAGATCATCACTGAACACCCTGGGCCCTCAGAGAAGCAGCACTGCCTCAGTGACAGCAGCAGGAGGTCGGCAGACAGCCCCAGGAGCTGGAGGATCTTCCAGGAGGCAGACACGAGGAAGCAGTGCAGGAGGAACAGGAGAGGTTTGTGACAAGGCCCATCCCCCCACGCCTGGGAGCCCTTCACTGCGGGCAGACATGCTGAGTGGCCTTAACCCCCTCACACCTGGAAGCATTTCATCACAGGCTGGAACACTGGGGGGCCCTTCTCCTCCTACACTTCACCCCTATCAGACATATGACCCTGATCTGTGCACATCATCAGCAGCAGGGGCTTGTGAGGGGAGAGCTTCAGCTAACACTCAGTCCCAGGGCACTACACCCCCCATCAGTGTGGCTGTCGGACTTTGCTTACAGGCTCACACTGGTCACACTATTGACCCTATGCTCATGCCTATAACTGCCATTGATCTGAAAGCCCACCTAAGTGCCTTCCCTACCAAGGCTGACATGGAGTGTTACATACAAAGATTGGAGGCAGTGTGCAGGGGTGAGGTGGGGGCTCTCAAGGAAGAGGTGTCTCAGCTTAACACTACAGTCACTGCACTAGAGGCCAAGGTAGAGAAGCTCTCCTCACAATTAAACACCCAGCAGCAGCTTCTGGACCTACACTCAGAGACTTTCAATGTGGTCCTTGATCTGCTGGAAGACTCTGAGAACAGAAACAGGAGGAATAATATCAGGCTCCGTGGGATCCCTGAGTCCGTGGCCCCACGTGACCTCTCCTCTGCCCTCCATGGCATCTTCAACTCCCTTTTAGGGAAGTCACCCACCCAACACATCGAAATTGATAGAGCCCACCGATCGTTAGGACCAAGAAACCCTGATACGGATAAGCCGAGGGACGTCATCTGTAGAATTCACTATTTCCAAGTCAAAGATGACATCATGCGTAAGGCGAGAGACCATGATGCTATTGATTTTAATGGATCTGACATTCTTCTCCTGTCTGATCTCTCACGCTTCACCCTGGCTAAATGGAGGGCTCTACGCCCCCTCTTGGAAGTGCTGCGGCAAAATAAGATCCCCTACAATTGGGGCTATCCTTTCCAACTACAGGTCCGAACTGATAAAGGAATGACAGTTTTGAGATCCCCATCGGATTTACAGAACTTTACCACCGCACTGGGCTTGCCCCTGGTCACACTGGGTGATTGGCCTCGCCTTACTGCGTCTGATTTATGGGGTCTGCGTCGGAGTGGAGGACCCCCTGCTGGATATTTGGGAAAGAGGAGAAGGGGCTCCCGACGTAGACATGGCTCTGTTAACTTAGCTGATGACACTTGAGGGTCGCGTGTAGCTTTTTTGACCACTTCTTTTTGTTTCTGTCATTTATAATACCCCTTCTGGTCACCGAGTTCCCATGTGTGGTCAGGTTGTGATTTTGCTTGAGTTTGACTATTACGAGTAAATTGGACCCATGTGTTCGGAGGTGACGATGCCTATTTTTGACGCCATCCAGGGATCCTGCGTGGAGTCGCTTGGGGGGCCTGTTTTGCACTGTTTTTTTTTGACTGTTCATATATTTTCATATATTTTCATAAGCTTTTTGTACATTGTGCTATGCTACTAGATTAGTGATACTTTATAATAACTAACACTGCTCCTGCATCTAATTCTGACATATGTCAGTACCCTTTCTTGGGTTTTACATACTGTGCCCATTTACAGGTATATGCTTAGCCCATGAGCTGGTTGGTTGTGTTCCACAAATGTGTTAGCCTTGCCGGGGTTGAGGGCCTACTGAGTGGAGCAATATTGCCTGCTGTAGGGGCTTGGCTGGTTGCTCTTTGTTCAATCACCTTCCCCACTAGGGTGTGTCTTTGACACTAATTTTCAGAGTTTTCTCTGATATTTCACTGCACCTAGAGGCCTAGTGGCCTCTTGGGGTGTTTAGCCGGAACCCTGTCTTCCGGCTGAACTGACTCTTTTTCTTTTTCTCCTTTTCTTGGAGCTACATTCCTCTTTACCTCTCTGGTTTTTTTCTTTTCCCCTTTTCTGTTTTTTTTCCCTCCTTTCTCCCTTTTCCTCCCTTGTTTATACCTCCCCGCACTTCCCACTTTTCCCTGTCCCTTGGTGACCCGGTAGTACTCTACGCCAGATCCTAAGACTCTCATGGCAACCCTACAACTTTGCTCACTTAATGTCAGAGGATTTAATGTCCCTGAGAAACGCTCGAAAGTACTATATAGCATGCATAAAAAACGGGTCGATATCCTCATGTTGCAAGAGACACATTTTCGATCAGACAGAATCCCTAAGCTTAACCATAGATACTACACACAGTGGTTTCATGGTAGCAATTCTGACTCTAAATCTAAAGGAGTCAGCATTGCACTGCACAAGTCTTTGCATGCACAGGTGGTCGCCTCTAAATCGGATCCGAATGGTCGATATGTGTTCTTAAAACTGAAAATTGTTCATGATACATTTACCATAGCTAACATTTATCTGCCCAACCAGGATCAGGTCCGAGCATGCAGAAAATACCTACGGGACCTCTCAGCCTTTGTGGAAGGCTATGTGATTATGGGAGGGGACTTCAACATGGTGTTGGACCGCACTGTTGACTCTTCCTCGGGTAGGTCGGCGGTGTCCCCTCACACCTGGAGAGCCTGCGTCGGGCCTTGAGGGACTCGAGGTTAATTGATGTCTGGAGACTACTGCACCCCACTGCTCGCAATTATACCTTTTACTCCACGGTACATGATTCTTATAGCAGATTAGACTATTTCCTGATTAGCCATGGGCTTTTGTCCCTTAACCCAAAGTCTGATATTGATACGATGCTATGGTCAGACCATGCTCCGGTCTTGCTTTCCCTTCGGCTGCCGAGCCTCTCTCCTAGAGAATGGACTTGGTCCTTAAACCCTGGACTTCTCGAAGATATGACCTGTCAGGCGGCCGTTCGGACAGCAATCACGGACTTCCTAGATTTTCACAAGAATGATCTCACAGCTCTCCCGTACCAATGGGAGGCCTTGAAGGGGGTTATACGAGGAGTATTTATCCAACAGGGGGCCCGACTGAAAAAAGAAAGAATGACTAATATTATGGGATTGTTGACCCGTGTCCAAACCCTAGAGTCGGAACATAAACAAACAAGAGATATCAAAGTACTTGCTGACCTCTTACGGACACGTAGTGAGTTGATCGCACTGTTGGATACGACGTTAGGCAGCGGGACCGCTTCCATAAGTACCTATATAAGTACTCTGATAAACCCGGTAAAGCTCTGGCGAGGTTCTTGCACCCTCGCGCTCCCACCACTTACATCCCTACCATGAGGTCTGCTACGGGTGATTTAGTCCATCTTCCTGCAGAGATTGTGGATTCATTCAGAGCATATTATGACTCTCTCTACAACCTGAGGGGTCCGTTGTCTGATATGTCCCCTACCGAGTTTCAGTCTCGAGTGGATGATTACATTCGTGACACGGAGCTCCTGCCTATGACAGAGATAGAATCTGAGGCCTTGGAGGACTCCCTCTCGGAACAGGAGATATTGGATACGATAAGATCCTTGGCCAATGGTAAAAGTCCGGGTCCAGATGGATTCTCTGCCGCCTTCTACAAATTATATGCGACTTCCCTGGCCCCCTTTATGACCAAACTATTTAACTCCATTTCGGCCACCTGCCCCTTTGCCCCCAAACACTGATGGCTACAATTACTGTGATTCCTAAACCGGGCAAGGACCCCCTGTTATGCGCAAGCTATAGACCTATTTCCCTCATCAATGTGGATGTGAAGGTGTTCGCAAAGGTGTTGGCCAATAGACTGAGCCCTATTCTTCCTGGGTCCATCCACAATGATCAGGTGGGTTTTGTGCAACATAGGGAGGCCAAGGATAATACAGTAAAGACTCTGCTTCTGACTTCGTACATGCGCACGGGAAAGATACCAGCCTGTTTATTATCTATTGACGCTGAAAAGGCATTTGACCGCCTAGGCTGGACCTTCCTACGTGCACCTTTGAAGCAGTTGGGGGTGGGACCTACCATGTTGGAGAGAATCTTTGCTCTATATCATAGACCCATGGCCCGTCTTAGGGTCAATGGCACTTTATCCTCGCCCATTGACATAAGAAATGGGACTCGTCAGGGCTGCCCCCTCTCCCCCTTGCTATATATCCTTGCTATGGAACATCTAGCAGTGGCTTTGCGGAAGGTACCAGATGTCAGGGGTCTGCGGATTGGTCAGCATGAGTTTAAGTTGTCCCTATACGCTGATGATTTATTGTTATATATTTCCAACCCGGCTGTGGCTTTCCCTGTACTCCTCAGAGAGTTCCGTAAGTTTGGTGAGGTCTCCAATTTTAAGGTCAATTTGTCCAAAACGGAGGCGCTCAACATCTCCCTGCCTGATGACCTGATCTCTCAACTCAAATCGTCCTTCTCCTTTAGGTGGCAGACCACTGCATTAAAATATTTAGGAATCTTGATACCGGCTGACCTTAACGCAACATATGCTCTGAACTATGTCCCTCTCCTGCAGAAAACCATATCAGATCTTAAACGGTATAACAGACCTCAGCTATCTTGGTTCGGGCGGGTGGGAGTGATCAAAATGGATATTTTACCCCGATTCCTCTATCTCTTTCAGACAGCTCCTGTGCAGGTTCCGGATTGTTTTTTCAGGCGTCTGCAATCGGCCATTAACAGCTTTATTTGGGGAGCAAGGAAACCACGGACGCGGTTTTCAGTCCTAGTGAGACCTAAAGTTAAAGGGGGGGGTAGGCCTTCCTGATTTTAAACGTTATTATCAGGCAGTCTTGCTCTCTAGGATTGTCGACTGGAGGTTCAGTGATGCCCATAAACAGTGGGTGCTCCTGGAGAAACTTCTATCACCGTCCTCCTTGTACTGGCTGCCTTGGCTGGGGGGGACTGGACGCCCACCTGTGACGGGCTTCCCTCCCCTCACACAAACTGTTTTGAGGTTCTGGGATAGATCATACACGAAATTACGTTTGACTTCCCGATTGAGCAGACTGAGTCCCCTTTTTGACAATCCAGCCTTCCCCCCTGCAATGAATAGATCTAGGTATCTGTGCTGGTCACAACTAGATGGAGTGGGGCTGGGACAAGTGAGGGATAGGCTTGCGGGGCTCTCCGGCGTGGGGGGGTTGCGAGGTCCTGACGATGCGGCTCCTTTGTCCTGGTTGGAGTTTATGCAGTTGCGAAGTTTTCTCTCCAATATTTCAATAGGGGCGCTAACTCCGTTTGAATCCCTGATGCTCCCCACCGAGGGTCCCTCCCATGTGGTTTCGGTGCTCTATAGCCTGATCCTGAACTCGCTCCACACTGGCACGCTTGGATTTATGGAGGCTTGGGAGAGGGATCTGGGGATCACCTTTTCTGAGGCAGACAGCTTAAAAATTTTTACTCTTGTGCACAAGATGACAATGTCTAGTCAAGCGCAAGAGAGAAATTATAAATTGCTGACGCGTTGGTACAGATGCCCTACCCTGCTCCACAGGATTAATCCGGAAGTCTCAGACACTTGCTGGAGATGCGGTTCTGCTGTGGGCTCTATGCTTCATGTCTGGTGGTCCTGCGATCTCCTGCAACCCTTCTGGGCCTCGGTTTTCGATGCCTTCCATCTAATGACTGGGGTCCGCCATGAACCCTCTCCACAATTAGCTCTGTTATCTCTGATACCCGGCTCGATAACCTCCATCAAAAAGGGGATTCTGAGGTTCTGCCTAATAGCTGCCAGGGCAGTTAATCCCCGACACTGGAGGTCCACTGAGGTCCCCTCTACAGTGGAATGGATATCTGAAATGGATAGGTTGCACCGTATGGAATCGCTTGCAACGGGAGATAGTGACGCCGGGTATGAACAGGGGCGCACTTGGTTCCTCTGGCAATCCTTTAAGGAGGGCCAGGGGTTCTTGACTTGGTTGCGCACCTACTCGTAATTCCCAACACCTGGGCGTCTAGACTGCTGGTTCTTTCCCATTCCCCCCCCACTCTTACCCCTCCTACCCCTTTCTAATTTTTCTCTTTTTTTCTTCTCCCTTCTTATGTCTCAGTGTATACATTTCTCATTGGCTGTGTGTGTTTTCTAAGTTTTGATCCAGACGTGATTTTCAGGTAATGAAACATGCATTCTCTTATTGGAGGTTTTACTGGTGTCCCTTTGTACCTGATTTCTTACAGCTGTAATATGCCACTGTACTAGGATCTGGATTCTGTATTGGTTATTTCTATTGTTATGCTTGTTTGAAACTTTAATAAATATATTTACAGAAATAAAAAACAGTTACTGTCTAAATTTCCAAATATTAGGAAATACTAAATACATCAAAGTGAACCAGTCACCAGATTTTTCTCATATAAGCTAAGGCCATCACCAATGAGCCATTATATCCAGTGTATTGTAAGCCTGTACATAAGTCCCCCGGACAATCTGTAAATCAAAAAATAGCTTTAATTATACTTATTTACAAGGCAATACAGTCCGATGGCTGTCGCTGATCTTGATCTGATACCTCCTCACTTCTTGCGAATGCCATCATCCTTCTCTGTTTTGTGTGGATAACGTGTTATACATCATCCGCACACTTCTCTCTACACTGCTAAAAGCAGAGCAAAGTCTTGTAATGTACAAGTGTGGAGAAAAGACAAAGAACACCTGCGCATGCACCCTATTCGGGTGTTATTTTACCATTTAGTACTTTACTCTACCCTCCGCAGGGCAGAGAAAGTGTGCCAGTGCTGGGGTGTAATGGTGGTCAGAGTGTGGACAACGTGGTGTCATCCACATAGAGCAGAGAAGGAGAATATCAATCACAATAAGAGAGGAGGCGATAGATCAAACCAGTTGACACCCAATGGACAGGACCATCCCACAGGTAAGTATAATAAAAGCCATTTTAAGTTTTAGAGATCAGCTTGAAAACTTATACTGTATACAGCATTCCAGAATGCTGTATATAAGGGCTTACTGGTGATGGCCACAGCTTACAGGATAAATCCTGGTGGTAGGTTCCCTTTAAAAGGAGTCTGACACTTTTACATGGCATTTTCAAAAAATAATCAAAAATGCAGTGAAATTTGCAGACTTTAATTTCTTACAAGTTTTGATAATGGCATCAAGATAACCTGATACCTATAACACTCCACACAACTAAGCCTCTACTTCACTAAGTGCTATAGTTGTGTTGGGAGTCTCACTATCACAAGACAGACAGCCATTCCAAATGTACACAGAGAACTGTCTAAGACTCCAGATGTTACATTTTTAAAAACCATGACTGAAAAGTAGTTAAAGGGAATCTGTCAGGTCAAAAATCCATATGTAACTGCTATCATTTTTTAATTCCTTTCTCTAAGCTCTCTCTATTCATGCATTTATTTTATTAATAATTCCTTCCTATCCTCTGTAAACTTCAAAATAAAAGATTAATTCCATCTGTCAATCACAGTGAGTTCTTTGCTGCCCACTTCCCAAGGAATGAATATCATGCATCATTACATTGTCCTGCCTTCCCCTCTGATATGTATGATATGTGACTCATTGCAGAGTTTGAGGACAGAGCAGAAAGGAGGGGAAGAAGGTGTGTGCTTAGCTGAAGTTCTGAGCTCTTCATATCATTGTATGTATCAGACATATGTGTAGTGTGTTCAGTATGAGATATTTCTATGTGATTATAAGAACATTTGATAATTGCTCTGGATCTCAGACTTGGCCAAAGGTTCACCTTCCAACAAGACAATGACTCTGCAAGTAAGAATGGCAGAGGATCCCTAAATCTAGGTGTGAAAATGTGTTGCCATTCCCAAGAAGACTCATGGCTGTACTAGCTCAAAAGGGAGCTTCTACTCAATATTGAGCAAAGGGTCTGAATACTTATGACCATGTGATATTTCAGTTTTTCTTTTTTAATACATTTGCAAAAAATTCTACATTTCTGTTTTCTTCAGTCAAGAAGGGGTGAGAAGTGTACATTAATGAGAAAAAAAAATGTTTTTTTTAATTTACCAAATGCAATGAAATAAAGAGTGAAAAATTTAAAGGAGTCTGAATACTTTCCTTACCCACTGTACAAGGCTGTTTGTCATAGTTTTAATACCATCATTGTTTATCAGTAGATTATCATAAGATGACTAGTTATCTTGTGTAATGTAGTCCTTCTGCTCTGTGTAACCACACCCCCATCACTTATTGGCAGCTTTCTGCTTATGCACAAAAAGGTGTCATTCATTGGTGAGATTGGGATAATGGAGAGCTCGGCATTCATAAAATGCTAGATCTTCAGCATAAAAAAGGGATTTTGTCAAACTACAGCAAGCAAGCCCGTAACCGAACATATCGCTGAAATCTGGGTCTCTGTCGCTACATCTTGCTGCTCTGTGATTAAACAGAAAACCTGGTGATAATGTAATTTAAAGGAACAAAAAACCCAAGAAGTAGAACAAAAATCAAAACAGAAGCAAAACCTCATGAAAAGTGTCAGACTGGGGTGCTGCACTCCCACAAGAGGATTTGATTTTGAGCATTAAATAGGATTATCTTCTACTTGTACATGTCAGTAGTGTATTTATAATACATATGTACTATGAATTCATATAATACCATACAAAGTATATAATAGTGTATACTAATTATCCCCCATGTTATTATTCTTACTTTTAAATTGTGGTTGCTGTGCCAACATCACTGCTCTATAATCAGTAGGTACAAATCATGGGTTGCACTGTACGTCTGAAAGGCATAAATGTCAGCTATCCTTAGGTGCAAAACCACAAAGGTAAAAAGAAATTCATTAAAAAATGGTGACACATAATTTGATATGTATTTAGTCAAATTACATCATGGGTTAAAGTTGTATTATCCGAAGCACTGTGTGCATTTTTCAGTACTTTAAGGTTACAGAACACATATGTCAAATGTCAAGAGTCGACTCCTAATCTCCTGTCAATCAACACATTCATAGCAAAATTGTGGGATAGAAATCCTAATCCACAAGAATCTCTGTGTTCGGGCTCCCACTATTAACCAGTTAGGATATTCACACTAATGTTGCTTTCTTTGTTTTCTCCAACTTTTGATTTAAAAGCTTGCTTACGTTTAGAAAAAGATAGGGGTGTTCGTCTGGGAACAACATAACATCTGTTTATGGGTTGTCTATGGTTTTGCTATTTAGTTAGGCCGTCTTAACAGTAGCGATTGCCGCCGCTGCGTATTGAGGTGGGCGAACACAAGCCGTTTGCAAGCACCGCCCATCCATATGTTTAACATGGGGACGCACGGTGTATGCGGTCAGGTGCGGATGGCCGTGCGTCCCCATTGCCCTCCATGGTTGATTTGTACACATGCAGAGACTTGCATACAAAACAAACATTCCCGGCCTCACAGAATCTGCAACATGTTGCAGATTCGGTGTGGATGCAAATGTATGATTTGTACACAAGCCTCTGCATGCGTACAAATCAAACATGGAGGGCAATGGGGAAGCATGGCCATCCGCACCCAACCGCATACACCGTGCGTCCCCATGTTAAACATATGGATGGGCGGTGCTTGCAGTCGGCTTGAGATCGCCCGCCTCAATACGCAGCAGCGGCGAATGCTAATGTGAAGCCAGCCTTAGTGGATTGATTTGCAGTATCTCACAAAACCAGTGGACAAATGGAAGTTTTAGGTTAAGACAGCCTTGTTTTCTAGTACCGGACCACTTCTCTAATGAGAATAATTACAAGAAAAATTTGAGGACATTATGTTCCCTATTTCTATGGTAAATATGTATTGGCAGAAGCTGAAAGTAAAATTCCATTTGTACCATTATATTCTATTTATCATTTTAATGAGAAAAAAATCTTTGTTGAACAACATTTGAAGGCTGCATTTGTAGAAGTCTATGGAAATTCTTCGGCTGCAGTGAGTAGTCAGTCTATTGCTTCATGAATGCATGTTCTGCTATTGAAAGATGCCAAGAAGATAATCACAACATATTATATCCTGACATTCCTAGCATAATGAACAGCCAAAAATAGAAGTGTCTTCCAGTAACCAAGTAATACACTGCTGAAAAAATTAAATTAAGGAAACACTTAACCATCAAAGAAAAAGTCAAAGTCAATTACATTTTAGGGATATCAGTCTGTCGACTAAGGAATCAAAAGTCATTGTAAATCAACTCTATTTGCTTTGGTGCAAATGAATGTGATAACAGGGTGAGGCAACAGCAAGACTCCCCCAAAAAGGGAATGGTTTTACGAGTGGTGGACAGAGACAGATACTCTCCTCTTAACCTTCCTGACTTCATCTATAGTATTTCTGCTATGGTCCTTGTCACTACTAGTAGCTTAAGACAGTTTCGGCAGTCTAATCTGATTCCACGGTCCAGCTTTTCCAATATGGCATATCTATAAAATACAAAGTAGTGGCGCAAATAGAGTCCGATGTGCTCCAGTGCCAAATTTGGGCCTGCTCCCCTCCCCACGATTTCAGATGTATGGGCCTTTGTAGCAATTCTAAATTCTAAAAGGACATATGTTTTACCTTCCATTATGTAGCAATATCTCATATCCTATACTAATGTCCTCAATACTGGGCCCCTTTCTAGATATACATTTCTTTCCTGGGTTCCTTCTTGGTATACATGTGCTCCATTCTGGGCCTTATACATGCTCCTCATTCTGTTATATATGCCCCCTATCTTTGGTTCCTTCTTGGCATGTATACCTCCTGTTCTGCTGCTGTTTCTTAACGCATACAATTGTCTCCCCCTTGCTGATGTCAGCAGTGCTACAATGCATCCAGCTACAATAGCTAATGGCATTGGTGGGTCTTCGTCCTGCTTGAAATTGGTCTTAGTCTGACACTCTGTGACTGACGGAATCTTAGGACCCTGAGGCATTTTTTTTTCAGATAATCTCAAGAGATGGGCTGTTACAAAAATATAGCCAGACAAGGCATTAACCAAAGAATTAGTAGCAGATGAGAATTGCTCCTCTTTGCGAGGAAGAGCACTACCGGAGCACTACAAAGTGATTATCATTGGGCTACTGGTTTGCATGTTTCTGACCAAACATTGACAACAGCTTCATGGGAGTGACGTAAAATCCCGATGGGCTTTATTAGGATCTGTGCTCACAGTACAGCTGGATTAGAATTTAGAGGAAAACACCAGAATTGTCAGATCCCCAAGTGGTGTCACATTCTCTTAAAAGATAGAAACGTTTCACACTGGTCACATGAGACAGATGTAAAAGAGTTTGGAGATGCCATGTCAATGTTATGCGGCCTGCAACATCCTCCTGCATGATCAGTTTTGTGGTGAGTCAAAGATGTTCTCAAAAGATGTGTCCTTCAAGAGTAACAAAAACCTGCACATGATGCCATTGCTGTCCTGAGAGCTGTTAGCTTTTGGGAAGCAATCATCAGAGCTACCGTGGACCTTATTCTGATGATGATCTATGGGTTCCTTTGGTGCAGGATACTGCCTTTGCGTCATGTGTGATGGCAGTTTCTGGATGATAAAGAAACTGATGACAGTGACTGGCTCTCATATCTGAATCCAATTAAGAAACTCTAGGACAGCATGTAAAAGTGCATTGAATGCCACCAAGTACTACCACAGAATGTTCAGAATCTCACAAACACCACAACCTAGGTCTGGAAAGAGATCCTTGAGGAAACCCAATGTTTCATCTGGAGCATTCCCAGTATTGTCATTAGTACCTACAGGTATGTGGGGGTCTTGCACATCAGTCAAATTACCGTATTTGTTGGACCATAAGACGCACTTTTTTTCTCCAAATTTACAAGGAAAGTGTGAGGTGCGTCTTATGGTCCAAACTTGGGAGCTTGTTGTGGGGAAGGGGCAGTGGTTGACTGTGAGCACAGGAGGCAGGAAAAGGTCTCCGCTGGGAGGAATCCGACAGCTAGGAGACCACGTGAGACGGCTGATTTACTACTGTAATATTCACTGCTCTGGGGAGGCTCCAAACGCCCACCTGTCAGCGCTGGCTTTTCAGTACTGAGAAGGTGATGTGGGAAGCAGCTACTGATTACACAGCAGACACACGATTGCCCCAGCCAGATTCCTGCAGCAGCTGGGGAGATTGTGTGTCCGCTGGACTGGGGAACTGGAACAGAGATAGCAGCACTGGTGCTTTGACCGGAGGGAGTGTCACTGCAGTGATAGGGCCAGGCTCGCATACCTGAGCACCACAGCCCAAAGAATCAGATTCTAACAGGACCTGTGGTGGTGTAATGAAGAGGGCGGGCTGGAGAGTCACATGACAGCATAGGGCCCTCCCTCTTTATTACATCACCACAGGTCCTGCAGCAACTATAGTAGAAACATGAATCTCTCCTTGCAGGACCTGCAGTGATGTAATGAAGGGAGGGCCCTGTGCTGTCATGTGATGCTGCAGCCCTTCCTCGCTTCAGGTCAGGATATTGATGAGAGACTGGTTTCTAGCATAGGAGGACCTGACTGAAAGTATTTAATGTAAGCACACTATGGAAAAGTAAAAAATAAGTTGTTAATAAAGCACTCTGTAATACAAGCACTTCAATATTCCTCTGGTGAACTATAACTCCTAGCATGCCATTAGATCTGCAGGACATGCTGGGAGTTATAGCTCTCCCATGGGATCTTAAAGCAGCACTCTAGTGTCTTTTCTTTAGCACTGGAGTGGTGCTTAAAATGTAAGCCCCCTCTCCCAGTTCTTACACTCACCTTCTAGCATTTTACCAACAACTCTCGTGTCCCGTGGAGCCATCTTCCCCTCATAGCTTCTAACTGGCCAGAAGTCAGCAGTTACATCACAGGCCCTCAATGCATCTCTCTGAAAGCCAGAATAAGACTCTCATTGAATTGTATTGAGCTGTGACCTCAAGCTCACTCCATGAAACACAGGAGCTGCCGGCAGGTCACAAACTGCCACAAACCGACAGTACCAGAGTTTTGGATATAGCGGGTGAAGCCGCCAAAGGGTGAATATAAAATGGAGGAAGGGGACTTAGAATTAAGACATCACTCCAGTGGAGTAATAAAAAAGATGCTGCAGTGGTGCTTTAAAGGGAACCAACCACCCCCAATGACCCCCCCAGGCTATGAATATGCTTCCATACACCCAGCACATACATGTGCTGAAAGGTTTTTAGCTAAAAAAACGGGTTTTTATAAGTAAAGATAATGCTATATAAACTTTATACTGAAACGACGGTTGGGCGTTACCTAGATGCAGTAGAAGCCGAGATTGATCTGTCAGTCTTGTTCCTGTGCACGTCGCTTCAGTAAAGCACAGCCCTTTGTTCCTCCTCCCAGGCTGGTGCACGGGCTCTCATGCCCGTGCACACGTCAGCAGCTGGAGGCGGGTCCCGAGCGCGCGCTCTCTCACTTCCTGGAATCAGCTGTTCATTCCACCGGGCTGAAGCTATAGGACAGTATGTTTGTTTTCACTGCAGGCGGCCATTGTTGTTATGTGGCAGGGGGCACATACAGGCCATAGTAGCGGTCCAAGGGAGATGTGTAATGGCTATCAGTGTTTACTGCTGGGCATTTTAGGACATGTATATTGCAGTGTCTGGGCTGACATTTTTTGCATTGTATTGCATGTGTTGTGCAGTGCCTTGGCGGACATGCTGTGCATAATAGTACTTGTATTGTTCTGTGGCAGGGTGGACATGCTGTGCGTAGTAGTACATGTATTGTGGAGTGGCAGGGTGGACATGCTGTGCGTAGTAGTACATGTATTGTGGAGTGGCAGGGCGGACATGCTGTGCGTAGTAGTACATGTATTGTGCTGTGGCAGGGTGGACATGCTGTGCGTAGTAGTACATGTATTGTGCTGTTGCAGGGTGGACATGCTGTGCATAGTAGTACATGTATTGTGCTGTGGCAGGGCGGACATGCTGTGCGTAGTAGTACATGTATTGTGCTGTTGCAGGGTGGACATGCTGTGCATAGTAGTACATGTATTGTGCTGTGGCAGGGCGGACATGCTGTGCGTAGTAGTACATGTATTGTGGAGTGGCAGGGCGGACATGCTGTGCGTAGTAGTACATGTATTGTGCTGTTGCAGGGTGGACATGCTGTGCATAGTAGTACATGTATTGTGCTGTGGCAGGGTGGACATGCTGTGCGTAGTAGTACATGTATTGTGCTGTGGCAGGGCGGACATGCTGTGCGTAGTAGTACATGTATTGTGCTGTGCCTTGGCGGACATGCTGTGCGTAGTAGTACATGTATTGTGCTGTGGCAGGGTGGACATGCTGTGCATAGTAGTACATGTATTGTGGAGTGGCAGGGTGGACATGCTGGGCATAGTAGTACATGTATTGTGGATTGGCAGGGTGGACATGCTGTGCATAGTAGTACATGTATTGTGGAGTGGCAGGGCGGACATGCTGTGTGTAGTAGTACATGTATTGTGCTGTTGCAGGGTGGACATGCTGTGCTTAGTAGTACATGTATTGTGCTGTGGCAGGGCGGACAAGCTGTGCGTAGTAGTACATGTTAACACTACGCCACACACCGAGAAGCCTGCAAACATTTAGTTACACAAGCAGACGACATTAAACATCCGTACCCACGTATCCACCGGTATACTCTGCTATCCACATAGCAGCAGGTATATACTAAGCCAACCCGACAACCACAAGTATACGCTACTATTCAAAATGCTGCATGTGTAGGCAATGCTTCCCACAGAGCTACCTGAAAAGTGTGGGACTTATAGATCTGCCTGTATATCCTCTCATTCCCACTGAGCCACCATATACAGTTCTAAACACTGATCCACCATATACAGTGCTAACCAGTGAGACACCATAGAGTGGTAACCACTGAGCCACCATATGCAGTACTAACTACTGAGCCACGATATACAGTGCTAACCACAGAGCCACCATATGCAGTAGTAACTACTGAGCTACGATATGGTGCAAACCACAGAGCCACGATATGGTGTTAACCACTGAGGCACCATACAGTGCTAACCACTGAGCCACCATACACTGCTAACCACTGAGGCACCATACAGTGCTAACCACTGAGCCACCATACAGTGCTAAGCACTGAGCCAACATATACAGTGGTAAACACTGAGCCAACATCCATACTGTTTAGGACCAGATTTTTTTTTTTTTTTTGCAGCCATGCAGTCAATGTATAATGGTATTATTACTTCGATGCGCACCTCGGATTTAGTATGTTGTTTGGCATACATTTTTATTTGTCAATAGTCAATAGATTTATTACTTAGAACGTATGTTTGATTTGTGTTGTGGTGTTACTTTTGAGAACAGAAGTCAAACTGTACATTGGGTCACTAACGGCCCCAGGAGTAAGGACACTCACACAAACTTTGTTTGACATTGTAATAAACTTCTTTTTCTCTGCTGTCAAAACATAAAGTGTTGCACTACAATGCCCATCATTTCCGCCCTGCTAATGCACAATTGATTCACTACAATGCCAATCATGTTTGCATTGCCACTACACAATACATGTACTACTATGCCCAGCATGTCTGCATTGCCACTCCACAATACATGTACTACTATGCACAGCATGTCCACCCTGCCACAGCACAATACATGTACTAGTATGCCCAGCATGTCCACCCTGCCACAGCACAATACATGTACTACTATGCACAGCATGTCCACCCTGCAACAGCACAATACATGTACTACTACGCACAGCATGTCCACCCTGCCACAGCACAATACATGTACTACTACGCACAGCATGTCCACCCTGCCACAGCACAATACATGTACTACTACGCACAGCATGTCCGCCCTGCCACTCCACAATACATGTACTACTACGCACAGCATGTCCACCCTGCCACTCCACAATACATGTACTACTACGCACAGCATGTCCACCCTGCCACAGAACAATACAAGTACTATTATGCACAGCATGTCCGCCAAGGCACTGCACAACACATGCAATACAATGCAAAAAATGTCAGCCCAGACACTGCAATATACATGTCCTAAAATGCCCAGCAGTAAACACTGATAGCCATTACACATCTCCCTTGGACCGCTACTATGGCCTGTATGTGCCCCCTGCCACATAACAACAATGGCCGCCTGCAGTGAAAACAAACATACTGTCCTATAGCTTCAGCCCGGTGGAATGAACAGCTGATTCCAGGAAGTGAGAGAGCGCGCGCTCGGGACCCGCCTCCAGCTGCTGACATGTGCACGGGCATGAGAGCCCGTGCACCAGCCTGGGAGGAGGAACAAAGGGCTGTGCTTTACTGAAGCGACGTGCACAGGAACAAGACTGACAGATCAATCTCGGCTTCTACTGCATCTAGGTAACGCCCAACCGTCGTTTCAGTATAAAGTTTATATAGCATTATCTTTACTTATAAAAACCCGTTTTTTTAGCTAAAAACCTTTCAGCACATGTATGTGCTGGGTGTATGGAAGCAT
This sequence comes from Allobates femoralis, assembly GCA_033576535.1. Lineage (NCBI taxonomy): Eukaryota > Metazoa > Chordata > Amphibia > Anura > Aromobatidae > Allobates > Allobates femoralis. The sequence continues at coordinate 717,587,843 of JARQOC010000003.1, forward strand.
ATTCATAGCCTGGGGGGGTCATTGGGGGTGGTTGGTTCCCTTTAAGGACACAGTCACACTTGTGTATACAGTAACTCACCAAAGGTTTCATCACAGATCCTCGGACTGCCTGGTGGCTCTACTGAGCTATGATTGTCAGCATGTACCATATTTCTATGCAGCTCACACGCTCAGGTCAGGAGAGCTGTCGATAAAATATTCGATGAGCCATACACAAGTTTAACTGCACCCCAAAGGGAACCTGTGCTGACACAGGCTGACCGATCAACAGGCAGTGTTCATCAGGAACTTGCTATAAGACTTCAGCAATGTACGGTATGTTTTTACCTGAAACACTGCAGCATTTCAAAGAAAAACCTGCCGTTTTTAAAAACCATTGAGACCAAGCCGCACTGGTGACTAGTTGGATAGACGAATTCCACTGAGTGACAATTTTTTACCATATTTTTTGCCTCAAATCTCTTTTTCCCCTATTTTCCACCTCTAAAATCTGGTGGGTGCGACTTATGGTCTAGTGCATCTTATAGTCTGAAAAATACGGTATGCGTTGGCATGATAATATTCATGTAAATTAGGTTTGCCTGTTTAAAAATTTTTTTATTTGATTTTTAGGTTGATCTGGATTCCTTTCTTTGATAGGAAATTGATTTTTTTTACCCATTAACCTTTTATGCATCATTTTGTTCTAAAAAAAAGTATACATTTTATAGCAGTAAAGATTTTTAACTTTGCTCATTAATTGAGATCCAATCTATTTTAGCTAGATATTAATGGATTAATCAATGGAGGATTGAGTTTGAGTCAAATTTTTGACACTTGCAATTTTACTCAAATTCAAACTTTTTTGATTCAATTCACATGGTTGCAAGAAAAAACCCTTGCCAGCCACCATTTCCAGCACTAAGCATCAGAGAATAGGTTATTGACTTTCTCCATGACCATATGGGTTTTGCCATAATGCCCTGCAGCTATGACATGTAGTGGATTGTTATACCTTGTATAGTGGTGCCTGGGCATCACAGATCACTGGTACCCAGTGTAACACAGTTTTTCCTTCTCCAAAGTCACTGTGTAAGTCTCTCATCTGTACTGTACTAGCTCTTATGGTCAGCGAGGTAGCTCACTATTTACTATGAAGTGTCATTTATTATGGTCAGCGGGGTCTTCTCTCTCTTTCATGTATAGAAAGTAAGCTCTTATGACCCTATGGGTCCACTCTTTTTTCTATACTGTGTAAGCTTTTATCGTCAGTATTACTGATGTACGTAAAGTGCTATGGAATTAATAGCGCTATATAAATGAATAATTATTATTATTATTGTCAGTGTTATATCCAAATGGAGTAGGTTTTTTTGATCCACACAAACTGAATGATGAAGTAGACCACAGTGAATCGGGTGAAAATGGTGCTTTATTCTATGCGTTTCAGAGTGTATCCTCGCTCCTTCCTCAGGAATACCACCATTATGTAATGGTAATGGTTGTATTCCTGAGGAAGGAGCGAGGATATGCTCTTAAGGTACCTTCACACACGGCAATATTGCTAGGCAATTTCACTGGCAATTTGCTGGTTGCAGTGAAATCATGGACACATTGTTTCATTCGTACACAGCAACAAAATAGAACAATGTGTCCATGATTTCACTGCAACCAGCAAATTGCCAGTGAAATTGCCTAGCAATATTGCCGCGTGTGACGGTACCTTTAAATGCGTAGAATAAAGTACCATTTTCAACCGATCCATTGTGGTCCACTTCTCGTTCAGTTTGCGCAGATCGAAAAAACAATGTCTATTTGGATAAATTGCTTATCAACATCGCGTTTTTTTTTAAGTGTGGATCCTACAGCAGCTGCACTATACATATATTCTGGTTGTGGGTCTCACAACTAGCACAGGTGAGTAGTGACATTTGACACATTAGATATATGCTTTAAAGCAGAGGTCCCCAACTCCAGGCCTCAAGGCCCGCCAACAGTGCAGGTTTTCAGGATCTCCTTAGTATTGCACAGGTGCTAATGTGATCATCTGCACAGGTAATGATTCCAAGCCCTGTGCAATCCTAAGGAGATCCTGAAAACCTGCACTGTTGGTGGGCATTGAGGCCTGGAGTTGGGGACCTCTGCTTTAAAGGATAAGACCCTATAGCACTTTTGCTTCCCTACTTTTTTTTAGCTATCTTATTGTCAACATGGTCCTCTGTCCCTCTCTAATATAAAGTTTAAGCTTTTGTGATCACAAGGATGCTCTCTCTCTCTTTAGTATGAGTGTAACCTTTTATGATCATTGAAATGCTCACAATTTTCTGTAAAGTCTAAGCTCTTATGGTCAGCAAGGTTCTCTCTATTTCCCCTAACCCACATATATTTTTAGAGCACCTAAAAACTTTCCAGCATTGAGAGTCATGTATATTAAATTCTTATGGAACGTTCAAAAAAATGGAGAATTCAAATTTCGTAATATCTGCTCATCTCTAGTGATAGGAAATAACTTGCTACAGCAGTAGTATCCCCAGCAATCCGAATATCAGGGAATGGAGCACCAAAAATAGGGCTCTGCATCTCGTTCATGAAAAGACTGAAGGTGCTCATGCTTGACATCCTCTCCATACCTGACTACTTCCCAGTCCTGTAGACAGTGAATGGAACAGAGGCCAAGTATACATACCTCCTCTTCATTAAAGACAGGGATGGCTAAGCCCCATGCTAGGGATTCTTAAGGTTGACAAGGGGCCCTTGAGTGAACAGCACTTTTTTGTGACTAAACCATTAAGTGTTTCCTTAATATTTTGAGCTGTGTAAAACTTCCACGAATTTCCCAAATACCATAAAATTACATTGAACGAAATAATTCAATACAGCCTTACAGTGATTACACTGAAAAGCAAAACGGATAGCAATGTTTTGTAGTTTTGAATTTCAGTCTTCATATTTTACCCTCCACTACAGCTTTGAGTGTGAGACTACCTTTATTTAATAAAAAATTATGTTGGCTATCTCATACATAAATTTGACTTGCAACTATTTAGCATATAATTCGTTTGCAGATCCTGGTCACGTCACTACATTGTTACTGTTTTGTATTTTGTAAATCCACCTTTAGCTTTCAACACAGCTTGAATCCTTCTTGGCATGCTTTTGATCTGATTCAAGCATATCTCAACTGAAATCTGACCCAAGGTCTCTTCTACATGTTCCCAATGTTGGTGCATACTGGTCGATTCATTTTTACATGTATGCAGCTTTTTCTTCAACTCTACCGACATTTTTTTTTCTATTGGGTTGTTGTCTGGATTTTGTGGGGGCCAATCCAGCACCTCTACTTTATTGTCAGTGAACCATTTCTTTGGCAATCTCAACATATGCATTGAATCATTGTCCTGATGGAACACTAAGTTGTCGTTTTCATACCCATAGTACTCAAGTGTATGAAGTAAGTCATCTTGTAGGATACTCACATATAGGTCAGTATTGAGACAACTATTGATCTTGGTGAAGTATCAATGTCTTTCGCTGGAAAAAAAAAACTCATATAATCAGGCTTCCTCAACCAAAGTTCCTTCTATTTCTTGATCTGTTAGCCACTTTCTCTCTTGATTCTTCCAGACCCATTTGCACCCATAATAACCTAATCTATTGACTGTTATCTCATTGCTCTAAATCACCCTTTTCCAATCTCCTACTGTTGACATTTCATACTTTTTTGCAATCTCAAGCCGATGCTGCTTCACTTTTTTTCGGGCCACCATTCCGGACTTGTAACCAATCAAATAAAGTCCAGCAGAGGAACCCTTATTTCGGCATTTTTTCTTAAAAGTTTTTTATTCTTCAAACATCGTTAAAGAAGCATCATTCCTTTTCGGAGCAGGTATGTACATACAGTGGGCACTTTATGGCAGTATAGAAGACACAGCTGACCAGGAACAGACTTCTGCACTTGTGTAATGTTTGGACATCTGTGATCTCACTATTTATAAGCAAATTGTATCTTCATTGAAGAAGTGAAAAACTCTAATGCCACCCAATAAGGGTAGCAATCCTTAAAGTCATAATCGACTCTTTAACAAGCCTTTTAATATAACTTAGGATTTGTGCCAGATCAGAACCCCAAACTACAGATGCTGTGTTTCGTGGTGACTGCCCCTCATCAGTGCAGTGTGTGGTAATTCTGATCCGGCTGTATGAGAGGCTAAGATGAGGTCTGGGGGACTAGCTATTCTCCTCATGGAGAGGAATCGGTCTGCTGGCATAAGGAGACAGATAAGCTGATAAGGAGACTTATAGCCGCAATGCTCCTCTGGGAAATATGCAAATTGTCCCTTCAATGAGGAAGTGAAAACTCTAATGCCACCCAATAAGGGTAGCAATCCTTAAAGTCATAATCGACTCTTTAACAAGTCTTTTAATATGACTTAGGATTTGTGCCAGATCAGGACCCCAAACTACAGATGCTGCGATTCGGGGTGACTGCCCCTCATCAGTGCAGGGTGTGGGGAATTTTGATCTGGCTGTATGAGAGGCTGAGACGAGGTCTGGGGGACTAGCTACTCTCCTCATGGAGAGGAATCTGCCTGCCGGCATAAGGAGACAGATAAGCTGATAGGAGACTTCCACTGTCATGTTTGTTGCAGACCTAGTGAAGAGTCGATATGGCAAGAACCTGCATAACTAATCATATTCTAAATAATTGCAAGTCAAATTTATGAATGAAATAGCCAAGATGACTGTGTATAAACTGAATGTAGTCTCACACTCAACGCTGTAGTGGCATGGTGAGATATGGAGCCTGAAAAACAAAAGTTCAAAACATTGTTGCCCTCTTGCAGTGTACATAGTATCTTCCATTCTGATACATTATCTGATGCAAGTAGTATCTATTTTCTATTACAATTTGGAAAATAAACAACACTGTAGTTTAAATTTTAAATGTTTACATTTTACTAGTTGTAAAATCATTATAAGATTTTTTTTAGTCTAAATAGACCTAGAGAATGGGACAATGATCAAGAGTCCACATGTAGATAGAACATACTAATAATGCAATAGCTATTGCTTTTTACAAGAGTTCCCGCAATATTTACTTTAAACAAGAAAAGTCATATCCCTGTGCCCTACAGGTCCAGTATATTCCAAAGGTCGGATCGCCACAAATACTGAAAACAAAGCCCTTAATGTCGTTGAAGGGCTGCAGCATCTTCTATCTCAGTATTGCTAGCGAGTCAAGAGATCATAACCCTACCAATCATACGGTGATTGAATGCTTTAGATTATGCCATCATTTTATAAGAGAGGAAACAACCCATTAAAAAACTTAACAACCAAGAGGTTGTCCTATCATTTTATATGTGATAAGCAATATGATATACAGAGTGTTGCCCATATGTAAAATAATAGCAGGAAAGATTTTTCTGTTTGTTTAGATTTTTTTCATTTTCACTGACAATTACATATACAGAAAATTAATAAGCTCTATCATTGCTTTATGGCTAAAATGTAAAAATATACTGCATTTAAAGTTATGGTGAAGTCCAATATTTTTAATTAATTTTTATATTTAGAAAGGTTGGACTGCAAGGTTATAATTTTCCTTTACACTATCCAGAGGCTGAATATTCTGTTCCCTGCATAGCATAATATACTTTATATGTGTGTATTTTCCATACTAACTTTATGATTATGATAATGGCTGTGTGTTTTTTTCAACTTAAATGTTTAAAACGTAAAAGACAAGCATAGATAATGCAATAAATAAAGAAAATATATAAAATATCTAGAAAGGTCAGCGCATAAGAGAATATACCTGATTTCTACAACATGGAATTCAACTTATTGAAGAACAGCACATGCAACTAATATGTGTAAGACAAAGATAGTTTTTAAACCCTTATGTGTATTAGAACCTGAATGTTTCGTATAGTATTAGTAGTCAGTGTTCGTAGCCACAATTTCCATGTAAATGATGGCATGGATCTTGCTAGCAAAATAATTTTTTCTACTAATAAAGATCTTACATATAACTACTGAATATAGATGAGCGGGGCTGTCAGCTGATTGTGTTTTTGTGCAGCTCCGGGCCCTCCAGGGGGAAGAAGGCGTTCAGGGTCGCTGTTCCGTCCCTTTCGGGGTCTCCTCGGTCGGGCTCGGATGTAACTAGGAAAGTGTGTCCGAGCCCTTAGGCTATGGGTTGAACTAGATGGACTTAAAGTCTTCCTTCAACCTTAAAAACTATGTTACTATGTTACTATGAATACATTTGAGTGGAAATTTAAAATTTATCGACTCAAAATTTTACAAAAATAAATTAATATTCCCCTTATCAGCTCCTCACTACTCACGCTATTCTGCTTAGCGTACACAAGTGCAGACCTTTCGGGGCCTTGCAAACCCGGAAGCCTTGGCCAAGCTACAGATTTGTGTCAGATGCTGATATCTTCATTTAAGAGGTAACTACTGAAGGTGAGTTCCAAAGTCCACAAAATATTATTACAGTACTGGGGTGATAAAATAATTTAAATAAGTATGAAAAAATGTATACACCACGAATGTGGATCTTGTTATAATAATGGAAGCGTGGAGCCAAAATCTAGCCTATATGATGTATAATTGAGGCAACAAAACTGTTGATAGTAAAGGCGATAAATTGCTTACAAGGCCTAAACGACAATGGAAGTGTGAATTCTGCAAGAATTGAATATTTCCAGTGTGTTAGTATAAAACAGTATGCTTGATATTATCAGTGCCATGGGTGATGGATGGAATCATTAGTAGAGATGAGTGAAACCTCAGAAGTTTGAGATCAAGTGGTGGTGTTCGGACCTGAGCTGCCCCTGATCCTCATTCGATATCACTGTTTGTCTGTTTTGTCTGTACGCCCACATAAGCCAGCCATTAGCAGAACACTTCGGGGTGGGAGGGTATGAATTTTTATTGTTTTTATTTTACACACAATATGTGTGAAAAGTTGGATATAACCCCCAGTGCAAGCCAATCACAGACTGCAAGCGGCTCGCACTTGGGCTAAGCACTATACTGGAGTACAGCGCTGCATGCTACAGTCACTTTGGAACTGTCACCCAAATACAGGCCCTGACTTGGTTCGCTCATCTCTAATCTTTAGTGAGCGCTTATTTCGGGATTGCCATTTTGTGTGAACCCGAAGCAGATATTAGAGTATGAAACCTGGGCAGTCTGAACAGTTGCAAAGTTGCATTGATCTTACGAGCTAAATGATAAAGTGCTATGTGCTAGACATGAGGCATACTTAGATGTGCTAAATGCACTTGTGCAAAGATTATGAGAAAAACACACATACAACAGTCTGGTGCAAATGTACTACATAATCATCATTTTACAACAAAACACAAATGGATAAGGTAAGTAGCTCAAACACAGTGAGAATCAAAGTTCCTGGAAGAACTGTAGGAAGAAGAAAGTTAATTAAACCACAGAGCGTGTGCCACTGGTTCCCCCCAACGCACATGTCTGAGTGAGTTCATCACAAGCTTTCAGCTAAGCCATAACCTTTTATAGTTAGGTGGAAACACATAATAACTAGGTCTAAAATTATATTTGATTGTATATACCAAAGTGTGCCTTGCCAAGTGGTTTTGTACACACAATATCCATACTTCTTATTGAGTATGTCCATGCCACTAGTAGATATTGACTACAATATCTACTATATAATCGTCTAATTCTGTCTGTCTCACTCTCCGTAACGGAATCCGCGTCGCTGATTGTTCGCGCCCACCAGCCATGACCAATCAGTGACAGGCGCAGTCGGCCGCGAATTGGCATGGGATTTGAACCAAACACGTCACCACTACCGTCAGGAGATCAGCGGCGTAGCCGATGATCTCGATGGTAGCCTGGTCATCTCCTGCGACGAGGTCAGTGGCCACAGTCGATGCTGGCGCTAGCTGGTCATCCCCGCTCTGCAGCAGAAGTACCGTGACTGGTGCTAGCGATCTTGCTCACTGTGACATGCAGCAGCGACCAGCCCCTGTGAGATCACTGATCATGTCCAAATAGGTGTACCATCCACTTGCGATGCTCCAGCAAATCACTACAACAATACGACCTGTAGGGACTCCTGACGGTAGCCGTGGGTCATATCCTGTCACATGGAGGATCAGCAGCGACGCAGCGGGAGATGACGGCTAGCAGCGGAAGTACCACCAATATGGAACACCGAAGTTATGGGTAATTCTGATATGGCGGCCGGGATTCAAATCCCCCGCCAAGCCACGCGGGACAACAACCAACGACCTCAATACTAGGCCCTAGAATGATGGGTCCCTATGACCGCCATATCGTTGCTGCATCGCTGGTGAGATCAGGACTGTTTGACATCTCACCAGCGATGCTCGAGCGATCCCTACCAGGTCGTATCGTTGTCGGGATCGCTTGAGTGTCGCCAAGTGTGACGGTACCTTACTGATCGCTCACTGAATTATTCTAATCTCAAAATAAACTATATATATTCTAGAATACCCGATACGTTAGAATTGAGCCACAATCTAGTATCATTTATAAGATAAACTTGTTCCATTTATTAATATTTATTGCACATTTATCATATGTTAAAGCAACAATCCAGCATTTACTATTATTGCACCACTGGTACTTGCTTTAAATCTAACTCCCCTGCCCCTGTATTATACTTACCTTCCAGTGTTTCATCCTTTTCCAGCATTACTCCGGTGATTTGTGACCTGTCTGCAGATCCAATGCTTGCTTAAACATGATAGCGGTCACAGCTGAATACAACTCTATGAGTAGCTTCATTCTGGCCTCATTCTGCTCTCATAGACTTGCACGCAGTGCTTGTGATGTATCTTCTGAATTCCGGACAGTCAAAAATTACAAGCACAAGATGCTGATCATTTAAAAATACACAAAATTGTAAGTTAATGCAAAAAAATCTTACAACATACTGTAGATAAAAAAAATAAGAAAAAACCCCAGCATGACAGAAACGTTATTTTCTTGTGACTCTATATATAATGCCTTTACAATTGCAACAGTTCAATACAAACATTTAATGCAGTTTGAGCCTGGAGATATTTATATATGGAAGCAATCAGAAGCAATGCTTAAATATAGCATCGGAGAGAATTTGTTAAGGAAAATGGTCTCGAAGATTAGAAAGCACTTAAGCAAAGAGATGTCTGAATATTTTGCATTCTTTGCTGGTTTGCCTTCTCTCGGACTGGTTAATATCTATTCCACTTTGCTTCTATATTGGGGTATATAAGCGACAACAACTCCTCTTAGCTGCTGGAAATGGCTACTAAATATTTTAACTTTTTTCTATCCTTTCATAAATTACATGAAGGAAATTAATAAGGTATATAGACTTTATGCTGACCTTTTTCTGTAGGAAATACAAAGTGTAAAGGGTTGTCCTTAGGTAAGTATCAGTAAAGTTTCATCATTTTAGTCTTAAGGATAATAGAAAAAAAAAGGAGACAGTCTCAAAAGGACTGGATTTTCCTTTTCTTTTTCAAAAGAAAATATAGTGCATACAAATGAAACATTTACATGGACAACATGACCCATTCGATGCATATCGACTGCACTAAGCAGTCTCACTCATGACATGTCATGAGTAAGACTGCTTAGTGCAGTCGAAATTCATCTACTGGGTCATGTCGACATTTAAATTTTTGTTTTGTATGCACTATATTTTATTTTGAAAAAGAAAAGGAAAATGCAGTCAAGTTAAGTTGGACTTCAATTTTTTCTATTATCCTTGATGTGAGGCCAGAGCGAGGCCGGTGTTTGACCCCCAGGTGGATGAGCATAGAGCAACTGAGTGAGCTGGAATCAAGTTTCTATCATTTTAGTCTTAATCCATAAGAAAAAAGAAGATTGGTCACTCCATTATAGAATCCTATTTTAAGTTTGAGTTTTCATTAAAAAGATATTGCAGTCAAGTGTACACATTGACGTGGTTCCACTAGAAAAAGTCTTATGGTGGGTTTACACACACCAATTTATCTGTTCAATCTCTGAACCAATCTCTGGTTGCAGTGAAATCATGATACATTGCTCCATGTTGTACACAGCCACAAAATGGAGCAATGTATCCATGATTTCACTGCAACCAGAGATTGGTTCAGAGATTGAACAGATAAATTGGTGTGTGTAAACCCACCATTAGGCTATGCTCACACTGGACGTTTTTGATCCATTTTTGGTGTTGCATTTTTTTTAAAACTGCATCAAAAACAGATCAGTCAAAATGTCTGCCAGAGTGAATGTGATTTTCAATTTGCTGTGCAGACATCAGCGTTTTTGACTGCTGCATTAGTGGTGCAAAAACGCATCCAGACAATAATGAGCATGTCAATTATTGCCATTTTTCTGGAGCGCTTTCTGCACCACTAACATCTTATTAACTATACCCTCCCCAGCAATCCCGCCGCGAACCCTGGCAATGTCTTCCTACCGAGCATCGGCAGGACCTGTGGGTAGTCATGTATGGTACTAACTGGACCTGGCACCATGTGGTTCCGTCTGAGAGTTACACCGCACAAGGTCCTGACAGTACTCGTACTACTCACAGGTCCTGCTGATGCCCGGAATGAAAGACATCACCGGAGTTCACCATAGGATCACCAGGGAGGGTAAGAAAGTGTGTCTGTGTGTCTGTCAGTGTGTGTCCCCCAACAACAGAGCAAAAAAGCAGCACAAATGGATATATCATTTGTGATGCTTTTCTGATAGTGGGTAACGGGGTAACTGTAACGTCAGTCATATATGGTGAAGTACATGCAGTGGTGAGTGTGCCTACGTTTCTATATTTCCTGTCATTTTAATCTTGTCAAGGACAGAGCTTTCCCTTACATTAGTAATCAATAAATAATTGTGGGTTTTCTTAGTATTTTTCAAAGTGACTGATTGTGTTAATTTGGCATGTGACACACCTTACTTCACCTATCTGAATTACGGTACTCTAATAAGGTTGCATTCACAAACGTGAAATTTTCCAGGACTTATTCAAGCCAATTGAGATTCATTGGTTTATACTCCAAAATACAGATCCATTTGTGATATCCATAAGACTTAGATCAGGTCCTATTATCATCCGTTTGCGGATAACAATCTGCCATAACAATCTGTGAAACATAAAGGCTTCTAATTTGCATCTGATTTTACTCCATATGTCAGGGAGCTGTTGCTTAATGGTAAACATGAATAAAAATGTGTTACCTTCCAGGCATCTTTTTGTTGGCTTGGACGCAAGCTCGCCTCTTCAATCGAAGAAAACCGGCACCGAAAAAAGAAAATAAGCAACTAGGATGCACCTATGACTGCTTTCAAACTGGCATCAGTGTGAAACTGTGACAAACAGTGCCCACAGATCAGTTTTAAGCCCTATTGTCTTTCAATAGGGTTGGAAAACACTTCCGTGAGCATCCTGGTGTCACTGTTTTGCTGCACATCCTTGTGGATCCGCAGCATCACATTACTTTTTATGGACTATCAAAAACATATATGATACGTTTTTGGTCTCCATGAAAAGTGACATGATGCTGCGGATCCACATGGATCGGCGGCACCACGTGAAAAATCAGGATGGGTGCCTATGGGCACGGAAATCCATGGACAATACGGATCCCGGTGGATCTGCACTTCTGGGTAGTAAAGCATGAACTTCGCATTTGCAGTTCATGTCTATGACGCAGTTGTTAAGGACACGCTCCCTAGGGGTCATGTCATTATAGATTGTATGGATCCATGAAAAGAACGCAAAAGGATGCTTCTTGCTGCATCCAGTTTGCTGTTGGGTGGGAATCCGTGGGCATATAGGGTTTTCCTGTATGCCCACCGATTCCAAAATTACCAGTGTGAAAGCAGCCTTCGAAAAAAAAATGGTTCTGTTGCTCTCTGATGGTAACTCTTATATTAGCGTGTTACTGTAGCCTTAGTAATGCTGTCATTTTATCTCACTTCAGTAAAACATTTGCAGTTCACATGTATTCAGTGTTTTCGAGGCATTTTTTTCTTACGTAACTATATTAATTTGTGCCATCAGGATCTCATTGCGACGTTTCGGTTCTAGGAACCTACCTCTAGCCTGGAGGAAGGTTCCTAGAACCGAAACGTTGCCATGAGATCCTGATGGCCCAATAAAGGCTTGCTAAACCTCTGATAAGGAGTGCTGCAGTTGATTTTTTTTCGGTTTGTATGAAATGCAAAAAGAAGTATTGCCTTAACTGAGTTTGCACCCGTATACCACCCGTGCTGCTTGAATTTTAAAAACAAATATTAATTTCTGGCTATAAATAATTTTTACAATATGTATGTAAATTAAACCTTTAGAACCATTTAGCTTTTACACCCATTATGTATCACTATACATAGCAATATAGGCAAAAATAAATAAAAAACAAGGAACACTTCCATAAATGAGACTTAACCTACTGCAATGTGCAGCACACGCTCTAACCTCATGGGCAGAGATGTAATATTTAGAGGGTACATAAGAATAATAATCACATAAGGTCCATGATGACCAACAGACCCAAAGGTTCTTCTTTCACAAAAGAAATCCCTAGAGGGTTTCCATACATTTTTTAGATTACATTCCAAAAACTTCAAGATATATTTATGCTAAGAGAAGTACTAGTGCACCTCAATGAATTAGAATATCCTCAAAAAGGTTTATCTCAGTAAATCAATATAAGTGAAATATATATTATATAAAGTCATTACAAAAAAGTGATCTATTTTGTTAATGTTGATGATTATGGCTTGCAGTAAATGAAAATCCAAAGGTCATTATTTCAGAAAATTAAAATTGGGAGGATGAAGGGTTAAAAACCGCGCTGCCATATTACATGAGACCTTAAAGGGTGAATATAATATTGATTTACTAATTAATGTGTTTCAGGACTCCCAGAAACATGGCAATATGTCAATGATTTTTGATGCTATTCTACTTCATTGAGATGCATTAGTAGCTCTGCCTTTTTCTGGATTAAAATTGCAGAAATAAAGGGTAAACTACATAAAAAAAAATTTTTTTAACCTTATTAGGGTGGCTTCACACAACGACAGCGTCCGATCCGGGGCTGTCCGGTGTAAACCAGACCCACCCGGACCGGATTTTGGCCCCATAGTATCCTATGGGGCCAGATGGAGCCGGATGGCAGCTATCTGCCATCCAGTTTCCATCTCTCCAAAGAATCTGGGAGAATTGAGATTTTTCTCCTGGACAAAAAAAACATTGCTTGCAATGTTTTTGTGTCCGGGGAGAAAAATCTCCCCAAATTGCCATCTCCCGGATCCTCCGGGATTCCCCCGGATCTTTTGCAATCCGGCGCTCCCTAGCATGGGAGCCTATGGGGCCAGATTGCCCCGGTCCGGGAGGATCCAGGAACCGGACACCTGCGGCTGCACGCCACTGTTGTTTCAGGACCGTGGCTAGCTCCCTGCAAGCCGCGGTCATGATTCATCAGCAGCTGCAGCTGCGTCCGGCTGCACACCGGACCGAGGGCATATTAGCCCAATGGTTCTGTGTGCTGATCCGGTCTGGGGCTGTCAGGTTCATCCCTGACAGCCCCGGATCAGATATCACCATGGTGTGAAGCTAGCCTTAATTGTTTCTCTTAAGATATTAAGTTATTTAATTGATTCCTAAAGACGTACAATACATAAAGTATATTAATTCAATACAAACAGCTAACATATTTTTCAACATAGTCAAAAAGGTAAAATGTAATTTACCACTAGTTTTGCGATTTATCTGAACTTCCCCAACTCCAATGTGTTTTTTTTTATGTTTTCAACCCAACCCTAAGTATGGCAGTGCAAATGGTCTGGACTATAATTGTCTACACAAGTATTTAAAGTGAACCCCCCTTCGGGCATTTTAAACTATGCCCACCAGAATTTACATGAGGTAAATGGGGTTTCTAGTAACCCCTGTATGTGCCCAGACTGGCCCTTCATACCTGAAATATGAACTTTTATTAGGTCCAGAGCAGGCTTCCTACTGAGACCAGTAGGATGTTGTTTAGAACGGGTGAATGGTGCTCTTCACGCCCCTCCAGGCTGCTAAACACGACCTGCACTTTTCAAATTTCCCGCCCCTCCTCTGGCCCAGGCTAATAAGCGGTGGAGCTAACAGGAGACTCCCTTACTGCTATATCAAGGATTTTTAATCATCATAAGTATAAGTACATACAGTGTGTATGTACGTCTAATCTTTGGCTAATAAAAATCCTTGATATAACAATAAAAGAGTCTCCTGGTAGCGCCACCGCTTATTAGCCCGGGATTAATTCTTCCATTGATTCTAGATGAGAAGGCCTAGTTTGGAATAACTTTTCTAGTCATTATAAAGGTGTTCAATAGGTTGAGGTCAGGGCTCTGTGTAGACCAGTCTATACTGGAAATTATGAGTGAGATCCTTTAATATTTAATCCCCTAGAATTTTGCTCCCTGTTGCCAGTTATACTTACTGCTTATCCTGTTAGCTCATATTACTCTGCTCCTGCTCAGCCAGATTGATTTTTTATACTGATGTCACGGGTGTGCCAGGAGGCACGGATGAGACTGTAGAGGCCACTCGAGGAATGTCTCGGCGTTTAGCCAAACAGTCAAAATCCTAATAAATGTATCTGTCGCTTTAAAAGGCATTTCTCTTTTAGTGAAAGCTGGAGGTCACCAGGACCCAGCTGATCTCATACCTTGAGCTGTCTATTTATACCCCTTGACTCCCAGGAAGCACTGCTAGTGATAGTTTTGTAAGGTGTTTGGAGGTAACTTCTCAGCTCAAGCAGTGAATGGACTGGAGTTTCTGTTGGATTGCTGTGTAGATTTTCTTAAGCTAAGTGTTTCTTCCCTTCTCTCTTTGTTTGTTTGTTTCTCTGGTGTGTATATTTAGTTGGTAGCCGGGATGACTAGTGTTCACCTGTTCTGATCCTTGTGTAGTTGTAATCAGGGACAGTCAGGGAATAGGTATCCCACTTGGCAGCAGTTGCGGAAACTGTATAAGGTTGTTAAGAGAGCCAGGTGTCAGCGCAAGTTTATCTAGGGGTCATCTCCCCTTTTGCCCTTAGCATCAGGGACTCCTTTCCCCCTCATCATCTCTATAGCTACTCTATATACTCAACCCTGGTCCCTACATAGGTTTTAAGGTGTGAAGGCCAGGGTTCCCCCAATAGCCCCTAGATGAAGAGGCTAGCGCAAATCCTGTTTGACCAAGCTATTTTAAGTGTTGCCAGCCTTCCACTGACAATGACACAAATGAGTCAGGCAGCTAACATTTTCTAGGCATTCATAAATCCTAGACTCGTCCATACTGATAATGTGCAATGAGAAATTGGACATATGGCTATTGGTGAATGACAATGACATTTATACAAGGATGCTGAGTAGATCTGATCTTCAGCTAATGTTTTGCTATTGTTCCTACCAGAAATTACATTACATTACTCTTCACCTACAGGCCCATAAATAATACTTTACTGACAATAGATAACATTGAATAACATAATATATGAGCCACAGCGCCTGATTAAGGTATGAAATAAAAAGAGGCAATTTTTGTACAGCATATAATTAGGACACAAAGCCTCAAAAATATCTGATATTTTATGACCACAGGATATTTGTTTAAGAGTGAAATGTGCATGTAATGTACAATTACGGCTTAATTGATGAAGTGTATAGCAACCGTTATCTTCAGAAAGCAGAAAGTTATTAAATATGTGTCTTTTTCTTGCAGAAGCACTTTCCATCCTCAAGAGAGCTTGGTAACTGAGAAAAATTAATTAGCATCAAATACATTTTTCCACAACATGAGACAGGCGACTGTACAGAATGAAGAAGGTTATGTACACAGATGTGTCCTTTATAGGAAAGCTGTTCTGTACCCCTTTGTTAGCAAATCTGTTCTGCCGTATCAAGAGCATTACAAGAGCGGTAACCCAGTGCAGGCTTTTATATTAGTGTGTAGGATTCCTCTGCAGACTTGCCCATCTGCCCCCAGACCCAAAATGCTAAATATTATCAGGGATTCAGATTTTAGACATTGACCTAGAGTCCAAAAGCCACAGGAGAATACTATACTAGATATATACTATTTCCCACCAGAAAATGTAGAAAACAAATACAACTACCGTATATATTTTATAGAATGTGATGTTTCCTATGATTGTAATGTACTGTACAGGGCACTTTATGCGTAGTGGATATTTTTTTTAAGTTTCTAATGGTATATATTTTCACTCTCAGAATATATATATATATATATATATATATAACAGAAAGGAAAATTTTTCTCCAGGTGATGCACAGAAAAAATGCACGGTTTTATTAAGAAAAATGCCAAAGAATAAAACACAAAGACAATGCCTCCATTGCAAGTTGTAACATAACCTTCCCTCCCCAGACTACGCGTTTCATCACTGAATGTGCCTTCTTCAGGGTCTAGAAGGCAGCGTTTTCCTGTGCACTCTGCAATAGCGCATATCCGGTCCTTGTGTGTGGAGCCGGCGGCCGCGCTAAGCATCAAATATCCATAGTGATGAATAGGCAGCCGGCGCATAGCGTTACATTGTGTTAACACTATGCGCTCAGGCTGCCAGAAACTGAGTTTTAGACGGATTCGTCTGCCTAGGGGCTGACGCAGGTTGACCCTAACCTAAATCTGTTTCCTGGAAAAAGAAACATTAAGGAACCCATCTGAATATTTAAATACAGGTTATTAGAATATAAATGTTGATTTTATTAATTTGTATTTTATGTTAATGCTTTGACAAATCATCACATTTTGCAATATAGCATCATTAGCAGTCAAGCAACTGCTTACACTAGACAGTTTGTTCTCACTTTCCTAAAGCAGGTCTAAACATTAAACTTCACTCCTGGAAAAACTTTGGCAACGTATTCATCTCACGTCCTAATAAATTTGACATATTGAATGAATCACATATTGAAGAAAACAAGTGAGCTGTGAATTATTTTTAGCACATTTTATTTAATTGGGAGTGTGCTGCCAATGTAAAAATTAAACAAATCCGTTGATGTTGTAACAGAAGTTATGAGCTTGGATGAGCTATTTCATAAAACATGCATTCATATTTTAATATGTCTGCTCAAGAACAAACAGTCTGATTCTTGGAAGTGAAATACCCCAGATTAGACTCTAGCATGCTATTGTGTTGGAATAAGGCCAAATTCAGACAGTGGATCAAAATTATTATTATTACTATCATTATGTATTATTATAGCACCATTTATTTCATGGCGCTTTACATGTAAAAAGGGTATACATGGACAAGTACAATAATCAAAATTCATAAACAATACAAGGCACATGCAGGTACAGGAGGAACGAGCTCCCTGCCCACGAGGGCTCATAATTTACAAGAGATGGGTGAGGATACAGTAGGTGGGGAGAGAGGGCCTTGCCCACGAGAGCTCACAGTCTACAATAGATGGGAGAGGATACAGTAGGTGAGGAGAGAGGATCCTGCCCACGAGGGCTCACAATCTACTAGAAATGGGTGAGGATACAGTAGGTGGGGAGAGAGGGCCTTGCCCACGAGAGCTCACAGTCTACAATAGATGGGAGAGGATACAGTAGGTGAGGAGAGAGGAACCTGCCCACGAGGCTCACAGTCTACAAGAAATGGGTGAGGATACAGTAGGTGAGGAGAGAGGATCTTGCCCATGAGAGCTCTCAGTCTACAAGAGATAGGAGAGGATACACTAGGTGAGGAGAGAGGACCTTGCTCATGAGAGCTCACAATCTACAAGAAATGGGTGAGAATACAGTAGGTGAGGAGAGAGGTCCTTGCCCGCAAGGGCTCACAGTCGACAAGGAATGGGAGAGGATACAGTAGGTGAAAAGAGAGGACCCTGCCTGCGAGGCTCACAGTCTACAAGGGATGGGTGCAGGGTTGTATTTCTAACAAGGCACTGGTGCCTAGGGCAGCAGATGCAGGGGTCGGTGCCAGTGGAGCATTTTTTTTTTTACTTCCCTCCTCCAGATTCCATATGAAAACCGGAGTCTTTGTGGGGGAAAAAGGAGGTGTCACTGGTGCGGTCCAGAGTGTGGTGGCGGCATTACATTGCCACCCGCATGTGCTGCCTGTGCCCCAGTGCTGACAGCGATCGCCGCTGACAGGAAGCCGCTGGGAGCTGTATGGAACCCGGAAGAGCAGGTTCCGTACAGCTCTGTTCCTTCCTGTCCCGCGGTGCTGGTGGCTCCTCCACTCAGCCGGCCCCCCGGGGGAGCAGCCAGCCCGAGCGAGCGGGCACTGAAGGCTGGGAGATGGTGTGGCTGACGGCGGAGCTCCTGCTGCTGCTGGGCTGGTGCTGCTCATGCTGCATCCGGTCAATGTCAGCAGCCAGCACCAGGTGAGGACCCGAGATTCGAAGTGTGGGGAGACTGTGCAGGGGACAGAGGAGCAGGGGGACCGAGGAGAAGAGGACAGAGGGGCAGAAGGACAGGAACAGGGGGTCAGAGGAGAAGAGGAGTAGCAGGAGAGACAGAGGAGAACAGGGGTGCAGGAGGACAGAGGAGCAGGGGTACCAAGGAGAAGAGGACAGAGGGGCAGAAGGACAGGGACAGAAGAGAAGAGGAGCAGCAGGAGGGACAGAGGAGAGGAGAATGCAGGTGGAGGACAGAGGAGCAGCAGGAGGGACAGAGGAGAGGAGGATGGGGTGCAGGAGGACAGAGGAGCAGGGGAACCAAGGAGAAGAGGCCAGAGGGGCAGAAGGACAGGGACAGAGGAGAAGAGGAACAGCAGGAGCGACAGAGGAGAGGAGAACACGGGTGTAGGAGGACAGAGGAGAGGAGAACGCGAGTGTAGAAGGACAGAGGAGCAGCAGGAGGGACAGAGGAGAGAAGGACGGGGTGCAGGAGGACAGAGGATAGGAGGACTGGGGTTCAGGAGGACAGCCGAGCAGCAGGAGGGACAGAGGAGAAGCAGGATGGGGTGCAGGAGAACAGAGGAGCAGGGGGACCGAGGAAAAATAGGACAGAGGGGCAGAAGGACAAGAACGGGGGACAGAAGAGAAGAGGAGCAGCAGAAGGGACAGAGGAGAGGAGAACGGGGGTGCAGGAGGACAGAGAGGAGAATGTGGTGCAGGAGGACAGAGGAGACAGAGTGTACCACCATGTCCTCAGCTCCCTGCTCTGCACAGACCATGTACCACCATGTCCCCAGGTCCGTGCTGTGGCCAAACCGTGTACCACCATGTCCCCAGCTCCGTGCTGTGCACAGACCGTGTACCACCATGTCCCCAGGTCTGTGCTGTGCGCAGACCGTGTACCACCATGTCCCCAGCTCTGTGCTGTGCACAGACCATGTACCACCATGTCCCCAGCTCCGTACTGTGGAAATACTGGAAATACTGTGTACCACCTTGTCCCCAGCTCTGTGCTGTGCACAGACCATGTACCACTATGTCCCCAGATCTGTGCTGTGCACCGACTGTGTACCACCATGTCCATAGCTCCGTGCTGTGCAAAGACCGTGTACCACCATGTCCCCAGCTCCGTGCTGTGCATAGACCGTGTACCACCATGTCCCCAGCTCTGTGCTGTGCACAGACCGTGTACCACCATGTCCTCAGCTCCGTGCTGTGCACAGACCATGTACCACCATGTCCCCAGCTCCGTGCTGTGCAGAGACTGTGTACCACCATGTCCCCAGCTCGCTGCTGTGCACAGACAGTGTACCATCATGTCCCCAGCTCTGTGCTGTGCACAGACCGTGTACCACCCTGTCCCCAGTTCCGTGCTGTGCACAGACCGTGTACCACCATGTCCCCAGCTCCGTGCTGTGCACAGACTGTGTACCACTATGTCCCCAGCTCCGTGCTGTGCACAGACCGTGTACCTCTAGGTCCCCAGCTCTGTGCTGTGCACAGACTGTGTACCACCGTGTCCCCAGCTCCGTGCTGTGCACATACTGTGCACCACCATGTCCCCAGCTCCGTGCTGTGCACAGACAGTGTACCGTACACTGTCTGTGCACAGCACGGAGCTGGGGACATGGTGGTACACTGTCTCCCACTGCCTTAAAATTGGTTTGTTTCTCATCCAGGAGAGTCAGACGAGTGTCTTCCGTTTTTTGTTCCGTTTGGCAACTGCTATGCGACTGTCCGGCATTTTTCTCAGATCACAACCGAGTGTTGTCTGTGTGCAATCTGTTTTTTCCTCAGCAGCTATTAGTGTATAATCATTTACAGGAACATTTTACAGTTGTCTTGAGCTACAAAATGATAATGTATCTGTGAAAAAACGGATGCCTCTCGGATGGTTCGTGTGCGGTCCGTGATTTTGTCGGACCCATAGACTTGCATTGGTGAGTCTCGCACATGAATCTCATACTGTCGCAGCATGTTGCGACTTCCATCCAGAATCTGGCTGAGAAAAAAGCATCCGACACTCGCCAATGTGCTCTCAGACATTGAATAACATTGGTCCGACTGCAATGCGATAAAATCACATATTGCACTCATCTGAGTTTCGTGCCAGTGTGTCCGTACCCTAATACTAAAATCCATATAGTAATCCTACAATGTCTGCTGGACATGGTATGGGGAGGGTTTATGGCTCAATTAGTACACTCCATACTTGTTATTAACCAGTTAATGCTCTCTTGTCCACCGCACTGCAGTGTCAAAAGAGGAAGACAGCGAGACAGGCAGCAACATGGCATCAGAGAGCCCCTGACCTCGAAATAGAAGATCCTCATATCCTGGTATTGTGACATCATATTAAGAATAATATTTTTTGCATTTATATTAGACTATGAACTCCACAGCACTTTACATACATCAACAACACTGTCCCTATTGGGGCTCACAATGTAAATATCCTATCAGTATGTCTCTGTAGTGTGGTTGGAAACCCATGCAAACACATGGAGAATAAACTTGCACATAAACCAATTAAAATCATTAAAAGATTATTATTTTTTGTATTTATCTCAAGGCAGTCTGTCTGCAGGATTTTACCCCTACAAACGTTTTATATGTGCTACATGGAATGGGTGGGGGGCGCAATGTGAGCAAGAGTGGATTGTCCGTGATGGGGGAGGGGCTGTGACAGGGAAGGGGCCGTGGGGGAAGGGGGGCACGCCGGGGGGGGGGGGGGGGGAGACCGATGATAGTGCCTAGGGCAGCAGGAACTCCAAATACGGCCCTGGATGGGTGAGAATACAGTAGGTGAAGAGGACCCTGCCTGCGAGGGCTCACAGTCTACAAGGGATGGGTGAGGATACAGTAGGTGGGGAGAGAGGACCCTGCCTGCGAGAGCTCGCAGTCTACAAGGGACAGGTGAGGATACAGTAGGTGAGGAGAGAGGACCCTGCCTGCGAGGGCTCACAGTCTACAAGGGATGGGTGAGGATACAGTAGGTGAGGAGAGAGGACCCTGCCTGCGAGGGCTTGCAGTCTACAAGGGATGGGTGAGGATACAGTAGATGAGGAGAGAGGACCCTGCCCATGAGGGTTCACAGTCTACAAGGGATGGGTGAGGATACAGTAGGTGAGGAGAGAGGACCCTGCCTGCGAGGGCTCACAATCTACAACAGATGGGTAAGGATACATTGGAGAGGGCAGAGCTGGTCGCCAGTACAAAGGTGTGTATGATTTCACTCTTTGTTCCTTCCTATCTTGGTTTTGGCTTACAAATCTTGGAGATTTTTTGGTGTGTGTTTTACAGTATTGTGTATGAGATATTATTTGTCTTAGCTGTCAAATTGGCACCAACTTTTCAAACAAAAACACAACAAGAATGGACATGTTGCTTCTATTTCCACATAGAAGAAAGCTGCAACTTGAACTATTGGTGTGTTTCCATCTGAAAACAATCAGAAGCGTATTCAAAATCAAAAGTTATCTGAATTATTTATTGTGGATTTTAGAACAGATTCCACTTCAGATATGTATGCAATTGTATGTACATACAGAATTTTGTTTTTAATAAAAGAATCATCTTCGGTGTCAGTAAGTTTTTTGCCAGTATTTCAGGACAAATAACCCTTTCTATGCCATGTAATATTTGTAAAACAAGATGGTGTCAACACCACACTGTCGGAGTAATCCACTCCATTGTGAATGCTTACTTTAATGCTACACATTTCAGGGCTAACACTTGCCCCTTCACATATGTGACTTTTCCTGAAGGGGCAAGTGTTAGCCCGGAGACACGTAAAGTTAAAGTCGTCATCATTTATTATATTTGATTGGATTATTTCAATAGTAAGGCATTGACACCATCTTGTTTTACCAACATTACATTCATGTCTTTGGTGGCTGGAGCAGTCATAGTTATAGGCTTTACACAGTGGTTGTGCCTAACACAACCCCCCCAAAGTAAGCTCCTTTATTGTATTATCATTCTGTGTCTGATCTGATAACACCTTTCTATTCCATAGCATCTAAGGCTGGCTTCACACTACCGTTTTTTGAAATCTGTGGGTATGCATGTAAAGCCTGAATGCTCCTGGAGTCCCAAGGATTGTGACACCTGATGCAACCAAATGCACCCGCACTGTTTTACACTGATCCGACTGACGGATTCCTCATAAAACCAGTGCAGTAGTATCCAGTTGCATCAGTTTGTGTGCATTTTTTTTTACGAATCTGGTGACATATGAAACTGACTTCTGGGCATGCTCAGTTCCAGAAAACTGATTCGTGCAGCTGGAAGCAAATGGACCCATCTGCTCACGGATCTGTTTCCATAGAACTCCATGTTCAATCCAGCTGAACAGGCATCGATCCATCTGATTCTGTTTTTGTAATGAGTATCCAAATCGCAAAACTTTGCATTTTGGGTTTCGGACAAAAAGTGGTAAATAACGGATCCGTGTGACAATGGTTACAACCAGATGCACGTTCATCCGTCCCCGTTGACAGTCAATGGAGAGAAAACGGATCAATTTCTATCCATTGTTAGATGGAAACCCCCGAATTTCAAAAAACGCCAGTGTGAAACCGGCCTTAGGGCACTTTCACATCAGCGTTTTTTTCAAATCGCGGCAGATGCGGTGAAAAAAACGCATCTGCCGGGATTACCGCATACCGGCTGCACTTGCGGCACTGTTGCGGTAAACACCATACAAGGTATAGGCGGACTTGCGGCAGGTGCGGTAAGTGCGGTTTTGGCACTTGCGGCAGGTGCGGCCGCGAAAAAAAATGCTGTCAGCCGCGGTTTTTTTCGCGGCCGCACCTGCCGCAAGTGCCAAAACTGCACTTGCCGCACCTGCTGCAAGTCCGCCTATACCTTGTATGGCGTTTTCCGCAACCGCGCCGCAACCGTGCCGCAAGTGCAGGCGGTATGCGGTTATCGCGGCAGATGCGGTTTTTTCACCGCATCTGCCGCGATTTGAAAAAAACGCTGATGTGAAAGGGACCTAAGACTGTTGATGCTGCTTCAAGACAGTGTTTAACTGCCCCTGAGTACAGTATTTTTCTGATTATAAGACACTTTTCTTCCCCCAAGATTGGAGATCATAGGATGCATTTGAAAAAAGTCTTATTCTGATTTTTGGGAGGTAGAATGACAAAATTGACAGCAGTACAGGAATAGTTCAAATTTTTACTTTTGCTCAGTTCACTATATGGTGTAAGAGATAAGATGATTTTATTCTTCAGTGATTCATATAGTCTTATTATTTTTTGATGCTATTACAGAGTAAAAATAATTTTTTATAAGAAATAGTTTTTTTATGCCATATTCTGAGAGTCAGAGCCGGCTCCAGGTTTTTGTGGGCCCCGGGCGAAGCAGTCTCAATGGGCCCCTTTAACACATACTATGATTCATGAATATAATATAGAAGCTGCAGGCTGTGTATATGCAATATAGAGGCTCCTGGGTGGGCTGTATATATAATATAGAGGCTGTTCAGGGTTGTATATATAATATGGAGACTACTGGGCTGTATATATAATATAGAGGCTGCGGGCTGTATATATTATTTGGAGGCTGTGCTGTATATATAATATGGAAGCTCTCAGGGTAGAGGAAAACACTGGGCACTGCAGTTAACCCTCTTATCTGCTGCACATATGTAGATCCCATATGGACCAGGTGCTGACACTCCTTACCAAAGGTGCATGCTCCTACACAGTCCATAAAGCATATTCCATTGTAGAAAAAATGAGCGGCACTCACCGGTATGAATATCTTCAATTTATTGCTCCAGCTAGGTTACAGGCAAGGTGACATGGTGAGGGAAGGGAGTGTGGGGTGCAGACGACGGGCACCGTTTCGCGGCGGTATGCCGCTTCTTCTGGTCAGGTCTCCACGAAATGGTGCCCGTCGTCTGCACCCCACACTCCCTCCCCTCACCATGTCACCTTGCCTGTAACCTGGCTGGAGCAATAAATTGAAAATATTCATACCAGTGAGTGCCGCTCATTTTTTCTACAATGGAATATATAATATGGAAGCTGTGCTGGACTATATATATTATTTGGAGGCTAAGCCGGGCTGTATATATTATTTGGAAGCTATGGGAGCTTAGCAGCTGCCTCCAAATAATATATCCAGCCCAGCACAGCCTCCAAATAGTATATATAGCCCAGCACAGCTTCCATATTATATATACAGCACAACCGCATTCTCCATATACCTCAGCAGCACAGCCTCTGTGTACCCCAGCACAGCCTCCGTATACCCCAGCACAGCCTCCGTATACCGCCAGCACAGCCTCTGTATACCCCAGCACAGCCTCTATATACAGTCAGCACAGCTTCTATATACAGTCAGCACAGCCTCTATATACAGTCAACACAGCCTCTATATACAGTCAGCACTGCCTCTATATACAGTCAGCACAGCCTGTATATATAGTCAGCACAGACTCTATATAGTCAGCACAGCCTCTATATACAGTCAACACAGCCTCTATATACAATCAACACAACCTCTATATAAAGTCAGCACAGCCTCTGTATACCCAGCACAGCCTCTATATACAGTCAACAAAGCCTCTATATACAGTCAGCACAGCCTCTATATACAGTCAGCACAGCCTCTATATACGGTCAGCGCAGCCTCTATATACTGTCAGCACAGCTTCTATATACAGTCAGCATAGCCTCTATATGCAGTCAGCACAGCCTCTATATACAGTCAGCACAGCCTCCATATACCCCAGCACAGCCTCTATATACAGTCATGACAGCCTCTATATAGTCAGCACAGCCTCTATATACAGTCAGCACAGTCTCTATATACAGTCAGCACAGCCTCTATATACAGTCAGCACAGCCTCTATATACAGTCAGCACAGCCTCTATATACAGTCAGGACAGCTCCATGGTAAATATAATCCCCTATCCTAATGATCATACTCACCTTCCATCCACTCCCCCGGGGCTGTGTCCTCCTCAGATTCTTCCCCACCACATCCTTATAGCAGCAGCTCCCGGGACTGTGGAGCTTTCTCTTTCCTCCTTCCTGCAGCAGTGTGATTAGGGGTCGCAGGGTGATGACTCATCACTCTGCTACAGTAGGCAAAGGAGGAAGCTCCACTGCTCCCTAGAGCCAGCACATGGCTAATCTGCATCACATGCAAATTAGCCATGTGCATTGGGAACTCAGCGGAGCACTCAGCTCCTTGCAGAGTCTGCCTGATGTGCCCCTTGTTAACAGGGCTGTCTGTCCCTAATGGGCACCTGGCTGTTAGGGCTGCCTGTCCCTGATGGCCAGTGGGTCCCCCCAGCTGTTCAGGGCCCCGGCACTTGCCTGGGTATGCCGGGTGCTGACGCCGGCCCTGCTGAGAGCTGTAACTGTTTTGATTTTTTGGCAAACAAAATTGTATGAAGGCGTATTTATTGCATGACGAGTTGAAGATTCTTTTTGGTACCACTTTGGGATATACAACATTTTTGATCACTTTTTATTCAGTTTATTTTAGATGTAGAATGATTAAAAACACGCAATTCACTTATTGTTATCTTTTTGCTTGCACATCACCATGCAGTATTAGTGATAAGAGCAATTTATTCTTCACATCAGTATGGTTACAGCGATACCAGACAAGGATCCATTTGTTTCTGCATTGCCATATTGTGAGTTGTACCTTTTTTTTTTTTGCAGAATGAGCCATATTAGATTTTTGTATGATGGGTTAGCGTTAATTTCTAACAGTTTTTTTTACATATTACTCATTGATCACATTTTTATTACATTTTCTGTGTGCCATTATTATAAAGAAAACATTTTCAAATTGTTTTTTTTTAAGTGTTTACAATGTAGAAAAAATAACATTACAGTTATATAGTTTGGGTTGTGCCAGATGCGGCAATACTAATTATATGTACTCTTTTTAACCTTTGTTTTAATACAGAGGCTGCATTTTTAGTGGCAAAATGAGATTTCATGATTTCAGTGGATTTTTTCCGTGTTTTTTCTTTTACTTTTTTACATATTTTATTTAACTTCTTTTTTACTTTTGTACTTAGTCCTACTGTGGGACATGAATATGTGTTAGTTTGATCACTGATCTCATGTATTTCAGTACTCTTGTACTGCTATACTTGAGACCTGTCAGTGACTCACTGACAGAGCCTGTTAGACCATGATTATAGCTAGATCTAACAGGCTTGCGTATGCTAGAGTCATGAAATGACCTCAGGGTACCATGGCAATGATCAGCACCCATCATTCCAATTGCGTGAATCAATCAGTCTTTTAACCCCTTTTTAACCTTTCAGATACTGTTGTTGCGATTGACAGTGGTATTCAAGGGATCATTTATCCCCATTCAGTTCCAAACTGGTGGACGCCAATGCCTGCGGGTGTGAGCTGTCGTGTAGTTTTCACACGCGAGATTTTCGCCCATGCTTTTTACTTATTCCCAAATGCGATTTTAAAATGGTGATAAGGGAGTAAGGTCCCTTATTGGCCACCACTTTTATGCATATTGGCGGTTATTAAGGGGTTAAAATGATATCAAGAAGCCTAATAAAACATTGCGGGAATCAAGGTCTCTCTCTTTACAATATACTGCTATCAAATGGCCTAGCAAAAACTTATTGACATTTCCTTTATGACATGTCACTTATTGAAGTGGATTTCAAAACCACAAAAAAAAATCTATGGCCGTACAGTGAAGGAAATAAGTATTTGATCCCTCGGTGACTTTGTAAGTTTGCCCACTGACAAAGACATGACCAGTCTATAATTTTAAGGGTAGGTTCATTTTAACAGTGAGAGATAGAATATTAAAAATAAAATCCAGAAAATCACATTGTCTAAATTATATAAATGTATTTTCATTTTGATGAGAGAAATAAGTATTTAATCCCTCTGGAAAAGAAGACTTAATACATGGGGGCATTACATATTACATTTTCTTAAACAGCAGCCACACGTGATCACCATTAGGCACTGCTGCAGCCTACTCCTGCCTCCGGAGATCCGCTCCTGCCTCCGGTGACCCGTTTCTACCTCCGGTGACCTATTTATGTCTCTGGTGACCTGCTCGTGTCTCTGGTGAGGCGCTCCTGTCTCCAGTGACCTGCTCCTGCCTCCAGTGACCCGCTTTTGCCTCCAGTGACCGTCTCCTGCCTCCAGTGACCCATTTCTACCTCCGGTGACCTGTGTTCTGTCTCCGGTGACCTGCTCCTGTTGTCGGTGACCCGCTCCTGTCTCCAGTGACCCGCTCCTGTCGCCGGTGACCCGTTCCTGTCTCCAGTGACCCACTCCTGCCTCCAGTGACCCGCTCCTGCCTCCAGTGACCCTCTCATGCCTCCGGTGACCCGCTCCTGCCACCGATGTCCCGCTCCTGTCTCCGGTGACCTGCTCCATCACTCCACAACCACAGACAGGTAACGTACATCCTGGACTATAAGATATACCCCCACTTTCCCCCAAAATTTTGATAGTTTTATAATCTGAAAAATATGATACATCTGTATTTTACAACAAAAAGACTGAAATGTGTTTCAAAATCTGGATTAAATCCATAAAAAAGCAAAGTAAATAAAAATTCACAATATGCAATTCAATCCATTTTCAACATGTAGATGTGACAGAGATTTTCCAGGCGTTGTAAATTATTGTGTGGCAGTTTTTTGCAACAAATTTGCCAGGTATTATTTGGGGATGTAATATTTCACCTACTAATGCTCGGCTTTCATTGGTCTGTTACTATAGGATCATGGTTTTAGAAAGAAGACAAACCTGAATCTCCTCTCCAAGTAAATCTCCGTTTGTCATATTCTCCGCTGTTGTTATAATTAACCTTTTTAAGTGGCAGAAGCTGGAAGAACGGTAGAATAACCACTGCTGCGGACATATGTAGCAGAATGCTATTAACAATAAGTGGGAATGTCCTTGACAAGGTTGTTCAACAATATCTGATTTATAGACCTATGGAAATTTAGAAACATGCCGCAACTCAAATAAACAGAACAACTGCTGCTGCCATCTGTATAAATTACAGCAATCTGTTATACAGAACGATGCATTATTAACAAGAGTGCTAAACCTGTGGAAGGGGCTCTTCTCAAATATTATCTCAGGCTTCACCATACTTTTCATTTAATGAGAGCTACAGTAAATAACTGTGAAGCGCAAATGATGATAGTTTGAGTCAGCCAGCAATTCTAAAAGAATTTGAGAAAAACAGAAGAGGTACTTAAATACGCCCCTTGCTTCACATGTAACTCCAGAGAGATGCAGACTACTTCCAGCCTGTGTCCTTTTGGAGACACCACCATGCATGAGATGTTGTGTGGCCCTATGACATCACTGCATCATGTTATCCAGCTTCTACTTCAGTACTAAATAAAAGAGGAGAGGGCGGAGTGGTAGATGGGGAGCCTGGATTAGGTGAGTATAAGATTCCTTTTTATGGGAGTTGTAGGTGGACATTATACTTTATAGGGGGTTGTTGTAAAGAAACTAGTGAAAGTCAAACTGTATAAAGGGCTGCGGTTGATATCACACTGTGTGGGATGATGTGGGGAAAATGTTACTTTATTAGAGGCTGGAGAGTCATAATACATTATGGAGGACTGGGGGAACCATAATAGTGTATGAAGTGCTGTGGTGGACAACATACTAAATAATTGGGCACTGTAGTGGACATCATTCTGTATATTAAGAGGGTTGTTGTGAATATAATACTGTATTGGTGGCTGTGGTGACCATAATACTGTGTAGGGGGACAGTGTAAGGAGAAGGTACAATTTGGAGAGGGCAGCGTGGTGGGAAATATGAGAGAATAGTGTGAAGAGGGGACACAGAATGGAAATGGAGAGGGGACAGCATGAAATGAGAGCACAGTATAGTGAGATGTTTGCATGGCGATGGGGCAATGTAGAGATATAGGGAGTATAAGGGAAAAAGTGGAGAAGAGACAACCATGGTATAGACTATGGTTCATAAGAACAAATAGTGTGGCGTTTATAGCTAATAATGGCAGATAATGTAGTGGTTATAGCTCATTACAGCAGATAGTGTTGTGAGTGTAGCTCAATAATGCAGAAAATAAGGCAGAGGTGAAGGCCAAATGCCACAAGAGGCTTATTTATGGCTTAGTATGGATAGGTATTTTTATGCAGATAGCATTTTAATAACACTCCTATTTTTAAGGGCACCATGTCAGGTTGCGCTGCAGAAGTCCAAAGAAGTGAAGCCTGCAGAGATAAGTTGGGATGTGAAAATTCATCAGGGTGTTTGGACAAGATGGTGTTAAGAAGGAAAAGGAAAATTCCAATTACAGAAGATGTTATCTAAAAGATACCTGGATGTAAATGTTTATATTTAATACTTTCTACCTCTCATCAGTACTGTGGTTCCTACATGCAATGCAGTCTGATTATGGCTATTATCACCAACTCGCAGTACCTTCTTACCATTGTTAAGAACATACTGGGAGTTGTAGGATCATGATATACAATATGAGGCTCACCTGACATTACAATTGATTGCTGTACTTAGTTTAGTTTTTGTATTAAAGTACTTATGGTGGTTCAGATTATGTATTCATGTACTTATGGAGGTTCTGATGATTATTATTATTTATTTATAGCGTACTATTGATTCCATGGTCGTACTGTACAGCTGAGAAAGGGTTACATCCAAACAAGTTAAAAATACAAGAAACAAATTAGCAGTGACAGACTAATACAAAGGGGAGAGAGGACCCTGCCCTTGCGGGCTTACATTCTACTGGGCAGTGGGGAGAGAGACAGTAGGTTGGGTCTGCTCTACTGGTGGTGGAGCACTGGGTCCAAAGGTGATGAAGCGCCAGGTCCAGTGGTGGTGTAGCTCTGGGTCCGATGGTGGTGGAGCGCCAGGTCCAGTGGTGGTGGAGCGCCAGGTCCAGTTGTGGTGGAGCACCGGGTCCAGTGGTGGTGGAGCACCGGATCCAGTGGTAGTAAGGTGGCACTGTGGTCATTGCAGGCTGTAGGCTGTTCTGAACAGATGGGTTTTCAGGTTTCGCTTGAAGGTTCCGAGTGTGGGGGAGTGTCGGACGTTTTGGGGTGCAGAATTCCAGAGAATGGAGGATGCTCGGTCAAAGTCTTGCAGGTGGTTAGACGAGGAACGTACAAGTGTGGAGGAAAAGAGGAGGTCTTGGGAGGATCGAAGATTACGAGTTGGATGATATCGGGAGATTAGTTCAGAGATATATGTGGGGACAGATTGTGGATGGCTTTGTAAGTCAGTATTAATAGTTTGGATTAGATTAGTTGGTGAATTGGGAGCCAGTGGAGGGATTCGCAGAAGGAAGAAGTGGAGGAATAGCGATGATGATGATGTATTCATGTAATTATAGTGGTTATTTTGATGTATTTATATACCAATGATGGTTCTGTGTTGTAATTTTGTTTTACTGATGGTGATTCTGATGATGTATTCAGGTACTAATAATGGTGCTAGTGTTGTATTTATTTACTGATGGTGGTTCTGGTGATGTACATCTGTAGTGATTGGGGGTCTAGTGACATATACATCACCAGGACCATCATCACTACATGAATACACTGTGTGCAGAATTATTAGGTAAATTAGTTTTTTGATCACGATACTTTTTATACATGTTGTCCTACTCCAAGCTGTATACGCTTGAGAGCCAACTACCAATTCAGTAAATCAGGTGATGTGCATCTCTGTAATGAGGAGGGTTGTGGTGTAATGACATCAACACCCAATATAGGGTGTGCTTAATTATTAGCCAAATGCCTTAGCAAATTAGTTTTTTGATCACAGGATACTTTTTCTACATGTTGTCCTACTCCAAGCTGTATAGGCTTGAGAGCCAACTACCAATTAAGTAAATCAGGTGATGTGCATCTCTATAATGAGAAGGGTTGGGTTTAATGACACTATATAAGGTGTGCTTAATTATTAGCCAAATGCCTTTCCTTAAGCAAAAGGGGTCAGAAGAGAGATTTTATGGGCTCTGAAAAGTCCAAAATTGGGAGATGTTTTGCAGAGGAATGCAGCAGTCTTGAAATTGCAAAACTTTTGAAGCGTGATCACTGAACAATCAAGTGTTTCATGGCAAATAGCCAACAGGGTAACAAAAGGCGCAAAATAACTGCCCATGAATTGAGGAAAATCAAGCGTGAAGCTGCCAAGATGCCATTTGCCACCAGTTTTGCCACATTTCAGAGCTGCAACATTGAGTATCAAAAAGCACAAGGTGTGCTATACTCAGGGACATGGCCAAGGTAAGGAAGGCTGAAAAACGACTACCTTTGAACAAGAAACATGAGATAAAACGTCAAGACTGGGCCAAGAATTATCTTAAGACTGATTTTTCAAAGGTTTTATGGACTGATGAAATGAGAGTGACTCTTGATGGGCCAGAAGCTGGTTCAGTAAAGGGCAGAGAGCTCCACTCCAACTCAGACACCAGCAAGGTGGAGGTGGGGTACTGGTATGGGCTGGTATCATCAAAGATGAACTTGTGGGACCTTTTCGGGTTGAGGATGGAGTGAAGCTCCACTCCCGGACCTACTGCCAGTTTGTGGAAGACAACTTCTTCAAGCAGTGGTACAGGAAGAAGTTGGTATCATTCAAGAAAAACATGATTTTCATGCAGGATAATGCTCCAACACATGCATCCAACTACTCCACAGCGTTGCTGGCCAGTAAAGGTCTAAAAAAAGCAAAAATAATGACATGGCCCCCATGTTCACCTGATCTGAACCCCATAGAGAACATGTGGTCCCTCCTAAAATGTGAGATCTACAGGGAAGGAAAACAGTACACCTCTCGAAACAGTGTCTGGGAGGCTGTGGTGGCTGCTGCACGCAATGTTGATCGTAAACAGATCAAGCAAATGACAGAATCTGTGGATGGAAGGCTGTTGAGTGTCATCATAAAGAAAGGTGGCTATATTGGTCACTAATTGTTTTGGGTTTTGTATGTCAGAAATGTTTTTTTCTAAATTTTGTGCAGTTATATTAGTTTACCTGGTAAAAATAAACAAGTGAGATGGGAATATATTTGGTTTTTATTAAGTTGCCTAATAATTCTGCAGTAATAGTTACCTGCACAAACAGATATCCTCTTAAGATAGCCCCACTCCAACTTCGAAAAATAATTAAGCTTTGATATTTATGAGTCTTTTAGGTTGATTGAGAACATAGTTGTTGATCAATAATAAAAATAATCCTCCAAAATTCAACTTGCCTAATAATTCTGCACACAGTATATAGCAATAGGGCTATCAGTAATACATGAATACAGCACCAAAACAGCCATCAATTCCAGAATTTGTCACCAACACCATTAGATGAATAAGTATACATTGCAAAAACCAGCATCAGTACAGGAGGACATCACCAGAACCAATATCTGTACAGGAACATGGTATTAGGACCACTTTCAGTTTTTTAGCAAGCTGTATTTGTTGCATGATACATGCGAAATTCATCATACATATCACCTTAACTTTAACAGGGTCTTTTTTGTTCCATTAGGGTATCCGCCAAAATGGTGGACACCTTAATTAGAACAAAATGGCCCCCATTATAATTAGGGAGAACCTGTCAACATGATTTTATAGTGTAAAGATATGACTTTAATGATGCTGTAATACTGATTACATAGATACCTTTGGTGAAAAAATACGCTTTGTGTTTCTTCTTTAATCATCATTTTATGTTTTCTGCTAATTAGTTTTAAATGTAGAGTGTATGGTTAGGGTCACATTAGTGTCAAGGAAGTGCCAAAAGCTAGTGTTTCTTTCATGTTTAAATGTGGAAAAACGCTAGCATTAATGCTTCCATAGACTCCCATGTTAAAAATGCATTGCAAAAATGCAATGTGTTTGATGCTAGGCGTTTTTGCAAAAGCACCCAAAAACGCGGTAAGCAGCTTTTTTGGGGGCGTTTGCAAAAGCGCATGCGTTTTTTGAACATGGGAGTCTATGGGAAACGCATGCGTTAACGCTAGCGCTAAAAATGAAAAAAAATGCCATAATAATGGCATAGGAAAAAACAGTATCCTGTACAGCATCCTTCTAACGGATGCTAGGTCCCAAATGTGACCCTAGCTTATGGGATTTACTCTCCCTGTCTGTGATTTTCCAGCTCTTTTGCTTGCCTCCAGCCTTTGAATGACCTGCCTCCTCTGTTTGAAATCTCAGCAGTGACCTGTCATTCACATAGCAGAGTCAGGCGGAGGGTTCGGGGAATCACAGACGGGGAAAAGAAGACTTAAGTAGAAAATATCAAATGCTGGTTACAGAAGAACAACATAGCGCATTTCTTCATCAAAAGTATACATTTTATCAGTATTACAGTGATATTACGGCAATGGGTTTACTTTACATTACAGAATCATGTTGATGGCTTTTCAATGAGCTATATAAGTTTCCATGACAGACCTTGGGTCTGACATGTAAAATTGAAAATGAATGTCAGATATGATTATCGCTATTCATCCCTTCTATTGTGTAAATGGTCGGCAAACAATAAACGATTCTATACCAAACTTAAAATTGCTCTCCTTTTTAAGCCTCATCTTTAGAGTATACCACCACTATTTTTCTTTTGCTGGTAATTTGTTTGGGAAAAGGTAATAAATCTAGTGGACTTGGTATTCAGAGCTTGTTACCTGACCCGTTAGAGGGGGATGGGGCATAAGCGGTCCTTGCTCCTTAAACTCTGAGATAATTTTTTGCTTGTAGGCTGAAGGGTGAGCTAGGGACACATCAGCTAATCTACCTGGGTCATCAAAATACCATGTTTCTGCCCTGGCTATATTTGCCACAATGCAATGAAAATCAGTGACATAAGGCCCCATTACATGGTACGATATCGTGAACGATATTGCTCAAACGTCACGGGTTTGGAGTCGTTGAAACGACATCGTTAGGACGTCGTTGTGTGTGACACTGAGATACGACTATGATAAATCATTGGATCGCTGATCGCAGGTTGGAGAGCATGTTCTCAAATCAAACGACCCTCGATCAGCCAACCTGCTGCATCGTTGTGTGTAACACCGTGATAACGATGTCGTTCACGAATTCACCCATTCACAACAGTGAACAAGTATCGTTCGGTGGGTTGTGCGAACGATAGCTGCTTGCTACATCGTTGGTGCGTTGTCCATGATATCTAGATGTGTGACATCTCACCAACGATGTCAAAAAGATGTCCTAACGACCCTGCGCCCCCGAGATCGCTAGTGATAACTTGACGACATTGAAGAGTGTAACGGTACCTTTACTGGAACTTTGGAGTCAGTTTTTGAAGTGTACAGCATGGTAAGTGTCTTTACTACAGTACCTTAGGAAATTTAAGACCCTGCTCATCAACTTTTCTGCAAAGTAAAAGTCAATTGTAGCTGTAGCACATTTACCTGAAGGTACACCTTATGGAATAAGTGTATTTGTCAATAAAAGAGCATTTTCTGGATGATTATTATATTTGCTATTATTTTCAAAATCTGCAACAAGAGAAAGGCAAAATAAGGAAAGGCTACACTTTACATTAGAGGATTGACGCTGGTGCATAATGTCCATAGGTATGCATTATCCCCACCAAAAACAATTAAATAGTATTCTAAAATTCTAAAGGTACTGTTATACGACGCAATATCGATTGCAATATCGCCTCAAAGTCACGTGGTGTGGTCAATTGCAATTGATATCGCGAGGGCGTCATGTGGTGTAACAGGGCGATGCGACTGCAATTTATCACTGGAGGGACATCACCTGATTTATGTCCAGACAATTAAATCAGGTGATATTGCATAAGCGATGTGGTAGGATCGCTCAGTGTGACACCGCAATTGCGATGTTGCAATTAATTTCCCTTATTCATTACATTGAAAAATATCGCTCACTGGATTGCTCATACCCAGCGAACGAAAGTTGCTTTTACCATCCTACAATATCTTCCGGTTTGACATCTCCAAGGCAATCTTGGAAAAGTGCCAAAAACGTGTGCACTCCTGTGAAATTGCAGGCAATATCGAATCGATATTGCGTCGTGTAACGGTACCTTAAATCCTTCCCGAGTTAAATATTGAAGGCTTTGCTTTGTTCCCAGTTGAATACACAACCACTCAGCAGAGATGTTAATTCAGCAGCACAGTGCCGCTAAGAAAAGGACAGCCTTTGTTCTTTTGAGTTGAATACAGAAATATAAAGACTTTATGATGAAAATTCACTGCAAATGTGAATATGCAAGGACATCTTTGACCAATTTATGATTCACTTAAAAGGTAACCATACATCAAATTAAATGGAACATAAATAGTGAAATATTTAGGAATATGTCTATCTAAAATGAGGCGTTAGGCTACGTTCACATTGCGTCTGTGCTGTCCGTTTAATGGATCCATTTGATAGCAGCACAAACACAATGTAACCGACAAAAAAATGCATCCATTGGTTTCCATTCAACAAACGCATATTACTGCATGCCAAAACAAGCATGTGTTTGCAAGTATGGGTTTGTTTAAAAACACATGCAAATGCGGACTGTAGTGTTTTTCAGTCCGCTAGAAAACAAACGCAATATAACACAAGGCTAGGGTGACAAATAAGCCATTGTGTGCCAACTTAAGATTTTGTTGAAAAACGGATCCGTTAACGGACCCACAGGCTGCAATGCAAAAAAACACATTGTCTAAAGTGCACTAAAAAACGCCTTTTTTTTAACATGGGGCCCTATGGGATACACATCCGTTAATGCATGGTGCATATAGGTAGCATGCTTTAACGCGTGCGTTAACGCATAGCTTTTTTGAGATGCAATCATAGCATTTTCCAAAAACGGAAAATTTGAAAGTTTTTCATTTCCTGGATGATTTGTAAACTTTATTTTGCAGAATTTTTGAAGCATTTTGGTATACTTTATTCCTGAAGCATGATTTTTTTTCCCCGTCATTTTAATTAGGCTGTGCTACATTTGCAGGAGTCAAAGAATTGACATGCACTTTTTCCTTCCACTAGGTATTTTTCAGTAATTGAAGTGTAAAGAAATGCTCAAAATATGGAAATTATAGTAGAAATGTGTAGGCATGGTCTACAGCGTTTTCTTGAGGCATTTTTGTAAACAGTCAAAAGAAACACAACACTATTCTGTGTGCACATACCCTTAGATGTTGATGCAATATCTACCGTAATATATAGCAATGGCGGCCGTCACACGGTTCAATTTCTTGAATGATATCGTTTAAGTGATCTGCTTTTTGATCGCTTAAGCGATATCGTTTGTGCGTCGCTGCGTGCGATCAAGCGATTTTACAATGTAAAATCGCTTGATCGTGACATCGCAGATATGGGAGCCGGAGCTCATATCAAGCGATCATCGCTTGTTCAATCTGCTTCATCGTGGTGTGTGACACCACGATGAACGATCTCCCAGCGGCAGAGCCTATGCTGGGAGATGGTATCTATGGTAAACGTCGAGTTACTAAGCGCCGCACGGCGCCTAGTAACCCGATGTGTACCATAGTTACCAGCAATCTCGCTGGCCCACATCGCTGGTGAGTCTGTCTGTGTGACAGCTCACCAGCGATGTGAACGATATTGTTAGCGATCGCGCGTGCACGTGATCGCTTACAATATCGCTCACGATATTGAAGCGTGTGACGGCCGCCAATGACATATTAATCCTCACTGATTTATGCCCTGTTAGAATATAAGAATTATTTGACACCAAAGCTCAGCAGTGATTATAAGGGTATGCTATCATGAAGATTTCTCATATAAAATTGCTCACTGAAACAGTGCAGACATTTCATGTGTGGATTTGAAATTGAGTCAAGAAAATGAATAAAATAACATGTCACTTTTTGAGGCAGATTAGTCTCAGAAACCACGCAGGGTAACTGTGGATCCATGGCATGTCAAACT
Organism: Allobates femoralis; assembly: GCA_033576535.1. Classification (NCBI taxonomy): domain Eukaryota; kingdom Metazoa; phylum Chordata; class Amphibia; order Anura; family Aromobatidae; genus Allobates; species Allobates femoralis. The sequence continues at coordinate 717,625,167 of JARQOC010000003.1, forward strand.
ACTAATCCGCTGCAGAAATCCAAAGGTCACAATGGGCATACACAGCCATGTTGACAAAGTAGGGATAGTAAAGTAGTGGTTTAAATGACATTTTAAGTGTAATTTCCAAACGTTTAAACATTAAAAGGGGTGATCCGAAGTGCAAAGTAATTTTCCTCCTAAATCCCTATTTAGTGCCATAATCTAAACTAATCTCTAATATACAGTACAGGCCAAATGTTTGGACGCACCTTCTCATTCAAAGATTTTCTGTATTTTCATGACTATGAAAATAGTAGATTCACACTGAAGGCATCAAACCTATGAATTAATATATGTGGAATTATATACTTAACAAAAAAGTGTGAAACAACTGAAAATATGTCTTATATTCTAGGTTCTTCAAAGTAGCCACCTTTTGCTTTGATTACTGCTTTGCACTCTCTTGGCATTGTCTTGATGAGCTTCAAAGCAGCAAAGCACCCCCACATCATCACAGCTCCTCGTCCATGCTTCACGGTGGGAACCAGGCATGTAGAGTCCATCCGTTCACCTTTTCTGCGTTGCACAAAGACACAGTGGTTGGAGCCAAAGATCTCAAATTTGGACTCATCAGACCAAAGCACAGATTTCCACTGGCCTAATGTCCATTCCTTGTGTTCTTTAGCCCAAACAAGTCTTTTCTGCTTGTTGCCTGTCCTTAGCAGTGGTTTCCTAGCAGCTATTTTACCATGAAGGCCTGCTGCACAAAGTCTCCTCTTAACAGTTGTTGTAGAGATGTGTCTGCTGCTTGAACTCTGTGTGACATTGACCTGGTCTCTAATCTGAGCTGCTGTTAACCTGTGATTTCTGAGGCTGGTGACTCGGATGAACTTATCCTCCGCAGCAGAGGTGACTCTTGGTCTTCCTTTCCTGGGGCGGTCCTAATGTGAGCCAGTTTCTTTGTAGAGCTTGATGGTTTTTGCATCTGCACTTGGGGACACTTTCAAAGTTTTCCCAATTTTTCGGACTAACTGACCTTCATTTCTTAAAGTAATGATGGACACTCGTTTTTCTTTACTTAGCTGCTTTTTTCTTGCCATAATACAAATTCTAACAGTCTATTCAGTAGGACTATCAGCTGTGTATCCACCAGACTTCTGCACAACACAATTGATGGTCCAAACCCCATTTAAAAGGCAAGAAATCCCACTTATTAAACCTGACAGGGCACACCTGTGAAGTGAAAACAATTTCCAGTGACTACCTCTTGAAGCTCATCAAGAGAATGCCAAGAGTGTGCAAAGCAGTAATCACAGCAAAAGGTGGCTACTTTGAAGAACCTAGAATATAAGACATATATTCAGTTGTTTCACACTTTTTTGTTAAGTATATAATTCAATATGTGTTAATTAATGGTTTTGATACCTTCAGTGTGAATCTACAATTTTCATAGTCATGAAAATACAGAAAAATCTTTGAATGAGAAGGTGTGTCCAAACTTTTGGTCTGTACTGCACTTGAGTAAAATATTCTTTAACATTCCCTAACTACACTAAGGCTGCCTTCAGACTTGCAGATGCCTCCGCAGCGTTTTGCAGAGGCATCTGCAAGTATCTGCATGCAGACCGCGGCCCCTATGTTTATAATGGAGCGCACGGCGGTCTGCAGATGCTTGCAGACCGCCGTGCGCTCTCATTGCCCGCCATTAGTGATCTGTGCGCAGGCGGATGTTGCGTCCCTGGTGCGGGCGAGAGTGTGTGATTTGTGCGCAGGCATCCGCCTGCGTACAGATCACTAATGGCGGGCAATGAGAGCGCACGGCGGTCTGCAAGCATCTGCAGACCGCCGTGCGCTCCATTATAAACATAGGGGCCGCGGTCTGCATGCAGATACTTGCAGATGCCTCTGCAAAACGCTGCGGAGGCATCTGCAAGTCTGAAGGCAGCCTAACTGCTTTTCTTTTATTTTTACTTTCTTTTTGATTACTCTTTGAGAATTCCAGTGCATGCTTGGATACAAAAAGGAAGCGTCATTAGGGGGTAGAGGCTGCAATCACAGTCTTCTCCCTCCCCAAAGCAAAGCAGCTTGAGTAATGCTCCTTCAGGAGTTAGGTTATTTCCTGCACACTATGCACTGTGCTGTCCCCGAAAACGAAGCATCATCAGTGATGCTCATTTCAGGGGCTTGGCTAGTCTTCAAGCGCTGTGCTCAGAAAACTGTCCCCAAAAACGAAGCTTCATCAGTGATGTTCATTTCACTGGCTGGGCTAGACCTCAAGCGCTGTGCTCAGAAAACTGTCCCCGAAAACAAAGCTTCATCAGTGATGCTCATGTCAGTGGCTGGGCTAGTGCTTAAGCGCTGTGCACAGATCAGCAGTAATGAGCTGTCAACATTGTCAAAATACCTGTCATGTAGAGACCACCGCAACCCCCATAAGTGTCAAGTCACTGGTCTCTGCATGCCCGGTATTCTGACAGTGCTTTTACTTCTGGTATGAGCCTACAACAAAGAGTGTGTAAGAAGGTGGACCTGTGACATTCCCCCTTGAAGACACCAATCGTGTTATGAATGTTTAAGTGTAATGAGCATTATGTTATGTGCTATTGTAAAAGGATTGTACTATTTTAACTGTGATGTGTAGTAGTGTAGTATTGTGTGATGCTGATAGTAGGGTCAGAAACAGTAAATGTTTCCATGAATAATGTTTTGCACTGAACCATGAGAAAGCTGTGCTCTGCCCAACAACTGACAGTGAAAAAGGTAAGATAGAGTTAAGAGTTGAAAATAGATCATAGAGGGAGGGGCCCATAAGATAGGGTCCAGCCTGAGACAGATGTAGACCTAAGATCTGAATAGTTTGCAGACCAGCATGTTGTGGGTGTCCCTGAAACAAGGGGAGACCAATACAGAGGATAGCTAGATCCTGAGGAGACAACAACAGAAAGATTGACTGAGAGTGATCTATGAAAATCAGGTCAAAGGACTGACCACATGAAAGAGTGATGGAGTGAGATGGGTCCTAGTGCAGGATGAAACATACTGTGAAACAAAATGAGTGCCCTGGGTGAGAATTCCCTAAGCATCTGAGTGATTGAAGCCAGGTCCCATAATTTTGGCAACATCTCTTCAAAATGAAAAAGATGCGGAACCATGGAAAGAGAATATGACATCCATGAACTGTACTGTGTTGTTAGTTTGGATAATGTTCGAATGGGAAGTTAGTGGAAGCTGGAACAAGTAGAGTTAAGAAAGAGTGTATAGAGATTCTCTGTAATAAATGTAGGAAAAGACGTGTCTCTGCTATCTAATGTGCAGCTTCTAAGGAACTTGTAGTCATCATCAATGAACTGATTAATATCTCTGCATTCTGCAAAGGCGTATTGCCTCCTCAAAGCAAGTCCATACACTCAGCAAGGATCCCTTCTTTCATTTAGCATATTGGGCCATTGAAGACAACTACATTATCCATGACTACTGCCCTTGGCCATGCTACAAGTGTGCTGTCACTGTGCACTTCGCACAGCATGCACTGAGATTTTTATGCAAAGTGTAATCAAAAAGGAAGTGAAAAAAATAGGAAAGCATTTAGATAGTGTAGTAAGGGAATAGTAGGGATTTTTTAATTCAAGTATATTAGAAAATAATCTGGATTATGGAACTAAATGGATAGGGATTGAGGGAAATTACATCACCCCTTTAAACTAAGATCTGATTTATATAACGGGTAAAAGATACATGTAGTAGGGTTGTCAAATGAGCTGCAGTTAATCTTTTCGTGAAAATGCATTTCTTATAAACAATTGTCAATGAACAACATGCCTATTTACTGGGTTGACTTCAGAGAACCGTAAAAGCACAAAATACTACAAGTGTTATGATGCATTTTTGTGTAATTTCCAGACTGGCTGATATCTAATTCCTGTAAAATGTCAATCTAAGTGGTTTTGATCTAGCAGTTCATATTTTCTTGCTGATAACCATCATCAGCATTTGAACAGCATATAATCTAAACCAAATGGTGCCTTTACTTATATTTTTAGCAGATACCAAAATACTAAAATCATCTTGAGGAACTACTTAAGGTCAGAACAGATAGCTGGGTATACATCAACATTGTATAGAAGAATTTTGGGGTCCCAGACTTTAAGACTCGCTGGACAATTCTTGGAAGAAACTTTAAGAATAGGATATGTCTTCAATTTCTTTCATGGATTTTTTTTTCAGAAATGGATGGTGATGTTGCTATCACCACAAACATATGACATGTGTCAATTGCTCTGTACCATATGTGTCTTGACAACAACGGTCCCAAATTGAAATGTGTTTGCATACCACCAATTCCAAACACTAGGGATATCTTCATAGTCTAACCCCACATTAGTGTGTAAAGGTCCACATTAGAGATGAGCGATGTTCGATTCGAATAGTTCGCCAATCTCAAATTCGAGTTGATTTTGGCGCTATTCGAGTCATTCGCCGAATTCGAACAATTTGGTTCAAATTCGGCGAATATCGAACATGTTCGATTTTGGTTCGAAAATGCGGCGTTGAGCCAAAATAAACATTACCAAACTCAAATAAAGTGTTAAAAATAAAAAAATAATGTATGCTCACCTGTCCGCGGTCCACCGAAGCCTCCGGTATGGTCCTGTGTCTTCCAGGACCTGTGGTGACGTCAGTTCTCGCGGGAACTTTATTTGACTTTATTTCACTTCCACAATGTATGTATATACATTGTGGAAGTGAAACAGCCCCACAAGCCCGTTTTTTTCGTGTTCCGGGATGTTCGACTGTGTTTGTCGAGCATTCGACGAACATTTGTCGAACACCCCGTCGATTCGGCGAATCGAACACGAACACCGGGGTGGCGGCTCATCTCAAGTCCACATACATATTATTGTTGTCCAAACGTTCTGATTTTGAGGACAGCAGCCAACCAGCTGATGTGTATGGAGGGATTTCACAATTCTTTACCAACAGATGATGTGAAAGGAGATAAGAATCAAGCAGTTTGAATTCAAATGCCCAATCTGTTTGCTCTCTAGCTAGGTAAGCAAACAACAGAAATAGAACTGGCTTTCTCTTCTGCTATAAGGAACTTGGGGAACTTGGGGTCATCGGCAGAGGTAGATGTTCAGCTGGTAGTTACTGTATTTAAAATGTATAGGCACCTTAAGATATATTTCCATTGACATTAGTCATCTCCAACGTTTTGTGACCAATGGTTCATACCATCCTGGTTCCACAAAAAGTGAGTCTCCCAATTTTATGAGCTATTGTCAAACTACGATTCCCAATTTTGGATGTTTAAGTGGTTGAGTGCTTAATCAGTTCAGGGTCCCATTTAAAATGCAAACAATGGATATTTACCTTATACAATGTGATATTTCTGCTATGTTTGCACCGCTATTCCTGGTGGGTCATGTGATCTGCTGCTACTCATCAATAAAGTGTCAGAGTGGAGAAAAAAGTAAGGTTTGTAGCTAGTGATGAGTGAGTGTAATTGTTACTATTCGTTACTTGCATGGATGGTACAGTATTTGTGATACTCGTTACTCTGAGTAACGCTGATGCTCATGAGTGATGTGTCGATCTTGAGCAATCTGACACATATTGCCAGCTCCCTTCCGTTCACAAAGGGAGTCAGCAACCCAGTGAGAGTCCTTTGAATGGAAGGCTCTCACTAGGGGGTACAGCATGGTGTTGTATGCACTGAAAAAAAACCTCCCGCTCTGTCCTACAAATGCTCATTTTATGGCCGGATGTGTGTGGGTGAAGCTTATCACTAATTGACTAACATTGGACTTGTTATTCGAATGAATCTGCGAGCATTAAAAACTACTCACTAAGAATTTCCACAAACTGAGTATTTCACTACTCGCTCATCCCTAATTGTAGCCCATCAGTGACCGGTGATTGTATTCAGTGACGCGTCAATTTTACTTGACTTGCCATAGGAAGTGATGATAATTTTGCAGGAACAACCTAATGTAGATGGTGTGTAGCCTTTGTTTGACGTTTAAATGTGGCCTTAATCTGATTAAGCATACATAGCCATTTAAATTTGGTGAGTACCGTATATACTCGTGTATAAGCCGACCCGTGTATAAGCCGACCCCCCTACTTTTGCCCCCAAAATCTGGGAAAACCTATTGACTCGTGTATAAGCCGAGGGTGGACCCCAGCACAGGTATACAGCCCCCAGCAGTGTGGTATACAGGCCCCCGCAGTGGTATACAGGCCTCCCCAGTGGAAGTATACAGCCCCCAGAAGTGTGGTATACAGCAGCCTCCCCAGTGGTACATACAGGCCCCAGCAGTGTTACAGCAGCCTCCCCAGTGGTATATACAGCAGCAGCCCCAGTGGTAGTATACAGCAGCCCCAGAGATATATACAGCAGCCCCAGTGGTAGTATACAGCAGCCCCAGAGATATATACAGCAGCCTCCCCAGTGGTATATACAGCAGCAGCCCCAGTGGTAGTATACAGCAGCCCCAGAGATATATACAGCAGACCCAGTGGTAGTATACAGCAGCCCCAGAGATATATACAGCAGCCTCCCCAGTGGTATATACAGCAGCAACCCCAGTGGTAGTATACAGCAGCCCCAGAGATATATACAGCAGACCCAGTGGTAGTATACAGCAGCCCCAGAGGTATATACAGCAGCCCCAGTGGTAGTATACAGAAGCCCCAGTAGTAGTATACAGCAGCCCCAGAGGTATATACAGCAGCCCCAGTGGTAGTATACAGAAGCCCCAGAGGTAGTATACAGAAGCCCCAGTAGTAGTATACAGCAGCAGCCCCAGTAGTAGTATACAGAAGCCCCAGTAGTAGTATACAGCAGCCCCAGTTAGTAGTATACAGCAGCAGCCCCAGTGGTAGTATACAGCAGCAGCCCAGGGGGTATATACAGCAGCAGCCCCAGGGGGTATATACAGCAGCAGCACCAGGGGGTATATACAGCAGCAGCCCAAGGGGGTATATACAGCAGCAGCCCCAGTGGTAGTATACAGCAGCAGCCCCAGGGGGTATATACAGCAGCAGCCCCAGGGGGTATATACAGCAGCAGCCCCAGGGGGTATATACAGCAGCAGCCCCAGGGGTATACAGACCCCACCCCCCATTAGTATACAGGGGCCCCAGCTGTATACAGCAGCCCCAGCTGTATACAGCCCCCCCGTGGTATCCAGGGCCCCCCGTATATACAGCCCCCCCGTGGTATCCAGGGCCCCCTTGCTGCACCTGTAAAGGAAGATGTCAGTATACTTATCGCTGCTGCCGCCGCCGCCGCTCCGCTTCTTGGTCACCGCGCTGCTCCGGGTCTTCATGTTTCCTGTTCCTTCTCCGACGCTCGAACAATGACGTCATTTCCTGAGCGCCGGAGAAGGAACAGGAAGCATGAAGACCCGGAGCATCGCGGTGACCGAGAAGCGGAGCGGCGGCGGCAGCGATAAGTATACTGATATCTTCCTTTACAGGTGCAGCAAGGGGGGGCCCTGGATACCACGGGGGGGCTGTATATACGGGGGGGGGGGATTCCACGGGGGGCTGTATATACGGGGGGGCGGGATACCACGGGGGGGCTGTATATACGGGGGGGGGGGATTCCACGGGGGGCTGTATATACGGGGGGGGCGGGATACCATGGGGGGGGCTGTATATACGGGGGGGGGATTCCACGGGAGGGGCGCTGTATCATACTAGTTTTCACTCTGAAAAAAAAATGATTTACCGTATATACCCGTGTATAAGCCGAGGGGGGACTTTTCAGCACATTTTATGTGCTGAAAAACTCGGCTTATACACGAGTATATACGGTAATTTATATTCCATTACTTATTCTATTGAATTGAAGGCAGACTTATGATTGTACGAAGAATTTACATTAGGAAAGACTTATGATGCTACAATGAATTTACATAATAGATTATTTGTAGAGCACAATACTTTGTCATGCCTTACATCAAATTATCGTATAAATAGCAATAAAATACAGTCTGCCACTACTATAGTATATAAAAAAAATATTACTAAAGAAAGAGCTGTAGCAGTTACATGACGGCAGTGAATCTATACTATAGTCTTCAGTTTATGAATAAGTATATAGGCAGAACTAAACAAAAAATATGCACTTACACATAAGATTGTAATGTATCCACAAATTTAATGGCCTTGTGTGCTGTTGCATAATGTGAGATGCTTCATAAAATTTGATGCAGTTTTACCTCTGCAGCATACTTATTTTCAGATTAAATAAAGTACAAAGTGTTTCATGCGCTGTAATTTACAATAGACATCACTTTGCATGCTGATGCATGCTTCTTTGAAAGATCTTACTCCTTATAAATTATTCCTTTGCATTTATACGTTCTGTAACTCATGAGAGAAAGCATTTTCTGTCGTCTTTAATTCTTGCACTAGTATACATTATATTAAAACAAGTGTCCAAGAAGATTTGCAGATCTGGTTAAAGCACAATAACCCAGTTACTTAAGAATGACGGGGATTCTGCTTGTGCGGCTGTAGCCTGCTTTACTAATAATTTTGTTTTCCTCTTTTTATGTACAATAAAATATTAATTACAGTATTCAGGCTAGGACTTTGGATACAATTTTAAATTGAATACGCCCGCAGTGTTTTCCTCGACTGGTTTCCCTGAGATCAGTGATTGCTTCGTGATGTTGTTCCACCAGGCATTGCTCCCACGTAGCCAGAATCCTGCTCCACACTGATGAGGGGCAACACCCCGAAACAGCTGTCTGTGGATGGATACCTGGTCTTGGTATTCCCTTGTCATATCTTTAAACTCGTAAACAGCTGGATATTGACTGAAAGGGCCACTTAATATGGTGGTTATGGTGGTCTCCTCAAGGAGCCACCACATGGCTAGGCCCTTCCCTGGAGGGATATCTGGCTAGTCCTGTGTTTGAGACTCCTAAATGAGGCTCCACAGACTCTATTTGCATATCAGATTAGCAAGTAAGATATGTGACTTGGACTCTTCAGTACTACACTTGCTTCTCATGGCTGGCCAAATGTTTTAACTCATAAATAATCAAAGGAGTACATAAGGTGTTATGCAAAAAATAGACCCCTCTAATCACTTGTAAAAAAATAAATAAATGAAAATAGAAGAGACTAGAGATGAGCGAAAAGATTTAAGCTAGCCTGGTCCAGCATCCATTTCTATCCTTTTTGGCAACCAGGACAGGACATCTTGGACCTGTCTTTAGAAATTAGCAGAAGAAATGACCAAGCACCACGCAAAAGCATCAATTTAACAACAACTCCAAATCTTCGGACACAACGCAACACTCTCTGGTTGGAGATGCTCAGACCCATAGAAGCACCTGCAGCACAATACCGTCACCGCTGTCTGTGGTTTTTGCTCCCCCTCCTTGCACACCATGTAACCCTGTCTGCACATTAAAGGAGACTCTAATTCATTGTCTGGTGAGTGTGATGCTTTTTTCTTCTTTTATCATTGGATGTTTATTTGGGCATGTCTTCTTCTTACTAGATCCCAGTAATGTCATCCAATTATAAAGGCCTACTTAGTGGCAAAGATACTGGACAGAGGATGGCACAGAAGTGAACGCTACTCTGATCAGGCTGCCATGGAGGACCAACCTAAACATTGAGTCAGGGTAGTTCAAATCTTTACGATTATCTTTGCAGGTGACCACATTGGTTCTAGTGTTAGAACCATCTACTATATAATTGCCGTAGGCACTTCCGTGTCGGACCCCGCAAAAGACCGTGGCTTTGTCACTCTGTGACGTCACCACGTGCGAGCAATGGCCGCAAAGCGGCCATTGCGAGTCGCTGGCCGAAAATCGAACCAGAGGCTCGGCCACAAAGTTAGCGCTCATGTAGCGCGAGCAATGGCCGCGAGGCCATTGCGAGTCGCTGGCCAAGTTAGCGATTTACCGCTCATGTAGCGCGAGCAATGGCCGCGAGGCCATTGCGAGTCGCTGCCTGAGCCGCCGCACCTGCCGCAAGTCCCCCTATACTTTCTATGGGGATTACCGCAACCGCGCCGCAAGTGTAACGGTTATGCGGCAAACGCGGCAGATGCGGTTACACTTGCGGCGCGGTTGCGGTAATCTCCATAGAAAGTATAGGGGGACTTGCGGCAGGTACGGCAAGTGCGGTTTTGCACTTGCGGCAAGTGCGGCCGCGAAAATGTTAAAAAAAATTTAAAAATATTCTAGACACCCGATGCATTTGCATCGGGCTCACAGCTAGTGATTAATATTTAGAAGAATCGCAATAATATTCTTCCGATCCTTTCTTTAACTTCCAATTACAACAGACAATTCTCTTTTATATTATTGGCCTATGTTTTTGCACCTTTTCTCTTTTCACATTTCATTATATTACACCTGTGAACAGAACTTTAACTCCTTAAATACCCAGGACGTACTACTGTATGTCTGTCAAGGGTCATATGTCCGCCTTTGATACAGGCTGGCACGTTGAGACCACATGTTTCCCAGCACATGTCTGCTGATTTAATCAGAGTGAAGAGGCGCTCTGTCTGTGGCTGTTAACCTGTTAAATGCAGTCAGTCTGTGACAGCGGCAATTAACGTGCGCTGACAGGGGTGAGCACTGTTATATATCCTCATCAGCCACTCCAAGGATGTCCAAGGACACCAATGAGATGTCATGACAGCCAGAGGTCAGCTGTTCCTGTCATCTTAGTACTGCCATGAAAGCCGGCCTGTGGCCGGTGTTCATAGAAGACTGTTTTCTTCTATATACAGTACTGCTGTGGCATTATTGTATAGAGTACAAGTGATCAGACTAATAGAGGTACAAGTCCCCTAAGGGAACTAAACAATAGAGTACTAAATTGAAAAAAAAAAAATATAAAAGTTCAAATCACCATCCTTTTACAACATTAAAAATGAAACAATAAAAAAACAATAAAAATATACATATTTGGTATCACTGAGTTTGCAAAGGTCCAATCTATTGAAATAAAAAATAAATCAATACTATAAACAGCATAACGAGAAAAAAGAAAAACACAAGAATTGCCGTTTTTCAGCCGGCACATCAACCGGGAAAAAATGCAAAAAATGTGATCAAACTATAATCTAAAATAATATCAATAAAAACAACAGAACAACAAAAAAATAAAGCCTTCACAAAGGTCCATATCCCTAAAATTGAAACCGTTACGGCTCTCGGAAGTCGTGGCACAAGCAAGAATTTTTTGTTCAAGATTTCTGAATTGTTTTCACCATCACAACACCAAAACTATACATGTTTAGTATCTACGTAATAGCTCTGACCTGCAGAATCATGATGCTAGGGTCAGTTTTATGGCAAAAGGGACACTGGAAATAAAATAAAAGAAAAGACAGAGATGCAGAATTTCACCTTTTTTTTGCTATATCTCCATACTTGGAATTTTTTTTCCCAGTTATCATTACATCATATGATAAAATGAATTTTCTTGTTTAAAAGTACAACTCATCCTGCGATAAAAAAGCTCTCACATGACTAAATCGAAATGTAATACATTATGGCTTATGGAACAAGGGGAGGAAAAAAAATAAAAATCACCCGGTCTTTAAGGGTTTAAACTGAAAGGATATGGCCATCTTTTGGGACATATTTTGGCAAAAGCATTTCAATAAAACGTTTAGGTTGTTTTGGCTTCTACAGCTTTTACGTATCACAGTACATAACAAACTGCAGATTGAATCTGTCATTGAGTTCATCTGTTGCTACATTTTGTAACCATTATTTCTCTTAATTATCCAAGCTCAAATATGACTAAATCAATGTTGAATTTTGATCTGATCATAAATCAGCTTAGAAAAGGTTGCTCATACCTGTGGCCTGAAGACTGGGGTCACAAAATACCCCGATATGCCAACATTATAAAAGAACAATGGTAATTCAGGAACCCAGCTACAGATTTTGAATTAAGGCTCAGTAGTTTTAATCACTTACTACTAAAGTCTGTTTGCCCCTTCCTGACCAGGCCATATTTTACAATTCTGACCAGTGTCACCTTATGAGTAGTGACGAGCGATTAGCGAATATTCGTAATCAGCTCCTTAAATATGCCGCCCTATGCAGCGTCTACCAATCGTAACGCAGGAGCTTCCACCAATGATCGCTGAAGGGGGGCGGTATCCCGGAGCCTGTGTCACGCCCCAGCTACATACCAGGTACATAGCCTGGTGTCGACACATCCCTTCTGTTGCTTCTTTACACGCCGATACAGCTTGCTACAATTGCCTGGGTAGCCACCTGTTTCAGGGCAGTGCTCGGAAACAGATGCATCTGTTGCCGGGTGCCTACCACCGTCTTCACACGCCGCTACTACGGGGTATATTGCCGATACAAGCTACATTTGTCGCATGTAGCTGGTTGTATCCACCCGCCAGTAGCGGCGTGTAAAGGTACCCTGAAGGTCTCGCGGATCAACTGAGAGATTACTTTGATCGCAATGACACTCGTGATGTGTCGGATGATGTTTTGTGGTTTGCACACAAGGCGGTCATCCGGGGTCACCTTATTAAAATAGCGGCTATGTTCAAAAGGAGACACCAGGCTGAGGTGTTGGAAGCAACCGAGCGTTTGCAATCATTAGAAAAACAATATAAATTAAATCCTTCTCCCAAGGGTTTGGCAGACCTGTCCGGGGCTAGGCAGGACTTGAGGTCCTTGCTGCTGGTGAGGGTGAAGAAAAACCTTAAAAAAACTAGAGCCAAATATTACGCTATGGGCGATAGAGCGGGAGCGCTGCTAGCTAAAAGAGTTAAACGCACTGAAATCCACTCCAAGATCCCCTTTTTGTTAAAGGGGATGGCTCTAAGATGACCAGCCCTATCAGCATTGCAGCTGAATTTGGTAGTTTGTACTCCTCGCTATACAATTTGAGCTCTGATCCCCTTTCTCCTCATCCCTCCCCGGCAGCTATTGCAGAGTTCCTGGACAGGGCTGTTCTGCCAAGGGTGTCGGAGAGCCAACTAGGCGCCTTAAATGCTCCTCTCTCTTTGTCTGAGATCCAAACAGCTATTGCACATGCCTCTAAACACTCGGCCCCTGGTCCGGATGGATTCTCCTTTCCTTATTACTCTCAATTTTCCTTTATCTTAACACCCTATCTTCTTCGCCTTTTTTCTCACTGGCAGACGGCAGGCGCAATCAAAAAGGAGGGCTTGGAAGCCACAATAGTCACCTTGCCAAAACCGGGGAAGCCCTTGACTACCCCAGGCAACTACAGACCGATAGCCCTCCTGAACTGTGACGTCAAACTTTATGCGAGGATATGGGCAACTAGATTGCAGGAAGTTCTGCTCTCATTGGTGGACCCTGATCAGGTAGGATTTGTCCCGGGCCGCCAAACCAGAGATGGAACCCGTAGAGTTGTGGACCTCCTTGACGTGGTGGAGAGGGGAGGCATCCCCAGTGCATTTCTGTCTTTGGACGCAGAAAAGGCCTTTGACAGGGTGCACTGGGGATATGTAACTGAGGTTCTCCGCAGGTTCGGTTTGAAGGGACCTGTGGAGAAGGCTATTGCAGCCCTGTACTCGGCTCCCTCTGCTTCGGTCCTTGCCTCTGGCTTTTTGTCGCCCTCCTTTGACATTTCAAATGGCACCCGTCAGGGTTGTCCGCTCTCTCCGTTGATCTTTGCCTTGGTGATGGAGCCGTTAGCCTCCATAATAAGACATAATAACAATATCTGTGGGGTACAGGTTGGGGACAGGTCCTACAAGATAGGCCTCTATGCAGATGACGTGATTGTGTCCTGCACGTGTGTCGAACAATCTCTGCCTGAGCTTCTTTCCACCTTGTCTGACTTCTCAAATGCCTCGCTCTATCGTCTGAACCTATCCAAATCTTCTATATTTCCCCTAAATCTGACGCCTGTGGTTGCTGCGCGTCTCCAATCCACTTACTCATTCAAATGGGCCCCCTCAGGGTTTACATACTTGGGGATTCAGATAACCCACTTGCACAACATTGTGTGGTCTAACAGTGATCTCCTTCTCCATTATAGCTAACATCCCCACATCGTGCCTATCCTGGATTGCTAGAGTCCACGTGGTGAAGATGCTTATTTTGCCAAAAATACTCTATGTATTTAGAAATCTTCCTCTTTGTTTCCCAAGCAGATATATCTCCTCTCTCCAACGGGCACTGAATGGCTTTATATGGAACAATAAAACCCCCCAGAGTTTCTCACAAGATGATATCACTCCCGATTAAAGAGGGAGGACTGGGGGTCCCTGATATGAAAGCATACCATCTGGCGGCCTTACTTGAGCCTGCTAAGTTGTGGTGGGATGGTAATCCTTCTCAGCACTCTTGGCTTCATATTGAAATACAACTCTCCCCCAGGAGCTCTCCCAGGCTCCTTCTTGAAGCATCTCTGCTCCAAACCATAAAGCCCCTCCCCACCCTACGCACCATGTCTTCGCTCCTTAAGGTCTGGTTGTTGCTGGGTAGGACCCACTACCCCTTTCTTATACGAAATATTTCTCTGCAGGCCCTGGAATTGCTGGTTGGGGGCTTGTCGCTCTCGGGGTGGACATTCAGAGGCATCGCCACTCTATATGACATTGTTGACGACTCGAGGCTTGTACCTTTTGAAACTTTGCACGCCAAATTTGGCCTGCCTAACACATTGTTTTATCAATATCTCCAGATCCGTCACCTACTAACTGCCTCTGGCCTCCCCTCCTTGGGTGTCTCTGACCTCACCAGCCCTTTGCAGCGTCTTTACAAAGCAGCAGGTCCTTTGCCACATGGCATTTCGGTCCTCTACAAATTACTCCTCATCCCAGCAGATTTTGACAAACTCCCCTTCATGCTGAAATGGGAAACAAGGCTTTCCTTCACATCACCACCCGACATCTGGCACTCGGCTATAACCCACGCTTCCAGATTCACCTCCTGTGTTAATCACCTGGAGCCATCCAAAAAAATCCAACTAGGTTGGTACATCTGCCCACATAAATTTGCTAACTTTGGCAAGTCCTCTTCTGGGTTGTGCTGGAAGGGGTGCGGGCAGATAGGAACTCTGGAACACGTCTGGTGGGAATGTCCGGAGTTACAGCGTTTTTGGTCGGGTATGGAGGGAGTCTTGTCAGGGGTGACAGGCCTTCAGATCACTCTAAGTGGTCAACTGGCTCTGTTGGGGGTGGGCATAGCAACAATCCCAAAACTGTATCAACCTGTAGTCACTAATATTTTGGTGGCCAGCAGACAGTGCATAGCCAGACATTGGAAACTCCCTGTGATTCCCACTGTGCCTGAACTGGTCAACCAATTGGATGCACACTACAGCTATGAGTGTATCCTTGCCCACGACCTCCCTAGGAAAAATAAGGTTCTGGCGTGGTGGGATCCGTGGATCTCCTCTACCTACCATGTCCCTCGCTGAGCATCTCCACTTAGCTAATTGCTAATATACCGGCTTCTTTTCCTTGATCAGTATTATGCAGAGGCGGCAACCCTTCTCCCCCTCCTCCCTTCTCCCCCCTCCTCCCTTCTCCCCATTCATGATGTTTTGTTTTTTTTCCCCTTTTTCTTCTTCTTCTGTAGTTGCCATGTTTTCTACTACTAATACTGTTATTGTCTCTATCTGGATATTTGATATACTCTTAATAAAAATTTAATGGTTTAAAAAGAAGTTCAATGGCCTCGGATACACCAAGAGGAACTTATCTTTGAAATGTGAAGAGCTGTAAAACCTTCACTCATGTGGGACCAAATACATTATACAGATCCCCAACATGCAGCAGGAGTATAAGATTCCTGGGACATTCACATGTTCCTCTTCAAATGTGGTGTACCTAATTCTGTGCACAATATGTCTTACTGGGGGTTTATATGTTGGAGAAACAGAACAGAAACTAAAAGCAAGGATGAGGTCTCATCATTACATGATCACAGGCAAAAAAAAACATTTACCTGTGGCCAAACATTTCTGTGGTCCAGGCAACATAACATCGCAACATAAACAATATGAAAGTTGTCATATTAAAATGCAAATTCAAATCACAAAAGCATTGAAGGGTCTGGGAATATAAACTTATAAGAGTTTTTGATACCCTCCAAGCAGGACTAAGTCTATCAGGAGGATTTATGATGTACTACAATATCTGAGAAATCTGCTCCAGAGACAGTGAAGGCGCCAGGTCTCTAACACCTCTTAACTCAGATAATTAAGGGTTCTCTCTCTAAGCTAAGTTTGTTTGTTTATTTAAATGTCTATTTATATTAGGCTATGCCTCTGCTCTATGGCCAGGTTCACACATACCATCCGTTTTTTGCCTTAAATCCGTTTCTGGGAACATTTTGGACGTTTTTTTTTTTTCAAAGTCCAAAAACGCATATGCGTTAATGCATGTGTGTGCATTTTTCTTAAAAAACGCATGCGTTTTTATGCAGCAGCCCCAAAACGCTGCTAGCTGAGTTTTTAGGGTGCTTTCAAAAAACGCATGTGTTTTTTTAACATGGGGCCCTATGGGAAACACATGCGTTAACTCATGGCACATATTGGCACCTGCGTTAACGCATGTGTTAACACATATGCGTTTTTAATTAAAAAATGAGTAAGTCGCAAAATTTGCCTAAAACGTCCAGGACCTCAGGGACACTATTGGCACCCTTAGAAAAATTGATCCGTTTTTCTAAGGGCTTAAAAAACGGATTTGTATGTATGAAACTGGCCTTTTGAGTATACATTTGTGTTTCTTCAGATACTTTGTTATTGTCACGATCTCCACTCTGCCCTTGTTTGTTGTTATGGGTGTGGAAGCTCTCAGTCTGTGCTGCAATCACTTGTCTTCACATTATCCAGATCAGGCCTTTACTTAACAGGCTTGCACCTTCATTCAGTGTCAATTGTACACTTGCCTGTGCCTGTGTAGGTTTGATCTTACTGTGCTCTGTGCATGACTCAGTTTGACTTTATTCCCTTAGCTGGCCTTTGACCATTTTCCTGTGACCTGACTACTCTTATTGCCTGCCCCTGTGATATGTTTTGTCCTCCTGGTTTTCCTGACTTTGGCTTGTGAATTGAACTTACTCTCTGATTGCCCCTTGCTGTCACTGAGCTAATTCCTGGACCTGATCTTGGATCGTTTTGACCTCCCTTTAGTTCCATTAAGTAATGTTAATATATTTACTTTATATTTACTAATTTACTTTACTTTATATTATTGTTGTCTGATTTTTCACCTCTGAGACTTAGCCATTTCTGTAGTGGCTTGTGTCACAGTTATATTGTGAATAATGAAAGATCTAAGTAGTCTTGAAAGCTCACTTGTAAGGCCCCTATCACATCAGCATCTGCTGCATGTGCTGCATAACAGCCGCACTTGCGGTATTCTTGCGGCAAGTCCCATGCATTGTCTATTGGACTTGCGTCAAGTGCGGTATTGCTGCGATCCGGCACTTGCGGCAGTTGCAGCCGCAAAACAAAAAAAAACACATTTATTTTGCGCAGCCACACCTGCTGCAAGTGTCGGATCGCGGCAATACTGCACTTGACGCAAGCCCCATAGACAATGCATGGGGCTTGCCGCAAGTGTACCGCAAGTGCAGCCATTACACGGCACAAGCTTTTTAGTCCGGGTCAGTCAGATCTGGACAAAAACGCTAGTGTGAAAGGCCCCTAACTTGATTTTTTTTGTTAGCCATTAAAAAGTATTATTATTTTGTTTCTTCCACAGAAAGCAATCAATCATTTTTCAAAATATATTAGACTGGTAGCTTCAGTATAATACATGCCACTGGCTAATCAGAGACCAACAGCTGATGTCGGCATGCCAGTCACAGGCGGCACATAGCTAAGGCATTAGGTGTCACCCATAGCAAGACTGCCAAAGTCATTAGCAGGCCTTTGTGCCAGCTATAGAAGAGGACACTGGGGGAAGGTGAGAATCCTGTGTGACAGAGAATAGTGGCAGAGCAGGGAACAAACATTACAGGGTGGGTTCGGGAGCAGGGACATTATACCAGGAAGGGGCCCATGTTGGGGGACATTACTACTAGAAGGGGCACAGGATATTGGACATTATTCATGCAATGTGCACAGATTGAAGAACATTTTTACTTTAAGGGGTGCATTATGGGAAAAATTATTACTGGAAGAAGATTGGATGGGAACATTGTTCGAAGATCGAGGTCATTAATCCAGGAAGGGGCTCAGGATGGTGAACATATATTATAGTGGAAGGGCCCCAGAATGGGGAAGATATATTACTGTAAGAGATTCAGGATGGGGACATTTCACCAGGAGGGAACACATTAATGGAATGTTACTCAGGACTGGGGATATTATACTAGGAAGGGACTTATAATAGTGAACATTCTTCCTGAAAAGGGCATAGGATATTGGACATTATTACTGCAATCAGCCCAGGTTGGGTAATATTATTATTGGAAGGGGCATAGGATGGTAGACATTATACAAGGAAAGGCTTATCATGGGTGACATTTGTACAAGATGGGGAACATTATTACATCATGGGGATGCAACATGCATGTCTTTATAGAATTTGGAAAACATCAAGGGTCCATACATCTGAACAACAAACAAATGGCGGTCTAGGTCCAAATTTGCACCAGGGTCCATCGGACTCTAGTTAGCTACTGATTCTTAATGACTGAAAAATATAAACAATCAAGTCAGATTATGTGCTATAGGAAATTGATACAATTATCCCCTGCTTTAGTATATCGCCCACAATATGTGCTGCTTACATATAAATATACAGCTGTACATAATATTACTATAAGTATATCCTATTCCGTCTTCTACTTTTTTCAATAAACACAGCTGTGTATTTTATCCGACCTCATTTCTTCTTACTTTCGACATTCTCATTTTATTGTCTCTCCTTGTGCTGACACTAGAGGTATTTCCTTCACAGACACAAAAGCAGCGTTTTCTGAAATAGCGCTTGACAGCAATCGTCCCTTTATTGTAGGAAAATGCTTTCTCTGAGTTTGAAAAGGTTTCTAATCATTCAGCGTGTTTCTCTGTACCATAAACTCAAATGATCAAAGTCTTAAAATGATAAAACCTATTGAGGAATCACAGAGGTGCAAATAAAATAAAAATATTTACACCATGTATGAATATTGGATATAGAGATAGAAGTCACAACCATGCCCTGGTGCTTTTCATAAAAGAAATTGATGTTTTCAGTAACCTCTTGGTATTAGCTTAATGCTAGGGTCAGACTACCGTCTTTAGCAGATGTCACTGACATCCGCTAAAAATGTAGTCATTTTTTCATCAATGCATATGCACTTTCCAGCGCAGCTGCCGCTCAACTTGTTTACCCGATGTTGATCGTGGTAACCAGCCACTCATCACACTGAATAGTGGCCGCTTTAGCAGAGCGGACAGGGAAAGGCTGCATGTGGATCTGTTTTCCCATAGGGCCCCATGTTAAAAAAAGGATCTATTTCTTCACTGCACCCAAAAACGTTGCTTGCAACATTTTTTGGGTCCTGTAAAAAAAACTGACACCATTGCAGTCACACTTGAGTGCAGCATCAGTTTTTGGCATCAGTTTTTGGACTTAGAACACAAAAGTGGAAGAACTGATGCCAATAAAGGATCCAGGGCTTATGTGTGACCCCAGCCTTAGTAGAAGATCCATCCACATATCTACACTACCACAACTTACATATGTCATTAAGATTGTTTCAAGATATGTGCATACCTTGAGAAAGCCGTAACGAAACACGGCTGATGTCATTATGCTGCGCTTCATGTGTACTGGCTTATCTGCCGATCAGACACACTGATTATTTCTTCAAGGGGATCTCTGAATGAACGATGTTCATTTCTTCCCCCAGAATTCCATGCCGCATGAAAGAATAGGGAGTGCCATGCCTTGTGAGCAACAGCGGACAAGCAAAATAATTACATATTTACATAAGTGTATTTTTTCTTCACCCACCAACAATTAGCCAATTTTTTCTTGTTTTTTTTAAATGCACTTTATTATTTCAATTGCACTTTAAGGTTGGATAGTTGATGATTAACTAGATAATTAGAATAGTCTGATATACAACTAATCCTTCCGCATTTATTGGCGTGCTTATAAGTTCGGGTGTTTTCTTTATATAACAAATACCTAATTAATTATCTATTTATCATTATGCAAAAATGTAGAATTATCCTAGGTATGTCCCTCTATTGTTTTGGGGGGGGGGGGTTGCTTGCACATTGCAAGTTTACTTGGTAACCTCTAACGCTTTAAATGTAAATGAAAATCGTCATGTACACTAATTGACCCCTTCTATAACATAACAACGGCTCGCTCGGGCTATAAGCAGCAAGAACAATGAAGATACGTGAACACCTCAGTGTACCCATCTCTCACTTGATTTTTTCATTTTAACTGAGTACGTTCTCCAACTGTTGCTGTTCCACTGATTTTGGGACATGTTTTCGCTTCTTCTGTGCCTCTGCTTTCCAAAGTTAAGCCTCTCAGTAATAAAAAGTAAACACTCACAGAAAGGTTCTGGGGTATACACCCATAGTGGGGTGAAGAGAATATTTGCACCCTTATTACCAGAGGAACACTATTATTCTCTATTAAAAGCCTTGGTAGCCTGTGTACTTGAAGGTTTTTCCCCACACTCTGAAATGTTTGTGCACTGGTGGTTTTTAAGAAGGGCTGTGGAGTTGGTAAGCCCAATTTCCAACTCCAACTCTGACTCCTCAATTTCCATGAATCCGACTCCACGACTCCAAATCCCTCAATCATGACTTATGTTTAAGTAATAAATGTATCATTATTATGATACAATAATCAAAATATTTAGATAGAAAATAATAATTCATAATAATACTATTTTACATATATTGCATTGAACTACCGTACTCAATTAATTATATATTTTAGGAGTCGGAGTTTTTCCTTTGTATACAAAAGAGACAAAAATGGGCACCAACTGCGTCTCTAAGACTCCGATTCCACAACCCTGGTTGTAAGTACACTGTATGCTTTTTAACTCAATAAGGTAGACCATAATAAGAGGGGCCACTAGTAAATTGTGGTCACCATACAACCTAATAGGAGATATTTCTTAGTTGAGGTAAATACTGGGAATTGTTTTAATTAAATTATATAAGTAATTAAGCCATACAGTTTTCATCACCATTGGCACTGTATGTATTAAAGCTTCTACTAAAGACATTATTGTCTGTTAAAGTATAATTAGTATGGTAATGATGCTGGGGGGCTAGTGTTGCTAGCCCCCTGGGCGGCATCCCAATGTCTCCTTCGCCACCACCTTTTCTTTGTATCACGTCCCAATGGGTGTGATGTTTACATGTCAATGCACGCTCCCCCCGCCTGGCTCGTCCGTCTGCAGAGTTCCGGGATATGACGCTGAACGCATCAATTCCGGTACTCTATAGCTCAACTTCAGGGTCAGCAGTATGCATGCTCTATGGAGCACCGTACGTCAGCTGATCACAGCTCAGCTCATGTACAGTGCTCCACAGAGCATGCGTACTGCTGAGCCCGAAGTCGCAATGTGGAGTACCGGAAATGATGCGTTCGGCGTCATACCCCGGAACTCTGCAGACAGACGAGCCAGGCGGGGGGAGCGTGCATTGACATGTAAAAATCACGCCCAACGGGGCGTGGTACAAAACAAAGGAGGCGGCGAAGGAGACATTAGGACGCTGCCCAAGGGGGCTAGCAACGATAGCCCCCAGGATGATTGCCATACTAATTAGAGAGTATAAAAACCTTTTATTTAACCATCAAAGGTCAGATTTAGGGCAGAATGAGATAGTTAAAGCAGTAATAGGAAGGCACAGGGACAGGTGGTGATAGGCTGGGAGGCTTTAGGTAGGTGATAGGTTCCTTTTAAATTTGATAAGAAGTTTCTTCTGTTTTATACTGTATAGTGAATAACATATCTGACAAATTACAGTAATCTCCCGGCAGACACAGAGGGTAAATTAATTAATGAATTATCCATAAAGAAAGAAGGAGGCGGCACTCATTGGACCAGTGAAGACAGGTTTCTTTATTCCAGTCGCGGTATTACATCAGGTGGAGGGTGCAGGGAGGGAGGTGCCGGGATGACAGAGCCCGTTTTGTGTAATGCTTACTCTTCAACAGATCCTGTGTACAATGATGCAGGCTCTGGTGACACCTATTAAAGGGTGGTGATTCCAGAGTCCTGCACCTGACTAAGGTCAGTGCCCGGTTTTCTTTCTATATGCAATTTAAATTAATTAATTAATTAGTTAATTAAAAGTGAAGCTATACCCCAATAATTCAATGAATTCTAAGAATGTATTGAAAGTAACATATTTGCTCACCATTACAGTTGTATTCAGTATAGAGTCCATGTAGCCATATGTAGTACTCTCCTGGATCCATTGGGGTAGGTTCCGGTACAATATGCTCTCTAAAAGGTAACAAACAAATGAAAAGCAAGTTGTTTGGGTTTATTACAGACTGAAGTGATTCCATAAAAACAGAATTTAAGGAACCCATAAAAGTAACAATAAATGAAAACATATCATACTACTAAATTACCGTAGCCAAATCATTACTCAAAAAAGCAATAACTAACACATGTAACACAAATGTATCTCGATAGATATCTTTAAAGGGGTTATCTGGGAATTTAGTGTAAAAAAGTACCCAAGCACTAATAGGCAGGTAGCTGCTGCCTACCTGCCTGTTGTGATTAGCGCCATTCACCCCTGCGGGCAGTTTCCTCTTTGCTCTGTGAAAGGTGATGGACAGCTGAAGTCATGCTTATTGACATCCGGTTCCTTGCTACCTAATTGGGGGAGCCAGCTATCCATCAGCATGACGTCGGCTATGATGCCCATCAACAGAGTGGAGAAGCTGCCCCTGTGTAGATGTGACATCAGAAGATGCAGCTAAATCGCTGACAGGAGTGGCCAAAGACTGCTCCGTGTCAGTGGTGGATGGCGCCAGGCACAACAGGCACTTAGGTGGAAGCTACCTGCCTTTTAGTGCTTGCCACATTTTTTTTTTTCACAAAATTCCTGTTTATAACCCCTTTAAAGATTTCACCAACTAAACTATGTAAATGCACATGTGGCGTCTTCCAAGACATGTTCACAAATACCCTTTCGTGGCCAGTCTGCTCCTCCATTACTAAGAAATCAGCATTTGTATGGATATAAAAATGGTTATGGTAGATCTAAAGCCTAGGACTCTCCAGCTCTATTCCCCAATTAGCACTTCCTCCTGCTTGACTGACTACTCCTTTGCCTGAAGTCAAGCAGGAGGAAGTTTCACTAGTCTAGGAATAGAGCTGCAGTGACAGAGGCTTCAGACCTGCCATAGCCAACTGCATCTCAATTTAGACACTGATTTCATAGTAATGCAGAAATGGACTGGCAATGTCAAGGTATTGCTGGACTCAGCTTTTTAAAAAGCTACATATGTATACAGTGCGTTATGAAAGTATTTGGCCCCCTTGAACTTTTCAACCTTTTGCGACATTTCAGGCTTCAAACATAAAGATATAAATTCTAATTTTTTGACAACAACAAGTGGGACACAATGGTGAAGTGGAACAAAATTTATTGGATATTTTTTTTAAACATTCAATTTTTATTGAGGTTTTTGCAAAAAGTGAGAAACAAACATAAGATAACAATGTCTGATCCTTGCCGGAAACAGAACCGGGGGATCTAATAGACACTAGACATCTAAAGCACCTAAACACCAGTAATAAGAAGAGTAAGTGTCATAAGGGGGGAAAGAAAGATAGAAGAGAGAGAGAGGAGAAAGGAAAAAGGGAGGGGGGGGGACGACGTCAGGTTGTTTTGGGAGTTCGGAGAAGGGGAGGGGAGAAACCACACGGACTGCAGCATAGACCGAATAACATTATGTCCTCTATTTAAATCGAGTGTGATTTGAGCCGCTTAAACGGAGCCACCATTTATTTTATTTTAATGAGTTCCAAATAGACAGACAACTCACGGGGAAGACCGCTCCATAGCCGGCGGGTCTGCAGGTTTTGCGGGGCAAGAGGGCAGAACGAGTCCCTGGGGGATCGGTGCAGCCCCTGGGTGTGAGGCCCAAACACTCCATCTATCATGGACCGACCATCTGGTTAACTTATTTAGTGCTAGATAGTATTCCTGATGGAAGATCCAATTGATCTTATGTGTCAGCTCAGTCAGAGTAGGCGAGGATGAGGCCTTCCACCTCGCGGCTAGGTATAGGCGGGCAGCGATAAGGATGTACGTTACCGTCCCCCGCAACGGCCAGGGGAAGTCTCGAATGCCAATATTCAGAACCGCCAACTGAGGTGTCAGGTCTTGCCTAATTCCAGTGACTGAGTAGATCAGGTTTTGGACTAATGTCCAGAAGGGGCGTATTTTCGGGCAGGTCCACCACATGTGCGTTATGTTGCCTCTCTCTCCACGTAGTCTCCAACACTGCGGGGACTGCCCCCCAGTGGTGTGAGCAAGACGAACAGGAGAGAG
Source organism: Allobates femoralis (assembly GCA_033576535.1). NCBI lineage: Eukaryota > Metazoa > Chordata > Amphibia > Anura > Aromobatidae > Allobates > Allobates femoralis. The sequence goes on from JARQOC010000003.1 coordinate 717,649,629, forward strand.
GTACCATCTGAGATTAATTTTCTTTATGTTTTCTAGATGGTTCACACATCTGGTGGTGCTCCTCACTTCTTTAGTTGCTGCGTGCCAGTCCTCAATGTCTGACGTAAAGCCAAGGTCTCCCTCCCATCTCTTCATGTAAGGCAGTTTCACCTCATGGTCCACAGACACCAATCCTCCATAGATCTTGGACAGTGTCCGCGGTTTGGGGGGATCCGCTTGAACAGCCTTAAGGAGAAACGATGCACAGAGGGGGGGCACAGGTAGTGGGACGTATGCGGCCTCACGTAGAAGATGGTCTAGTTGAAAAAACTGCAAGAATACCGCGCGGCACTCAGGAAACCATCCACAAAAGGTCTCAAATGTAGGCCACGTCCCTTCCCGACAAAAATCTCCCAGTGAGAGCAAACCTGCATCCTCCCAATTTATTGGATATTTTAAACTTTTTTATCAAATAAAAAACTGAAAAGTGGGGCGTGCAATATTATTTGGCCCCTTTACTGTCAGTGCAGCAAACTCACTCCAGAAGTTCAGTGAGGATCTCTGAATAATCCAATGTTGTCCTAAATGACTGGTAATGATAAATAAAATCCACCTGTGTGTAATCAAGTCTCCGTATAAATGCACCTGCTCTGTGATAGTCTCAGGGTTCTATTTCAAGTGCAGAGAGCATCATGAAGACCAAGGAACACACCAGGCAGGTCTGAGATACTGTTGTGGCGAAGTTTAAAGCCGGATTTGGATACAAAAAGATTTCCCAAGTTTTAAACATCTCAAGGAGCATTGTGCAAGTGATCATATTGAAGTGGAAGGAGTATCAGACCACTGCAAATCTACAAAGACCCGGCTGTCCCTCTAAACTATCATCTCGAACAAGGAGAAGACTGATCAGAGATGCAGCCAAAAGGCCCATGATCCCTCTAGATGAAGTGCAGAGATCTACAGCTGAGGTGTGAGAGTCTGTCCCTAGAACAACAATCAGTCGTATACTGCACAAATCTAGCCTTTATGGAAGAGTGGTAAGAAGAAAGCCATTTCTCAAAGATATCCATAAAAAGTCTCGTTTGAAGTTTGCCACAAGCCACGTGGGAGACTCACCAAATATGTGGAATAAGGTGCTCTAGTCAGATGAAACCAAAATCGAACTTTTTGGCCACAATGCAAAAGGATATGTTTGGTGTAAAAGCAACACAGCTCATCACCTTCAAAACACCATCCCCACTGTCAAACATGGCGGTAGCAGCATCATGTTTTGGGCCTGCTTTTCTTCAGCAGCGACAGGGAAGATGGTTAAAATTGATGGGAAGATGGACGGAGCCAATACAGGACCATTCTGGCAGAAAACCTGTTGGAGTCTGCAAAAGTCCTGAGACTGGGACTGAGATTTATCTTCCAACAAGACAATGATCCCAAACATAAAGCAAAATCTACAATGGGATGGTTCAAAAATAAACGTATCCATGTGTTAGAATGGCCAAGTCAAAGTCCAGACCTGAATCCAATCGAGAATCTGTGGAAAGAGCTTAAAACTGCTTTTGACAAACGCTCCCCATCCAACCTCACTGAGCTCCAGCTGTTTTGCAAGGAAGACTGGTCAAGAATTTCAGTATCTCAATGTGCAAAACTGATAGAGACATACCCCAAGCGACTTGTAGCTGTAATCGCAGCAAAAGGTAGCGCTACAAAGTATTAACTCAAAGGGGCTGAATAATATTGCACGCCTCACTTTTCAGTTTTTTATTTATTAAAAAAGTTTAAATTTGCAATAAATTTCGTTCCACCTCACGATTGTGTCCCACATGTTGTTGATTCTTCACAAAAAAAATTAGAATTGATATCTTTATGTTTGAAGCCTGAAATGTGGCAAAAGGTTGAAAAGTTCAAGAGGGCTGAATACTTTCACAAGGCACTGTATATAGAGGGATGTGAAATCCTGTGAGCAGATTTCCATTAAATTCCTAGTGCTGCTGAAAATGTCTACGTTGGTAGATCTTCAATTACCACTACAAAATTTTTACATAAAAAGGTTTTTTTTTATTTTTACAAGTAAGGTTAAAAATTTGATAAAACTTTCATATAACAATGTTAAAAACTGTTAGGGCGGATTCTTGTTTATTCGGATATATTCCTTTAGTAGCTTTACTCTATGGATAACATCTTCTTGTCCACTCTATGTTGGTGAGCTAACGGATAAATAGATACAAGGATAACCCCTATTAGTATTTTGATAATTCTTTTATTTGTTGATTTTTTAAAATGATTATGTCTCACCTTGCTGAGAAGTATGCTGTAAGACCAACGTAGACATTTTCAGCAGCACTAAGCATTTAAGGTGGCACAAAAGTATGCGCTGGTCCTAGAATTATATCATTGAGTACAACCAATTTTTGAGGATTAAGTACACGGGATTCCTCCCAGGGCTTCAGCTGCAACTTATTAGGGTGAATTGATAGTGGAAGGTTTAGACTATCAGGAAGACACTCCCAGAGCTGGCTGCGGTGAACTAGCCTTGTTTCCTTTAAATTCCATTCTTCAAGTTAAGCAGAACCATTAATTAGTTGATCAGGGGTTGACCCTGGCTATGCATTTACTGTGAAGAGGTGATTATCGGATAAGTGATGGGATGTGCAAAAGACATTTTTTTCAGCTAATTGTTCAAACAGCTGAATATGACATACATATGTCCTAAGTGGCCACTTAGAAAGCACTTATCACTATGAATGAGTCCCTTTAATGAAGGACAGTGGTATATTATTCTATTATTTACTGTAAGTCAAGATAAATACTATGCTACTGTTGAGTGTCCAACTTTTATTTGCATCTTTGTTGCTCTTAGTGGTCTTTGCTCTGTATGAAGTAAATTGTCATGCTTAGTGGGTATTTAAAATTGGGAGAATACTTTGATTATTTAAAACAGTGTTTCCCACCTCCAGTCCTCAAGAGCCACCATTGGTGCATGTTTACAGCATTCTCTTAGTATTGCACAGGTGATAATTTAATCATCTGCACAGGTGATGATTTGCCTGTGCATCGCTCAGTGACGTAACTTGATGCTCATGGGCCCCAATGCAAAATCTCCATCAGAGCCCCCAATTATTGCAAATCTTTAATAGTTTTAGTCTTTTTTATAAGCCAAAGGGACTTTTAGGGCCCCCCCTAGGCTCCAGGGACCGGGTGCGATTGCATCCCCTGAACCAGTTGTAGTTATACTCATAGCATTGTTAAGAAAATCTTGAAAACATGCACTGTTGGTGGCTCTTAAGGACTGGAGTTGGGAAACCCTTATTTAAAGGATATGCTGTCATGACTTACTTAAAGACAAAACTGAATGTCGAATACCTGTATTCTTTGTGGTGAGCAATATTCTATTTATGGGTGCCTTTACACTGGCGTTCCCCTCCGCAGCGCTCTGCAGAGGGGAATCACCATGTGAGCGCAGCCTAAGCAAGCCCCTATGGGAGTGCACGGTGCTGCGCTTGACTGCGCATGACCGTGCGCACCCATTCACTGCCATATGTGATTTGTGCGCAGGCGGACGCACCAGGAATGCAACATGTCGTGTCCCTGGTGCGGACGAGAGAGTGTGATTTGTGCGCAGGCATCCGCCTGTGCACAAATCACATATGGCAGTGATTGGGTGCGCACGGTCATGCGCAGTCAAGCGCAGCACCGTGCACTCCTATTATAAACATAGGGGCTTGCTTAGGCTGCGCTCACATTGTGGATCCCCTCCGCAGAACGCTGCGGAGGGGAACGCTAGTGTGAACCCAGCCTATCTGAAGCATTTGGTGATATCTGTTTATATAAAGTATTAAACCTCTGAACTTGTATTTATGCAGAACTTTAAAAACATTATTATTTGAATATGTATAATCCTAATCTGCAATACAGAGCTCATAGTCAATATGCATTAAATTTCACTTACCAAATGATTGATTTGACACTTCTGGACACTGAAGGGTTGTATCTGGTCTTTTATTGCTTTAAAGTGCTCATTATTAAATATGTAATATTTATTATAACAAAAATCTAAATGTAAAAATAATATCACACAGTTGTAGTGGTTGATTTCCTCAATATAGTTTTTTGAGGTTTTGGTGTGGTTGGAGGAGGCTGGTTTCCAGGTTTTAAAGGAGGGTGACAACCACTGTTGGCAATTCCTAGACCACCATTTTCAACAGGAAAAGGTGGCATTTGTGAAGGTGCTAAAGGACAGTGATGAGGGAATTTTCCTGCCAAATGGTTAGACTCTCCATGGTGATGTACATCTCTGTCGTTCATTTCTGATCGAACATCACAGTCTGGACAGTAACCATGATATAGGACATTTTCACTAAAGCGAACTCGTTCTCTTGTTGAAGAATGATCTTTTTCTGGTTTGTGTGTCATCAACTGTCCAGTTGTTTTATCCATTTTGATGTTATGAATTGTACATCTGTCACCATTAGGAAGTTTGACAGGTCCCCCAGGCAAACCACCATTTCGAAGCAACACTCCATTATTTTTTCCACTGTTGGCTGAGTTAATTAACCTTTGTGTTTCTTCAAACTTCACGGGTGTTAACCGCGGAGGAGGTGGTGGTGGATTGGGTTTCCTGAGTACTGTCAGGATGGCTGATGGATGTGCGGGTGGACTTATTAGGGTGCATTTGCTCGAACTTTAACCTTGTCTAAGCTGGAAGCTGTTGTACTGCTCGAACTGCTGTTCAAAGTATCAGTTTTTGAGCTGTCTGTCATCTCATCTTCCAGTTGCAGATCTGAAGTTAAAGTGTCAATTTGGTCGACCACCTGAAAAATATAGAAATAACAATTGGTATGGGTATATAGATTTTTCTATTAATATAAGATAATTCTTTGTATATAGGTTTTTGCACAAATACCTAAACTACTGCATTTTTATATTTTAAATGTTGCCAAAGTTTGTTCTTGAAGAAGGTTAATTAATAATGCTTCAATCTTAACACAAAGTTGATCAAACCTTTCAAATAGTGGCACATAATGGTTAGGATGTACACTGTATTTGTCCGAGAAATGCGACTCCCAGCGCGAGGTGCAACACAGAAGTATAAAGTGTCCCTAACGACTGGGAACGAGGGATGAGACACTAGTCTGTGTCTATCCCTGAACTTCTCTACTGCCCTGTGCATTCCTTCCTCCCGCTATTTTTACATGCCTAGTCCTTGTCTGTCACCTCTACTCACCTTGTCTAGTGCCAAAGCCAGTGAGTACACTTGACTGCACCACTGATGTAATCAGACACTGGAACAGGTGAACAGATAGGGGACACAGATAATAAGGATACAACAAACCTTTGAGTAGCAATAAGACACCATAGGCTGCAAACAGCCCTGCTACAGACAGCAGGCCTCCAGCAACAACAGGAGATCTCCACACTCCAGGAAAGGTCAGCATAGACAGAATCTATAACCGGTGTCAGGTGATGGGTCATGTGACTATTTAAAGGGAGGTGGGCATGGTCACCAACCAGCATCACTAGATCCAGACTAAGCAGAAGCTACATGCAAGGAAAAACTGACACTGCTGGTACAAAAGAAATCAATCCCATTTAAAATGAACCAGACCCAGAGCAGTCACAAGTCTCTTACTGAGTATAGTTCATATTAAAGGGAAGTAAGTAGTCATTCATCCTGTGCAATGTGTAACAATGCCTAGAAACAGGGTAAAAGCGAGAATTATTCCATACAGATCTGATAGTCTCTAAAACATACATTATCAGTGGATTTTTGTACATAAGTAATGGAAAGTATAAATAAAGGTCTTGATCATAGGTGCCTTAGTTTATGAAAATAGGAGAAATGTTTATCATATAAACAATATGTTGAACTTTTGGGCATATAATGATCCTTGAAATTCTGTAACCTGACTATGCAATAGTGATGAGGGAGCACTACTGTGGTTGGATGCTTCGTACTCGTAATGAGCATTTCAACGCCCAGATTGGCTCGACTAATGTACCTACCGAGTATACTAGAAGTCAATGGGGAACTGAAGCATTTTCCCAGAGGATCTTCTGTAAAGGTGCTTAAGTTCCTCATTAATTTGTATTATACTCATCACTAGTATGCAGTATTACTATGGGTATGTGGAAAAGCCTCTGTGTGCCAGAACTTTGTGTTACATACTGCACCTTTCACTTTTGGTGATTGGTAACTTGTTAACTGCTCAAGATTACTGTAAATGACCATTAATAGGAACGTTCCTTTGATTGCTCGTTCATGACAATCTTTCATTTTAAATGCCACTCAAAACTAAATAGTGTAGCGATACAACAAATATAATAACTATTATGAGCTGAATAGTTTAATCGATTGTTTAGTATAACTTATTAATTTACTAAAATATAGACAGGATAGTATATGTGTTCCACTATGTGTTAAATTTGGTTCATCCGCTACATATTAGAAAGTTTACTTTTTCCTTTCCCTACTTCTTGGGTGACACATTTTGCTTAGTAAATCTCCACCACTAAGTTATGCATTGGTTATGGGTCGACAAGGTGAACAGTCAAGGTGGCGACTCATTTTGAACACCTGCAGGGTCAACTTAATTTTTTGATCCATTTTTTATACATAATTTTTATACTATATTGTATATGGCATCTCAGTGTACTGTATGTTACTATTTATTTTAGACATCATATATTTTGTAATCTCTAAGTAAGAATCCATATACAACAATGTCAACTTATATAAAAAAAATAAACACATAAAGCTCCATCCCAGAGACTGAAAACACATTTTTTTTTTATAGTAATTCTCATTTTGTTATCCCAACCATATAATCCCTTACCTTTCAGGATGAGGAAACACCCTGATAAAGTTGGGATGTCAGTAAGAGTACATAAAAGAAACATATAAAAGAAGGTAGGAGATCTAAGGGCATTGCAAATATTGTGTGGAGATCTAAGACATTATCGATTGATGATTGCTCACCAGCAGCTAGGAAAAAGCTTTTAACATACAATAAAGGTTTTTTTAAAATGTACTTAACATAAGTGTGTGTAAGAGGAAAGCCAACTTATTCTTTTTAAGCATCTTATTAAGATATATTATCTATCTATCTATCTATCTATCTATCTATCTATCTATCTATCTATCTATCTATCTATCTATCTACAGTTGTGGCCAAAAGTATTGACACCCCTGCAATTCTGTCAGATAATACTCAGTTTCTTCCTGAAAATGATTGCAATCACAATTTCTTTGGTATTATTATCTTCATGTAATTTGTCTTCAATGAAAAAACACAGAAAGAATTGCCCTAAAGCCAAATTGGATATAATTCCACACCAAACATAAAAAGGGGGTGAACAAAAGTATTGGAACTGTTAGAAAAATCATGTGATGCTTCTCTAATTTGTGTAATTAACAGCACCTGTAACTTACCTGTGGCACCTAACAGGTGTTGGTAATAACTAAATCACACTTGCAGCCAGTTGACATGGATTAAAGTTGACTCAACCTCTGTCCTGTGTCCTTGTGTGTACCACATTGAGCATGGAGAAAAGAAAGAAGACCAAAGAACTGTATGAGGACTTGAGAAACCAAATTGTGAGGAAGCATGAGCAATCTCAAGACTACAAGTCCATCTCCAAAGACGTGAATGTTCCTGTGTCTACTGTGCGCAGTGTCATCAAGAAGTTTAAAGCCCATGGCACTGTGGCTAACCTCCCTAGATGTGGACGGGAAAGAAAAATTGACGAGAGATTTCAATGCAAGATTGTGCGGATGGTGGATAAAGAACCTCGACTAACATCCAAACAAGTTCAAGCTGCCCTGCAGTCCGAGGGTACAAAAGTGTCAACCCGTACTATCCGTCGGCGTCTGAATGAAAAAGAACTGTATGGTAGGATCCCCAGGAAGACCCCACTTCTTACCCCGAGACATAAAAAAAGCCAGGCTGGAGTTTGCCAAAACTTACCTGAGAAAGCCTAAAACATTTTGGAAGAATGTTCTTTAGTCAGATGAGACAAAAGCAGAGCTTTTTGGGCAAAGGCATCAACATAGAGTTTACAGGAGAAAAAAAGAGACATTCAAAGAAAAGAACACGGTCCCTACAGTCAAACATGGCGGAGGTTCCCTGATGTTTTGGGGTTGCTTTGCTGCCTCTTGCACTGGACTGCTTGACCGTGTGCATGGCATTATGAAGTCTGAAGACTACCAACACATTTTGCAGCATAATGTAGGGCCCAGTGTGAGAAAGCTGGGTCTCCCTCAGAGGTCATGGGTCTTCCAGCAGGACAATGACCCAAAACACACTTCAAAAAGCACTAGAAAATGGTTTGAGAGAAAGCACTGGAGACTTCTAAGGTGGCCAGCAATGAGTCCAGACCTGAATCCCATAGAACACCTGTGGAGAGATCTAAAAATGGCAGTTTGGAGAAGGCACCCTTCAAATATCAGGGACCTGGAGCAGGTTGCCAAAGAAGAATGGTCTAAAATTCCAGCAGAGCAGTGTAAGAAACTCATTGATGGTTACCGGAAGCGGTTGATCGCAGTTATTTTGGCTAAAGGTTGTGCAACCAAGTATTAGGCTGAGAGTGCCAATACTATTGTCTGGCCCATTTTTGGAGTTTTGTGTGAAATGATCAATGTTTTGCTTTTTGCTTCATTCTCTTTTGTGTTCTTTCACTTAAGACAAATTACATGAAGATAATAATACCAAAGAATTTGTGATTGCAATCATTTTCAGGAAGAAACTGAGTATTATCTGACAGAATTGCAGGGGTGTCAATACTTTTGGCCACAACTCTATCTATCTATCTATCTATCTATCTATCTATCTATCTATCTATCTATCTATCTTCCTTTTACTGTCAGGGACAGCATGGCAGGATAAACAGAATGGAGGTGGCTTTTCCACTCTGCTCTGTGGAAGAGGCAGGACAGCCGGTCTCCTGCTGATTGACATCCGGCTCCCTGCTACCTGATTGGGTGAGCAGCTGTCAATTAGTGTGACGTCGGCTCTGACACTCGTCGACAGAGGGGAGAAGCCATCCCTCTGTTGACGTGACGTCAGCGGTAGTGGCAAAATCGCTGAGATCGCCCCATGTCTGTGGTGACCAGCGGCAACCAGTGCCGGGCACAACAGGCAGGTAGGTGGCAGCTACCCCTGTAAGATAAAGCAGTAAAAAAAACATGTCACTGACAACTGCTGAAGATAATTCTGTGTATACACATTTGATATTCTGCAAATTTAGAAAGTGATATTTCTACTCCTAGTTAAAATTGAATGTATTCAAAATGATAGAATGTACTGTGCAGAGAAAATATAATGAGTCACATGGGACTGCTCGTTTGCTCTTATAAAATTAAGAAACAATCATGAGAAAATGAAATGCTGTCAGTATTAAAATACATTTTTTGTCTGTCACGGTAATTAGGAATCATTAATAAGAGGAAGAACCCTTCTATTTATAAACAGATACTAAGTTGTAGCTAAATAACGAAATAAATGTCCATGGATAAGGCCAATGTTCATGTAATTTTTTAGCATTAACGTATCACTAATTCATGTTCTGTACAAACTGCTATGTAATTCTATTTATGGCAATTGCCAATGTCCTATAGAGAAAAATAAGTCAACTGATTTTAAATGTAATGCTATGACACATATTAAAACTATTTTTTGTCCAAATCTGCAGAAAATGGTCACTTCCCATAGACTTTAAATGTCCAGGCATTCCTCTCTTCTTCCTGCACTGATGTTCTAAAAAGATGTAAGTAAATATAGCGCAGTTTAAAGAGGACCTGTCACCCCCCTGGTGTATGGCAAACTAAATGCAGCAGTGAATGCAGTATGTTGCTGGATTCAGGGAAGGGGTCCCCCATGTCTCTAGCCCCCCGGAAGCTTTAAAAAAGACTTTAGAAACCTTACAGTTAAGAGGTCGCCTGGGTGGGATCGTATTACGAGGTTCTGGCTGCTGGCACAGCCCTCCCTGCCTCCTCCTTGTGTGTTCCTCCCCTCTATGTGTTTGCTGCCGTCTCCTCTTCTGCTGGTTCTGCCCTCCTCTTCTGCTCCAGCTTTGTGTGACATGAGACGTAAGGAGCAGAAGAGGATGGCACATCCAGCAGAAAAGCAGGCATCGGCAGACACATAGGGGGGAAAGAACACACAAGGAGGAGGCAGGGAGGGTTGTGCCAGCAGCCAGGACCTCTTAATAAGATCCCACCAAGGTGACCTCTTAACTGTAAGGTTTCTAAAGTCTTTTTTAAAGCTTACAGGGGGCTAGAGACATGGGGGACCCCTTCCCTGAATGCAGCAGACACGCTGCATTAGTGCTGCATTTAATTTGCCACGCACCAGTGGGGTGACAGGTCCTCTTTAATCATCGTTCACAAAATCGTGAAGCTGTGGAGATGGAAGCCAACTATCACACATAGAGAACATATATATGGTTTATTACCATGTTTACCCTCCGGATGTCTGAATACACAGCACTGAACTAATATTGGGCATACAGATTAGGAAGCACTTACCCTACTTTGTTCTCTGTACCCAGTGAGCATGTGATCACTAGGTGCAGGACATGAGCTGGCGGGTCCTAGGAAACCAACAGCTGAACTCTGTTATGCAGCCAGGAATCTAAAATTGTCATGTACACTACTGTTCAAAAGTTTAGGGTCTTTTACAAATTTCCTTATTTTTGAAAGAAAATCACATTTTTTTTCAATGAAGCTAACATTAAATGAATCAGAAATACACTCTATACATTGTTAATGTGGTAAATGACTATTCTAGCTCCAAATGTCGGGTTTTTAATGCAATATCTACATAGGTGTATAGAGGCCCATTTCCAACAAAAAACACTCCTATGTTTTAATGGTACATTGTGTTTGCTAATTGACTAATGGATGTTTAGAAAACCATAGAAAACCCTTGCACAAGTATATTAGCATAGCTGAAAACAGTTTGGCTGATTGCCGAAGTTATAAAACTGACCTTCCTTTGAGCTAGTTGAGAATCTGGAGCATTAAATTTGTTTGTTCTATGAAACTCTCAAAATGTCCAGAAAAAGAGAACTTTCATGTGAAACTTGAAAGTCTACTCTTGTTCTTAAAATTGAAGGCTATTCCATGTGAGAAATTGCCAAGAAACTGAAGATTTCCTACAACGGTGTGTATTACTCCCTTCAGAAGAGAGCACAAACAGGCTCTAACCAGAGTAGAAAGAGAAGAGGGATGCCCCACTGCACGACTGAGCAACAAGACAAGTACATTAGAGTCTTTAGTTTGAGAAATCCACGCTTCACAGCTCCTCAACTGGCAGCTTCATTAAATAGTACCCGCGAAACGCCAGTGTCAACGTCTGCAGTGAAGAGGCGACTGAGAGTGGCAAAGAAAAAGCCATATCTGAGACTGGCTAATAAAAGGAAAAGATTAATATGGGCGAAAGAACACAGACATTGGACAGAGGAAGATTGGAAAAAAGTTTTATGGACAGATGAATTAAAGTTCAAGAACATTTGTGAAACGCAGAACAACTGAAAAGATGCTGGAAGAGTGCCTGATGCCATCTGTCAAGCATGGCGAAGGTAATGTGATGGTCTGGGGTTGCTTTGGTAAAGTGGGAGATTTATACAAGGTAAAAGGGATTTTGAATGAGGAAGGCTATCACTCCGTTTTGCAATGCCATGCCATACCCTGTGGACAGCACTTCATTGGAGCTAATTTCATCCTACAACAAGACAATGACCCAAAGCATACCCCCAAATTATGCATGAACTATTTAGGGAAAAAGCAGGCAGCTGGTATTCTATCTGTAATGGAGTGGCCAGCGCAGTCACCAGATCTCAACCCCATTGAGCTGTTGTGGGAGCAGCTTGACGGTATGGTACGCAAAAAGTGCCCATCAAGCCAATCCAACTTGAGGGAGGGGTTCAGGAAGCACGGGGTGAAATTTCTCAAGATTATCTCAGCAAATTAACAGCTAGAATGCCAAAGGTCTGCAAAGCTGTAATTGCTGCAAAGGGAGCATTCTTTGACGAAAGCAAAGTTTGAAGAAGAAAATTATTATTTCAAATAAAAATCATTATTTGTAACCTTGTCAATGTCTGGGCTATATTTTCTATTCATTTTGCAACTCATTTGATAAATAAAAGTATGGGTTTTCATGGAAAACACAAAATTGGCCCCAAACGTTTGAACGGTAGTGTACCTGGGGTTAATACACCAGTTCCAGTCACAAGAGAAATCAGCTGGAAAAAGAATGTACTGATGTGTAAAATGTACCCTACCCCCTGCGTATAAAATAGATACAAAAATATAAAAAATGAAAGAGTAAAAAATAACTTATAAAAAGAGATACTGCCAGTCTAAAATGCTGTTACTAGCCTTGCCCCCATTGAAAAAAAAACATATTCAAAATATAAAATAATCTCTATGCAAAGCGGAAAACAATATTAAATATATTTAGCTATCCTTTATGGTCATAAGTAAGTAATTAAAAAATGAAAACTAAGTCTCCTTTCTTTACATTTCCCCCTAATATTAGCAAAAGTAAAAAAATGTAAAATAAAAATTGCTTCAAACAATTTGCAAAAATTATCTGAACATCCGAACCGGAAAAAATAAATCGCTATTAAAAGTGTATGTTTAATATAACCCGAGAATGTCTGTGGTCAGGAGGGGGTAAATTGCCTGGTCATGTACTGGCTAAATAAAAAAAATACACTTGAGAGGGTAAAATCATAACTACAACTAAAATGTAAGTATCAGATACTGCTGCAGGAAACTGTAGTAAGTGTAAGAGTCTTTCCTAGTCTTTGGAAGACGTAGCATATGTATTCAGAAGTTATGGAATAAATGATAAAATCTTTTCTTCTGCCAATAGCTAGATCTACATGCATAAAGATTTACTATTGAACCCAATGAATGCTCTAGAAATCACTTTGCATTCAGCTTGCTTTCAATATAATTAAATTACAGATACACTTCCAATGGACCAATTTCAAAAGGGCACAAAATGTCCCACTATCCAATGATTCAGGAGGGCCTGCACTGGAGGATCTACTCATGGTGCCACTTGTTTTAGGAGAACCACATGGGTGCAGTGAAAGCTTGTCCAGTGAGTTTAATGAGCAAATCCTTGTCACCTCGGTTGCTACTGCCAATTTCTATGTAGGGTGTAACAGTTGAGATACGTTTGCCATTATCTTCTACAATCTGCGTAGGAAATGACTGAGATCACAAAACACTCAGTGAAATGAAATTAGCTTTGTCTTCTCAGTTGCAGATATGCAAAGTACTGTACACAAGTCAATGACAATCTCATTTTGAGGCCAGGGTTCCACTTGTGAGAGCGATGCAACAGACTCGTGTGAGTCTTGCATTGCATCCCCTGGCATGACCACCTGCTCCTGGACAGGAGTGTGCTAGCTGAATAGAAATATAAGCACCTGACATGCTCCTGTCCGGGGAGTGGTAGGCTGTTCAAGATGATGCGATGTGAGACACACATGAGTCTCTCGCATTGCTCTCACAAGTGGAACCCCAGCCTTACTGCTATGCTATGCAGAGACAGGGATGGAGATGTTGGTGGCGGAGAAGTTAATAGTTGTAAAATCATGCTGCAGTGGCCCCTTCCCACATATCTCTGCCCATCCACTGACTTGTAAATATGGTTTAGTTTAAGGCATAGTTATTAAAATATTTACATAAAGAAAATAAAGTATCTAAAAAAATTAAAGTAGAAATACATATAAATATAAATATATTATATATATATGTATATATATATACATTTTCATGTGTCTATTTTATTATCAAGTTATGCATTGCTGCTATTATATGTATATGTGCACAGTTGTGCTCAAAAGTTTACATACCCTGGCAGATTTTTTGCTTTTGTGACCTTTTTTCAGAGAATATGAATGATAGCACAAAAAAACCTTTTCCACTCATGGTTAGTGGTTAGGTGAAGACATTTATTGTCAAACTACTGTGTTTTCTTTTTTTAAATCATAATAGAACCAAAAACATCCAAATGACCCTGACCAAAAGTTCACATACCCTGGTGACTTGAGACAAATGGGTTTGAATAGCTAATAAAGGTATCATCCTCACCTGTGACTTGTTTGTTCCAAATCAGTTTATGTGACACTCAGATTGAACTCTGATAAGCATAAGCAACCCAATTCGGAGTAAGAGAGTCTACGGTCCTGTAACACTGGCCTTAAAGATATAACATGTTCTACCTGGGGTACCATAGGTTGAAAATGTACAGTGGATAAGAAAAGTATTCATACCCCTTTAACTTTTCCACTCTTTGTTTCATTGCAGCCATTTGAGAAGTTCAAAAAAGTTCATTTTTTTCTCATTAATGTACACGCTGCAATCCATCTTGACTGAAAAAAAACAGAAATGTCTCAGCGTAAGACATATGAAAGCCTGCATAAGGAATCCCAGACTATGAGAAATAAGATTCTCTGGTCTGATGAAAGGAAGATAGAACTTTTTGGTGATAATTCTAAGTGGTATGTGTGGAGAAAACCAGGCAATGCTCATCACCTGCCCAATACAATCCCAACAGTGAAACATGGTGGAAGCAGCCTCATGCTATGGGGGTGTTTTTCAGCTGTAGGGACAGGACGATTGGTTGCAATTGAGGGAAACATGAATGTGGCCAAGTACAGAGATATCCTGGATGAAAACCTCTTCCAGTGTACTCTGGACCTTAGACTTGTCCGAAGATTCACCGTTTAACAAGACAATGACCGTAAGCACACAGCTAAAATAACAAAGGAGTGTCTTCAGGACAGCTCTGTGACCATTCTTGACTGGCCCAGCCAGAGTCGTGACCTAAATCCAATTGAGCATCTCTGGAGAGACCTGAAAATGGCTGTCCACCAACATTCATCAACCAACCTGACGGAACTGGAGAGGATCAGCAAGGAAGAATTGCAGAGGATGCCCAAATCTAGGTGTGAAAAACTTGTTGCATCATTCCCAAATACACTCATGGCTGTACTAGCTCAAAAGGTGCTTGTACTCAATATTGAGCAAAAGGTCCGAATACTTATGACCATGTGATATTTTAGTTTTTCTGTTTTAATACATTTGCAAAAATGTCTACATTTCTGTTTTTTTCAGTCAAGATGGGGTGCAGAGTGTACATTAATGAGAAAAAAATGAACTTTTTTGAATTTACCAAATGGCTTCAATGAAACAAAGAGTGAAAAATGTAAAGGCATCTGAAAAATTTCCGTATCTACTGTAAGCCCAAAGTAAGCAGTATTGCCACCTACATCTTCCCACAGCCAACCTAAAATCTTGAAATATAGTGCATGTAAAAATTTACAAAAGTAGCTATAATTATGGAGCCTTATGACTCCATTCTCGATATCAGTCTGCAGGATTGCTAAAAATCCTGCCTCTAGTAGTGTCCCACATTCTCTGATAGAGAACACAGAGGAGTCTGAGAGGGTGCAATGCTAGAGTTTATGTCCTACACCCACAGATCTGATCACTGTTGATGGTATTCTCATTCATTATGGGCATTACAATAATTGCAGAACTGTAGAGACTGTGACCCATAATGTATGTCATCAAAGAACAAGAGGGAACAATCTAGGCGGCAGTATCTGGGATCACAGAAATTAGCATCACAAAAGAATGTTACTTAAAAAGTGTACGCACATTGCTGGTATAATCATGGGCTTAAGCGCTGACATAATATATGGGTTAGGTTCACTTATTTCATCTCAAGATCATGGAAGCATTAAACATGACTTTTAGGACCAATGTAAACTATTATTGCCATGAATTGGTATAATCATTCATGTTTATTTACTACAACAGAACTAGCAAATTGTAAGGTTATTATTAGATAAGTAAGGAGCTGAAAGATGTAATTGTAGAGATATACAATCATTAGTGATGAGCGAGCACTACTCAGATCGGGTGCTCAGTGCTTGTAACAAGCAGTGACACTCGGACAGTCTCGACTTCTGAACAGAGTATAATGGAAATCAATGAGGAACACTTTTCGGAAGATATTCCAAAAAAATGCTTGCGTTTCGCCTTGATTACCATTATACCCTGTACATGAGTCGAGCCCATCCGAGTTTTGATTGCTCATTACCAGTACCGAAATCTCAAGCATAAAAGTGCTCACTCATCACTAACAGCTATATTATGTTATTAACCATGGCTCTTATTAACAAAATGAAACAAAATAAACTACTATTTCTTTCTATTATTAATAATAATAATAATAATAATAATAATAATAATAATAATAAATCTTTATTTATATAGGTTTTAAATACATCAGATAGGGACTCCTCTGATACGGGTTACCTTGAAGTGGTAGAGCGGCTTAGTACAAATTTTTTGCAAAAAACGTATCAATTAAATACCCTGTTTTTTGTTACTTTTTCAGCAGCACTTGCTTTTTACTGTGTTTCTTTACAATAGAGTATTTTTACATGTTTGTTTGAATGGTTTTTGTGATTCAGTCTTTTGGTGGTGTGAACACTGTCCTCCAGACGTGTTCACTGTGTGCATTGCACATTAGTTTTTTTGTATAAATTGTTTCTAGTTTCTGCAAGATTGGGGAGTCTCCCACCCTCCCCCTTGAGCCCTGCAAATAAAAAGCCATCATCTGCATTCAGTCCAAGTCAGACATTGGACCTGTCTGGATACTGCTCATTTAGGTACCAATACACATGGTCAGGTTTTATATACATCAGATAGGGACTGCTCTGATATGGGTTACCTTGAAGTGGTAGAGCAGCTTAATATACATTTTTTGCAAAAAACTTATCAACTAAATACTCTGTTTTTTACTATTTTTTCAGCAGCACTTGCTTTTTACTGTGTTTCTTTACAACAGAGTCTTTTGTGATTCACTCTTTATATATATAGATTCAAAAGAATAGTCAGCGGCACTCACCGAGGAAGATCTTTGTGCTTTTATTCAGAGTCCAAAAAACAAATCCATGGACGGTTCAAACGGGGGAGGGGGAGTGCAGGGACGGCCTGCTGCTTCGTGGTCAGTACCGCTTCGATGGGTCCTGGTAATGGCGTCTGACGTCACTTCCGGGGATTAAATACACCGGAATTCCGATGTCATTGCCATTGGTGTATTTAATCCCCGGAAGTGTTGTCAGACGCCATTACCAGGACCCGTCAAAGCGGTACTGACCGCGAAATGGCAGGCCGTTGTCCGACGTCCTTGCACTCTCCCTCCCCCATTTGAACTGTCCATGGATTTGGTTTTTGGACTCTGAATGAAAGCAGAAAGATCTTCCTCGGTGAGTGCCACTGACTATTCTTTTGAATACCGTAGAAGCCGAGATTTTCAGCACAATTTTTGTGCTGAAAAGTGCCAGCGTCAGCTTATACTCGAGTCAGTATACTGGCTGAGTGGGGGGGGTGACCGGGGGCTGTTGGAGGCAGAGGGGGCTGTAGTACGAGCGGGCAGTCACGTGGGCCGCTCATTAGTGCAATGCAATATGTACTGCATCCCCCTGTCAATCAGCAGCATCGCCCCCCCCCTCATCACCGCTATATAGGCCCCATGATGGTGCTCAGCATAAAATAAAAAACTTCATACTCACCTTCCAACGATTTTCAACACTGTCTGTGGGCTCCGGGCATCCTCCCTCCAGTCTGCTGGCTTCTAATCATGTGACCGGCGCTTCAGTGACGTCATTGCTGCTGCACCGCGGTCACATGATTAGAAGCCGGCAGACCAGAGGGAGGATGCCCGGAACCCGCAGACAGTGCTGAAAATTGTCGGAGGGTGAGTATGAAGTTTTTTATTTTATGATGAGCACCAGCCTGGGGACCTATACAAATGATGGGGCACATACTGTATATCAGGGATGGGGGACCAGTGTGCCAGGAATGGGAGAGCAGTGTGCCAGGGATGGGGGAGAAGTGTGCCAGGGATGGGGGAGAAGTGTGCCAGGGGTGGGGGAGCAATGTGCCAGGGATGGTGGAGCAGTGCGCCAGGGATGGTGGAGCAGTGTGCCAGGGGTGAGGGAGCAGTGTACCAGGGAAGGGGCAGCAGTGTGCCAAGGATGGAGGCCATATACCAGTGATGGGGGCCATATACCAGTGATAGGAGCCATATATCTACGATGGAGGATATACACGAGATGGGGGAGCTATACCAGTGATGGGGGCCATATACCAGTGATGGGAGCCATATATCTATGATGGAGGATATACACCAGAGATGGGGGATCTATACCAGTGATGAGGGCCATATACCAGTGATGGGGTGCTATACCAGTGATGGGGGCCATATATCAGCGAAAGAGGCTATATACCAGTGATTGGGGCCATATATCTGCGATGGAGGCTATACACCAGAGATGGGGGCGCTATACCAGTGATGGGGGCTATATACAGTAATGAGGAGCTATATACCAGTGATGGAGGCCATAAACCAGTGATGGAGGCCATATACCAGTGATGGAAGATAAATAACAATGATGGGGGCTATGTACTGTGATTGGGGTTATATACCAGGATGGGGGGTGCTGCATTTCCCACCCTAGGCTTATACTCGAGTCAATAATTTTCCCCAGTTTTTGGGTGTAAAATTAGGGGCCTCGGCTTATACTCGAGTCAGCTTATACTCGAGTATATATGGTATATATGATTAATTGTTGGATCAGTGTGCAACACCAGTGAGACGGCACTGAAAATGTCACACAAATTAAGGCTATACCTATATACACCATATAGTACCCAGTAGCTTCTAATATTGGACTTTATATATATAGCGCCAACATATTCTGCAGCGCTTTACAATACAGTGGTTTGTTTACGAACGGTCATAAATAACAATAAAAAAAATATACATTACAGTGAGTAATTAAAGTAGAGAATCAATGTAAAAAATTCAATACACTAAGCAGAGAATCAATGTAAAATGACAATACTTAAAGCAGAGAAACAGTGTAAAAGATAAAGCAGAGAAACAATGTAAAAAGTACAGTACAGTAATTAGATACAATACAATAAGGATAGAATCAATGTACAAAGTACAATAGAAAAATTAAGGCAAAAATAAAGGTGACTCTGCTCAAAAGCGTTTACAATCTGCAACGGGATTGGGGTACACAAGGTACAGGGGTTTATTACAGTGATGGTCCAGGCATCTTGAGGAAGAGGGGG
The DNA here is from genome assembly GCA_033576535.1 of Allobates femoralis. NCBI lineage: Eukaryota > Metazoa > Chordata > Amphibia > Anura > Aromobatidae > Allobates > Allobates femoralis. Next base: position 717,668,776 of record JARQOC010000003.1, read on the forward strand.
ATAGAAATAAAGTTACATGAATGGTCACCAGCCAATCTATGTAGAGCTTTTGGGTTTTGTGAAGTTTAAAGAAGAGATTATGCCCAGAGAGATGGTACCGTATATAGCCCATTCACTAAGGACTTGTATTCGGGAGAATGATAGGCTACCTTAAAAAGATGTGTTTTAAGGGGGCGTCTGAAGCTATGCAAGTTGTAGACAGTCATGATTTCTTGGGGTAGAGCATTCCAGAGAATTTGTGCAGCTCGGAAGAAGTCTTGGAACCAGGAGTAGGAGGATCAGATTAGTGCAGATGTTAGTCAAAGGTCATTTGTAGAAGGTGGAGAATGGGAGGGGTGATAGACAGAGATGAGGGAGGGGATGTAGGGAGGTGCTGCACCATGAAGAGCTTTGTGGGTGAAAACAAGTGGTTTGAATCCTGTAGTGTACGGGGCAGCCAGTGCAGTGACTGACACAGAGTGGAGGCATCTGAGTAGCGATTGACCGATGGGTAATCCTGGCTGCTGTATTAAGGATGGACTGGAGAGGGGAAAGTTTAGAGAGGAAGAGGCCGATTAGTAGAGAATTGCAGTATTTAAGGCGGGAATTGATTAGGGCCACAGTGAGTGTTTTTGTTATCTCCATTGTGAGAAAGGGCGGACTCTAGAGATGTTCTTCAGGTGCAAGTGACAAGAGCGGATGAGAGATTATGTATAGGAGGTGAAGGAGAGATCAGTGTCAAACTTAATACCCAGACAGCGAGCCTGCTGCCTAGGCATTATCATGCAGCCGCACACTGAGAAAGAGATGTCATATTTAAGGAGGTTAGTGGAGGGCAGGAGCAGAAGAAGTTCGGTTTTGGAGAGGTTGAGTTTCAAATAGAGAGCAGACATGATGTTGGACTCTGCAGCTAAACAGTCATTGGCATTCTTTAATACCGCAGGAGTAAGGTCAGGGGCTGAAGTGCATAGTTGTGTGTCATCAGCATAAAGATGGTACTGGAAGCCAAATCTGCTGATGGTGTGTTGTCCAATCGGGGTCGTGTACAGAGAGAAGTGAAGAGGGCCAAGGACTGAGCACTGAGGGACCCCAATAGTGAGAGAAAGAGGAGAGGAAGTGGAGCCATCGAACATTACACTGAAAGAGCAGTCAGAAAGATAGGAAGAGAACCAGGAGAGAGCTGTGTCCTTTATGCCCATGGAGTGCAACATAGAGAGTAGGAGATGGTGGTCAACAGTGTCAAAAGCTGCAGAGAGGTCAAGAAGAATAAGCAGAGAGTGGTCACCATTACGTTGTGCTGTCAGAAGGTCATTGGTCACTTTGGTGAGGGCAGTTTCTGTAGAATGTAGGGGGCAGAAACGAGACTGTAATGGATCTAGAAGAGAGTGGAGAGGTAGCGGGTGTAGACCAGGTGCTCCAAGAGTTTAAAGATGAAGGGGAGATTGGAGACTGGTCTGTAGTTATTTGTGCAGGATGGGTCAAGAGAAGTTTTCTTTAATAATGAAGTAATGATAGAATGTTTGAAGGAGGAGGGGAAGAAGCCAAAAGAGAGGGAGAGATTGAAGATTTTGGTTAGGTGAGTGGTGACGACTGGAGAGAGAGAGACTGGAGTAGGGGTGAGGGAATGGGGGTCAGTGGTGCAAGTTGTGGGACGAGGGGAAGAGAGGAGCCTGGAGACTTCTTCTTCTGTGACTGGGTCAAATATGGAGAGTGAGCCAAAGGAAATGTGGGAAGAGTGGGAGTATCAGCGCTTGGAGGCTGGGAGCTGATTTCCTGGCTGATGTTGTCCATTTTCCCCATAAAGTATCAAGCCAGATCATCAGCACAGAGGTCAATGATAGGGGACTGCACTTTAGGACTGAGGAGAGAGTGAAAGGTGTCATAGAGGTTTTTTTTAAATTGTTGGATAGTGAGGAGACTAGGGTTGTGAAGTAGGTCTGTTTGGCAAGGTGAAGAGCAGAGTTGTAGGTTTTAAGCATGAATTTCTTTTTTTTTTTTCTTTCTTTCTTTCTTATCTTTCTTTCTTTCTTTCTTTCTTTCTTTCTTTCTTTCTTTTTTTCTTTCTTTCTTTCTTTCATTCTCTCTTTCTTCTGTCTTTCCTTCCTTCCTTCTTAACTTTCTTTCTTGCTTTCTTTCTCTCCTTCACTCTCTTTTTTCATATGAACGTTATTGTAAAGAAATTGGTTGATCTGTGATAAAATGTAAAAGCTGTAGAATAATTTGATTTTAGAGCTACAGTGAATGGAAATGTATGACCTTTTTATTTGCTGACATATGAAAGCAACACGTAGTCTTGCAGTTCTAAGGAGACGGCCGCCATACATCTAATACATGCAATTTTCTAAAATCCTTGTGTAAAGTTCTGACATCTCTTATTTTATATTAAGTGATGGAGAAAATTAAACATTTCTTTATATATCAGCGTCTGACATTATCCTTATTATTTGCTTAAAACTGTAACATGTTTTCCATATTTCAAATATTTAGGGAGTCTAGACACTTTATTATACATTATAAAGTCTATAACTTTATAATATGTAACTTGGTGAGGGAAATATCATTGACACAGCTACAGAATGATAAAAGTATGGTGCACTTATCATTACAGTTTTCCATAGTTATAATGTACAGCGTTGGCAAGAAGTTGTAAGTTGGTGAATAAATCTCCTTATTTCTTCACTTTTGTGACTATCCTTATATTTATTTTAATGCAAAACCCATACAGGTAAACTGAATATATCAGCAGATGGAAGTAGAGTAGTGAATCAACGAGTGGATCAGGCTGCCACGAGAGGTGACGAGTTCCAATTCAATGGAAGTCTTCAAACAGAGGCTGAACAGACATCTATCTGGGATGATTTAGTGGATCCTGCTTTGAGCAGGGGCTGGACACAACAACCCAGGAGGTCCTTCCAACTCCACCATTCTATGACTCTATGAATTCCATAGCGTATCAGATTCCATAGATTAGTTAGATGCTCACCTCCTGCCCCCTCCCTTTCAGCTCCTGACAAAGCTGCTATCAGTACTACAAAATCACAATCCTTTTTGTCCAGCCAAGCAGTCTTCAGAGCAGTTTACCCAATCACAACTCTCACTTTACACTTCAGAAAAATTATAGTAGCAGAAGTAAACTGAACAGAAATGTTACTGTGGAGGACCCAATCAATACCCATAGTAATCAGGGACTAAGATTAGACTACAGAGCTATGAGCTGCTCAAGATACAATTTGAGAATATCCATTTAATACATAAACAGGCAAGAAACTGTTAAGAATAAAGGCCTCAGCAAAAAGTGATACTGCTAACAAAACAAATCAAAGACCATGCGGGTCATAGAGAACGGGTATTAAATGAACTAATAAAATGAAGACTTTGGCGTTCATATTGATCTAAAAACTAATCCGCTGTGCTGGGCAGAGGAACGTATATTAAATAGTATTCAGAATAAAGATATAGCAATCACAGATAGAAGGCAGGGTCTGTGTTAGAGACCTGTCAGAAGGTTGAAATAATAAATGTATGTGACTATCGTGCTCACTATGAGAATACTAAGAAAAAATGATAAAAGATAGTCTCAATACCTTTACTATATAGTAGAGGTATAAAGATGGTCTGAGTTTGCGAATGTGAAGTATGAAGTTATGGAGGGTCTTCAACTGGTATTAAAACTGCATAGCTTAGCAAAAAGAGAAACACTAATGGTAATAGTAATAATACTGATGATAATAATAATAGGTATTGCCTTTTAGGTAGGATAAGGATAATTGGAGATGCTGGGGTTAGTAGTGTATGGTGGTAGGTAATATACGGTGGCTAGTAATAATTTCAGTCGTAGAAAATTGATAATAAGGAAAATCAGGAATGCTTATATAAACTTTATAAAGGAGTAGAATCCTAACAGGACGGTGAGGGAATATTTGTTTTACCAGTGTCTCATAGTCTGCGGTGTGGATCTTTTGGCAGCGGAGAACAGAATCCAGATGCTGATGTACAAAAAAAAAATGGAAAAATGGGCTTGTAATATGAAATAATGGGTGACTGTAATACAAATGGTAATAAGGCTACATATAGAGACACTTTTTTTTTCTTTTCTGTTTGATCCGTTTTTCAGCTGGTGAACTGATCCATTTTCTAAAAAACGCACCACCCATTCACACTGTGGGCTTTCGCTCTGTTTTTCCCTCATTTAGAGTGGTGCCCTATTGGTAAAACAAAGGAGAAAACTGCCACAGAAACTAACATGCACTTGCAAAAAACGGATCACTCAAACTATTCCCAGTCTGAATGACCAAAAGTGAAAACCCAATGACTTGGCTGGGAGTTCATTTGAGTGATTATACGCAGTGCCCTCCAAAAAGCGGATCACAAAAACGCACAGTCTGAATGTAGTCTAACAGTATTAGTGGTAGCAAATAGGGGGGCAACTATAATAGGTGTAGGGGTTGCAATCGCACCTGGGCCCTTGAGCTTTGGGGGCTCTAGAAGTCTCTTTGGCCTATAGAAAACGATTAATGCTATTAGAGAAGTGCAATAATTGGGGGCCCCATTGGAGCTTTTGCATCAAGACCCATGACCTTCAGGTTATGCCACTGACAGTAAAACTAAGGTGATTGAAATGTATGCATTTATTCCTGCCATATGCACTAGTCTTGATTAGTATCTGGCAGTGTCCCACTGGGGAGATGGATCAAGGAGGGATTTCTTTATAATAAATAAAATGGGAAATAAAAGTAATAATATTAGTGATACTAATATAGAGTATAATAAGTATTAATACTAGTGATACTACTATAGAGTATAATATACCGTAAAAGATAAAATCCTTTTGGTCTGGAAGCTTAGCTAGAAGAGGAGAAACAAATAAGTGCTTCTTTGTAATTGTAACACTTAAATGCACATGGGTATTACATTAATGTAGTATCACATTATGCATAAAACAGCATTTCATATGTTTCCTATTCAAGAATTACATTTATATCTGATTATCAGCTTTATTTTAGCAGCACATACATCCTATTGTGCAAATCACACATACAATCGTGCAACGAATAGTATTGGTTGCAAGTCTGTTTCATAAATAATGCTCCTATCAATTATATTTATATCTTATCCATTCCAGCTTAAGGAAATTGCAGATTGAAAACTAATGTCTTCTGGAATGGCCCTTCTTTCAGAGAAAAGGAGTGGTACAATATTCACATGGCTGACAGACTGCTCATTTTAAAGTTATTGCTTGGTAATGACACGCAAGCATTGCTCCATTTTTTATGGTGATTTCGCTATTGTGTGTCAGTGTTCTAGTACAGGCGCCACATAATATTTCATTGTAATTTGGCAGGCCAAGCAATATTGCAGGCTCATAAGGCTGTGTGAAAGAAGCTTTGCTTCTAAGTTTAAATAAACTATGATATGATACCATAGGAAGCAATTTAACATATATGACACAAGGCATACGATGATGTTAAATAAAGCTGTGCTTTCTGTTGAATAGAATAGAATAATTACTCCCTTCTGTTAATTTCATTCGTCATTTGGGAATTCTATTAGAGTGGTTACAAAGAGTGTATTATGGAAAAATAATGCAGATAGTTCTCACGATGTGAATAACGTCATGATCGGCTTTCAATGTTAGATATGCAACTCCAACTGCTGACCGGAAGGAAACTTCAAGCAGAAAAGGAAAAGATAAATGGATACCTGCAATAGCCAACTTCTAAAATGCCAATTCTTTACTTAGAAAACATAACATTTTCACATGATTCTGGTCAATAAACCCCTATTAGGCATTTCTGGCACTGTAATCAGACTGAAAGGGAATCTGTCAAGTGAATAATCCATATGTAACTGATATCATTTTTGAATTCCTCTAGTGAAGCTCTTTTTATTCATGTATTACTTTCATTTATACTCACCCCCTATCCTCTGTAAACTGCTAAATAAAATATTCATTACATTTGTCAATCACAGTGAGTGATCACTTAATTCTCTGCAGCCCATTCCCATGAAAATGAATATTCATGTAGTGACATCACTGCCCTGCACACAAGAAGTTCAGTAGAAATCAGTCACATGGGGGGGCTGTATCCTTCTGTGTGGCTCTCCAAGCACTCACTGCGGAAGAGAAAGGAGGGGGAGGAGGTGTGTGCTCTTAGCAGCTGCACCTCTGGCATCTTCATTTCTCTCCAGTATTAACAGGTTCCATTGTGTGTATCTAAGGTATATATGTAGTGTGTGCTCTCCAAGATATTTCTTTGTGTTATATGAACATTTGATCATTTGCTCAGCAGATACAAACTTTACATGTATGCAGGAAAATCAACGATCATATAAACAGATAGAAATCTCTCACGGACATCACACATTGTAGTTATGTCACTATAAGAGTTGTAGCACAAAACATCTCCCCACTCTTAACACCCTCCCCAGCAGCCTGCATAAGACTGAGATTTTCAGTGACTAACTTCAGAGCACAGGGGAGAGTGACAGGTAACATCTTGGATAGGTGTGGTTATTTAAATAACATTTGCATACTGCAGACTACTCAGGTGTGAAAGCAATGAGCTGGACTAGTGCAGACAGCACCCTGCAGGGTGTGAAGGTGCTTATAGCAAGAGAACTACAGAGAGTCAAGTAATGATTTGTGCATACTCTGAAAGGTCTACCCAAGCACTATTCAAGGGTATTATTAGTATCATACTGAAAAATGACTTGACAGAGTCCCTTTAATCATCAGAGTATTGCTAGGTATCATAGGGAAAAATAATTAAACGTTTATTCCACCAACCATGTAAAACAATCAACAAGAACAAAAAAATAATATATTACACTGCAGATGTTAAAGAAATCCAAGCATTATTATATAAACATTGTAAAAAAAATTAAATTCATGCCTTTCGCGTGTTTGATTTTCAATTTTAGGATATAAATATTTTTTTTTTTGCTTGTCCTACGTTGAGTGTTGTCCCATTCATTTATTTTTCAAGCTCTAGCAAGATGAAGCATGCAAAAATTGTCGCAAAACTCAATTTTGCTCCTCTCCATGGGAATCTATAGGAAAAGTCAAAAGATTTTTACATTTTAAAGAGAAACCAGAATCTTTCTGGATTTTTAAGCCTCTTTATATCAAAAATATCAATCTATGTTGCCCTTATGAATGTCTACAAAGTGCTTAACCGAAAAAGCTCCATGTCTTTTGTTGATGATAGTAATGTACTCCACTATCCTTTTATTTTTCAACTTCCTACTGATGCAGATAATATGTTTCTTATTACAGATGTTATATTCAATGCAATATGTGATATGGTGGTGGTGGCTAACACAATTGATAACGATGATAATGACATGGTCACACCTTGCTGTCATTTGAAGATTTAGATCTTTGTCAGTCTACTAACCTACATTACACTTACATTTAAGAAATATTTTTAATTCCTTGAATAATCGCTATAAAAAGTGGAAAAGTGTGAATCAGCTAAAGACCAGTCCCTCATTACCATACAACTGGAACCCCCTTCAAAACTTCGTTGAGGGCGTCATCCTGGATCAAAATTGGGAAATATCTAGGATCAATATTTTGTATTTTATTGTACTACAAGTTGTAAGGAGTGATGAAAGTTTCTATTGCTTTATCATTTTTCATCAATGCACTAATTTCTTTTTCTCTTACTCACTTTTTTAATTTTTATCCTTAGCATATGACACATCATCCTTTTTTAATTTTCTATAGTCTTTTTCAATAGTTTGATTCTCATATGTCCTTATTTTCAATTTTACTTTAATTATTTTACTTTCTTTTAAAGGTTTCTTCATCAGAGTAAATGCATTTCGGCCCTAATGAATTCACCATAGGAGATAGACTCGATGGCGTGAAAAATATGACAATTATCCACTCGGAATATTGTATTGCTACAAATGAGTTTTTGATAAATATAGGATTGTACGTTGCCTTTAAAAGCAAATATCCCAACATTGCATGAAGAGGAAAATGTGAAGTCCTTTTTGGAAACTTGGTAAAGTTTCATTTCTTTGCTTCCACAAAGCATTCAGGATGACATTAGAACCTGTTTCCAACCAACAGAGTTATCAAGAGCAACTACCACTGGGAGAAACAAACTCCTGTATAGTAATGCCTTCAGGGAGCCACTGTATAGAGATCATTTTTCGTGTCAGGAGTCTAGCTTAGTGTCAGTGGGTCCTGCACAATTCGCAAAGAGAGACAAACGTTATGCATCATGTTGGGTGATTTATTTTCAAGAGGTGTACCTGTTTCAGATATATTCTCCTCTCCCCTCCCAGTCTTTGGTTTATTTTCCTTTTGAATCAATTTAACAGTGTTTGAATTACATATTCTGCTATTCACTATTTCATAACAGCGCAGGCTACACGGGATTGTAGGCTTTGGTTAATTCTTATAATTAGAGTGTATGTTTCAGGTAATAATGTTATGAGGCTCAGCACTACATCTATTTATAAGGATAGGCACTACAACTTGTTTGGTGCAACTCTTTTTTGGGAATGTTTATTAAAATATCAGGAAGAGTTCGTAAGACAATACAAAATATCACCATACAGGTATTAAAAAAGGGGGGGGGGGGGTTTAAACAGTGGATAATACAATAATAATCCAGGAGTCCCACTTTATAGTCTGACGGTTGTTGTGGTGTGGGTCTTTTTTTTCTTATATTATTCTTGTATGTCCTGTAAACACAAGTAGCCAAATTAGTCTTAAGTATACTCAAGAGTCTTATCCTCTACTAGATGGCGGCCCGATTCTAAAGAATCGGGTAGTCTAGAATCCATATATAGTTTATTTACTAAAAGTTACGGGAGTGCGGTGAAATGAATTGTGTGTATACAGGCGGCTTTGTGGGTAGCAGAGTATACAGGTGGCTCTGTGGGTAGCAGAGTATACGGTGGCTCAGTGGTTAGCACTGCACGGTGGCTCAGTGGTTAGCAGAGTATACAGATTATAATTAGCAGGGGCTATATTCTTTAGCCACCAGGGCATGTTATTTTGCAAGCTTCAGGATTAACTAATGCAAGATTTTACACAAAAACAGTGCTGGAAACGTATCCTTAGTGTGCAGTGACTCGTATTAACTGTGTATTAGGGTGATCTGAGGTGGTTGGTTCCCTTTGAAGCTACTGTAAGTACTTGGATTCAGAAATTAGCTATTTAGCCTCAGGTTACAAAGAACACTCATAGGCCAACTAAATGCACAGAAAGACTTATCTCTCAAACTGCTAGTGATCAGTCTACTAGCTCAGCATTCACTTAATAACATGCTCCAGCCATCTTTTGACATAACAGTTTTAATGCTTTTCTCTTTTTTCTTCTGGATCCAACGAACTGAACATCTGCGGATTCACCCACCTTTAGACGTCATTAAAAAAATGCAGACAGAGACACAAGGAATAATTATTATTATTTATTTATTTATGTAGCACCATTAGTTCCATGGTGCTGTACATGTGAAGGGGTTACATACAAAATACAGACGTACATTACATTGAACGATTTAACAATGACAGCCTGGTACAGAGGGGAGAGGATCCTGCCCTCACGGGCATCCATTCTACAGGATAATGGGGAAGAGACAGTAGGCTGGGGGTTGCGGCAGCTCCGGTGGTAGTGAGGTGGCAGTGTGGAGTTGGTGGTATCTCCAGTGGTGGTGGTGGTGAGGCGGCCACTCTGATAGTGGTGGTAAAGCGCCAGAATAATTCACCAAAACTGCAACAAATCACGGCAAAAATGCAAAATTTTGCTGCAGTGTTCTTCCTGCCAAAAATGTGGATTTGGTACAGAAATGTCTGCAACCAAATCTGCAAGGTGTTCACATAGCCTAATAACTATAGACCATGTGGCCACTATGAGGACCGTATTTAGGTGAATGGTATATCAATTTCAGCCATGTCTGCATTGCTAGGATGCAAATACAGTAAGATACAGCAATGGAACAAGCTGTTTTCCCGTGTATCTCATTGTCAGCACATAAATGGAAAACATTGCATGCACAGACTGAACAGCACAGTGGGAGAATGGGGCTAGTTGGAATGGAGGCATCATATTGTGCAGATAGGAGTAGGGAGGATCATACTGTGTGTTGAAGGGCTCTGGTTTCCGATATAATATGTTGTGTGCTGTCGAGGTCATACTGTGTGATGGGAATGTGGGGGCATCACACTGTGTGTGGGACTGTTGAAGCCATCATACTCTGTTTAGGCTGTGGGGGCATCATACTGTGTGAAAAGCTGTAAGGGCATCATACTGGGTGTGTGGGGAGGCATGGAATCCAGTATTATGTGTGTTGGTGGTACATACTGTGTGGTTAGGGTTGGGATGATTATCATACTGTGTGTTGTGTTGTAGGGGTACTATATTGTGTAGGGGTCATTTTATTGTGTGGGTGTCTGTGGGAACATCATAATGTGAGGTGATTATACTGAGTGGGGGCATCATAGTGCGTTGTTGGCATTGTGGGGACATTATATTGTGTTTTGAGGCACTGTAATGTCAAAATACTGTTTGTGTGGGGTTCACTATGGTGCAATTCACTGTGGGGGTATAATACTGCATGTGAGGGGCATATTTTGGGCCATCATATTCTATGAGCACCATAAAAGAAGTATCATAGTGGGTGAGAACACTACGGGACTTCAGTAGGGGAAAAATTTCTTGAGTGCTACAATACATGTCTCTTTCCTTGTCTATAGAAGTTCGGAGATATGTCCTTCTGTGACTTTGCCTATGCACCATGACTTTGCCTACTCTGATGAACATATTTTTTTGATGGGGAGGAGGGTCTTATGAGGACCCCATGATATCTACATTCGCTCATCACCATACCTTGCCTGTGACTGTTACTCAGAACATTTTCCTTCCCTGCAACACATGCAACGACAAGTAACAACAAAAGAAAAATCACCAGAACAAAAGGATGTCACCAAGTTTACTCTTATAAGCTTTTTAGGAAAAGTTTTACATGTCTTTTTAAGAATAATTTCTTGTAGATGACCTCTGTTATTATATTTCCTGCCCTGTCTTAATACTGTTACAACTCTCCTCCATTGGTATATTCAGTCACGGGTTTTCCAATTACATTATGTTATCGTCAATTCAATAAAAGCCAATTTATTTTAATCAAGCAGAGCATATGCCTTATTGCCTTGGTTGTAAAGTACTATAAATGTCATTCATAACATAAGATTTTAATTAATACTCTGGTAAGTTACTCAAGCATGAATCCATTTAATCAGGAGGCTAATGAGTGCATCTACCATTGCTTCAAGCAAACATGCATGTAAATACAGGCAAAATTTATTAATCAAAAACCCAAAGGTCCTGCATTAACCAGCAAGATTAATAGAATTGCTCCCTAAAATCTTTTATTTTCTAGGCATGAATGAGGCATTGATTCACCATAGAAAAACTATATGCAATACAAGGAGCTGACCTTCCTCTTTAGGTCTTTATTGTGTACCCACCTATTCACCTCCACAGCCCAGAATTTGATAGTATTTTACACAGATAATGTAATATACCATATTACATAATGCAAATGTACAATAAACTCATTATTTTATTACAAAGGTATGCAGCCAAATACCTGTCTTAGAAGTCCACTTCTACTACACTAATAATTGTAATATTAAACTCTTTTTACTAGCTAGAATGTTTACAAAATGTATCTCAGTCTCTGGAGGGTTCATTTCATCATCAACTATGAGTTATTAATGTACATATTTATTATGTTTATACATTAAAAGCCCTCATTTACCATAGATTAAAGACAGATATTCATGCTGATATTGGTGGGATTGATGGGCTCAGCCAACAATTTCACGTATATGGGCTTTTCCATGACAACTGATCTGAGGAATTAAGGGTCAAGTAGTTTGTATTTAAGCACCCATCCCTTTTATTGTCTGGAAGATAAACTAATGTCAGATGTAATTACGATGAGCCAATCACCAAACATCTCAAGGAGCACTGTCTAAGCGATCATATTGAAATGGAAGGAGACCACCGCAAATCTACCAAGACCCAGCCGTCCCTCTAAACTTTCATCTCGAACAAGGAGAAGACTGATCAGAAATGCAGTCAAAAGGCCCATGATCACTCGGGATGAACTGCAGAGATCTACAGCTGAGGTGGGAGAGTCTGTCCATAGGACAATAATCAGTCGTACACTGCACAAATCTAGCCTTTATGGAAGAGTGGCAAGAAGAAAGCCATTTCTCAAAGATATCCATAAAAAGTCTCGTTTGAAGTTTGCCACAAGCCACCTGGGAGACACACTAAACACGTGGAATAAGGAGCTCTGGTCAGATGAAACCAAAATAGAACTTTTTGGGTACAATGCAAAATTATATGTTTGGCGTAAAAGCAACACAGCTCATCACCCTCAAAACACCATCCCCACTGTCAAACATGGTAGTGGCAGCATCATGTTTCGGGGCTGCTTTTCTTCAGCAGCGACAGGGAAGATGGTTAAAATTGATGGGAAGATGGACGGAGCCAAATACAGGACCATTCTGGAAGAAAACCTGTTGGAGTCTGCAAAAGATGTGAGACTGGGACGGAGATTTCTCTTCCAACAAGACAATGATCCCAAACATAAAGCAAAATCTACAATGGAATGGTTCAAAAATAAAGGTATCCAGGTGTTAGAATGGCCAAGTCACAGTCCAGACCTGAATCAAATCGAGAATCTGTGGAAAGAGCTGAAAACTGCTCTCCATCCAACCTCACTGAGCTCCAGCTGTTTTCAAGGCAGAATGGGCAAGAATTTCAGTCTGTTGATGTGCAAAACTGATAGACATACCCCAAGTGACTTGCAGCTGTAATCGCAGCAAAAGGAGACGCTACAAAGTATTAACTCAAGGGGGCGAATAACATTGCATGCCCCACTTTTCAGTTTTTTATTTGTTAAAAAAGTTTAAAATATCCAATAAATTTCGTTCCACTTCATGATTGTGTCCCACTTGTTGTTCATTCTTCACAAAAAAATTTAGAATTTATATCTTTATGTTTGAAGCCTGAAATGTGGCAAAAGGTTGAAAAGTTGAAGGGGGCTAAATACTTTCACAAGGCACTGTATATATTTGTAGTGCCATAGTGTCATTGTGCTCAAATTATAGGTATATTTGTAGTGCCACAGTGTTAATGGTGGTTTTAGTGTTGAATTATTGCTAACCTGCTTGTGTGCCAATAATTGTATTGTATAATTTATAATTGGACATGTATACACACTAATGTCTACCAATTACCAACTGTGGATATGAATGCTTCACCTATCTGCAGTTCCGACTGGTAAAAATGTACACACATCGTTTCTGGCCCTGGGCATGACACTCTGCTCGTTCCCCTGGTGATGGATAACGCTGTCCCCCTGCCGCATCTCATTTGCTGGCCCGGATCATGTGATGTGGTTCCTAAAAAAAGTGGATTTGTAAATTTTGTTGGAAAAATGAGAAAATGTTGATGAACGTTGAACCTTTCTAACTTCCTAACAAAGAAAAATGTTGTTTCAAAATTGTGTTGATGTGAAGTAGACATGTGGGAAATGTTATTTATTAACTATTTTGCGTGATATAACTCTATGGTTTAATAGTAGAAAAATGAAAAGTTTGAAAATTGCGTAATTTTCTAAAGTTTTGCCAAATTTTGTTGTTTTAAAAAAAAAAAAAAGCGAAAGTTATTAACCTAATATAAAAGCTAATATTAAAATGGCCTGGTCAGAAAGTTCAAAACAGGCTCGGGGTTGAATGGGTTAATATTATCACGAAATTGTTTTTTATCTTATAGCTGACTGTATGTGATACCGTGTTGGTTTGCATACTTAAATTACTATTTTTCATCGAGCACATTAATATGGTAGTTAAAGTGAACCTATCACCCCCTTTGGGCATTTTAAACTGTGCCCACTAGCTAGCTTACACATAATATAAATGGGATTCTAGTACCCCTCTATGTGCCCAGACATGCCCCTTATACCTTACACAATAACTTTTATTCTGTCCAGCGCTGGCCTCCAAAAAGGCACGGGAGGCTGCTGTATGGCCTTATGGATTATGTCCTCGCCGTCCCCTATCTGCAAAACCACCCTGCATTTTTGTAAATTTCCGCCCCATCTGTGACCGGCGCACTCGCGCCTGCACAGTGGAGAGGATGTCCGCGCTCCATTGCAGATAGTGCCGATGTCTTGTGAGATTTGTGAAGTTTTGCAATGCATCGGCACTGTTCAATGGAGCGTGGACAGCTGCTCCACTGCACAGGCGCAGGTGCGGCTGTCACTCAAGCATCGGTCACAGATGGGGCGGCAACTTAAAAAAATAGGACCATATAGCAGCCTCCCGAACCTTTTAGGAGGCCAGTGCTGGACAGAATAAAAGTTACTTTCTCAGGTATGAGGGACACATAGAGGTTACTAGAACCCCATTTACGCTATGTGTAAGCTGGTGGGCAAAGTTTAAAATGCCCAAAGGGGGTGACAGATTTTCTTTAAGTTTTGATAGTGTTCATGTGGTGATACTTATTTTGTGGAGGTGAGTTAATGATAACTTCAATAATCCTATTCTAGATGTTTATGAGTGAGGCAAGTAAATCATTATTTAGGATGCATCATTTGTGACAGTATCCAACCTAGAGCCTTATTAAGAGTTCTCTAAATAAAGTGACTTTCCTTTTATAGTAAAAATATGTTAGTGTAGGGGTTCTATCTATTCCATTTTTAAGCATCTACTATATAATCGTCTAAAGTTCTCTGTCTGTCACGGAAATCACACGCCAGCGCTCATCGGCCGCCACTAGCTGCGGTGACCAATGAGCGCAGCGAATGCAAAACTGCCGCGTGCCGCGAACGCAATACAATCTGCGATGCGGGATTTTGCCCTCAGAGACACGCCCTCAGCCTTCTCCCGCCCGCACCGGCCCACTGGACCCAGTGCGCCCACCTCCGGCCCCCTCTTGCCCGCCGCTGCTACCTGGTGCCTCCTCCTGCCCGCACCCATCCGTTGCAGCGGGTGCGCCCATCTTCGGCCCCCTCTTGTCCGCCGCTGCTACCCGGTGCCAATCTCATCCACTCCCTGACGCTCCATTCCCCCCCTCCATGCCAGCCAGCACTCACCTCTCTTCCTCTCCTCTCTCTCTCTCACACTCACTCTCTCTCCGGGTGATGGAGCGGCGTGCAGCGGTGGCTCTGACCCTGAACTCTGTGTCTCTGCTGTTGTCGGTCACCGCCTTCTGCAGCAGTCACTGGTGTCAAGGGATCTGCAAGGTGCCGAAGCCTTTCTGTCTGGGCCCCCGGGTGCGCTGCATCCACTACAATAGCTCCGACTCCAACAGCAGCTTCGGGGCTGTGCTGTACAGCTGGGAGACCAGGGACGACAAGTTCATAGAGAGGTGCTTCCATGCCGGGATCTGGAGCCCCTGCAAGGAGAAAGTCAGCGAGGACGGTACAGCACACATCGTCGGGGTGTGTAAGTGTGGGTGTGTGTGTGTAGGTGTGTGTGTGTGTAGGTGTGTGTAGGTGTGTGCGGGTGTGTGTCTGTAGGTGTGTGTAGGTGTGTGTGTGTCCACTGAGCCACGGTATACTGTGCTGTCCACTGAGCCACCATATACTCTGCTGCCAACTGAGCCGCCGTACACTCTGCTGTCCACTGAGCCACCATATACTGTGCAGCCCACTCACCCACCATATACTGTGCTGTCCACTCACCCGCCATATACTGTGTTGTCCACTCACCTGCCATATACTCTGCTGTCCACTCACCCGCCGTATACTGTGCTGTCCACTCACCCGCCGTATACTGTGCTGTCCACTCATTCGCCGTATGCTCTGCTGTCCACTCACCCGCCATATACTCTGCTGTCCACTCACCCGCCGTATCCTCTGCTGTCCACTCACCCGCCGTATACTCTGCTGTCCACTCACTCGCCATATACTCTGCAAACCACTGAGCCCCTGTATACTTTGCTAACCATAGTCTAGAATACCTGAAACGTTAGAATCGGGCCACCATCTAGTCAATATTTTTATATATTATCTTTTTTTTCTGCTTTCTGCAGCAAATTTCAACAAATCAATGCGTCACTGTCACAGCTTCCAAATAACAAAATATGTTTTATCTGTTCAGACAAATGTTCGACTGAATATCAAATTTGTTAGTGGGAAGAATGAATAACATGGCAAAGTGAACCTCCAGAAATCTGTTCATCTCTAATTTTAGCAAAGTAAAAAATTCACATTCACACACTTGGAAATAAAAAGGATGTAGTTATGTCATATTACCTACAGCAATTCACTAAACTTAAACCAAAGAATGTATTTGATTTGTGCAGTTGCCATTAATTAATGACTTTAAGGGAATGTCCAGTTTAAATCCACAAGTCTGCAGTCACTATATATGTCACTCTAAGTGGCTGTAGGCTAGGCTGTGCGTTGCCAGAGCCCGGAACGACGGATTTAGACAGGACAACACTTTCAAAAGGGAATTCCAGGGAGATAAAAAAAAATGTAGTAACCTCCCTGCCCTCCTACATAATGAAGCAGAGCTGGGCACTACAGTCCTAAAATATATATGTGGCACCCCTGCTGGGTATTGCCACAGGACCCACCGCCACAGGATCATAGACACAGGACTGGTGGTGGCAAAAATACTTTAAACAGCCCGCAGCAAATGGACAAACGCTGTATGGACTGGTTACCCCCTTTTTTTTTTTCATTTTTCCCTGGTTTTTGTAAATTTTGAGACTCTGTTCAACTTTAAAATGTATATAGTTATGTTACGTATGTTGTTGAAAAATGTTTCAGTCACAGAGGACTGAAGTTAATAGGGTGGAATGTGGCACCCCTGCGAGGGATTGCCACAGGACCCACCGATGCAGGGAGGGTTGTACACCTTGGCACACACAGCACACAACACTTTCCACCCCAGACCTGGAGGGAGAGCTCTACTTGCTGCCTTAAGCAAGTTCCCCTATAAGGATCCAGGCCTGAGGGGAGGAGTCAGTTAGTCTGCCCTGAGCAGTGAAGGGAGCATTTAGTTCCAGTCAGAGAGCCAAGGAGAAAGGACTGGAAGGAGCTGGTTGCTGAGATCAAGCCGGGCCCAGGACCTGGGAGCACTGACCATCTGTGCAGCACTCTAGGTAGAGGGACGGAGGACAGTGGAGGAAGTAGAAAGAAAGAAGGGAACATACCAGGTTTCCCTTTAGCTCACCTGGACACCGGAGTCCAATTCTGCTAGTAATCTATTGTAGCAGGAAAAGCCCAGACAGACCAGGAGGATTTAGTCTCCCTGAAGTTATGGCAACTGAGACACCAAAACTTGACCAAGTACAGGACCAGGGGCCCAAGAGGAGAATAGGGATCCCACAGCAAGGTCCTCATTGTCGGTTATGGAGCAGTACACAGAAATGGAGAAAGAGCGGCAAGTTCAGTTACAGGCAGAGCTTACCCCAATCACCGCACACAGTGACAGAGGAGGCCTCACAACTGTACAAGGTGAAAGTCCCAAATTGCACCAAGAACCTGGTTACTCTTCTGGACTGTTCCGGTTACCGGACATCAGTAAAAAGGTACCGAAACAGAGACTATTGTGTGTGTGTGTGCCTACTTCACCGCCACATCCTGCAGCATTCACCGCAGAACAGCCACTACTACTCCCCTCATCCACCCCGCTGCCCTGAGGTAAAGCTCCACCTGTACTACACTGAGCTGTACTACACTGAGCTGCACCTCCATCACCTCAGCGGCCGGCCGCAGCACTGGTATCCACATTACCAGGGGCCACAGGTGGCGTCACGTTACCATTTCCCCATCCACTTAACATCATCCCCCACCATCACCGCCATTGAGGGTCCAGGGAGCGGAACCGGGAACCGACCAGCCGTGATCCCCCACTGAGGTAACAACCTGTCCCGGTATCCGAGTACCCCCTACTTTGTCGACCGACTCATATAGATTGCTTATAAATCAATAAAACACATCTGCTCCTCAGCTCTCACCCCTCACTTTAGGAGAAGAGAAATTCAGTGAAGCTGCAGCACAGAGCAAGAGGTGTGTCGGCGGAGTGGACCCTGAGGGCTTCAGGATCATTTTACATTCCCGCTCCCTCTCACTTCTGTATGGGCAGAGGTCATGGCAAGGGTGTGGACGCCAGCGCCATAGTAACAGTACATAGTGCTCCTGATAATGGAAACTTGGGGATGATTTCATGTCTAAAAGATGCTGCATAGGTGTCTGGATGCCTTACTGTGATTGAGGAGACATTATCAATGTAAGATAATTCTGGAGCCCCCAGGGTCCATGCCCCTGTCTCCTCCTATCACTGCTGCTGCATCAGGCTGAATTTCTCTGTTCCACAAAGGGAGGGGTGAGAGCTGAGGAGCAGATATGATTTTATTGATTTATAAGTGATCTATAGATACTAGAACTGTAGTGACAAGCTATGCTTCAGCATATAGGACGGCATGGACAGTACAAAAATGTTATCTCCCCAGAGTTCCCCTTTAAACCTGCCTTCTCACAGTTTTTATCAGTATAGCTAGATTAGTTTTAAGAGGTTAAAACTTAACATTTAATAAGATTCCCTAAAAGGACTAGAATGTCCACATATACTATACACGTGACAACCCGCTGTGCCCCAAAGTGTCACAACTTAAAAAAACTCTATTAGAATACTAAGAGTTAAGATTCGTTTGAGGGTGTTATCTCTGGAGCTACTCCTGCTCCTTGATACCGTCCACCTTCAAACTTTATGGCAGTTTTTAGATATGCTGGTGTGGTTTTTTCACCACCTTATATCTTACTGGCACATATATCTGCACATGGAAAAGTATAAAAGCCCCCTTTCCCTATATATAGGAAAGGTCTCACCAGCTTCCTTCCATCCAAGCAAGAGACAGATTGAGTTCCTTCATTCCAGGAGGTCCTTCTACCAATGACAGCCTGGTGTCGAACTCTCAATATTATTCATCTGTTACCACCATACTCCACTCCCTACGCGTTTCGGATATATTATCCTCATCAGGGGATGTGTGGCTCAGTTCTTGGTGGGGTCCTAATCCTAGGTGCCCCTTGTGATGGTATATGTCTCTACAAACAAGACATCCAATGTTACTATCTTTGTATATGTCATCTGGTGCAAAGCACCGATACTCACATGCATAGTACCAGTCCCCCTGGATGCTGCAGCCCCCTGGGTACTCACCCAGCATAGCTCAGTGGTCTGTATGTTGAAGAACACCGCCGCGGCCGCGTCTGCAGCCTTTTATGACCGCATTTCCCGGTCACGTGGTGCTCTCCGCCCCCGGAAATGACATGCGCGTCATTCCGCGACGTCACTTCCGGTCCGGCGTCTATGTGGAACGCAAGCATGCGTTCCACACCTCTTTCCTAGTTCACTGACAGTGATGGGAGGATTCCGGAGCTCATTAGTCCTCCCCTAGGTGTGAGGTCATCAAGGAGGGCAGGTTCTTTGTTAGAACCATATCTCTCCATAGTGTAGGAGGTTCCCTTATTACACAGATTCCTCCTATTATCCAAAACAGATTATAAATGGTTGCTATCTATCTTTTACAGTACTTTTTACTTGTTTAAACAGAATGATGTTTGTTATGGCATTTTTTCGTTCCCTCTCTGAGAAGTGCTTGTCCTGATGTTATAAGCCTCTCAATTTATGATTAACATGACTCAAACCGACCCAGATAGGAGCAGATATGTCACATAAGGATATTTTGACATGGGTTGGTACTTATGGGATCAGAGTTATAGTTGGTTTTTCTCTTTTTTTCTATCATGGTCTCTGGGGATCACTTGGTTTCCATTAAAGTTTTTTCTTTTGGAACAAAGAGGACAGGTCAGGTCAGGTTAGAGCAGATTATTATAAAGGATAGACATAGCTTCATGTGCATCTATGTTTCCCTATCTCTTCCCTCTATCCCTGCCTGCCTGCGGAGGTTGGCACCCTAAAGTCACCCCCTCCCCGCCCGTGGCGCCCCCGCTCATCGTCGACTTTCCCTCCTACCTTTCCTTATTCTAAGGTGCCCCAATAAAAGGAGAGTAGGAAAGTGCCTCATTCATCCCTTTCGGGGCTACTGTGTCCATGGTGTAGATCCAAAACACTTCTTTCCTGAGTATCTTATTATTCCAATCTCCCCCTCGCATGGGTGGTGGGACATGATCAATACCTATAAACATTAGGCAATTTTCATCCCCCCGTGGAAGGTGTTGATGTGCCGGGCCACTGGTTTATCACGTTTGTTACGGATATCACTCCGATGTTCCCCAATTCTTTTGCGGAATTCCCTAATTGTTTTCCCCACATATTCAAGGTTGCAGGGACACTTCGCTTTATAGATTACGCCTTTAGTCCCGCAGTTGATGAATGACCTGATATCGTATGTGCGGTGGGTTAAACTGCTTTCAAAGATTTTTGTTGTTACTATTTGATTGCAGCTTATGCAATGTCCGCATCTAAAACTCCCTTTTAGATCACTTTTAATCCAATTTTTTCCCTCTGTCCTTAAATGGCTATGTACCAACCTGTCTCTTAATGATCTTGGTTTTTTATATGTGATCGTTGGAATCTCAGTCAGGAATGGACTCAAATCAGGGTCCATTAGCAAGATCGGCCAATGTTTGGCCATGATCTCTCTGACCTTATCTGCTCCACCTGAGTAGGTAGTGATCATGCGTACTTTTTTTGTCTCCTCATCCCTGTCTTTTTCTTTCGGTGTAAGAAGTTTTGTCCTCTCTATGTCCTTGACCTCCTTCCATGCCCTTTTAATCACACCCTTCGGGTATCCCCTCTCTGTCAAACGTTTTTTTAGATCTTCTGTTTGTGTGTGGAACATATCCTCCGAGGAACAGTTCCTCCTCATTCTAATCATTTGGCTTTTCGGGATCCCCGCTTGTGACTATTGGGATGTCCACTCTCCCATCTTAGCAGTGAATTAGTGGCGGTTTTCTTACGAAACGTACATGTTTGTAACCTTCCCATGTTGTCCTTCTCAATTAGGACATCTAGGAAGGGCAGTCTCTCTCTGTGTGTCTCGAAAGTAAA
This sequence comes from Allobates femoralis, assembly GCA_033576535.1. Classification (NCBI taxonomy): domain Eukaryota; kingdom Metazoa; phylum Chordata; class Amphibia; order Anura; family Aromobatidae; genus Allobates; species Allobates femoralis. Next base: position 717,689,824 of record JARQOC010000003.1, read on the forward strand.
TCTCAGGCCCAGGTTGTTCTCATTTAGGCGTTCTACCGCTCCCCTGAAATCTTCCTCTGACCCCCTCCAAATGACAAAAATATCGTCAATGAACCTAGTCCATAAAATAATCCTTTCTGTGTCAATTGGGGTGCTTTCACCAAAAACAACGGTTTCCTCCCACCAGCCCAGGAGCAAATTAGCATATGAAGGTGCCATGGAATTCCCCATTGCTGTGCCCCTGAGCTGGTGGGAGTACTTACCGTTGAACATAAATACATTTCTGGTCAGGCAAAATTTCAGTAGGTCAATGACAAAATTATTGTGTCTATCAAATTGTCTCCCTCTACTCCTCAGATAGTATCTCACCGCCTCCAACCCCTTCTCGTGTGGAATTGATGAATAGAGTGCCTCTACATCGATGCTGCATAGCAGCATGTCATCTTCCAGCACCACATCTTCTATCCTCCTCAAGAGGTCAGTGGTATCTCTGAGATAGGAATTCAGGGTGACCACAAATGGTCTTAGAATCTTGTCAATATATATGCCTAAATTTTGTGTTAGACTGTCAATCCCCGAAACTATTGGCCTACCTTTTAGTGGGTTTGTGCCCTTGTGTATCTTCGGTAGACAGTAAAAACCCTGACTGATACTGAGATGACGGTACTCAGCAAGGGACTTTCATTTGTCCCCACTACTGACCTCAGTATATTTGAAACAGTCAAGGACCTCAACCTCTTTGCGAGGAAACTGAGGTGGAAAAAACATTTCATAAAAGAAGACAAAAAAACCAGTAAGATTTTGGGAGTCCCCGACGACCTTCTTAATTTGCTCCTGGGCTGGTGGGAGGAAACCGTTGTTTTTGGTGAAAGCACCCCAATTGACACAGAAAAGATTATTTTATGGACTAGGTTCATTGACGATATTTTTGTCATTTGGAGGGGGTCAGAGGAAGATTTCAGGGGAGCGGTAGAACGCCTAAATGAGAACAACCTGGGCCTGAGATTTACTTTCGAGACACACAGAGAGAGACTGCCCTTCCTAGATGTCCTAGAAGGACAACATGGGAAGGTTACAAACATGTACGTTTCGTAAGAAAACCGCCACTAATTCACTGCTAAGATGGGAGAGTGGACATCCCAATAGTCACAAGCGGGGGATCCCGAAAAGCCAAATGATTAGAATGAGGAGGAACTGTTCCTCGGAGGATATGTTCCACACACAAACAGAAGATCTAAAAAAACGTTTGACAGAGAGGGGATACCCGAAGGGTGTGATTAAAAGGGCATGGAAGGAGGTCAAGGACATAGAGAGGACAAAACTTCTTACACCGAAAGAAAAAGACAGGGATGAGGAGACAAAAAAAGTACGCATGATCACTACCTACTCAGGTGGAGCAGATAAGGTCAGAGAGATCATGGCCAAACATTGGCCGATCTTGCTAATGGACCCTGATTTGAGTCCATTCCTGACTGAGATTCCAACGATCACATATAAAAAACCAAGATCATTAAGAGACAGGTTGGTACATAGCCATTTAAGGACAGAGGGAAAAAATTGGATTAAAAGTGATCTAAAAGGGAGTTTTAGATGCGGACATTGCATAAGCTGCAATCAAATAGTAACAACAAAAATCTTTGAAAGCAGTTTAACCCACCGCACATACGATATCAGGTCATTCATCAACTGCGGGACTAAAGGCGTAATCTATAAAGCGAAGTGTCCCTGCAACCTTGAATATGTGGGGAAAACAATTAGGGAATTCCGCAAAAGAATTGGGGAACATCGGAGTGATATCCGTAACAAACGTGATAAAACCAGTGGCCCGGCACATCAACACCTTCCACGGGGGGGATGAAAATTGCCTAATGTTTATAGGTATTGATCATGTCCCACCACCCATGCGAGGGGGAGATTGGAATAATAAGATACTCAGGAAAGAAGTGTTTTGGATCTACACCATGGACACAGTAGCCCCGAAAGGGATGAATGAGGCACTTTCCTACTCTCCTTTTATTGGGGCACCTTAGAATAAGGAAAGGTAGGAGGGAAAGTCGACGATGAGCGGGGGCGCCACGGGCGGGGAGGGGGGTGACTTTAGGGTGCCAACCTCCGCAGGCAGGCAGGGATAGAGGGAAGAGATAGGGAAACATAGATGCACGTGAAGCTATGTCTATCCTTTATAATAATCTGCTCTAACCTGACCTGACCTGTCCTCTTTGTTCCAAAAGAAAAAACTTTAATGGAAACCAAGTGATCCCCAGAGACCATGATAGAAAAAAAGAGAAAAACCAACTATAACTCTGATCCCATAAGTACCAACCCATGTCAAAATATCCTTATGTGACATATCTGCTCCTATCTGGGTCGGTTTGAGTCATGTTAATCATAAATTGAGAGGCTTATAACATCAGGACAAGCACTTCTCAGAGAGGGAACGAAAAAATGCCATAACAAACATCATTCTGTTTAAACAAGTAAAAAGTACTGTAAAAGATAGATAGCAACCATTTATAATCTGTTTTGGATAATAGGAGGAATCTGTGTAATAAGGGAACCTCCTACACTATGGAGAGATATGGTTCTAACAAAGAACCTGCCCTCCTTGATGACCTCACACCTAGGGGAGGACTAATGAGCTCCGGAATCCTCCCATCACTGTCAGTGAACTAGGAAAGAGGTGTGGAACGCATGCTTGCGTTCCACATAGACGCCGGACCGGAAGTGACGTCGCGGAATGACGCGCATGTCATTTCCGGGGGCGGAGAGCACCACGTGACCGGGAAATGCGGTCATAAAAGGCTGCAGACGCGGCGCGGCGGTGTTCTTCAACATACAGACCACTGAGCTATGCTGGGTGAGTACCCAGGGGGCTGCAGCATCCAGGGGGACTGGTACTATGCATGTGAGTATCGGTGCTTTGCACCAGATGACATATACAAAGATAGTAACATTGGATGTCTTGTTTGTAGAGACATATACCATCACAAGGGGCACCTAGGATTAGGACCCCACCAAGAACTGAGCCACACATCCCCTGATGAGGATAATATATCCGAAACGCGTAGGGAGTGGAGTATGGTGGTAACAGATGAATAATATTGAGAGTTCGACACCAGGCTGTCATTGGTAGAAGGACCTCCTGGAATGAAGGAACTCAATCTGTCTCTTGCTTGGATGGAAGGAAGCTGGTGAGACCTTTCCTATATATAGGGAAAGGGGGCTTTTATACTTTTCCATGTGCAGATATATGTGCCAGTAAGATATAAGGTGGTGAAAAAACCACACCAGCATATCTAAAAACTGCCATAAAGTTTGAAGGTGGACGGTATCAAGGAGCAGGAGTAGCTCCAGAGATAACACCCTCAAACGAATCTTAACTCTTAGTATTCTAATAGAGTTTTTTAAGTTGTGACACTTTGGGGCACAGCGGGTTGTCACGTGTATAGTATATGTGGACATTCTAGTCCTTTTAGGGAATCTTATTAAATGTTAAGTTTTAACCTCTTAAAACTAATCTAGCTATACTGATTGAATCTAGTCTCTCTAGAAAGTGGGGTAGAATTATACCACTAAAGAGAATACCTATCCTGCTATAACTTCTCACAGTTTTTGTAGACAAGACTATTTTTTTAGCATTATCAATAATCCATGCATTGAGACACACTGGATTGATGGAGATTATGATCCTTTTCTCCGTCAATTATAAAACTATTCCAATTATCTTTTTTAATCCATTTACAAATGTTACAGGTTCTAGTAAAAACTCTGAACAGATCTAGGGAATATCATCATATCAAAACAATCTATTAACTAAATCTGAAAGCCATCAAATAGTAAAAAATGCTTACTGTTTATACAGTAAAATAAATCCTAAAGGTTCTGACCCTCAGTTGATCACTGCAGATTGAATTTCTGAGACCATAACAAACAGCCAATATCACTGTGATTACTCATTTTCCTGGATTCAATTCACTACATCAGGCAAAATCCCAATTGCAGACCACAGAACCTAGTTAAACCCCCCTCTCCATTGGGCATGTTTCCACTTTTATTTTTTTTCCATTTTTTCCCTTCTCTTCTTCAGGGAGTCATAACTTTTTTACTTTTCTTTTTTACTTTTTCACTGAGGTGCATCTCAATGAATTAGAATATCATCAAAAAGTTATTTCACTTTTTTTTAATTCAATACAAAAAGTGTATATTTTATATATTATATAGAGTCATTACAAACAAAGTGATCTATTTCAAGTGTTTATTTATGTTAATGTTGATGATTATGGCTTACAGCCAATGAAAATCCAAAGGTCATTATCGCAGAAAATTAAAGTAGGGAGGAAGAAGGGTCTGAGAGACAAAATATGAACTAAATAGGTATCAGAGGCTTCACCTTGTGGTTGTGAGAGTCACAACCACTATAAAAGCATACTGACCTCCTGTATTCCACTAGACATCATAGGGTGAATTTAATATTGATTTATCAGTTAATGTGTTTCTTCCTCAGGACAAATCAATACCATATTGCCATATTTCAAGGCGTTTCAGGGAGATCTGAAACATGTTGACTAATAAATCAATATTACGTTCACCTTTTCCTGTCTCAAGGAATACGGCAGTGCGGTTTTTAACCCTTCATCCTCTCTACTTTAATTTTCTGAGATAATGTCCTTTGGGTTTTCATGGGCTGCAAAGCCTTAATCATCAATATTAACAGAAATAAACACTAGATATCAAATGTGCATCATTTTTTTTTAACTTTACTGGTGAAAAATATTTGGAAATTTATAAAAAAAAAAAGTTCTTTCTGTCACCTTTTTCTGTTTCTTTTTTTGCCTCCTATTTTTTCTGTTTCTTTTTTTGCCTCCTATTGTATTCTACTGCAATGTTGTAGAGGCAAAAAAACCCTTAATTCTGGCATTTAATTTTTTTTTCACGTTTACTGATAGGATTAATAGATTTTTATAAATTGGATTTTTACAAACACAGAAATTCCAAATATGTGTGTTTTTAAATGTTTCATTTTTATTAGGCAAAAGCGGAGTAATTTGTAATTGTGCATTATTTCATATTCTTGACAGCTGCTTTTTACCCTTTCATTACATTTAATAACTTGAAGCTGCAATCATCTGATCGTTGTGCTATACATAGCAGTGCTAATGCACTGCTATGTAGAGTGAAAATCATTATCTCCTATGTACGCCAGCTAAATGCTCTCAACTCTTTGGTTTATCATCTGTATATCTATATTTGTGAACAACTATCTCATACATGTCAGATGTGTATACACATAAATAGTTACACTCCATGGGCAGCCTAAAAATGTATGTTTGGTTATAAATCCTGAATTTTTAGAGGGACTTATTCATGTAGCATTGTGAGACCATATTACCAGTGATCAAACTTTAAACCACACCTATATCAGGTTGGTTATAGATATTCCTCTATTTAAATAAAATGATATACAGAAATGGCCAATGTCTTAAAGGGGATGCTCAACAAAATGCTTTCATGTTGAACCGGATGCACAATGTAAAAGTAAATACAGACCGGAATTAAATGTATTATTTTAATTAATTTATATTTTGTTTCTTTATTGCAGAAATCTTAGATGCCAAAGTATTAGGCACCTAATAAGTTAACTTTTTTTTAAATCCAAGTGATTGCTAGCAGGTATTTTTCACTGGTCATGTACTTCCTTTCTTTGCATGAGTTGCCCAATCATAAGTAGACAGCAATACAATGAAAAAAGAACATGCCTTTATCGTACCTTAAAGTGTAACCGCGGTTTAAATTTTTAATTAATAATAATGTAGAGCAAGTAATTATAATAAACTTTGAAATATACTTCAATAAAAATTCAGCTTGAAAACCATTCATAAACCTTACACCAGATGTCCCCACTAGACTGTGTGTGAAGCAGACATACTGTAAATTCATAATCAGTGAGATCTGTCTTCACACTGAATACTGGCATGACACAATATAAAGGTAAAGTAGGCGAGGCCTACACTGTGTGTGAAGCAGACGTATGTTTACTATCAGTCAAATCCAGATTCACGGTGAATATGGGGCATGTAACCATATAAGGAAGGGGGCATGGCCTATACTGCTGACTGCAGCTCATGAGGAAACAATGTATAAAATTAGCTCAGCATACAGCAAAGTTGCTAAACAATGTCTGAAGGTCAGGATCAGTGTAAAATTCTCAGAGGTTTAAGCCAACAAAAGATCTGTCATCTGTCTCCAAACAGCTCAATCACAATCTCTGTTAACCCCTTGTCTGCTGGCTCCCCTCACAGTTCAGGATCTCTGATCTTGTCCTCTCTCTGCTATCACATTGCACTGCTCCATATCAGCTGCTGGCCACGCTCACACAGGTATAAAATTCAGTTTTTAAAAGAGCACAGAAAAATGTGAGAAAATAAGTCATATGGCACGCAAAAGCTTTATCTTAGCTGCTATGTGATCCATCATTAACAATCAGGGCAGTATGGTTTTATTTTTTTCTTTCAATGGAGTGACATTTTCACTTTAAGCCTCTCAGTGTGTGTAATGATACTGCTCTGGTCTAACCTCCTGCATGATTAGATTGTGCTGGTAGATTAGAGTACATTATTCTTGCCTTGCACATTTCAAACATGTTTTACAGCATGTGGGTTAAGAAACAGCACGGCTAAGTTCAGCTGTGTCACATTGCAAACCCTTCTAACAGCTCTATTTCTCTCATAGCACTGGCAGTTTTAATTTATTTCCCCTCCCCCACACACTAGTTAGGTGAAGCATGACACTTATGTCTGATGTGCTCAAAGCAACTTTTGAGCACAGCAATCATAAATGTGATTTCTGATACAGCTCCAGCCAGAAAACTGTAATAAGCAGCAGCAGAGCAGATCTGATACTTCGATGAGAGAAGAGCTGATAGAAGGGTCTGTAATGACATAAGTAAACTCAGATGTGCTGCTCCTTAGCACAAAGAGACCTTATCTACAAGTTAGAAGTCTCCTGTATTCTAATCTTCAGCACTGTCTCATCATGCAGTAGGTTAGCCCAGGAGATCAGCACTGTATCCTTACATCTCACACACTGAGAAGCCTAAGGTATGATAAGGATATGTTTTATTTCTATTGTATTGCTTTCTGCTTATTGATTAGGGAAATTATTTAAGGGGTAAAGAGCACATGCAGTGAAAAATATCTGATAATACCCACTTGGACTTAACTCAAATTGACTCATTATATATCAAATGCTATTATCTCCGGACTGGAGAGGCCACATACATTAAAAAAAGGGTTTTAATTTGCCCCACTTCAATATCCACTTCAATGTGAAAAATGTAAGAAAGTATTTAATGTGTAATATCAGAATTTGAAGATAGGAGAATGTGAGAGTCAGCCTTCTGAAATAATAGACTAGAGGCTCCCTTGTTAGTATGGCTGCGGTGCTGTGATCGGGAAGATGTCTTGAAGTTCTCGTGTACAGAGAAATTGAAAAATGGACATTTCATAATTAGTCAGTTCAATTAAGATTTAAGTTGGATTTAAAATAAAGCTGTGCAATATTATCACCAATGACTGTAATGATGGAGAGTTATCTTCAGTTTGTTACATTTGATCTGCATACTACATGATCTGATAGCAACATATTCTATCAACCTTGATTCCCAATTTAGTCTGAAGGATTTCTTAGCTTGTTTTCAAGCTTTTAGATATTAATTTAACTTTTCACAGCTTCTAACCCCGGAGATGAAAACAAACATTAGCACTCTATTCAGCCACACTGCATAGAGCCACAACACTGTCTGTAAAGTACTGAACTTTAAAGTGACATATCAAAACATTGTGTTCTTTCATTTTATGCCAAGTCTAGGATGATTATTCTTTAGCGTACTATTCAGAGTTCCTCTTCAAAGGTAGATGATTCATAGCAGTGCCCAGATGTCTCAAAAGTGACTTAAATCAAACGCTTTACTTCTGTTCAAATAGTAGAATAGTTTTACTCAAGTACGGGACTGAAAGAAAATGGGAGAAGACAGGTGTTGTGTCAGGTCACTTCAAAATGGAGTGAGGAAAGTGTCAGAAAGTTCTTGCTTTTCTCATTATCATTCTATAAACCTAGTGTTACAGGTACTAACAGCACACAAGCGGGGTAAATGCAGGACGGCAAAGATGGCTAAGGGTATCAGGGGAACTAGTCTGACCCTGTAGACTGGGGTCCCTAGCTGACCCTGCTGTCAGAGGTACCTCTGAAGGTGAGGAGGTCTGAGTCACCACCCTTTCCTGCTCCTCACCCACTTGAGGAAAATGGTGCAAAAGTGAAATTATTTTTTTTTCTACATATTAATGTTTTTTTCACCACTTACCGTATATACTCGCGTATAAGCCGAGTTTTTCAGCCCAAAATTTGGGCTGAAAAGTCCCCCCTCGGCTTATACGCGAGTATACAGTATATCTACATATATATACATCATATATGTATATATACAGCCGCAGCCCCGGAGGTATACAGGCCCCCCATCAAGCTCCAGGGCCCCCCCCTTGCGCGGCAGCCTGTAAAGTAAAATCATACTTGCCAGTGTCCTGTCGCGCCGTCCGCAGCTGCCGACATGACGATCCCGGGCTTCATTCAGCGTCTTCCGCATTCCTTTAGTCGCGGGCAATGACGTCATTGCCCGCGACTACAGGAAGTCGGAAGCCGGAAGACGCTGAATGAAGCCCGGGATCGTCATGTCGGCAGCTGCGGACGGCGCGACAGGACACTGGCAAGTATGATTTTACTTTACAGGCTGCCGCGCAAGGGGGGGGCCCTGGAGCTTGATGGGGGGGCCTGTATACCTCCGGGGCTGGGCTGTATACAGCCCTGGGGCTGCGGCTGTGTACAGCCCTGGGGCTGCGGCTGTATACAGCCCTGGGGCTGCTGCTGTATACAGCCCTGGGGCTGCTGCTGTATACAGCCCTGGGGCTGCTGTATACTACCTAAGGGCTGCTGTATACACCACTAGGGCTGCTGTATATACCTCTGGGGCTGCATATACCTCTGGGGCTGCATATGGGGCTGCATATACCCCTGGGGCTGCATATGGGGCTGCATATACCCCTGGGGCTGCATATACATCTGGGGCTGCATATACCTCTGGGGCTGCATATACCTCTGGGGCTGCATATACCCCTGGGGCTGCATATACCCCTGGGGCTGCATATACATCTGGGGCTGCATATACCTCTGGGGCTGCATATGGGGCTGCATATACCTCTGGGGCTGCATATGGGGCTGCATATACCTCTGGGGCTGCATATACCTCTGGGGCTGCATATACCCCTGGGGCTGCATATACCTTAGGGCTGCATATACCTCTGGGGCTGCATATGGGGCTGCATATACCTCTGGGGCTGCATATACCTCTGGGGCTGCATATACCTCTGGGGCTGCTGTATACTACCACTGGGGCTGCTGCTGTATACTATCACTGGGGAGGCTGCTGTATACCTCACTGCTGGGGGTTGTATACCTGTGCTGGAGTCCACCCTCGGCTTATACGCGAGTCAATAAGTTTTCCCAGTTTTTGGGGGCAAAAATAGGGGGGTTGGCTTATACACGGGTCGGCTTATACACGAGTATATACGGTAAATAAAAGTAAAAGTATACATATTTTGTAGCTATGAACCCATAACGACCTGAGGCATCATATCGACACATCAGTTTTACCATATAGTGAACATGGTGAATAATAAATAAAACCAAAATAACTGCGGAATTACACTACAAGGTAAAATGAATAGTGTAATTTAAAGGTACAATTAGCCCCGCAGAAAACAAGCCCTTAGATTTCTATATCGACAGAAAAGTAAAAAAGTTAAGGCTCTTGGAAGCAGGGCAGGAAAAAAACTAACACAAAAAATCGCCGCATGGTGAAGGGGTTACAATAGAGCCAATGATGGTATTTGTCAAGATTTGTACATCTACAGAAGGTGGTGAAAGCCAAAAAAACCCTATGTATTGTTGATCTTGAACCTTGTTGGCATTAATAGATGAACTTAGGGTATACTCAGAAATGAAAATTAATTGGCTGAGGCCTAGTCAGTATTTGGTGGGTGTCCAAGTGAGACGCTATCTCAAAGCCTAATTTATAACAGTTTAATCACTTATTTAGGTATCAGCACAAACAAACAAATCCACATATTTGCACCAAAAAAGTGAGGCCTAATGTACATTTTGGGACACACAAGCTTAAAGCATAGGAAAACTACCGCAGCATGACACTTTTATCACATTTATCACAATAAATCTACATTTTAGTACTAGGATCCAAAATGATACTTTAAACAAGAGGTTCTTTTTTTTTACCTTTATACTGACCTGAAATATATTAAGAGCTCTGTGTCAACTGGGTAGTTTACATCTGCAAACTTGAATATGTATTTTACTGCTTTTACATGATAATTTATGCCGCTTGGTGGGTAAGAGGGCATTCCAATAATCCAATGGTCATCTTAGAATCAACATTGCTAAATTACCTTCTAACAAATAATCTGGGAACTTGCTATGATCATTTTCGGCACACAAAGTTTGGTTATCCTAAGTATGTAGAGATGAGTAGAGATGAGCAAATCGAACTTTAAGGTTCAGAGTTCATACCAAACACAGACTTTACAACAATTTTCAGGGTACGAGTTCAGGTACTTTACATATACAAACCACTGGAGCGAGCATCACTGTGCTCAGGTATACCCAGTGCTCAGCCCCTTGTGAGCGGCCTGTAGAGTTTGAATTACTCGCACTGGGGGGAAAATTAGAGTTATCGGATGTAGTGTGGACAAAAAAAGAAAATGACAAAACCTCACCCTCTCTCCCCTGGAAGTGCTTTGTTTATGGCTGGCTGTATGGGAGTTGAGAGTCAAAATGCCAAATCGGTGACTTCCAATAAAGTTTGGGCCAAGCTTGGGTCCAGAACAGAACTTTATAGAAAGTCTGCTGAACCGTCAGAACCTACACTTCCACGGGTCGATTCATCTCCACAGCCAACCATAAACAAAGCACTTCCAGGGCATGGAGAGCGGGGTTTTCTCATTTTTTTTTTTATACATACTACATCCGATAACACTAGTTTCAGCCCCAGTGTGAGCCTTTCAAACAATACAAGCTGCTCACACTGGGCCAACTACCAACTACCAAGTGTACCCAAGCACAGCCATGGTCACTTGAGTGGTTTGCACCCAAAGTCCGACTTGAACACTAATGTTTTGAAAAATCCCTGTGGGGCAAGAACTTCAAACTTTCAAGCTTAGGTTTGCTCATCTGTAAGTTTGATATTCGTACCAAATACAGACTTAACAAATATTTTGTTTTGATAAATTATGCAGGTTCAGAGTTTGGGTGCAAACCCCTCAAGTGACCTTCGCTGTGCTCGGGTATGCTTAGTGCTCAGCCAGTGTGAGCCGCTTGCAGTATTTGAACTGGGGATAAAATGAGCGTTATCAGATGTAGGGTGTACCCACCCAAAAAAGGCAAAACCCCGCCCTCCCTCTCCTGGAAGTAATTTATTTATGGCTTGCCATATGTGAGCCTAGAACTGAACTGCCCAATCAGTGGCCTACAATGATGTTTGGGTCAAAACCTGAATTGTTTTTATAAAGTCCAGCTAAGCCCACAGAATCCAAACTTTCACGGGTCTGCTCATCTCTACTCATCTCTAATTCTAAATTATGTGCTGCAAAGGTTAAATAAGTCATTTGAAAATTACTTAATTACTTACTGCATTGTTGAAATAATTTTTTCAACATTTTTGCAATATTTTTTTCTATATCACAATCTTTACAAAATAATAAAAATTAAAAATTTTAAAATGATCACATTGGCCACTAAGGCTGTGATATACCATTGGTGATTGGTGGATCCTGTGTCAACCTTTGTTTATAGGTACTGTTACACTGCACGACGTTGAAATGATGTCGGCAACGATTTTGCAGGAGCGCGGTTGTTTCCGTCATCGTTTTGACATCGTTGGTGAATGTCACATGTGTAGACAACGCACCAACGATGTAGTGAGCAGGTATCATTCGCACAATCAAGCAAACAATACCTGCTCATTGCTGTGAATGGGCGAAGGCGTAAATGACATTGTTATTGCGGTGTCACACACAACAATATAGCAGGTTGGCTGATCGTTGATTGTGTTATATGAGAACATGTTCTCAAATCTGCGATCAACGATCCAACTATTTATCGTAATCAAATTTCGATGTTACACGCAACGACGTCCTAACGATGTCGTTTGAACGACTCCAAATCCTTGATGTTTGCGTGATATCGTTAAGGATATCGTGCCGTGTATCGGGACCTTAAATGAATTATTATCAGTTATCGTAATCCTGCTTTCGATGATAAGAAAACTGATGAAAATTCTTCCTTAAAGGATAGGTGGTATAAGTCCAAAATAGCCACAGGGGTCAGTGTGAAAATTACAAGGTTACTAATTTTATTCTTTACTGAAGATTGCAATATGAAAAAAAATCACTGAAAATGTATGAAAATATCAAATCTACCAAAAAAAGCTAATTTAAACAATAGCTTATTTTCCGGTGACACTTTTTTTTTTATATTATTGGGATTCTTGCAAGTATTCCTGATAAATACAAGATATGGCTTTACAGGTTTGCTATGTTTTAGGTTGGAAAGATTTTTCTGTTGATTTGGAATGTGAACAAAATACCTTCAACGTCACAGCAATGAAAATGAATGGATACCGACCTTCTTTTCTACATACTAAGTTATATATCTCATAAGAGCCCTGATAGATTTTCCAAAATATGATATTCATAGCTACTTGTACAAAACTGAAATACCAAAAACTAATGAATAATTTGTCTTAAATTACAGTTGAATTATGTGCGAATGAGCCTGGGAATATAGATGCTTGAATTTTTTCTAGAAACACACACATCTGTTTCTCATATTTTATGTTGCCTGTTTTGTATAATGACCGATTGCTTCTCTATACCTAGATTTTGTGAAAATGCTGCTGTATGCCTACTCTTTGGTTTTTGCTGGAAATGTGTAACTTAAAGGGGCTGTTCTTCCTTAAATGATACTTCTGCACTCAATCAATGTAACAGCAGACATGAATTCTTACAGCGCACGCACTGAGGATTTGCGGTTTCAATGCCGGGAACGGACCGCAGTTGTGTGATATGTATATTCCTGGCCAGAATTTACATAGGGGGCAAGGCCTTGCTCCATACAAGAATATGGCGCAAGGTCGCACCCACTAGATGCCTGCACCCACTAGTCAAACACGCCCACTCTGCTGGTCAGGAACATGCATAATTGCTGTCCATTCCCGACTTAAAAACCAGTAAAAATTCGCAGCGTGCAGTGCGGGCATCATTTTATCAATTTAAAGGGTACAACCCCTTTAAAAGTTTTTTTCTCATGTCCACAGGACAAATATATAACATAAACAGATTAGAGATCAGTAGATACATAATTCTATCATCTTATTACTGTATTTATCAGACCATAAGACACTCTTTTTTTCCACCAAATTGTGAGGGAAAGTGGGGGTGCATCTTATATTCCCGATATACGGGGGCTGTGCTGACTGTGGGGCTGTGCTGTGGGACCAATGGCTCTGGAGCGAGCTGAAGGAGGTTGGCATGGACTGCGTAAGCAGCCTGTGGTCACATGGGCCCGCTCTTTAGGATCAAGTATTATTCACTGCATCCCGCTGCCAATCACCTCAGTTCTGAAACCGATGCCGAGAGGTGGGCTGAGGAGCGGCGATTATTACATGAGCCTAAAGTAGACTGAACCCTCATCCTGGATATGGCCCCCCATCATGTCATATGGCCCCCCTGCTGGTGCACATACAATAAAATAAACAATGTTAACTTACCTCTCTATAGCGCCCTACTTCCAGCACAGCGGTGTCTTCCTATGCCCGGCAAATGATCATGTAATCAGTGCAGCACAGTGACATCATCACCGGTCACATGATCCAATGTCCAGGACACAGGAAGACAACAATGCTGCAGGCATGGGAGCTAAGGAGAGGTGAGTTAACATTGTTTATTCTTTTTCTGTGTGTGCAAGCAGTGGGGCCATATAGCATGATGGGGGCACATATCCAAGATAGGTGGCTATATCCAGGATGGGGTGGCTATGTATCAGGATAGGGGGGCTATGTACCAAGATGGGAGGCTATATCCAGGATGGGGATGCAAAGTACCAGGATAAGGGGGCTATGTACCAGGATAAGGGACTTTGTACCAGGATGGAGGGGCATATCCAGGATACGGTTGCATATCCCAGGATGAGGGGTCATATACAGGATGGGGGGCTATATCCAGTATGGAAAGGCTATGTACCAGGATAAGGGGGCAATGTACCAGGATGGGGAGCCATATCCAGAATGGGGATGCTGTGTACCAGAATAAGGGGCTATGTACCAAGTTGGTGGGGCATATTCAGGATGGGGGGCCATGTTTGGATGTGGGGCCATATCCAGCATGAGGAGGCAATGTACAAGAATGGGGTGGCTATGTACCACGATGGGGGGCCATATCCATGATGGGGGGACAAATCCATCATGGGGAGGCTGTGTACAAGGATAAGAGGCCTATGTATGAGGAAGGGGGGCCATATCCACTATGGGGGACCATATATTACCTGGAAGGAGTCCAGGATGGGGACATTACCCCCATAACAGTGTCAGCAGCAGATCCCCACTATTTTCCCCTTCTAAAATCTGGGTGCGATTTAAGGTCCAGTATGTCTTATAGCCTGAAAAATACGGTATAAATTGAGTCATTATTGTTATTATTATTATTAATATTTATTTATATAGCGCCATTAGATTCCATGGCGCTTTACATATGAAGAGGGGAGAACAAGGACGAATACAGTATATATGGACAATCAAGTCTTAAAGCGAACCTGTCACCCCCCCGGGCATCAAAAGCTAAAATAGCCACCTTCTGCAGCACTAAGGCTGCATTCAGGGAAGGTGGCTATAGGCTTTTGATGCCCTTTATACTATGAAATATGTAGTTAGGTAATTGCTCACACTTATGAAGACCAAAGACCGGGAGGCGGGGTTTCACGCTCCTCCGACCCGCCCCCTCTTGTCAGTCATGGTGCGCGCCTGCTGCTGCCTCCCCTCACTGTGTGAAATGAACGCGCGTCTTCGTTCTCCTGTATGGAGCCGCGCATGCGCTGTGCGCGCTGCCCGACGACTTCCTGGACACCGGGCGCACAGCGCATGCGCGGCTCCATACAGGAGAACGAAGACGCGCGTTCATTTCACACAGTGAGGGGAGGCAGCAGCAGGCGCGCACCATGACTGACAAGAGGGGGCGGCTCGGAGGAGCGTGAAACCCCGCCTCCCGGTCTTTGGTCTTCATAAGTGTGAGCAATCACCTAACTACATATTTCATAGTATAAAGGGCATCAAAAGCCTATAGCCACCTTCCCTGAATGCAGCCTTAGTGCTGCAGAAGGTGGCTATTTTAGCTTTTGATGCCCTGGGGGGGAAGTGACAGGTTCGCTTTAAGGTACAGGAGGGTAGAGGACCCAGTCCAAGAGGGCTGACAGTCTACGTGGGGCAGGCAAGGAACAGTAGGATGGGGAAGCGCTGATCCTGTGACGGTGCGGCGACCGTGTCTCATCGTAGGTTGTTGGCTTGTTGGAAGAAGGTGAGTCTTCAGGATTCTTTTGAAGTTGCCTGGGTTTGCGAGTGTCTGATATGTTGGGGGAGAAAGTTTCAGAGTATGGCAGAAGCATGGGAGAAGTCTTGTATGCGGTTGTGAGAGGATGAGATAAGGGGGTAGTAGAGAAGGAGCTCTTCATAGGATCGTAGGTTGCATGCGGGCAGGTATCGGGAGACCATGTAGGAGATGTATGAGGGGACAGGTAATGGATGGCATTGTATGTCATGGTTAGCACTTTTAATCGGGATCTCTGAGAGGTAGGGGGCCAGTGAAGGGGGGGAGACAGGGGAGTAGCAAGGAGACAGGTGGATTAGTCAAGCAGTGGAATTTAGGATAGATTGGAAAGGTGCGAGGGAGGTAGTGAGAAGGCCGATGAGCAGGAGGTTGCAGTAGTGAAGTCGGGAGATGATGAGAGCATGAACAAGAGTTTTGGTAGTAGCAGAAAGAGCAGCATTTAGGTGGATGAAGTGCAGTTGCAACTTTATTAATTATAGATCCATGAGGTGTACAAGCAGGGAGGGAAGGTGGTGCAGGATGACGGTGACTGTCTCACGCCGACTGGCGCTTCTACAGGTACACAATATTACAATCATATTTTGTTGATCTTCTGTTTGAAGAAGGTGGCAACGTCGTCGGCAGAGATGAGGGGGAGGGAGGAGGTGAAGGGGAACGGAGTAGAGAGTTGAAAGTTTTGAATAATTGTTTGGGGTTGCGGGACAGTGCCTTAATTAAAGAAGAAAAATAAGTTTGTTTTGCGGCAGTGAGTGCGTTCTTGAAGTGGGAGAGGGATTGTTTGTACGTGGGTAAGTGCACCGCAGAGTGGGATTTCTTCCATCTCCGTTGAGCTACCCTGGATGCCCGACGTAGATCTTTAGTGAGGGTGGTGAGCCAGGGTTGCCTGTGTGTGCGGGTTTTGGTATGTGTGAGAGGGGCGGCCTTATCAATGTGGTGTTATAGAGGGTGGCAGGAGCATCAGTGTCAAGTGAGGAAGCTAGATCTGTGAGGGGTAGAAGGGACTCAGAGAATGAGTGGAAATTGATAAGTTTCAGATTTCTGCGTGGATGACTGAGTTTCCGGAGGGGGGGGGAGTAGTGGGGAAGAAGGAGGAGAAAGTCAGCAGGTTGTGGTCGGATAGGGGGAGGGCTGAGTTTGAGAGGTCAGTGAGGGAAAAGAGGCAGGTGAAGATAAGGTCGAGCGTATGGCCATCCTTATGGGTGGCTGAGGAGGACCATTCGGAAAGCCCAAAGGAGGTGGTCAATGACAGGAGTCTAGAGGCAGCGGGGTGGGGGGTGTCAATAGGGATGTTGAAATCGCCCATGATGATAGTGGGGATGTTGGAAGAAAGGAGGTGGAGAAGCCAAGTGGTGAAATGGTCGAGAAAGGTGGGGGTAGATCCTGGGGGGTGGTAGATGACAGGCAGCTGAAGGTTGCAGGGATAGAAGATGCAGACAGGAGTGCACTTCGAAGGAGGGGAAGGAGGTAGTCATGGCAAAGACAATAAAAACATCTATTCTTTGCATTTCTGTCTGCATTTGGATCAATTATGTAAGATAGACTAATAAATAAAGTTTATTAAGCAGATTTGATACTATTTTACACATACCTTTATCTCATAGATACGTTTTATATTCAAATCTGTTCTAAACCAGGTATTTCCAAATCTCAGGCAACTGCACCAAAAAAAACACATTCTGTACTTTACATCTGAATGTCTATTTTTGCAAGCTATTCAAAGTCTAAAAACTACTTTTAAGTTCAACCCTTTAACATGTTATATTTGTTACATTCATAGTTTGCTCAATGTACAGTATTTTGTAGTTCTGAGCTTCTTTCCATTTACCTCTCATTCTTATCTGAAGGCTAAACTCGAAAAATCTAAAATAGACATTCAGCGATCTATTGTTAGAAGCATTTCTGTTTGATGTCTCTGAGTGCCTTTTATACCACCTCAAGCTGAGCTGACTCTATTGCGAAGAAACAACTGACTTCTGTATACTTGATGCTGAAGAGCAAAGTACTGGTAAGAAGCAGGTAGACAATCTAATTACTTTATCTATGTAGCAGTGGATAGAGCTACCAATATTTAGAACAAATTGTAAAATTGATCTGATACAATACAATTCAAATGATACAGATGAAATTAATTGGTACAATGAATCTTTGACATTTTAAGGCCTCGATAAACATTAGACTCATGTCAGCTAGACCTGTTGATATCAACAGATTTGGACGACATTCTTGGCACCATTGATTGTCAGAGAAGTTATGGATTTGGCATATCTGATTTGGCCTGCTGAACCTTTTCTTGGTCCAGATATAAGCCACCAATAGACATGTCTGTGATGGCTCTCTCTTAAACAAAACACGAGTGTTCAAGTGAATAAGTACTTGTATGTATGTAAGAGGCAGCCGCGATGGACAGCCATCTAATTTGTATTGTGGTCTTTAGAGTTGTGTTTTAGATAAGAATATGGTCTACTTTACACTATACAATAATGAACAACAGGGACAGTATGAGGCTGACATTAAGCAGAAAACATAAAAAGAATACCTTTATAACCAGCTCACCCAACACGGCTCTTATAGTCAAGGAGTACGGAAAGCCGTTTTGGCTAAGCCTGAATATCCATATGAAAAAAGTGGTATTTTCCAACTTCAGGTTAAAACAACTTTATTAGATGACTTCTTTAAAATGTAAGGATTTCAAGATTATGACCACAAAAAGGTTTTAATTACGGTAGCCTTGGATAAAGGACGCTGAACGTCATCTGAAATGAGTAGATGGAAACCTTTTTATTGTCATGATCTTGGAATCTTATCTTGTTTGCATGTTTGCCAATTTCAAACCCGGTCCGAATTTGGCAATGTTCATTCGGTACCTCGAACTCGAACGTTTTGCTGAAAAGTCAGACGTTTGGGATTTGTTCGGATGACAAAAAGTATTAGTGCATATGCACTAATGCTCCTGTTCTACATTGTCAGAGTGTCATTGTCTAGCATAGCGGGCGGGAGGGGAGGTGGGTGAGAGGTCTCAGAGTTTCAGTTCAAATAAGCGCAGGTCTCTATTTTCTTTTCCTTTCCCACACTTAGTGTCAGTGTTCGGTTCTTGAAACCAATCAGCACCCATAAAGCAAATTGAACTATTTGCATACAATGGCTTATGTCATTGGCTGGGTATGTCACATGTCCTTGCCATATAAAAACTGGTCATATTCCCTAATCGGCATTTTCACAGTGTTGGAGCTCAGTGACAGTTTTGTTGCTGCAGTGCCGATGCTGCTGATCTTGTGTGCGCTATTTAGATAGCTAGGTAGCGATTTTTTTCTTTCTACGGTAGATAGAAATAGTAGGTTTAATAACTCCTTCTTAAACACCCCCTTTTGGAGATCAGTAGCAGTGTTTTTCGCAAATCCCCTGTGGTACATTGGTGATTGTGAAATCTGTGCTGAAAACCTTTTATTGCCACATTCAGGCAGTTTTTGCCTAGTACCGGTTTTTGGGAAAACTGGTCTCCTGAATTCACATCCCAAGATTTTTTTGACCTACAACAACTGACTTGTGAATCTGTTACCATAAAATATGACTGGTAACAGCCATGGTCGGGATGGCAAGGGGAATAGGTGTGGTGGTAAGGGGAAAAAACTTTGTGTCCATGCGGTAGATAATAAAGTAACCAAACATTCTGCTCAACAAACACTGCTTCTACGCAAACAAAAATGTCAACTTCTTTTAGTGGACAGCTTGGTATCAACTCTTTCTTAGGCAGCAGCACATCACAACGACTTGTACATGAGCAGGCACTACAATGAATATCAAGCACTCCATCGAGTGGCCTCTCCTTCCCCTCAACAGCACACACACACTGCTGTCCTCAAAGGTGTCAGCCCAATCACACGTGTTTCCTCCCATGTCAAGTCTCCGGCTGCCCTACTGACTGTGGGTCAGCACAGATGGCTGAGTCTGCAGAGCTGCTCATGCATACTATAGCCTGGTAATAAGCGGTCTGCTCCAAAGATTCACTGAGTCAAAAGGAGGAAGTGATCTG
Organism: Allobates femoralis; assembly: GCA_033576535.1. Classification (NCBI taxonomy): domain Eukaryota; kingdom Metazoa; phylum Chordata; class Amphibia; order Anura; family Aromobatidae; genus Allobates; species Allobates femoralis. The sequence continues at coordinate 717,709,549 of JARQOC010000003.1, forward strand.
CACTGATGCACAAAATTTTTGTAAGTCAGTTCCAGGGCCAGTCAAAGAAGGGCAGAATCATAATGTATACCCTAATTACCAAACTTTAACCCCTGTTGGTGGAGACGATGAGGATGATGATGATGATGACACTCAGATACCTCAGGCGGACGTCTATGTGACTTTGCGGTCAGGGCAGAAATAGGGTGGTTCTGAGGGCAAGGAGTGTGACCACACAGAGGGTGATCATGAGGTTCTAAATCCCTCTTACTGTGAAACCACAGGCAGACAGTTGATGAGCTCAGCAGAGGAAGTGGAATAGGAGGATGATGAAGCTGATGAAGCTGATGAAGTTATGTTGCTGCTTCCTGGACAGAGACTGAGTGCTACAAGCACATCAACAACTGGGTATTCAGCCACAACTCTGCCTCTCTGCAGAAGTCATGACGGCTCTGCAGTTTGCATGGGCACTAAGCCTTGCCTAGCCTGGGCCTTTTTTTCAGATTGTGAAATACCGTATGACCCAACTCGTGTTATCTGCAAAATATGCAAGCGAAATCTGAGTAGAGGCAAAAAAAAAAAATCAAAAGTTTGAGTACTTCATGCAGGAACCATCACATGGGCATGCAGCATAAGTGGGAAGCTCACCATGCTAAAATGCAGCTTAATGGGCCTGGCCAACCACCGAGCTCCCTATCAAGGGCATCTGTGGCTTCTTCATTCTCCTTGACTGTGGGGAATGTTGTCACACAGACCTTTGGCCGGACAACATCAACCTCTTTACCCGCAACAGCTCGTGTTATTGTCAGTTTGTAAGCTGCTTTGGAAGTGGATACACCTGCTGGTGTAGAGCGCTGTCAGACATTGGGAGCATCACCTCTTTAAGAAGGCAACATACCATCTCCACCTGCACCTCTCTCAGAATCCATCAGTTTGTCTGTTACCCAACACTTCACCCTGTCTCATCACAGCAGCCAGACCTCTATCTGGAAGATGTGGTCAAGTAAAATACCATTTCCTCCAATCTATGTTAAAGCTAAGTGCTTAAATTGTGCCATCTACAAGCTGTTGGCCACAGAAATGCTGTCTTTTTGCATGGTGGGTACAGAAGCATCGGAAGCTCATGGCTGTCGCAGTCCACCAGTACCAGATGCCCAGTTGCCACTACATCTCAAGGAAAGCTGTGACTGCACTGTACTAGCATGTCGCAGACAACATTCTGCTTCCTTGAGAAATTCTGTGTGTGATAGCATGCATTTCACCTTAGACATCTGGACAAGTAAGCATGGCCAGGGGGATTAAATGTCACTGACTAGGCACTGCTGTGGGGAAGAGGCTGCTGTCAAAGTCTTGGCATCCTCATAGTCTGCAAGTAAAACCTCTGTATGCAGCACTTCCTCCACAGCTTGTGTCTCCTTCACCTCCTCTAGAGCCTCCACCTGTATCCAAAAACTCTATGGTAATGTGACATGCGTTACAGCTGTGCTGAAGGAATCCAGTACATCTCCTTACTACACTGCCAACAGGGCTCAGCGGCATCCGGTTGTGCTAACGGTAAAATGCCTGGGAAATGTGGGTCACACATCTGAGGAGTTGTGGTCAGCTTTGGAGACCGAGTTTCATTTATAGGTGTCTCCACTGAACCTGCAGCCAGAGGAGGCCATGTTTGACAATGTTGCGAGCCCTATAAAGACAGCATGTTGAAACAGCTTAGAATGATCACACAATGGCTACACATTCACTTATACTTTTCATTATACAGTACTTTAATCCATTATTGCCTAGAAAAGGCACTAGGACTTTAAGCTGCTTCCATATCCTTGGCCAGATTGCTTGGTTTTCATCGATTGGTAGACCCCTGTGTCATGCCTTTTATAAATGCGTATATTTAGTTTACTTTGCCTGTGATAAAGCTGAGTTTCAGTTGCTGTTCAGTGATAACGTATCCAACAGCACCATCTGTTGACAATGTTTTTTTACTAAATTGGTTGTAGTACTGTCTAATTTTTCTTCCTCAAGGCTCCTGTAGTTTCCCATCAGCCCTTGCACTAGCTTCACCGCTTCTTCTTCAGAAGCCATTATAGCCTCATAGATGCTGACATCCTGGTATGCTGATCCCTCTCTCTGGATTTCAGCTCATATGTTTCCCTCTACATAGCACAGTCAGTGAGTTATGATCCTCATGATTCCCTAGAACCCAACAAATTGTATAATGTAGTTAGTCTGTTCTACATGTTTATCATCAACCAGTTTTCTGCCATTATAGATATTGTGTATTCGCCATGGGGTGCAATTACACTGCATGTGCTGTAACAAATGTAATTCTATGAATTTCAGATATGCTGTATGTTGTATTGAGTATTTTATTTGTTTCTTGTAGTTTTACACTATCCTATCAATAAAAGTTGAAAAGGATCCCCTGCGTCCAAGTCAATGTATTGATGGGAAAGAGTTTAGCTGTCAGTCAACTCGTTCTTCTGGAGTACAGAGCGAGGGTGTCAGAACACCCTGCATTATATCTGTTCTATCCTACACAGTTGGTACTGAGTCCCCGGTAGGTTATAGTGCTGGACCATTGTCTCTGAGTCTTTTTGGTTATGTGAGATGTTATTTTCTCCCCTGGGGCAACGTTCTTGTCGATAGGTTATTATGACTTCTCTGTTGACATTAGGTTCATAAATCTAAAAGACATATACTGTTTTTTTGTCAACATAACATGCTGATACCTGCCCATCTACATTATCACTTGTGTGTTTACCATATTTATTTTTATTCTGGTGTCATTTGTGTTCCCTTTATGGGAATGGTTTTTGCGATTTTATAATAAAAGTTAGAATTTAAAATTTTTAACAATAATAGTGACAATTTAAAGAGTTTTACACTGTATTTTTTCACCATTATTATTATTATTATTATTATTATTATATTATTATTACAGTGTATTATCATTACTTTCTATGCAAAACAAATTCAGTTCTGCACAACTGTACAAAGAAAAGAGCAATTCTGCTGAATTCATAAACACAACAGACCAAGCCAAGCACATCTAATTCTATTTCATCGGGTGAATATATGCATTGGGCAGTGAAGCCCAGAGGTAAATCATTGATTATGATGTAGTCAGCGGAATGATAGAAGAAGAAGAAAGGGTGCAGGTCTTGTATGATGTAGATTAGTAACAAAGTATAGCATCCAAAAGTGAGGTGTGATGTGTGGGAAGAGCAGTGTAGGCTTTCCAGGTACTGTAATTCCACAATATTGTAGAGTATCAAAGACTTCATCTTCCTGAGAAGAAAGGACTGGACATTGAGATTCAACACACAAAAAAATGAAAAAGGAGTTTCTGTCTGCTCACCTTCATAGGAATATGAATCTTTAAAGTAAGTTATTATACGTTGCAGTTTGTAGAATGTGCAAAGCAACATCTCCAACCGGTTAGTGGATGCAGCCATTGGAGGATATAACATTGGTGCAACCTGTGAAGTCGCACAGGAGCCTAAGGCTAGGGTCAGATTAACGTTTGCAGTTGCGCTTAGGGGGATAGGGTTAAAAACATACGTCTTAGCAGGATAAACGAGGTTCTACCGCCATGGTAGCATCGCATTAATGCTGCCAATGCTTACCTATGGAGACGCAGCCTGTAGTGTGGCTCAAACGCCGGCATCTGACTGAAATCTTGGGTTATTTCCTAACACCAGAAAAGACGCTTTTGAAAGCGTCTTTAGTCGTGCTAGGAAAAAGCTCAAGATTTCAAACTCTGCCACCCAGATGCTGGCGTATGATTTGAGCTGGAGGCCGTATGTCCATAGGTAAGCACTGGCAGCGCTAACGCCACATTACCATGGCGGGTAACAAGGCGTCAGGGCAGCCAAAACCTATGTTTTTAGTGCGACCTCACTGTTAACGTTAATGTGACCCTAGCCTAAGAGGTGAGCGGGCCTATTTTTACCTCCAAAACAGGTGAAATAGTGAATTTTGATGAGCTCTTCGGCTGCAAAGGGCCGTTATACTGTTTTTACACAGGGGCCCATTTTTGTCTGTGTCCAGCAGTGGCTGCAGCATACCAAGTTCAATCAATGAAATGTGTAGTTCCAGGACTCAACTTTTGAGTCAAATGATTTTTTACTTGCTACATAATATTGACCCCTTCACCCCAGGCCATTTTTCACTTTTACTCTTATGAGTTTTTTCTCCCCTTCTTCAAAGAGCTGTAACTTATATATTTTTCTGTTAATGTAGACATATGAGGGCTTGTTTTTTGCAGGATGAGTTGTACTTTTGAATAATTACTTTCATTCCGCCACATATTGTACTGGAAAATAATTCCAAGTGCGGTGAAATTGAAAAAAAAAAAAAGTGCAATTCCACAAAGGTTTTCTGGATTTTATATTTGCCCTGTTCACAATATGGTAAAATTGGCCTGGAAATATGATTCCCCGGGTCAGTAAGAGTACCCAGATTCTAAACATGTATAGTCATTCTTTTTAATAGGTTAAAAATATTCACAAATTTGTCACTTTTATCGCCATTTTCTGACACCCATACTGCTCTCATTTTTTGGGATCTGGGACTGTGTAATATTACCGTATTTTTCGGATTATAAGACGCACTTTTGTTCCCCAAACTTTGGGGTACAGTTAGGGGTGCGTCTTATAATCCGAATATACGTATATAGTATAGCATATTATATAGGGGATGGTGGGGGCAGCTCTAGAGTGTGCCCGGGGGTCCAGTGTGCTGGCTGGGGGCTGCAGGAGGGAGCGGGAGATCTCCTGCTCCCGCTCATTTAATATGCACTGCCGCTGTCCATCACCGCGGTGCTGAAATCGCACCACGGTGATGGGACTGAGGGCGCAGTGCATATTACATTGCCTGCGCCCCCCCAGTGATTACACATATCTCCCCCTTGCTGCATATGACCCCCCAAGCTGCTGCCCATAATAAAATAACAAACGTTTTCCTCACTATTTCCAGTGATGAGCTGCCTGTCCCTCAGCTTTCTCCCTCCGTGCAAGCTGCGTCCGAACTTCCTGCTTCTCTGCTTGTAATGTGAGCTGCTCAGCAGAGTCACATCACAGGCAGAGAAAAGCAGGAAGTTCGGACGCAGCTTGCACGGAGGGAGAAAGCAGAGGGACAGGCAGCTCATCACTGGAAATAGTGAGGAAAACGTTTGTTATTTTATTATGGGCAGCAGCTTGGGGGGGTCATATGCAGCAAGGGGGAGACATGTGTAATCATAGTGGGCCATATGCACATGGGGGGAGGCATGTGTAATCATAGTGGGCCATATGCAGCATGGGGGGAGGCATGTGTAATCATAGTGGGCCATATGCAGCATGGGGGGAGGCATGTGTAATCATAGGGGGCCATATCCAGCACTGGGGGACGTGTGCCAGCACTGGGGGATGTGTGCCTTCAATGGGGGACGTGTTCCAGCAGTGGGGGACGTGTGCCAGCAGTGGGGGACGTGTGCCAGCAGTGGGGGACGTGTGCCAGCAGTGGGGGACGTGTGTGCCAGCAGTGGGGGACGTGTGCCAGCAGTGGGGGACGTGTGGCAGCACTGGGGGACGTGTGGCAGCAGTGGGGGACGTGTGCCATCACTGGCGGACTTGTGCCATCACTGGCGGACTTGTGCCATCACTGGCGGACTTGTGCCATCACTGGCGGACTTGGGCCAGCACTGGCGGACTTGGGCCAGCACTGGCGGACTTGGGCCAGCACTGGCGGACTTGGGCCAGCACTGGCGGACGTGTGCCAGCAGTGGGGGACGTGTGCCAGCAGTGGGGGACGTGGGCCAGCACTGGAGGACGTGTGCCAGCATCTGGGGACGTGTGCCAGCACTGGGGGACGTGTGCCAGCAGTGGGGGACGTGTGCCATCACTGGCGGACTTGTGCCATCATGGCAGACTTGTGCCATCACTGGCGGACTTGGGCCATCAATGGGGGATATGTGCCAGCACTGAGAGACTTGTGCCATCAATAGGGGACGTGTGTCAGCACTGGGGGACGTGTGCCAACACTGGGGGACATGTGCCAGCCATAAACCGATTAAGGGGGCCATATCTAGGATGTGGGGGCTATATCCCAGGATGAGGGACCATGTACCAGGAAGTGGGGGCTATGAGAGACATATACCCTATATGATTTTTAAGACGGACACTGGCATTATAAGACGGACCCCATTTAACATTAAAAATTATTTTTTTCTCTTTTCCTTCATTAAATTTGGGGGTGCGTCTTATAATCAGGTGCGTCTTATAAAGCGAAAAATACGGTAATTTATTTTTGCCCTGAGGTCACGTTTTGACTGGACCAATTTTTGGCTAGATACAATCACCTCTAATTGTATTATATTGAAATGTTGTAGTGACCAAAAAGACTTAATTCTGGTATTTAAAATTTTTTTTATTCCAATGTTTACTAATCGGATTTATTTATTTTGATAGATCAGACATTTCTAAATGCAGCAATACCAATTATGTGTATTTTTATTTATTTTTTTTTGTTTTATTTTCAATGGGGGAAAAGGGGGTGAGTTGAATTTTTGTGGGGGTTCATATTTCATTTTATTTTTAAATTTTTATTGAATTTACTAGTCTCTGTAGGGGGATGTGAAGCTGCAATTGTTCGATTGCTTCTGCTTTATAGGGCAACACATTAGCACTGCTCTACCTAACTGAAATCACAATCTCCTATGAATGCCGGCTCGTAGCCAGCATTCACAGAGAGATCGTCATCACAGACATAGGGATCATCAACTTGACGTCTGGATGTCATGATAACTCATCAATGCCCTGCGATGATATCACAAGTGCTCTGATAGGAGCGGGTAAGGGTGCAATCCCTGCTGGCACATGTTAAATCCTGTTGTCAGAGATTGACAGTGAGATTTAACTGATTAACAGCTGCGGGCAGATCTCCGATCCACTAGCGCTTGTTATAGGCACATGTCGACTAACGTTTTTCAGTTTTTGAAATAAAGCCTATGAGGAAAACAGCAGAAAAAAGCAAACCGCCAAAAATGCTGTGTCTTGAAAAACAACCAAAGCTGTTAAAAATGTTTGTGATGAACATGTTGCACTATACTGTTGCAAGTAGGGATTGTTTTTATTTTGAGTGCTAGATTTTTGATACATTTCAACTCAACACTAAACCATGTTCCAAATTATTATGCAAATTGATTTTAAGTTTCATAAGGCTTTTTTTTCAATGAAACCCATTGATGGTATTGTGTCTTACGGTTCTTTGGTTCACTGAAATCAATCTCAGATACCTGTGATAATTAGTTTGGCAGGTGAGCCCAATAAAAGGAACATTGGATGTTCCACAATATTAAGCAGGCCACAGTTTTCAAGTAACATGGGAAAGAAAAAGGATCTCTCTGCTGCCAAAAGCAACAAATAGTGCAATGCCTTGGACAAGGGATGAAAAAAATTAGATATTGCACGAAAACGTAAGCATGATCATCGTACTGTGAAGAGATTTGTGGCTGATTCTGAGCACAGACTTGTTTGTGCAGATAAAGGCAGAATGAGGAAGATTTCTGCCAGGCAAGTTCACCGGATTAAGAGAGCAGCTGCTAAAAAAGCCTTACAAACTAACAAAGAGATATTTGAAGCTGCTGGTGCCTCTGGAGTACCTCGAACCTCAAGGTGTAGGATTCTTCAAAGGCTTGCTGTGGTGCATAAACCTACTACTATTCGGCCACCCCTAAACAGTGCTCACAAGCAGAAATGGTTGCAGTGGGCCCAAATATACATGAAGACTAATTTTCAAACAGTCTTGCTTACTGATTAGTGCCAAGCAACCCTGGATGGTTCAGATGGATGGAGTAGTGGAAGGTTGGTGGATGGCCACCATGTCCCAACAAGGCTGCGACGTCAGCAAGGAGGTGGAGGAGGCATGTTTTGGAAACAGCTGGTAGGCTCCTTTAAGGTTCCTGAAGGTGTGAAAATGAGCTCTGCAAAGTATATAGAGTTTCTGACTGAGAACTTTCTTCCATGGTACAAAAAGCAAAAATGTGCCTTCAGGAGCAAAATCATCTTCATGCATGACAATGCACCATCTCATGCTGCAAAGAATACCTCTGTGTCATTGGCTGCAATGCGCATAAAAGGAGATAAACTCATGGTGTGGCCAACATCTTCCCCTGACCTCGACCCTATAGAGAACATATGGAGTATAATCAAGCAAACGATCTATGAGGGTGGGAGGCAGTTCACATCAAAACAGCATGACATCATGCAAAGAAATACAAGCAGAAACTCTCCAACTCACAAGTTCAATGGATGCAAGAATTGTGAAGGTGAGATCAAAGAAGAGTTCCTATGTTACCATGTAACTTGGCCTATTAGGATGTTTTGGAGTTAAATAGCTTTTTATTTCAGTGAATGTGACCTCCTAATGCTGCAAATTCAACAAATGAGCATTTTCAGTTCTTTCAAACATATCAAATGTTTAGAAACTCTACTGCGCCTAATAATTTAGAACAGTGCATTGAGAGTTTTTTTTTTAATTTTGAAGATTATACTGTTATCATTGGGAGACTTCTTTAATAAAATTTGATATATACTCTAACGGGTGATGACTTTTATTATGCTGTCTATCATTTGCACCGACCATTTAGGAAGATCAGAGAAAAAGAACATTTGCATAATAATTTGGAACACGGTGTAGATGCCTACTGCTGCTTCCATCAATGACAGCACAACAATCTACTGTCTTATAACACTTAGCATTGACAACTTTAGCACAGATTAGTCTATCATCATCCTGTCAACCAAGATATCTTTTTTTCCTTGCATTTCAGATTCCCAATTCCATGACTAAAAATAAACAAAAAAGTAAAAGAGAGAAAAGTAAGGAGGGATACAATTTAGAAATGTCGGAGAAAACTTTTCTAGCTCCTATTAGACTCTGTGTTTATTTATAAGCCCAATGTACATCGACAAATTAATTTTTTTTGTCTAAAATCAATCTGTGTAGTCTGATGATGTAACTATTACATTCTTTCTTTTTTTGCTAATGGTAAATGCAACCCCAGTATTCAATCTACTTGGTGGAATCTAGAAAATGAGTGAAACTGTGTACAAGTAAAAGCAGTAGAGTAAATGGGAGAAAAATGTATTCGCAAAACAATCAAATGTACAAACTAACAAAGCATGAATAAGAATATGTTATAATAATTACTTTTGTGAACTTTAATTCCCCCAATTTCTTAAATAAATTAGTCTCCATGAATCAGTGTAAACATTTGTATTGGTTACAATTCTTCATCTGAAGAGCAGAACGCAAATTATAATCCAGATGGAAGTTTTGGTGTCTTCATCTTAAATGCATGTTCACAGTGTCACAATAAACTGTAATTATGTGAAAGCTACTAATTTACAGGCCAGCTAACAGAATAGTGTTTGATACAGAGTTTTATTTCTGGCTCATCACACCCACTAAATATGTCCAATTCCATACACAAGCAAAAGTCTGAACCCACAGAAAGCCACCTGCACTCTTCCAAATACAAGTTGTGCAGTTTTTTAACAAAATGCCGATTATCATGGCAGAGTATAGAATGGCAGAATATAGAATGGCAGAATGTAGTTGTGGAATATCTTGAGTAATTGATGGAGGGGGAAATCATTGGAATAAAAAAAATAACAAATGAAGCAATTAATATAGTAGATTTTTAATGGAAAACAATACTGTACATATTGTACCCTAAATTACTCATGCACCAAAGGTTTGTCTTGCAAATGTGTAGATAGATAGATAGATAGATAGATAGATAGATAGATAGATAGATAGAAAAAAGCTAAACAGCACTCAAGGTCTAGTCTCAACTGGTGCAAGCTGCAATACTGAAGAAAAGTTCACAGCAGCACACACTCACTGCCAATCATGTGTGTATACATACATATAGATCAGGGGTCTCTAACTCCAGGCCTCGAGGGCCGCACACAGTCCAGGTTTTCAGGATTTCCTTAAGCCCCCATCACACGGGGCGACATTGCCGCCCATTACAGAGGCGATGTAGGGGCGTGGCCTATCGGCGGTGACATTGCTCCTACGTCGCCTCATGTAAAGGGCGATGTCGGCGGTGCAGGGCGGTCGCCCGGTTTCAGAGCAGTGCTCTGAAACCAGGCGACCATCACGGGGCGATGTGCACACATCGCCCCATGTAACCGGGCCTTCCAGACACCCCGGTGGCGATGCTGCCTGACAGCTCGCCGGCGTGGGGCTGGAGGTGTTGCCCCGTGTAAACAGGGGACGGCAACGCTGGCAGGGCGCCAAAAATGTGCACGCACCCGCCAGTCGCCGCCGACATCTCCAGCCCCGTCGCCAGGTGTGACGGGGGCTTTAGAGTTTGACAGTTGGTAATTTGATTGCCAACTGTCAAATGCAATGGGAATCCTGAAAAACTGGACTGTGTGCGGCCCTCAAGGCCTGGAGTTTGAGACCCCTGATATAGATAGAAGTAAAAACACCTATGCATTTGAGAAAAAAATATAAAAACATGCGTTTTTCAAAAAACTAAATTTTTGGATTTTTTTTGTGTGGATATTTTATCTTTGTAAGCTAAGGTTCTTGGCACAAATATTGGCCAATACCTGTTTGCCCATCAACCAGCTTCAAGGTGACCTTAGATCTGATGGGTCCCTATCCTACCATGTCACACATTCATTGGGTTCAGCTAAAGCCCCCATCACACATAGCGAGATCGTTAACGAGATCGTTGTAATGTCACAGGTTTTGTGACGTAACAGCAATCTCGCTAACGATCTCGCTACGTGTGACACTTAGCAGCGATCAGGCCCCTGCTGTGAGATTGCTGATCGTTACAAAGTGCTCTTGGTCATTTTTTGGTCATTGCGCTCCCGCTGGTCAGCACTCATCGCTGCGTGTGACAGAAAGGGACCAACGATCAGCAACCTCACAGGCTGGTAACCATGGTAAACACCGGGTATCTAGGCAGCGCGCACTGCCTAGATACCCGGTGTTTATCATGGTTACCAGTGTTAAGCAGGGAGGACGCTGGTAACTATGATAAACAGCGAGTATGTAGGCAGCGCGAGCTGCCTAGATACCCGCTGTTTATCATAGTTACCAGCGTCCTCCCTGCTTAGCGCAGCCTGTAAGCAGGGAGGACGCTGGTAACTATGATAAACAGCGGGTATCTAGGCAACATGCACTGCTTAGATACCCACTGTTCATCATAGTTACCAGCATCCTCCATGCTTAGCGCAGCCTGTGTGCTGCCTAGATACCCGCTGTTTATCATAGTTACCAGTGTCCTCCCGCTTCCAGCGATGTGGAGGTGGCTCCCTGGTCCCTGAGGAGATCTGCCTGTTTGACAGCTCCCCAGCGACAAGGTAGCGACGCTCCAGCGATCCCGGCTAGGTTGTTATCGCTGTCGGGATCGCTGGAGCGTCGCTCAGTGTGACGGGGCCCTAAGCCTCCATTTTTAAGTGGGAGGACTCACTTTAATCAAAGACCACCTGGGGTCGATGGGAGTGCAGAGTAAAGCTGTGAAGCCAGTCACTCCAATTATATATAAATAAAAAAAGCTAACCATCACTCAAGGTCTAGTTTGAACTGGTGCAAGCTGCAATACTGAACAATACACAGAAAAAAGTTCACAGCAGCACACAGTCACTGCCAATCATGTGTGTATACATACATATGGATAGAAGTAAAAACACCTATGCATTTGGTTAAAAAAAAATCTAAAAACATGCATTTTTTCAAAAAACTCAATTTTGGATTTTTTTTGGGGGGATATTTTATTTTTGTAAACTAAGGTTCTTGGCACACATATTAGCCAATACTTGTTTGCCTCAACCAGTTTCAAGGTGACCTTATATCTGATGGGTCCCTATCCTACCATGTCACACATTCCTTGGGCTCAGCTAAGCCTACATTTTTATCATTTTTAAGTGGGAGGACTTATATTTTTTCCTCAAATGCGCCTTTGTACTGGCTTAGTCAGTCACAATCTCAACCACAGGCAGGATTGCAAACTTATTATTTGAGAAAACCTTAATAGATCATTATAGTAATAAGTGATACATGTCTGCAGACCATAATTCTGCGGATTGCCGCGCGCACCCATTGACTTCCGTGGTGTGATTTGTACGCATGCGGATGCTTGCGTACAAATTAATAAATTCTCGTCTGCACCCTGAACGTGAAATGTCGCGATCAAGGTGCGGACGAGAATGTGTGATTTGTACGCAAGCATGCGCATGTGTACAAACCACATATGACGAGTAATGGGTGCGCACGCCCATCCCCAGCCGAGCGCATCATCATGCGTCCCCATGTTAAACATAGGGACGTGCGGTGTCTGCACTCGGCTTGCGCTTCTCCGCCACAATACGCAGCGATGGGGAACACAAGAGTGAAGGCAGCGTAAGTCCGGCCCCATTCGGGTATAAATTTGCTGCAAATCTGTAAAGAGAAAATAGGCAATGTGTGTATGAGACATTAGGATTCTCATTCACTTTGCTGGCAACAGGAACCCTTCAGGTTTTGTAACAAATCTGTGCAGAAAATATGAGACAAAAATTCAACAAATGCACAGGCCACAATAATGTACAAAATACAATACAATTTAAATACACCACAAAAAGTGTTCTAACGTCTTGTCACATTAGACAGTTGTATGAATCTGTGTTGTTGTGGATGCACTGCTCTCCTGGAACAATTACCGTACAACATCATAAGAGTATGTACCAGAAGACTCTGCACTCTAACTTTAATGCAAACGTCTATTTATTTCTTTTTTGTTTTGTTTTTTAAGCAAAGAATATATTTGCAATATCAAGATGTTTCAACCACAATTCTGCACCTTCTTTATATATACTATTAAAACAAATATAGATGGGTATCACAAAAAATGTCCAAAATATTTGCTCTATTTATGGAATATATACATATGAGGAATATAAAAAGTCCACACATCCATGTTGAAATGCAACCTTTGTCATGTAAAAAAAAAGTCATACCAAAAAGAATCATTTTTGATGACCCCCCCATCGGTATAAAGAGGCCTCCCTGCTGGCACACGGCTCCCGCTTCGGTATACAGAGCCTTCGCATTGATCTCACCCTCCAATGTCCGCAGGCACCCGGGGTCCTCGGTCCACTCTCCTCGCTGTATGCCGGGTTTGCTGAGAGCGGCGCAGCAGGGATCACGTCATCACTGCGCCCGGCGGTCACATGTAGAACCCGCCGGCATACAGCGAGGAGAGTGTACAGAGGACCCCGGGTGCCTGTGGACATCGGAGGGTGAGATCAATGCGGAGGTGGGGGGCCTCTGTATACCGAAGGGTGAGCCGTGTGCCAGCAGGGAGGCCTCGGTATACCGATGGGGGGCCGTGTGCCAGCAGGGGGGCCTCTGTATACCGATGGAGTGGCCGTGTGCCAGCAGGGGGGGCCTCTGTATATTTATACATAAATTTAAATGGATAAAAACCACTGTTGCCAGATATTACATGTACAATTGTTCAACAGAATTCCTTTTTAAATAGGATTTTAGCAAAAATATCGATCTTGGTTTTACAAAAAATCCTTACGTGATGGAAAAAAAATGGAGGTCATTTTCGTAATCAGCCACCAAATTACATAAAAATCAGTGAAAACTTCTCTTGTATTTTTTTCATCGCAGGCCTGTGTTATTATTCCAAGATCTACTGATTAAAATGAACTTTGTGCAAAACCTCTTTAATTAGCATTTCATCTGGTGACCGGACACTGTAAACAGGCTGCCAAACAACACGATGCAAGACGCTTATACTTCAGGTGAAAGGATTTTTAAACGGAACACTTAATTATTTACAGTTTATGTTCACAGAATGTTCTAGTACCGATCCGAAGTGCAGTCTGTCTAAGCAGGCTATTAATGAATGCTGATTGTACGTGGCCAATCTGCAGTCGTTTGCAGCCAGGCCGGCTCAGCCAGGATACAAGGACCCTAATTCCTGACTTTTTTCTATGTAATTTATATTATACGATTATAAATCCCCTTTGCCTGTTTACAGCAGGATTCGTGTAACACTTTAGATTTGGCAAGGCAAAGGGATAATCATGTACTGTATATTATTATCTCACAGTCATGTAGTTAAAGGTGCTTTATTTTCTTCGGTCTTTCTTCACTGTGTTTGTGCTCATCTGTGTGCTAAGATCCCATGGTATGAATCCTACCATGGATAAACATATGTCTTTTTCTTCCATGGCTCCAAGAAGGATCCCTTGTGTACACTTACATCTGCTGGATTCCTATTTGATAACTATGTAACATCTGCCCATCCCTACAGTATACTTTTTCTCTCTAATTATTTGCTCAATTTAACCCAAAAGAACCATTTACATAAATGTATATTGTGCGGAAACGTCATTGTTTATGGCGACTATTCCAAAGTAAAAAATAATGGAGAGTATTTAGAATAAAGCATAGGCTCCTAGTGTAAATCAATCTGTCATAGAAGGTATTAGATGACAATTATTTTCTAATAAATTATGCATCTACAATATTTTTCAAATCTGCAAAATTAATTTATGTTTATATGAAACAATCAAAAGGTTGTACTAAAGTTGTACATGATGTCACATTGGACAAAACATCCGCGGCAACAAGGTTTAGTAAATGAGAATGACCGTAGACAGAGGGAAAATTAATCATTGCCTATTGTGTTTTCTTATCTTTAAAACTTCTCTTTAATGAATTCAATTAAATCAAAATATTTTATGTAATAGCAAAAAAAGACCCTGCACAGACTAATGTACAAAAACAATATGATGTAACATTTATACCTCCCGTCCATGGGGCGGCACTGTGGCGCAGTGGTGAGCACTGCAGGCTTGCAGCACTGGGGTCCTGGGTTCCATTTCCACCAATCTGCAAGAAGTTTGTATGTTCTCCCTGTGTTTGCGTGGGTTTCCTCCGGGGCCTCTGGTTTCCTCCCACTTTTCAAAGACATACTGATAGGATGTTTAGATTGAGAGCCCCAAGTGGGACAGCATTACTGATGTATGTAAAGTGCCATGGAATTAATAGCACTATATAAATTAAGAAACATTATATTATTATTTATCATTGCCTGTGTGCCTGTGTCGTGACTACTTTTGTGCTTTGCACCTTATTTTTATTTGCACCTTTTTAAGTCTATTTTTATGTAGACTATGATCTCTTCTGGGCAGGGTCCTCTCTCTTCACCTACTGTAATCCTCACCCTTACCTTGTAGACTGAGCCCTCACGGGCATGGTCCTCTCTCCTCCCCCATCCCTTGTAGACTGTGAGCCCTCGCGGGCAGGGTCCTCTCTCCTCACCTACTGTATCTTCACCCATCCCTTGTAGACTGTGAGCCCTTGTGGGCCGGGTCCTCTCTCCTCACCTACTGTATCCTCACCCATCCCTTGTAGATTGTGAGCCCTCATGGGCAGGGTCCTCTCACCTACTGTATCCTCACCCATTTCTTGTAGACTGTGAGCCCTCACGGGCATGGTCCTCTCTCCTCACCTACTGTATCCTCACACATCCCTTGTAGACTATGAGCCCTCAGGGGCAGGGTCCTCTCTCCTCACCTACTGTATCCTCACACATCCCTTGTAGACTGTGAGCCCTCAGGGGCAGGGTCCTCTCTCCTCACCTACTGTATCCTCACCCATCCCTTGTAGACTGTGAGCCCTCGTGGGCAGGGTCCTCTTTCCTCACCTACTGTATCCTCACACATCCCTTGTAGACTGTGAGCCCTCAGGGGCAGGGTCCTCTCTCCTCACCTACTGTATCCTCACCCATCCCTTGTAGACTGTGAGCCCTCGTGGGCAGGGTCCTCTCTCCTCACCTACTGTATCCTCACCCATCCCTTGTAGACTGTGAACCCTCATGGGAAGGGTCCTCTCTCCTCACCTACTGTATCCTCACCCATCCCTTGTAGACTGTGAGCCCTCATGGGCAGGGTCCTCTCTCCTCACCTACTGTATCCTCACCCATCCCTTGTAGACTGTGAGCTCTTGTGGGCCAGGTCCTCTCTACTTCCAGTGCCTGTATTATTCCTGTGTCCCTTGTATTATTCATGAATATTGTACTTGTCTCCATAGTATACATATTTTTCACATGTAAAGCACCATGGAATAAATGGTGCAATGATAATAGATAATAATAATGATGTTTTTGCCTGTTTTTTTGTTTTTTCTTTGTGGAGTCTAGCAATTCACATATGTAAGCCTGATTTATGAATTGCAATTTTTTTTACACTAATTCTCTCTAGTTCCCCATTGTTTATTTTTGAGCATGCCAACAATTTGTTGCATTCTTAGTGAACTATCACTCAAATATGGGAGTTTTGACATTTAAAGTCACAAAATCAGTCCCAGACAAAATTTAATCCAATTTTTACTTTACTCTAAATTCATGAATCGCGTGCACCATTTTGATGAATTTGGCACCAAAATTGGCAACTATACCACGAGATAAAAAAGTGACTTAAATACTATTGATCCTAAATCACCAATATTTTTTTGAGACTATTCTGACTCACTGTTGTAAAGCACTTTGAGTATGAGCGTGGAAGATTCCCATTGACAGCAGCTGAATAAAAAAACTTAGTTGATGACCATTCCCAGGAGAAAAAGTACTAAAGTATGCTGTAGATGAGACATTGACACATTGACATACATTGAGACACATCGAAGTATACAGTATTTTTCGCATTATAAGATGCACTTTTGTTCCCCCAAATTTTGGGGGAAAGTGGGGGTGCGTCTGTCGAGACCCAGGTTTTGGGGTACTCGGGTGTCAGGCTCCAAGGGTAGTGCTACTGTGTCACGAGGAGTGGTGGCCACGCCTGATCCTGTGTCCTGGGTGACACTTCAAAAAGGGGTTACATTTACAGGGTATTCTATATACAGTTCACGTGATGCCACCTGTAGTTTCTAGTGATGGGTCACCAGCACCGCCACAGTCCGCCGGAGGTAGCTGGTAATGCGGCTGAGATGACTAAGCCCCCTACAGGCAGGGCTGTTCCTCCGGGGCAGCGTTCCTGCAAGGGAACAGGTTGAAGTAGAGAAATACACGCAGAAGCAAAGTCACTTTCTCCCGGGTACTTTACTTGTAGCAGCATCAGTTACAGTTCACAGTTCAGCATTTAGATGTTACAAGAACCGGTAGCTTAATGGGTTGGCTGCAAGTGGATCCCAGGTGGTATGGTGGAACCCTTGGTGTACCTTCGTTAACTAACCCGTGTCCGTACTTCCCCGTCTAGGATGGGACCATATCCAGTAGCTCCGTGTAGGTAGTACCTGGGGCCCTCTCCCTCGTGGTGAGGAAGCAGGCAGACTGCTCCATTGGCAGGGTGCTGCGGCTGATAAACAAGCCACAGCAGCCAGTTGCCGACTGCAAAGCTGTACTTTGGCCGGATCCTCGGGCCCGGCGTTCCTGTGGTGGACTGGAGTATCCCCTGGAGTATGGTCGCTCCACTCTGAGGATCTCCCTTTCTCTTTAGGACCCAGATTTCTCTCGTCGGGCGCCCCCTTTCAGGACCTCCTCAAGGTCCCTTCTTCTTCCCTCCGGTTCGGCTTGAAACCGACCCGGTTTGACCTTCTGCCTCATTCCACTTAGCCACAGACTTTCCTGGCTCCTCTCCTCCTCCTCCAACACTCGATCAAAGATCTCCTTGATCCCCCTAGAGGTGAATATATCCCCTCCCGGGTAACCTCCCACCGCTCATCTAATGTGGTAATGCTGGGAATGGGTCCCACCCACCATCCTAGGGTCTACCTGCAGCTGGAGTATTTACACCTCTTTTATGAGTGTACTACCCCTCTGTGACGCCTGCACATGCGGGGTGCCACACGTCTTATAATGCGAATGTACAGACCTATACTGCAGGGGAGGGTGGGGGCAGCTCTGAAGCAGTTTCCGGGGACTGGCGGGGGTTGGCTGTAGGCTGCAGGAGGCAGCAGGAGGTCACATGCTCCCACTCATTAGCCTCATATAATATGGAAACTCCTGCTCTCTATCACCTCGGTGCTGAAGCTAGTGCCGAGGTATGGACAGGGGAGCAGGGCATATTATATGTTCCTGCAGTCCCCCTATTTTGGATATGGCCCCCTATGCTGCTGGGCACAAAATAACAACCATTTTCACCTTACCTCTCCAGCGCTTGTCTCCATCTCTCTCTGCCTGCCGCGACCTCCAGGGTTCCGGAGAGTCCGATCATATGATCGGGCGCGCAATGATGACATCACTCTGCAGTGCCGATCACATGACCGGCTTCTTCGGAACCCCGGAGGTTGCGGCAGACAGGGAGAGATGGAGGCAAGCGCTGGAGAGGTAAGTAGAAAATGGTTGTTATTTTGTGCACAGCAGCATGGGGAGAGTGTACCAGCACAGGGGGCCTGAGCGCTATCATAAAAGGCCTTGGGTGCCACCACAGGGGGTCGTGGGTGCCAGCACAGGGGGCCGTAGGTGCCTTCACAGGGGGAAGTGGGTGCCTTCACAGGGGGAAGTAGATGCCATCACAGGGGGCCATGGGTGCCAGCACAGGGGGCCGTGGGTGCCTTCACAGAGGGTCGTGGGTGCCATCAAAGGGGGCCATGGGTGCCAGCACAGGGGGCCGTGGATGCCAGCATATGGGGCTATGTGCTATTACAGGGGGCCATGGGTGCCATCACGGGGGGCCATCGGTGCCAGCAGAGGGGGTTGTGTGTGCCATCATAGGGGGCCATGGGTGCCAGCACAGGGGGCTGTAGGTGCCTTCACAGAGGGCCATGGGTGCCTTCACAGAGGGCCGTGGGTGCCATCACAGGGGGCTATGTGCCATAATAGGGGACTATATTCCATCACAGGGGCACATGTGCCATCACTGGGGGGCCATATCCAAGATAAGGGGGCTAAATTCATGATAGGAAGTCTATATACCAGGATGTAGGGGCATATATACCAGGATGGGGACATATATACCAGGATGGGGGGGAGGTCATGTACCAGGATGAGGGATATATGTACTGATTGTAAGATGGGAATTGGCATTATAAGACAGACCCGATTTAACATTAAAAATATTTTTTTTCTCTTTTCCTTCACCAAACTTGGGGGTGCGGTTTATATTCCAGTGCATCTTATAAAGCAAAAAATACGATATATTAAGTTATTGTGGCTAAGGTTCTTAACACTAGAAGTCCCAGAGAGGGGTCATTTAACATTTCTATCTTTGGAACCCAGAGACGGGTCAAATGACCTGAAGGATTTTAGCTAACATCCTCTAATCACCGTCTTTTGTTCTGTAATTAAGGCCATTACTGTCGCACCACAGAAGGTTGTTGTTTTCCATTGAGTTAGCCATTTAGTTTCTAGTTAGTTCTATTCAGTTTGGACTAAGGGTCATTTGACCCTCTTTCGGGGCTTCAGGGGGGAGCTCGAAATTTCTGGGACTTCTAGTGTTAATTAACAATATAATCAGAATATATGAAGTCCACTGCCACATCATGGCAAACCTCTTAGTAACTTGTCAAGCATTGCATAGCAATACTTAACTAGAAGGGGGAGTGACCCAGATACCCAATAGCACCCATACTGTAATGCAAAGCCCTCAAAGCTACAGGTCACATCACCCCACAGGAACATTATCACAACAATAATGATCCCCACATAGCACCAAAGCCAAGTGATTAAATCTAAAAACTTGCCTTCACCTTTGTATCAAAAAAATGAGAGCAAGAGAGGTGGAACTGCTATGCCAGTCTTGTGTTAATTTTAAAAAGACCAGAGCCAAATAGAATAAGTGCAAGTATGAATTAAAACATAAAAAGAGGGGGAAAACTATCTATTCACTTAGTGTTTGTGCTGCGTAGGGCCAATGTTGCTGAGATGATACACCTATAGGTTAGGGTTGCCTGGAGCCATTGTCGCTTTGCCTTACAGTGTGGGTTCTGAAGGGTGCCTGGATCGTCCCTCTTTCATGGTGTCTTGGTGCTAGTGGTTATGGAGCAATGCTACGCTATTCATATCAGGGACTCACTGGGAGGTTTGCTGTAATGTGGCAGTGGGTTTTATATTCTATGATCACATTGTTTACTCTTTTATTTTGCCTCACCTCAATAATTCAATTATAATATTTGAATATGCAATCTTTCTTTATCTACAGTTATGTCATTTTATCAAAGTATATTGTGAGGTTTAAGTCTACTTTCTCCAAAATGGCATTGATTCCAATATTTTTGTGAATGAGTTATCAAAATTGCTATCTTTAACAAGCAATGTGGTGAAAATGTAAGCATTCAAACCAATTTTAATGTTTTAACGTTGGTATTACTTCTGTAAGTTGAAGTGAGGTTGAGAGGTTCAGTACGAATAGACAATACATATCATGACTGTGATGATCTGAAGTTTTGGGTTGTAATAATCACCTAGACAGAAAAATGAAACAAAAAGTTTTATTTTTATCTGTACTTGGTATTACAGCAACTCCGGGTAGATGTCCACAATGCAATGCCCACAGTCCACAAGATTAGAAACTAGCTGGCAACAATAGTCGTTAAGTTCCTCCAGATGATGGATATCACAATAGCACATGTATCTAGCTTCACAATAGTCTATAGAATGGATCCTCAAATCCCGACAGTAAATTTCACGACTGTAGCACGTGTATCCAACTCCACCCTAGTCCTTATAATAGTTTCTTAAATCTTGACAGTAGATATCATGACCATGCACATGTATCCAACTCCAAACTAGTTCTTAGAATAGTTCCTTTAATCCCAACAATAATATTACAACCGTAACAAATGTATTCAGATCCCAACTCTATATTCCATCCATAAGCTCAGTATCTGGCCTCAGCACAGATCATTTTGCTTCCAGTTCACAGTACCAACTAACCTCCACAAGAATGTGTCTTCTTCTTTTCTGCCATTTCTTGGAATCACATCCCTAGTTTGGCAAAGATAAACGCACCCAACCTTTTTAACTATCATGTACATTCAATTCAAAGTGTATAAGAAGTTCAATGAAGTCTCCAGATAGTGCAAAGATGTGTATCCAGGAGGCCCCCTGCAGGAAAGGACAAAGACACAAATTCCCCACCAGATGTGGGACAATGAATGCTAAGGTAGGCATAATTGTGTTATGGTCATGGAGGCTAACTAGGATGACACACTGTTACAATGCCTTCCCCTCTTCCAGTTGTGTACAGATAAATGACCTTAAAACTGACAAGCAAGTCTCTAATACAACTCAAAAATAATATTGATGTAACCAGTGCTCCGTGCTGTAAAAAGTCGGCTTTACGTACATTGGCCCAGTAGTCTTTGGTCCATTGTCAGCACGTCAAAATGACAATAAGTGATACCACCTATGCCTTGATCTGATATGTTGACATCAACTTCAAAGTAAGGTACAGCCATGAAATATTTGCCATACTTTCCAGAAGGACAGCTTGGGCCCTCAAAATCTTACATCAATGATATACCTTACATTTCCTCAAGTGAACGTCAATATGATGATGGAATAAGTTGTTTATTTTGCAAAAATCCAGCCACTCTGAAATATGTATTACTACATTTATATGAATTACCATATTTTTTGCATTACAAGATGCACTTTTGTTCCCCCAAATTTTGGGGGAAAGTGGGGGGTGCGTCTTATAATGCAAAACTACTAGGAGGGGGCGATTGTGGAGTGTTGTCCAGGGGCGGGAGGGGGCCAGGAGCGGCTGCAGCTGTAGTCCGTGGTCACGTGGGGTCGCTCATTATGCTCATGTAATATGCATGCATCCTGCTGTCACTCACCAGCGGGAGAGCAGTGCATATTGCAGGAGTCCAGGAGTGGGTCCCCAGCCAATGGCTGAGATCCTGTGTGAATAATCAGTGCTTTCCACGCATTCATTGCGTGGAAAGCACTGACTATCCCAGCTATGTCATACTCACCCCGCTCCATCACTCCCTACAGCCTTTGATATCCCCGCTGTCTGTGCTGTGCCAACATCGAGTCATGTGAGCGTTTCTGCATAGTGACATCATCACTGGCTACTGCACACAGGACCAAATGTCGGCACAGCACAGACAGCAGGGATAGCGCCGACTGCAGGGAGCGATGGAGCTAGGTGAGAATATAATTTGCTATTTTTGAAAGTGTGCGCCAGGGCTCTGTGTGCCAGCATGGGGTCTCAGTGGGCCACCATGGGGAATCAATGTGCCAGCATGGGGACCCAGTGTGCCAGAATGGGGGAGGGGCAGTGTTCCACCATGGGGATGTGCTAGCATGGGGACCCAGCATACTAGCATGGTGGGCAGTGTGCCAGCATGGGGACCCAGTGTGCCAGCATGGGGGGGCATTGTGCCATCATGGGGATCCAGTGTGCCAGCTTGGGGGGGCATTGTGCCATCATGGGGATCCAGTGTGCCAGCATGGGGGGGCAGTGTGCCAGCATGGGGACCCAGTGTGCCAGCTCGGGAGGCAGTGTGCCAGCATGGGGGACAGTGTGCCAGCATGGGGGGACAGTGTGCCAGCATGGGGGGACAGTGTGCCAGCATGGGAGACAGTGTGCCAGCATGGGGGGACATTGTGCCAGCATGGGGGAATAGTTTCCCAGCATGGGGGCAGTGTGCCAGTATGGGGGGCAGTAAGAAAACATGGGGCAGTGTGCTAGCATGGGGACATATATACCAGCATGGGGGTTCATGCACCAAGATGGGGGACATATATACTGATTATAAGACAGACACTGTCATTATAAGACGGACCCCATTTAATATTACACATTTTTTTTTCTCTTTTCCTTCACCAAATTTGGGGGTGCGTCTTATAATCAGGTGCATCTTATAAAGTGAAAAATATGATAGCTATTATTTGTTTTAGTTTTGAGTTGAATGGAATATTTTTAGTTACAGTACTATATGCATGACAGGTACTGTGATAAAAAAAAAAGTTAGAAAATAAAATTGTAGTTTTTCTATTTCATTTGGATTTATCAGATTTGACAGCACAAACATTATATTTCAAGGAGATAAAATTCATCTACAGTGAAAATGCTTTTGGTGTTGTGTTTAGTTTTCTTGGCAGCCTGTCAGGTAATTCTTATAAATCAGACAGCGTAATATCATCTACAACAAGAAATGCTAGGTTGTATATTGACTTTTTATTGACAGTTTTTATTCATATGACCTTTGTTTTGTCTATCATAATATCACCAGACTTTTTTTTATTTTACAGTAAACGTAAAAAAAAAATGTAAAAAGTAGGTATTTATGTCAAGCAGATAGGTCTGGTCATTAAACTGAAGCACTGTGATGAATAAAACTTCTGTATGATCGCATGATATGTATGAGACAAGCTACTAACAACAACCAGCTAAAAGCAAGAATATAAGTTAACAGAAGATGCCGTAAAAGCCAACGGAAAAATCTAATTAGCAACATCATGATATACAAAATGGAATACCTATTGCCAGTAGAGCTAAGCTTTCTTTTAGGAAAAATGCTACATTTTTGCCATGTGGACCCATTGAAGCATATACATGCGAAACGGCCGTCGTCCTGTTTGCACCCGCCGCTCCCTTTTCCTCCAGTAACTGCTATGGCATGTACTGCTAAGTTTATGCTTTATATTTAACAAACTCTGGACATGTGCCACTGGAACTTCCTTGTTTCAATTTTTAGTCTACGTTTTTCCAGTATGATGTGCTGTAATTTTAGCTTCAGTGTGGGTGCTCATAAATCCCTTGAGTGGTAATGCTCTGCCACTTTACATAAGACATTTTTTAATAAATTCTCCAAATAAACTACTTTGTTCACTAAGTGTATTAAAATAACTGAAGCGTGGAACAATTTGACAGACTTCTTTTCTAATGGTACAAATAGTGACACCCAACTGGTGAACTCGAAGATGAACTACTTCACACTACAGGGTCTTTAAAAAGTAGTCACACATCATGAACTTTTCCAAAGTTTTTCATGTTACAGCCACAATCTTAAATGTATTTTATTGGGATTTTATGTGATATACCAACACTAACTAGCAATTATTCGTGAAGTGTAAAGGAAATCTTACATGGTTTTCTAAATACTTAAAAACTAGAATCTGAAGATTTTGATGTCTAATTGTACTCAGCCCTCCTGAGTCAATAATTTGTAGGATCATCTTTCACTGCAGTTACTTGTCACGGTGTAGAGAGAATGCAGAAGAGGAAATGGCAGTTACGGGCAGGGTGACCAGGGAAGACTAGTCTGACCCTAGAATAGGAACCCTGAATGGTCCTGACCCCAAAAGTATCTCTGATGGTGAGAAGGTTCGGGTCTCCAGCCTCTCCCCAAACTCCTCCACCAGCCCTGCGCTATTCCCCCCTCACTTCCCTCCACAAAGCCGGGATACAGCAACTTCAAAGGAAAGGTCTTCAGCAAAAACAAAACAGGTCTGCACAGTACAGCTTCAGGCATAGAGTGAAACTCTATCAGCAGCAACACCTAGTGGAAGGAGAGGCTACTTAAAGGCTAGTGGGAGGGGATTTCAGGTCAGTCACCCCCATCCCTCACATCAACCAACCAGCAACTGAGCACAAGACATTCACATCCGTACCTCATGCAGCTCCTCAAGAAATGCAAACATAAACACACAGCAGCATTCAGCAAAGTCAGCACAATCAAAGCGTGACATTACTGCTGTAAGTCTTTTGAGGGATGTCTCTACCAGCTTTGCACATCTAGAAGGTGACATTTTTCCCATTGTTCTTGGAAAAATATCTATAGCTTAGTCAGATTGGATTGGGAGTGTGTAAACAGCAATTTTCAAGTCTTCACAGATTATTAATGGGATTTCTGGATCTGGATTGAGACTGTGCCATTTAAACACATTAATATGCGTTTATCTAAACCATTCCATAGTAGTTCTTGCAGTATTTAGTGCTTAGGGTCAATGTCCTGCTGGAAGGATATACTCATTTCTCAGTCTCAAATCTTTGGCAGACTCTAAAAGATTTTCCTTCATAATTTCCCTATATTTAGTTCCATCCATATTCCCATCAACTCTGACCATCTCCCCTGTCCCTGCTGATGAAAAGCATCCCTACAGCATGATGCCAACATCTTGTTTCATGGTGGGGTTTGGTTTTTCAGGGTGAATTGCAGTGTCAGTTGTCCACCACATTAAGCATTTTGAAAAAAAATATTTACTTTGGTCCTAATGCTAGCAACCCTTTTGGTAGGTTTCATGTGAATAATGCTGGAATGCTCCATCATCATAGGCCGGTTTCACATAATGATTTCAAGGCATCCGAGTGTATCTGTTTCAAAACGGATATATTCGGATCCTCACTCGGATCCCATATATCCCTATGGGGCTCGGATCGGATCGGATGTGTGCCTTTTGCCATCCGATTTTGTCACCATACGATCCTGTCCGATCTAAGCACGGACACAAAAACGCGGCCTGCTGCGATTTTGTGTGCGAGAATTAAATTGGTCAGCATCGGATCCAAGCCGATCCGCCCCTGATAGCATAGGATCCTATGGACATCGGATCCGAGTTGATTTCGGATCCGATGCTGGCTCTGTAGTGATGTACTGAGCATGCCCAGAAGCACTGCTCAGTACATCTTCCCTGTTCTCCCTCCTCCATCCTCTCTCCCCCCACTTCTGTATTGTGACCGCCACTCACCTCTCCTGTCCCCTCTCTTATTACCTATCCTACCCCTGTCTTCAGCCATCCTTTGTCCTCCTGTATGTTAAAAATAATAATACTCCTCACAGAGGATACATCACCTCTCCGGGGGCATGTCAGCTGATCGGCGCGGAGATGTAATGAGAGGTCCTTGTAGGCAGAAGAAGATAGTCGCAATGCTGGAGCCCCCGGAGGAGGGAGAACAGGGAAGATGCAGGGAGAGACAGGAACCAGAGGATCCACACGGATCCTGCATAGACACGGATCGGATGGCTATTTGCCATCCGAGTGCAGGGATCCGTGTAGATCCGTGGCTGTCCGTGGGGATCCTGCTGAGACTCGGATCCCCATGGACAGCCACAAATCGTGATGTGAAACCGGCCATATGGAATCTCAGCATCCAATCATACACTTGGAGGAGGAAGGAAGAGGAATGAGTTGTGGATAGAGTGATGGTAAACGAGGTTTCAAAATATGGTCATGGGTAAAAAAAATACAATTTTTCTCTCGGATAATTGACTGTAAAAGTTTAGAGGTATTTAATTAGACCCAATTAAATATTATGATCAATCATGAATGATTATTATGTGAGAAAAGAAAATGACTTTACCTTCAACTGCATTTACATTGGTATTTAACTAAAATCAAGTGCAAACTGCTACCATTTGTCACCAAAATTTGACCTTCAAAATATATTATGGTGACAGAAGCAATTGTTAAGTTATCTTCACCTCAAAGTCCAATATATATTACCTTCTGCTGAGACGTGTCCTAGACATTGAATGCTCTTGGAGGTCCAGGTAAGTTTAAGGTTTCTATTTTAGAAAAAAAGAAAATTTGTTTTCAGGAAACCTAACAGAAGAAATATGTCAAATGTAATTTAATGTACAATTTAAAAAATGTTTAAAAAACCTAAGTCTGTGCTGAAAGCTTTTTTCACTTGACGTTTTAGGCCAAAAGCTTGACACTGCACTACTGAGAGGTTCTTCTCAAAATAACCTCTTTACTATGTTGTCAAGGAGAATTTGAGTGTTTCTTAAGGAACCCTATCAGCAAGTTTTTACAAATGGAGGTAGTACTCTGGCTGTATGGGTGTAGTCTTCCACCTGCCCTTGCTTTTCTCTGTCAAGAACATACTTATTGTAGAGGTCGAATGTGCTAAACGTATGAAATCTAGCATAAAAACAGTAAACAAGGCTGGAAGCGTGCTGGGGATGTGTCAATGCACTTGGTCTGCTTCTTCTAAACACACTAGCAGTGCACTTCAAGCCTTACTTACATATGACCCCTATGGTGGATTTCTTACATAAGGTGCATCAAATCTTTACAAAAATATATGTATGCCTTCTATTGAGGAACTAGTGCCTATATAGCCATTCTGCTACTTCCATATTGAAAAAAATGATAATTTGTTCCCTTTAAGTCACCAAATGGAACAACATCTA
Organism: Allobates femoralis; assembly: GCA_033576535.1. Lineage (NCBI taxonomy): Eukaryota > Metazoa > Chordata > Amphibia > Anura > Aromobatidae > Allobates > Allobates femoralis. Next base: position 717,736,621 of record JARQOC010000003.1, read on the forward strand.
TATATTACCTGGATTGAATAGCAACAAATACTTGTGCATTTGTTAAGAGATGTTGGTGGCAATTTGAATTTAATTTTCTAGGAAAGCACTGAAAATGACAGAAATCAGAAAGGGAGATATTGTCCGGTCAAAAACTTCAGATGTTCATATCAGCAAAGAATAAGATAAATAAAAAAATATTTTCACATAGTTAATGTACACTAAATGACAAGACATTAAAAAAATTGTTCTGATAGGTCTCCTAAATGAGGAAAATTAAGAAGAAAACATCATTATTTAAAGGCATTGTTCACTACTCGGACAACCCTATTTGCCTCCATTAGAATTAAAACACTTATACTCACCTCCGATGCAATTCCTGCGGTGTCGGCACTCACTCTCTAGGACTCAAGTGGTATTGTTATGGCACAAGAGTCCAGCAAACAATCAGTGCTGCCTAAATTCTCCCTGACCAGCTGCATCCTCTTGATATTTGATTCATCTGAAGACGCAAAGAATGAATCCAGGGCTGATTGACTGCAGAGCTCTCGTGGCATAATAATGTCAGTGTGAACCTCAGGAGAGTGAATGTTGATATCCCTGGACCAGCAGCAGAAGTGAGTATTTGTTCTTTAAGTGCTTGTTTTGTAAAGGGCATCCTCTTTAACACCACCTCCTACCTGACGGAGGCCCCTCCAGCCAGGCACATTGTAATGTATGTGTCACGCCAGACAGATGACACCACCCAAGGACTACAATTCAAACGGGGAGCCAGAAATGCCAGAAGAAATGTAGATCTGTACACAGTGACTACAGATAGTATACCAGTCACAGTATGCAGGAGAATATATGACTGATTTTATTTATGTATATATATATATATTTATATACCGTATATGTATATATATATATATATATATATATATATTTTTTTTTTTTTTTTACAAAAACACTGTGTAAAAAAACATCATTTATACCAGTCACATGGTATCTGTATATAACATCTGCTGTCTTAGCACACTATATTACACAAAGTATATCAGAGACCACATCAATGGTTTATGATATACTGTGACTAAAGACATTTGACATTTAATGGTATATGGCAATGAGTGTTTTGTAACATCTGATGTCCGTACAAACTATATCACACTGATCTGTGCACTGGATGTTATTATGTGCACCAATGTGCACCAATTTACAATGCTCTTTACTGGTCACATCTGGACTTGCCTACATTACCTCAGATCTTACCTATGGAGCAATACAATTTTCAGTTTTTTACGTAGCTATGAAGCACGTTATGGTTTGCTACATGTGTACAAGGTCATAAACACATTCAGCAGATAAATGCCGGGACAGAACCACCATCAATAGACAAATGCTGGGCCAGAAACACCACCTGTAGATAAATTCTGGGCCAGAACCACTATCAGTAGATTGATGCTGGGCTAGAACTATCATCAGTAAATGCTGGGCCACAACAACCATCAGTGGATGATTGCAGTAACAGATCCACCATCAATAGATGAATGCAACAACAGAACCACTGTCAGTAGATGAATGCAACAACAAAACCACCATCAGTTGATAAATACAGCGACAGAACCACCGCCAGTAGATGAATGCAGGGTCACAACAAACGTCAGTAAGTGCAGCGTCAGAACCACCATCAGTAGATTAATGCAGGGTCACAACAACCGTCAGTAAGTGCAGCGTCAGAACCACCATCAGTAGATTAATGCAGTGACAGAACCAACATCAGCAAAAGAGTCTTACTGAGCCCCTTTAATACCTACCATGATTCATGATTATAATATAGAGGTTGTGTATAGATAATATAGAGGCTGTGGCTGTATATATACAATACAATCCCCATAACTACAAAACCTCTTCTTGCTCTGTGCACTGCCTCATCCCCGAGTACTTTGTCTCTCCACCCCCGTATGCGCTGTCTTCTCACTTTGTAAGCTGTCTTCACCCCTGGTGCACTGTGTTCCCCTTGGACATTTTGTCTCTAACCTTCTTTTGCTTTCTCCACTCTATGCATTGTCATCTACCCCATGCGCTGTTTCCCCATGCAATGTCTTCTCTGTCCTATACCCCCCATGTTTTCTTTTCCCCCTTGTGTACTGTTCCCAGCCTATGTACTGCTTTCTCCCCCCTGTGCTGTCTTCTCCTCCTGTATCCTGCCCTGTATCCCCGTGCACTGTTTTTTCTCCTATGCACTCTCCTCTATCCCTGTGCACTGTCCTCTATCCCTGTTTGCTGTCTTCCCCCTGTGCTGTCTATTGCCCCCATCCCCTGCACTTTCTTCTCCACATGTGCACTGTCCGCCCCCTGTGTTGTATTCCCCTGTATACTGTCTTCTCCTGTGCACTCCTTCTCCCTGCATGAGTTGTGCTGCGATAAGCACAGCGTTCGACTGCTGGTGGCTTATGAATAGTAATAATCCAGCAGTAGAGTGGTGTCACTATCCTTGACAGAGACCTGTGATGTTACTTGAGGGGTGGTGCTGATATTCCACTGCCAGCTTATCAGTATTCATAGGCCACAAGGAACAGTTGGACCCTGTGTTCATCGCAGTACAAATCACGCGAGAAGAAGACAGCGAACAGGAGAAGACAGCGCAAGGGGGGACAGCATAAATTGGGTCTACAGCACACTGAAGCCATGGACTGTATCCTGTAAGCAGCGCAGATGATGTTCCCGCCAGTGAGTGGGCCTTAGCTTTTGCCCGGGTACTGACACTGACCCCCACACTTTACCTCCCCATAATATACCCCCTCACTGCCCCTCCTCATAATATATCCCCACACTTCCCCTCCCCATAATATACTCCCCACACAGTCCCTCCCTATAATATACTCCCCACACAGTCCCTCTCCATGTTTCTGCCATAATGTCTCTCTCCATAATGTTCTTCTCCATAATGTTCCTGCCGTAATGTCCTTCTCCATAATGTTTCTGCCATAATGTCCCTCTCTATAATGCCCTCCTACACTGTCCCTCTGTATTAAATACATACACACATGTGCCCCATTACCAAGTAATGCTCCCTTTTAGTAACCACCTGCCACGCACACCCTTCCCACCTCCTCCCCAGCAAATATCAATTCATGTACATATAGTCTTCAGCTCCTATGTGGAGCCGCTTACCATTCCCACCACGTCCCTGCCTCCTGTATGCTACTCTGCATTGCAGGCAGTGTAATGATGTCCCAGACTGACAACATCATCATGTTATTGCGTGATGGGGCATGGGATTACGTGAACTGCTCTGCTCCAATCCCGGTTATTGTGTATTCAAATATATGTATACACTTGTATTCAAGATAAAGAGAACCAGAGTTTCTCTGCATCAATTAAAGTGCTGGTCCTTCGGCATCCCCAAACAGCTGCCTGGGGATAGGCCCAGGGGGCAATTGCCTCCCTGTCCCCCGACCCAGGCCACTCCTGCTTTTTACCTTTTGTTTGTATGTTGATGAATCTTAAAATACTTTGGCAAATTCAATAAATAAGTTAACAGTATTTATTTGTATTTCAGTATTAGGCTTTCTTATTATAGTTACATCTTCTTTATTCCAATACTTTATAGATGAGGTGTATAAAAAAGATTGATAATGCAGTTCATACATATTTGTGAGCAGCACAATTGCTTCCCTTTATTTTTCTTTGAAATGTAAAAAAGTCCAATAAAGTAAAGAGGCTTTTCCATGTAACACATTTTAAAGTTATCCTTCAGCATTTGTTAAAATTGATTTTCAATTCCTTGATGGATGCAACCTGCTATGGGAACAGTGATCAATAAAACATAGGCGCTCTTGGAATTTCTGGCTTTTGAAGATTTATCCTATAGTAGTAGTCAAGGAAAAGACATCTTAAAGGGAACCTGTCACCTGGATCTAAGCCCCTACACTATCACTACCTGTCCCTGCACCTTCCTAGCAGCTCCCTATCTATCCCTCTCTGAGCTAAATCCGCCCTATAAAACTGCAGAAAAATAACTTATAACTTACAGAAGTCCCTGAGGCTGGGGACTGAGAAGGCGGCGCCAGGCTCCATTCTGCCCCTCCTTGATGCAGCAGCACACGCCCCACTGGGCGGCGTTATTCTTTCTTCATCGCCGCCTCCTCCATTTGGAATCTCCCACCGGCTTTACACCTATAATGTTGTGGTGATGCGACCTCGATGTGTCCCCTGACTGAGACACAGCATATGGGAGATTGTATCTTCTGCTCGGTAGCAGCACACACAGGGTGAGCTGCTACTGGAGCTAAGTGCTGATTGAAATCACTGACCCCCAGGTGTGCGGGTGAATAGGAGATGATATGAGCTGCCCTGGGCTGTGGGGAGGGGGTGGAGTGTTTCAGGACAGCAGCAGGAGCTGCTGGGATTGTATGAGGTTCTACTCGGCTGTGCCCCGGTGTAACAGGCCAGACTAACCCCCCCGACCAGAATATACTCGGGGTTAAAGTGGCCTAGGCCAGATTATACCCCTCCGTATACCACAGCAGCTTTAGATCAGGGCTCCAAGCAACACATGGGGGCCCGAGGCAGCAGAAAGTGGCCCCAGGCAGCAGAAAGTGGCCCTACGCAACATACAGGGGCCCCAGGCAGTGCTAGGGCCCCAGGCAGTGCTAGGGGCCCCAGGCAGTGCACAGGGCCCCAGGCAGCACAAAGTGGCCCCAAGCAGCACAAAGAGGCCCCAGGCAACATACAGGGGCCCCAGGCAGTACTAGGGGCCACAAGCTACACACAGGATCCCAGGCTACACACAGGGGCCCCATGCAGCATACAAGGACCCCAGGCAGTGCACGGGGCCCCAGGCAGTGCACGGGGCCCCACGGCAGTGCACGGGGCCCCAGGCAGTGCACGGGGCCCCACGGCAGTGCACGGGGCCCCAGGCAGTGCACGGGGCCCCAGGCAGCACAAAGTGGCCCCAGGCAGCACAAAGTGGCCCCAGGCAACATACAGGGGCCCCAGGCAGTACCTGGGGCCCCAGGCTACACACAGGATCCCAGGCTACACACAGGATCCCAGGCTACACACAAGGGCTCCATGCAGCATACAAGGGCCCCAGGCAGCACACAGGGGCCCCAGGCAGCACAAAGTGACCACAGGCAATATACAAGGGCCCCAGGCAGTGGGCCACCCGGGGCCACTTTGTGCTGCCTGGGGCCCCTGTGTGCTGCCTCTGGCCCCCATGCGCTGCCTGGGACCCCTTTGTACTGCCTGGGGCCCTTGTATGCTGCATGGGGCCCCTGTATGTAGCCTGGGACCCTGTGTGTAGCCTGGGGCCCCTAGTACTGCCTGGGGCCCCTGTATGTTGCCTGGGGCCACTTTGTGCTGCCTGGGGCCACTTTGTGCTGCCTGGGGCCCCTAGTACTGCCTGGGGCCCCTGTATGTTGCCTGGGGCCACTTTGTGCTGCCTGGGGCCACTTTGTGCTGCCTGGGGCCCTGTGCACTGCCTGGGGCCCCGTGCACTGCCTGGGGCCCCTAGCACTGCCTGGGGCCCTAGCACTGCCTGGGGCCCCTGTATGTTGCGTAGGGCCACTTTCTGCTGCCTGGGGCCACTTTGTGATGCCTCGGGCCCCCATGTGTTGCTTGGAGCCCTGATCTAAAGCTGCTGTGGTATACGGAGGGGTATAATCTGGCCTAGACCACTTTAACCCCGAGTATATTCTGGTCGGGGGGGTTAGTCTGGCCTGTTACACCGGGGCACAGCCGAGTAGAACCTCATACAATCCCAGCAGCTCCTGCTGCTGTCCTGACACCCTCCACCCCCTCCCCACAGCCCAGGGCAGCTCATATCATCTCCTATTCACCCGCACACCTGGGGGTCAGTGATTTCAATCAGCACTTAGCTCCAGTAGCAGCTCACCCTGTGTGTGCTGCTACCGAGCAGAAAATACAATCTCCCATATGCTGTGTCTCAGTCAGGGGACACATCGAGGTCGCATCACCACAACATGATAGGTGTAAAGCAGGTGGGAGACTCCAAATGGAGGAGGCGGCGATGAAGAAAGAATAACGCCGCCCAGTGGGGCGTGTGCTGCTGCATGGAGGAGGGGCTGAATGGAGCCTGGCGCCGCCTTCTCAGTCCCCAGCCTCAGGGACTTCTGTAAGTTATGTTATTTTTTTGCAGTTTTATAGGGCGGATTTAGCTCAGAGAGGGATAGATAGGGAGCAGCTAGGAAGGTGCAGGGACAGGTAGTGATAGTGTAGGGGCTTAGATCCAGGTGACAGGTTCCCTTTAATTATTTTTCTTTCTACAATTGTGTTTCTAAAATTGTGTTTATTATCATTATCTCTGCCAATCTATCGAACATTAGAAAAGACGTGATAAAGCTTTACGTGAAACAAATACAGACTGTTAACTTCTGACCATACCAATACTACTATGTTAAATACCATGAAATTATTATAGAAACACTTGGGGTGGGTTTACACCTGCCATTGAATGACCTCCGATCGGTTACAAGTTTTGATGAATGGCAATTATGTAATAACCTATTTTATCAGGTCGACTATACTTAAGAGTTTACAGACTGTCTACAGAGTGACGATTTTTTCGCTTTATCTATGGTAATTGGCAGACTTTTAACATTAGCTGATTAGTCAGAATTTAATGTTCCCACAAACGTTCATTCACTAAATTACTGTAAATTCACCCTAAAAATTATAATAATATAAAAGTAATAAAAATGCAGGAAATACATAAAAAATCAACAATTCCCCTTCATGACTTATGATGTATATTTAATTCATAGAGGGCTCACATGCCCATCATTCCCTGCTCCCATCGGCAAACCTGTGACTTGATTGTGGAGCGCTGATGGGTTGTCAAAAAAGCAGGTAATCTGCTGATATCCATTGTAACTGTCATTAAGATTCTCCTGTGTGCGCTGGCTTTGAGCCAGCAGTCATAGGAGATTATGATTTCTGCTATACAGAGTTGTGCTGATGCATGGCTTTGTATAGAACAAGCAATCGGATGATCACAGCTTCAAGTCCCCTAAGAAAACTAGTAAAAACAGTAAAAAGTAAAAAAAAGTTTTAAAACATATGTAAAAAATGAAAAAAAAAAAAAAAAAAGTTCAAATCACCCCCCTTTTGTCCCATTGAAAATAAAATGTAAGAAAAATAAAAAAATACATTTTTGATATTGTGTGCAGAAATTACTGATCTATTAAAATATAATGAAAATTTAATCCAATCGGTAAGCTGCATAATGAGAAAATATAATGACGGAATGTTTTTTCGCCACCACAACATTGCAATAAAATACAATAAGAGGCCATCAAAACATCACATCTAAACCAAAATGGTATCAGCAAAAACATCAGCTAAAGACAAAAAATAATCCATCAATTAACCCCAAATCCCAAAATCTCAGAAATTAGAGACAAAAGCTACATTTTTGATAAATTTCTGATTTTTTTTTCACCATGTGATAAAACCACATGCTATCTGTGTGCTATCCAAACGAGAGCTTGTTTTTTGCAGGGTAAGTTATTCTTTTAAATAAAACCATTAATTTTACCATATAGTGTACTAGAAAATGGGAAAAAAATTCCCAAGTGCAGTGAAATTGCAAAAAAACAGTGCATGTCCACAATTATTTTGCTTTTTTTTTGTTTTCTATGTTCACTATTTACCATGGCAGTATGTCTCCCCAGGTCAGCATGAGTTCATAGATACCAAACATGCATAGCTTTTCATATTTAATTTGTGAAACAAATGTAAAAGTTTGTAATAAAAAAGGCGCTTTCGTCACCAATTTCTGAGAATTGTAATGTTCTTATTTTTAGGGATCTGGGGTATGTGAGAGCTTATATTTTAGGGATCTGGGGCTATGTGAGGGCTTATTTTTAAGGATCTGGGGCTATGTGACGGCTTATTTTTAGGGATCTGGGGTATGTGAGGGCTTATTTTTAGGGATCTGGGGTATGTGAGAGCTTATTTTTAGGGATCTGGGGCTATGTGTGGGCTTATTTTTAGGGATCTGTGGCTATGTGAGGGCTTATTTTTTGTGCCCTGAGCTGACAATTTTACAAATACCATTTCATTTTTGGGGTAGATGTGATGTCTTGTTTGCCTCTTATTGCATTTTATTGAAATGTTACGGCGGTCAAAAAACATAACTTTCGCTTTTTTAATTACACTGTTTGTTGAGCAGAATAATTTATTTTATATATTAATATTGGACATTTCTGAACACAGCGATATCAAATATGTGTATTTTTTTATTCTTTTTTATTCAATGAGGCAAAAGGGGGTGATTTGAACTTTTGGACTTTTATTTTTTCTTACTTTTTGTAAAAACGTTTTTTCTTTTTTTTTTACTAGTCCACTTAGGGGACTTGGAGCTGCGATCATCAGATCACTCTTACTGTACATAGCCATGCACAGTACCACAGAAATGCTGATCTCCTGTAAATATGGGTGCTCAACCAGCATTCATAAGAGGTTCATCATGACAGCCACAGGAGTCATCAGCTAATCCATGGCTGTCATGATAACCCATCGGCGCACCACAATCACATCATGGGGCCATTGATGGGAAATGGGAATGGTGCGCTCATTGCCGGCATGTGTTAAATCCCACTGTCAGAAAATGACAGCGGAATTTAACTAGTTATCTCCGATCCACCCACCACTGTTACAGGCATATGCCGACTGTTTAGATCAGCCGACATGTGCAGGGAAAGATGAAGGCTCAGTGTGGAAGTCCTCATCAAAGGCAGGACATGCCCATTGATGTAAATACATGACAAAGGTCTTGAAGGGGTTAATAATAATAATATACAAAAGCTGAAACAAAGATGTTTAACAGTGTAGTAACATTACCTGTACATGATAATATAAATGAGTACAGACAAAACTAGATCTAAGGGACTGTACAGAAAACATATCTACTGTTGATGACTATACAAAGAATTATTAAGGAATTTCACTGTAATATTGCTTTGGCTAACTGATAAAAAGAAAGCTTTCTTTTTCCAAAGAATGAATGCATGGTAGATCATAGCTGTCACTTTGAAATAGCATTCATAGAGATAAAAGGATACATTAAATACTCTTGATACTTAAACCTATTCATTTAAAGATGAAACCAGCAATCTGGAATATAGACTTTTACAAGTATAATTACTATGATGAATATTCTTTAATAGCTAAATAATGATCAATCTAGATTTGTGGCTTAATATAACCCCTTTTGATGTAAAATATCTACCAAGCTTTGCCCTCAATATATTGTTTATAGAACAAATTATAGATCAGTCCGCTTCTTAAAATCTTTTTTTGTAATATATGTCATATCATACTGTTTGTGAATTGAGCTCCTATGCCTGTCTCTGGTTATGTCTTACAAGCAAACTATGTAAAATCTGTTCCTGCTGTCATCCTTCAGGGAGGCTTAAAGCATAACCAACGCTAATATTTTTATTTAATAATAATGTAGAGCAAGTAATTTTAATAAAATTTCAAATATATTTTATCAGAAATGTCCGATTGAAAACCATTCATAAACCTTTCAAAAGGTGTCCCCACTATACAGGTTGGGCCATTTATATGAATGCACCTAAATAAAATGGGAATGGTTGGTGATATCAACTTCCTGTTTGTGGCACATTATCATATGGGAGGGGGGAAATTTATCCAGATATGTGGTGAGCATGGCAGCAATTTTGAAGTCGGCCATTTTGGATCCAACTTTATGTTTTTCAATAGGAAGAGGGTCATGTGACACATCAAACGTATTGAGAATTTCATAAGAAAAACAATGGTGTGCTTGGTTTTAAGGTAGCTTTATTCTTTCATAAGTTATTTACAAGTTTATGACCACTTATAAAATGTGTTCAAAGTGCTGCCCATTGTGTTGGATTGTCAATGCAACCCTCTTCTCCCAAAATGTGAGAATATAAGTCATATGGCACAAAAAGGTATTATCTTAGCTGCTATGTGACCCATCATTAACAACCGATGCAGGATTATTTTTTTTATGAGATGACATTTACACTTTAAGGTTTGACATTGTTGTCTTGCAGCTGTGTGACCTGGATTTGACTACACCCAAAAAAATATACTTAGAATATGTCTGTTCTCCCAGGTACTCAGAATTCCTATTACACTTCGAGAATATATTATGAGATTAAATGAATTCCCATCAAAAATAGTCACATTTTTTTGAGTGGAATTGAACTTTACTTGAATATACCAAAAAATCTGCATTTTTGAGAATATAGAATTTTGTAAATGTACTTCCAAGAGATTCAGCAAAATGGGCAAACCATTATGCTGAATCAAAGACATCAAGCAAAAGTTTTTTAAAAATAAAAAACATGATCACCTGTGCAGCCTTTCTACTGCTCCCTGTGCATTGTCAGGTCTATGGGTCATCTCTTCTTGCCCCTGTCACATCTTGACCTGTTCACTGAGTGTTACACATCAAGACATCACAGCACTGTCCAGTGACCACAAAGGATTGGTTATAACCAAGCATAGTCAAGTGGGAACAGGTCGAAGATGTGACAGAAAAAGGAAGAGGGCATTTCAGCTCATGCAAGAGAAGATGCAGAAGGGACTAGACGGGTGATGTTGAGCACAGAGGCCGGAATGGTGAGCAATGAGGTGAGTACAAGTTCTTTTGTTGTCTACATGTTAAGTCTATTATGATATGGGGTCTTGAAAGACCCTAGGGCAGTGTTCCCCAACTCCAGTCTTCAGGAGCCACCAACAATGCAGATTTTCAGGATTTCCTTAGTATTGCAAAGGCTCTGAAATCATCACCTGTGCAGGTGGTTAAATGATCACCTTTGTAATACTAAGGAAATCCTGAAAACCTCCTGAGGACTGGAGTTGGGGATCAGTGCCATAGAGCATAATAACATAGGACAAGCAATTTGCAGAGAAAAACTTTGCTGCAAATTTAATTTCCAGAGAAATTTTTTTTCACAATTTTGCAAATTCTAATTTTGTCAGTTCATCTACTTTCTATTAATCTTATTAGACATCAAAAGATAGAGGAAAGTAGATTGTGAGACTCTCTGGAGACAGGGATAGATATGAATGTGATGATTTCTGTACAGCACTATGAAATATATTGTGCTGCTATAGAAAAGGATTTGGTAATGGATAATAATGATATGTGTCCTCTACTTCTTGATATCTTGCCCAGTATACAGTATGTTACCAAGGCGTAGGACAGCTGAAAGCATTTCTGTGATTTATGCTGCTGCAGCGATTTTACCAGTTTTTCATATTTTTCATTAAACAATATACAACGCTCTGTGGGTTTTGGAAAGGATACAACTACAAGCCGACACATGCTAACAAGTTGTTTTTATGTTGTTTCACAGTTCATTGTTCAAAGCATTACATTATTTATATGTCATAAGTCCTTCATCTGAGAAGCTCCGTATGGTCACTTCACAAGTCTGTCAGAACCGAGCTGAACTGTGAAGTAAAAAGCCGGTGCGGACAACAACGTCCTACTTTATCTTTTTGACAGAACAGAACTTTGTAGTATTAAAAAGATTTCAATTGGATGAGAAGTCTGCAGGAAATACTTATTGATCGGTGAGTAATATCTTTTCCTTATAAATACTAGAAAGAAACCTGCACTTTGCTTTCGTCTGTTGTAAGCCTGTATACACACATCAATTTATGGTCAAGAGAACCTCAGACAAGTAGTAAAAGTTAGAACCCTCTTTGCATTTTAGAGATTTACGTTTCAAAACATAATAAAAAGAACATCTGTTCCTTAGAAGGTCTTAAAGTGAAGTAACTACAACCTCAGGTGAACAACATCACATTCTATTGTCATTATTTATCTATCAAAAATGTGTCAAACTGAAGAATCAGTGATAAAAAATTAAATACATCCCATGAATCAATAGCTTGTAAAATCACTTTCATCACCAATAACCTGAAGTTCCATCTTTTTCACTTTATAAGACACACCAGATTAAAAAATGCACCCCCAAATGTAGAGATAGATATTAAGGAAAAAAATGTATTTAAAACAGGGGGTCCATCCTATAATACGGTGCGTCTCATGTGCATGTGCAGTGTAACTATTCTGGGGGGTGGCAATGGTGGTGGAGTGGCAGGGTCAAAGCAGACAGGATCACAGTGGTGGGGATCATCAATGTTGCGGGGATAAGGCAGGGTCTCCACTGGATGTTGGAAGTGGGGCTATGCTTGCAGGCCTCGAGCTGGGGAGGGTCATGGTGTTCGGCGATAATTGATACTTCTAGCTAAAGATCTCAGAGAGCTGATGGCTTGATCTGTGCCTGTGCTGCCTTTTCCAGTTGGCCTTCAAAAAAATGGCTGTGGATGCAGCACAGGCGCAGATGAAGATTTCGGACAGCCGGAATCGCCAACTGTGCATGCTCCGCTTCTACAGCCATTTTCTTTAAGTCCATCCCGTAGAGGCAGTGCAGGCACAGATTGAGCCCTCAGTTCTCTGAGATCTTTAACTATGCCTGCTCTGCCTCCACAGCCATTAGACAGTACCTGGAAGTATTAATGCTCGGTAAACACTGCCGCACACCACCCGAACACCGCGACACCCCCAAGCTGCAGGCTCGCAAGCATTGTCTCACCACTGACATCCTCCTGCACCTCCACTTGACAACCACTGCAATTTGGGGGGAAAAAAGTGCATCTTACAATCCAAAAAATATGCTAATTGATTTTTTTGTATGACTATATCAGTCTTTCACATCATTCTGAAGGAATGTTGTCCTACTATCCTTTATTTCATTAAAGTTTATGGACATTTGTTTATGCCCTGCTCTCTTACGGTCCCACCAAAGCATTTACCTTGGGTTGAGGTCTGGACTTTCACTATGCCATTACAATAAATTCATTCTTTTTTTTCAAATTTGCCTGTGTGCAAACATGATCCAGTTTCAGACTAGCTAAAGCTTTTGGATAAATGAGATTACATTTGACTCTAGAAAAATATGAAATAAAGAGTTCACATACAGTTCAGAAACTGCATAGCGCCTGGTTCTATGGGTGGAAAAAAATACTAACAACTTCCCATTGAAGACTGTGATTAACAGTTGGTATGAGATGTTTGCTCTTTCGGTTTTTGCTAAACATGGCAGAATGCATTATAGTCCAATAAGTTCACTTTGGTCTAAACTATCTTATAACATTGTTCCAGAATTCTTGTGAATTCTTCAAATACAAAGAATTCTTCAAATACAATTTTGTAAACACTAGCCATACAGCCATGTTCTTTATAGTAAACCCATCCCAAATTACTTGGCAGCAATTGCTTCTCCTATATGATTGCTGATGTGTCCCTCCTTGACGCTGTATTAATACACATGTGAATGCTTCAGACAAGTAAACTATTTAAACATCTATATAAATATAAATAACTTTCATTACAAAATCTTCATTTGTACTCAAATAAGTTGATGCAAAAATGAACACACTCCACATCTAAAACTACTGCATCAAGTATTTTGAATGACCTCCATGATTTTTAACAACAGCACCTTGTTATCAATAATAACACTCACAAGCAAAAGGGTAACAATTGATTTAACTTTTCACTTTTTTGGCTCCATATCTCAGCATCCACTACAGCGTTAAGCATGAGTACCTTCATTTTATAGACATTGGATATCTCATACATGAATTTAACTTGCAACTATTTAGCATATGATTAGTCAGATACTTGTCATGTCACTGCATTGTATCTTTTTTAGTCAAAGAATCTAAATTTAAATTTGTATTATTTGTTAGCATATTGTAAATTCACTTTTGGCTTTCAACACTGCCTGAATACTTTTGTGCATGGTCTCAATCAGATTTAAGCATGTCTTGACCAAAATAGGATCTCAGGTCTCTTCTACATGTTCTCAATGTTGGTGTATAATTGTCAGCTCACTTGAGTATGCATACAGGTTCTTCTTCAACTCTACCCACAAGCATTTGATGACTTGAGGTCTGGTGACTGTGTGGGCTAATCCAGTACCTCTACTTCACTGCCATTGAACCATATTTTGCCAGTTTAGACGTACGTTACTGATCATTGTACTGCTGGACTATGCTGACCTTTTCATACCCATGGTACTTAAGTGTGTGAAGTAACTTATCTTGTAGATACATATAGCTCAACATTGAGATCCATTAATCTTGGTCAAGAATCCAATGCCTTTGGCTGTGAAACATACCCATATCTTCAGGCTTCCTCCTTGAAACTTGACAGTTCTTTCAATTTCTCGATTCAATAGACCCTTTTCCCCTTGTTTCTTCCAGATCCACTTTCCACCACTGAGAGCAAACAGGAACAATGCAGTGACATGACAAAAATCAGCAAAACTAATCGTATGCTAAATAGTTGCAAGTCAAATTTAATGAGCCAAGATGATTTTCTATAAAATGAAGGTAGTCTCAAGCTCAAAAATGAACTCTTTTAAAGCCAGGGATGTTGGAATGCTTAACTTGTCTTTTCAGAATTCCTCATAGTTTTTCCATTGAGTCCAGATCAGGAGACATACTCGGTAACTGAATCACTTTCATCCTGTTCTTCTTCAGAATTTCAACAGATATTTGTGTCGAATCATTGTCATGTTGTAATAGTTAATTTTTTATTTTCAAGTTGTCTCGTTCTTGTAAAAAATGTAGCATAACCCAAAATACTACATTGCAAAGCATGAACATGTAGTTTTCATGCCTGAAAAAGAAAATATGGCAACAGCAGGGTCATGGGGTGTACAGTTGATAAATTGGACAGTTAAAGAGAACTTTTACAGACCCTGGTGCTTTCTAAAGTGAAAGCACCTCTGAATGCAGCGTTTATGCTGCATTCGAGGAAGGTGTTTACCGTGTCTCTACCCTCCCTGTAACATAAAAAAACATGGGAAAGTTTAGCGTTAAGAGGTCCCGAGTAACTTTTCTGATTATGCTGTCCTGCTGCTGGCACGGTCCTGCCCGCCTCCTGCCTCTGTGTGTGTGTGTCCGTGCGTGGAGCCGAAGAGGAGGGCAGGACTGTGCCAGCAGCAGGACAGCACAATCAGATAAGCCCCTTGGACCTCTTAACTCTAAACTTTCCAAAGTATTTTTTTTCGGGTTATAGGGAGGGTAAAGACATGGTACTCACCTTCCCCGAATGCAGCATACATGCTGCATTCAGTGGTGCTTTCACTTTGGAAAGCACCAAGGGGGGACAGGTTTTCTTTAAAAAGGAATTAAAAAAATTAAAATGTGACGTTTATATAAAATATTTTAAAAATTACCTGTACTATCAAAAAATCAAACTGGACAAGAAAATCTTGTTAGCATCACATCCTAAAGGTGAGCACCTGTAACCAGGCCACTGTATTTGGGTGGTGTGTACAGGTCTAATGGACTAATAAAACAAAGAATTGTGAAATATTAAACTGTATAAAATGCATAGTTTATGAGGTAGCAAATAGATTTTAAAAGATACAGCCAATCTCATTAAAAACTATCTTCGGAGGAAAAAAACAACAATGGGTCCTGGAAGTAATGATATGATTAGTGATAAGCGAATATACTCATTACTATTCGTTACGGCACAGATAGTACAGTATTTGGGATACTTGTTGAGAATCGCTGATGCTCATGAGTGATGTGTCGATCGTGAACGATCCGACACGTTGCCAGCTTCCTTCAGTACACAAAGAAAGTCGGCACCCCAGTGAGAGCAGCTAAAATGGAAGGCTCCTACTGGGGGGAACAGCAAGGTGTTGTGTACAGTGAAAATGCAAAAAAAAGCTCACCCTCCTGCTTTTTCCAGGAAATGCTCGATTTATAGCAGGCTATGAGAGGGTGGAGCCTATCACTACTTGACTAACATTGGGCTCGCTATTCAGATGAATACGCAAGTACTAAAAACTACTCGCTACGAATCTCCTGAAGCCAAGTATTTCACTACTCGCTCATCACTAGATGTGACCCCTACAGAGCCCTGATCTCAACATGCAATCTGTCAAGTATTACATAAAGAAACAGAAGGATTTGTGCAAGCCCACATCCATAGAAGATCTGTGATTAGTTCTGAAAGATGTTTGGAGCAACACTCCTGCCGAATTCCTACACAAATTGGATGCAAGTGTATCTAGAAATGACGGCAAAGAGTGGTCACACCAAATATTGATTTGACTTAGATTTCTCTCATGTTCTTGCACATTGCTAAATTGATAACAAATATACTCTAACACTTTTGTTAAAAGCATTCTTACTTTGAAGCTTTTTTTCTCACATTCTTTAAAGCTTTTGACAGAACTGTTTATTGTATACAAAAAGAACACTATGGTGGCGTACTGTACATCTGGTAATTAGGAGTTGATAGACACATACATTTACTGATTCAGTAAGTATAGGTACTTTACACCTAATGTGCAGTTTGGATTTTGCATTTATTTGCTAATATAAAATGTTAGTAATCCCTTCTAAGGAAAATCAACCTGCGTTTGAGTTAAAGCTATTGCATGGAAATAATGAGAATAAAATTTCAATTTCTTAAATATTTCTGTGACGCCCCACCAGGTCAGGCATCACGAGAGGGGTACTGCACCATAAATGAGTGTGTGGTAACCCCTGTCACAGTGGGAAGGCAGATGTCTGTGGGAGGATCCCAACCCAGCACTCCACACACCCACCTAGGATAGATGGTTTTGGGCCAGTACCCTAAGGGAGGGTGGGAGTTAGGGGAGGAGGGAAGACTCACAGTGAGTTTTAATCGGCACTGAGGGAAGACGGAGAACGGGGAGTCTCTGAGTGAGAAAAGGAAACTCCCAGGGAGGGGGCCTGGAGAGAGAGAACAGGCAGCCCATACGGAAGGAGGGAACCCCCCGAGCGCCCATACTCAGGGAGGGAACCCTGGTCCACTTTACCAGAGTCCCGGTTCTGAAGACGGCCAGGGAGTCTAGCCCCTGAGCTGAGAACACCGAAAGTCGTGGGTCTGTTTACCAGCCCCAACACCCTGTCTGGCGGGATCAGTCACACCAGGTTAACCCACCGGGGTCGAATCCCAGAGCATGAGAGGGAGAGAGTGGAAGCCAGGATCGTCAGAGCACCTCAACGGGCCTCGTATCAAGCAGGCTACCCCAGGACAGGCACTAGCAGCGGACACGGGTTAGACTCAGGAAGGCATACCACGGGAGACTTCCAGAGACTCTGCAGCCCACTGTGACTACCCGACTGCATAAAGACTGTTTTGCCACTGTGAACTGTATCTCTATCTGCATTGTTCCAGCAAAGTACCCAGTAGAGTGACTGAGTCTCCGTGTATCTGTTTCTCTGCTATACCGTGCTCCACTCATTTTCATCATCAGCACCCCCATTACCACCGGTGCATCCCTGCCCCGGAGGGCCAGCTCCACCTGCAGGGAGCTGTACCATTTTTGCCGCTATACCAACACCCTCCGGAGGTCTGAAGCGGCTCAATCACCAAAAGCTGCGGGTGGCGTCACGAAAAACGTAAAGAATTTTATTCCCACGTCAACTACCCCCTTTTTAGTTCACCACCAGGGCCACGGGTTTGGGCAGGCCACCAGTGACATCCCAATCTCAGCAGAGGACCCAGATACCTGAGTCCCCATACTCTGGGCTACTCATTTCCATTTACTGTATAACAAACTGAGACTGACTGAAAGACAATGGACGTGAGTATATGCAAACGCTACTGTAATGTGCATTAAAAATGTGTCTATGATTGTAATAAACAGTATGTTACTGTAGTGATGCAATGCAGGCAGTAAACTCTTACCTTTGCTAACTGTGGTGGCTCCCAGAGGCTTTGTCTGTTTTAATTACAATTTATTATGATTTAATTGCTTTGTAGTGAACATAAAGACATGACATTCAGCAGCCCTAATACCTCCAGGAACTACTGTACTTATTCACTCAGCATGATGGATTTGCTGCGATCTAAGTCTCTGGCTAAATTGGAATGATTCAATACACCCCACTTATTAAATGTCAATCAGGATTGTGCTGCTGTATTCTTCTGCTGCTGTTTTAATCATCCCAGACTTTATACTAGTGCAGTGTAAATCCAGTAGCAACATTTGTTTCTAGACCAGATGACAAGAAAACATAAAAATTACTGGATTACAAAGGTACAGATGAAAGAACTAAAAATAGCAAGAAATATATCCTCAAACGGTATACATAAAAGCATATGTGCACCTTACAACATTCCTGTAAATGAAAACATTAGAGAAAACTACATGACACCCTTTGGAAAACCATGATGACCATAAAGATTTTAAGTAATATGTGTCTATATAGCAGATTCACTTTCACAAAGTTCTCCTTAGTAGATGCATTTTGGGAATTTTCCATTGTTTTCTTATCCATGGACAATTCCTATGTACATACTGTTACCAGCAACTAGATATGCACAAAAGATTAAGGCTAAGTTCAGACAGAGCGTTTGTGCTCCATTTTTTATTGATCCATTTTCACAGATCCTCTTTTTGCAAAAAAAAAAAAGCATCACAAACACATCACCCAATTGTGCTGCTTTTTTGCTCTATTTTCGGGGTGACTCACAAACTTACTCTCCCCTCGATCCCATGGTGATCCTTTCCGTGTCTGCCTTCCGGGCATTGGCAGGTCCTGTCTGTGTGTAGTCTGTATGGCACTTTAGGACCTGTGCATTATGTGACTAAGTCACATGCTGAGTCACATGGTAGTAGGTCCTAATGTACTGAACAGACTACACACAGACTGGACCTGCCAATGCTTGGAAGGCAGACATCATCGGGGTCTCACCGTGAGATCACTAAATTGGATATTAGTAGTGAAAAGCGGACCAGAAAAACACCACATTAATTGATGCTCATTATTCTCTGGATGCACTTTCTACGCCACTAATGCAGGAGTAAAAAAATGCAGCGTCTGAACAGCAAATTAAAAATTACATTCACTTTGCTGCAGATGCAGTGACTGATCCATTTTGGTGAAGTTTTAAATAAAACACAACACCAAAATTGGATCAAAGATGCCCAGTGTGAACATAGCCTAAGACTACCCTGGTCAAGTGTCAATTTTGGTCTTGGACCAAGCCTCTATTCCCTTCAGCACAGGCAATCCTCTGTCCGGCATCCTGAGTGCCTCTACCACTTAAGAGACCCCCGCAATGTAATGATGTGAGCTTAGTCACTTTATTGTGAAGATTAATAAGGAGCAGAAGCACCAAAGATGCTAAATATAGGTGAAAATGTAAACACTGCCGGGTCCAACTGATAAACTGGACACAAGATAAGGGTAGTTTGACTCCCTCGGAATGCTCATCGTTTCTGGAAATTAGAGCCTATTTTGTTCAAATTTCAGTTTTATATTGATATTCAGAGATAAAATGGACATATATTAAAGATATTTGAAATGTGTAATGACTTTTTATGTGGTACCTTACATTTTCTCACTTGAAATCAGGGCTGCCACTAGGAATGTTGGGGCCAATGACTTCCAAAATTTTGGGGACCCCGTGAGACTTTGCCCAGCCTCCACCGTGGCTTTGCCTCCACCCCAGCTCGTCCCTGCAGACTTCAATCTTCTCTGGTCTTTTGCAGCATATCTTGACACGGTGCCCTCAAAGATAGCAGAAGTACTATAACCATCCTGACTAAAAATATTTACCCTACACTGTGCTCCTGAATAAATAATTGCCCCTCACTGTGTTCCCTGCACAAAGTATGACTCCCACACTGCTCCATTCTGGGTCAACTCTTCAATCGGTCCTTTTACACTGTGCCCCATCCATACTGCCCAGTCTCTATATTATGCCCCCTCATCACATTCTCATTCTTCGGCATATTATCCTTTCCCTGTTGTGCCCTTACACTGTCCCACATGTAGCCCCCTCTCTCTTCTACCCCTATACTGTCTCCTCACATATTTACCCGCTCACTCTCCCTACTATCTACTCACATGATGATAGCACCCCTGCCAGCTGTTCCAGGGGAAAATGTCCTGCTCAACCCCCCCAGTTATGCCCTGATATAACCATATTTTACAAAAAATACATGCAATTCCATATACATGCACCCACACATTACACAGACCTGTACACATAGAGTAAAAAGACATGCAACCACACACGCACAGACAAGGACACACACACACACATGTGCAGCCACATACACACGCAGGCATGCACACACATGCATGCACACACACACATACATTCATGCAGATGTGTACATACACACAGCCATGAACACAGATGGAGTCATAAACACACACGTAAGTATGCACACACACAGCCATACACACATACGCAGGCATGCACATGCACACACAGCTATGTATACACATATGTGGTCATGTATACATGCAGGCAAACACACATGCAGCCATGTACACACAGAAACAGACACACACA
This sequence comes from Allobates femoralis, assembly GCA_033576535.1. Lineage (NCBI taxonomy): Eukaryota > Metazoa > Chordata > Amphibia > Anura > Aromobatidae > Allobates > Allobates femoralis. The sequence goes on from JARQOC010000003.1 coordinate 717,756,989, forward strand.
CGCAGCCCATGCACACACACATGCAGGCACACACACATGCAGCCATGTACACACATATGCAGGCACACACATACAGCCCAGGTACACACATGCAGGCGCACACATGGAGCCCATGTACACATACATGCAGCCAATGTAAACACACATGCAGGCATAATACATTCAGCCCATGTACACACATTTGCAGGCACACACACATGTAGCCTGTGGACACACACATTCAGCCCATGGACACACATGCAGGCACACACATGTAACCATGTACCCACACATGCAGTCACACACACATGCAACTCATGTACACACACACATGGAGACACACACACATGCATAGAATGTACACACATGCATACCATGTACACACAAATGCAGGCACACACAGAGGTAGCCCATGGACACACACATGGAGTCACACACAGGCAGCCCATGGACACATACATGCAGCTCATGTACACATATATGCAGACACACAAATGCAGGCACACACATGCAGCGCATGCACATAAACATGAAGGCACACATGCAGGCACACACACATGTAGCCCATGTATACACACATGGCCTATGGACACACACACGGAGGCACACACATGCAGCCCCTGTACACACACATGCAGCCCATGTACAGTACACACACATGCAAGCACATACACATGCAGCCCATTGTACACACACATGCAGGCACACACATACAAACACACACACATGCAGCCAATGTACACACATACAGGCACACAAACATGCAACCCATGTACACACATGCAGGCACAGAAATATGCAGCCCATGTACCTACATGCAGCCCATGTACACACACATGCAGCAGACACACGCACAGACTGGTCTCATACATACGTACAAACAAATACACAACCAAGTATGTACAATTACTTTCTTCAAGCAAGTTGACTGGCCCAAGAGAGATAGAAACAGGAAGTAACAGGAATCAGAGAAGCCCGGGAATCACTCAGTGCAGAAGCCTCCTGATCCGCCCCCAAGTCTTCTTTCAGGCGGTGAGCAGTTGCTTTCAGTTTCCATTATAGAGTGTCTGCCTTGTAACATTGGTCTGTGCTCTGCCCCTGAAAGTCCGTCTTCATGCAGTGACAGGTGGCCATGCACAGCACAGACAAACGTGACAGTGAGGGCAGCTGTCACTGCAAATGTGTTAGTGCCTCTGCCGCTTGCATCAGAGAAGCAGGCGTTCACAGTTTGATGTGCATGGCCATCTTTCGTAATGTCTGTCACTGAGCAGGTGGTCGTCTTGGCCTTTACAACTACCGGGAAGGTGACCTGGGGGCAAATGCATCCCATCAAAACCCGCCCCTGATGGACAGTAGGAGACAGGGCCCACTCAAGAGGTGAACGGTGGGGCCCTGCAGTGATTGACAGGAGGGGGCACGTTCAAGATGTGAGTGGGTGGGGCCTGGAGGAGATTGGGGCCCACCTCCTCACATCTTGCACAGGCCCCCCCTCTCCTGTCAATCACCGCCGGGCCCATAACAGCTGTTACACTAGTCAGGCTCTGACGGCAGCCCTGCTTGAAATAATACCAATGCCTATTTGAAGACAATGAACAGATGGTTCTTGAATTTTCTTCTGTTACAACACTTTTTCAATTACAAAGTATGTTTTTTCAGCTACTAAGGAAATTGCTATTCCTCAAGAAGCTCCACAGATTCTGACATTTCTTTTTGTTGAAATAAATTCTTGGAGTGCCAGTTCTCTTTTTTGTATTTAGTCACAATTGCATCATAGTTAATTCATAGCACAGATAGACTTCACAAAGTCATTTTGGGTGCAGACACTGAGTCATAGGCTGCAAGACAGAAAATGTTTCACAGCTTTATGATGACAGCGAAAATGCCAATTAACTGAATTGACTGACCTACACCTGTGGAGCCATCAGTGAGGTTTTTTTTTTTACTAACTTGTCTGCCTGTCCTTTTAGGTTCCTAATTAATTGTCCCTATATATATCTTCTGTGTAACAAAAAATAGTCCAACTGAGGTGGTAAATTACACAGCTTGAACGGACCCTTAAAAGTAAAGATGATTTTTTTTTTTAAATAAATTTAGCTTTATTAAAGAAATGTTAGAATGTGATATAGTATGTCAATCCAAGGAAAATAATGTAAATAACAATTACTAAAGTTCCAGACACTTCCGAGAAAATAACTATTCAGTTTGATGCTCATAATCATTGGGCTGTTCCCATAGCACCAACATAATATACATAATAGTATTATCAAGGTCGCTTGCTATCTTAGTCAGTAGGGTCAAGTCGCACGTTCTGTCTAAATCAAACTAATCAACTAACATTAGAGAAAAGGGTAAAGAATGTGTCTAAGGAAAGGGCTTCTAGAAAAACAGGAGACACAGCGAGAAGGAAAGATAGAATAGAGACAGTAGTTTAAAGAGGACCTGTCACCAGGCATGGTGATCTAATTACAGCACCTCGGGGGCGGGGCTACATGGGAGAGAAAAAAAACTCAGTTTAAATGCTGCAGACAGGGAGAGAATGATTGGAAGCGGTGGGCAGATTGCACAGGCAGGGGGTGTGAATCTGCCCTTGGCTGCAGCCCCTAGCCACCTCCTTAGTGGCTGTAGCATGTAAGTTTTCTAACTGTATTATCTCGGGGTACAGGGCTGCTCAAGGGCTGGGGGCCCTCTTGTCTACATGCTACAGACATGCTGTATCCAGTGCTGTAATTAGATCACCATGCCTGGTTTGGTGACAGTACTTGTATCAAAATTAGCTAGGCACACCGCTTTTTTAGAAAAAATCTTTAGAGACAATCTCTTGATATAAATTTTTTAATTTTTATTGGTTACTAAATCACAACAGGTATTTGAATCCATCAAATACGTTAACGTTTCGGCACTTTTTTGGCCTTGGTCAGTTATCTTAATAAAATGGAAAACAGAAATTTACAAAATGTCATTTTTACAGAACAAATTAGAAATTTTTTTAACATAGAAGAAAAAGAAAAAAATTGATACAAATACTCTTGTTGAATAGCAAAAACATCAAACATGACGTCAAAACAAGAAATATAAAAGAGTTCTTTCAAAGTAGAAGAAGGAAAAAAGGTAAACCGCCTCGGTGAACGTATTTTTATAGACGGGTTAAATGGAATAAAAAAGGAAAAAATAGGAAGAAAATGAAAGCAATAAGAAGGAAACATAGAAATTTGGTGACAGGTCCTCTTTAAGGTGAGGTTGGGAAATCGGGGGGGGGGGGGAAGGGGGTGTGCAAGAGAGGGGAAGAATGGCCATTGTGATTATAATATACATTTAAATCTCTTCCACCAGTGATGTATATTCGTCAGATCCTTTAAATTCTGTCCAAAAAAACAGGTCGTAAGGAATTGCTCCTGAGAGTTGTTAATTATTGCCGTAAGATCCTCCAGCAGCACTATCTCATTGATTTTGGCAAACCAGAGGGACATCGTGGGGGGAGTGACTCTTCCACAGAATTGGAATACAGGCTCTGGCGGGTAACAATAAGATGTCTCAACAGCGACCGTTGGTACGTCTTTAGTGGAATGTCACTGTAATGGAGAAAGACAAGGGCCAGCCTGAGATCCAAAACAAAACTATTGACCCTGTGAATTACCCTTTGCACCTTTTCCCAAAATGAGGCCAGGTGTCTGCATGACCAGAATATATGTGTTAACGACCGAGACGCCAGTCGTTTGTGTGTGAGCGATACGGTGCTGCTATGAATCCAAAAATAGTGGTAAATTAACTCTTTTTAACGGTTTCAAAAAGATAACAAATTCAAACTTTGCAAACGATATGGGCCCCAACAGCCAATCACAGTGTACAATTTATGCAGCCTGAGGGAACTCACGTACCTGTTTTGCAGAGAGGGAGCACAACTATCAAAGACTAAACCATCCCCACCCTTACTCCGTACAGGGCCTACCCAGGCTCTTACCGCAGCCGCGGCACATGTTCCCCTCAGGATATAATCCTACACCCCCCTCCCACACTATGTACAAAATACTTTGGGATTTCTGATTTCCTTATACAAATCTATCCCACAACCTATTTACAGAAAATGCAGTTTTGCCTCCTGCATGAGGTGAAAACTCTTTAACTTGGTAATGTGCAAACAGTTTACAGGGTGTATGTCGTTTCACCCTAACAATCAGCCACTGAGGTATATAAGATCTTCCTCACACTGGGCACAACCCAGTATAACAGGGATGGTAATAATTCTCTCAGTTCTACAGTGTCATCCACATTCGGCTTCTCTTTGGATCTCACACTCGTGCAAGTCTCAATAGTTAATATCTTGTATAGATCAAGCCTGGTCCGTCTCTCCTCATGAGTACACACGCACAATAGTCCTTTGTAGTTTCTGGCTAACTCACCCGGTCTGACTATCCCTATATATTGACCGGTCAATCTTATGTACTCACAGAACACGGCTTATCTTTCAGTCCACGATGTAGATCAAGCCCTTGAATAATTCTAACACTGTTCAAGCCAGCCGCGTCCTTCCATAGATCCATGAGCCCTCAGAACAGCCGACATGTCGTCTTTTCTGTGTAGGATCTCCACAGGCATCTGTCTCAGTCAATTTACCTCAGGAGACTTACTAAAAATTCCTTCCTGGTTCCAGATCTTTCTACTCGTGTCCACTGATGACCTCCAGTGGGCGAACTGAATTACTACAGATCATTTATATTAACAGTGTTGAACTTAATATTAGAAATAAATTTCAGCATCATTACATATGTAGAATGCTACCCTCCTCTTCCCCCCATCTCCAACAGAGAGGACTCACTTCTGGGAATATGGAGTGTAATCTAGTTGGATCCCTGTACCATCTCAATCACAAGGCAGACGCCTTAATACCTTGCTGTCTATTCAAAGCTCCCGGAGATTTTAGGACAGCACACAGGAAACCGCTGCAGACTGCGTTTCCTGTGCACTGTCAAAAGCTGTCTCCGGGAGCTTTGAATAGACAGTTGAGAAGGTAAACATCAGATTGTCACAATAACTACCGTAGCGTAACAATCCACCTCTGTGCCTCAGTGAGCTCCTGTGGCATGCAGTGAGGAGAAGCTTCACTGTACTCACCGATGGTGGGTGCAAGGTAGGCAAGCCGCAGGTCAGGTAGGGAAAGTGAAAGGGCCCGCCTTTTTGTTTTCTTCTTCTCAGACGTGATAGGGGCAGGCTGGGTGGAGGGGGTGTTCCAAATGGGTGAAAAAGGCTCTGCTGGTGGGATACAAGGGCAGGCCAGGGAGTGCATTACTGCTCTGATAGACAGGAAGGGCTGGGCAGGGAGAGCTGACCAATCCAAGGAGGATTTGTAAGCAATAAACAACCAATCACTGGTGAGGTACATTACTGGGTTCCAGATACCACAGTACATCACCAGTATCTGTACCTGTTCATACAATATACAGTACAAATGTCCAACAATCAAACCCCCATCATGGCTGCACCAGCAAGAAGAAAGAAATATGAAGCCAGTTTCAAACTTAAAGTGGTAAACTTTGCCATGGAACATAATAACTGCGCTGCTGCAAGACAATATGGAGTAACGGAAAAGATGGTTCGGGACTGGAAAGCAAATGAAAAAGCATTAAAGAGTATGCCAAGGGGTAAGTGTGCATTAAGAAGAGGCACCCCACATTGGCCAGAACTTGAAAAACATGTAGCCAATATGGTGAACGAGCATCGCCACAACGGTTATGTAGTGACACGAAACAACATACGATTGTTTGCACTTCAGTGGGCCAAATCTAACCCAGAGCACAGCAGCAGGTTTAAGGCCACTGTATCCTGGTGTAGCAGATTTATGGCAAGGCATAATATGGTACTGAGGCAAAAGACGAAAATTGCCCAAAAGTTACCTGCAGATCTTGATAGCAAAGTAACGAGTTTCCATCGATACATAATTCAGCAGCGCTCTAAACATGGCTATCCGTTAAGTAGTATTGGAAATATGGATGAGACTCCAATGAATTTTGATATGGTTGGAAATAAAACTGTCCTTCAAAGAGGTGAAAAAACTATTTTATTGAAAACAACGACACGAGAAGTCCAGTTTTACAGTGGTATTGGGATGCACAGCTGATGGCGCCAAACTGACACCAATGATTATTTTTAAAAGAAAAACAATGCCGAAACTCAAGTTTCCTGTTGGTTGTTTTGTACATGTGAATGCAAAAGGCTGGATGGATGAAGAAGGGGTAAAGCTTTGGCTTGATAATGTATGGAGCAGGCGACCAGGTGGACTTATTCATAAACCTAGTCTACTGGTGTGGGATATGTTCAGGGCTCATTTAACTCCCAGCACCAAGGAAAGGCTTGCAAGACTAAACACACATATGGCAGTTATTCCTGCAGGATTGACGTCATTGGTACAGCCACTGGATGTGTGCCTAAACAAGCCATTTAAAGATCGCATTCGAGAACAGTGGAATGAATGGATGGTTAGTGGCGAAAAGTTATTCACAAAAGGAGGAAACATGCGTGCTCCACAGTTGGATGTTTTGTGCAATTTTGTCATAAAAGCCTGGAATGATATTGATGCAGAAACAGTAATCAAGTCTTTCAAAAAGTGTGGCATATCAAATTCATTAGATGGTATGGAGGACGACTACTTGTGGCAAGAAGAAGATGAAGCCGAAGCTGAGACCACAGCATCTGATACGGAATTTGATCCATATGATGATTGCCTTACCAATGTATCACAAGATTTCATTGATGTAGTTATGATATCAGATGACGAACAGGAGGATTTTGAAGGCTTTTAAAGGGAAACTGCCATGCAATCAAAATTTGTAAAAATACTGTAGCTTGCAGTTATGATGGGCGTTGCTAACTCGCCGGGGACTTGACTGGCACTTGTTCTCGCTCTATTGTTTGTTTGTTTCTTCCTTCTACCTTCCTTTCAGCTTTATTTAGAGCCAATACAGAAACGTTTATTCCACTTGCACTGTTTTATATTTACATGTTTGATGACAAACAGCCTTATTTTTATAAGTGACAGTTTTCTTGCTAAGTACCTGCATGTCATAAGCATTTAAATTAAAATTACCATATTGAAATCCATTCTGATTTTTTTTAAAAGTTTTACCAGAGTGGGTTGGAAGAGGGGGTAGTCTTATACGGCGAGTATATCCCAAACTCCATATTTTAAGTGGAAAAGTTGGGGGTCGTCTTATACGCCCAGTCGTCTTATACGCCGGCAAATACGGATCCTGCTTCCTGGATGCGGAAGGAAATAGAGGATTTGTGTGTCAATGCAAAGATTCTCTCCCATTGGTCTCGAGAAAGCTGAAGTTGTAGGTCACAAGTCAAGATAATTAATCGATTTTTCAGAATAAAAATATTGCCATAATCCAGAATCTAATTCCTTTGTGCCAAAAACATATGTTTGGTGGCCAGGAAACCTACTCAATCCTTTATAATGTCATCTTGAATTTAGCTAATATGTAGGCTAACCATAAATCCTCAATCTTCACACAGTTCTCTGATGGAAAAATTACAAAAAATCTTATGGATTTTGATATTCACAGATAAATGAGACAGAAGTCATTATTGAGTCACAAGTACAATGTTCAGACAAAATTAAATTTGTCATTCTGCTAAATAGGTGTCAACAATCTTAAAATTTACTTTTTACTAACAAGTAGTAAAACAGTAGCTACATATTAAAATCTGACAAAAATACATCCAAAATACCCATAGAAAGTTGATATATGCAGTCAATTAAGGAAAATAAATAAATTTAGTATTAATAGTGAATCCACATATTTAATTGATGGTAGTAGGCATATCCGTACCCCCTGTCATTTTACTAGCTATATCGTTGGACTGTTCATCTGTGTCCCACAAACACATAATCAGGGTTCATACCACTATCCATGGTTTGCCCTATTAAGGACCACTCCCCCTTCTCCAAGCATGTATCCTGGTGGTTGTACCTAGCTTTTTTCATAAGTCTTTCTACAAGTTTGAAACAGTATGACAAAAATAATAATAATGAACAAAGGTCATAGCTATAAGTTTTATGATTGACCTTGAGTCAGGAAATCAATGTAAAAAAGGAGAGATGTGTGGATCTGACAAAATTAGAATTAGCCAAATTGTGCTGATTTTCCCGAGAAATTCTATTCAAAGAAAAGGTATTTACGGCTAATTGAATGACCACAAAGTGTAAAAAAAACATAAGTTGTAAAACAAAAACAACCAAAAGAAATGTATGCTCACTTCATCATTCACATGTCAAGCCCATCTGTGACTCACTGCCCCCTGTTTGGTCCTCAAAGCTATCTTTTCTATCCCCTCTTACATGCCAGATCACCTGGCCTCTGCACTCTAGCCTTGACCAGGCCTTCGAATCATGTGACTACCAGTGATTAGGCGCATCAGCTTCTTCATCAGGACAACAAACTATTAGTTTGTTGTCTTGATTAAGAAGCTGAGGCTTTGAAATACATTGACCGAATAAAATTCATACCTTAGATGGTGGACCTGCAGTTATTGCAGACAAAGCATTAGAACCCTGCTCCTAACCTGAATATTAAGTTTTAATCTTTGATAGTGGTATTTAATGCACGCCGGTAGGGTGCATGTCAATTCACGCATCTATCTGTGCGCCAGTGGGATGTTGATGGTTTGCCATGGTGTAACTGCTGAAGACTCATGTGTTTGTCATGATGGTTCACCAGTGAAAGCCAGCATTTAGCTGATGTTCATAGGAGGCAATGACTTTCACTATATATAACAGTATTGATGTTCTGCTGTTCATAGCACAAGTAATTGGACGATGGCAGGTTCAAGTCCACTAAGGGACTAACAAAAACAGTGAAAATAAAATGTTTTTAAAAATATGATATAACATAAATATAACTTAATATAACAAAAAAAAGTTAAAATCACCCCCTTTTTGCCCCTTAAAAAACATTGTGTCTACAGCAAATTAGCATTAATAAAAGTGTCAGCTCAAGGCGCACAAAACAAGCCCTCACACAGCCCTATGTTTCGAATATTGAAAATGTTCTGAGTCTCGCAATATGATAAAGGCAAAATGTTTTTACATTTTTAATTTAGTTTATTTTCACCAAGTAAATAAAAATAACTATGCATGTTTGGTATCTGCGTAATTGTACTGACCTGGAGAATCATATTGCCAGATCAGTTTTACCGTAAAGGTAACAAGGTAAATAAAAATAATTAAAAAAATGTTTGTGCAGTTGTAATTTTTTGAAATTGCATTTCACTTTAATTACCCTTCTTGTTTTCCAGTGCATCATATGATAAAATTAATTGTGTCATTCAAAAATACAGCTCGTCCCAAAGAAAACAAGCCCTCACTATGCTGTGATCTTGAAAGAAGGGACGGAAAAAAAAAAAAAAAAAAAGGAAAAAAATGGAAAACAGTCCAGGCAAGAAGGGGTTAAAAACTGCACCTCTCAAGATACTATTTTCATGAAATTTGTTAACTTTTCAGGTGCTTGAATTTTTTTTTCGATTTTTGGTTTAAGTAAATTGTGCATGTCGGGCAAAGCATCAGACATACCAAATCAACAGAAAATAGAAATCAATGAACCCATATTGGAAATTACCCATCGAGGAATTCATCTACAAGTGGGTTTAGCCTTAGCATAGCTCAGCATAGCGGCGCTCAAGCAAGCGTCATCGGGTGCTTGCCTCTGACGTCAGCGCCGCTATGCTGATTGGCCCACACTATGACCTGGGCGGAGCTGCGGCCTGAACTCCGGAAGAACAGGGACCATGGAGCCAAGGACCGGCAATACCGGTGCAAACCGGCACCGGAACACGGCGGACGGCAGCGGATCATCTCGGGGACCGGACCGGAGCACAGAGGACGGCACAGGACCATCGGGGACCCCACACCGGACCCGGTAAGAAGCGGTGCTATGTGTGTGTGTGGTGTGTGTGGTGTGTATGGTGTGTATATATGTGTATATATGTGTATGCATGTGTCTGTATGTGTGTATGTATGTATGTAAACCCCCCCCTCCCCCCGTGTTTCCCCGATAGTAAGACCCCCCCTCCCCCCTACCCTGCCTTACAATCGGGGCGGGTCTTACATTAGCAGACCCCCCATCCCCCCCCCACCCTGTCTTACTTTCGGGGGGGTCTTACTATCGGGGAAACACGGTAGTTGTGTGTCACACAACCATACAAGGTGATTTAAATATTTCTGTTTTATTACTTATCGCTTGGATAAGACCCTATTGTGCTTTATTTTTTATCCACAGCTTTTTACTTCAAGTCTTTTTTTAGACACAGATTTAGCCAATGGTTAAATTTTAGTGTATAACTATTTATTTTTTTCTTGGTTCAAGTGTATGACCTTACAGTATCTACATTATACTTCATTGCCATTTTTTAATACAAGCCTCCAGCTTCTATAAAACCATATGTAATATTAAATTATCTTTCTCTGCTTTGATTAGAGCTTTGGTGGGCTTTTAATTCAGGGCAACTGATTGGACAATGGCAGGCACAGGACATAATAGGAAGTGAGGAGAAGGAGGTTGTAGCACCTATCATGAGGGCAAAAGGCTTATCATAAAAACAATAGTCCACAGATGTGTGAAATTGAATGCAGCTTTATCTCATTGTGTGGCCTGAGGGCATGCTTTTCAACCGGTTTTGTGTGGAAAGGACAGGTACCCTTCAAAAAAGTATTGGATTAAAAATGAATTTCCACTAAAATTGTTTTGTAAAATTAAAAACCTGTACCAATTTACATTTTTATTGTAATTTTAATCCTTCTTTCTTAAAATTAGCCAACAAATCCCAAATACTTTTTATGTTTTCAGTTTTACACAGATGCTTTTCTACTGTCCTTTATATGACCTTACGAGGGAAGTCACAAAGTGCACTGAAAACTGCTTATTTTTGTAGAAGCTGTCACTTTTCAAGCTAAAGCTACAGTTTCATTATTCCGTAGTTTTAACATGGACATATTCTGTAAAGATTGCATTTTACGCATTCCTAAATCTTGAGATACCAAAATTAGTTGTCCAGTAGTTTTCCAATGGTTGGAGAAAAAAATTGTCCAAGACAAAACACCATATGTGCCCATGGATTCTCTTGAAGTGATGCCTTGTTTTAGGATGAGGGCAGACTCTTTACTCAAGGGGTGACCCCTTGAATTCATTGTTTTTGCCTATTCAATATTATGTCACTGGATGGTTAAGTAAGGTTGCTTTCAAGTTGCAATTTTTGGAGATTCGTGGCTGTCCCGTTGTAAAACGGACAGCCACAGATCCAATTTAGCCCCCATGTGTCCCTATGGGCATCGGATTTGACCTTATTGGCATCCAATTTGTGTAGGATCCGATTGTGTCCAATTTTTTGCTGTGCCCAAAATCGGAGAGTGCTACGATTTTGGGTACAGCGGATCAAATCGGACAGAATCGGATCCGACATGATACGCGGCCATTAACATGGGGTCCGACCCGATTTTAGTGTACTGAGCATGCTCAATAACTACATACATTGTTGAAGTGAAATTAAGTAAAAGCAAGTGTTAAAAATGAAAAATATGCATTCTCACCTTTCCAGCGATCCCCGACGCCTCCATCAAGCTCCCGATGGTTACAGGACCTGGCGTTGCGTGGCAACCCAATCAGCTGGTCGGGTTACATGACTGGCTACTGCGGTAACTGCGGTCATGTGACCGATGACGCTGATCGGGTAACTCCGCCTTACCAGGTCCTGTAACCATCGGGAGCTTGACGGAGACGTTGGAGGATCGCTGGAAAGGTGAGAATACATATTTTTATTTTTAACCCTTGCTTTTACTTAATTTCAATTCTGCAATGTATATATACATTGCGGAAGTGAAAGTGCCCCGCTTCCCTTCTGTCAGCTGTTTCTGTGTCCGGACCCGTGAAAATCACTGCCCCGGACACAGAAATAGCACCAGGAAGCACGCCTCCGATGGTGTCCTTTCCTGTCCGTGGGGTCCTGCAAAAAGTTGGATCCCATGGACAGGAAAATATCGCAATGTGAAAGCACCCTAAAAGAAAATGAGTAATTTAAGCCCCTATAGAATGAGATTTGGGTGAAACTAAATTGCAAATAAAATTGTGATGTGTAAATCACAATGAGAAGCACTGCTCTGTGATCTGTTGTATATGTCACTCAGCTTTATAATACAATAACAAGTCTTACAATAAATTGATGAGATTTTTTCCATGCTATGCCTTTACAAAGCCTTTCCATGAAGTTTTATTTTTCTGAATTGTACAAGGCTAAAGTATAAGAAGTGCACAAAGACTGAGGATGTTTTATATGTCAAGACTTAGTTCAAGGACCTTAAGGTTTCCCTGACTATATATACAAAGTATTCTAAATACCACTGCTGTGCAACAACTTTAGGTAGGTGTGGAAAAAAATGCTGCAGTAAGAATGTTTTAAAAAAATAGAAGTGCTAATAGTTTATTTTTATCAATTAACAAACTGCAAAGTGAATGAGCAAAAACGAAATCTAAATCAAATAAATTTTTGCTGTGGCCACAGTTTGCCTTTAAGACAACATCAAAGCATCAGTTTTTCTAGGTACACTTGCATGCAATTTTTGAAGGAACTTAGCAGAGAGGTTGTTCCAAACATCTTGGAGAAATAACCACTGATCTCTGGATTTACACTTATCCAGATCCATCTTTCTCTTCCTGTAATCGCAAACTCAATAATGTTGAGGTCAAGTCAATTGGGCCGTAATACCCCTTCCAAAATCCTTTGTTCTTATTTATGCTGAAGATAGTGTTTAACAACATTGACTGTATGTTTGTGGTCATTCTGCTGCAGAATAAATTTAAAGCCAGTTAGACACCTAAGTGATGATAATGCATGATGGATAAGTATCTTCCAGTATTTCTCAGCATTGAGAGCACCTTTAACCTTGGAAGAAATCCCAATTTAATTTGCTTAACTGTAGCTTAACATTTTCTAGGAACCTCCACCGTCTTCCTTTTTGCCTGCAGACACTCATTGTGGTACCTGTCTCCAACCCTGTTGCAAATAATCTGCCTTCTGTTGCTGCCAAATGTTTACAATTTTTACTTATAGATCCAGAGCACTGACTGCCATATTTTTTGGAACCACAGTCCTACATTTTCAAGCATAATTGACTAACTTGGCCTTGTTTCTATGTTGGAGATATATATTTGGCCTCAATTCTCTCATGAAGGCCACTTCTAGTCAGACTTAAGTGATCAGTAGTAAATGGGTATAGCTGGGGTCCAACTGGTTGCTGCCAGGTATGAGCTAATGTCCTCAATATTGTCTTTTTCTTGGTGTCATGGATGCTGGGAAATAGAGGTGATACTTATCAATAATGCAGTATAATCAGAGAGGTATTTGACTGGCGCCTAATTTATGCTGTAGTGGGACATAGGCCCTAAACATACTGCCAATGTACTTGAGAACTATCTTGCAAACAAAGGAAAGGGGAGAGGAGCAGCAGCTCAACAGTATGAAGTTGCCTCTGTCTCATCCGGAAGTGATTCCGCAAGGATACCGCCCTGGTACCGAGACCAATAGTACTCAGATAAAGAAAATCCAGCGAAATATTCCAGATGCAGATATATTTCAAAAAATGCATAAAACTTCCATCTATACAGGTGGGTACTGTGTGATCAAGCCAACACGTTTCGATGCAGGGTCTTACTCATGGTCACATAACTTTAAAGCCCGAGTTTGAGGTTCGCACCCAAATTCAAGTGATGTTTGTCCTCAAACTCGAACTTTAAAAAAAACATGTGTGAGCCTAGAGAGCTCGAATATCGCCCGGTTCACCCATCTAGTGTCCCTAGTAATTTACAGTATACATTGTTAATAAAATAGCTACAGTAAATCACTAATAAAAAGACACAAAACAACATACTGGGCTACATAAATAATCATGAACAAGCCACTAGACGTTCCATATCTACGATAAAACTGAGGTCCACTTCTATTAAATATAAATGATAACATGGTGTCATTTGCATGTGAAACAGTTAAAGTCCTTGACTTCACTGACTTATCCACAATTTTAATTATGTCCATTTTACAAACCATTACCAAAGCCTTATCATCATGGACTCATAATGAACATCATGAATATATTATTAAAGAGATTTTATAAACATCTGTTCAGTGAAACAGAGAGAGGAAAACTCTACTATCATTTTATTAAGTTCATTTGCGTTTGAAAAGGAACACATTTAAAGTAACAAGAAATTAAAAAATGTGTTGCATTTTGATAAGATATTGTAATTGAAACAATAAACAGCATAACAAGAATTGTAGAACAGTCTTGTCACTTGAGAGATGTTTTCTTCCTCTACTATCTTCATGCAGATATTATAATAGAAGCAAATTTTAGAACAACATTCATTATAAAAGTTAGTAACACAAAATCATGTATACTCAGAGCTGTGTTAGAGGGGTTGTCCAGGATCAACAAAAAGTCGACCAACTAGATCATTAGTAACATAAATAATAAAACATTGCTTTCATCATAAATATCCTGCGGCTCTGTTGCTCCCCAATGGTCCTTTTTCACTTGACTGCAAGGATAACTTCATGTTTATATATGTCTATTTCAGTCAATTCCTTGTCTCAATGTTGTCACCCCGATTTTGTTTTTGTGTTTGAATGACTACAACTTCAGTCTCATCATATGTATTGTGTACACAAAACTGACAAAACCCCGCCCTCCCTCCTTTGGAAAAGTTTTGTCTATGGCTGGCTGTGTGTGGGCGAAGAACTAAAAATGCTCAACCAGTGACTTCCAATGAGGTTTGGGTCAAGCTGAGGTCCAGAACAGAACTTTATCTAAAGTCTGGCAGAACCACCAGAACCCAAACTTCCAGAGGTCCACTCATCTAGAGTGCTCATTGATTTACTTCAAATTTATTTTTATTGTTTAATTTTAAACATAATAAAATTAACAGAGTAAGGCCCTCTTCACACTAGCTTTTTTGTCCGAATCTGGCAGATTTGGACAAAAAATAAGCATCTGCCGAGGGTCCTGCCTAACGGTCGCACTTGCGGCAAGCCCCATGCATTGTGTATGGGGCTTGCGGTAAGATGCGCAAGGTCGGTTGTGGCAGATGTGGAAGGTGCAGCCGCGAAAAAAAACTCGGTCAGCAGCATATTTTTCTTGGCCGCAACTGCGGGAACCGCACTTGCCACACCTGCCGCACACTTACCCAAGCCCCATAGACAGTGCATGGGGCTTGCCGCAAGTGTGCCGCAAGTGCGACCGTTAGGCGGCAGATGCGGCAGATTTACCGCATCTGCTGCATTTTGGCGAAAACGCCAATGTGAAAGGGCCCTAAGATACTAACATAGTCCTATTAAAGAAGAGTGGACTTCCGGTTCCGGCGCCGCCATGACCAGCCGCTTCTAAGGAGGCTCCGGGACCCGCCACAGCAATCCGGCCCCATCTAGGCGCCCACTGACCTCCCGTCATTAAACTAACATCGGGCTGGCGAAGGAGACGCGGGACACCCGGCTGGCACTAAGATGGACCGGTACGTGATGAGGAAAGGGGAGAGCGGCCGGTCTCTCCCACTACATGAGACCGCAACTGATGGCGCCCACGCTGCAGGCTGTGATGAGGAGCGGGACAGGAGCCCCGATCGGGAGGAAACCGGACCACCCGGGCACGCAACAGTGGAGATGAGGTACACTGAGGGGAAACAGCCTAGAGACACAGACCCCGGGAAAGTGTCGGGCGATGTGGATCAGGAAGGGGAGCAGCAGATGGAGCCAAGGGAGACTGTGAGCCAGGTCCAGCCTGGGGTAATGATGAGAAAAGCAGCACATGGGATGCAGGGAACTCAAACCATGGGATGGCTGCAAGCACAAACTATAGACTATAAAGTACTGGCCAAGGAGCTGGCCACACATATGGCCGAGGAGTTTAAGGCAGCAATAGCTGACATGGTAGCTGCCTCTACCAAAGACCTTAAGAAAAGAGTAGAAGCACACGATCAGAGGCTAAAGGAGACAGAGGCAAGAATTGGGTCGGCTGAAGATAGAATACTGGAGCTTGAAGATCAAGTAGGGGCACTACAAAAACGTTCTGAGTATGCCTTCTCAAAATTAGAAGATATGGAGAATAGGTCGCGACGGAGTAATCTCAAAATAGTGGGTCTTCCTGAGTCTATCCCACCAGATCAGCTTGTGGAAATCTTTGAGGTGGACCTTCCCAAAGCCCTGGGCCTGCAACATAGATGTAAAACAGAACGAACACACAGGCTTGGGCCGCCCAGAGACAATATGTCCACTACAACGGCTGCCTCTAAGAACTCGTCCGCACCTAGGAATATTAACAACAAACCAAGACACTCCATTGCAAAATTTTTAAATCACAGAGATAAAGAAGAAATACTAAGAGCTTATAAGGCCAGAAAACTTCCTCTGACATTACATGGCCAAAGAGTGTTGGTTTTTGCAGATTACTCGGTGGAGGTATCCCGCCGCAGAAGAGCCTTGAGTGAAGCGTGCTCCATATTATATAAAAGAAACATACGTTTCCAGCTGAATTTCCCTGCTACCTTGAGGTTTAGGTCCAGAGATGGGACACTATTAACCTTCACAGACCCGGAAGATGCCATGGCAGCAATTTTAGATAATACTCGTTCACCAAAAGATGGGGCATCCCCAAATGCTGTCGTGGATAAACCATACTCATTATCACTTCCAGAAGCGGAACCAGAGGAAGAACGAGAAACGGTGAGGTCATACAGGCTGCGATCCAATGTGACGAACGAGGGTTCATCATCTAGAAGGGAAACTCCTAGACAGCAGCGCCAGACGGGGTCTCGATGGCAAAAGAAGAAGTAAAAATGGCGATCCTGTCAGACTGAGTGGACATATCGGAACTTGTCGATGCTGATGAGGGGGGAACGGAACTTGACCTCACCATGATATAGACAACCCATAGAGCTTTAAGACTAAACGGTTCCCTTCATATGCGGCACTGTCCTGGATGGACTTAGGAATCAGCGGACCTCATCCTTGACCTCTTCCCTCTCGGGATCCGTCTGTTTCCCCCCGCCTCTCCGTCAGTCGTGACTTGTTTGCTTGCCGAATGTCTGGCTGGGGTTTTTTTTTTTTTTTTTTTTTTCTCCCTCTTCTTCACTTCCTTCCCTACAGGATTATTGGCGACGGAAAGAGAAGAAAGAAGGAAAGGAACGAAACGCCATTTTCACGAACATGGACCAGTTTCCGAACTTTTACAGGTCACCTTTCAGACAGACTTTATTGATATCGACGTTATCCAGGGATTGGAAGTGGGAGGGGGAGGGAGAATTGGGTATTGTGGTTATTACTGACGAAAGAGTGACTGCACATGGCAGCCGGAGGGTTCATTACTGTCATAATGCATAGAGACCCACTGCTCCAATCTACTTCTTGGGTAACCTCCAGTCTCACCTAGAATGACAAATCTTCATGACGCTATTGCTGCTATGACCATAATATTGGTTTGGTGGATATATGAGGGGGGAGAAGGGAAGAGGAGAGAGAAGAGGGAAAAAGATCTAACAAAAGGAAGACATGGGGGCTGACGACGGAGGGGGGGAGGAATGAAAAAAGAAAAAGAGACAGAAGTGAAACAGGAAAGAGAAAGGAAAGGGAAAGATAGGGGCGCATTGGAAAATAAACATGCATCATTAATCATTTGCCGGTTGCTGTGGTGGGATGGGATGCTGATATATGGGTTGTATTGGCGGGAAGAAGAGAAGTCAGCTACTACGACAGAAAAGGAGAGGAGAAGAGGTCAGAATCATGGGGGGGACATTGGGAAGGGGGAGGGCATCTAGAGACATATCTAGCAGTACGAAATCATATCAGTGTATTTCATGGATTTTAACTATTCTTTCTTGGCAAAGGTCATGGAGAAAGCTACATAGATGGCATATAGGACATCACTTGTCAGAAATATTGCTAAGGGGTGGAAGTGATGGTTAGGTGGGTCTCCTTGAACGTAAAGGGAATGCGCTCTCCAGCAAAGCGCATGATGATATTACGTCATCTCAAAAGATTACGAACGGACGTTGCCTTGCTACAGGAGACCCACCTGACATCTGAGGACTTCTTTCGACTCAAGAAGTTGTGGGTGGGGGAAGTCTACGGATCGGGTGCGATAGAGAGGAAAGCAGGGGTTTTAATCTTGATCCATAGATCTTTACCCCATAAAGTCCTCTCCACACAAATAGACGAGGCTGGTAGACTGATTCATATGAACATCCAAATTCAGAATGACGTCTTCTCTATCTATAATATTTACGCACCAAATGCGAACCAAAAAACTTTCTGCCAGGGTTTACAAGCTAAACTTCTGACAGATGTTGGACACAACAGGATAGTGGGAGGCGATTTTAACATGGTACTAAACGCAGAGGACGACAGGAGACACTCAACGACTTTGGGACGGAGAGGTCAGACACCAAAGATGACACAAACAGACAACTTCCTTGACACCCTTTTTAAGGATGTAAATATGACGGATGCATGGAGGATGATGCACCCTCTTGACCGAGAATATACTCATTTTTCTCACCCCCATGGGTCTTGGTCTAGAATAGACATGTTTTTCACATCTCCCAATATACTACAAAGATTGACTGAAATCAAAATTGAAGATATGGTGATTTCTGATCATAGCCCACTGGTGTTAGAATCCAAAGACGTTTATGAAAAAGGCACGGATTATTTGTGGAGATTTCCAGACACTTACACCAGAGATGAAAATTTCGTTTCCCTCCTTAGAGAATGGTGGTCATCCTACTCAAGAGACAACGAGAATCACCGCTCTGACCCATGCTTATTTTGGGAAACAGCAAAAGCGGTGTTAAGAGGTCATGTAATGGCTTACAGCATGGGGATGAAAAAAAGAATAAAAGAACAATTTGTAATGGCTAGTCTGGAGGTGAGAAACGCTTACTCCCGATATAAGTGTACGATGGCTGACCCTGATAAGGCAACCTGGCAACAGGCTAAAGAAAAATTCGATATGTGGGCGAGAAGAAGGGAAGACATATATAAAAGTAGAATAGAACTTAATCTCCATAAATTTGGCGATAAAGCTGGCCGATTATTAGCAAGATTGTCCCACGGTAAACAAATCTATTCCCCCATTCAAACTATAATAGATAAACGAGGCAACACCTGGACCACACCCAAAGACATTAGTCAGGCGTTAGGGAAATTCTATGCATCTCTATACTCAGACACCGACTCTGTCACACCTGTGCAACCTGACTTTTTACAATTGATAAGCTTACCAAAAGTGACAGAAGAGGACAAACAATATTTAAATAGTCCTATCACGGTGGAAGAGATAGAGAATGCTATTAGAAATACAAATCCGGGCAAAGCTCCTGGTCCTGACGGTTACAATGGGGCATTCTTTAAAGCCCTTAAAGACCAGGTGTCCCCAATCCTGAGAGACTTATTCAATACAATACTTCAGGGAACTCCTATCCCTGATAGAATGAACGTGGCCCACATTAAACTTATCCCCAAATCAGGAAAGATTCAAACAGATCCTGCAAGCTATAGACCGATCTCCCTGATGAATCAGGACCTAAAACTGCTTTCTAAGATAATGGCAGATAGACTAGCGACAATCATACCTAAACTAATACCTTCCCACCAGGCGGGATTTATTAAAGGGAGATCGACAACTACCAATATTAGAAAAACGATGCTCCTGATTGATGTCATGGGTAAAAAGACGGGAAAAGAGAGAGGGGACCCAGCCGTGATCACCTTGGATGCAGAAAAAGCGTTTGATAATGTAAGGTGGTCATGGCTGGGAAGGGTCTTAGACTCTGTTGGGATGGTGGGACCATTTAGGCAATACCTTCAAGCATTGTATACCAATCCAAAGGCATGTATTAGTACACCTGGTTACTTGTCGGATTCTTTTTCTTTACAGAAAGGAACAAGGCAGGGGTGCCCATTGTCACCTCTGCTCTTCAATTTGGCCATAGAGCCTCTTGCTCTGTATCTGGAACAGAGTTCCATATATGAAGGATTTAGAGTAGGAACCAAAGAAGTCAAATTACTACTTTTTGCAGATGATATTGTCTTATATGTACAAAACCCAGAAAGAGACCTCCCCCACATACTTGAAACCATTGAAACCTTGGGCAAACAATCAGGATTCTGTCTAAACAAAGAGAAGTGCGAGATGTTGTTCATTAACCCCAAAAGTAAACTCTCACAACTCTCGCATTTCGGCGACATCCCAATCACTAAAAATAGTATCAAATACCTTGGTATCCATTTGGCCAGATATTCGACCCAGACTTATAGACTGAATTTTATCCCAATTCTCTTAAAAATCGAGAAGGAACTAGCGGGTTGGGTCAATTTGCCACTTACGCTAATGGGGAGATGCCATCTACTTAAAATGGTCAGTTTTGCCAGATTACTATATCCACTTCAAAATGTCCCCATGCTGTTAAAACATACAGACTTAACTAAATTGAATAAGACCTTCTCGAGATTTTTGTGGAGGGGAAAGAAACCCCGACTGACTTTTAGCGTGTTGATGAGGTCGAAAAAAGAGGGTGGACTTCAACTTCCAGATGTCCGTGGCTATAACTTGACATGCATCTTACGTAATGTCCTTGACTGGATCAGGAACACCAACAGACACTCAGACATAGCCCTAGAGGGAGAAGTTGCCAGTCCCTGGGAACTATCGGCTCTGTTACACTCACCACTGCCTCATTTACCTAAGACTCTCAAGAACACGGTAATATTTAGAGACACGATAGCAACCTGGAAGGGGGTAAGGAAAAAATTGAACTTGTCCTGGAAAATTTCTAGATCACTCAACCCATGGAAATGTCCAGCCTTCCCGCTAGGATGTGAAAACAGCCTGTTCTTGGCATGGAGGGAGAGAGGCGTCAGAAACTTGAGTGATCTTATGGTCATAGACGAGAAAAGGTGGATGACTGAAAGCGAGGTCATGCAGACTTATAATCTACCCCAATTTCAGATCATGCAGTACCGCAAGATACACCACCACCTTCTCTCACAACTGAGAGATATCTCGGGAGAGGTCAGTGACAATACGTGGTCTAAGCTGCTGGCCATGAGGGTTGAGGATATATCTATCACCTCTCTTTATGCTACCTTACAAACAAATCTACGACCAGCAAAAAAGATGACTCTTTTCACAAAGTGGAAAAAACACATAAAAGACCCTGACCTCACACAGAAGATAATAGAGGGATGGGGGATTTGCAGAAGACATATACATAACGAACGCTGGAGAGACTCCCAATTCAGGATTATCCATGGGATAATACAGGCGTTCAATATACCGTCGACATCAGGTAGACAGGAGAGGTGGGTAAATTGCCCTAAATGTAAATCATACATGTCAGATTTAGAACATGGCCTATGGTCCTGCCCTGCATCTAGAATCTATTGGAATTCGGTTGAAAAGTGGGCGAGGGGAATGTGCGAGGGACTAGAAAAATTGAACCCAATGTTATGGCTTTTCCACTACCAGGGTAACGTGTCGGGAAGGAATCCACCACATACATTGTTCCACTATATTGCTATAGCTGCAAAGAGGCTCTTGTTGCAGTTCTGGCTTAATGATAGGCCTCCTGACCTAACACAGGTCAAAGCTTCGCTGCGAAAGGTCCTTGCAATTGAATCGTTAGACGCTTTGAGTAACCCTAGCAAATTAACACCAAAATTCTTTCTTACATGGAGACGATTTATAGAATTAGAGTTCACGGATGCTGAAATAGGAACCCTTATGGCGGCACATAGATCCTCAGCATGGTATGCCAACGAAGAATTAGGTGATTCACTGGGTAGACTTAAGTACATAATTCAGACATAAAATCACATTTAAACAATCCATAACACAATCAAACGAATGCACTAACTGCAGTAATGGGCTCTAGAAAGGGTGGAGGGTGGGTATATGGGGTATTAGATACTATTTTCAAAAACTTTGTTATTGAGCGGATGTTGCTGTTTAACAACCATGACATGCAGTGTTTTGAATACTCAATGTTATCATTTGTTATTTAATGTTATTACACGGTCATAATTGTTAATGTACCACCTCTTATATTAAAATAAAAAAAATGATGGTTCAAAAAAAAGAAGAGTGGATAGAAGACACCGGAAGGGAATGAGAAAGAAAATATTGCATGCATGCAATTTGTATTCGAAGTATTCCAATGCAAGTCTGTTGATTTTCAGACATATGACTCTGCTTGGGGTAGCCTTAGGCTACGTTCACACGCGTCGTAATAGCCACATATTTCTGCTTTTACGCGGCGCTTATGAGCGCTCGCGTAAAAGCAGTGCAATACAAAGCTGAATACGCCTTCCAGCAAAAGCTTTTATGGCTTTTGCTGAAAGGCGTGCAGATACCGCATTTTGCCACGTATTTTTGTGCGCGTGCTTTCACTGAAAACGCGCATGTGCTAAAAGAATAGTCATGCCAATTCTTGGCGCTTTTTTTTGGTGCGCTTTCCCCATAGGCTACATGTTTACATGGCCTAAGGGAAAGCGCACCGGGAAAAGCTTGGTGTCGGCATGCAAAAAAGTGACTACATGACAAATTACACCGCATGTGAACGTAGCCTTAACAGCTTTGTTTTAGAGCTTTATTGAAGTACTTCCATTTACCAAGACCTTCAAGCCAGCCCGCCCCATCACAGAGGGTGGGCATCTGTGATTGGCTGTTGGAGCCAGTGCAATGAATAATCAGGAGGCTAATGAGCGGCCCCAGAATTACAAGCGTGCGGTCCTTGGTATGTATGATGCTGTTTAATCACTGTTTTGCTTATTTTTTCAGCCCCCCACCTGTATCTGAACAGTAACACGGACTTTTCAGGGAAGTTCGTGTTCATGGTCCGTGCCTGAACACTAGGTGTTCAATATGGACCCCAAACTTTACAGTTTGGGTTCGCCCTTCACTAAAAAAACATTTTTGTGGTAAAACTTTATTTTTTTTTTTTAATTTCACATTTTCACATTGTAAATTTCTGTGACACACCTGTGGGTTCAAAGTACTCAATATACATCTAGATAAATTCCTTGGGAAGGGGGGGGGGCTAGTTTCTAGAATGGGGTCACTTT
The DNA here is from genome assembly GCA_033576535.1 of Allobates femoralis. Classification (NCBI taxonomy): domain Eukaryota; kingdom Metazoa; phylum Chordata; class Amphibia; order Anura; family Aromobatidae; genus Allobates; species Allobates femoralis. Next base: position 717,780,119 of record JARQOC010000003.1, read on the forward strand.
TGGGGGAATTCTATTGATTAGGTACATCAAAATCTAGCAAAATGCAACATGACACACACAGAGCATTCCATCAACCTCTGCGCTCCAAAACAACGCTCCTTCCCTTCCGAGCCCTTCCATGCACACATACATTGTTTTTTCGCCACATATGGGATATCAGTGTACTCAGGACAAATTTCCCAACAAATTTTGGGGTCCAATTTATCCTATTACCCCTGTGAAAATAAAAAATGGAGCTTAAAATAACATTTTGGGGAGGAATTTTTAAATTTCATGGCTCAATATATGAAGCACATGGGTGTTCGAAATGCTCACAACCATCTAAATAAACTCCTTGGAGGGTCTAGTTTAAAAAATGGGGTCACTTGTGGGGGGTTTCCACTGCTTTGGTACATGGTGTCAGCTAATGATTACAGCCAATTTTCCATTCAAAAAGTTAAATGACACATCTTCCATTCCAAGCCCTGCCGTGCACACAAACAGTGGTTTTCCGACACATGTGGGATATCAAAGTACTCAGGACAAATTGCTCAACAAATTTTAGAATCCATTTTATCCTGTTGCCCCAGTGAAAATGAAAAAAATGAGCCTAAAAGAACATTTTTTTGAAAAAAAAAGCACTGGTTAAATTTCACAGTTCTATGTATGAAGCACCTGACTGAGTATTCAAAATGCTAACCAGCCATATAGATAAACTCCTTGGGGGGGGGGGGTCTATTTTTTTAAAACTGGGACAATTGTAGGGGGTTTCTATTGTTAAGGCACATCATGGGCTCTCCAAACAAGACATGGTGTCAGCTAATTATCAAAGCCAATTTTCCATTCAAAAAGTCAAATGGCGCTCCTTCCTTTCTGAGCCCCGCCGTGTGCCCAAACAGTGGTATTCCGCCACATATGGCATACCAGCGTATTCAGGATAAATTGCCCAACACATTTCGGAGTCCATTTTACCCCAGTTGCCTCAGTGAAAATGTAAAGTGTCAGCTAACTATTCCAGCTAACTTTCTATGTAAAAAGTCAAATGTTGCTCCCTCTCTTCCGAGCCCTGTCGTGCACCCAAACAACGATTTTTGAACTCATATGGGATATCGGCATATTTGGGAGAAATTGCAGAACAAATTTTAGGCTCCATTTATTCCTGCTACCCTTTTGAAAATACAATATTTAAGGCTAAAGTAACATTTTTGTTGTAAAAAGTTAAATTTTATTTTTTTTTCCTTCCACATTGCCTTAGTTTCCAAATACGTTGTTTTCAAAATGGTGCTGATGTGAAGTAGACATGTGAAAAATGTTGTTTGTTACCTATTTTTTGTGACATACGTCCCTTGTTTAACAGTATAAAAATTAAAAGTTTGAAAATTGCTACATTTTCATAAAATTAAATTTTTTTTCACAATTAAACACAAAAATTATTAGCCTTAAGTTACCACAAACATGCAGTTTAGTATGTCATGAAAAAACTGTCTCAGAAGCATTGGGAGCTATTGAAGTGTTCCAAAGTTGTTACCAAATTTTTCGCATTATAAGACACACTTTTGTTCCCCCAAATTTTGGGGTAAGGTGGGGTGTGTGTCTTATAATGCAAAACTAGTGGATGTTAAATAGGGAAGGGAGGCAGGGTGCTCGCTCTGGATGTGGTGTCCGTGGGCTGGAGCAGGCTGCAGCTGCGAGCCGTGGTCACGTGGGGCCGATCATTAGGCTCATGTAATATGGCCTGCATCCCGCTGTCAATCACTGGCAGGGGAGAATAGTGCTGCTGGCTGCAATTCTGTATGAATAGTCAGTGCTTTCCATGCTTTCATTGCGTGGAAAGCACTGACTATTCCAGCGATGTCATACTCATCTCTCTCCATCGCTACTTGCAGCTGGCGCCATCCCCGCTGTCGACTCTGTGCCAGCATCCAGTCCTTTGAGCGTCGCTGCATAGTGACATCATCACCGCGTGCTGCTCACAGGACTAGATGCCGGTATAAGCAGATGGAGGGATGGATGGCTGTAGCGCAGGGAGCGATGGAGAGAGGTGAGTATGATATTGTTTGTTATTTTTTAAAGTGTGCGCCAGGGTGGGAACTCTGTGTGCCAGCATGGGGGCCAGTGTGCTAGCATGGGGGGCAGTGTGCCAGCATGGGGGCCAGTGTGCCAGCATAGGGGGCCAGTGTGCCAGCAAGGGGGTCCAGTGTGCCAGCATGGGGGCCAGTGTGCCAGCATGGGTGTCAGTGTGCCAGCATGGAGGCCAGTGTGCCAGCATGAGGGGCCAGTGTGCCAGCATGAGGGGCCACTGTGCTAGCATAAGGGGCCAGTGTGCTAGCATGGGGACCAGTGTGCTAGCATGGGGAGCAAGTGTGCTAGCATGGAGGCCAGTGTGCCAGCATGGAGGACAGTATGCCACCATGGGGGACAGTGTGTCACCATGGAGGACATGTATACCAGCACGAGGGGTTTATGGAGGACGGGTGACATATACACTGACTGTAAGAAGGACACTGGCATTATAAGACAGACCCTATTTAATTAAAAAAAAATGTTTTCTCTTTTTCTTCACCAAATTGGGGGGTGCATCTTATAAAGCAAAAAATATGTTACCTCATAAAGTGACACTGGTCACAATTGCAAAAAATGGCCTGGTCATTAGGGTCAGAAAAGGCTGGGGACATGAAGGGGTTAATATAACTAGTGAAAACTCATATATATAAATGTGCGTGTCGAGTGCATGTAATTTGTGCAGTACTTCTCATTAAAAATTCATAACATGCAATGTACAGTAAAAAAAGGACAGTGCTGACAGTAGATAAATGAATGAATTACTATTACATAATTCTTAACCAGAGTCGGCTACTATTAGTCATTCTGCCTAATACATCCACTATGTATATGCAGGGTGCAAAGTGGTGTGGGCTAGCAAAAAAAATCCTAACAGCAATTGCATCTGGGGTAAATGATATAAATATATCTTTGTCACAAGCCTGTAGTTTTCAGATGAATTGATCTCGGCAGGACTGGTTTAATGCTGGAGTGCAGTCATGCAAACCACCTAAAGCGAAATGACATCAAGCAATTCCTGGCTCGGTGCCACCATGGAGCTCGTCTACGAGCGCCTGTGAGCGTGTTACTCCTTACAAAAGTATCACGTTTTCATGTGTGATGTGTCAGAAATATCTTCACTGTGAATGTTACAATACAATAAAACAACCAATGAAATGTCCAGACTAATCAAAAATGGCATCAATAGTCATTTCATACTACTTTTGATCTGGTTGTGATTCCTAAATATGACAAATAGACTGGAAAAGCCTGAGCAACCAATATAAGACTGTGCAAATTGGGTGTTTTTGATCCATTTCTGTCATGACAGCAAAGTCTATGAGACTTCTGAAATGCTGTGTCAACAGCGGCTGCGTTTTTTCCCATCAGGTTTTGCTGCAAAAGCATGTCAATTAATTGACCCAGATTTGCAGCAAAGACACAGCTATACTCGCTCTACCCAACGATCCCACGGTGATCCCCGGTGATTTCTTCCTCTGTGTACCGGCAGCAGGACCTGTGGGCATCGTCCCATCAGAGCCAGATCCTGCGCACCATGTGACTCAGCATGTCACATGATTCACAGGGTCTTGAAGTACCAAACCCGGAAGTATAAAATCACCGGTCACCAGGGGATCACCGGAGAGTGAGAAAGTGTCTGTGTGTGCGTGTTTGTCTGTCTGTGAGTCTGTCTTTGTGACTCCTTATTTGTACTGCATTTGCATGTGGAAAATTTAATAGTTTCCATACCAAGCATTCTTGCTTCTAAAACAAGTATTTAAAGAAAAATGTACAGTATTGGTTTAACACCTATTTAATTTGTATCATACCGTATGCTAATACCTTGAAAGTCTTATAATAATATTTATCCACTTATTAATATTTATTCGCCATTAATTCCATAGGGCTTTCAAACATCAGCAATACTGCCCCCATCGGGGCTCACAATCTGAACATCCTATCAGTATGTCTTTGGAGTATTGGAGGAAACCAGAGTGCCGGGAGGAAACCCACATAAACATGGGGAGAACATACAAACTCCTTACAGATGTTGTCCTTGGTGGGAATTGAATAATTGTCCAAACTGGAGGGTTTCAGCTTTCAAAAGAGTAATTTATACAACCAATGGATGAACTTAGGCCGGTTTCACATTTGCGTTTGTGAATGCAGCATTCCGAACGCAGACAAACGCAAGCGCACTGCATTCCTATGTTTAACATGGGAACGCATAGCACATGCGTTTGGCTGCGTTTGGTTGCGGTTGCGTTTGGATGCGCATAATTTGTGCGTCCTCCGAACGCAGCCTGTTGCATTTTTTGTGCATTTTAGGGTGCTTGTTTTATCAGCAAGCGCCCACAAGCGCACAAACAATACATCGATCTCAATGGATCCGCAGTGTCCTCCACATGACAGCGTAGGAGAACGCTGCGGATCTCATTGAAATCTCTCCCGGGAGGAGATCTTCTTCGCTGGTCTCAGCCTCCCGGTCGCCACCGAGACTGCTGATTGGATAGCTGGGCACCATACCGATGTGAACACATGCGGAGATTCTCCGCTGCGTTCACATCAGTATGGCAGCGTTTGCGCTGCATTTGCGTCTGCATGCCTTCCGCATGCAGACACAAACGAAAAATGTGAAACCTGCCTTAACATCAGGTTATAAGCTTTTATTTACAAAACATGGATAAGCAACATAACTTTTGTCAGGGAGTGTAGACACGTGTGTTTTTTAACCCTGCCCAGACATTTTGTAGTTTATATCTTTTACTCCTTCTATCTGTTTTACCTGACCTATGTAACACCTCTATTTATTGGAATGGATTCTGTTGTTTTGTGTACGTTGACATTAAATACCTTGTAATTGCATCAAAAACTTAGTGTCTTCCCTTTACCTTGAGTACTTTGAACACATATTTGTGCTTTGTTGATATGTATTAGTAGTGTTGTATTCTCAATTACTTATGAGGCCCAGTAACTCCCCTAGTAATTTTGTTGCCATGTATGTGAACATGGTTTGTTCATAAACAAATGAAAAATGAAATAAAAATTTAAAATTTGGTCATTTATGACCGAACAGAACATCAGGGTTAATAATAATATTTATTCATTTATACAGTGCTATTAAAGAGAAACTCCAGTGAGAGAAAACATTTTAGTACAGTTCTTGCCCTCCTACATGGTGAAGCAGAGCCATACACTGCAGTTCTAGGGACTATAGAGCTCTTATAATTCAATAAAATCATACCGGCTCCTCTGCTCTAGCCCCACCTCAGGGAACCTCATGAGAGCTTCATGTAAGAGCAGAAAGCAGGAGGTTTGTCGGGGGCGTGGATGCTGGGAGCTGCAGGATCAGCCTACATTCACGCCCCCTGACAATTCTGATTAGTGAGGGGGCGTGGCAGGGGGGCATCCAGAGATTTAGGTTCCCTGAGGTGGAGGCCAGAACAGAGGAGCAGGTATGATTTTATGGAATTATAAGTGATCTACAGATTATAGAACTGCAGTGTATGGCTCTGCTTCATCATGAAGGAGGGCAGGAACTGTACTAACAAGTTTTATCTCACTGGAGTTCCCCTTTTAATTCCATAGTGTTTTACATATATATAAAAGGTACCACAACCACAAGATTTTTATCTTATTTCTCACACTTAGAGCAATCAACATACATGTACAACACTGTCCCCATTGAGGCTCACAATCTAAACACCCTATCAGTATGTCTTTGAAATGTGGGAGGAAACCGGAGTGCCCATATGAAACCCACACAAACACGAGAAGAACATACAAACTCCTTGCAGATGCTGTCCTTGGTGGGAATTGACCCCAGGACCCCAGTGCTGCAAGGCTGCAGTGCTAACCACCGTGCCAGCCTGGCTAAAGATAATATTTTTTTACATACTTCCAAACTTATTTTCAGCACTTGAAAAAAAAACTATGTCTGTTTGATATCTATTTGGCCAAGTCTGTCTTACCAAATAGTGACCAAGGTAAATAAAAAACTACAAAACCTGTTGTGGAATTGCACTTTTTTTTTGCAATTTCACCACACTTGGAATTTAGTCCTTCTTTCCAGTGAAGCACAAGACAAAATTAACAATATAATTCCAAAGTACAAAACAAAGGCTCTCATGTGGTTAGTGATTATGTGGATGGAAAATTAAAAAGAAAGGTGATGAAAAAAAAACAAAAATGAAAAAGCTGAAAATGGCTGGAAAAGTGCTGTAAAGAAGGCACCGCAGACTGCCACATTAGGTGACCCAGCGGCACAATTCTGCTGGATACACCTGGGACAAGCTCTGATTTCCCCCCTCCCCACCACCATACTTTAACCCCTGAATAAACTAGTTATAGAAATACCTACCATAGGTTAAGAAAGGTCTTTTTAGTAGTGGTGCTCTGGAGGAGTTCAATTATGCACAAACTATACATGAGTTTTATGTTCTGAAACACAAAAATTGTACAGCTGACGGTTGTGCTTCAAAAAGTCATTAAACTTTAGGCTTAGAAATCCTGCACGAAATGAAACTTTCATAGCAGGGAAGTTGAATAGGTTTCCTTTAGCTTTTCTGAAGGCAGACACAGGATATTTTGCAGTCTGCGCCTGCAGCGTCGTAGATAGGACAGAATCAGCTGCCTTAAGCGAAGCTAGGCTCATGATGATGGATGTGCAGAGCATTAGAGGAGAACTTTCTCACAGTCTTGCAATTCTAGGAGTAAATATTGTAATCTTGTCAAATATGTGATAAACTAATCCGTTATTCTTCATTAAACTTGATGCCTCTTTTTTTATTAAATTGAAGTTGCTTTTCATTCTGGTTCATGACCTCTTTTCAAAAGCAATCGATTGCCTATCCTTTGGACCTGGTCTCCAATGTTTATCCAGGCACGATGCCCTATTCCTTCATATCTCCTCTAATCGCTCTGCCCAGCCATCATTAGCTGTATAACTAAAATATCACATCACAAACAGCTCATTTCAATTACATCACTGCACTGCGCCATTCTTGACGTGTGATGAAGTAGGAAGAGGGAGCAAGTAGAGTTTAGTAAGATGAGGATTATTTTTTTTATATTACCACGAGCACCAGAGAAGAAGGCATCAAGATAGGGACATTAAACATTATTCCGACCAGAAAGGTAGACATTATGCTGCATGGTGGCCTGACTGGGGAACTTTATACAGTATGGGGACTAGAGTTGGGGCTAATATAAGGTATAGGGGCCAGAGAGGGGGACATTATACAGTATGGGGACTAGAGTTGGGATTAATATAAGGTATAGGGGCCAGAGAGGGGGACATTATACAGTATGGTAGCAACAGAGTGGAGCATTATACAGTATTGGAGTCTAACAGGGGGATAATATATAGTGTAGGGGCCAGAGAGGGGGACATTATACTTTACAGGAGCAACAGATGGGAACGTAATACAGTATTAGAGTGTGACACGGCGACACTATATAGTATGGGCACCAGAGAGGGGAACATTATATAATATGGGGGCCAGACGGGGAAATAATACAGAAGGGAACTAGAGACTGGGACAATATACAGCAGAGAGGCAAAAGAGAGGGAAAATATACAGTATGGGAACAACAGAGTGGAATATCATAAACTATAAAGGGACATTTTACAGTATGAAGGTCAGCGAGAGGGACAGTATACTGTACTGTATGGGAGATAGAGTGAGGAACAGTATACAGTATAGGGACAAGAGAGGGGAATATTATACAGTATGGAGGCCACAGAGTGGTCAGTAGGTTTCACTAGCCCTATAGCTTCCTCTTTGCAAATGTATTTTCCAAGAAATTACAACCTTCCAAGTATCTAAATTCACACAAATCTTTTGCCGCAAATCCAATTATTGGTTAAAATTTGGCAGTCAGCAAATTTGAATTTCAAAAGATCGACCTGACTCTAGTAATGTATTGTTTGGGCATGATGTGGTGATATTTTTCCCTTCCATGCAGTATTATTGGATCACTATGTTGTGGAAATATGTCATCTGGTCATGGCATGGAGGTATTTTTCCCTTTCATGTAGTATTATTGGTATATTTGTCTTGGCATGCTTTCTTTAAGGGAAAGCTTTATCTCATTTGAGATTAAAGGCAACTTGACAGCTTCTCCATTACACACAAACCGGACCCATGTCCTTATCACAATATTTATACTACTTACAAGAAACCTTTCTCTTATTTTTTTTCTGGTTTCCTTAAAACTTTTCATTAAATTTGTCAATGGATGAGTAAATCAGTATTTATCCCTGTACCAATTGCTCCACTAATAACGCATCACCCTCCTGTGGGCGTGAGTACCAAATCTGTAAATCTTTTCCTCCCTGACAATGACATAAGACACAGCCAGTCAAGTAGCCATCTTGTATCATGCATCACCACTGGCTCATTTGGCACTTGTATTGTGTCGATTAAGCAGAGGTTCATACACCCACGTTAACGCGCATTGTCAGGGAGTCAGAGGTTTGCAAAGAACTGGTGGTGATGCCACGCCTACAAATCATGTAAAAAGAACCCACTGGAGGGTGATAACATGATTCTTGGAACAATTGGTGTAGGGAAAGAAAATGCCCCCTCGACTAGTCGCATACTGATTTGCACATCCTTGGGCAAATTAGATTAACAATGTCATCAAAAATAATTTAATGAAAAACAAAAAACAAAAGAAAGGTGCTTGTTGGAAGAAGTATAACGCACACAGTACCCTTTGAATACATTTTTTGGTGCAATTTTGTCACAAAACTGTACGACTATATTTTTTTTCCATATTTTACCCCGCAATGCATGAAAAACTAATGCCAAAAATGCACCAAAAACACGTTATATTTGGTGCCTTTTTCTTCCAGGAGATGCAGATTTGGCTCAAATCTCAAAGGGTGCACATAGCCTAAAGAGTGGGATGAAAACATGGAACAGATTTGAGGAACATGGGGAAAATGTCAGTTTCCCCTTAAATGCTTGAACGTTTAACCCCTTGCTGTCCTGCAACATACACACAGTAGAAGAGAGAAACTTAAAAAATATTGTATGTCTGCCACGTATTGATAAGTTGTCCAAACATAAAATAAAAAATCCACTTAGCAGTTCAATTCTGGATGACCTTTAAATGGACGATGGCATTCCCATAATGTTTTTACTTTTCTGCAGATAGAGCTGTGCGGAGACTTGATTGTTTTTTTCCCGTGATGAGCTGACATTTTTAGACATATCAATGTTAGGAGGACGTTACATTTTGCTTTTTATTACATATTTTCAGGGAGGTGTGGGGACCAAACATTCCCATACAATTCTGATATTTCAATTCTTTTTACAGCATTTACTGTACAGGTTAATGAATTTTATATGTTTATACACCATACTTTTATTAGTGATACCAAATATGTGTGTTAATTTTTTATTAGTTAATTTAACTGAGGAATAGGGAGGTCACTTAATTTTCTATACATTGCATTATTTAGTTTTTTTTATGACCTTTAAGGGATTTGAACCTGTGAATATTTGATCTCTTATACTATATACTCCAATACCGCAGTACATATGACAAATCATGGTCCCGTTTAGACCTCGGCTTCCCTTAACCCCTTCAGGACCCAGCCTATTTTGACCCTAAAGACCTTGGCCTTTTTTGCAATTCTGACCAGTGTCCCTTTATGAGGTTATAACTCGGGAACGCTTCAACCGATCCTAGCGATTCTGAGATTGTTTTTTCGTGACATATTGGGCTTCATGCTAGTATTAAATTTAAGTCGATAATTTTTGCGTTTATTTGTGAAAAAATCAAAACTATGGCAAAAATATTGAAAATTTCACAATTTTCACATTTTTTATTTTTTTTTCTGATAAACAAGAGAGATATGTGACAGAAAAAAGTTATTAAATAATATTTCCCACATGTCTACTTCACATCAGCACAATTTTGGAAAAAAAAAAATGTTTTGTTAGGACGTTATAAGGGTTCAAAGTTCATGAGCAATTTTTCATTTTTCAACAAAAATTTACAAAACCATTTTTTTTAGTGACCACATCACATTTGAAGTCTATTTGAGGGGTGTACATGACAGAAGACACCCAAAAGTGACACCATTCCAAAAACTGCACCCCTCAAGCTACTCAAAACTACATTCAAGAAGATTATTAACCCTTCAGGTGCTTCACAGGAACTCAAGCAAAGTGGAAACAAAAAATGGATATTTTAATTTTTTTTATCAAAAATGTTCTTTTAGCCTCAATTCTTTCATTTTCACATGGGCAACAGGATAAAATGGATCTTAAAATGTGTTGTGCAAATTCTCCCGAGTACATCGGTACCTCATATGTGGTCATAAACCACTGTTTGGGCGCACGGCAGGGCTCAGAAGTGAAGAAGCGCAATTTGAATTTTGGAGCTAATTTTACATTCAAAAAATGAAATTGCGCTCCTTCCCTTCTGACCCCTGCCGTGCGCCCAAACAGTGGTTTATGACCACATATGAGGTATCGGTGTACTCAGGAGAAATTGCCCAACAAATTTTAGAATGAAATTTATGCTGTTGCCATGTGAAAACGAAAAAATTTAGGCTAAAAGAAAATTTTTGAGAAAAAAAAAGTACTATTTCATTTTCACAGATCAATTTGTAAAGCACCTGGGGGTTCAATATGCTCACTACCCATCTAGATACGTTCCCTGGGGGGTCTAGTTTCCAAAATAGGTTACTTGTGGGGGAGCTCCAATGTGGAGACGCACAGTGGCTCTCCAAACGCGACATGGTGTCCGCAAACAATTTGAATAAAAATCAGCTCAAATTGTTAGCTGTCACCATGTTGTGTTTGGTGAGCCCCTGTGTGCCTAAACATTGGGGCTCCCCCACAAGTGACCCCATTTTGGAAACTAGACCCCCAGGGAACGTATCTAGATGCATAGTGAGCACTTTGAACCCCCAGGTGCTTCACAAATTCATCCGTAAAAATGAAAAAGTACTTTTATTTCCACAAAAATTTTCTTTTTTCATTTTTACAGATTAATTTGTGAAGCACTGGGGTGTTCAATATGCTCACCACCCATCTAGATAAGTTCCCTGGGGGGTCTAGTTTCCAAAATGGGGTCACTTATAGGGGAGCTCCAATGTTTAGGCACACAGGGGCTCTCCAAACGTGACATGATGTCCCTAACAATTTGAGCTGATTTTCCATTCAAATTGTTAGCGGACACCATGTCACGTTTAGAGAGCCCCTGTGTGCCTAAACATTGGAGCTCCCCCACAAGTGACCACATTTTGGAAACTAGACCCCCCAAGGAACTTATTTAGATGCATAGTGAGCACTTAGAACCCCCAAGTGCTTCACAAATTGATCCGTAAAAATGAAAAAGTACTTTGTTTCCACAAAAAAATTATTTTTTCATTTTTACGGATCAATTTGTGAAGCACCTGGGGGTTCAAAGTGCTCACTATGCATCTAGATATGTTCCTTGGGGGGTGTAGTTTCCAAAATGGGGTCACTTGTGGGGGAGCTCCAATGTTTAGGCACACAGGGGCTCTCCATACATGGTGTCCGCTAACAATTGGAACGGTTAGCGGACACCATGTTGCATATGGAGAGCCGCTGTGTGACTAAACATTAGAGCCCCCCCAAAAGTGACCCCATTTTGGAAACTAGACCCCCCAAGGAACGTATCTAGGTGCATAGTGAGCACTTTGAACCCCCAGGTGCTTCACAAATTGATCCGTAAAAATGAAAAAATAATTTTTTTGTGGAAAAAAAAATAACTTTTTTATTTTTATGGATCAATTTGTGAACCACTTGGGGGTTCAAGTGCTCACTATGCATCTAGATACGTTCCTTGGGGGGTGTAGTTTCCAAAATGGGGTCACTTGTGGGGGAGCTCCAATGTTTAGGCACACAGGGGCTCTCCATACGCGACATGGTGTCCGCTAACAATTGGAATTGTTAGCTGACTCCATGTCGCGTACGGAGAGCCCCTGTGTGCCACTAGCATTGCCACCAGCACAAGGGCAACTGGAAGAGTTGGGGTACAGCACCAGAAAATGGCACCTCTAATTTGCTATTTTCTGGGGTGGCTGTGGGTTGCAATTTGCAGCGTGGGGGGGCCACAACATTTGGGTCTCTCCACGATGAGGATTGCAGCCCCCCAACTGCCAAGTTGTACCTGGCTGGCATCCAAAAATAAGGCAAAGCTCCTTGTCATTTTATTGGTAGAAGTAAAAAAAAATGGCATGGGGCTCCGCCATATTTTTGGTCCAGTCAGGTACAACTTGGCAGCTACGGACTGCCAGCAACCCCCAGCTGCCTCGTTGTACCTGGCTGGTAACCAAAAATACAGTGAAGCCCATTTTTTTTTTTTTCTAGGACTAATTCTAGAAAAAAAAATGGCATGGGGCTCCGCCATATTTTTGGTCCAGCCAGGTACAACTTGGCAGCTACGGACTGCTACCAGCCTCCAGCTGCCTTGTCATACCTGGCTGGAACCAAAAATACAGCGAAGCCTATTTTTTTTTTCCATTTCTAGAATTATTTCTAGAAAAAAAATGACATAGGGTCTGCCATATTTTTGGTCCAGCCAGGTACAACTTGGCAGCTACGGACTGCCACCAGCCCCCAGCTGCCTCGTCATACCTGGCTGGAACCAAAAATACAGCGAAGCCTATTTTTTTTTTATTTCTAGAATTATTTCTAGAAAAAAAATGACATAGGGCTCCGCCATATTTTTGGTCCAGCCAGGTACAACTTGGCAGCTACGGACTGCCACCCACCCCCAGGTGCCTCGTCATACCTGGCTGGAACCAAAAATACAGCGAAGCCCATTTTTTTTTTTAATTTCTAGAACTAATTCTAGAAAAAAATTACGTGGGGCTCCGCCATATTTTTGGTCCAGCCAGGTACAACTAGGCAGCTGGGGACTGGAATCCTCAGCATAGAGAGGCCCAAGCGTTCTGGGCCCCCCATGCTGCGAATTGCAGCCCGCAGCCGCCCCAGAAAATGGCACATTCATTGAAGCGCCATTTTCTGGCGCTGTACCCACGCTCTTCCAGTTGCCCTGGTGGCGGTGGCTAACTGGGTAATAAAGGGGTTAATGCCAGCTTTTTATTGGCAGCTGGCACTAAGCCCGAGATTCATAATATAGGGCCAATGTTAGACCCGCCATTAGGAATCTCTAGTATGGTAAATAGTCAATAAATACACACAGAAAAAATCTTTTTATTTGAAAAAAAAAAAAGACACAATTCGGACTCCATCTTTATTATAAAAAGATCCGACGTAGTCCACAACGAAGGTCCCACGACGCTCGATCGCTCCGACGTAGTCCATAACGAAGGTCCCACGACGTTCAATTGTCTCCGACGTAGTCCACAACGAAGGTCCCACGACGTTCGATCGCCACTCTGGAGCCCGATCCGCCAGCATGGTGATTGAGCTGCAGAAAGTGATCTGAGACCCCAGGCGCAGTGACCCACTATGTGTATCACTGCGCCTGGGCTGCCAGATCGCTTTCCGCAGCTCGATCCCCATGCATGGGGATCGAGCTGCGGAAAGCGATCTGGCAGCCCAGGCGCATTGACCCACTATGTGCATCACTGCGCCTGGTCTGTCAGATCGCTTTCTGCAGCTCGATGCCCATGCAGGGAGATCGGGCTGCAGAGCAGCGATCTAAGAGCCTGGGCGTAGTGACCCACTATGTGCATCACTGCGCCCAGGCTGTCAGATTGCTTTCTGCAGCTCGATCCCCCTGCATGGGGATCGAGTTGCGGAAAGCGTTCTGGCAGCCCAGGCGCAGTGATGCACATAGTGGGTCACTGCGCCCGGGGTGTCAGATCACTTTCTGCAGCTTGATGCCCATGCAGGGAGATCGGGCTGTAGAGCAGCGATCTAAGAGCCCGGGCGCAGAGACCCACTATGTGCATCACTGCGCCTGGTCTGTCAGATCGCTTTCTGCAGCTCGATGCCCATGCAGGGAGATCGGGCTGCAGAGCAGCGATCTAAGAGCCTGGGCGTAGTGACACACTATGTGCATCACTGCGCCCAGGCTGTCAGATTGCATTCTGCAGCTCGATCCCCCTGCATGGGGATCGAGTTGCGGAAAGCGATCTGGCAGCCCAGGCGCAGTGATGCACATAGTGGGTCACTGCGCCCGGGGTGTCAGATCACTTTCTGCAGCTCGATGCCCATGCAGGGAGATCGGGCTGCAGAGCAGCGATCTAAGAGCCCGGGAGCAGAGACCCACTATGTGCATCACTGCGCCCAGGCTGTCAGATTGCTTTCTGCAGCTGGATCCTCAGGATCCAGCTGCAGAAAGTGATCAGACAGCTGCAGCACAGTGATCCACAGTGATCACATAATGGTCACTGTGGATCACTGTGCTGGATCTGTCAGATCACTTCCTACAGCTGGATCCTCAGGATCTAGCTGTAGAAGTGATCTGACAGCTCCAGCACAGTGATCCACAGTGATCACATAATGGTCACTGTGGATCACTGTGCTGGATCTGTCAGATCACTTCCTACAGCTGGATCCTCAGGATCTAGCTGTAGAAGTGATCTGACAGCTCCAGCACAGAGCTGTCAGATTCCGGAGGCGGCGCAGAAGAGGAGGAGGAGCGGGACGCAGCACTGACAGCCGGGCCGCCGGAGGGGTGAGTAGGAGAGGCGATCGCTGCTCCGGTGATCGGGGGGGGCAGGAAGGGGGAAGAGGGGGCCTGACAGGGGATGGGGGGCTGACAGGGGCACCTAGGAGGAAGCGGGGGCAGTCAGGAGCCGGGCGGCAGGAAGAGGAAGCGGGCGCAGGGACAGGAAGCGGGCGGCGGGGACAGGAAGCCGGGGGGGGTAAGAGAGATGAAGAGGGGCAGGAAAGAGAGGGGGGGGACAGGGGGGCAGTTAGAGGAGGACAGGGGAGCAGATCGGAGGGTAGAGAGAGCAGCGGCAGGCAGGGAAGCATTACAGGCGCGGTGATTTTCACTTTCACTTTTGAGCGCCAATCACCGCGCCTGTAGCCAGGGGGGGTGGGGGTGGGGGCAAATCGACCCCCCCTGGGGTGTTGTACAACTCCCCATGTACCTGCAGGCCGAGTGACAGGTCAGTGAGACCCTCACTCGGCCTGCAGGAGCCCGATCATTCCATGGCCCACCCCTAGGGCCAAGGGTCGGGAATGACTTTGTTTTCATGGCCCAAACGTAGGGCCAAGGGTCGGGAAGGGGTTAATCAGGTCTCTGACAGTATGGCAGTCCAGCGGTGCCGAGTAATGGGATTACGTTGTGGTGTTGGTTGTTGAGAGCCGGTGTATGTGCACTAGTGATGATTCCAGTTAAATGAAGCTGTCAGAAATTTATAGGGACATTTAAATGGTTAATTAGCTTTGGAGTTACCATTGGCCGCAGCTGGTAGAGACAGATTTTGGCTGTGTACCAAAGCCAGCACTTAAGTCTGGTTATAAGTAAGAGGCGTTTACCCCGATATAATAATGGACTTCTTTCGTCATACAAGTTTCTTCATAACCCATCTTTTATTGCCATGTTTTTAAATATTGGGTAATCAAGTTGAAAAACTCTTTGGAAGTACGGGGTCTCCTGGGTCCACCCCACACGCTTTGACCCACATTATAGAGGTTGAGTTTTACGACAGGTACCCCAACTCCAAAGATCTTTTCCACCCCCAGACCTCGACCCCCTTTGTTCTGTTTATTGTGAGGGTTGCCAAATTCAGTTATTACAGATCACATACTGCAGATGCATTTTACAGATAAAAAATGAAAATAAATTTCTTTACACCAATAAAATATTTAACTGCTACAACTGATTGCAAGTTCAATAATAATACAGGGGTGAACAAGCTATATGGATTGTTTAATAGCATTATTCATACATCGTGTGTGGAAATCACTCTACAATTTCTTCTCTTTATAACTAAGCACAAGAAATTGCAAATGTTACACTTATTCCATTAAGGAGATTAGACCTCAAGGGCATAATTAAGACCACTTAAAGAAGAACAACATAATAAGATGTATTGTTTGGTAAGGCTAATACGATTCCTGGCCAATCTCTTAAATCTGAGTGCACTGAGCCACCGGGAAGCTTTAAAATACAGTAAGTGAGCTGTATTAATTCTCTACTTAAAGACATTGTTGGGTTTAAACTGAATTATTTACCACTTAAAAGACCTTTATCTTTATAATGTCTACAAATAAACTAAATAATTACTTCTTGATACGCTGTGTGCCTATAGCTAAATAACTGAAGAATAATGCATGTGACTAACTTTATATATTCACAATGTATTACTGCTATGATAATTTTGCCTTTCTGTAGTTGGATTCATCCCTCCAAGTTCTGCACCAGGGAGGCAATATTACATGAGGGACTCTGCCAATAGCAAAACCAAGGGTGCTGTATATCTAACTACCTGCCTTTGCCCTTTTGACTACATAGGCAAGAACAACCGGGAATTCAGAAGATGGATTGACTATGATTTGAATATTCAGTAGATCATGTGATGTGATTACCATGTGAACATCTGCCTGACACGCATTTCTTTGGGTGACCTGGTATATCTGCTTGATATACCGCCCTGAGTGATGTGTTGCACGTTATGCTTTGTACTAATGGGGTCTCTGCACTGTGGGCAGCATCCTCCTGTCTTGTGTCTTTATGTGATGGCGTAGGGTTTCTTATAAATCTTATGGGCATAACTTACTCGTCAAGTGACTGCCTTTCTAGTATTTTCATATCATGACATGTACCATAACTACATAGGGGACATCTTTGTAAAATAATGTACATATACAATCTCACCACTAGCAACTGATTCACTACTTAGTAGTATCCAAAATCCATCTTAGCCAGAAACTCTAGTAGACCGTTGCCAACTCAGCTTCCTAATGAACCTGAAATGATAGGGGGATGCATTGAGGCCATGCCTTAGGACTTTCTTCTAAGGGGAAGGGCATATAATTTATTCCTTTCTAGCCCTAGCCTTCACATTACATGTTTTACTTGCTTCCATAACCTAATATTTTTCTTTTTTCAAATCGGTGTGGTCATTATGTGTCCATTGTGACCAGTCGCTCCACTTCTTGTGTATACATATGTAAACTTTTATAGCATTGAAATGAAGGCACCACTATACCAGACAAAGATCTATCCTTAACATACCAAAAATTGAGGTTTAAAAAGAAACTAAAAGGAGTATCCCAAGGATGATCTCCATAATAAACACAAAATTTATTCGTGCACTTACCAAACAAATGAACACAGATAAAACCATTTAAAATAGCCAACAGGCTAACAAATTTTAGCCTGACAAGACAATAATCATACACTGGTTCAACTTAGCCAAGCAGGAAACAATGAAAATTATGGCATAAACTACAAGTATATACAAATCAATACTATATAATTAATGACAGTGTCAAATTGTATGGTCACCAAGAAATATATAATTAAAGCAATAGGCATGTAAGTCATAATAAGCAAATAAGTAGGTTAGAATGTATACTGCCATCAAAGAAAAAATACCATGATATAATTATATAAGGTACTAAATTCCCATATGATAAGATGCAAATAGAGTCTGTGGAGCCTCGGTTAGAAGTCTCAAACACAGGGACTCCTAACCGAGGCTCCTCAGACTCTATTTGCATATTCATAATTCCCAGGGGGCAATGCGCCTAGGAATACACTGTGTTGAGCGCTTTAGCCAGCTGCCCGCAGTGTTTTCTTGGACTGGTCTCCTTGAGATCAGTGAATGCTTTGTCATATGATAAGATGGAAAGCACTGAATAACCTAAAGCGGCTCTCACTAGAAATGATTAGGATCAATGAGATTGGCTATAAGGTGTCAATGAGGCCTGCCTGGCACAGAGATCACAGTGGAGGACATCCCAAGTTTTAAGACTTTCACATATTTTGGCTTTAACAAAGTTTGCTATTTTATTATTTTTTAGATCTTTTAGTTACTGAATTATAGAATTACAGCTCTGACATCCGCTGTTGTGAGAGAGGTGACGTCACCTGAGTTTATCCGTGGTCACAGCTGAGGTACTGCACCAGGGCAATCAGGAAGAGCTGAGTAAAGTGCTAGGTATGGCGCATCTAATGGATGTGCCATTTCTGGGGCAGCTGTGGACTGCTATTCTTAGCCTGGGGGGACCAAATAACTATGGACTTCCCTAGGGTGGGAATACCAACCCCAAGCTGTGTGCTTTATATTGGCTTAGTATCAAAATTGGGGGGGCATTGAACAACATCATAATGAAAGATGAAAAGGGCACTCATCCAAGTTGTGCTATAAATCTTCTTTTATTTTGGATTCATTTACAGCGAGAGCAGGGAGGGGCGTGGTAGATGACGAACTGTTACTCGTGATCAAAATTGGGGGAAATCTCACACTGTTTTTATAAATTATTTATTTAAATAATTTGTAAAAAATGCTTAGGGTCTTTGCATTGTAATACCCAGCCAACTTAACACATGTGGCTGAGGGCTGCAGCTCACAGCTGTGTGCTTTATGTGCGCTGTGTAGCGATATACGGGTGACCCTATGCCATATTTTTCAATCACTTATTTATTGTTACACTAATATTATGGTATCTTGCTTCCCATAAATAAATGGCAACAACCGCAGACACCAGCACAGGGGGTGTGGGCACAGTCTGACTGTAAAGACCATTCACAGATGCTGACACAGAGGGTGAGCAGGGGGATGCCATGAATATTCATGAGGCTTAATGAATGGACCCAGAAGATGTGTAACAGCAGCACCGAGACTAGAATGTAAAACTGGAGGGCCCACCTAATATAAAATTACTAAATAGGGATCAATCATGCCCAAGAGGAAAAATAGAAGAGGGGAAAAAGAAGGTATGCATAAAGGCAAGGAATACAACCTAGTGTAGTGTACTAAAAGCATATACATTTTTATTTTATTAGGGTAGAGACACACTGGTGTATGAATCGCGTGAGTGCAATGGGTCAAAAAGTCGCATTGCACTCGGACCAGTATAACTACATTTTACTGGTCATATTAGTGTGTTTTCAACTCCTGAACTCGAATTATGGCGATTGAACGCGATTTCCAGGCGCGAGTGGCCATTGACAGTATATGGGTGCAAGAAAAGTTCGCACTTATACAGAACACTTTGCAATAGTAGCATGTGTGTGCGATAATTTACTGTCGGCTTTTACCGACAGTGAAATATGTTTGCTTTTTACTGTCGGCTGCTGTCACAGCAGTGGTGTTTGAATTTGCCAGGTTGCTGGCACTGCAACCAATCGGCTTTCACTTCTGCTGTCACAGCAGCAGTGTATTAAAGTCAGTGCTTTCCATGGTGTTGAAGTGTGGCGGTGTTTTAATGTCAGCATGCTGAGAAATCCAGCCCATAAAACTTTAGCACCATGGAAAGCACTGACATTAGAACACCGCTATCCTTCAGCACCATAGAAAGCACTGACTTTAAAACACCGTCGCAGCAGCGCTGAAAGCCGATTGGTTGCTGTGACAGCAGCGGTGTTTGAAGTTCCCGGGTGCCGGCAGATTAGCCAATGCAGCCGCATTGGCTAATCTGCCAGTAAGGCTGGCTGCATACCATGGATTTTGCTTGTCAGGGTGTATCCTGTTTTTTGCAGGATCATCCTGAAAGGACCGATCAGGCTTTTAACCTGCTTCGTTGTGTGCTGCTGTCCTCGGTGCTGAAGTTTGCTCGCCGGGATTTGTCAGCATGATGTTATTCAAATCAGGGAAACAATCTAATTTTTCACTGGATCCGGCGCCCATAGACTCCCATATTGTGGTGCGCCAGATCAGGAGAAAAATCGGATCGTTTCCCAGATCCAATTTGACTAACATCATGCTGTGAAATAACTTCAGCACCATGTACAGCACTTACTTTCAGCTCAGTGCTGACTTCAGCACCGAGGACAGCAGCACACAATAAAGCAGGCTTAAAGCCTGCTAGTAACTCCCACCACACTCATGTATAAAGGCATGCACCCACACCCACACGCACAACACACCACAGTCACAGGACAATATGCCCAGCACTCGCATGACTGTCATGCACTAAGAACATGATAGAGTGCCTCCACCCTTACACAAAGTGAGGCAAAGACATAGACAAAAAACATACAAAACTCGAGGTTAAAAACAATTAAAAGGCGACATAGCCAAAATGTAAAAAAAGTGCCATAGAGGTACGGAATGGGATAGCCCCTCTTAGACCCGGCTGAAAAAGGTATGTAATTGTATCAACGACCAGGCAAGATAACAATGTTGGACCAATATGCATAGAGGAAAGATACACTGCAAGAGCGTAAAGTCAGTTACATAAATATATATACCCATATAAAGATCAGTAATACATATGTTTCATAAGTATCTTTCCAAAAGGATGGTTCAGTGATACATACAAATATAAAGAAATGTCAGTACCTAGAAAGCCTATACAAATAAAGGCAGAGTGCCAGCATGATGCTGAATTTACCAGACATTTGAAGAGGTATACAAGTCATAGGGGGGAGATATTGTACCATCCTTTTGGATAGATACTTATGAATCATATGTATTTCTGACCTTTATATGGGTATAAATGTTCTATTTATGCAACTAACTTTAAGTATGCTCTTAAAGTGTATCTTTCCTCTATGCATGTTAGTACAACATTAGTTATCTTGCATCTACAGACTTATTTCTGGTAGGTCTAAGAGGGTCTATACAATTCTGTACCTGTATGTACATTTTGGCTATGTCGCCTTTTAATTGTTTTTAACCTTGCATTTTGTATGGTTTTTGTCTGTCTTTGCCTTACTTTGTGTAGTAAAATAAAAATGTATAAACTTTTGGTACACTACAATATGTTGTATCCCTTGCCTTTATGCATACCTTCTTTTTTTCGCAGCCCAGACGGGGCTAAGTATTATTCTCCTGCTTTAATCACCATTTTGCTTCCTTTTACAGCCCCCCAACCCTTACTGTCACCATTTTATGGCACTGAAGTTCAAGTCCCCATAGACTTATAAGGGGTGCATGGTTCGGACTCAATTCTGGTCAACTCCGGTCTTGAACCTGGACTTTTTTAAAGTCCATTCGGACTTGCCGAACCAAACATCTGCAAGTTCGTCCATCTCTAATTCTACTCAAATATTTACACAAATGTGACTATAGGTCGGTCAAACAAAACACTTTTTCCAATCACTAATCAACACCTAATCACGATCATACATAATAGATAAAACATTTTGGAATTTGTACATTTCGGCACTGTCCAATTATCAATTCTTATTTGGTGAGAGCCTCACTTTTTCTGGACGGCAAATTTTTGAAAAAAAATATTGAAATCCAATATGGTAGATATTTTTTTCAAAAAAAATTTGCCATCCTGTATGGAGTCAGGCAGGGGCAGACTGGCCCAGGTGGCAAGTACCCCCTGGGCTGGTGGTGTAGCCCACATCTAGGGCCGCCCCCCTACAGAAACCGGCCGGCCGTGGGCACATGACGTCAGAGCTGGTAAGAGAGACGCTGCGGTAGCACCCCCCCCTCATAGATTTCCGAAAGCACCTCCCGCTTCTCAACTTGGGGCTGGCCACGTCAGACTGGCACACCGATACATACTATACTCGCAAAGGCTTAGTGGATTCTATCAAATGCCATGTGAACAACTCCTGTCAGGATGATTTTAGCAATCAAACTAGTGGTATGGCTGAATAGGTTGTAGAATTACAATTAATTTGATACCTGTCTTGCAGTAATCTCATGTGACATTGCTGTGACATTGAGTTTTGAAGCCACTTTCAAATTTGCCTCAAAGTGAATTTGGGAATGTGTTAATGTACTTCAACTCTATAGACATGTTTCTAATTTGCATGTCTTCAAAGCTTGATGTCTCAATTATAGCTCATCATAATAATATAACAAAGGTATAAATTTTGGGTCACAAAAATACAAAAAAAGTGCTATATTCTTCAATAAAATCCGAACTTAATTTCCTTATTAAAATGTCATCATATATAGTACAGGGAGGTGGACATTTACGCGTTTGGACAAAGTTACAGTCGTAAGTTACAACTAAGACCGTTTGTCGTAACTTGTAAACATTCACCTCCCTGTACCGTATCTAATGACATTAAGATTGGAACTCTATTGAAGAATATAGCCCTTTTTTGTATTTTTGTGATAGATTTTGCCCTAAACGAGGGATCTGGCTGCATCTTCTACATATGAAGCGATGAATAATAAATGGGATAGAAGGTGCAATAGGGTCTAATCTGATAAAAACGGTGACAGGTAAAGTGAACTGAAACAGCTCGCCTTAGAGCATTGGTTCACACACAAAAAGAATAAAAGGCTCCAAACAGCTGCTGCAGTATCCACAGGCCGAAGCAATAGTAGGAAAATATATAGGAAATATGTGGAATCCAACTGCACTGCTGCACAATCAACCATATATCAAGGAAACCGGTGAATGCAAGTGCTTTATTCAATGTGTTTCAAGGTGAATTCCTCACCTCTTCATCATTGGTGGTTGTCCTGATGAAGGGCTGAGGAATACACCTTGAAACACGTTGAATAAAGCAACTTGCATTCACCTATTTCCTTGTTATATGGTCGATTGTACAGCAGCGCAGATGGATTTCACATATTTCCTCTATTTATTTTACATATGATGTGATGGCACAGGATTCCATGTGGTGATTGAGTTTTTTCTGGACTAGTATAAATTTTGGATATTCTGTGATATGTAAAACCACTATTAGTTTTAAGATTAAATTATCCTGCCAGTTCATTTGTAATGTATAAGCACATTAGACCTTATTTTTGCAGGATTCCTAAATAGTACATTCCATTTGTTCAAAAAAAAATTCCTGGAATAAATCCCTGAGCTCCCCAGACTCTGATGCTCCTTTCCAATTTGCTCGGCATCAAACTATTGCACAGATATTCACATTTGTTTCTTCCAAGGCACAGTATGTGAAATCTCTGCTTCTAAGGCAACTGGGCATTTCTTCCCAGTCTTCTCTAGAGCATACGCTTTCGCCTCTCCCTCCCAGACACTTCCAGTCACACCCTGGCAACTTATCTAGGAATCAAGCAATCAGACAATTTTGAGCTTTGATTAGCACAATCTAGTAGGAGGCGGTGAAGGCACACGCCCTGGAAGAAGACTTGAAAGAAATCCCAGTTGGACTACAAGCAGAAATTTCACATACTGTGCTCAAAAAAATATATGTGATCTTCTGCAATCTGCAATAGAGTGACACAAGATAAAATAGAAAATATAAGGGAAGCTTGGGAATTTTTAAAAGATATTTGATTCCATTTTTTTTAACAAATGACAGGTTGTCTTTAAACAGTAATGTCAGCCTGACTCAGATGCTGGCCCCCAAGCACATGGAATTCCTGATATTCTGGGAGTTGGGTCCCTAAATATTACATTAATTTATCTTTATGCTGCTTTGCCTGATATGTTTGTTCATATATGACACATATGACACATATACATAAGACTAAAGTAGATGAAAATGGACAATTTCAACCAAAGAAGATCAAGTGCTCGATTTAAAACTTCAATTTTTTTCATTTACTCTGTATCTTATCTTTAAAATAAAAAAAGGTCCACATTACAGTTTGCGTGCTATTGACTTAAATATTTTGAGTTTTGCAATTCTTCGCAATAGCATTGTTAGAAAAAGTACAATAATAATTTAAAGGCAATTTTAATATCTTAGCTGGAGCCTTTGACCAAGTTTTTGTCATCTCAGCTGACAGCAGAATAACGTAGAGACAGAGACCCTGATTCCAGCGATGTGTCTCTTACTGGGCTGCTCAGTTGGAGATTAACATTGTAGGACTAATCAAATAGTCCAGCATAGTCATTTACTGCTAAATCTGAAGCAGAGAAAACAGTAATTTTATCAAAGTGACAGCAAGCAGCTCAGTAAGTGACATATCGCTGGAATCAGGGTCTCTATCTCTACATGATGCTGCTGTCAGATGGGATGGCAAAAACCTGGTGACATTGTCCCTTTAATTAATTGGACATGTTCTAGATGAGAGTTTATTGTCAATATTGCTTTAATGAGTAACTAAACATTTATTATAATTTTTAAAGTATTTTTTCCTCTTTATTGCAAGTTAATCAGAGGGATCAGGTTCATGGATCGATGTAAAAAGAAACGCTGAAGTGCACAATCCAAGAAATCGTTCCCGCCGGGGTTCACGCTCAAAGCCAAGTATGGATTCAATAGAAAGTCTATGTTCTGTGTCCACTTTGTATGTGTATAGATAGGCTGCAGACGTATGCTCCTGTCTCCTGATCAGCGACCTTCCAAGGAGTTTTTTAGTATGGTCTCAATGGTCTCAGAACCCAAAGCCCAACCAATCTGCTTGCAATAAAAAGTATAAAAAAACGTTAAAAAAGTATCAAAATTTTAGTCACTCTATAAATGTTTTTAGTACAGTACTGAAAAGATAGAAACCAAGACTGCAGTAACTGGAACAGGGACTTAAAAAGAAAATGAAGACACAAGTTTAGTTGAACTATGATATCAACAAGTTAAACCATAAAATGCTATTGAATGGTAAGTTGGATCTTAGGGTGCTTTCACACTAGCGTTTATTTGAAATCGCGGCAGATGCGGTGAAAAAACCGCATCTGCCGCGATTACCGCATACCGGCTGCACTTGCGGCACGGTTGCGGCGCGGTTGCGGCAAGCCCCATACAATGTATAGGCAGGCATGCGGCAGGTGCGGCAAGTGCGGTTTTGGCACTTGCGGCAGGTGCGGCCGCGAAAAAAACGCGGCTGACCGCGTTTTTTTTCGTGGCCGCACCTGCCGCAAGTGCCAAAACTGCACTTGCCGCACCTGCCGCAAGCTCACCTATACATTGTATGGGGCTTGCCGCAACCGTGCCGCAAGTGCAGCCGGTATGCGGTAATCGCGGCAGATCCGTATTTTTCACCGCATCTGCCGCGATTTCAAATAAACGCTAGTGTGAAAGGGGCCTAACATTTATATATTACAATAATTCAACTTATTCCTATGGCCAATATTAACAAAACTATTGATTCTAATAGTGTACAATTACATAATTTTTAATGATATGATTAATAAGATATCACATGACATACAACAGCTCTCTTAATTACATACAGGTCCATCTCAATAAATTAGAATATTATCAAAAAGCTAATTTATATCAGTAATTCAATACATAAAGTGAAACACATATATAATATGGAGTCATTACAAACAGAGTGATCTATTACAAGTGTTTATTTATGTTAACGCTGATGATTATGACTTACAGCCAATGAAAACCCAAAGGTCATTATCTCAGAAAATTAAAGTAGGGAGGATGAAGGGTTAAAAATTGCGCTGCTGTATTCCACAAGACATCAAGGGTGAATATAATATTGATTTATTAGTCAACATTTTTCAGGGCTCCCTAGCCCCTTCCTCAGGACAAATCAATATCATATTGCCATGTTTAAAGGCGTTTCAGGGAGCACTGAAACACAAAAGAGGTTTCTTGGAGCCACGTCTCAAATTTTCTGTCCTTTATTGATGTAAAAAGATTAAAATAATCATAACGTCCCTCGCAGGGGACCGAACACCCAGACTCGTTTCGGGGGGAACCCCTGAGACCAACGACTAAGGGGTTCCCTCGGAAATGCGTCTGGGAGTTCAATCCCCTACAAGGGACGTTATGATTATATTAATCTTTTTACACCAACAAAGGACAGAAAATTTGAGACGTGGCTCAAAGAAACCTCTTTCTTATTACTTAATTGGTGGAAGCTGAACCGCTTTGCTTCACAGCCTGGGAGTCCGGCAAGCTATTGTGGTGGAAGCAGCTCGTTTACTTCTCCCCTTCCCAACCTTATGGAGCTCTGAGACATGCTGACTAATAAATCAATATTATATTCACCCTTTGATGTCTCGGGGAATACGGCAGAGCGGTTTCTAATCCTCCCTACTTTAATTTTCTGAGATAATGACCTTTGGGTTTTCATTGGCTGTACTTATATGTGTTTTACTCATGCATTGAACATGAAGCTTATCAAGCTCTGTCATGGCTAGCAATACGTATATATTATTGATTTACATGATGTTTTATCATAACTTTTCCTCTAATGTGATATAAGAAATAATACCTCGTCTGGGTTTATATAAAATATTGTGACTTCCTTCACTAAACGCTTATATTGATGAATAATGAAGTGTGAAATAGAAGATCTGAAATGTGGAAAATTCAAGGAAACATTCACCACAAAGGAATTGAATTTAATTTATTCTGCTGTTGGAAAGAGGAAAAAATCTAATAGCCACTTCTGAACTATACTTTCATGGATGTAATTCCAACAAATATGACTGGCCAGACAATAATATTCACAGATTTCTGTCATATAAAGGGTACAGAACCCTAGTTACTAAACCTTTAATGCTTGTTATTCACTATTCCCTGAAACATAAAATTCTATTAAAATTTAATTTATCACTTCTGTGTTTTTCGTATATAATCCACCCTATAACCAGTTATTTAGGGGAATAAAGAGAGACTGATAACCAAACTGTCCTCACACCTCGTGATGCATCTTCTTACATGACTGAAATTTCAACTAAATGGATCCCACAAGGGTTTATTGGTGAGTAACAAGTCACATGTGCTATGTAAGATATGAAGTGATATTGGAAAAGTAATATGCTAATTGTCACTTCAGTGAGGAAGTAGACAAACTCTATTGCCAACTAATAAATGCCACAATCTAATGCCACCTTTATTATGTGGCAATAGAGTTTGTCCACTTCCTCACTGAAGTGACAATTACCATATGCAATTTGCCAGAGGAGCATTGCGGCTTTAAGTCTCCTCACTGCCGGCTAGCAGAAAACTCTCTACAAGGAGAATAGCTGTTCCCCCAGATATTGTAAAAGTATCAAACCTCAGTGTGACCCAGAGATTCGAATTTCAGTCTTGTAAGTGAGAAGGGACTAACGGTGCTGAAAACTATGGAAGATCGTGATTGATAACTATATTATTGCACTTAGGCTAGGGTCACATTTGTGGTAAACATTTGAGATCCTGATCCGGTTTTGAGCTGTTAAAAAGCTAAAAACCAGATTAGGAACCACTCCCCATAGGAACCCATTATAGTAACTGGATTACACTACATACAATCCGGTTACCGCTTGCGGATCTGTAGCCTGCCATAATAATCATTCAGGCTGCTGTTTTTGCAGCGGTTAGGAAACCGCAGAGGGGATTGCTATAATGGGCTACCATGGGAGCCCGTGTGCCTGCAACGAGGCACATGTGAATGCCTGCGGCAGCTGTATGCTTTGTTTATCCCTGCTGCTGCAGGGATGAACAGAGGGTTAAATGTTAATAATAGCTGTGGGCAACATGTCTCTAGGGGTGCCCACCCCCCCAGAGACATGCTGTTCACTCAAATGGGCATGAGAGGGGTTAATGTAGTCAGTATAGTATTGCCGGCTATTGTCGTCTTTGTGAATTTTATGAATGAATGCGGCGGCTCCTCACAGTAGAGGAGATACTGTACGTAATGTACGTACTGTATGAGCCCCTGTCCTTGGTCCTGAAAGTTGTAACATTAGTTCAATGGGCTGTGCACCACCATAGAACTAATGTTATAACTTTCAGGACCAAAGACAGGGGCTCATACTTTGAGGAGCCGCCGCATTCATTCATAAAATTGACAAAGCCGACAATAGCTATCAATACTATACTGACAACATTAACCCCTCTCATGCCCACTTGAGTGGACAGCATGTCTTTAGGGACGGTGGGCACCCCCTAGAGACATGTTGCCCACAGCTATTGTTAACATTTAACCCTAACTGTTCATCCCTGCGGCAGCAGGAAAAGAACACACCAAATGGCCCAAAGCATAAAAAGCAATGCACAAAGGTAAATACAAACCCCAAATTACAGCACAACGTACATTACATGTATAACTTACTCATGGATAATCAAATCTTAAGAAAATACTTAAAAATGTCTTGTATATGCTAAATAGGGTTGTTTGAGTGAAACCCCTATGGATTTCTACAAATTCTATTCCGATGAACAGGATGGTTTAGCTTTATAATTTTCTGAAACAAATCTAAACTGTGTAAACATATCTTGTTACTAAATAAGATTAAGAAATTGGTCCACCTATAGAGTTAATAAAAGCATGGATACGATTTACAGCATAATTCTTCATGAAATCTTGACTTCAATGTGAAAACAAAAATCAGAACCTTACCATCCTCTAAGTACACACATACTAAAGGCATCTTCAGCTGTTAGCCCCCAGGCAACAGCAATATCAAAATTATTCATGATTGCAGACCTGTTGATTTTTTTGACATAATTACATTAGTCGAGGTCTACCAGCTTTGTCAAGAATTCATAATTTATCAGAACATTCCCAACTTGTCATGCTTTATTCTACAGAAAGATGGAATTGAAAAATTTGGAACTAACAATTCACATGCTTTTACATGTTTCTACACTGGAAAAAAACATGTTCTACACAGGTCACATAACTATGATTCCTAGTAAATATCTTTGAAGTATAAAGGGTAGCATTTAAAGTAAATGTGAAGATCATTACAAGGTATGTTTTCATACACATTAAACTAAAGTTCATAAATTAGACAATTTTAACTACAACAATGGATGTAATTTATTGGTATACTCTGGGGAGATAAAACATTCTTCACATGTTCCTGTCCTCATAAACTAAAAAGATGATCCTAATACAGTGTTACATCCTTACAATACCTGTAATTTAGTGTGACCAGGCACCTACTCTGACTGATGCCCCCTCCCTCCGGAACATTAAATCACATATCAGGGGGTCTGCATCCTCTGTTAGTAGATACCAGCCTCCTGATAATATCTGATTCTTTCCCAGAACAGGGGGTGTAGCATGGCATGGCCACACAGCTGTTCTCGGACTGCAGAGATATAGTTCATGAGATGTATCCAACAGCAGTGAGCAGTCCGATTGATGTGTGATGTAATGCCTCAGAGGGGAGGGGAGCAGTGAGAGCAGCTGACAGGTCACATTGAATTACGGTTATTGTGAGGATATAGAACTTCACTGTATATATCATCTTTATAGTTTATGAGGGAAGAGACTTTTGAATAATTTTTTAGCTCCTTTGAGTACCTCTCTAACAATAAAAGATGCTTTTAGGTGACCCATAACACACCATCATCATATGAATAGTTAGCCAAATTTCATTAAATTCTAATTTGACGATTCCCAAAAATTTAACCAGTGGCAAATTGATTTACAGTTAAAGGGGTTTCCCTACGAACAATGTTAATTTTAAAGTTAATTTTAATCAATAGAACTTATAAGATTATCTTGGCACATCCAATTGTGGAAATAATTATTATTCTAAGGGCCCTTTCACATCAGCGTTTTTCGTAATTCGCGGCAGATGCGGTGAAAAAACCGCATCTGCTGCGTTTGCCGCATAACGGTTCCACTTGCGGCACGGTTGCGGTTTTTTCCATAGGAAGTATAGGGGGACTTGCGGCAGATGCGGCAAGTGCGGTATTGCACTTGCGGCAGGTGCGGCAGAGAAAAAAACCGCGGCTTACTGCGGTTTTTTTCTCTGCCGCACCTGCCGCAAGTGCAATACCGCACTTGCCGCATCTGCCGCAAGTCCCCCTATACTTCCTATGGAAAAAACCGCAACCGTGCCGCAAGTGGAACCGTTATGCGGCAAACGCGGCAGATGCGGTTTTTTCACCGCATCTGCCGCGAATTACGAAAAACGCAGATGTGAAAGCACCCTAAGAACTATTGATTAAAATTAACTTTGTTTGTGGGAAAACCCATTTAATCAAAACATCAAATTCCCCTGAAAAGACTTGTATGAAACCATGAAGTCTCCTAGGACTATACAAAACCACTTTCAAGTTCTGTAACTCAAACACAGTTATTATGTGAGTGAACTCAACAGGCATAGCTATGGGAAAATGATAACCATCCACCTGTTCTTCACACACTAATATTCTTCACAGTGATGCAATTGCTCACACTATATTAAGGCTAAAAAGGTAAGGTGCATCATCTAAGGCTAGGGTCACACTTGGAAATTAAACATGCGTTTTTGAGACTTGCGTTTTTTGAAAACGCATGCAAAAACGCATCCATAGTCCCCCATGCAAAGAACGCATGACCCAATAGCAAAAACGCATGTCTGAATACACCATGCGTTTTTGGGATGTTTTTTTGGCTCAGCACCAAAAAATACTGCAAGCAGCATTTTTTGGTGCTTGTTCAAAAACACATGCGTTTTTTACAAAAAGCATGCGGTTTTTTAACATGGGGCCCTAAGGGAAACGCATGCGTATTTTTATGGCACTAAATGGTCCATGCGTTTTTGCATGTGTTTTTTAAGGTCCGCCACACCTATCAGCAAAAACGCATGCAAAAACGCAGGCTGCCAAAAAGCACCTTAAAAAACGCATGCAAAGTGTGACCCTAGCCTAAGCCTAAGGTCTGGGTGGGCAAAAGGACCATAGGAGTCAATGCAGCAATCAGAAAGACATGTGGGCAGGGAGGACTGTAAGGCTGGAAACACACTATCCTACTTACATGCGAGTCTTTCGGACGAGCCTCTGATCACTGACCCTGAACAGCCTCTCCCTCTCTGGACGGGAGTGTGATACTAAACACAAGCAGCTGACACTCCCATCCAGAGAGGGAGAGGCCGTTCAGGGTCAGTGATCCAAGTCTCGTCCGAGAGACTCGCATGTAAGTAGGATAGTGTGTTTCAACCCTAAAGGTTAAACAAGGATCTCAAGATCAGCAGAAATCTCAGGATCAGCAGGGCAGTTGCAGTGGAACCAGACAGAGATGAATGTAAGCATGAACTTAATACAAAAAATGCACCAACCATAGAACTAGGAATCTTGGAAATTTAAGCCCAAGACACAGGTGTGTGTATGTTAATGGGCTTTACATAATTCTATGTAGTTTATTTCAAAGATCTAAGCTGGGCAATTTATAAAACCTAATGTGGAGCACAGAAGAGGGCCGCGCACTCAGGAAGGAAGTACAGCTTTTTAAGTGCTTTATGGCTTACTCTCCCTATCTTTTTGGCTATCCAGGTTCAATATAAAATAAAATAGCTGCTGCATTCTTTGTTTTTGCTTTTATACAGGCTATTATAGTCCCTCCTGATTTCCTGATTTATATTATGCAATAAGATAGCTGCAAGGCAATATGATGAAGCCCACTCGGTCATGCCCTTGATCATGTGATCCTTCTATAACTGATGCAATCCTTTGCAATGTGTAAGATTAGAATGGTTGCTTAATCGCAGATTGTTTGAACTTGCTGGATCCAGCAAATTTCTGAAAATTCAACACAAAATCAATTTGTATCAAGTATATTTTCTCATTTCTAATACTCAAATAAAAACATTAATTCTTACTGTAGATCTTTCATCCACAAATGATCATTTGTTAAAAGAATATTCCCAGAAAGATCTTTTACCTGATGTCATGAAAAAGAACAAGCAAGGTTTAGTGACTGTAACGAGTAAATGTTTGCTTGAGAAGATCATGCCAGCAAAAGACTTGTAGCCCTGAAAAGCGTATGACAACCATTGCGTTGCCGCACATAGTAGTGTACAGTATAACAAAGACATCTTGTGACAGACTATAAGGATATATATATATATATATATATATATATATATATATATATATATATATATATATATAATATATATTTAAAGCTAGTAATCTCAGTTTACACATCTAATAATATACTGAGAAAAGGTAAGGAAGAGCTAATTAGTGCAAATTAAATTGTCTTAAGGAACATCAGCTGCACTACATGGTTACCACATCATGGTCTAATTAAAATGAAGATATGTATGTAAAAATAACATATAGAACCATATGGAAAGATAGAATAAGAATACAATAGTGCTCATGGGTATTAGGGCTGAAGTTCAGGGGCTACTGCAGTAAAGGGAGAACTGTAATTACTTTTTGATTCAGACTGCTGGTGACATAGATATGTATTTTCTGGAGGCTGTTTTATTCTGTTCCTAGACACAAGATTGTTAAAATTCAGGACTTGGCATTCTGATGTGCACACATTTTCTTATGCATTGAGTTGCTATGGTACCCAATAACATCATCATTACTTCATCAATAGACATTGCTAGGGGAGCGGTACTGTTGGCTCCAAGATACCATTGTGTACATTATAAGTATAATATCTAGACATTGGGACTATGATCGTACACGTTAGACAAGTTCGACCCTTGGTTATACATTTTTTATTGTTTTATTAATATTTTCCCTGCATAAACACAACAGTTGATATTTCTATTATTGGCTTAATACTATTTTAGAAAAGTAATAGTTTTGTAACAAAAAATAATAAACTGTGTAAACATACAGAAATAATGCACTAGATCTGAAATCTTCTAAAAGGGAACCTGTCACCCACTTTGGGCATTTTAAACTATACCCACCAGCTTACACATGATGTAAATGGGGTTCTTGTAACCCCTCTATGTGCCCACACTGGCTCATATACCTCAGAAAACTAACTTTTATTGTGTCCAGCGCTGGCCTCCTATTGAGTCCGGGAGGCTGCTATTTAGTCCGGATGGATTCTGTCCTTGCCACCTCTCTGGGCTGCAAAACCCGCCCTGCACTTTTTAAAAATTCCCGCCCATCCTCTGGCCGGCGCTTGAGTAACAGCCGTACTTTCGCATGCGTAGTGGAGTGGGTGTCCGCGCTCCATTGAAGTGCTGATGTCTTGTGAAACTTCACAAATCTCGCGAGATGTCGGCACTGAAAGGAGCACCAGCGCCTGCGCAGTGGAGTGGGTGTCTATGCATAGTGCCGACGACTAGCGTGATTTGTGAAGTCTCACGAGTCATCGGCACTTCAATGGAGCGCGGAGACCCGCTCCACTGTGCAGGCGCGAGTGCAGCTGTCACTCAAGCACCAGCCAAGGGATGGTTGGGAATTTTAAAAAGTGCAGAGTGGGTTTTGCAGGCCGGAGGGGCGGCGAGGACATCATCCATCAGGACTAAATAGCAACCTCCCGGACTCAATAAAAGTTATTTTCTGAGGTATATGGGGCACATCTGGGCACATACAGGGATTACTAGAACACCATTTACATTATTTGTAAGCTGGTGAGCACAGTTTAAAATGTCCAAAGGGGTTAACAGGTTCCCTTTAACTCTGGCTGTGGAGAAACGAAAACATTGGCCAATGCAAATTGAGCTAACTTAAGGCCCTGTCACACCTGGTGACGAGGCTGGAGATGACGGCGGCGACTGGCAGGTGCGCGCACGTTTTTGGCGCCCCGCCAGTGTCGCCGTCCCCCATTTACATGGGGCAACATCTCCAGCCCTCCGCCGGTGAGTTGACAGGCGGCATCGCCGCCGGGGTGTCTGAAAACTTCAGCGGCGATGCAGGACAATGGCAGCCTATGACTCCCATCGCCTGACAGGTCGCCGGCGGCCGGTTACATGGGGCGATGTGTACACATCACCCCATGATGGTTGCCTGGTTTCAGAGCACTGCTCAGAATTCAGGCGACAGCCCAGCGGTGCCGACATCGCCCCTTTACACGAAGCGACATAGGGGCGATGTCGCCGCCGATTGCCCACGCCCCTACATCGCCTCTGTTATCGGCGGTGATGTGGCCTGGTGTAACGGGGCCTTTAGACCTACATGACTCACGCAGTTGCTGTTTGGGGATTTTCTCTGAATCTAGCAGGTAGAGATAATCAAATCAATTTATAGCAAATTCAAGTGGAATCACATTTTATCAGAGTCACAGAATCTTGTGATTTGTTTTGTGAAAATTGCCCAAAAATACCACCATTTTACATATTGCTAAAGATTGTGTCAGCAACAAAAGGCTGAAATAACAATGACAACATAGGCAATATCATATGTTGCAGCTATCACATCACATTATGCAACACAGACAATCAGGCAAGGCTATCTAAGCCTAAATGAAATCCTAAACAGAGAATGCAGCAGCCATTTTAAAAGAATGTTAGGATAGTGAGAGAATGTCAGAGCCCAAAGCAATAGTGATAGGAAGCAAAATATGTATGATAAATAATCCAGACAGTAATACGTTGAACAACTGCAGTAGTGAAGAAGATAAGTGTAGTAGTCATGTAAAATTTCTAAACATGTAATTGCTAGTGGGAGAAAGAAATAGGGATATGGCAGCAACAGGGCAGACTCAGTATGATTGATCAGCGACACATTACAGTTCACATTTTTTTTCTGGAAAACAAAAGAAAAACAGCACAAAAGTTCTTACTGGGAAAAAATTCTGACAGTGTCAGCAAGAAGTGGTGCACGCGCTTATCTCAAGCGACGATACTGAGTTTTTATAATTTCATGTGCAATAATTTTTGTGAATAGGGAAATTATTTTTTTCACATGCAAAAGAAAATATTCCAAAATCCACACATTTAACTCTAATGGTACCTTTACAAGCCGCCACAGAGGGCAGCAACAGGCAACAGGCAGGCACCGCACGTGCATGCGCGCGTTTTCAACGGTTGCTAACAGTGCCTGATGCCGCATATACACGCCGCCAAAAGGTGCTCCACAGAAGGTATTTTTTTTCCCCGGAAGAGCCGACGGGTGCCGCGGGTTACCTTCTGTGGAATACCTTCCCTTTTTTACACGCCGCCACCACAAGGGAATATGGGCGTACGCTCGTACGGTGATTGGACAATGCAATAACCTCATGATTGGCCAGCCGGCGCAGGAAGGCTGGCTAATACATGACGCTATTGCAAATGTGTAGTGTGACTGGTCAGCTCGTTAAATATGGCGCCCTGTGCAGGGACAGCCAATGGTTACACAGTAGCCCCCACCAATGATAGCTGATGGGGCGTGGCAACCATGACGCTGTGGAACGCCCCTGGGTTTTCCCTAGGCCACGCAAAAACCTTGCCTGTGCCCGGATTACACGCCGCCACCATAGGGATTATGCCTGCTTGTTTTTGAGCACAGCTGAAACACAGGTATCCAAAGACACAGGAAGGAACTTCCTGAATTACACGCCGCAACTTTGCAGTCTTTTCAAGGCAAAAGGCACAATTGTGTCCGATGCCTGGCGGTTTCTACCTTCCTGTGGCGGCGTGTAAAGGTACCATAAAGGTCTGCCTCACAAAGTGCGCATGTTGAAAACATTTTTTATTCATACCTGTTTTAGTAGTAAACTATGGATCTGTATATCTGTGTTTTTTTACTGACTGGATTGGTAATGTGCAGGTCTCATAGCCTGAACATTACCAATCTAGGGCTTAATGACAGCTGTCAAGGCTCAGCAGTAATTAATCCCTTCTATTATCCCTATTGCCACCACACCATGGTATCGGAAAGAGTCGGGTAAAGCGTCAGAAATTTATGCTTCTAATGAACGTGCCAATTTCTGGGGTGGCTGCCATTTTGTAGTCCTCGGGGGCCCAATAACTATGGCCACACCAAGCTGAGAATACCAGCCCCCAGCTACCTGGTTTTACCTTGGCTGGCAATCAAAAATAGGGCGGAACCCACACACTTTTTTGTTAATATTTATTTAAATAATTAAAAAAAAATAATGGGCTCCCTTGTATTTTTGACTGCCAGCCAAGGTAAAACCAGGCAGCTGGGGGTGGCAGCCCGCAGCTGTCCACTTTATCTGCACTGAGAATCAAAAATACAGGGGACTTTGACACAATTTTTTTTTTTCATTGTTCATTTATTTGTACACATTTTGCCCATCAATACTCTCAACCACCTCTCCCCTGCCCCTCTCCATGTCTGTTATTAAGACCACTCGATGTGGCTATAGTATCATTATAACTGCAGTGATAGTGTTGTGCAGACTTCCCTCCTGCACCCTTCTCAGTGTAGCTAAGAGGCAAAGCAGGCACATTGTGTTTCCCCATAGTCAAACTGGAAGATCCTTGGCCAAGATATGGTATACTGATCTCAACCATACTTACAGTACAGTTCTGCATGTTTTGTGCACAAAAGCAGCAAAATTGGGGGATAAAGGTTTTACAATATTTTCACAAGTTACATGTCCAGCATTAAAATGAAGAAAAGTAAAAGTTCAGTTACTTTTTGATGAACGCGATTCAATAATAAAAGGGAACTGAAACGTTATCAAGGGGTTATACGATATTGATAACCTACCTCTCAGATGGGTCATCAATGTCAGATTAGTGGGGATCTAACACTGGGTATCTTCATCGGTCAAGAGTTATTAGCTCTATCGACAGCCGGATGTAAATATTGCACAAAAGTGTTCTGCACATCTCCATTCAATGTGAAGTAGCTGCTGTTAGGAACTACAGATCAACTCATAATAAAGAGAATTGATTGCCTAAAAGTAAGTCATCAATATTACAGGACTGGAAAATTCATTTAAAGGGTAATTGTTTATTTTTTATTT
Source organism: Allobates femoralis (assembly GCA_033576535.1). Lineage (NCBI taxonomy): Eukaryota > Metazoa > Chordata > Amphibia > Anura > Aromobatidae > Allobates > Allobates femoralis. The sequence continues at coordinate 717,816,615 of JARQOC010000003.1, forward strand.
CATTAAATAATGGGACATATCAAATTCTACAGGAATCTAAGGCATAATAAAAAAAAGTATTTTAACGTGATATTACAAAATCATTGCTCAGTATATTAAGCACAGAAATCATCAAAAGAGACATACAATACTCTCAAATGTAATGTAAGACACGGAATAATAAAAAGGAACAGTCTCACCCATATATAGAAGCTACAGATTTATGGCTGATCCATAGAGGTTATCCAGGGGGGGGCAATCAAACGAAATACACAAATTACCCCTTTACTATAACCTGAATATGCGTCTTCAAAAAGTGCTCCTGGACTTTCCTATGCGTTTCATCCATTGACTTCTCAGGGGAGCAGATATATGGTTCTTAGGGCACAAAAGAGCGCCAAGATCTGAGGCAAGGCAAAAAATCTAATAGGAATACAATAGTGCTGATGAGCATGGATACTAGAGCTGAAGTTCAGGGTGAGGGCTATTTAGGATATATGCCACAGCCATGCCATATTTTCCTGACACAATTGTGTTGTGATAAAAAGGTGCAAGATTCAATCAATGAGAGAAACAACTGGGCACCACAGGGTACTAACATGTAATAGTGGGTCCAGCACCACACTTGTGGTTTATCGAGCACGTGCGCTCCTAGGTTGCACACCTTGAAGTCAATTAGACAAAGAAATCCGTATAGCAAGGAATAAAAAGGCGGCACTCATTGGGAGAAGGTGGAAGTCTTCTCTATTGTGGTTCACTGATTACATGTAGTACAGGGAGGATAGGGGAAGTAGCGGATGACAACAACATATTTTGCGCCTGGTGGCGTTTCTAAAGGACCCGTAGAAGCAACACCCAGCGTGAAACGGTTTACCATCATCTGCTCCTTCCCCTCTCCTCATTGTACTACATGTAATCGGTGAAGCACAATAGAAAAGAATTCCACCTTCTCCTGGTGAGTGCCGCCTTTTCATTCCTTGCTATACAGACTTAAAAAGGTGTATGACGTTGCAGCATAAATTATACATAGAGGCCAAACGCTTAAAGGAAAGATTTAATCTTCAGAAACATTATTTTTCTGCAGATAGACTGGCAGTCTTTAATTAAATAGCATTGAAAACATGTTTGGTTGGCTTACTGAAACAGTGACTACATTGCTACAGCATGCTGAAATCAATACACGTTAATTGACCGCCCGCATCATACGAACACAATGTGGAGTAGGCTGTGATTCAATATGCAAGGAAAATAATACACTGCACCCACAGTTTAGGGTGTTTTGACTGTCGGTTCATTGTTCCGGCCCGATGACTAAAAGTGTCTATTGGGGGTGCAGGGATGACCTTTCCCTACTTGTTGTGTTCCCTCCATCAAGTATGTACTGATAATACACTCTCATGCTGTGTCTTCACATCTGATTAGAGTCAGCAAAGGAGTGCACTATCACTGTGCATTGAAAGTAATATTGCAGTGACAGGAAGCTTGTACTGAGCATATGTCAGAATTGACAGTCGACGTATGCTCAGGAGAGCTGGGACTAGCCCAGCACTTAAAATGGAGGTCACTGATGACCCCTCATTTCATGGTGGGGATAAAGGGAACAGTACTGTCTATAGACTCTACCACCTGATGTCATCCCATTTGAGCGTCTAAGCACACACTGAGGATTCCCAAACAAAGTAGAACACCAGATGTAGGTTAAAAAAGCAGTTAAAGACATCAGAAAGGGGACAATAAGGACTGTTTCATAAAAAGTATATTAGAAAAAGAGATTAAAATTGATATTAGATTGTTGCATTAAATAGACAAACTTTTAGGATTAAAATAAATATTAGTTTTGGATCATTCTTTAAAGATGTTTGAAGTAAAGTATTTAAATTTAACATTGACGGCAACAGGTATCAGACACAGGTTGTATGATCTCAGCAAGATTTCTTTGACTCTGAAATGCTGCAGTATTTCAGAGACAAACATATTCTAAAGAGCCTCGTTGGATACTACGGTAGTTAGACAGGTGGGTCCCAGCAGCTTCTACTGCTTTTACCCACTCCCTGTCCTGGATTGAAAGGTCTCTGCCTATATGTAGATTGGGAATCAGGCTTTTGTTATATAACCTGAGAGTAGAATAGTGGAGAGAAAGGCTAGGGTCAGACTTGCGTCTGCCCCTAGCTTGCAGGATCTGTTGAATACTTACAAATTCTGAGGCAGAACTCAAAGAGTTACCGGCATGTAACGATATGCGCCGCCTGTGTATTGATCCGTATGGCATCCAGAAGCTAAGCGCCGCCGGCTCCACTTACAATCAACGGATATGCGCTTTTGCAGAGCGCACAGGAAACGCGGTTCCTTGGCTTATCCTTTACCTAGCATTCACATGACATGTATGTACATTTTTGATGCATTAATGCATGGTACATGCATGTACCATGCGTTAACGTATGTGTTTGCCATAGACTCCAATGTTAAATTAACGCATTAATTTCCCAAAACGGCCCAAAAACCACTGCATACTGCGTTATGATGTGTGCTACAAAAAACACATAGTGCCAAAAGCATAGCAATTTGGCCACACGTTTTTTTGTTTTGAAGTTAACGCATCCATTTGCAGAAGTTTACAGATAAGAAAAAGTTTCCTTTTGGCCGATGCTTGGCGCTAGTGTGACCCTAGCCTTACATAGACTGCTTGCTGTAGTTTTGATAAAATCACCATGATGCAAACAAATATATCTGTATGGCAAAAGACAAATAAACTATATAATCTTATCCTGCAGTCACATTTTCCATTTGTTCACAACTTTATGCTAAAAACTATTAAGTAATTTACCAAGAAGTAGGGAACTCATTAAAGAAAACATGACTACAGGATTAGGAGTTCACATGTCCAGTAATCATCCATTAGAATGGATTCCGCAGAGATCCATTGGCAAAAAAGTTGTGCAAACACAACTTTTTTGTGTTGTTAAGGCTACTTTTACAGTTTTTGGTGAGTTTTTCTGATTTTATGTCCTATTTCGATGAATCTCAAAAAATGTTAAACAAACATATGGCAGCAAAAGTATGGTTAGGACACGTAAGCATGAGGGCCCTTGGCGGTGCGTTACAAGCTTACGTATTTTGGCCCAAAATACCCAGTAACACCTCACATTTTCATCTTTAGTGTTTTGTTGCACCTTTTTTTATCTGCAGTGTGAGACTGGGCCCTCTGGGGAGGCGTCTGTCACTTGTGAGGCATGTAATCAGTGTGAGCAGCCCGCCTGATCTAATAGCAAGGCGTGACGAATAGGCTGCTCTGACACTATGCTTCACATGCACCTGAATGGCAGAGCCCTATGGTAAACTTGTCTCTATAAACGTCACCAGTCACCTCCCTGACAGTATGGCCAGACGCTGGTGCCACAACCGACCCCACTTTGGGTTGCAGGTGATTGAGCACCGGTATACAGACACCTGTGTTGCCTCTCATAGGAGCTGGCAGCCTGCTGCTAGGTGCAATGGGTATTTACCTGGCAATTTTTTGGTGAGTAAGGCTACTTTCACATCAGAGTTTCTCTGCATTTCTGGCAGATCTGGCAGTGTTGCTTGATCTGACAGAGCCGGAACACTTTCGGTATGACTGTGCTCGGTCTAAAGCATTCTTTATGGGACTTGCGTACATGTGCGGCACTTGCGGTTTTACCACTATCCAGCCAATCCGGCACTTGCAGAAACAGACAAAAAAACACTGCTAACAGCGTTTATTGACTTGCCGCAAGTGCCACATATGCCAGTGGATGGCCAGATTATCCAATTACTTCCAATTACTAGTTTACCATCAAGTATCGGGCTGGGCGAAGCAACGGTAACGCTGATGCCTTATCCAGGATGCCTCACCTATCAGTTATGGGAGTGGAAGAAGATAAACTAGAAGAAATGGAGTTACCCGCCTTCCATCAGCTGAGGACATCACAGTGCCAACAGGTCCATGCAGAGCCTCCTTTGGTTGGAAGGAATCTCAAGATAGTGACCCAGCTATCAGTTTAGTAAAAGGACTGATAATGCAAAAATTTGCAAGGTTACCTCCAAATCCTTCACCAGAAGCTAAATACCTGTGGAACGAGAAAAGCAAGTTGTTCATTTACCAGGAGAAGCTCTGTTGAAGATATATTAACCCAAGAACTAATGAAATTGTATGGCAGATCGTAGTACCCAAAACAGAAATCCAAATGGTATTAAATGCCTACCACAATCAAACTGGGCACTTTGGTTGGAAAAAGCTAAAAATGTTGCTAAAAGATCAGTTTTACTGGGTTGGCATGAGGGGGATCCATAGAAAGGTGGTGTAAACAATGTGGACCCTGTAGCCTACGCAGAAAAGATCAGCAGAGTCAAAGAGCATCCCTCCAATCAATTGTAACCACACAACCGCTCCAGATTGTAGCCTTAGACCACGTGAAGTTGACTCCAAGTCGGACCGGCTACACTTATGCTTTGACAATGGTGGATTATTACTCCCGATTCCTGATGGTCGCACCTGTAAAAGATCTAACTAAAAGAATAACATAAGCATCACGATTATTAGGATTCTCTTTTACCACAAGGTTAGATCCAAGAAGGTAACACCAGAGACTTCCACAGATTCTGAATTCTGCTGCGACTACCCGGCCGGCCGTCCTGCTGGAGTACTGTGAACTGAATAACTACAAGTAAAGTACCTAGACCCGAGCCCTGGAGGAAGAACCGGATGTCGTTGTGGAGGAGGTTGATGACGGCCTGGATAACATCACCAACCTAGCCGAGGATGACTCCGCTGAGGACGAGGAGGAGTTCTTTTACCGTCCCGGAGCTGCTGGAGATCGTACCCCAGAGCTGTCATGGTGGACTGACCAGCGGAGGCTACCTGTTGCTGTGCCAAGCTGCGTTGCAGATGTTACCGCCTTCTGGAGACCCCGTTACACCAAATTACACCCCCGGAGTATACCCCACTAGTTATAGAGTCCGATCAGGAAGCCTGGCAAAGACATCGTGAGGAGCAAGGTGGAATACACGGGCAGTCTTCACGAGTGTATTCCCCGAGGAAAGACAGAGAACAGGAGCTCACTCAAGAGAGAAAGGAGGCTTCAAAAGAGGGCTAGAGAAACACATAGCCCAGAGAGAAAGGTCCTGACTTGTACACCTAAAGTGCACAGGTCTGACAACGCGGCCTGGAGTGTTCACCCTCCGACAGTACTCGTCCCGGCTCCACAGACGTTCTCAGGGTATTTATCCCCTGGGACGTACTACTGCCCAAGAAGCAGACCACGAGAAGCCACAGCCGCTGCACAGGCTGTAACAGATCTCTTGGTTGCCATCCCACCTGTTCAGACTCAAGAGGCAGGAGTCCAAACTGACTTCCCAGAGAACCTGCCTACTGCTAACCTCTTGGCTGACATAAGGAGAAAAGGGAACCATCTGTACCGCCCCAGGGTATGGGAACTCAGATGCTTGGGCCCTCAGCTTCGGTGGGGGATCTCACTGGTGGCCTGCCCAGACACGTGGCCCCGAGGGGGAGACAGCCGCCAATTAAGGGGTTGAAGTCTTTATCTTGTGACGCCAGCACCGCCACAGTCCTCCGGAGGGTGGTGGTGTTGCGGCTAGGGTGGAGCAGCTCCCTACAGGTAGAGCTAATCCTCCGGGGCAGTGTTGATTGTGAGGGATGGAGCTGGGGTTCGGCCAGGTTGTGGGTTAATGGGATAGTCTCTGCGGGTAGCGGGGACAGGGGTGAAGAACGCACAAGAATGTCTCTTTACCTTTTACTGGTGGTAATCAGGTAAAAGTCCGGAACACTGTCGGGTGACCAGGAAACAGTTAAATCTCCACAGCAAGTGGGTGTAAGGCCTCCGTGTTCTCTTTTCCCCGTGTTGAAGCCCCTGCCCCATGTAGAACTTGGCTGGCCTCCACTACTCTCTCTCTCTGCACTTGCACTGTCGATGGGCAACCTCTGATGACTACTGCTGCTTCTCTTTCTCCTGTGTCTGGCTCCGTGAACGGTGATTAGCAGGTGACCGGGTGACTGAAGTCAGTTTGCCGGGTTCTCTGCTGGGCGTGTAGCTCTCCTGCAGACGTGGACCCCGGTGTCCTGTGTGCAGTTTGGGCGAACCTATTCTGGCTCCTTGATCCCCACTTTTCCTCCTCTTCCCTCTGCTTGCCTTCCATACCCACTGGCTTGGCAGGACTCCTCAGAGGCTGTCCAGGGTCACCAGTTCAGGCCTAACACAGCACCGATCACCAGCACGTATTCGCAGCTCTCCTAGCGTCTGCACACTCTCACTAACTCCTCCCCAGCATCAGTATTTATAGGGGATCTTGCCTAAGGGCAGCAAGTGGAGCTTCCTCTACTGTGCTGGGGTGGAAGGTGTTGGTTGTACTGGTGTACCTGCTGTGGATTTTCATCTGTGTTCTAGGAAGGCCTGTGGGTACCTGTGGATGCAGGGCGCCACACCAGCAATTCCCATAGGGAATGAATTAGGCCGAACGCAGTCTTGCTGCAAGTATTCCGGCTCTGGCAGATCAGGCAAAACTGTCAGATTTACTGGAAATATCAAGAAACGCAGATGTGAAAGCAGCGTAAATAACTGAATTCTACAGAATCAGGTTTTTTCTAACATCGGAGTCTACGGAGAACAGATCTGTTAACAGATTGCTATTTTAGCCATAAATTTTTCTTTCATTTTATTTACAGGATTCGTTTCAAATGAAAGATAAATAGCAATCTGTTATGATTACTGGATATGTGCACTCAGCCTTAGTTTTGTTTGTTGTCTGTAGCCATAGAAAAATATAAGTTTGCATAGCGGCTGTATAATCCTAAAGATAGGAACATTGTGATCAAGATTTGCAGTTACTTATTTTTACATTTTAGATTGGCACAATGTAAACAAATGGTTGAGAAAATGTACATAACCTTTAGCTTAAAACCTGTGCCATGGCTAAAGTCACCTGTAGCTTGGGCTTTATTTCTTACTATTACCTTACGTTTGACCCCAGCGGATATCCAGGCTCTGCTTTCACAATTTATTGTAATCTCTTATGTATGAAATTGTAACTTTGGTAAGACACAGTAATTCATTTCAGTGCAAAGTCTAAAATTATTATTTGCAAATTTTCATTAACTGAGTCAACTTATAAGAGGATTATTTTGTTCATCAGGGGAAATCTATAATAGGCTAGTAAGTATATAAATATTTTGTTGGCTTAAATGGAAAGATTTAGAAAATTAAGAAAACTGTTCTGTAGTAACTAAAAATCTGAAATCAGCTTCCACTTTTGTAAGGTTAAAAATAAAGATAGGAACCAGAGGAGTAAACAGAAATCATGAGGTCACATAATCACAGTCCAAATTCAGCTCCACTCAAAAAATATATATATTTGGAAAAGTAAATGTAATAGTAGTCACAGAAAGCTATACCTCAAACCTTTTAAAGACAATGGAAGACATGTATTGTAGCAGAAACGCAAACATGGTGCCCAAACTAAAGGCCCGTTACACGGCACGACGTTGAAATCTCTGGGGCGCGTGGTTGTTTCTGACATCATTTCAACATCGTTGGTGAGATGTCACACGTCTAGGTATCTCGAACAACTCACCAACGATGTTGTGAGCAGGCATTGTTCGCACAACCCAGCGAACAATACCTGATCATTGCTGTGAATGGCCAAAGTCGTCCATGACATCGTTATCGCGGTGTCACACAGAACAATACAGCAGGTTGCTGGAGTTGAGATCATCAGGTTTTCCAACATGTTCGTAAACCTGTCAACTCTGATCCAACGATTTATCGGAGCAACTTGCCAGAGTCACAAGCAACGAGGTCACAATGAAGTCGCTGGTACGCCTCCAAACCCGTGATGTATCAACGATGTTGTTGATGATGTCATGCCGTGTAACGGGGCCTTAAGTCCTCTTGATGTTCTCACCAATAACCACACTTCTAACATGGCTCCCATGCAATATCACCCTTAAAAAATGCCTTTTCCGACAGTCTGATACCGCAGAGCTAATTCCCCCACACATTCAAGTGCATCTCAGTAAATTAGAATATCATCAAAATGTTAATTTATTTCAGTGATTCAATACATAAAGTAAAACCTATATAGGGTCATTATAAACAGAGTGATCTATTTTAAGAGTTTATTTCTTTAAATGATGACGATTATGACTTAAGGTACTGACACACGCATCAATTTTCTGAACGATGTTGTTAGCGATCACGTGCACACGCGATCACTAACAACATCGTTTAGACCGCTGGTGAGCTGTCACACAGGCAGACTCACCAGCAATCAGTGACCAGTGAGAACGCTGATATCCAAGGTACACATCAGGTTATTAAGCGCCGTGCGGCGCTTAGTAACCCGACGTGTACCATGGTTACCATCTCCCAGCATAGGCTGTGCCGCTGGGAGATCATTCAGCGCGCTGTCACATTGAACAATTGGTTGAGTTGAAGTTGACAGGTTTATGAACATGTTCATAAACCTGTCAACTTCAACTTGACTAATTATAATTATCGTTGTTGAATCGTTCGTTTACATGCAACAACTCACTAATGATGTCGGTTCAACATTGTTCAACACGTCACTTTTGAACGATGTTGAGAACGATGTTGAGCTCTGTAACTGTACCTTTACAACCAATGAAAACCCAAAATTCATTATCTCAAAAAAATTAGAATAATTACAATAATAACATAAAACACCTACAAAGGCTTATTAAGTGTATAAAATGACAATGCCAAACGTCATTGCCTGCGACCGCCGAAGGAGGAAGCCGGAAGAAGCATGAAGACCCGGAGAAGCGCGGTGCAGAGCGGCGGCGACAGCGATGAGTATAATGATCTATTGCTTTACAGGTGTGAGGCAGCAAGGGGGGCCCTGTATGCCCTGTATACCACTGATGGGGGGGCGCTGTATACCGCTGATATGACTCGTGTATAAGCCGAGGGGGGACTTTTCAGCACATTTTTTGTGCTGAAAAACTCGGCTTATACACGAGTATATATGGTACTTGTCCTTGTCTGCCCTTTTAGCATGTAAAGCGCCATGGAATTTAATGGCGCTATATAAATAAATAATAATAATAATATATGCATTTCACTTTATATATTGAATTGATTAAATAAATTCACTTTTTGATGATGTTGTAATTTATTGAGATGCACTTGTAGCATGACGTTTTCCAGGAAACTAAATACATAAAGATATAAAATGCTGGCTCTTCTCCCATATCCATGCAACTTATGATAGGAAGTGTCATCCCATATCTGTTTAGCAATCAGAAAAAACTGTATATGGTGGTGTTCAGCTAAACATGGCTGTAGCTCATCTATGTTCCTCTAGGTCTACGTCTTGCACATTACCTCAATAATGCTGCTGTCCCATGTAACCAATGGTAAGTGTCACTATTTTTAAACTTATCTCTTTCTAAGCAAAGTATGATGCTTGCACAGAGGCCTTAACACAGTATGATATCCCCCACACTGCACCCAAGACATTGCGATGCCCCTACAATACACCAACACTGTTGCCTCTATAAGTCTGTCATGTACCATATGATGACCTAACACTCATCTGCATACAGTATGATGGCCGACAATGACTCCCCTATAGTATAATGCCCTCAAAATTCCCCTAAATAGTATGATACCCGCACAGTCCTCAACACACATTATAATGTCCCCACCACACTCCACAAAGTATGACGCTTCCACATCACTCCCTATATAGAAAATTATGAAGCTCCACAGAACTACTGACTGATAAAATACATAGTAAAAACACATCTAGCTCTTTTACACCGATGCACTTTGTGGACTGAGGCTCCATGCAGGAGGTATAATCTAGTGATGTCATTGCACCCACTTCACTGAGACTCACATATAGAGGCCTAAAAGTGGAGCATAGGGCTCACAGCTCCTTGATACTCCATTTTATTCAACTGTTTCTGCATATTGAGAGCATACGTAACATTGAAATAGAGACTTCAGAAGGGGGGCTGCTTCAAACCCAAAAATGGTCTTGTGTTCTGCTGCTATTTGTGGTACACCACTGGCAGGAATCATCATTTTGCAAGTAGAAGCAATTATGATTTTCTTGTACGTGATTCTTCATTATTCACCTCTATGGAACCTCATATTAAAAGGCTAACACAAGCAAAAAGTTGATTGTCCCATATACCATGTACCTGATATGAGGCAGAACTGCGGGTCATTGGGGTGAGCTAGCAGTCTACTCTGGCTAGGTCTTTGTAGTTAGAACCATGGCTAAAGTAGGAGCTTAGCATTTTCCCCAGGTAAAGAAACGTCTTCAGCTCTACCTATAGATATTTGATTTGGAATTATAATATATATTTTCATTGCTCACCGCACATCAGCTCTACCCTCTCCTACTGTGTCCTCACCCATCCCTAGTAGACTGTGAGCCCTGGCAGGCAGGGCTCTCTCTCCTCATTTACTGTGTCCTCACCCTTCCCTTGTAGAATATGAGCCCTCGGGGCAGGGTCCTCTCTCCTCACTAACTGTATCCTCACCCATCCTTTGCAAACTGTGAGCCCTCGTGGGCAGGCTCCTCTCTCGACACCTACTGTACCCTCACCCATCCGTTGTAGACTGTGAGCCCTTGTGGGCAGGGTATTCTCTCCTCACCTACTGTATCCCCACCCATGCCTTGTAGACTGTGAGCCTTCATGGGCAGGGTCCTCTCTCCTCACCTACTGTATCCCCACCCATGCCTTGTAGATTGTTAACCCTCATGGGCAGGGTCCTCTCTCCTCACCTACTGTATCCCCACCCATGCCTTGCAGACTGGGAGCCCTCGTGGGCAGGGTCCTCTCTCCTCACCTACTGTATCCTCACCCATCCCTTGTAGACTGAGCCCTCGTGGGCAGGGTTCTCTCTCCTCCTGTACCTGTATTTGCCTTGTATTGCTCATGTTTATTGTCCTTGTCTATGTATGCCCCTTTTCACATGTAAAGCTCCATAGAATAAATGGTGCTATAATAAAAAATAATAATATTAATAATTGACTAATTTTGGAGCGGATTTAACAATGCATTTACATTAGTTTTACATAGGCTGAAGTGTTTATGTTTTTGGCAGTTTCCAGAATATAGAAAAATTTAGATTCGATGAATACAAAGTTCTTAACATTTATGTGTTTATGATGTTTTCTGACTATTTACTCCCTTAAAATGATAAACATCTTAAGAGGCAGTGTCACAGTGAAAGACCTCTCAGAAATCTATAAAAAGCAGTAAATGTCACATGAACCCTCTGGGCACTCTTGACTTAGGGAGGCCAGTTCCATATATGCTTATTATGTGGTATTCTTCATTCAGACCCTTCTAATTGACACGTTAGTGACAGGTACCCTTTAAAAATCCGGCAATATTCTGACCTGGAAACTGAAGTATCATAATATAAAGTATACTATAATAGTGAAAGGGTGAATGTAGCACTATGCTAATCAGAAGGGTAACTAGAAACTGTATATCATTCCTTGACATATCAAAAATCCCACATTGCAGTTCAGCACAAAGCAAAGTTACATACAGGGATTTTCTATGTAGGGCTTTGAGGGAAAATGATAACAAATAAGCTCCTTAATCTCCTACATTATAGAAAACATCATGTTTGTTTGTGTTCGCACAAAGAGTGTGTCGCACACATCCGGGGCACATTGATCTTGGTGCCCTTGGTAGGATACATATGTGGATTCTACTTAGGACAAGTTGAGTTGATGCCAGCTTTCACGAGACAGGAAGAATAAATCACTTCAAAGAGAATCCTGACAATATCTAATCATGTATTTCCACGCGGAATGTTCATTTAATTACTCTATCCGAATGCCCTAATTTCCACTATCAAATAGTTAATACTATGTTTGTAACAGAGCTGTAGTAATTCCATAGTGATTACCAGCAAATCTGCAATATGATACTATATATATATATATATATAGTTTACGTATCTTTGGATCTCTCTTAAGGTACCGTTACACGCTTCAATGTTGAAACGATATAACTAACGATCTCGAGGACGCGCAGCCGTTTTGACATCGTTCGTGAGATGTCACACGTCTAGACATCGTGGACGACGCACCAACGATGTAGCGAGCAGGTATTGTTCGCTCAACCCAGCGAACGATACTTGTTCACTGATGTGAAAGGGCGAAGTCATGAACGACATCGTTATTGTGGTGTCACACAGAACAAAGCTGCAGGTTGGCTGATCGTGGATCGTCTGATTTGAGAACATGCTCCCAAATATGCGATCAGTGATCCAACAATTTATCGTAGTCGAATTTCGGTGTCACACGCAACGACGTCCTAACGATGTCGTTTGAACGACTCCAAACCCGTGACATTTCAGCAATATCGTTCACGATCTCGTACCGTGTGACAGTAGCGTTAAAGAACCTGTGACTAGGATTTGCTACCCAATCTGAGAGCAGCATGATGTAGGGGCAGAGACCTTGAAACCTGTGATATACCTTTTGCTGGGCTGCTTGCTGCAGTTTTGGTAAAATTGCAGTTTGCTGCAAATCTATCAGTTCTCTGAATGTTGAGTTCTGTTTAACTCCACCCACGCCACTGATTGGCAACGTTTATGTAATTTGTGCATAGCCAGAAAGCTGTCATTCAGTAGTGAGGGCAGTTATAACATTTATAAAATGATTTCAGGATAAGAAATTTTTTTTTTTAAAAGACATCTAATTATGGAACTTATTACTACTCCAAAATCTACTTTAAAGGGAACCTGTCATATCCTTTTTTGTTATTAAACCACCCCAAATGTTATTTAGATCATGTAGTGTTCATTAATAACTTTTTGTTATAAATTATTGCATTCATCCCAAAAAAAGCATTTTAGATACTTACATATTTTCATTAGCTAGTTGGGGAAAAAGTCAAGCAGTCATCCAGCTGGTTAATAGCTAACAATTCAGTTAACTAAACTTGTAGCAATACTGAAATTTAGAAAATGCTGATAGGACCTGTGTGATGTTACGACCATCTATTATATTATCGTCTAATTCTGTCTGTCTGCCTGTCTGTAATGGAAATCCCACATCGCTGATTGGTCACGGCCAGCGGGCCGCGACCAATCAGCAACAGATGCAGTCCGGCCGCGAACTGGCATGGGATTTGAACCACGTACGCCACCACTACCGTTGGGAGATTAGTGGTGCTAGCCACTGATCTTCCGACGGTAGCCGTGGGTCATCTCCTGCCGCACGGAAGTCAGCAGTGGCGCAGCGGAAGTACCCCCGACCGGCGCTAGCGAGCTCGCTCAGTGTTACACGCAGCAGTGACCAGGCCCCCGCTGTGAGATCGCTGATCCTGTTAGAATGGCCTGGACCATTTTTTGATCGTTGGGACCCCGCTGGGCAGCATGCATCGGTGTGTTTCATGGGGACAACAACCAATAACCTCAATACTATGCCCTAGAGTGACAGGGTCCCAACAAAAGCCATATCGTTGCTGCATCGCTGGTGATATCTGACTGTTTGACATCTCACCAGCGATCAAGTAGTGATGCTCCAGCGATCCCTACCAGGTCGCATCGTTGTCCGGATTGCTGGAGCATCGCCAAGTGTGACGGTACCTTACTGATCGCTCATTGCATTAGTCTTATATCTTCATAAATAAACTACCTACATACATATTCTAGAATACCCGATGTGTTAGAATCGGGCCACCATCTAGTATGACTATAATAGGGAAATAATTCAACATAGACCTTAATGATTTATCTCACTTAACTCCACCCATTATGGTCACATGATCGCGACATCACACAGGTCCTTTAGACAGAGCACTCTTTCATCATTACTACAAGTTCAGTGACTTATCTATTAACCGTTAACCAGCTTGATGACTGTTTACCCAGCTAGCTAATGAAAAGATGCAAGTATCTAAAATGCTTATTTGGTATAAAAACAATGATTGTTTAAAAAAAAGGTTATTAATGAACACTACATGATCTATCATTAGGGGAAGTTTAATAACAAAACAGGTTCCCTTTTAAATTAACTTTGTAGGAAAACCCCTTTAAATAGGTTTTATTATATAACATCAATGACCTATTTTTAGATAATCAATATCAGATTGGTGGGGATGTGATACCTGGTACTATCAACTACCATTGGAATTAATAACAGCTAATCAGTAGGGGTGCTAGGCATCGGACCCTCACCCTTCTGATATTGATTAACTATCCACGAGATAGGTCATCATTAATAGATAGATCATCAATATCATATGATTCCTTCTCAGTAACTGGCACAATAGTAAACAATAATGAAGAGCATCACCTCTTACTTTGGCCCTAAAATTAAGGGACAACAGGCATCAGGTAAAAAATATAAAATGTGAAATTGAATCGAAGAAAATACATCATTGTTATTAATATTTCACAGGAACATTTAGGAAAGATTAGACCAGCACTGATTTAGACAATGGTGATAAAATGCCACCTAAGATAGTGTATACTTGTAATATCATGAAAATAATGTTTGTCTTATGTCACAGACCATTAAATAATAACATAGTGTCACTGTCATAATTACAAAGCTTCAAAAATCAACTGAAAACCTGGATTCTGCTTTCACTGGACTTGTTTGGGACTTGTCATACACATAGTCTTCGAGAACATTACAGATTGCTCAGTATCAGTCATTTTCGTACACATATTAATACTCTGCCTGACCTAAGCAATCACAAATCTGTAGTAATTGGATGTGGTTAACCACATATTGACTTCAGCTGCATCCATAAAGTAGTGATCTCATGTATTTTCTACCCACAAATACCACAGATTATACAATAGAGTGATACACTGGAAGAGAAGATATATTGTTGGGTTATGGTTCAGAAACTATGGTCAGAGAAAACAATTGGCCATTGCTGGGTTACAATAATAATATCAACTTTAAAAGATAGCACTCAAGCTCTCTTTTTCCAGCCCCAGTTTTTGCTGCTGTTCCGATCACTGTGTATTGGCCTCAGTAGTGATGTTGCTTGAGTGATGCTCGAGTGGCTCATGTTATCCATATTGGCAGAACCCATGAGCTTAGTGATTGGCTACAGTTGTGATGTGTGTTGTAGTCATGACATTAGTTGTGTTCTGTAGCCAATACAAAGAACCTGGTGTTATGGTGGAGAGTCGATGTCTGATTTCATTATTTTAACACAGCACTGATCAATATAGTCTACAAGACTAAAAGTAGAAAACCTCTTCAAATGGAACCTGTCATTAAACTCAATAATGCGAATGTGAATCAGCACCTGGCTGTGTGATTACAGGAATGTATATTCTGTGACATTTTAGAATAAACCTAATCTGAAAAGTCTTTATGAAGAAACCTGACAAGTCCCATTAAGTTCTCAGCTTGGTTCTCTATCCTGCTACAGTTAAATAAAGCAAGAACTGACGATAGAAGTTAGGTGGTGAGCATGCTCTGCTTCATCTTGCCTGTGGTTCCAGTACCATAAGTCTAATGGCGGGTAACCATTTTACTGACATGGAACAGGTGTTATAGAAGGTGTCATGGGGACTGTGTTTACTAATAGAGATGAGAGAACCTTTAGAGGTTTGGGTTCGGATGGTGCAGCCAACCTTTTGGTGCACTGTTCATGACCTTGAACTTGGCCCGAACCTCAAGGGAAGTCACTGATCTGCAGATCGGCTCCCTACCCACATACAGCCAGCCATAAGTAAAACACTTCAGGGGTAGGAGGGCTTTTTTTTACAAATTAATTTTGGACACAGTACACCCAAAAACTGTGTTTTTATTCCCATTGCAAGCAGATCAAACACAGCACGCGGTTCGCACTGGGCCAAGGACGAACTGTACCCAACCACGGCAATGCTTGCTCAAGTGATTTACATACCTGAAGCACCCGAACTCCTACCTGGTACAGGTTTGCTCAACACTGGGAAATTCGGAGACCTGAACCGAACCTTGAAATGTTTGCTCATCTCTACTTACTAATCAAGTTTATACCCACATGACAACATGACAGATGTCAACTAGGAACAATTTTAAAGCTTTTAAATGTCATGCTGAGAAACAATCAATAAACTTTAAAGGCTACATCTTGGTCTACATTATGCAATAACAGATTGGAATTAAAAAAATACTGTTTATCATCATTTATTTGTCATGTAACTAATCTCACTAATGAAAGGCTATCACTTATTTTTTACTCAAATGCAGTTATTTCGGGACATATAATCATATAATAATATGCACTTTTTTTCACTAAACATTTTGGACAATTAGACGTCTACAGACTATGTATCACAGTTATAGATCTGACGACCTTCTGAAATTCAAATTTGCCCACTTCACTGAATTTTTCCAAGGAGCTTGAGCTGCAGCAGCATGCAAATGTTTGTGCACCCTGGTCAGACTACTTTTATTGTTAACAGTTAAGCAGTTGAAAATGAAATGATCTCTTAAAGGCATAAAGTTAAAGATGACACATTTCCTTTTTGTATTAGGCAAAAAAAAAATATTTTCATCTTTAACATTTTAAAACTTACAAAAAGATAACTGGGCCGATGCAAAAGTTTGAGCACTCTTGGAGATTTGTGGGCTTAGATAACTTTGACCAAGATTTCAGACCTTAATTAACCTGTTAGGGTTATGGCTTGTTCACTATCATCATTAAGGATGGCCAGGTGATGAAAATTACACAGCTTTAAAAGAAAAAAACTGCTTCTTCTAAACTTTTGCCAAATAACTGCAGCCGTGGGTTCTTTTAAGCAGCTCCCTACCAGTCTGAAGATGAAAATGGTGGAGGCCCACAAAGCAGGAGAAGGCTATAAGAAGATAGCAAAGTGTTTTCAAGTTGCCCTTTCCTCAATTTGAAATTTAGTTAAAGAGACTCTCTTGGGTCATTTTTCAGTATGATACTAATATTACCCTTGAACAGTGCCTGGACAGAACTTTATAAACATGTAAAAATCATTGCTGTACCTATATAGTTTTCTTGCAATAAGCATATGCACGTCCTGCAGGCAGCTGTCTGCACTAGTCCGGCTCATTACTTTCACAGTGGAATAGTCCGAAGTATGTAAATATTATTTCAATGTCCACACCCACGGAAGCTTTTATTCTGTCCACACCCTCTGTGCTCTGTGTCTCCTGCTAGTGTCGCTTTCATTCCTGCTTGTCCTGCTTCTGAGGGGGAGAGATGGCAGGCTCATATCTAGTTATCAGATACGGTTGTCTCCTCCTGCTCCGAGGACAAGCTGTGCTTTCTGTGAGAGCTTCTGTGTTTTTATTTGAACATTTGTTTTACTGCATACAAGGGAGAGCAGAGACAGGAAGATACAGCCCCCCACCACCACAATGTGAGTGATTTTCACTGAACTTTGCTTGTCAAAGAGGGCAGTGAAGAGCAGGCAGTGATGTCACTACATGAATATTCATCCCTGGGGAGTGGGAAGAAAAGAATTATCATATTTTTTGCTTTATAAGATGTAAAGGATTATAAGATGCACCCCCAAATTTGGTGAAGGAAGAGAGAGAAAAAAAATTAATGTTAAATGGGCTTTGTCTTATAATGCCAGTGTCAGTCTTATAATCAGTATTTATGTGGCTCATCCTTGTACCTGACCCCCCATCCTGGTATATGTGTCCCCCATGCTGGTATATATATCCCAATCCTGGTATAGATGTCCCCCATCCTGGTATACATGGTTCCCTATCCTGGTATATGTGCCCCCTCTTGATATATATGGTCCCCATCCTGGTATCCATGCCCCCTATGCTGGCATATATGTTCCCCATTCTGGTATATGTGCCTCCTCCTGATATATTTCCCCCATCCTGGTAATTATATTCCCCAACCTTGTACATAGCCCCCCATGGGTCCACAAAGGATAGAGGCAAAGCCCAGAGCTGCAGGAGGGTTTCTGCAGCAGCTGATGGGCGCCACCATTATCCATTTCCCAGCATGCTTGGCCAAGCTGCAATTCATGTTTTAGTGTCTATACTTCCAGAAAATGGGCACGGAGGCAGTACATGTGCAGACTGCGATGGACAGCAATTTTCTGGAAGTCTGGACGCTAGAGCATGAATTGCAGATTGGTAATGAATGCTGGGACATGGATAATGCTGGCGTCAACCTAATGTTGTCGGGAAAGCCCCTTCCCACAGCTCCGGTCTTTGCCCCCAACCTCCATGGACTCGTGAAACCTGACTTCTGCACTCCCCGCTCTCCCCCTGTCTCACCACTTCGGAAAGATTATTATTTAATTAATTATTTTTTAAAGCTTCGGATTTTAAGATGCACACACATTTTCTCTCCTATTAGGGGAGAAAAAGTGTGTTTTATAATCCAAAACATATGATGTGATCACTTACTGTGATTGACAGATGGAATGAATCTCTTTGCAGTTTACAGACAATTGAGGGAGTATAAGTAAATGAAATGCATGATTAGAAAGAGCTTCACCAGAGTAATTAGAAAATGATATCAGTTATATATGGCTTTTTGACCTGACAGATTCCATGCCAATAGCAGTTAAAAAGAACAGTGGACGTCAAGATAAAATCTGGAAAACCAAGCAAAATTTCAAAATTTCAGTGAGAGCTCCTTGCATCATTGCTAAAGAAGCCAATCAGAACCCCCCTTGACTGCAAAAGACCTTCAAGACGATTTAGCAGACTGTAGAGTTGTGGTATGTTGTTCTACTGTTCAGAGACACCTGCACAAATATGACCTTCCTGGAAGGTTCATCTGAAGAAAACCTCTCCTGCATCTAAAATTCATTGTCAGAAGTATGCAAAAAGACAACTAAACAAGTGTGATGCATTTTGGAAACAAGTAATGTGAACCAATAAGGCTAGAATAAAATGCTTTGGCTACAATGATCAAAGGTAAAAATGTGTGGAAAAAAGGTCACAGAATATCAAGAAGAGAACATCTCACCAACCATTAAGCAAGGGGGTGCGATCAATCATGCTTTGGGGTTGTGCTGCAGAAAATGACACAGGAAACATTTCAAGGGTAGAGGGAAGAATTACATAAAATTTCAACAAATTATTGAGGCAAACATACTACCATTGGTGAAAAAAAGCTGAAGATGAAAAGAAGATTATTTCAACAAATGGACAATGATCATAAACACAGTTCAAAGTCCACAATAGACAACCTCAAAAGGAGCAATCTGAAGGTTTTACAATGGCCCTCACAGTCCCCTAATCTAAACATCATGGATAATCTATAGCTATACCTCAAAAGAGCAGTGCATGCAAAATGACCCAGGAATCTCACAGAACTGCAATAGTTTACCAAAGAAGAATGGGAAAATCCCTCCAACAAGAATTGAAAGACTCTTGGCTGGATAAGTTGAAATAAAACTTTGATACTTACTCATTAGGATAATAATAAAGTGGGGACAATATGCAATTGTCCCCAGAGTGTGTTGCTTTGCAGCCTCCAGGATCCAGCCTCTCTGTCTGTGCTGTTGTGATGTGGAGCTGAAGGCAGGACAAATGATTTGCATTCTGTGAGTGACTGAGGAGGAGAGAAGGAGGAGGGGCAGAGCCTGCACAAGCAAAGCAGCACAGAGAGGCTGGATCCTGGAAGCTGCAAAACAACACGCCTTGGGGACAATTGCATATTGTCCCCACTTCATTATTATCCTAATGAGCAAGCATCAAAGTGTTTATTTCAACTTTGAGAGGAAGCATTTAGCACAGAGAGGGATAGTTATAATGCTAATAGGAAGGTGCAGGGATATGTATTGATAGGTTAGGTGGCATTTAGGAGGGGACAGGTTCCCTTTAATCTTTATTTGTTCAAAAAAATCCTCGTAGGCCGGGTTCAAATAAGCATATTTTGCAATCTTTATACAGACTTCAATGCCTGGACTGATAGTAGGTCTCCCAATCCAGACATACAGCCTTTTATATCTATGAAACAGTAAGTTTGACTCGAGACCTGTACATTGCAATCCATGTGATCCTGTCCTTGCATTGTGAAATATTTTACAAAATTGCTTAATTATATTTGTTTTGTGCTGACGCCTAGTCAATTAAAGTCCTTCTTTATTTATGTATTGTATACCCAAAAAATGTAATAATTTATTGCCCACTTTTTCTACTGCTAGGTGTTTAGGATTTGTGTTCCAAATATATGCCTAAAATTCCTATTTGCAAAAAGCATGCTAGAAGTAAAAATTAGAAATTTGCTTTTTAATAACATTTTCCAAGTATTTCCACACAAACTGGTAGCCTGGAGCAGCTGCAATTAGGGTTTGCTACTGAATTTTAATTGGCAGCATGCAGCTGCTTCGCTTCCCTCAGGGTTTTATGCATAAAAGTGCTATAGTGCTTGGAAGAAGCTTGGGCACAAAAACTCTTTTATCATCAGGAGAAAGTCCTGTACATTAGTTCTGAAAATACCTTTTAAACTCTTCCCACTAGCAAAGGAAATATTTGTAGAAATGATTGGTTCTGATTACTGGTCATTGCTTTTAATGTACATTAGTGTGCCAATCTTTCACTCTATGAAGAACTTTCTTTGTTATGTAATGCGTTACTTCAATATCAAAGTCAAACAGGCTTTATTGGCAGGACCAAAATACATTTAGTGTTGCCAAAGCAAGAAAAATAAATGTGACAAGTGGGGTTCGGGAATTGTGGGAATGAAGTGTAGGGGGTACAATTTGGGGAATAATTGTCCATTTGGGGATTTTAAGTTCCTCTCAGCTCAATGTATTAATAGAATCAACGCTAGGGATGAGAGAGTATACTCGCAACTATTCGGTACTCGCCGAATAGTACGGTATTCGGGCTACTCGCTACTCCGCGAGTTTCCTTGCAATTACTCGTTAGGAGTAGTGAGTAGTACATTCACTGCTGGCAGAGTCCTCCCCCTGCCTGTGTGTTCCGCTTCCTCTTGTGTGGTCTGCCCTCCTCTTCAGCTCTACACACAGACACACCCAGGCAGCGGGTGGCGAGGACCGGGCTGGCAGCAGCACAGCATAAGCAGATAACGCACTTGGACCTCTTAACTCTCCACTTTCCAAAGTGTTTTTTTGGGGTTACGGAGGGTGGGGGGGTAGAGACATGGTATACACTTTCCCTGAATGCTGCATGCATGCTGCATTCAGTGGTGCTTTCAGGTTGGAAAGCACTAGGGGGGTGACAGGTTCTCTTCAATACAATACCTATTATTACAATACACTGGTAAAAGGCAGGGCTCATTTTCCACCAAAATGTTTAAAAAAAGGGAGCAAGACAGCCGACCTCATGCTGATTGACAGCTACCTGATTGGGGGAGCCAGCTGTCAATCAGCGTGATGCTCATCTACAGAGGGGAGAAGCTGATAAATTGTTGACGGGAGCAGTCTGTGCCCGCTCTGTGTCGGCAGCGAATGGTGCAGGGCACAACAGGCAGGTAGGTGGCAGCTACCTACCTGTTAATGCTTAGGCACTTTTTTTTGGCTAAAAATCCAAGATAACCCCTTTAACACAGACACATGAATATCCTATCAATTCCTCATGGATTGCATGATCTCTTTGTTGTAAATATATGGAAACATTCATGAGCATGACATATTTGGTCATAGGATGATTACACAAGGGCATGCCTCTTTGCAGAGGACTCTGATTACTGTGACTGTAAAGATCCCTGGATCGGAAAGATACTATCTACTTTTAATAAATTTCCTTCACCATGAGATATGACTCAATATGATGGATCGCTCCAATAAGAAACTGAAGCTTGAGCTCTTTATACATTCTCTGGGTGTTTTTTCTAACGATAGAAGCCATATCAGTGAAAGATGTCTGGCGAATATATTTGTGTTATGTCTGTGGAAATAGAGGTTGAAACCAGAATGGAACCAAGCCAAGAGCTGTAACTAGGAATACTAGCCAGAATATAATCAGGAGTCTAATGACATTACTTCTACACCAAGATGTCAGAATGATACAAATGAGGAACAGGGTAATCGAGCCGCTGACATCTTCCTGCAGAGGAAAATGGTGCAGTATTGTGGATAAGTAAGTTACATGTGATCATAAATCACTGTATACGGAAAGCACAATTGTCCATAGCTGCCAATCAGATCACAGATTGCATATTTAAACTTGTACTGTAAAAGGTTAGCTGTCAGCTTATTGGTTCCCTACTCCAAGGACTGCAAAAAGTCCATTAACATGTCTCTAAACACAATAAAATGCTGAGTATTACACTCGGCACATGCTGTGCATATGAATGTTGACTTGGAGCATATGCATTAATTAAAAGATAGAATTGATATGCTAATTTCTGCTTAGATGTAAGTTTGAATAAGAAAAAATAAAAAAAAATAATAATTTATGTATCAGTTTGGTTTCTATTTATAAAATTGCCTCTAATGTTAGTAGTACAGGAATGACTTGTTGAGTAGGTAAACATTTTTACTTCTACGTTATTATATAGTTGAAGTCATAAATTTACATACTGATAGTCTGAAGTCATTAAACTCATATTTAACCTCTTCCCAGATTCTAGGTCAACAAACTATAGTTTAAAGAGGACCTGTCACCAACCATCCATGGTGATCTAATTACAGCACTGAATGCAGCATGTCTGCTGCATTCAGGCAAGGGGTCCCCATCCCTTGACTTCCCCCCCAGTACCCCGAGATAATACACTTTGAAACTTACATACTGGAATCAAATAGGAGGTGGCTTGTGGCTGGAGCTACTTCTCTCACAGGGCAGTTTCACGCCCTCTGTGTCTTGTATCTGCCCACCGCTGCCTCCCTCATGCCAATCATTGTCTCCCTCGCCTGCTGCATAACACAAAGCGTGGGATGCAGTTCTGGCCGCATAGCCCCACTTCCTGCGGTGACGTCACCGCTTATACCTGCCCTGCTCCATGGGTAACATGGAGCAGGCGGGGTATAAGCGGTGACGTTACCGCAGGAGGCCGTCCGCCCCGCCCTGACATCACCGCCTTTCCCCACCCTGCTCCATGGTATAAGCGGTAAGGTCACCGCAGGAGGCGCACCACCGCACACCCACATATTCTAGAATACCCGATGCATTAGAATCGGGTCACCATCTAGTATTATTATATCAATCTAAATCTAGGAATATAGGTACAGTATTACGGTTTATCAATCCATGTGAAGGTACTTTCTACTTGTGTTATGGTCTTGTACCCAGGCAATTTTAGCGTGCAAAAAAGTCCAATGACCGGGCACTACACATCATAGAGCTCTGCTATATGCCTGTTTTGGCTAACCCCGGTGCCTGGTGTTGCACAGCCTTAAAAAAGTAGTATGAAGTTCATAAAGGAAAATAAAGAAAGGCGGCACTCACCGTACAGGCTGGTGGAAGAGTGTTTTAATCCAGGTAAATTAGTCCATTAAAATGGTGCTGGTGCGGTGGGGAGAGGGAGTGAGAGGCCGTCAGAACGACGGTACCGTTTCGTATCGTGTAGCGATACTTCTGCGGGTTCCAGTCTGGGCGTCTGACTTCAGGTCCACTTCCTATAAAGGGAGGGACTCTGACATCATCGCCAACACAAGTGCAATGTGCATGTGCATAAATTAACAACACATAACAGTAAAAAGGATTTTACAACTCATAACTGACCCTTATTTTAGTTGGAAAGTTAAAATATTCTGACACTATTATGATATACCCTATTATTTTAGTGTCAGTCTCAAGCATCATGTTGCTAGATGTCAGGACTATATTTTTTGTCTATTTTATTTATATATATCGCATTTGAGCAAACACTGCGTGGTTGGTCATGTTTATAAGATCGTCTTCTATATATATATATATACTCGCAAGGATTTTTTTATGCTCTGCCAAGCTATTCAACTTTTTTGTTTCAAACAAAACACGTGTATTTATGTTATTTATTTTTCTATTTTATAATTTGACATAATTCCTATGCTGTTTTATAAATTAATTATTTGAAATATTTTTTTATATATCAGATGTTTTAATCATCCAGAAAATGTAGCGATTACAATATATTTAT
Source organism: Allobates femoralis (assembly GCA_033576535.1). Taxonomy (NCBI): domain Eukaryota; kingdom Metazoa; phylum Chordata; class Amphibia; order Anura; family Aromobatidae; genus Allobates; species Allobates femoralis. The sequence continues at coordinate 717,840,616 of JARQOC010000003.1, forward strand.
GTATACCTTTTTTTTATATATTGGTTTTACTTTTGATATTCCGCAACTATATTGATATTCCCAGAATTCCCCAATAGGGCACATTGGTACCACCTACCAAAAATACACAAATGTGTGAAAAATCCCCCTGGCCGTCCTATAGTTTCGGGGATTGGCTCTATCACAGAGCCAATGTCCCAATACCTGGACTGGCTACTGAGACCATTACTCAGGAAAATTCCTTCCTACATAAAGGACACTATGGATTTTGTGACAATGGTGGATGACATAGAATGGAATGAGAACTTCCAACTAGCATCTATGGATGTTGAGTCATTATATTCAAGAATTCCTCAAGATTTAGCAATCACGGTACTAAGAGAGATTCTGACAGATGACAGTCAGAATGATAATCTGACTGATTTTATCTGTGAATCCCTCATGTTTATTCTGAGTAACAATGTGTTTTCATTTTTAGACGAGTGGTATCAGCAAAGAGTAGGTACAGCCATGGGGACACCAGTCTCATGTACTCTTGCAAATATCTTAGCACATTTTGAAGATAAATACATCTATGCCGATTCTAATCCTTTTCTAAAACATCTAAAAGTTTATTCTCGCTATGTGGATGACATTTTCATTGTGTGGGAGGGGGGAAAAGAAGATTTCTTGTCATTTGTTGAACATCTGAATATGAATAATGATTACAATATGGTATTTACCCAAGTTTTTGGAGGTAAAGAACTACACTTCCTAGATGTAAATCTGAGAATTGAGGGAGATAAAATAATAAGATCTGTCTATAAAAAAACAACTGCCACTAATACTTTTTTGCACTTTGACAGTGCACATCCGTGGCATACAAAACAGGCGCTACCATATAGACAATTTCTCAGAGTAGCAAGAATTAACAACAATAATGAAAAATTTCTAGAGCAATGTTCCACTTTACAAAAGAGCTTTATAAATAGAGGCTACCCAAAACATCTATTAGAGGAGGCAAAAGAAAAAGCCATAAAAAATAGACGTAAAACCAATTTTGAGAACAAAGAAAAACAGCAGAAAAATCAGCAAGGAAAAAGATTCACGTTTGCATTTAAGTTCAGCCCGATGCAGGAAAGAATAAAATCAGCAATAAAAAAACACTGGCACATATTGAAAACTGAGGGAGACCCCAGCATGACTGATATAGGACCACCTCTAATAACTTATAAGAGGTGTGGTAATCTGAGAGACAAACTAATTAAAAACAGGGTGACAACCACCCCAAAAAAGAAAACATGGCTTGAGAAACATAGACCCATAGGCAATTATAAATGTAGGAATTGTCCACATTGTAAACAACACATAGTTGAAAATCCTATAGTTGTAGGAGGAATCAAGCATAAAGTACAATCACTTATTACTGGTAAAACCAAGTGGGTTGTGTATGTAGTAACCTGTCCTTGTGGCAGGTTCTACATAGCTAAGACAATAAGAGAATTAGTTACCAGATACAAAGAACACCGTAAGTCTCTGAGTACGGGTATAGGATGTCCAAGATTAATCAGCCACATGATTGAGAGTCACAATGGGGATGCGGACATGCTATCCTTCGCAGGATTAGAACATGTAGCACCCACAAAACAAGGAGGAGATCTCCATAATAAACTATTACGAAGAGAGTGCCAGTGGATAATGAAAACTAATGCATGCGGGCCATTAGGCTTAAATGAACGCAATGATCTATCTCCATTTTTGAAATAAGTGTAAAATATTGGGAATTAATTTCACTAACAGAAATTGATACTAATCACCTGTGCGTTATCTACCTCATACATCTTTTATTTTGTTGTATAGTAAATAAAGAATAAGACAAAGAATAAAAGTATAAAAAATAAAAAATAAAACATTAAAAATTAAAAATAAATAATTATTATTAATCACCGATATGTACAATCTACATGCTTTTACTTTGCATGTGTCAGGTACACAAAAATAGATGTATGGGATATTAATAATTATGGGTAGTTGCGGAATATCAAAAGTAAAACCAATATATAAAAAAAAGGTATACATAAATATATTGTAATCGCTACATTTTCTGGATGATTAAAACATCTGATATATAAAAAAATATTTCAAATAATTAATTTATAAAACAGCATAGGAATTATGTCAAATTATAAAATAGAAAAATAAATAACATAAATACACATGTTTTGTTTGAAACAAAAAAGTTGAATAGCTTGGCAGAGCATAAAAAAATCCTTGCGAGTATATATATATATAGAAGACGATCTTATAAACATGACCAACCACGCAGTGTTTGCTCAAATGCGATATATATAAATAAAATAGACAATAAATATAGTCCTGACATCTAGCAACATGATGCTTGAGACTGACACTAAAATAATAGGGTATATCATAATAGTGTCAGAATATTTTAACTTTCCAGCTAAAATAAGGGTCAGTTATGTGTTGTAAAATCCTTTTTACTTTTATGTGTTGTTAATTTATGCACATGCACATTGCACTTGTGTTGGCGATGATGTCAGAGTCCCTCCCTTCATAGGAAGTGGACCTGAAGTCAGACGCCCAGACTGGAACCCGCAGAAGTATCGCTACACAATACGAAACGGTACCGTCATTCCGACGGCCTCTCACTCCCTCTCCCCACCGCACCAGCACTGTTTTAATGGACTAATTTACCTGGATTAAAACACTCTTCCACCAGCCTATACGGTGAGTGCCGCCTTTCTTTATTTTCCTTTATGAACTCCAGGCAATTTTAGGCCATGTGACACCTCAAGTCCATGTGTAAAAAATTGCAACATGCAGTACAAATTAGTTTGTTCACCAGCTTCAGTTTTGTGCCAATTTATCCATTCAGATATGTAGCAGAAAAAAATGCTGCATTTCATGGTACCAGGAAAGTGATTGAGATTTCTAAAATGGACATGGAGATCAATTTATAGATATGTTTATAGATAGATAGATAGATAGATAGATAGATAGATAGATAGATAGATAGATAGATAGATAAACAGACATGTGAGTGTGAGTGATATTAATGAATAGATACAGTACATAGATATTTTTTATGCCCATATATTTTTGGTGCACATTGTAAGGATTAGAACATTATAATGGAACGTTGGGGTTTATACCATGTCTAACAGATGCTGAAGCAGATGGCATGATGCTTTCGTGAGACACATGACAATCCATAGGCTTGTGTTTTAGGGGACAGGAACCCATCAATTGGATATGGGGGAGGGGAGACCATGGCAGTGCTGAATAAACCAATGCAGTGCTCTGCCTCTGCTCCTGACATGATACATGGCAGTACACATTATGCACTGTCATGAGCTGTACAGCAGAGTATCACAGCATGTTTATATCTTTTTGGTGACATGATTGAAGGGAGAACAACCCCGTTATTACATTACATAGGATGTATGTATATCAGGGGCTGGAATGTAATGTATTTTCTCCTAAAGGAAGGGTGAGTGCAGAGGAGCAGATATGATTTTATTGATTAATAAGTGATCTATAGATCCTAAAACTGTGGTGCCCAGCTTAGCTTTTCCAAGGAGGAGTGCAGGGACAGTAGAATTTTTCTTTATCTCCCTGGAATTTCCCTTTAACTAACAGAGTGCTTTAGATATAGCACTTAGCTTTTATGTTCTTTCCTATGTTGTACAGATATCTGTAGGAGCAGGTCTCAAAGGCAGTTACTTGCAGTATTATTTGGGTACGTACACAGGAAGGACGCGCTCACCCATGCAGCTTCAATGCAGATTTAGAATGACTTCAGCCCATAGAAGCTTTCTGAAAAGAACAAGTAAAGCCCATGCAGCAAACAGAACCCACAGAGACAAAATGTACTTATTATAGAGCAATAATCCTTCCTGCTCAGCTACGTGGTCCCTAACACATTACTAACAGCTTTCAACCCTCTATATCTGAAGAAAACATGGCAACAACTAAAACATGCAAATTAAAGGTCAAGTAAATACTGTAAGCCTGCAATTTCTGAATAACCGACCTTGCCTTATTTCCTTCATGCTGGTGTAGGATCGGTCATTGTGACCCTGTGATTTCTTTTCCAGGCTTGCTTCCAGTTTTATGTTTTTCGTTTTGTACGTCACTTGTTTCTCTGTCTTTAAATATATTCAGAGTTTACATCCACAATGCAAGAGAATGTAATCTACAGAAATCAAACAAGAATGCTCACTTGGCACGCGGATGTATACGCTCTCGTACTTCATGCTTCCATGCTGTTCATATTGCTCACTGAACGGGCATGTCTTTTTTTTATGAAACGGATTATTAGACCATATGTCAGGCCATACAAAAGGGAAGCTCATTAAATATTTTGTCAAGACATTTAAATATCAATGTGATTATCTACAGCTTAGGTATTCCCTGCTGCACCTATGCCGTATAATAAAGGTCATATAGATGCTTTTCTAGTTACACATTTTAAATAATCACTGGAAAAAATGATAGCATTCGAGTTTGAAGAATAACAAATTTTCTTGCTGTATCTACAGGACCTACTATAAATGTCTGAAAGATATGGGTCCACCTTTGATAACCCACCTAACAGTACAATGGAGACCCCATGCCCTCTTGTCCATCAGGGAAGGTGGCGGGCAGTAGCTGCATTTAGCTCCAGATGCGTTATGGAGCAATAGAGGACATCACTCAGATATGAGAGGTTAAAGGGGTTGTCCACTTCTAGGACAACCCTTTCTGAATCTAATTGTTTCCCCCCATTTAAATAAAAGAGCCTGTACTCACCTCTCATGCTGCCGCCATTCCAGCACTGTCAGTAATTGCAGTTTGGGGCTCACGTGACACTGTGACATCACACGAGCCCCACGTCCAATCACTGCTGGCTTCCTTCTCTCTGCCTTTGGACCAAATAAGTGATCAACAGAATGTGCTTCCTGTTGATAGACTGTTAGGTCTACAGGAGGGGAGAAGATAACTGGCAGTGATTGGACGCGGGGCATGTGTGATGTCACAATGTCAGGTGATACTGTGATTACTGATAGTCCTGGGACAGCAGCAGTCCTGCAGGTGATTACAAGGGTCTTTTATTTTAACAGGAGGAAACAAGTGGATACAGAAGGGGTTGCTCTATTAGCGGCCAACATCTTCAAGAAATATTAATTGAATTGATCCCTGACTACTACCTATGGAGGGGTCACGTCCTGAGCACTGATGACGCTTGAGCTCGAGGAATCAAAACTTTGATTACTTGGTATAAAGTCTGCATGAGACCTTCACTCCAGTTATCGTAAACGATCACTTCTTTTTCAGTTGTCAATATAGCGCTGTCAATAGTCTTCGGAGGTCAAAACAGCTGGCAGACTCCCTTTAGACTCCAGACTATTTAAAAGGTGCACTTTTAAGATATCCAGGTTTTAAAAACAGTCAAATGATCAAAATTTGGATTTATATTACTAGGTATTTCTTGCAAGAATATAAAAGGATTCACAAGCCTTCTTAAGGTGTGGATGATTTACATGATGTGATCATTTACTAAGGTAAAACATATATAATTATGAAGTTGCTTTCCAAACTGTTTTTCATTTTAAGAAAAGTGGATTCAGCTTTTAGCTTTCACAAGTCTATGCTCAGTCATTAAAGTTTCCAATTTGTCTTCAGCTTTAATTTACTATGCTTTAATAGACTGCAATTAAAAGCTGAATGAGTTCATTCCTTGTCTTTAGCCTGTCTACTGCTCAGAGATACTACCACTTACCAACAATCCAGCAATAATAATTAATTCCATAAGACAGTCAAGGCCAAGACGAACTTGAAATCAAAGTTTGCCTGCTTGGGTTGAACATTCACAGTTGTATTACCAGCAAGGGTTGTTCATGTCAAGATATCTATTATAAGACAGTGACATAATGTGCATCTAGTCTCATCTTTACTATCTGACCATCAGGCCAAACTGCCTCCATCCTCATAAATGTCACAAGCCAATATATATTTAATGCCGAATCAAGAATTGGAGTTCTGAAAATGTGTCTTGGACCAATGCTCCGATTGATCTGTGCTCCATACTTATGGTGCTATAGGGTTCACAGAGGAATCATTAGTAAAACTAATCTTCATAATGGAATTTTATCATTGTGTACAGTAATTCAGGTAATGCAGAACTGGATACATTGCAGAATTGGCTTTTCACATTTCATGTTTTCTTTGTTTTAAAAGAAATGTGTCACCTCAGTTTTTTTCTTGCTAAAACCAAATTCAGACCAGACTATTTTTACATTTATTTTCTGATTACAGAGGTCTTATTTTGGAATTCACATCTGTCAGCTTTGTAAGTCTTCTAAAACATTTGATTCACAAATACCCCAAAAATATGTACCGTATATCTCCTTGGAGTTCTCCTTGAAGAGTAAGGAAAACACAACCATTTTATAGTGACTGTCCAACAAACAGTACATTTTAAACAATAGATTAGATCTTATATTGCTATGCTGTAATGCAGCTACCTAGGCTGTTGTTTCTGGTCTTACATCACCTGGTCTGCTCTGTCCTATTTATTTCACCATAGGTCTTCTACTTTTTCCACTGCCACTGCACAGTCATGCCAGCCATACATCTCCTGCACACTGTTTCGTATATGCTATACTGCTGCTGGGGCCGCTATTGCTGACTCTCCACTGCAGACATCTTGCCTGACCTATCATATTTTCATACCATGCAGTTTCTTTTTCCGCCACTGCCATGAAACATCCACAGTGTGGTGTATTGTTCTACTGCACTGCTGTGAAAAGATTTTCTGTTCAGGTTACACAAACATGGAGGGGGGTGCTCATATAGACGCCTTGTTTCCAAACCATTCATTCCTCATTGTGAAATCAATTAGCCTGTTCCTGCTCAAAAGAAGGGACAACATGGAGAAGTTTTGGACATCTTGCTAAACAGCCTTTGTAATTGTTTTATCATTTTGAGAATAGCAAACCTCTTTCACATCCCAAAAAGAGATGTTTTGCCTTCGATGAGAAGCTTTTACTTCAACACTTTCAAAATAGCTAAGGCTGGCTTCACACTACGTTTTTTGTGATCCTGTTCTGTTCGTTTTTGAAACAAACAGAACAGGATCGTATTTTGCCCCCATGTATCCCTATGGTACCGGATTGGCCCTTTTTGGCCATCCGCTTTTGTGAATCCGGTGCAGGATTCGTTTCTGTCCTGTTTTTCACCGGTCCCAAAAACGAGGCCTGCAGCGTTTTTGGGCTCCGGTGACAGAACAGGACAGAAACAAATCATGTCCTGTCCGGCACACTTAACATGGCACCGCATCGAGGAAACAACAGGATTGTTACACAGATCCGGATCCTGGGTACAGAGCATGCGCAGAACAGGAGCGCTGCTCTGTACCCATTGTAAATCTGTCTAATATCACTTTAGCAGTGTATCTATATACACTGCTAAAGTGATATTAAATAATAAAGGGATGGTTTAAAATAAAAAATCATTAATTCTCACCTTACGACGACCACGAGTGTCTCCCGACCATTAAGGACTTTGCATGATGTCACTGGGAGGGGCGGGGCAACCCAATCACATGACCACATCAGCGCGGGTTTTAATTGGTGCTGATGTGGTCATGTGATCGGGTTACCCCGCCCGTCCCAGTGACATCATGCAAGGTCCTCAAATGCCGAGAGATTCAGCGTGGGACACTCAGAAGTCGTCAGAAGGTGAGAATTTATGATTTTTTATTTTTAATCATCCCTTTATTTAATATCATTTTAGCAGTGTATATAGATACACTGCTAAAGTGATATTACACAGCGCTGACACAGCGCTGACAGCAGGCTCATCTCCCCGCTGCTCTTTCTGTGTCCGGATACCGGACGCAGAAAAAGCATCTGAAGGTGCCAATCTGGTGCTGTCCGTTCCTGTTCGTTTAGATCCTGCAAAAAACAGGATCCAAACGAACAGGACAAAAAAGTAGTGTGAAGCCAGCCTAACTTGTTCCTGCTCATTAAATAAATAGATTTTTTTTAAATATGGTTATCTTAAGAAAACGATGTCACCTTTTCATTTAGCAAAGAAAACTCTTGATATAGCACCAACAGCAAACACCAAAGAAAATGTAAGACACAAAAATTATAACAACATCTTTATTAATCATGTTAAAAATAAGTAGACATACATAATAACGGACAATGAGCCCCACACAAATATAAAAACACAATGTAAATAGGCTGGAGGACACCTTAGCAAAAATAATAGCGAATAGTGACAACTATATAAACTATAAAAATAATAGAAATACAGGTGGAAATAATAACAATCAATAAAGGTTATAATGTTGACTAATAGTTATTCTATCCTGAAAGGGGTATAAAATAATTGCCAAGGTCAGCAAAGATAAAACCACCAGTACAAAGACTAAAAATAATAACAGATCAGATATAGTAGCTAAAGAGTAACGAAGTTTTCAGCAGTAAATGCAGAGACCCCGAGTCCCACTTCACTCAATGTTTCGCACATAAAGGCTTTGTCCAGGAGGACGAAGATTCTAATCCTACCTCCCTAACCACTCCTTCACTGTATCTTTATAGGCTCTTCCTCCTTCTCTCTTTTTCCTCTCACTGCCAGGGTTCCTCAGGGCTCAGTCCCAGGCCCTCTTCTCTTGTTTTCTCTCTATACAATGCCCTATTTGGACAAACTATCAGTAGATTTGAGTTTTCAAGTATCAGCTCTATGCTGATGAAAACCAATTATACACCTCTTCTCCTGAAATAACCCCTGTATTACTACAAAATACCATGTTTGGGGAAATAGCTATCTACCTTATGGAGAGGAGTTTTCCTGCAGCCACAAGGAGACAGATAAGTTGATAAGGAGACTTAAAGCCACAATGCTCCTCTGGGAAATATGCAAATTGTCACTTCAATGAAGAAGTGGATGAACTCTAGCGCCACCTTTAGATAACAATCCTCAAAGTCATAGTCGATTCTTTAACAAGTCTTTTAATATGACCAAGGATTTGTGTCAGATCATGACCCCAAACTACAGACGCTGCATTTCGGGGTAACTGCCCCTCATCAGTGCAGTGTGTGGGAGTTCTGATCTGGCTGTATGAGGTAGATAGCTAGTTCCCCAGACCTCGTCTTAACCTCCCAAAGCATGAGCCCCTCCACAGCAGGGCAGGATTCCAACATGATAATGACCCCAAGCACAACTCTAAGATGACCACTGCCTTGCTAAAGAAAACTGAGGTTAAAGGTGCTGGACTGGCCAAGCATGTCTCCAAACCTATGCCCTATTGAGCATTTGTGGGGCATCCAAAAATGAAAAGTGGAAGAGTGCAAGGTCTCTAACATCCAATAGCTGATGGGGTAATGATGGAGTGGAGGAGGATTCCAATGCCTTAGAGGGCTATACAAACTGTACACTGACTAATTTACATTGCAGCCAAGTGCTATATCTTCATTCAAAGTTGTCCCATGAAAAGATATAATAAAATATTTAGAAAACTATGGGGGTGTACTCAAGCTGGTGATATACTGATGTATATTTATTTGGACTATCTCTTTTCGAGTTTTCTGTTGCCCTGTCTCACACCTTCTATATTATTGAGAGGGACTCTCTAAACAAGAACGATGAGCGGACAACACTTGTCCTATTTTATTGAGGGTCCGGTGGTCAGTGTAAATACTGTAGGATTTCAGGTTTTTAAACACAAATAGTAACATTAGATAATGACAAAAAATACTAAAATTAAAGCTATAGGTCATTTCATGACAATGCATTAGACTGTAAAAGGAAATAAGCTAAACCTTGTTATATTTTCCTCCAGCCTGAGGAAATCAATTATATTCATTTACAAATGTCAAAATGTTCTACCTCATATCAGAACATGGAAGAGAAAAACTGTTGACAGACTTTTAGCTGCTCAGAACATAGAGGACAGATAAACAAAGGGTAACACAGCCCCAAAGGGACTTCACTGCGCGGAAGTATTACCTATGTGACTGATGAAATGAACATTTCCAGTGACATGCTGTGTCTACTATGTACATGTTAAGGTGCACGTCACCTTTCTTTACATTTTAATTTTATTGCAGAAGACCAAGAAATTGAAAAAAAAAACTTATGTAAGTAAATGATTGTCACATGATTTTATTTTTGTAGTAAATTCAAGTTAATGTTACAAAAAAATATCATTACTTTCATTTCTAAATTTGTTCAAACACATCAAAAGAATTTATGGCTCATCCATGTGTTCTTATCACAGCAAGTGCACACACCGCTATTACACCTTTCTAATGAATAAAAGTAAATACAATACAGCGGAACATTGATTTGCGAGTAACTTTATTTGAGAGCATTTGGAAAAAGCTACCATTTCTGAAAAATTATAACTTGCTCAATGAGTAATGATGTGGATTACTAGCATCTGGCCGGTCGGCACTGCACATATACTGTGCATGTGTGATGCTTAATACTGTATACTGAGTATACTGAGGTACAGTATGTGGTCTCCAGTCACTGCTGTCCGCCACTTTATTTACAGTATTCCAGCATCACTCTGAGCTCTCTCTGCTGCTGGCTAATTCCCATACTTGTACAGCAGCAGAGAAAGCTCAGAGAGGTGGACGGCCCGCGGCAGTCTGAGCTCTCTCTGCTGCCGGCGGCTTCCTATACCTGTACAGCAGCAGAGAGAGCTCAGAACGAAGCTGTCCGCCTGCCGCTGTCCGCTGCCACTGAGCTCTCTCAGCCGCCGTACAAATATGGCAAGACGCCGACAGCAGAGCGAGCTCAGAGTGCTGCTGGCCGCTCACTGCTCTGAGCTTTCTCAGCCACCATTTAAGTACAGGAACCGCCGGCCAATCAGACACAAGAAGCTGCTGGCTGTTCGCGTCTGATTGGCCAGCAATGTTTTGCACATGTACGGCAGCTGAGAGAGCTCAGTGCGGTGCCCGGTAGCCAAGAATACAGTGGCACAGCACAGCGGTGGATCGATGAGAAAGTGTGTGTTTTAATGGGGATATTGGGGCTGCAGAGGGATGATGGGGGCTGCAGGGTGATGATGAAAGCTACAGGTGGATGATGGAGATATTGGAGGCTGCAGGGGGATGATGGTGGCTGCAGGCCAATGATGGGGTTTGCAGGGGGATGATGGGGGCTGCAAGGGGATGATGGGAGCTGCTAGGGTATGGCAGGTGGAAAACATTTCCAGATGGGGGGTGACCATGGTGGCCATTTTGAAGTTGGTCATTTTAGATCCAACTTTTTTTCAATGGGAAGAGGGTCATGTGACACATCATGTAGCAATTTCAGATATCCAGTGGCATTGAGCTTTCCATTGATGAAGAATGGCCCCACTATCTTTGTACCCCCTATAAAACACCATACCATCAATTTTTGTGTTCCAACAGTCTTGGAGCGATCAATCCACTGTGGTTCAGTGTCAGACCAATAGCGGTGGTTTTGTTTGTTAACTGCACCATTCACAAAAAAGTTTTCTTCATCACTCATCTGAAGTCAATTGTCTATGCTGTGAAGATTCGAGATGTGCAGCATCTGAAACGGATACTGGGAGCCTGTGCTAGCATTTCTTCTGTGGTGTTGCTATCAGTCTGTCAAGAGTAGGAGAAGAGGGTTGCATTGACAATCCAATACACAATGAGCAGCACTTTGAACACATTTTATAAGTGGTCATAAACGTGTAAATAACTAATGAAAGAATAAAGGTAAGTTAAAACCAAGCACACTATTGTTTTTCTTATGAAATTGTCAATACGTTCAATGTGTCACATGACCCTCTTCCCATTGAAAAAAATAAAGTTGGATTCAAAATGGCTGTATTCAAAATGGCCATCATGGTCACCACCCATCTGGAAAAGTTTTCCCCCTCCCATATACTAATGTGCCACAAACAGGAAGTTGATATCACCAAACATTCCTATTTTATTTAGGTGCATCCATATAAATGGCCCACTCTCTATATTAGGAAAGTGTTAGTTAGGAAGAGTTAGGACAAATAAAAGGGGTGAGGTTAGCAGTGGAAAACCTTTTTGCTCTCCATCTTGTCCTTACCTGTGCTCTGATTCTTGGATGCGAGAGAATCGGATCACAGTAAAATGACACTCGGCTCAGACTCTGATCAGCGTTCGAGCTGAGTGTTAACATAATCAGCTAGATTTTCTTGCAACAATGGTTGTAGTATAATTGGTTAATTTAATTTTCATAATTTCATTTAAATTTATATAGATTCCTCATAATGTGGTTATTTTACAAAAACATTGAATGAATTATGATATGAATTATCAACAATATTAAGAAAAATTCTATTTATTTACTACTATAATGGGTTGCCCAGACATATAATATTAATTATCCCTAGAAGTGGTCATTTATAGCAGATAGTGGTCTGACAGACGGCATTCCCATGATGACCTGTTGTTAGCACCAGGGTGGGCCAGATGTAAATATTGAATGGAGTTGAATGACACAGCACCATTCAACATAGACAGGCTGTTGCCAAGAGCTGCTTATCAGCAACTAATCTCCTAAATAGAAGTTAATCTACTATAACTGGCAGCTGCCGTAAGAAATTAAACAGAGCTGTGCTCCTCAGATCCGTTCATTTACATCCACCTCTTCTCTGGGGCTTATAAGAGCTAACCATGATAATCATGACCTATCCTACATATAGGTCATCAATATGATATGTCTAGTCAACCCCCTTACCTTTGAATTTACTTTACTACGCAGGTTATATTATGGAATCACCTACTTAGTTGGATTGTGTCAAAAGATATGGTGAACAACACAGACCAATGAGGATGGTACAGCAGGTTTGTTGGATAGCACTTATCTCAGTTAGGACAAGGACAGCAGGGTATGCCGGATGGCAGACACACTAGCGGAGCAGGAAACACCCCACAACACAGAGTCAAGGTGTGAATATACACAGGAAAAGTAGATTTATAGTAATTCCAATACTTGCCGCAAACGTTATTGACAGAGATGTATACTATCAAGAGATAGATGGTCAATTAAAGAGGCGCATGCAATCGTTAAACATATGCTTAACCATAGGCAGAAGGGATGAACAAGCAAACTGTATACTTTCTTACAAAAAGATTTCATACTGTTGTAGCAGCAAACATCTGTATAGGAAAGCGGAGTTTGGTATGCTGACAGCAGATAAATGATTAACAGCAGGTCAGCAAAGAACCAGCAAATGAATACTTGCTTATATGATGTGTATATACTTTTGCAGCAGTGTTGTAGTGTGAAGACCAACAATATTGTAGAGAAAAGTTTGTTATGCTTGCAGCAGATGAACGGTTAAGTGCAGGTCTGAGCTAGGAAGGAAATGGAGGGTGGGCTAAACTTCAGATGTATCTATGGAATTGAATGCAAAGCTGAATACTCAGAAGGCACATACTGTAGCTGTCTGGGTCTGCCTTAAAAGGCCATGGTGTGATAATGTCAAATGCACTTGTCATATGTAACGCGAGTCACTGCAGTAATGACTAGTCCCAGAAATAGAGAGAAAGACTACAATTACAGATAGCAATTATATTATAATACTACTTACTGGATAAGTAAAGGGAGGTCAAACGATCCGAGGTCAGGTCCAGGAAATGACGCAGTACAACAAGCAGTAGCCAGAGACAAAATCCAATTCAAGAGTCGGGTCAGGAAAACCAGAAAAACAAGACAGTTCACAGGGAGCAGTCAAAAGAGAAGTCAGGTCACAGCCAAAGGGTCAAAGTCCAGGTAAGGGAATAAAGTCAGGCTGGGTCAGGCACAGAGCACAGAGGGATCAGATTTACATAGGCAGCAGCAAGTGTACAATTGACACTGGAGCTAGCATGCTTAAGTAGAGGACTAATCAAGGGAAGTGAACACAGATGACTGCAACACAGACCCAGCACAACCAAAACAGACTGACAGCTTCCAGACAATAGAAACATAGCAGACAAGGACTGTGTGGAGATTGTGACACAAGGTCACAGCAGTGGCCCTGCATTGGATGTTTATACAGAATATGAACTGTTAAAAAAACAGGTACACTATAATGATGCCTTAAACCCGTTTTTGTCGCATGCTGAACTAGCAGGCAGATCAGGTTTAAAATTGACTCTAATTCGTCTGCAATAAAACCCTCCATATTGACAAGGTAGCTGTCAGCAGAACAATCGTTCAGTTGACAGCTATCTCCCCAAATTCCATCATATAGAGGACTATTTGACTCCATTGAATCATCTTGTGCTGTTTATGAGGAAGCTACAGTCAGAGTCCTCTTACAGCATCCTGACACAACACCAAGCATAAGGATCAGCCACAGAAATTCAACAAGCCATAACCTTCTTTCCTTTGACATTGACTGAAGGGGAAGAGACAGGAAGACTTCCTCCAATGGCCAAACCCACCATTTTCTACAATATAATTTATACGGAGACTTCAATGAGGACCTGTTAGCAGCATTTTGGATTATAAAAACATTGCTATGAATGCAGATTTAATTTATACTGTTTTTGAAGAAATTTGTGTTTTCGGTCTCCAGTAACCACCCATTGAAGTTGAATGCTAATGAGGCACAAGGGGTTGGACTATGCAGTTGGTTTTCTCTAGCTAGTCTGGGTATTTGCTGGTCCCTCTGCCTGCCTCCAGTCTTTGACTTACACGGTACAGCTTTTAAGGCCCCGTCATACGGGGCGACATCGCCGCTGATTACATAGGCGACGTAGGGGTGTGGCCTATCGGCGGCACATTGCTCCTGCGTCACCTCATGTAAAGGGGTGATGTCGGTGCCGCCGGGAGGTCGCCTGGTTTCAGAACAGTGCTCTGAAACCAGGCGACCGATCTTGGGCGATGTGCACACATCGCCCCATGTAACCGGCCGCCGGCGACCTGTCAGGCGATGAGAGCCATAGGCTCACATTGTCCTGCATCGCCGCTGGGGTTTTCAGACACCCCGGCGGCGATGCCGCCTGTCAGCTTGCCGGCGGGGCGCTGTGGATGTCGCCCCATGTAAATGGGCGACTGCGACGCTGGCGGGGCGCCAAAAACGTGCGCGCACCCACCAGCAGGTGTGACGGGGTCTTTACAGTGACTTGCCTCCTTGGCCAAAATGTCTCGCATGCGTTATTAATCACCAAAGGTGGCAAATGTGCAGATTGATTTCTTGGCTCAATTACATCATGCAGAAGTTACTGGGCAGATTTGCAAACTTTCGGCTACTGTATGTACAAGGCAGTTTAATGATAAACCAGACTACAGAATAGATTTACAGTCACACAGCATCTACTTCAAGCGAATGCAAAGCAATTCTGTATTTAAAATTATTTAATTGCTTCAGTTACTCATTCTAGAAAATGCCTGAAGTAGGCAAATACCATCCGTCTTCATCCTATTGTTTAAACTGATGTCAAAATCTTTTCGTACATTAGTTAAACTTTATATGTGATCATTATAATTTTATGTTTGATAAATATTTGTTAAAAAGCAACTAGATCTGGAGGCAAATGATTTTTTTAACCAATATGCTATGTTCTAAAAGGATATCACGTTTAGTTATTTTGCATGGGGTATGATTATAAAGCACTTTGTAAAACGCCAGACGTATTTATCTTAATGTACTGCTCTTTCCTTACATTTGTAACACAACACTACACGTCCGCTTTTAGTACGGTAAGTCTGCTTTGGACTTTGTTGGAGTAGATAAAGATTTTGCATTGCATTTCTATTATGATTAAACAATATTGTTCAAGACAGAACTTTTTCTGTTGCAAAGTACTCTATCATCTTTTAATATGGCAAATAATTCCACCTTATCAGAGCCTTAACAATATACCATATTTTTCAGACCATTAATACACAATCTTTTTCCCCAATTGTGGGGGAAAGTGGGGGGTGCGTCTTATGGTCCGGATATACGGACCTGTCCTGGGGGGAGCAGCGGACTGGAAAAGGCTGGAGAGACTGCATGCCCCTGTCCATCATCTCAGTGCTGAAGCCAGTGCTGATAGGTGGGCAAGAGGTGGCGCATATTACAGTAGACTAAGTATACACTCCCCCCATTGTTGATATAGACCCCCATGCTACCGCACACGCAAAAATAATAAATGATGTAACTCGCCCTCCGTCACTCCCTCTGCAGCATCAATGTCATCCTGTGTGTCCAGGGCATCCGCTCATGTGACGGGGGAATGCAGCGACGACGTCACTGTGCTGTGCCACGTGATCGGATGCTGGCACACACAGACATCGATGCAGCAGAGGGAGCGATGAAGGGGAGCGACGGAGGGTGAGTTACATCTTTTATTATTTTTGTGTGTATGGCAGCATGGGGGGCCGTGTCTAGGATGGGGGGATGCAATATCTCCAGATGGGGAGTGCGTCCCAGGACAGGGGATGATATATGCAGGATGGGGGGTGCTATACCAGGATAGGGAGCTATATGCAGGATGGAGGGTGCTATATCCAAGATGGGAGGCTATATACCAGGATGGGGGGGGGCTATATACCAGGATGAAGGGCCATATCCAGGATTAGGGGAGGCTATATACCAGAATGGGAGGCTATATACCAGGATGGGGGGTATATACAAGGATGGGAGGCTATATGCCAAGGAGGGAGGCTATATCGAGGATAGGGGACAAATATTACCTGGAAGAAGCCCAGGATGCTGACATTACCCCGAAAAATGTCAATAGCAGATCCCCACATAACAGTTAATTATAATCACGCTCTTTGCTTAATTTTTTTCCCATTGTTATCCACTCTAAAACCTGTGTGTGTCTTATGGTCTGGTGCATCTTATACCCCAAAAAATATGGTAATTTATGTATTTTCCATACAAGTGGAGCAGTTATTATATAATTTTAATCTTACATGGTAAAAATAAAACATAAAGTGTCGATATATAACAATGAACAGTGTAAACATGACAATGTAGGTACCTAAGTGCACAGTCAAAGCATCACTCCAGCATTTTTTTATTGTCCTACTGGAGCAGTACTATAGAAACAAGTCACCAGCCCCCGTTCGATACTCACCTTCTGGTGGCTTAACTCATTATTTCCGTCGCTCCATCGGACTTCGGTGAAAGGTGATTTGCCAAACGTGCTCCATGTAACAATGGAACGCAAAGGAGATCACTTTTCAATACAACTCAATGGTAGCCTCATTCTGGACCTCATAGAGATGGATTGAGAACTTGTGATCTAACCTATAACTTCCAGCCAGTCAGAAGTTACGGGCAAAAGATGGTGCTGTGGGAGCAGAGCATCTTCGGTAAAAGGTCAAGCCGCCGGAAGGTAAGTGTATGACAGGGTGCAGGGGGTTACATTTAAAGCACCACTTTTGCACTGAAAAAAATGCTGGAGAGGTGCTTTAAAGTTGTACTAGTGTGATCAGGTGAATGGATGAGAAGAGGTTTACCCTATTAACCACCCACCAAGGTGATCAAACAAAATAGTTATTCACACTCGATATCGCCAAGCATACATGTAATTCAATGGCAAAAAAAGACTAAGCCACTGCCAGGCACCTCTTCCTAATTCCTTGTAAACCTAGGCTCCAGAGTATTGAAGTTCACCTACTTGATTATTGTTGCATATATATTAAATTGTTGGCAAGACCAGCTAATGCCAACTTAAAGGGTTTGTGTCTGTAATCAGAAATCCAGTAAGCTATGAGTGGAGTAATATTAAGAATACTCGACCTGCATCCCATTCAATAGGGGGTTCTGTAGAGCCCCCTTCTCATAATTAGGGTTTGCTCACATCTTGCTCAGTTTGATTTTTATCCAGAACAGTTGGATGAGTGACATCCATTTGGTATTCCATATGACATGCCAGTGTGCATTTTTTTTTTCTCACCTAGCATCTGTATGACATCCGGATGTAACATGTATTTATTCTCAGCAGCTATTATTTTACAATCATTTACAGGACCATTGACAGTGTTCTATGCTACAGAATGGTAATGTATCCATAAAAATCAGATGGATTACGGATTGTGATATTACCACATTTTTGTGAAGCTGTTCTAAACTTATATGCGAGATTTAATTGGAACCTGTCACCCCTTTGGGCATTTTAAACTGTGCCTACCAACTTACACATAATGTAGATGGGGTTCTTATAACCCCTCTATGTGCCCAGACATGCCCCTCATACCTGAGTCAGGGGCGGACCTACCGTGGTGCAGCTGGTGCAGCTGCACCAGGGCCCCGAGCGGCTAGGGGGCCCCTCAAGCCTGCAGGGGGACCCCCAGCCGACCCCCATGACCCTGTGCCAGAGGAGAGGGGGTTAACCGAGGGAAGCTCCCTGCTTCCCCTGGCTGAGCCCACCCCCCCTTTCCTCTGCCGCCCCGGCTCCCAGCGCGGCTCGCACGAGAAGCCGCACATATAGCCCCGCTCACCGCCGTTGCCTGGTAGCACCCACCCCCCTCGCTCCTCACCATCATCTAGCTGCTGCACCAGGGCCCCCAGGTTGCAAGGTCTGCCGCTGAGATATGAATTTATATTCAGTCCAGCGCTGCCTCCTATTGTGTCCGGGAGGCTGCTATATGGTCCAGGTGTATAACGTCCTCGCTGCCCCCATGGCTGCAAAACCCGCACTACAATTTGAAAATTCCCGCCCCTCCTCTGGCCGGCGCGGTGAGTGACAGGGGCACTCGAGCCTGTGTGGTGGACCCACTGGAGCAGGTGACTGTACTCCTCTATTGAAGTGCGGAAGTCTCGCGAGACTTCACAAATCTCGTGAGATGTCGGCAGTATCTTCAATGGAGGAGCGCCGGACGGAATTTCAAATTGCAGGGAGGGTTTTGCAGCCAGGAGGGCGTCAAGGACATTATACATATTTACTATATAGCAGCCTCCCGGACTCAATAGAGGCAGAGCTGGACAGAATATAAGTTCATATCCCAGGTATGAGGGGGACTTCTGGGCACATAGCGGGGTATTAAGAACCCCAATTACATTATGTGTAAGCTAGTGGGCACAGTATAAAATGCCAAAAGGGGGTGACAGGTTCCCTTTAATATTTTCCATGCCCAAGATGTAGTCCGGAATTTGTGAAAATATGGACTCACCTTTTTTTTCTTGCCTATTTCTTTGCACCACAAGCTGAACGTACATTTTAACTGTAATGAATGCTATCCCTATAGTAGATAGGAATCAATAAACAGTTATCAAACCAACAAGTCTCCTAGGACATTGTTAATATCTCAAACTATTGGAGTTTCAATAATATCATCTGTAGAAACCAGGATTAGTGGATTTTTCTCCTTTGACATAAATAGCACTAAATCATTTTTTTAATAAAAAGTTAGACAGCTTTTTTATATTCTCTGGGTCTCTAACATTCACCAATTTCAAAATCTTTATCTGGGAGTCGGCTGAAATCGTGACCTGCCATCGCCCTACATGTGCTATAGATTGTGGAGAAGAATGATTCCAACAATGACAACACGAAGGAAAAAGCTGAAGAAGAGGAAAAAAAGACGCAGAACTTTATATTGTTTAATTTACATAACACCAAAAAGAATTAAAAAGAATTCAAATGAAAGAGAAGATGTAACGGTTGAATTCATGGACAATAACTAAGTAATCACTGAGTAAGTTTAAGTGAATTCAACACTATCAGGTCATTCTTTTTAACTTTTTATATTTTGGTGCAGATTAATTATAGCTAACTTTTACAGCTCCATATTCCTTGCATAAACACAATTAAAAACCGCTAAAAAATTTCTATCACCACTTGATGAATCATTGGGTCCTTGGGTGACAGAGATCTAGTGGACCCTATTCATTTTTATTTTTGTTAACCTTGCCTTCCATGTCAGGTCATTTTTCAGTGGGATAATAATATTAACCTTGAATAGGGCATGGGCAGACCTTTTAAAAAAAATGTCAAATCATTATTGTACACTTTCTAGTTTCTAATCTGTAAGCATTTTCACACCCTGCAGGCAGCTCCGGCATTAGTCCTCTCCATTATGTTCACAGCCGAATCCATGATGGTATGTACCTCCCCTCTGTGCTCTGGGCTGGGAGGGGGGAGGTGTTTTGTCCTGCACTGTGTACTATCTGTAAGATTTCTATTATATGAAGGTTGGTTTTCCTGCATACATGTAATGTATGTATCCGCTGAGCAAATTATCAAATGTTCTTTTAATCACAGACATATCTCAGACTGTATACACTACATACATGTCTCAGATACACACAATGAAGATCTGTTATGGTACCTTTACACGCCGCCACAACAGGATGGATACCAACGGCAACTTCACGTGCACGAGCACGGCCAAACGGTTACAAACGGTAATCGCATCTCCTTTAGACGCCGCCACAAGGTGCGCTACGCTACGCTACATCTACAGCTAGCTACATCGCCGGGTGTCGCAAGTAGCCGTCTGTAGCTCAGCGTACCTCATTTACACACCGCAATAACAAGCTAATATGGGCGGACCTGGTGCAGCAGGGACAGCACATAGGCGTGCCACAATTGTGGATTACAAGACGTCCGTACGCTGATAGGACAAAGCAATAATACCATGATTGGGCAGGCATCGCAGGAGGCTGATTAATACATGACGCCCGAGCAATTGCGTAGTGTGACTGGTCAGCTTCTTAAATATGCCGCCCTGTGCAGCGACAACCAATCGCAACGAAGGAGCTTCCTCCAATGATCGCTGAAGGGGCGTGGTATCCCGGAGCCTGGGTCACGCCTTAGCTACATTGCAGCTACATCGCCGGGTGTCCAGAGTTCCCTTCTGTAGCTTCTTTACACGCCGATACAGCTCGCTACAATCGGCGATGTTGCCATATGTTTATGGGCAGTGCACGGATACAGAGGTATCTGTAGCCGGCTGTGTCGTCCCGTCTTCAGACGCCGCTACTACGGGCGATATTGGCGCGACAAGCTACATTTGTAGCCTGTAGCGGGTTGTATGCATCCTGTTGTGGCGGCGTGTAAAGGTACCATAAGAGCAAACACCTCCTCCCCCCTAGTTTCTGCTCTGTCTGCATACTCTCCAATATGGCAATGAGTCAGACAACAGACAGATCAGATCAGGGCAGAACAGTGTAATGATGCATGAATATTGATTCCTTGGGGAGTGGGCAGCAGAGAGCTCACTGTGATTGACAGATGGAATTAATCTTTTATTTTAAAGTTTACAGAGGATAGGAGGGAAATAGAAATACATGAATAGAGAGAGCTTAGAAAAAGGAATTAGAAAATTATATCAAATTATATCAGTTACATATGGAGTTTGACCAGACAGATTCCCTTTAACTTTCTATTTTTCAGTAGAGTTGTATGAGTGTTTGTTATTTGGTGTATCAGGACTAGACATTGTCATTTTATGGTCCACATGATCTTTTTGATCTCTTTTTTCTTATTTTTGCTACCTAATCTGACAGCAATATGAAGTAGGAAAAGAAACCCTGATCCCAATTAGGTACTGCACAGATACACTGGCTGCAGCCGTTCTGACACAATCAAAGCATTTTGTTTTAGCCATGCAGCAGAGCTGGGCGAGTTGACCCTGCTCACACCAGGCTCTCAATAGAGATTGCGCATGGACAGTTAAGGCCCTGTCTCACATAACGATATCGTTAGAGAGATCGTTAACTGTGATGTTACAACGATCTCTCCAGCGATGTCGTTCTGTGTGACACTTTGCAGCGATCAGGCCCCTGCTGTGAAGTCGCTGATCGCTGCAAAGTGCTCTGGGTCATTTTTTGATCATTGGTTTCCCGCTGGTCAGCACGCATCGCTGCGTGTGACCGAAAGAAACCAGCGATCAGTGACCTCACTGGCTGGTAACCATGGTATACACCGGGTATCTAGGCAGCGCGTGCCTAGATACCCAGTGTTTATCATGATTACCAGCGTCCTCCCTGCTTAGCACTGCCTGTAAGCAGGGAGGACGCTGGTAACTATGATAAACAGCGGGTATCCAGGCAGCACGCACTGCCTGGATACCCGGTGTTTATCATGGTTACCAGCATTCTCCCTGCTTACAGGCAGCGCTAAGCAGGGAGAACACTGGTAACTATGATAAACACCGGGTATCCAGGCAGCGCGCGCTGCCTGGATACCCGGTGTTTATCATAGTTACCAGCGTTCTCCATGCTTAGCGCTGCCTGTAAGGCAGCTCTAAGCAGGGAGGACGCTGACATCGCCTTCAGCGATGTGGGAGATGGCTCCCAGATCCCTGATCGCTGGGGAGATCTGCCTGTTTGACAGCTCCCCAGCGATCAGGTAACGACGGTCCAACGATCCCAGCAGGTCGTTATCGCTGTCGGGATTGCTGGAGCGGTCGTTATGTGAGACAGGGCCTTTAGTTGTCAATCACAGCAGTGAGCATGTTGAACAGCCTTGCGCATGATAAAGAAGTAATTTTAAAGATATTCACCAGGTGATAAAGCCTTTAGTTTAAGCAAACAATGACCCAGAGATTAGATCTTTTACCCTTATAGCATGCTGTCCTCAGCCTACATAGCAAAACCTGCTAACAGACTCCCTTTAACACAGGATCCATGCTGCTTTGCTCCTGAATATGTAAGGTGGATGTGGTCAATGTAAATGTAGACGAAGTGGACCCCTTAAATACAATTGGTGCTATCAGTTGCCCTAGTTCACTGAGTTTTGTAGACAGCCCTGATTGAGTTTGATGTATAAATCTGCAGTGAGTGCCCTCTAGTGGTGGCCAGAAGCAGACTATGAGTCATCTTTTAAATATATGGCAATTTATATGCCGCAGATTGTAATTCCTTTGAGGTTTGATTGATACAATGAAATATTAAGATGTTCATCAAGAAATGATAACACAAACAGTATTCAAGGCTAAAGCTTCACTGATTTATTCATTATACAGCACATTGTTTTTGGAAATTCAAAAGAAACAATACATGTTGACCAATGACATTTTAAGCACTATGAATTATTTTGTATACGCTAAATATCTTGTATACATTAAATGCATTTTCTTTAGTTTACTCAGCCACATGAACTATGATTTTATGTTTAGAAACTTACCACCGAGCTTATCCTTTATTTATGAAGAAGATGAATCTTTCCCAAATAAAGTCAGACAGCTTCACGGCACATTAAAAGGAAGCTTATAACCCGCTTGCCACCCTGCCTGCTTTATAGTGATGGAGCGCTAGTGAAACCATGCAGATCTTAAAAGCCACAGGGATGACAGCTAACCATTTTTGATCAATACCTGAATTTCTAGACTGTAAAATATAGGCAAGAATAATCTCAGGATGTTTCTCCTCTGACAAAAATGCCAGTTCTAGAAGAGCTGAATATAAAACACTAACATCTATGTTTCATACTGTAGGAACTTCATTCTTCTCAATTTTTCAATCAGGAAGCCAACTGAAAGTTTACGTAATATGGAAATGCTCTGTGTATGAAAGAATTGTTGACTATGTATTTTTCAGACACCTAGAATATTTAATAGAATCTGGTATCAGATGAGCTTTTTAATACTAAGGCTTTTTTAGGCTTTACTGTCAGTGCTATCAAATGGAATATCAACCATTCATTGCCAGCACCAATCCTAATAAGCCCAATTCATTCTCAATGGGTCTTGCGGTTAGGAGCGGCAAGTGTGGCATTGCCGAATCCGGCAGATCTGGCACTTACAGCCGAGCAAAAAAAAAACAGTTTTTTTGCGGTGCCACAAGCACCAGATTCAGCAATACCGCACTTGCCGAACCCAACTGCAAACCTCATAGAAAATGAATTGGGCTTGCCAGATCGGTGCCGCAAGTCGGCCATTACGCTGCAGATCCGACAGGTGCGGCAACATCTGCCAGATTGTCCGGGAATTAGAATAATCACAGATGTGAAAGGGGCCTAATTGAGCAAAATGCACAATTGTACCGTCTTTGGAGGTAGTAGTGGCAACATTGTATAGTCGCACAGGCCCCAATTATTATAGACTAGTAAAAAGGCCCGATGCAATTGCATCGGGAGCGCGGTGAAATGAATTGTGTGTATACAGGCGGGTCAGTGGGTAGCAGAGTATACAGGCGGCTCTGTGGGTAGCAGAGTATACAGGCGGCTCTGTGTGGTAGCCAGAGTATACAGGCGGCTCTGTGGGTAGCAGAGTATACAGGCGGCTCTGTGGGTAGCAGAGTATACAGGCGGCTCTGTGGGTAGCAGAGTATACAGGCGGCTCTGTGGGTAGCAGAGTATACAGGCGGCTCTGTGGGTAGCAGAGTATACAGGCGGCTCTGTGGGTAGCAGATATACAGGCGGCTCTGTGGGTAGCAGAGTTATACAGGCGGCTCTTTGCGTAGCAGAGTATTACAGGCGGCTCTGTGGGTAGCAGAGTATAAAGCGGCTGTGTGAGTAGCAGAGTATAGAGGCGGCTGTGCGGGGAGCAGAGTATACAGGCGGCTGTGCGGGGAGCAGAGTATACAGGCGGCTCTGTGGGTAGCAGAGTATAGAGGCGGGTCTGTCGGTAGCAGAGTATACAGACAGCTGTGCGGGGAGCAGAGTATACAGGCGGTTGTGCGGGGAGCAGAGTATACAGGCGGTTGTGCGGGGAGCAGAGCATACAGGCGGCTGTGCGGGGAGCAGAGCATACAGGCGGCTGTGCGGGGAGCAGAGATACAGGCGGCGGTGCGAGGAGCAGAGCATGCAGGCGGCATGTGCGGGGAGCAGAGTATGCAGGCGGCTGTGCGGGGAGCAGAGCATACAGGCGGCTGTGCGGGGAGCAGAGTATACAGGCGGCTGTGCGGGGAGCAGAGTATACAGGCGGCGTGCGGGGAGCAAAGTATACAGGCGGCTGTGTGGGGAGCAGAGTATACAGGCTGGTGTGATACAGGCGGGTGTGCGGGGTCAGAGCATATAGGCGGCTGTGCGGGGAGCAGAGTATACAGGGGGCTCTGTGGGTAGCAGAGTATACAGGCGGCCGTGTGGGTACAGAGTATACAGGCGGCTGTGTGAGTAGCATAGAGGCGGCTGTGCGGGAGCAGAGTATACAGGCGGCTGTGGGGGGAGCAGTATAGAGGGGTGTGTGCGGGAGAAGAGTATACAGGCGGTCTGTGGGTAGCAGAGTATACAGGCGGCTTGTGCGGGGAGCAGAGTATACAGGCGGCTGTGCGGGGAGCAGAGCATACAGGCGGCAGTGCGGGGAGCAGAGCATACAGGCGGCAGTGCGGGGAGCAGAGCATACAGGCGGCAGTGCGGGGAGCAGAGCATACAGGCGGCAGTGCGGGGAGCAGAGTATGCAGGCGGCTGTGCGGGGAGCAGAGCATACAGGCGGCTGTGGGGGAGCAGAGCATACAGGCGGCTGTGCGGGGAGCAGAGAACAGGGCTGTGCGGGGAGCAGAGTATACAGGCGGCTGTGCGGGAGCAGAGTATACAGGCGCTGTGGGACAGATACAGCGGCTGTGCGGGGAGCAGAGTATACAGGCGGCTGTGCGGAGGAGTTACAGGCGGTGTGGGGAGCAGAGTATACAGGCGGTGGGCTATACAGGTGGCGGGGAGCAGAGTATACAGGCGGCTGTGGGGAGCAGAGTCAGGTTGAGCAGAGTATACAGGCGGCTGTGTGGGTATCAGAGTATAGAGGCGGCGGGGTGCAGAGCATAAGGCGGCTGTGGCGGGGAGCAGAGTATACAGGGGCTGTGGGAGCAGAGTATACAGGCGGTGTGTGGGACAGAGTATACAGGGCGGGTAGTGTGGGTAGCAGAGTATACAGGCGGCTGTGCGGGAGAGTATACAGGTTGGGAGCAGAGTATACAGGCGGCTGTGCGGGAGAGCAGGTATACGGGCGTCGGTTGGGGGAGCAGAGTATACAGGCGGTGTGAGTACAGGCGGTGTGTGCGGGAGCAGAGTACATATCAGCGGCTGTGCGGGGAGCAGAGTATACAGGCGGGCTGGTGGGAGCAGAGTATACAGGCGGCTGTGGGGAGCAGAGTATCAGGTGTGGGTACAGAGTATAAGGCGGCTGTGTGGTAGCATAGATAGGCGGCTGTGCGTGGAGCAGAGATACAGGCGGCTGTGGGGGAGCAGAGTATACAGGGGTGTGTGCGGGGAGCAGAGTATACAGGCGGGTTGTGGGGAGCAGAGTATACAGGCGCGTGCGGGGAGCAGAGTATACAGGCGGCTGTGCGGGGAGCAGAGCATACAGGCGGCTGTGCGGGGAGCAGAGCATACAGGCGGCGTGCGGGGAGCAGAGCATACAGGCGGCAGTGCGGGGAGCAGAGCATACAGGCGGCTGTGCGGGGAGCAGAGCATACAGGCGGCTGTGCGGGGAGCAGAGCATACAGGCGGCTGTGCGGGGAGCAGAGCATACAGGCGGCTGTGGGGAGCAGAGTATACAGGCGGCTGTGGGGGAGCAGAGTATACAGGCGGCTGTGCGGGGAGCAGAGTATACAGGCGCTGTGTGGGGAGCAGAGTATACAGGCGGCTGTGTGGACATATACAGGCGGTGTGCGGGGTTGCAGAGCATATAGGCGGCTGTGCGGGGAGCAGAGTATACAGGGGGCTCTGTGGGTAGCAGAGTATACAGGCGGCTGTGTGGGTATCAGAGTATACAGGCGGCTGTGTGGGTATCAGAGTATAAAGCGGCTGTGTGAGTAGCATAGAGGCGGCGGGTGCGGGAGCAGAGTATACAGGCGGCTGTGGGGGGAGCAGAGTATAGAGGGGTGTGTGCAGGGAGCAGAGTATACAGGCGGTCTGTGGGTAGCAGAGTATACAGGCAGCTGTGCGGGGAGCAGAGTATACAGGCGGCTGTGCGGGGAGCAGAGTATACAGGCGGCTGTGCGGGGAGCAGAGCATACAGGCGGCAGTGCGAGGAGCAGAGTATACAGGCGGCTGTGCGGGAAGCAGAGTATACAGGCGGCTGTGTGGGGAGCAGAGTATACAGGCGGCTGTGTATACAGGCGGGTGTGCGGGGTGCAGAGCATATAGGCGGCTGTGCGGGGAGCAGAGTATACAGGCGGCTGTGGGGGGAGCAGAGTATAGAGGGGTGTGTGCGGGAGCAGAGTATACAGGCGGGTCTGTGGGTAGCAGAGTATACAGGCAGCTGTGCGGGGAGCAGAGTATACAGGCGGCTGTGGGGGGAGCAGAGTATAGAGGGGTGTGTGCGGGGAGCAGAGTATACAGGCGGGTCTGTGGGTAGCAGAGTATACAGGCAGCTGTGCGGGGAGCAGAGTATACAGGGGTCTGTGCGGGGAGCGGAGTATACAGGCGGCAGTGCGGGGAGCGGAGTATACAGGCGGGAGTGCGGGGAGGGGAGTATACAGGCGGCAGTGCGGGGAGGGGAGTATACAGGCGGCAGTGCGGGGAGTGGAGTATACAGGGGTGTGTGCGGGGAGGCGAGTATACAGGGGTGTGTGCGGGGAGCAGAGTATACAGGGGGTGTGCGGGGAGCAGAGTATACAGGGGTGTGTGCGGGGAGCAGAGTATACAGGCGGCTGTGCGGGGAGCAGAGTATACAGGCGGCTGTGCGGGGAGCAGAGTATACAGGCGGCTGTGCGGGGAGCAGAGTATACAGGCGGCTGTGCGGGGAGCAGAGTATACAGGCGGCTGTGCGGGGAGCAGAGTATACAGGGGTGTGTGCGGGGAGCAGAGTATACAGGGGTGTGTGCGGGGAGCAGAGTATACAGGGTGTGTGCGGGGAGCAGAGTATACAGGGGTGTGTGCGGGGAGCAGAGTATACAGGGGTGTGTG
The DNA here is from genome assembly GCA_033576535.1 of Allobates femoralis. Lineage (NCBI taxonomy): Eukaryota > Metazoa > Chordata > Amphibia > Anura > Aromobatidae > Allobates > Allobates femoralis. Next base: position 717,868,305 of record JARQOC010000003.1, read on the forward strand.
CGGGGAGCAGAGTATACAGGCGGCTGTGCGGGGAGCAGAGTATACAGGCGGCTGTGCGGGGAGCAGAGTATACAGGCGGCTGTGCGGGGAGCAGAGTATACAGGCGGCTGTGCGGGAGCAGAGTATACAGGCGGCTGTGCGGGGAGCAGAGTATACAGGCGGCTGTGCGGGGAGCAGAGTATACAGGCGGCTGTGCGGGAGCAGAGTATACAGGCGGCTGTGCGGGGAGCAGAGTATACAGGCGGCTGTGCGGGGAGCAGAGTATACAGGCGGCTGTGCGGGGAGCAGAGTATACAGGCGGCTGTGCGGGGAGCAGAGTATACAGGCGGCTGTGCGGGGAGCAGAGTATAGAGGGGGCTGTGCGGGGAGGAGGTGATAGAGGGGCTGTGCGGGGAGGAGGTGATAGAGGGGGCTGTGCGGGGAGGAGGTGATAGAGGGGGCTGTGCGGGGAGGAGGTGATAGAGGGGGCTGTGCGGGGAGGAGGTGATAGAGGGGGCTGTGCGGGGAGGAGGTGATAGAGGGGGCTGTGCGGGGAGGAGGTGATAGAGGGGGCTGAGCGGGGAGGAGGTGATAGAGGGGGCTGTGCGGGGAGGAGGTGATAGAGGGGGCTGTGCGGGGAGGAGGTGATAGAGGGGGCTGTGCGGGGAGGAGGTGATAGAGGGGCTGTGCGGGGAGGAGGTGATAGAGGGGGCTGAGCGGGGAGGAGGTGATAGAGGGGGCTGAGCGGGGAGGAGGTGATAGAGGGGGCTGTGCGGGGAGGAGGTGATAGAGGGGCTGTGCGGGGAGGAGGTGATAGAGGGGGCTGTGCGGGGAGGAGGTGATAGAGGGGGCTGTGCGGGGAGGAGGTGATAGAGGGGCTGAGCGGGGAGGAGGTGATAGAGGGGGCTGTGCGGGAGGAGGTGATAGAGGGGGCTGAGCGGGGAGGAGGTGATAGAGGGGGCTGTGCGGGAGGAGGTGATAGAGAGGGCTGAGTGGGGAGGAGGTGATAGAGGGGCTGAGTGGGGAGGAGGTGATAGAGGGGGCTGTGCGGGGAGGAGGTGATAGAGGGGGCTGTGCGGGGAGGAGGTGATAGAGGGGGCTGAGCGGGGAGGAGGTGATAGAGGCAGCTGGTGCAAGTTGAGGGGCGGGGGAGGTGACAGCAGGCTGCAGGCCCGCCGGCTCTGCAGCGTACAATCACAGAGCTCCGGGCGAGCGGCGGCTGGTGGTAGTTGAGGGTGCCCTCCAGGGTGCAGGTCTGGGGCTTCTGTCTGTGCCCGCGTGTCCTGTGTCCCTGAGCAGCAGGGTGCGAGTCCGGGGCTCCTCTGTGTCCCCGGGTCTTCCCCAGGTCTGCTGAGCGGATGTGCAGGGGTGCGGGTCCGGGGCTCCTCTGTGTCCCCGGGTCTTCCCCGGTCTGCTGAGCGGATGTGCAGGGGTGCGGGTCCGGGGCTGCTCTGTCTCCCCGGGTCTGCTGAGCGGATGTGCAGGGGTGCGGGTCCGGGGCTGCTCTGTCTCCCCGGGTCTTCCCCGGGTCTGCTGAGCGGATGTGCAGGGGTGCGGGTCCGGGGCTGCTCTGTCTCCCCGGGTCTTCCCCGGGTCTGCTGAGCGGATGTGCAGGGGTGCGGGTCCGGGGCTGCTCTGTCTCCCCGGGTCTTCCCCGGGTCTGCTGAGCGGATGTGCAGGGGTGCGGGTCCGGGGCTGCTCTGTCTCCCCGGGTCTTCCCCGGGTCTGCTGAGCGGATGTGCAGGGGTGCGGGACCGGGGCTGCTCTGTCTCCCCGGGTCTTCCCCGGGTCTGCTGCCGACTGAGGCAGGAGAGTGTGGGGGCAGCAGGAGAGCTGCGGTGACAGCAGGCGGGGTGGCGGGTGGGCAGCGGAGACTGCTCGTGATGACGCTACGCGTCATCACTCGCAGTCCCGCAAAGCATTCTGGGATTCGGCTACAGTGCCCGAATTCCAAACTGCGGATTATATAAATAGATGAGTGGACCTGAACTTTAAAGTTTGGTATTGATGCTAAACAAAGACTTTACAAATGAATCAGTGTTGGGGTTAAGGTACTTTTCATATGCAAACCAATGGAGCAATCAAGTGCTCAGGTACACTCGGAACCCGGCCCAGTATGAGTGCCTGCAGTGTTTGAACTGGGGATAAAATCAGCATTTTCGTATGTAATGTGTACAAAAAAAAATGATAGGTTTGCTAATTTCTACCAATACTATGTCCACCCCTGGTTCTCACTATCAAAAAACATTTTCTTGTAAGTAGCAGGGCCTATTTTTAGTAGAATACATTAAGTGTTTGCTTTGTAACTTGTGGTAAACTGAAAAAGCTCTGAGAATGTATTTCTCTTATAGAAAATGGAGGCAGCTATTATTAGAAAATATTAATATGTTAAAGCGTCATTCCTTGCTCCCCTACCACCACCTTCCTCTGGACACCTTCAAAAGCTCAAAATGTGTGCAGTAAATAAAAAAAAGAAGACCTCAACTCTGAATTGATGTTTCCAGGTCGCCCTTGTCAATAAAAAAAAGTGAGCAAAAAGCAAATATATATTTCCTATTTTTCTTTACATTTTCCCAAAATGTAGCAAAGAATACAAAAAAAAAAAAAAAAAATTGAGCGACATGTTTTGTGAAGATAAAAAAACACAAAAATTATTTGAATATTCGATTGTAGAAAAAAGTTAAAGCCGTTAAAATTACATTTGAAAAAAAAATAATAAAATATTCCAGTGTTACCTAATTGGGCTGTTCAGATCAGCGTTTTTTTACATGAACCGAATGTCCACACGAAAAAAAATTTTGTTAGGCTAGGGATACACTTGCGTCAGCCCTTGCGGCTGACGCAAGCGCTTAAAACTTAAAATTTTTCCCAGAAGCGCATAGCGGGAGAACGCTGCCCCTAGTTACTCGATATTTACCTTCCCAACCAGGCACACACAAAACTGCTGGCAGTGCGCTTTAGCGGAGCACACAGAAAACGTTGCAGATATTTATCCTGATGAAGAAACTGTGCATTTCTAAATGCATTGATTTCACTAAACTGCATGTCCTTGACTTCTGACACCATGAGCATCATTGAACTGTTGACATTTAGGATTAAATGCATTTCTTTCTTAATACTCAAAAAATATCAAACTTCTCTTACCCATTAAACAGTAAAAAAAGGACATCATATGCATTACAGATGTATATTTATGAGCTTTCATTTCTTTTCAAGAATCCATTAACATGAATGGCCAGTTTTGATCTGCAAATTGGGGCAGAAATGTTCATGAATCCATTGCTTTGTTTAATCAATAACATAGTAACATAGTTTTTAAGGTTGAAGGAAGACTTTTAGTCCATCTAGTTCAACCCATAGCCTAACATGTTGATCCAGAGGAAGGCAAAAAATAAAAACATGTGGCAACACTAAGCTCCACATTGGGGAAAAAATTCCTTCCTGACTCCAGATACGGCAATCAGACTAATTCCCTGGATCAACGCCCTATCAAAGAATCTAGTATGTATAACTGATAATATTATAGTTTTCAAGAAAGGCATCCAGGCCATTCTTAAATGTTAGTAGTGACTCACTCATTACAACATCATGTGGCAGAGAGTTCCATAGTCTCACTGCTCTTACAGTAAAGAATCCGCGTCTGTAATTATGATTAAACCTTCTTTCCTCCAGACGTAGAGGAAGCCCCCTTGTCTCAGTCTCAGGCCTAAGAGTAAAGAGATCATTAAAAAGGTCTCTGTACTGTTGCCTCATATATTTATACATTATTATAAGATCACCCCTAAGCCTTCCTTTTTCCAAGCTAAATAACCCCAAGTTTAATAACCTGTCTTGGTATTGCAGACCCCTTAGTCCTCTAATGACTTTTGTCGCTCTTCTCTGGACCCGCTCTAGTTCAGCTATGTCTTACTTATACACCGGAGACCAGAATTGTACACAGTATTCTAAGTGTGGTCGCACTAGTGACTTGTATAGAGGTAAAATTATGTTCTCCTCATGAGCATCTATGCCTCTTTTAATGCATCCCATTATTTTATTTGCCTTTGCAGCAGCTGCCTGATACTGGCCACTAAATGTGAGTTTGTCATCTACCCATACACCCAGGTCTTTTTAATTGATAGTTTTGCCCAGTGTTTTACAATTAAGCACATAATTATACCTTTTTTTCCTCTGCCCAAGTGCATGACTTTACATTTATCCCTATTAAAGCTCATTTGCCATTTATCAGCCCAAGCCTCTAGTTTACATAAATCCTCCTGTAATATAAAATTGTCCTCCTCTGTATTGATTATCCTGCAGAGTTTAGTGTCATCTGCAAATATTGAGATTCTACTCTGTATGCTCCCTACAAGGTCATTAATAAACATATTAAAAAGAAGCGGGCCCAACACTGACGCCTGTGGTACCCCACTGTTAACTGTGACCCATTCTGAGTGTGTTCCATTAATAACCACCTTTTGTTTCCTATCACTAAGCCAGTTCTTAACCCACTTACACATATTTTCCCCTACCCCATTGCTCTCATTTTATGTATCAACCTTTTGTGTGGCACCGTATCAAAAGCTTTTGAAAAGTCCATATACACCACATCCACTGCATTACTTTGGTACAGTCCAGAAATTACTTCTTCATAGAAGCTTATCAGATTAGTTTGACAGGAATGGTCCCTCGTAAAACCATGTTGACATTGGGTCATGAGGTTATTTTTCTTCAGATACTCCAGTATAGCATCTCTTAGAAAACCCTCTAGGATTTTACCCACAGTAGAAGTTAAGCTTACTGGCCTATAATTTCCAAGTTCAGTTTTTGTCCCCTTTTTGAATATTGGCCCACATTTGCTATACGCCAGTCCTGTGGTACAGACCCTGTTATTATGGAATTTTAAATATTAAAAATAATGGTCTATCTATGACAGTACTTAATTCCTGCAGCACTCTAGGGTGTATCCCATCTGGGCCCGGGGATTTGTCAATTTTAGTGATTTTTAGATGATGCCGTACTTCCTGCTGGGTTAAGCAGGTGACATTTAATTGAGAGTTTTTGTTATCACTGATCATATTGTCTGTCATGGTGTTTTCTTGTGTAAATACTGTTGAAAAAAGTAATTTAGCATATTGGCTTTTTCATCATCCTCCTCCACCATTTCACCCAGACTATTTTTAAAGGGGCCAACACCATCATTTTTTAGTTTCTTACTATTTATGTAGTTAAAAAATATTTTGGGATTATTTTTAGTTTCTCTGGCAATGAGTCTCTCTGTCTCAATCTTTGCTTCCCTGATTTGCTTTTTACAGATGTTATTTAATTTTCTGTATTTATTTAATGCTTCATCACTACCTACTAGCTTTAATTCCCTGAATGCTTTCTTTTTGTCACTTATTGCACCTCTTACCACTTTATTTAGCCATAGTAGTTTCCTCCTATATCTAGCATGCTTATTCCCATAGGGTATATATTGTGCACAGGTCCTATTCAGGATGCTAATAAACGTCTCACATTTGCTTTGTATACTTTTATGTCTCAGGACATCGTCCCAGCTATTGCACTAAGATCATCTCTCAACCGTTGAACCGCTGAAGTTTAGTGTCCTTGTAGCCCCTCTACTACACATCTTAGTAAAGTAGGTGACTTGTGAATGACTTGCATAGAACAATTTCTTCATTAACATGTCCACACATACAGCATGTGTTCTATTCATGATTCGTTTCAGATAGCACCATAGATTCTCATGGGTATATGCACTATTCACGTGTGTGCTTTTTGGTACTGTGTATCATAGAGATACGGGCTGGCTGGCCATGGGGGCAAATGCCAGCCAGCCCCTGCATGGAGACATGTCCAAATTAGATCTGTGTTTCATCTGAATCTAAGACCAAGATTACAAATACAAGTATATGAGTCCCTGAAAACTCACAGACATCATCCAGATGCCATCAGTGTGTAATCCATTAGCTGTGAATATCATTAGTGAATCAAAGTAGTTTTGCAATTTATTTTACAGGAAAAATAATTGAGGAAAAAAAAATGATGTTAAAAACTGACACATTGACCAAACCCTGATGAAAATCTGATACAAATCCATGATGAAAACGGTCTATGAGCTTAATTTAGGCCGGAATCACACTGTACGTGTGATATGCGACTAAGTCGGACATGTCACAGATGATTGACTTGGAATGGCCTTACCCTGTCAGGACGGGAGTGTGGAGCTGCTTAGAAACACAAGCAGCTGACGCTCCGGACCAGAGAGGGGGAGGCCATTACAAGTCAATCATCCATGACATGTCTGACTTAGTCGCATATCACACGAACAGTGTGATTCCAGCCATACGAGAAAAATCAGCCATATTTGAATGATGCTCGAGGCCTCTTTCAGATGTCCTTTTTTTCACATACATGAAAAATGGTCTACTTTTTTTAGGTCAGAGTTTCATCCAAGTGTAATCCGAGTTTCATAAGTTTTTTGTGTACATGAAAAAAAAAATTCTTCATACTTTTCCTATTGAGTAGACAATGCAAATTGGACATCACTGACCCATAGATTTACATTGCTGATTTTGATCTGACACCCAGATCGAAATCAGACACTTGTTCGTGATTTTGCATGGAGCACTCAGTTTGTGGAAGATCATGGACATACGAATAACCCCATTCACTATTGTAGGTGAAAAATATGAATAGTACTCGTACACAAAAAATGGTCATCTAAATGAGGCCCCACTATGGAGAAAAAACTTGCTTGAAACAGACAAAGTTCTAAACTTGTTACGGATCTTATGTGCTTATGTCAGAGCTGTACTAATCACGCCAATAATAGTACTGCTCTAAACTTATCCTGGATTACGTTACTTTGCTGCTACTTCTTTACCGTTACTTGCATCATACAGCTGTAATTTGTACTGAAGTAGATAGAGCCAATTACTCCTAATCATTTCCTTGAACTCAGTTTTCAGCCAGAACGACTACGGACTCAGGGGCTGAGATACATTTCTCATTTTATACGTCTACACCAGCAATAATTCAAGGGATTCTACCCAAAAGACAATGGGGATTTCTTTGGTCACTCGGCTGGCTTGACTCGTAGATGTCTCCAGTCTACAATCGTGTTCAATGAACTTTTATTAAATGATACAAATAATAAAGTTAATAAAATTCATTATCTTTGGTTGTTAATTCACGTCATCAGATCTAAAATAGAAGAAAAGAAGCCGAGCTATTGAAAGAAAAGATAATTAGGGTTGGCGTAATGAGTTCTGTAATATTTTCTACATATTTAATGCTGAATTCAGGAGATTTCACAAGAATAGTCATTTGGGCTGTTCAGGTGAATTTGGACGTTTGAAAAGATAAATAATATTTGAATTGGAATCTATTTGGAACAAAGGGATAATTTTATTATTTTTATTGCAGAAGTATAACAATACTAAATCTTGCAATAAAAATGACCCTACTTACACATATTTTCTAATGCAATCATACTCATACAATGACTTGCCCTCTCATCTAGCGCACGGTAACTTGCAGATGGGTATTAATGAGTATTAATGAGTCCTTTTGTTATAATATGACAGACTCTCATTGATAAATTACGATTATGACAAGAATATAAGCTAGAAGAAAAATCGTGAGTTGGCTCATGGCATTGAACAGTTCAGTGTTTTATCCTAAGAACAAAGGCATCTCTGTAATGCTTATTAGGATATAGTCACACTTTGCAGATTTCTATTCACATGCCTGAGATATAACCACATTCAGATGTATGGAATGAATATTTAAGCTTTAAATATCGAGCTCTATTGGATATTCCTTGGAAGTTTTAAAAATGGTTGTCTTGTAAAAAGTGTTGGGCAACTCTTCTCCAAAAGTAGGACCTCCATGTTAATTGCCGCGGACCGGGTCTGATCCGATTCTCTCCAATTTGGTCCGCTGTGCCCAAAATTGGAGCAGTCTCCGATTCTGGGTACAGCAAAAAATCGGACAGAATAGGACCAGTGACAAATCGGATGGCAATAGAGCATCAATCCATGCTCATAGGGATACGTGGAGGCCAAATCGGATCCATGGCTGTCCGCTTTACAACGGACAGCCACGGATGGCCAAAAAACGTAATGTGAAACCAGCCTAAGGGTACCGTCACACCTGACGACGGTACCACCGATTTCTTAGGCGAAGTAGGGCTGTGGCCTATTGGCGACGATATCGCCCCTGCATCGCCTAATGTAAAGGGGCGATGTCGGTGCTACATATTACCTCTGAGTGGTTGCCTGGTTTCACATCAGTGCTCTGAAACCAGGCGAGCACTGAGGGACGATGTGTAGACATCGCCCCATGTAACAGGGGGATGGCGATCTGACAGGCGATGGGAGCCCTAGGCTCCCATGTTACAGCATCGCCGCTGGGGTTTTTAGACACCCCAGTGGCGATGCCGCCTGTCAGATCGCTGGTGCGTCGCCGGAGGTGTCGCGGCATGTAAACATGCGACGGCGACGCTGGCGGGGCGCCAAAAAGGTGCGCGCTCCCGCCTGTCGCCGCCGACATCTCCGGCGATGTCACCTGAGATTTTTTTCAAAATTTCAGGAAGGCTGGACTTACTAAAAAAAAAAAAAGGGAGTCAAAATTGGTGAAAGAATCATCAACAATCTATAGTGATAGCAACAAGCATAGATGGAATGAAGGACTTAATACGGAGTGTCAAGATGGAATGCTCAAACATGGGACTGCTACTCAACACTAAGTAGGCAAAGATTTTGACTACTGTCAGGTATGACAAGGATACATTTGAAATGGACAGCAACGAACTAGAAGTGGTAAAGGTCTTCAATTTACTGAGATCAATGATCACTCAAAATGCAGCGAAGGCATCAGAAGCCAATAGGACAAAAACTATGGGCAAATCAACAATGAAGTGACTGGACAAGGTCTTCAAATCAAAAAACACTTCACTGGCAATGAAATCATGGCTCGTATATAGTCTGTTCTTTTCTGTAGTAACATACGGAAGTGAAACATGGACAATAAAGAAACAAGACAGAAGAATCAACTCCATCAAAATGTGGTGCTGGAGAAGGATGTTATCAATACCATGGATGGCAAGAAGAACAAACTAATTAATTTTAGGACAAATCAATCCAGATTTGTCGCTTGAAGCAAACATCAGAAAGATACAACACGTCATATGAAGAGGAAAATCAGTAGAGATGGACATTATGGTAGGAAAAATAGAATGTACAAGGTGAAGAGGAAGACCAGCTACCCAACTGCTTGATACTGTCAAGATAACGGTAGAGAAGACCCTGGTGGACCTATCTAGGCTGGTACAAGATTGATCTTCCTATAGAGTGTTTATCCATCAAATCGCCGTGGCTCAAGATAGAGCTGAAGGCCGATAAGTAATAAAAAATAATAAATGAAACACAAACTAGACATGCAATCGTACTGAACTGGAGAATCATACTGCCAGGTCCATTTTATAGTTAAATGAATGCTGTCAATAAAAAAACTCAAAAAAACAATTAGCATAATTATATTTTTTGTCATTTCATCACACTTGGAATTTTTTTCTCTCCTACCATTACATCATGTAAAAATGGATGATGTTATTTAAAAATACAATTTGTCCCCCAAAGAACAAGTCCTCACATGGGTATAGTAATGTAAAAATGAAAGAGAGCGCAAAAATAAAAAATCAACGGAGTCATTGGAACTCTTAACAGTTGTTCAACGGAGTGCCAGTGGTTGGGACAGGTGATCACCTATATATTCTGACTGTAAGCCATAATTGAATATTGAAAGCTACAGTTTGCTCTACTCTAAAACATACTGTAGTCACAAGGAATTCTTTTCCTACAAACTTGAGTTCCTGCATGTGCCGAGCACTTTTGTCCTGCTTTTCCTTCAATCTCCAATTCACATCCCCCGAAAGGTAACGTTACACACTGCAATGCTGAAACAATATCACTAACGATCTCTTGGGCGCGCGGTCGTTAGGACATATTTTTGACATCGTTGGTGAGATGTCACACGTGTAGACATCGTGGACGACACATCAACGATGCAGTGAGCAGCTATCGTTCACACAACCCAGCGAACGATACTTGTTCACTGATGTGAATGGGCGAGGTCGTGAACGACATTATTATTGCGGTGTCACACACAATGATGAAGCAGGTTGGCTGAGATTTGAGAACATGTTCTGAAATCTGTGATCAATGATCCAACAATTTATTGTAGTCGTATCTCGGTGTTACACGAAACGACGTCCTAACGATGTTGTTTCAACGACTCCAAACCCATGACGTTTCAACGATATTATTCACGATATCGTACTGTGTAACAGGCCTTAACGCTACATTCACACCAGTGTGAATTTTACCAGCCATGTAAAAATGACCATTTTTCTCAACACCACAACATGTCAGAGTAAGGGTGGAAACACACTATCCTACTTACATGCGAGTCTCTCGGACGAGACTTGGATCAGTGACCCTGAACGGCCTCTCCCTCTATGGACAGGAGTGTCAGCTGCTTGTGTTTTTGTGCAGTATCACACTCCTGTCCAGAGAGGCAGAGGCCGTTCAGGGTCAGTGATCCGAGTCTCGTCCGAGAGACTTGCATGTAAGTAGGATAGTGTGTTTCCAGCCAAAAACATTGGAACGTTTCACAGAAAACGTGCTGTCAGGCTCTTATTCGTGCTGCCTGTGGTTTGGGCAGCATGAATCTAATGACAGGTTCACTTTAAAGTCTACAATGTGCGATAGAGATCACAATAGTTTTCACTGAAATTGCAATTGACAGTAATCTCAATGCCTCTAGAGAGCTTGGTATGTGCTGGCATTTTAATATAGTTTGTTATCTTTTAAGAAATACTGAAATTGACAATATATCTATAAAGAAATGTTCATAATGTGCAAAATACCCAACTATTCTGAACTTCAGTTTACCGTATATACTTGTGTATAAGCCGACCCCCCTACTTTTGCCCCCAAAAACTGGGAAAACTTATTGACTCGCGTATAAGCCGAGGGTGGACTCCAGCACAGGTATACAACCCCCAGCAGTGAGGTATACAGCAGCCTCCCCAGTGGTAGTATACAGCAGCAGCCCCAGTGGTATATACAGCAGCAGCCCCAGTGGTAGTATACAGCAGCCCCAGAGGTATATGCAGCCCCAGAGGTATATGCAGCCCCAGAGGTATATGCAGCCCCATATGCAGCCCCAGAGGTATATGCAGCCCCAGAGGTATATGCAGCCCCATATGCAGCCCCAGAGGTATATGCAGCCCCAGAGGTATATACAGCCCGAGGTATATGCAGCCCAATATGCAGCACCAGAGGTATATGCAGCCCCAGAGGTATATGCAGCCCCATATGCAGCCCCAGAGGTATATGTAGCCCCAGGAAGTATATGCAGCCCCAGGAGGTATATGCAGCCCCAGAGGTATATGCAGCCCCAGAGGTATATGCAGCCCCCCGCATCTATATACAGGCCCCCCCCCCGCCGCAATCCTGTAAAGGAAGAGATTAGTATACTCATCCCTCCGCTGTCCCGCTGCCGCCGCCATCACGCTCCTCCATCTTCATCCAGCGTCTTCCGTCTTCTTTCGGCCTCCTCCTCTGTCGCGCAGGCAATGACGTCATTGCCTGCGACCATCGGAGGAAGCCGGAAGAAGACGGAAGACGCTGGATGAAGACGGAAGAGCGCGATGGCGGCGGCAGCGGGACAGCGGAGGGATAAGTATACTAATCTCTTCCTTTACAGGATTACTACCCAAGGGGGGCCTGTATACTGATATGGGGGGGCACTGTGTACTGTATACATTGTATACAGTGACTCGCGTATAAGCCGAGGGGGGGACTTTTCAGCCCAATTTTTGGGCTGAAAAACTCGGCTTATACGCGAGTATATACGGTAATTCTCCTGTATTTGTCAGTAAACTGATGAGATTTGGGAGCTGGTTGCACTTACTCACCAGTAAACTCAAATATCATGTATTTTTCAGACATTTTATCTATCCACTGGTGACTGTATATATGCATTAGCTTGTTTTGAAGTGCAGTATATAATTTATTTGGCATCAGGGAGACATAAAGAAGTTACTTTCGTTTATGAATGCATAGATCATATATCACAGTTTATGGGTGTACGTACAGTACCTTGCTATTCTTATCAGCCTCTGATCTACTTTTCCTTTTAATACCATAGCAACTTGTACAATATGTGATTCCAAAGAAAATGTCACTGTATGACAGACGATGGATCCTAGTTGTGCTGTATTTATTTTATCAACTCTATTCTGTTACGCTGTAACGTGCCACAAAATTTATGCTTATAATCTATAGCAGAGGTGGAGAACCTTTTTTCTCCCAAGGGCCATTTGGTAATTTCTACCAACCTTCTGGGCCCACACAAAATTATCAACCTGAAAATGACACTGAAGTATTTGTGTAAACAATTAACTCACCCCCACTGTGGTGGCTGGAGCTGCTTCTCTTTGGTGTGGCGGTGATGTTAGGTGACATTGATCTTAACGCTAATGAGTCTGCCTGGATTGCAGTACACTCTTTATGATAATATGTTTTGTAAATCACATACATCACACAGGAGATGCTGGGACTGCTGCATATGCATCCCATAGGAGACGCTGAGACTTCTGTACATATATCACATGAGACGCTGGGACTGCTGCATATACATCACCTAGGAGACGCTGGGACTGCTGCATATAAATCTCATGGGAGACGCTGGGACTGCTGCATATACATCACATAAAAGACTCTGGGACAGCTGCATATACATCACATAGAAGATGCTGGGACTGCTGCATATGCATCACACAGGAGATGCTGGGACTGATGTATATACATAACATAGGAAAAGCTGAGACTGCTATAAATACATCACATAGGAAATGCTAGGATGGCTGTGTATACATCACATAGGGGACACCAGGACTGCTACACATACATTAAATAGGGGATGCTGGGTCTGCTGTACATACATCACGTAGGAACTGCTGAGACTGCTGTACCTATAAGACATAGGAGATACTAAGGGGGTATATACAGCACTGCTGACACTGGGGCTTCTACTCTTCTTTCTCTGTAGAACCAGAGTGCATTGCATGTTAGCCTACAAAGTACATTGTCACGCTGGCACTGACAGTGGTGAACACTGCATGCACATGGGATATATGGTGGTCAGCCGAGCACTGTGATTCCAGAGAATCAGTCCGGGGGCAGCAGAAAAAGGTTCCTTAACCCTGAAAGATAATATTGGCAACTTATAGTAGGTGTGCCAAGCTATGGGTGCATTTACACCACATGATTTTGAGGTGAAAATAACAGTTGATGGGTAAATCCCACAACTACCGCACTCCTGGCATCCCATTACCAATTGGCGGTCGTTTAATAGCCTTTTTACTCAGGCAGACCACTCCTCAGATGTGCTCTGAATGATCGGTAATATATTATTGAGTGTATATAGGCTGCCATTGTTCAGCTCATCATTTTTATACGGGATGTGCAGCACAAAAGATCATTTTACTCAACAAAACTCATTTGCGCAAAATGCATGTTCCTCTAGTGATTGGCGGCTTGTTTACACTGCAAGGTTATATTGGACAGAGTGTTACTAGGAATGATGTTTCCCGCTAATCTAGCTGTGAAATAGATCCTTATGTGGTCACTATGTCTTAAAAATAGCGTAATATAGCATGTATAGGTTTTGTAGAAGATGGTCTCCTGTTCTCATGATTGGATGTGGATTCAATTCATTGATCATAAATATATCACCGACACTGGGTAAAGAGGTTTTGTTTTTTTGGTTTCTAAGATGAAGTCTGATTGTCTCTAACAAGTACAGTATTTCTCTACATTTCCCATTGCATTGTCTATTTTTTATTTCTTAGACATGAGAGCCAGAAAATGAAAGATAAAGATGATCAAATTCTCAGCTAGCCAGCAAATTAGGCAAAGATACTTTAACACAATTTCAAGTGTCTTTATTATTAATATAGAAATAAATTCATCTTTTTTATTACATTTCTAATGCTTTTCTACACAGTGGGATATATGTTTCATTTGGTGCTCAGATCTTTCATCAAGCCTTTGACATATGAATAATATAATAGCACTGATTTATTCAGACAACATAGTGGGTCACTGATTGGCACGGTTACCTTCCATCTCTTGAACACATGGGTTTCAATCCGGCACATCTGCATGAAGTTTAGATGTTCTGTTTGTGTTTTCTTCCGATACTACTTCCTATGACACTGGCACTAAGGCAGCTTTCACATCAGCCATTTTTATAATTCGCGGCAGATCCGGCGGTTTTGCCGCATCTGCAGCCTTAATGAGACACTTGTGGCAAGCCTGCGTTCCGCCTCATTCATTCCCTATGGGACTTGAGGACATATGAGGCAAGTGCGGTTTTGAACTCGTGGTGACTCAAAAAACACTGCTAGCAGCGTTCTTTTCCATTGCCGCAAGTGCTGGATCACAACAAAACCGCACTTGCCGCACATGACTGCAAGTTCCATAGGGAATGCATTGGGCTGAACACAGCGTTGGCGCTAGCGAGCCGCAACAAGTCAGATACAACAAAACTGCCAAACAGAGGCGGGCTGGTGCACTTTTCACCGGGTGGCAACATTTTTTTACAGCCCTCTCAGATGTGGACTGGGGGGGGGTGATGTGCTAGCGGTTGAAGTGAGGAGCAGGTGGGAGGGGGTTAGCGGTTGCATGGAGGAGTGGGGGGGGTGATAGTGGAGCAGCCCTAAATATGGACATTTCCACCAGCCTGGGCCAGCCACCTGGGCCAGTTCGCCCCTGCTGCCGGATCTACTACGAATGGCAAATAACACTCATGTGAAAGTAGCCTAACATGTATATCTCTGTGTGGATTGTGAAATTATATTGTGAGCTCCACTGTGCACAGGGTGATAACTAAGGCCCCTTTCACATCAGCGGTTTTTTGAAATCGCGGCAGATGCGGTGAAAAAACCGCATCTGCCGCGATTACCACATAACCACGACACTTGCGGCACAATTGCAGCAAGCCCCATAGAATGTCTATGCAGGCTTGCGGCAGGTGCGGCAAGTGCGGTATCGGCACTTGCAGCCGCAAAAAAAATGCGGCTGACCGCGGTTTTTTTACGGCCGCACCTGCCGCAAGTGCCGAAACCGCACTTGCCGCACCTGCCGCACACTTACCGCAAGCCCCATAGACATTGCATGGGGCTTGCCGCAACTGTGCCACAAGTGTCGCGGTTATGCGGTAATCGCGGCAGATGCGTTTTTTTTCACCGCATCTGCCGCGATTTAAAAAAAACGCTGATGTGAAAGGGGCCTAAGATCAATTTATAACAAATTACATTTCCCAGAGTCCAATTTTTTTCCTCAATTTGATTTGCCCAAATTCAATCTAAGTATTATCTTTCTGACCACCATTTAGGTGGATTTGGATAGCTATGAAGAAGTTAAAAAAGTCTGATAGTGAAACTCACCTCTCTTCAGCCCTCCCCATACCTTGTTCTTCTGTAGTTCCTTATTCAGCTCTTCTGTATTCTATGTTTTATATTCTCTTTCTAGACATCTAGCATTGCTATTCTTCACTAGGTCTCATGCCATCACATGGTGTGTGATGCATGTCATAGATGTGTGTAGATCTGCATGCAGTCATGTGGGGCATGGTGCACATAAATAATGTGTCACTCTCCATATGATTGCGTGAGGCCTAGTGAATAACAGTGGTGCAGGAAGTTGAGGAGAGTGAGATACAACTTAGAAGACACAAAAAACAATCAGCGGACCAACGACATCATTAGAAGTATGTGCAGGGTGAAGGAAAGATTTTTTATCTTTATTTTATTTGGTGAAGCCAGAATGAGCACCCTTGTTTTTTTTGGGGTCTTGCCAAAATGAGCATCCTTCTTATTTTATTTTTGGGTGAGGTTAAAATGAGTATCCTTGTTATTAGTTTTTTGGTGGGGCAATAATGGGTATCGCTGCTATTAGTTTTTGGTGGGGCCAAAATGAGCATCCCTGTTATTAATTTTTTGGTGGGCCAGAATGAGCATCCTTGTTATTTTTTTGTGTGGAGTAGGGCTAAAATGAGCATCCTTATTAGTTTTTGGGTGGGGCCAAAATGATCATCATTGTTATTAGTTTTTGGGTGGGGCCAAAATGAGTATCCCTGTTATCAGTTTTTGGGTGGGGCCACAATGAGCATCCTTGTTATTAGTTTTTTGGTTGGGCCAAAATGAGTATCGTTGTTAGTTTTTGGGTGGGGCCATGATGAACATCCTTGTTATTAGTTTTTGGGTGGGGCCAAAATGATCATCATTGTTATTAGTTTTTGGGTGGATCCAAATGAGTATCCCTGTTATCAGTTTTTGGGTGGTGCCAAAATGAGCATCCTTGTTATTAGTTTTTGGGTGGGGCCAAAATAATCATTCTTGTTACTAGTCTTTGGGTGGAGCCAAAATAAGTATCCTTGTTTTTAGGTGGTGACAAAATGAGCATCCTAGTTAATTGTTTTTGGTGGGGTCAAAATGAGTATCCTCGATATCAGTTTCTTTGTAGGGAAAAAATGAGCATCCTTGTTATTAATGTTTTGGGCGGGGCCAAAATGAGCATTCTCGTTATTAGTTTTTGGGTGGGGCTAAAATAAGCATGTGGATTTGGTGTGCTCTGAATTTATTCAAGATGAATCAAACGTCCAGCTAAATTTGAGCATATCTCACAAAACTGAATTTCAGTAGATTCATTCCTGTAGTGGTATCCACCATACAGTGCCTCAGCCTACCATAGGATGCAGGAGGACAGACAAGGATATGGACAGTTTGGATGGATCTTCTCATTTTGGGATGCTAGTAACTGAGAACATAATGAATGACATAACTTAAATTTTTTGCCTCCCTGGATTTTTAAAGATGTCGAAGTTAAGAGGACATCAAACAAGAGGTAATTATCAAGATTATTTTTACTGAGGAATGTTTTAGAAAAGAAAAGTTATTAGGTGAATTTCCTGCGAATGTTTTCTAATAAGGACAGACTTTCAGTCTATGTCAGAAACAAAATGTCACTAAATTCAGAAATATATGATTGACGTGAGAATACAGAAGAAATCATTACTAGCAGCACATATCCAATATGTCAATGGCTGAGCAGTCAAACTGAAGACAAGTAGTCAAGGTGAATTGATAAATGAAAAAGCCAAGTGGGATATTGTACTCATGGGAAAACAGTAGTCAGGAGAGAAACTAAACAAATAACCCACTATATTGTGTATTCACAGACAGTAATTGGGTACAACAGGTTTCAACAGGAGGTGAAAAAAATCAGTGATTGTAGTGAAGGTTCTAATACAGATGTATCTGTCTATCTGCACCATAAAACTTATATACCGGTAATAGACTGTATCAAGTATGTTTGAGTATCTACAGTACATTGTTAGAGCTCTAGTTTTCATACATCGCTGCCTTTTAATAACTTAAAAATTAGAAGCTAAGGACGGCTAATCCTCAACATTGCATTTTACCATGACATTCATCCAAAGTTTAAAACTAACTAGCTGTATTCGGTCAGCAAAAATAAAAAGAACATGTGAACATGTTCATAGACAATAATGGGGCATCACCTGGGTGAGCTCATAGAGCCATGGCATGTATTCTCTTGGCAAATGTACCAAAATTGCTTTATGCACCATATATGTGCAAATCTTTGAAAGTTTACTGCTTGTACCAATATTTAATACATTTTTTAGACCTAACACCAATATTCAGAGTGTAACGCCGGTGTCTCTGCCCTGCCTTACTTCCTCTACCTGGCAGACACACTGACGTACTCACCGCCACAGCCAAACATCCTGCTCCATTCCCTGCTGCAGCTGCCAGCTCCTTGGCCCTGCGCATGTCGCACAGGTGTCCCTGGCCATGCACTTAGATTGTGCACCCGCTTACTCCCCACTTCTAAAAGGGGCAAAGCGCATACCTCTTAGCCTATGGCTTGGAGGCACAAGCTATTTAAAGCAACGTTCCCTGTAAGGCACTGCCTGAGCAACTTTATTTACTAGTCAGTTCTCACTAAATAGTCCATTGTTAGGTCCCTGTTCCAGAAGACCTCATGCCTGAAACTGGAGCCATCCTGCCTGAACGCTAACATGTCCAGCCGTAACCTGCCAAAACCTGAACCTGTCCTGCATGAAGCTGAACTTGTATTGTGACACTGAACCTGTCCTGTGACCCGGAAACTGCCATGCCAGTACCTAATCCTCTGTCTGAACAAGTACCTGTACCCATACTACCTGACTCCAGCTCGGAATCCATCTTGTGTACCAATACTAGTACTGCTGTGATCCTGTCCTGTGAATCATTCTCCATTCTGCCTGTGATCCTGAGTTCCGTACTTGCGTCCCTGACACCTTGGATAATCTGCTGCAGTCTGGGGACTGCCCTGAAGTGCTACCTGGGGCAGCCAAGTCCAACTGCTCCATCAGAGGTTCTAGTGTAAACTCAGTAGACACTTAGTAATTCCCCATCCAGGGTAAGCCTGGCTGTGGCACAGTTGGTCCTTACCCAAGACTTGGACCCATTGAAGCGTCATCAAGGTGCAAAACCGCCGCTGTCATCATCTCATGCCTCTTGCCACCTGTCTGTACCAAACAGATGAAATAAAGTACTGCTGAATATTTATTCCTGGTGAGTGCTGACGTTTTTCTTCTTGCCTCTGAGTCGTCAGAAGTAGATATCAACTACCGGTTTAGTGTAGGAACTTTTATGATGTCACGCCCATGTAATTGAATCAGGAAGCATCTGTTATCCGATGCGATGAAGCTTACTGCGTGAGGAAGGGGAGAGCTGCACAATCAGGCATGATGTATTGTCCCATGTAGGAGGGTTGAGAGGTAAGTAGCTGTTAGTGAATAAGTGACTTATATGAGTTCTAAACCTTATACAAGTGTAACAGACAGTTCAACATTATAGTATAGGAGTGTAGGGACAGTACAAAAGTTTTTTTTTATCTCCCCAGAGTTCCTATTTAATCTATCAATGATCTGATGCCTTTCTTAAAACCTGCAGCACAGTATTAACCCTGCTTAGGGTAGGGTCACACATAGCAATACGTTTTTGGAAGTGATTTCCATGACCAATCCGTTGTTCTTTGGGTGCTTTTTGAGCCTCCTGTACCCCTGAACATTTTTGGACTTAGTCATTTTTTGACAAAAATTCTAGAAAAAATGGATCCGTATTTTTAAGACACCAAAAAAAAAATGGATCCGTATTTTTAAGACACCAAAAAAAAATGGATCCGTTTTTCCATAGGGTCCATGTTAAAATTTTTTTTTTTTTTTTAAACGGCCCCCAAAAACATTGCTAGCAACGTTGTTGGGTCAAAAACGTTCCTAGCAACATTTTTAGATGCAGAAAAAACAGATAGGGTGTTTATTACATCTAATCCGTTTTTCTATCAGTTTTTGGACTTAGAAAAAAAAAATCCAAAATCTGAGGCCAAAAAACGGACTAAGGGCTTATGTGTGACCCTAGCCTTACTCTGCAAGCTATATGATATCACATTTTTCTGAAACATTGGTCAAAACGTGATGAATTTGAATTTCAATACTCTATCATCTATAAAGGGAACCTGTCTGCTCATTTATGTCCCCCAAGCTATCATTGTCTGTACCTGCAGCTTCATTGTACATTTCTAAGCATTCCTGTCTGAGCTAAAAGTGTAGTGTTATAGTTGAAAAAAACACTTACATTCTCTTATGTAAATTAGCACACAGACTGGTCTGCTCGGGGGCCTAAACGATCTCAAAGACTCTCTTTAACTCAATGCCAACTTCTCTGTATAAAAGATCTGTGAAATTGGTACATGATTCAGATATCCAGTGGCAGTGAGGTTTTCATTGATGGAGAATGGCCCCACTATCTTTGTACCCCATATACCACACCATACCATCAATTGTTGTGTTCCAACAGTCTTGGAGGGATCTATCCACTGTGGGTTGTGTCAGACCAATAGCGGTGGTTTTGTTTCTTAACTTCACCATTCACAAAAAAGTTTGCCTCATCACTCATCTGAAGGCTATTGTCTATACGGTGAAGATACGAGATGTGCAGCATCTGAAACAACAGATACTGGAAGCCTGTGCTAGCATTTCTTCTGCGGTGTTGTTATCGGTGTGTCAAGAGTGGGAGAAGAGGGTTGTATTGACAATCCAACATAATGGGCAGCACTTTGAACTCATTTTATAAGTGGTCATAAACTTGTAAATAACTCATGAAAGAATAAAGTTACTTTACAACCAAGTACACCATTGTTTTTCTTATGAAATTCTCAATATGTTTGATGTGTCACATGACCTTCTTCCCATTGAAAAAACAAAGTTGGATCCAAAATGGCCAACTTCAAAATGGCCACCATGGTCACCACTAGGGATGAGCGAGTCTACTCGCTAGGACTCGTTACTCGGCGATTCTTAAGGGACTCGCTGGACTCGGGAATCGGCGAGTCTTTTAGCGAATACTCGCTCAGTAACGAGTCCAATGCAAGTGAATGGCAATCTTAGTTTTGTCATAGTTTACTTTCTCTCACTCGCTAGACTCGCTAGACTCGCTCTATCACATCGCTATATAGCTTGAATCTCCCCAAACAGCAGCGAGTCTGAGCGAGTCTACGAGTCCGAATCCTAGCGAGTCTGCGATTCCGAGTCCTGTATTCTCTATTCGGGACTCGCGAATCCAGAATCTTTTATGTTACTAGTCAGCATTGCGTGTTAGGTCAGAAAACTTGTGAAGATAGCCAATCATAGTCAGTAATGGCATAGCAGCTTTGGTTGTGTCAGGACTATGATTGGCTGCTGTCCATCGTGATGCCTATGTCATCTATGACAAGGCAAGGCAGTATATAAGGCTTGCCCCCGCCATTTTGGGCACATTGCTGAGAAGAGCTGACCTAGTGCAGGGAGACTTGGAGCAGATCTAGGGACAGTTAGGCAGTGTAGGAGTCACATATAACCCAAAAGTTCTTTTCAGAACTAACAGGACGCAGTGTAGGAGTCAAGATTCCTCACACATAACCCAAAAGTTCTTTTCAGAACTACCAGGACGGAGGATTGCTGTACAGGACTGTAAGGAAGGGAGATAGGAGCAGCCTTACAGTGAATCCAGCACCATCCTCAGAGCTTAGTTCACCCAGCTTTCCGCAGAGCTGTAATCCTAAGCTTTTTCTTATTTTTGGCACTAGTCTACCAAATAATTTTGGTGCCATTTTTCCACAAAAAATTTCCTGTGCCAGTGCGTTGCTGTACGGTGTCCTGCCTGCAGCTCGCACGGTACTTGTAAACTTGCACGCAGCCAGCACCGCAGCCTAAGTGTGCCTGGTTCTGCGTACTAAACAATTTTTTCCTGTGCCAGTGCGTAGCTGTACGGTGTCCTGCCTGCAGCTCGCACGGTACTTGTAAACTTGCACGCAGCCAGCACCGCAGCCTAAGTGTGCCTGGTTCTGCGTACTAAACAATTTTTTCCTGTGCCAGTGCGTAGCTGTACGGTGTCCTGCCTGCAGCTCGCACGGTACTTGTAAACTTGCACGCAGCCAGCACCGCAGCCTAAGTGTGCCTGGTTGTGCGTACTAAACAATTTTTTCCTGTGCCAGTGCGTAGCTGTACGGTGTCCTGCCTGCAGCTCGCACGGTACTTGTAAACTTGCACGCAGCCAGCACCGCAGCCTAAGTGTGCCTGGTTGTGCGTACTAAACAATTTTTTCCTGTGCCAGTGCGTAGCTGTACGGTGTCCTGCCTGCAGCTCGCACGGTACTTGTAAACTTGCACGCAGCCAGCACCGCAGCCTAAGTGTGCCTGGTTGTGCGTACTAAACAATTTTTTCCTGTGCCAGTGCGTAGCTGTACAGTGTCCTGCCTGCAGCTCGCACGGTACTTGTAAACTTGCACGCAGCCAGCACCGCAGCCTAAGTGTGCCTGGTTCTGCGTACTAAACAATTTTTTCCTGTGCCAGTGCGTAGCTGTACGGTGTCCTGCCTGCAGCTCGCACGGTACTTGTAAACTTGCACGCAGCCAGCACCGCAGCCTAAGTGTGCCTGGTTGTGCGTACTAAACAATTTTTTCCTGTGCCAGTGCGTAGCTGTACGGTGTCCTGCCTGCAGCTCGCACGGTACTTGTAAACTTGCACGCAGCCAGCACCGCAGCCTAAGTGTGCCTGGTTGTGCGTACTAAACAATTTTTTCCTGTGCCAGTGCGTAGCTGTACGGTGTCCTGCCTGCAGCTCGCACGGTACTTGTAAACTTGCACGCAGCCAGCACCGCAGCCTAAGTGTGCCTGGTTCTGCGTACTAAACAATTTTTTCCTGTGCCAGTGCGTAGCTGTACGGTGTCCTGCCTGCAGCTCGCACGGTACTTGTAAACTTGCACGCAGCCAGCACCGCAGCCTAAGTGTGCCTGGTTCTGCGTACTAAACAATTTTTTCCTGTGCCAGTGCGTAGCTGTACGGTGTCCTGCCTGCAGCTCGCACGGTACTTGTAAACTTGCACGCAGCCAGCACCGCAGCCTAAGTGTGCCTGGTTCTGCGTACTAAACAATTTTTTCCTGTGCCAGTGCGTAGCTGTACGGTGTCCTGCCTGCAGCTCGCACGGTACTTGTAAACTTGCACGCAGCCAGCACCGCAGCCTAAGTGTGCCTGGTTGTGCGTACTAAACAATTTTTTCCTGTGCCAGTGCGTAGCTGTACGGTGTCCTGCCTGCAGCTCGCACGGTACTTGTAAACTTGCACGCAGCCAGCACCGCAGCCTAAGTGTGCCTGGTTCTGCGTACTAAACAATTTTTTCCTGTGCCAGTGCGTAGCTGTACGGTGTCCTGCCTGCAGCTCGCACGGTACTTGTAAACTTGCACGCAGCCAGCACCGCAGCCTAAGTGTGCCTGGTTGTGCGTACTAAACAATTTTTTCCTGTGCCAGTGCGTAGCTGTACGGTGTCCTGCCTGCAGCTCGCACGGTACTTGTAAACTTGCACGCAGCCAGCACCGCAGCCTAAGTGTGCCTGGTTGTGCGTACTAAACAATTTTTTCCTGTGCCAGTGCGTAGCTGTACGGTGTCCTGCCTGCAGCTCGCACGGTACTTGTAAACTTGCACGCAGCCAGCACCGCAGCCTAAGTGTGCCTGGTTCTGCGTACTAAACAATTTTTTCCTGTGCCAGTGCGTAGCTGTACGGTGTCCTGCCTGCAGCTCGCACGGTACTTGTAAACTTGCACGCAGCCAGCACCGCAGCCTAAGTGTGCCTGGTTGTGCGTACTAAACAATTTTTTCCTGTGCCAGTGCGTAGCTGTACGGTGTCCTGCCTGCAGCTCGCACGGTACCTTCCATCTCTCTAAAAATATCTTAGCCTCTAGTGTGTACCTTTCACGAAATAGTACCTGCTACTTGTTTTACAAGCCCCCAGAAAGCCACCAGAAATTACAAAATGTCACACAAAAAAACAAATCCCAAAAAAAGTCTTGCTAAGGGACAGGGACGAGGTACAGGCATTGGTAGTCGTGGCCAACTATCCACCAGTTCGGGCAGACAGACGAGGATTGATCGATCGTTCCTCCTGTCTAACTTTCCCCGTCAGGAAAGTAAACGAGTATTGAGGCCGGAAGACGAACAGCATCTAACGTCTTGGCTGGCAGACAAGACCTCAACAACAGGTTCTTGCAGCACTCAAGGTTCCTTGAGCACTGTATCTACTGTTGGTACATACCATGCTGGGTCATCTAATCCACAACCTCTTCACAGTTCCTCAGACCAACAGCAGCCCCATGAAAATGTTGACACAGACATGGGTCACTCAGATGACTTATTTGGTACATATAATCCTTTACATGAATCCGGTTTGCCAGACTCCGTAGGAGATGAGATACTTGATGAAGAATTGTCCATTCATGGACAAGTTTTAGAGACACCCCGGCCACATGAACGTGTCTTTCAGCAAAGTCTTAGACCGTCTCAGGAGTTGGAGGATGATGATGATGAGACAGTGACACACTTGTCATCTGGGGAGCAAAATCTATCTTGTTATCGGGAAGATTTAGAAGAGGAAGGGGTTGATGATGAGACAACTGATCCCACGTGGAATGTTGCGATGCAGAGCCAGCAGAGCAGCACGGAGGAAGAAAGTGTGTATGTCCCACCAACAAAGGCAGCAAGGCCGACTCCTCCCACCAGAACTCAAAGAGTCACCACTGTTGCCCAAAATGTGTCCACTGTGGCTCAAAATTTGTCAACTGTTGGACAAAATGTCTCAAATGTGGGCCTCAGTAATCCCTCAGGGAGTACAGTCAAGCCTAGAGGTCGGTCAGCCACTGTGTGGAAATTTTTTAAAGATGGGCCTTCTCAAGAAAATGTGGTCATCTGTACCATCTGCCATGCAAGGCTCAGCAGAGGCCACGGGAAAGGAAACCAGAGCACCAGCAGTATGCGGAAGCACATGGCTGGTCAGCACCCTATTCAGTGGTCAAAAGTGCAGCCTTCCACAACAGTGTCATCTGACCCAAAGACTGCGACGGTAACTCAGATACGTCCGTCACAATCAAGTGTTGCTGAAGCTGGTCCAGCTCATATGTACTCATCACAAGCAGCGGTTGCAGAGAGACTGAACACGAGTGCAGACAGTTGTCGGTCAGCAACATCGTTACAGTTATCAGTGACACAGCTGTACGAAAGGAAGCAGAAATACCACTCTTCCCACCCATTAGCCAAAAAAATAAATGCCCAGATAGCTAAGTTGTTAGCAGTCGAGATGTTGCCGTTTAGGCTTGTGGGTACAGACTCTTTCCGTGAGCTTTTGGCTGTGGCAGTACCACGCTACTCGGTTCCAAGCCGCCACTACTTTTCACATTGTGCCGTCCCCGCGTTACATGAGCATGTCATTAACAACCTCAAGCGTGCCCTCACCAACGCTGTAACCGGGAAAGTACACCTTACTACGGACACGTGGACAAGCAGTTCAGGACAGGGCCGGTACATCTCGCTCACCGCGCATTGGATCAACGTTGTGGAGAGTGTGCCAAACGATGTTAGTGTTACATCAAACATCCTACCCACGCCACGGATAGCTGGCACAACCTCATTCAGGGTCTCTGCATCATCCTATATGTCCACTACACCATCTTCCGCTTCCTCGACCAATCCTCAATTGCCCTCAACATCACGGCCAAGTTGGGAGGTTTGCTGCAGTGCTTCAGCAAGACGCCAACAGGCTCTGCTGAAGCTGATCTGTTTAGGTCACACACCGCACACTGCAGTAGAGCTGTTGAAAGGTCTGAAGGAACAGACAGATGAGTGGCTATCCCCACTCCAACTCCAGACCGGTCTCGTGGTGAGCGACAATGGTCGTAACCTAGTGGCTGCACTAAAGCTCGGAAACCTTGTGCACGTGCCTTGCATGGCTCACGTGCTGAATCTGGTAGTGCAGAAATTCCTGCGTACATACCCAGAGCTATGTGACCTACTGGAGAAGGTGCGTCGACTTTGTGCACATTTTCGTCATTCGTCAACAGCGGTTGGAAAACTTTCATTGCTTCAAAAGCAATTGAATTTGCCCAACCACAGACTCATTTGTGACATGCCGACACGATGGAACTCTACATTCCATATGTTATCGAGGATCAATGAGCAGCAGAGGGCAATATCCGAGTATCAGTTGCAACATGCCCGTCAGACCGGCAGTCAGCCACGACATATTAGTACAATGGAGTGGGTGTGGATCGCTGACACATCTGAGGTTCTTGATAATTTTGACTACTGCACAAAACTGGTGAGCGGTGATCAGTCCATCATCAGTGTCACTATACCCATGCTGTGTCTGCTGAAAGAGTCCCTCATTAATCAGAAAAATGAAGCATTGAGAGCCCAGCAGATGGCTATGGAGCCAGATTTAAACAGCGCAGTACCTAGCCAGCAAAGCCAGTATGACCAGGCAACAATGGCTCCTGAGGAGGAACAGGAGCAAGACGATGAAGAGGATTCATTTTTTGTTGGTGCCGATGTCAACCCAGATGGTACTCAGAACCCCAGCTTTGTGTCTGTCCACCATGGGTGGCCTGGAGAGGAGGAGGCGGAGACAGACTTTGCGGATACAATGGGTATTGAACATCGTTCTGAGGACACTGAAGACATGACTCTATGCAGCTTAGGACACATGGCTGACTTCATGTTGACTTGTCTGCTAGAAGACCCACGAGTGATTAACATATTGCACAACGACCTCTACTGGTTGGCCACCTTTCTGGACCCACGTTATAAAGATAAATTCACCTCACTGCTGTTTCAGTCACCACGTGGCTTGACAATTGACTATTTCAAGAGTGTTCTTGTGGAAAATATGCTTCGAATATCACCGTCAGACAACACTCTGCCCATAGTTAGCAACTCTGTGCAACAGCAGCCTTTGGTCGGGGCAGAATCATCCACGCTGTCCAGAAGAGATGCTGGAAAGATGTCCGCAAAGTGGGCTATGTTCAATAAGCCATCGAACCTGCAGCGCCATGTTGCTCCAGTAACCATCTCTCGGAGACAGAAACTTACCAACATGGTACAAGAATACTTAAGTGACAGTACCTGCTTCCTGACTGATGCCGCAGTCCCGTTTAATTACTGGGTCTCCAAGCTCCACACTTGGACCGAGCTCTCGTTGTATGCCTTGGAGGTGCTGGCATGCCCTGCAGCTAGTGTGACATCAGAGCGGGTTTTCAGTGCCGCTGGGGGTATCATAACTGATACCAGGACACGTCTTACTCCAGAGAATGCAGACAGGCTTACTCTAATTAAGTTTAATAGGAACTGGATTTCACAAGACTTCTTGAGCCCTGAAGACGACAGTACTCAGAGCTGAAGTGCCACGTTCATCATCAATATGATATAATTAATCATTGTATTATATTGTGTCTTTTTGGTACAAGCAGTATGTCCAAGACCAGTAACGATTTGCGTAACCATGTTCCTGCAACCTGGTAATGAGGCTGCTTCATCTTAAACCAACACTACACCTTAACTTCGGTTTCATTAACCATCACAACACCTTTTCACAAGGAATCAACCTTTATTTTCTGTTCGCAAACATTTAACAGCCCCTTGGGCTAATTTTTGGAAACACCCAGCCTAACAAGCTGATCATGGCCCTTAGGCCTGCATTTACACTAAAAATGCAAAACAGCCCCTTGGGCTAATTTTTGGAAACACCCAGCTTAACAAGCTGATCATGGCCCTTAGGCCTGCATTTATACCCAAAAAGCAAAACAGCCCCTTGGGCTAATTTTTGGAAACACCCAGCCTAACAAGCTGATCATGGCCCTTAGGCCTGCATTTACACTAAAAATGCCAAACAGCCCCTTGGGCTAATTTTTTGAAACACCCAGCCTAACAAGCTGAACATGGCCCATAGGCCTGCATTTATACCCAAAATGCCAAACAGCCCCTTGGGCTAATTTTTGGAAACACCCAGCTTAACAAGCTGATCATGGCCCTTAGGCCTGCATTTATACCCAAAAAGCAAAACAGCCCCTTGGGCTAATTTTTGGAAACACCCAGCCTAACAAGCTGATCATGGCCCTTAGGCCTGCATTTACACTAAAAATGCCAAACAGCCCTTGGGCTAATTTTTTGAAACACCCAGCCTAACAAGCTGAACATGGCCCATAGGCCTGCATTTATACCCAAAATGCCAAACAGCCCCTTGGGCTAATTTTTGGAAACACCCAGCTTAACAAGCTGATCATGGCCCTTAGGCCTGCATTTATACCCAAAAAGCAAAACAGCCCCTTGGGCTAATTTTTGGAAACACCCAGCCTAACAAGCTGATCATGGCCCTTAGGCCTGCATTTACACTAAAAATGCCAAACAGCCCCTTGGGCTAATTTTTTGAAACACCCAGCCTAACAAGCTGAACATGGCCCTTAGGCCTGCATTTATACCCAAAATGCCAAACAGCCCCTTGGCCTAATTTTTGGAAACACCCAGCCTAACAAGCTGAACATGGCCCTTAGGCCTGCATTTATACCCAAAATGCCAAACAGCCCCTTGGCCTAATTTTTGGAAACACCCAGCCTAACAAGCTGAACATGGCCCTTAGGCCTGCATTTATACCCAAAATGCCAAACAGCCCCTTGGGCTAATTTTTGGGAACACCCAGCCTAACAAGCTGAACATGGCCCTTAGGCCTGCATTTATACCCAAAATGCCAAACAGCCCCTTGGGCTAATTTTTGGAAACACCCAGCCTAAGAGGCTTATCATGGCCCTTAGGCCTGCATTTACACTACAAATGCCAAACAGCCCCTTGGGCTAATTTTTGGAAACACCCAGCCTAACAAGCTGAACATGGCCATTAGGCCTGCATTTATACCCAAAATGCAAAACAGCCCCTTGGCCTAATTTTTGGAAACACCCAGCCTAAGAGGCTTATCATGGCCCTTAGGCCTGCATTTACACTAAAAATGCCAAACAGCCCCTTGGGCTAATTTTTGGAAACACCCAGCCTAACAAGCTGATCATGGCCCTTAGGCCTGCATTTACACTAAAAATGCCAAACAGCCCCTTGGGCTAATTTTTTGAAACACCCAGCCTAACAAGCTGAACATGGCCCTTAGGCCTGCATTTATACCCAAAATGCCAAAGAGCCCCTTGGGCTAATTTTTGGAAACACCCAGCCTAACAAGCTGAACATGGCCCTTAGGCCTGCATTTATACCCAAAATGCCAAACAGCCCCTTGGGCTAATTTTTGGGAACACCCAGCCTAACAAGCTGAACATGGCCCTTAGGCCTGCATTTATACCCAAAATGCCAAACAGCCCCTTGGGCTAATTTTTGGAAACACCCAGCCTAAGAGGCTTATCATGGCCCTTAGGCCTGCATTTACACTAAAAATGCCAAACAGCCCCTTGGGCTAATTTTTGGAAACACCCAGCCTAACAAGCTGAACATGGCCATTAGGCCTGCATTTATACCCAAAATGCAAAACAGCCCCTTGGGCTAATTTTTGGAAACACCCAGCCTAAGAGGCTTATCATGGCCCTTAGGCCTGCATTTACACTAAAAATGCCAAACAGCCCCTTGGGCTAATTTTTGGAAACACCCAGCCTAACAAGCTGAACATGGCCATTAGGCCTGCATTTATACCCAAAATGCAAAACAGCCCCTTGGGCTAATTTTTCCAGGCACCAAGCCTATGCCTCCATCGTGGGCATTGCATGTACTATGCTCCTAGTACAAGCAATTCTATTGTATGGGCCAAGCACCCTGCTTTCTGAAAAAAATGTATATGAAGCCCCTTCAGCTAATTTTTTTAGGCAACAAGCCTATGCTTGCATCGTGGGCATTGCTTGGACTATCATCCTGCTGGAGCCTGGAGAAAGGTCCCACTGTACGCTCTGTAGAAAACGCGTAGACGCGATGTGTAGCAGGTAGATGTCCCAGCCTCTCACATGTGTGTTCCTAGTCTTGTTGCCATAGCGAGGCATTAAGTAACCCCCCAAACACAGGCACTGTTTATTTGTCAGCAACATTTGTCTGTGGAGTCATGATTTTACACTTAGTAACCAAGGTGACTTCATGCTCCATGCGGTCCGTAAAGTACTTGCTAATGATGCTCTCTCTCCCCTGTCCTCCACGCCAAATGTCTCGGGGTAATCCTTGACTCATCCCTCTCCTTCAAGCCCCACCTCTAGTTCCTAACCAAGTCCCTGTCACTCCAACTCAAAAATATTTCAAGAATTTGCTCGTTACTCAACCCTGACACAGCTAAAACACTCATTAATGCCCTCATCATCTCACGCCTTGACTACTGGAACCTCCTTCGCACAGGCCTCCCTGCCAACTCTCTTGCACCTCTCCAATGTATACTAAACTCTGCTGCCCGACTAATCCATCTGTCCTCACGCTACTCACCTGTCTACACCCACTGCCAAGCCCTTCACTGGGTCCCCGCCCCACAGAGAGCTCACTTTAAAACACTGATCATGACATTCAAAGCCTTACACAACCTATCCCCACCATACATCTCCGACATGATCTCCCGATACCATCCCTCACGCTACCTGCGTTCATCCAAAGAACTTCTCCGACACTCCCCCCTCATCTCCTCTTCCCACAACCGCATACAGGATTTCTCCCGGGCATCAACCATGCTCTGTAACTCGCTGCCCCACCTCATCACTCACTCGCCTACCCTGGGAACCTTCAAGAAACACCTAAAGACTCACCTCTTCCGACAGGCCTACAACCTGCCATGACACCCCGCTACACGCCCCACGACCGACACCTTCCCCACCCTATTGTATCCCCACCCACCCCTCGTTGAATGTGAGCCCACGCGTACAGGGTCCTCTCCTGTTGTACCTCTATGACCTTATTGTCTATGTTTATTGTACTTCTCCTTGTGTACCTTATCCTTATGTAAAGCGCCATGGAACCTATCGGTGCTATATAAATAAATAATAATTATAATGATGATGACTTTAAGCCCACCCACAAAACAACCTACACATCCTTTCCCTGAAAAAAGACAGACACAAAGCAGTTTTTGTAAACTGGGTATTATTCCGCCATAATGGTAAAAATGTCAGAATTTTTTTTTTTTTTTTTTTTTTTTTTTGGTACAACTTTGTAAACAGGAAAATATAAGAAATAATAACAATGAAATTGTGCAATGCACATGAACACAAAATAAAAAAATAAAAAAAAAGGGGTCTACAGCTGCTGGTAGGTTGCCGCATCCTCCGGCCTTGCCAGTAAAGTGACACCATCACCCTGGTCCTGCAAGAGGTCAAGGGCCCCATGAATGGCCTCCGGCAACCCTTGAGGGTGGATCCTCTGGGCCGGTGTGGGGAAAAATGGTAGGTCCCTGTTAGGTGGCCATTGTGGAATGGTAGGTACAGGCCTCTGTGGTGGCACATGGCTGTCCCGGGGTGTGGGCCTGTCTTGTAGGTTGTAGTGTCTGAGTTGCCACCCCTCCAAAAAATTGAAAACCTCACCTGGGTGGTTTGGTGGGCGACTGGCGTCAAGCACAATCTGTAATGCTGACCTTGCCCGCAGTAGCCTGTGAAATGGAATTTCATCCAGGAATGGTATCAGACTGTGGGCAAAGTCAGCATTACTTTGTGCACGCCGTCTATTAGGTGACCCCGGGATCAGACCATGGCTGGTGTGAGGTGGGCATCCAGGTTCCTCCTCTTGCGGCCGGACATGCCCCAAAGCTGGGGTTGGTGCTGGTGGCGGCGGTGGTGGTGTTGGTGCTGGTGGCGGCGGTGGTGGTGTTGGTTCTGGTGGCGGCGGTGGTGGTGTTGCTGCTGCTGGTGGCGGCGGTGGTGCTGGTGCTGGTGGCGGCGGTGGTGGTGTTGCTGCTGCTGGTGGCGGCGGTGGTGGTGGTGCTGGTGCTGGTGGCGGCGGTGGTGGTGGTGTTGGTGGTGCTGGTGGCGGCGGCGGTGGTGGTGGCGCCGGCCGTGGTGGTGGTGGTGGGTGTTCTCCACGCCGCCTTCTGTTTGGCGGTGGAGGGTTCACAGCACGCCGCCCTCTGTAGTAAGCTTCTCTGTGGGTAAAGTAAAAAAAAATTTGGTGAATGCATTGCATTTGGAAACAAAAACATAGGTCAAACATTAAGTTGCACGCTTTTTAGACTCTGTGTATCTGTGTATTATTAATCAGATATTTGTTATTATTATGAAAGAATAACCAACTGTACATAACATAAAGGAATACGTGACTTTCTTTGCTAATTCCATACTAATACATAATTTTTCACCCCCTGATTAACACCCACCCCCCCCCCATCCCATCTAATCTAGACGATCAATAACACCAATGGTTCACATGAAAAAAAAAAAGTCCCCCTGACTTCACTTTTTACTTGACATACTTAATTCACAAAACTTTTAGCTTATATCATCTATATAAAGCAGGGAAGGGGTTGAAAGGTATACAATATATATATATATAATCTATTTATATAATCGGGAGTTTGAAATTCCGGCACTGTAGCCTAATCCCAAACTCCTTAGCGTCACTGCGAGCGGAGACGCGTATGCGCCTTCGCGAGCCGCAGACGCTTAACTCACACAGCCGCTATAGCGTTTTCTCTAGCGGCCTCGCGCCCTCCGCTCACAGCAAGACCTGCGCCCCTCACAGCGCCCAATCCGCCCCGGCATGCTGGCATTTGTACTTCCCCCGTCTGTGCACCCACAGGTCTTAGCAGATCACTGATGCTGACAGCGGGGGGGGACAACACAGACAATCAAATCAGGAGGAGGTCAGTGTCAGGAGGAGATGACAGACGCCCGCCGGGGCCTGTGACACTGCAGAGGTCACAGCGGGGCTGTGTGTGCGGACAACGGGGAGGCCGGGGGCTACGGACGTACCGGACACGTCCTCTGCTCCTGGAGATGTGCCGCGGTTCCGCGCTCGCAGCGTATCTGACGCTGGAGCCGCGCTCACCACGCCCACACCACGCCCTCTGCCAAACAACCCACACCTCTCACTAACCTCCTGCAGCTAACCACACCCCATGTTTACCTTTGCCATGATGTCATTTAGCTGCGGCCGCTATCTTTAATAAGGTCAGAAATGATGGCAGTAATCGGATCTCTGCTCCCTCTAGCACGCCCCAACACTGTAGCACCATCTATTAACCCTATTCTCATCACCTATATACTCTGCTACCCACTGAGCCGCCTGTATACTCTGCTACCCACAGACCCGCCTGTATACTCTGCTACCCACAGACCCACCTGTATACTCTGCTACCCACAGACCCGCCTGTATACTCTGCTACCTCAGACCCGCCTGTATACTCTGCTACCTCAGACCCGCCTGTATACTCTGCTACCCACAGACCCGCCTGTATACTCTGCTACCCACAGAGCCGTCTTTATACTCTGCTACCCACAGACCCGCCTGTATACTCTGCTACCCACAGAGCCGTCTTTATACTCTGCTACCTCAGACCCGCCTGTATACTCTGCTACCCACAGACCCGCCTGTATACTCTGCTACCCACAGACCCGCCTGTATACTCTGCTACCCACAGACCCGCCTGTATACTCTGCTACCCACAGACCCGCCTGTATACTCTGCTACCCACAGACCCGCCTGTATACTCTGCTACCCACAGAGCCGTCTTTATACTCTGCTACCTCAGACCCGCCTGTATACTCTGCTACCCACAGACCCGCCTGTATACTCTGCTACCCACAGACCCGCCTGTATACTCTGCTACCCACAGAGCCGTCTTTATACTCTGCTACCCACAGACCCGCCTGTATACTCTGCTACCCACAGAGCCGTCTTTATACTCTGCTACCTCAGACCCACCTGTATACTCTGCTACCCACAGACCCGCCTGTATACTCTGCTACCCACAGAGCCGCCTGTATACTCTGCTACCTCAGACCCGCCTGTATACTCTGCTACCCACAGACCCGCCTGTATACTCTGCTACCCACAGAGCCGTCTTTATACTCTGCTACCCACAGACCCGCCTGTATACTCTGCTACCCACAGAGCCGTCTTTATACTCTGCTACCTCAGACCCGCCTGTATACTCTGCTACCCACAGACCCGCCTGTATACTCTGCTACCCACAGACCCGCCTGTATACTCTGCTACCCACAGACCCGCCTGTATACTCTGCTACCCACAGACCCGCCTGTATACTCTGCTACCCACAGACCCGCCTGTATACTCTGCTACCCACAGAGCCGTCTTTATACTCTGCTACCTCAGACCCGCCTGTATACTCTGCTACCCACAGACCCGCCTGTATACTCTGCTACCCACAGACCCGCCTGTATACTCTGCTACCCACAGAGCCGTCTTTATACTCTGCTACCCACAGACCCGCCTGTATACTCTGCTACCCACAGAGCCGTCTTTATACTCTGCTACCTCAGACCCACCTGTATACTCTGCTACCCACAGACCCGCCTGTATACTCTGCTACCCACAGACCCGCCTGTATACTCTGCTACCCACAGACCCGCCTGTATACTCTGCTACCCACAGACCCGCCTGTATACTCTGCTACCCACAGACCCGCCTGTATACTCTGCTACCCACAGACCCGCCTGTATACTCTGCTACCCACAGACCCGACTGTATACTCTGCTACCCACAGAGCCGTCTTTATACTCTGCTACCTCAGACCCGCCTGTATACTCTGCTACCCACAGACCCGCCTGTATACTCTGCTACCTCAGACCCGCCTGTATACTCTGCTACCCACAGAGCCAAAATGGAAACTAATGTATATATTTATAAATAATACTAAATGTACACAACAGTGCTGCAGATACATACCTTGGCATAGCGGCCACCGGGTGAAGGAAGGACAGCCGGTCATAAAAGTGGTAGTGGTGGAGCAATGGAGCGGCTCCCGGTTGTCTCTCTGAGTACTGCCGGTACTGCTTCTTATGCTGGTCCCGGCAGCTCCTCCACCGTTTTTTAAGATGGTCAACTGTGAAATGATTTGAAACCGGCTTTAGAGATGTGTAATATTTGAAAAAACAAAAGTATGTGTACAAATCAACAATAACATTTTATTCATTTTGTGTGTGTAATGTGTATACAAGGCACAGTGACACGACAGTGTGGAACATCATCAACAGCATTACGGACATTGAGCTCACGTGGCCACAATCACAAATGAGGCAGGACACATGTCAACGCATAGAGAATGTAATAGTGCGGGCACCAGACTCTGGTCATTAGTGGTATTTATATACACCCAACCCCTTGGCCGAAAGAGCCAGGAGGATAAGACATTAAACTCATTGTACTGTTGTGACCCCATCCAAATATAGGCAACTATGCGGTGGAGCATGATAACACATTCAGGGTCCTGTATACCCTGCTATGGGGGCCCTGTATTCCCACTGCTGGGGGCCCTGTAAACCCACTGGGCCACTGTCTACCCACTGCTGGGGGCCCTGTATACCCACTGCTGGGGGGGCCTGTACACACACTGAGGGCCCTGTATACAGGGACT
Source organism: Allobates femoralis (assembly GCA_033576535.1). NCBI lineage: Eukaryota > Metazoa > Chordata > Amphibia > Anura > Aromobatidae > Allobates > Allobates femoralis. The sequence goes on from JARQOC010000003.1 coordinate 717,903,304, forward strand.
GACTGGCACCCTACAGTTTGGGTCGCAACCCTCCCTCACTGGCCCGACACAGGTGAGGACGGGGGGTGGGGGGTGGTGATGACTGGCGGCCGCCTCACAGTCACCGCAGCTCCCGCATTATCCTATGGCTCGCTCCCAGCCGCAGCCTCGCGCTCCTCACAGCCGCTCGCTAACAGTCGCAGCCGCACGCCACTCACAGACGCTCACTCCCGGACGCAGCCGCGTGCTGATGACGTCATCGCGCGGCCAGGAGCTTCCGTTTCCGCCTGCTGCTTCAGGGACATGCGGATTATTCATGCTCCTGCAGCCGCATGACCCGTGGCACCTGGGCCAGTCCGCCCCTGCCTGTATACGACAATATGGGGGCATGTATACCCAGCTGGGGGCCTGTATACTCTGCAGGGGGAGGTGTATACTCTGCTGGGGGGCTGTCTACCAGTGATAGCCGCTGTATACCAGGATGGCGGTGAATATGTTTTCATAGTTTTTCGGGGCAAAAATAGGGGGGTCGGCTTATACACGGGTCGGCTTATACACGAGTATATATACAGTAAATGCAATATATAACGTGTGAACTCATTTAACTTACTTAGATTGCTCTGTTCCTCATGGTCACTCCGATGGAACGCAGGGAACATCTCTTGGGCGATCTCTCTCCAGGCTGTATTAATAAGGGTCGTATCCCCATACTCAGGATCTGTAGGGAGCCATAGAAATGGACGAGCCTCCACAAGTGCAATAAGACGCAGCGTGTTCACCATGCCACGTCCTGCTGCCATGATTGCACTGATGAATGGATCGCTCTGTGTGTGCGCCTGTCAGCGCGACTCGCTTCCTGTTTCCTTAAACCATAGTGTGTGCTGGAGAATCCCTTCCCTCGCATCATCGGCTACAAGCCTCAAAATAAGAGAAAAACCAGCGAGTTTGGACTCGCACACTTTCAGAGACACATCAGCGAGTTGTAAATGTCATTATTCGCTATTACTCGGGTCCCTATTCATTAACATTGGACTCGCTGGACTCGCAACGAGTCCCGAGTCCTTGACTCGGACTCGTTGGGGTCTTGCGATTCCGAGTCTTTTCGGACTCGCTCATCCCTAGTCACCACCCATCTGGAAAAGTTTTCTCCCTCCCATATACTAATGTGCCACAAACAGGAAGTTGATATTGCCAACCATTTTATTTAGGTGCATCCATATAAATGACCCACTCTGTATATTCAGAATTCCCTAGTAGGGTATATGAAAATGCTTTGCTTTGTTTTTGCTTTTTTTCCCAACTCGACCTGTACTCTAAAGGGAATCTGTCAGCAGATTTTTGCTGTTCATCTAAAAGCATGTTGTAGACAAACACTGGATCCAATGATGTTTAGCTTGGGTGCGGCAATTCTGTCACTATCACAGCATTTCATTTTAATCATACAGGAAAGCTACTAAAGCTGCCCCCTGTCCCCAGTAGGCTGTCCATTCACAGTAAGGTATTATTCGCAGCAGGTGGGAGTCATACAGCCCTGTGCATGACAAGGTAGTCCAGTAATAGTAATCACCAAGTGATAAAGCCTTTAGTTTAAGTAAAAAATAGCACAAAACCTGAGAAGAGAGGCACAGTTGATTTTTGTTTTTTAACCCCTGCAGCATGGTGTCCTCATGATATATTAGGATCATAATGTGATACCCTGTATGCAGATGCTTTGATCCCTGCATTTGTGTCTTTTCTTCCATTTGTTTTCTGCGCGGTGAGATAAATGTTTTTATTGTAAGGCTATGCACCAGATGGCATAACCAAGCCGAGTGTCCTGTTTTATCAGTTAATGGCAGGTGATACTTAAAGCGAAATGACATGTCACATTCTGAGAGCAGCAAAGTGGCTCTCCTTTGTTTACCTCTATATATAGTAGCAGAGAACTGAAGGAAGCCGTAATGTGCAGGTAGGTGATTTATTCATGCCAATTTTCTTAAGAAATGATGTGCATGAAAATTGTGACACTACACCAATTCATGTGATTCCTCATAAAGGATCTGGACGCTCTCATTACATTCACACTAAACAAGACACAATAGAAATGGTTCTACTGACTTCTCCTTTTGTTTCTTCCGGGCGATCAGTAAATGGAGCTTTGATGAAGCCATATTAGAACATTAGGAGTCATGCATTTTAATACTCGGTCTTTTTGGACAGTGTCTGCGAATTTAGAATTGATTGATGCTGTTATCACGGTTATATATAATTATGGGGCTTGTTGTTAGAGAATAATAGGAAAACTTAAGTCTTGTGTTTAGCTGGAGGCGGTCTATGATATTTAACTGGATTGCTTTTTAAGATGCTAAATTTAGTTCTGGAAACCCACCAGTCTGACCTAAATCTTTCACATGATTTGGGATTACTTGGCAGCTTTGATAATATCTTATTTAAGACATTTAAAATGATCTCTCCGCAGATTAATTTTTAGAATGAATGATTTGCTTTACCTTGAAGATATTGGGATTTAGGTTTACAGACCCAACTGTTGAGTGCAAAGTAAGGGCAAATGTCGCTGAGAATAAAAGATGTCCACCTATCACTAACTAAGCAAAATCGACATAAAGAGACATAGTTCAATACATGGATAACTGCTTATATTCTCCCTCCGGCAGACACCCTTCAAAATGGACACCAGCGTTCCCCAACTCAAGTCCTCAGGAGCCACTAACAGGTCATGTTTTCAGGATTTCCTTAGCATTGCACAGGTGATAATTCCAATCTTGAAAACAAGCAGTGTTGGTGGCTCCTGATGACTGGAGTTGGGGAATACTGCTATAGACGAAGGGCACCTAGGACTTTCAATAAAAGGGTTAAACACTGCGCTGCCGTAAAAGTAAAGCAAGTCCAAAACTGGTGGAGAATTGTGATCTTTAATGTCAAGGTGTTTCATAGTATAGTACTCCTTCTTTAAGCCAAAAATCACATTGGGCACCTTAAGAAGAAGAAGTACCAGACTCTTGAAGATCAAGATTCTCCATCGGTTTTGGACTTGATTTACTCTTTCATCTACTTGCTCCTATTATCTCACATCAGGTGGCAGCAGTAGCCATTACTACACGCTGATATAGTAGTTGTGACTTCCACAACTATTGTGCCTATTCATGGCTACTGTCTCCTGAAATGTGTTGTGTTTGTGATTTTAGCATAAAGGGGGTTTGTTTAAACTATTTTAGCCATTATTCCCTTGCTGTACCTACCATCCCCAATCTGACCGCATTCATTATCTTTATAATCTGGCTATTGAGGGCTACTGTTATTCTCGGATAAAACCCTCTCTGCGCTTTTTGTCTCCATCATCAAGTGTTGTCATACACATGAAAAGATTTAGTAAAGGGCTTTCTTTATGTAATATTTTTCTGATAGTTGAAAAGAATATGACTTAAAAGATGCTGAAATATACAACATGTATTGGTATACTGTCTTAAGGTGAACTAACCATAGTATGTACTATGTTTTATGTTTGAATAGTGGCCTTGGATTTCTTTTTAAGATCTGTAGCATGAAAAATAAGAAAAATAAGACAAGAGATGCAAACACAAAGAACATACAGGTCATGAAACTTACAACTTTGTAAATCAGAGACAGAAGAACAAGGAGCAGAAGGAGCGGAGTAAGGAAAAGTCTATGTGACATCAAGCTTCAAAGTCACAAAGGCTTGCAGCATCCAAAACCTTTTACATTGCAACAGAAGTTTAGCATTTTTCATTTAAGAGTTTTGTGATATCAATAGGTATAGGGACAGTGAGTTGGGCCATGTTCAGATAAAGCATGCAGAATTTATTTGCAGCTGTTTATTATCCACAAGGTTTCTGCAGGTCTCAACACTAAAATGCTGTAAATTGCGGTTTTATTATGTCATTTTGATGTGTTTCCCCCATTTGGATGAGAAACTGTGATTTTTTTTAGCACACAAAAATAAAGGCCCTTTTCACATCTATGTGTTGGTGTATTTACCTGTGTTTGCTGCCCCGTGCTAGCGCAAATGCAAGCGCAGGTGCATTTTCATGCCAACGCAGGCAAGCACATCAGCGCATAGATGCACTGCTCCTGCGCTCGGTTGCGCTCGGTGCGCCCATTACCTTCTATGACCATGCACAACCGAGCGCAGGAGCCAACATCCCCAAAGCGGTAGTGTGACTGTGCTGACGTCACCGCGCATGCGCTTTACACGTTTCCGGGTGTGTCTGAATAAGCACATGCGCGGTGACGTCAGCACAGTCACACTTGCACTTCGGGAATGTTGGCTCCTGTGTTCGGCCATAGAAGGTAATGGGGGCACCGAGTGCCGACGAACACAGGAGCAGTGCATCTATGCGCTGATGTGCTTGCCTGCGTTTGCATGAAAATGCACCTGCGCTTGCATTTGCGCTAGCATGGGGCAGCAAACGCAGGTAAATGCATAGATGTGAACTAGGCCTTAGTTTCTGCCTTAAAAATGGTACTATGTACCGTACAGACCAAAAGTTTGGATACACTTTCTGATTCAAAGTGTTTTGCTTGTTTTCATGACTATGAAAATTATAGATTCAGACTAAAGGTATCAAAACTTTGAATTAACATGTGGAATTAAATACTTAACAAAAAAGTGTGAAACAACTGAAAGTAAGTCTTATATTCTAGGTTCTTCAAAGTAGCCACCTTTTGCTTTGATTACTGCTTTGCACACTCTTGGCATTCTCTTGATGAGCTTCAAGAGGTAGTAACCGGAAATTGTTTTCACTTCACAGGTGTGCCCTGTCAGGTTTAATAAGTGGGATTTCTTGCCTTATAAATGGGGTTGGGACCATCAGTTGTGTTGTGCAGAAGTCTGGTGGATACATAGCTGATAGTCCTACTGAATAGACTGTTAAAATTTGTATTATGGCAAGAAAAAAGCAGCTAAGTAAAGAAAAATGAGTCCCCATCCTTACTTTAAGAAATGAAGGTCAGTTAGTCCGAAAAATTGGGAAAACGTTGTAAGTGTCCCTAAGTGCAGTTGCAAAAACCATCAAGTGCTACAAAGAAACTGGCTCACATGAGGACCACCCCAGGAAAGGAAGACCAAGAGTCACCTCTGCTGCAGAGGATAAGTTCATCCGAGTCACCAGCCTCAGAAATCGCAGATTGCAAGGTCCTGGAAGTACACCTAGGACCTTGCAATCTGGCCAATCAGGTGGCCGCTAGCGATCATGTGGTTGTGACGTGTCGCCATCTGATTGGCCAGATCACTACCGGCCATCTGATTGGCTGGAAATCTCAGGTCCTTGACCCCGGTGATCGCAGGTCTTCTGGGACGGTTCCTGTGCAGGCGTTGGATAGGTGAGTATGTAATTTTATTATTTTTAACAACTTTTATTCACTTTTAGGGTACTTTCGCAGATACACTTCGAAAGTAATCTGACTACTCACTACTCCCGAGTACTCATAAGATACTCGGAGACTAGCGAGTAGCCGAATACCGCTACTATTCGGCGAGTTCCGAATAGTAGCGAGTATACTTGCTCATCCCTATCTGAGAGATAAAATATGATCTAAATAGATATCAGAGGATTCACCTTGTGTGGCTGTGAGAGTCACAACCACTATAAAAGCATATCATATCACCCTAGGGCAGGTGGTGTAAACCTAGGTTATGATTAAGAGGCACCTCAGCCTCGAAACATATAAACCAGTGCCTGGGATGTCTGTGCTGTAAATTGGCCTAAGTTTTCCTTGGTTGTCAGTGCTATTTGTGCTATCTGTAAATCAAGGAATTTTTTGGAATAAGAACTTTTGGTGCCGAACCTTGTTGCTAGTGTTTGGATTTCTTATGGGATTACTCTGAAGCACAAAAGAGACAGGTGAGCTGGATCAATCTCTTACAATGCAGTAATACCTGCCACAATGCCTTCAATGTCACAATTATAGGCAGAATAAGTACAAATCGCTGGCAGCAACCAATCCTAAAAAGTTACAAACAGTACGTAGGTTGTAAATGCTTCCCTATCAAGATCATGCATTTGCTTTACTGTTGGGACTACAGATGAGCAAATAAGTTTGAGTCTAATTGAATTGAATTTTACTCAAATTTTATTACAAAAATCCACAATTGCCAATTCTGAACTGTAAAGGGCCATGAAAAGTTTAAAAGATAAAATAAAATCCTTATATACACCTCTCTAGCCCCTCTGCTTCTAAACGTCACCTGTCCCTTTCCTCGTGGCATCTTCTGATTCCCAACACTTGCACTCAAATCTGTGCATGAATGTACAAAGTGATGGCGCATGATGTTATATGGTGTCTTGACCTTTTTACGTGCTTGCGCAGAACCCTCCCAGGCCTCATAAGATCTAGAAGTCCCTGCTGAGTGTATAGATATGCTCTAGAGTGTCAAGGAACATTAAATTCACAGAGAAAAACTTCTCCGCAACTTAAATGTTTTGGGAACATCTGAATGAACACTCAAATTTGACTTTGGTCTGATCCCCTTATCTATAGCTAAGACCATACCTAGAGTAGCATTTATTTCTAGCCCTGTCATCTGTCACAGGTCATAGATGTGTATCGTTTCATACCTAATCTATACTGTCCTTCAAATTAAAATTTTCTTGCTCAAATTTTGCCAAGCTTTATAGTAGTCCTAGAACTGACAGTGTAACTCATCACCCTAAATGGATAACTATTTAATTTACCATATCATATTTGGCAGAATTGGAAGGGATCTACTGGGTCACCTGCTCCAACCCCCTATTCAAAGCAGGATTCACTATATCATCCCAGACAGATGTTTGTCCAGCCTCTGTTTGAAGATTTTTATCGAAGAAGAACTCGCCATCTCTCATTACAGGCGGTTCCACTTGTTGATCACCCTCACTGTCAATAAGTTTTTTCTAATGTGTAATCTGTGTCTCCTCCTATTCAGTTTCATCCCATTGCTTCTAGATTCATCCTAATGTTCCTATATTGTAGTGCACTAATAAGTTGGAATCCAATACTATTAATGCAGTTTATCTTGACATAAGGGTTATGATTATTAGTTAAGTGAAAAATAACCATGCGGTACAGACATACCATTGTCATCAATGATGGCACATATAAGACATTCAACTAAAGAATGTAGCATTTGCCGTTTCTGCAGAGGAAGCTAAAACTCTGGCATACATTTTCCTTTGCAATGCGTTTAAATTCATGCAAATCCTGTTAAACCCCATATGCATTTATTATTTTTCAGTATTCCCTAGCGATAAGCAACCCAGAGGTCAATTCAAAAAGCCTATATTTCCTGCATCAACTATGTGTAAGGATAGAATATAAATTTGATACAAAGTAGCTAAAAATGCTCATTACATATAAAATGTATGGTTTAAGCTAAAGGGCAAACTCAAACACTTTGGAATCGACACCATTACTTATTACAGTGGGTACAGCCATGAGAAACATTTCACGGCTTCGATGCCGATGCTTGCAAATCCTGTTAAATGTTATTACTAAGCACTGCAGTTGAAAGCTAGTCCTATTTCATCTTCCTCGAGAGTGCCCTTAATAATTACAAACAGAAGAACACAGAGGTTTAGTGTAGATAAAAGCCTTCTGAGATACTTTAGGATGCCCCCTGAGTGACTGATTTTGACTTTGGTGAAACAAAACAAAAAGGAAAGTATAAAGGAAAAGCCAGTAAATAAAAGAAGACGTTCTCGCTATGGACTACGGCAAAGGTTTGTAGTGGTAAATGTTTTATTTCCAGGAATAGTGCTTCCCTTATACATATAAGGTAAGCTTCAAAGTATGGATAGTCATGTCTTAAAAGCCATCATCATAAAGGAAATTATGTGTGATGGTAAAGACTTTTTGAGTTGTGTTAGCATATAAAGTGCAATGACACATCTCAATAGACTGTATATATTAATAGTATTTATTCCTTGATATAGCACTTAACATGCATTTGCAACACACTGTCCACATTGGGGCTCACAATATAAACATCCTATGTCTTTGAAATGTGGGAGGAAACCGGAGTGCCCGCAGGAAACCTATGTAAACACAGGGAGAACATACAAACTGCAGATGTCATCCTTGGTGGGACTTGAACCCAGTGCTAACCACTGAGCCACCGTGGCACTGTATAATAAGCTTACATATATAGTACAGTCTCTTCCTTCATTCAATGTATATGCTCCCTGATAAAATATTACACACCAATGTCTGTTTTTGAAGAAAACATACAATCCTTAGTTTGATGATAACAGTACACCAAAAATGTTGAGGTTAAATGGTATTTGTACAGTTTTTAAAGGGCATTTCCCTTTGTAGTAACGATTATAAAGAAAGAAGGGATTGGGAAATTTTCCTTCCCTCTTTATAATCATTTTGACGATAGTTCACACAACAACACGGTTTATTCACAAAGCTCAATTGGTTACAGACCTCCGGATTCCGATACACAGTCGGAACAACCTTGTACGTTTGCAACACAGTCTGGTAAAAGCTCTGTACCTCTGCCAGGTTCTGTTTTGGCCGGGTCCATGAGCGAGGGCCGGGACCACACGGCTAGGCTGTGTTTTGTCAGCACACAACCTGTTCTGTCAGCTCTCCCTCATTAGGCTCTTTGGCTTCAACTGACCCCACCCTGTGTTGCAGGTCAAGTTTTAAATACAAATACCGCTTGAGGAAGACGTGTTTGCCACGTCGAAACATGTTGTGGGTTGGAGTTTGGAGTCATCTTTTAAAGAATAAAGATAGAGATTGGAGATAATTGTGTTCGTGTAATCTCAGCGCTCTACCAAAGAACCACTTAAACAATTTCTACTCTATACATCTCCCTTCGGGGAAAGCAGTCTAACAGAGCTGCAGAGGGAAAGGACCTGATTGACGTTGTCCGGCCTGGCCTTGGAGTGAGCACTTGATCGGCACTTGATCGGGAGCTGAGAGGATGAAGGACACGAAGGAAATACACGTCTGAGGCTGGCAGCCTGAGCCATAACACACGCTCACATTTGGTTGTGCGGAACTGGCACAACCACAAAAGGTTAGTTGATCCCTAATTGCAACTTATAATAGCAGGATTTTTTTTTGTCTTTTAAGTTTTAAATACAGGCCTAGATATGGGGATTCCTAAAGGTCCGGAGTGGAGGGCTCTTATAGAGATTTGGAGCACAGTCTGGGAGACACATACCAGCCATCATAGATCACACTGGTCACTGTCTCACAATATATATAAGTTTTAAGTGAGAACTCTCCAGGTTCGACAGCAAGGTCGAGCGGTCATCTGACATCACTAGTGCAATACACATACTTCAGACCACATCCTGACTAGACTTGCACAGTCTTGCTCAATATGAGTGAATTGAGAGAGGCAACACACATCTAGTGGGAATGTTTACGTACGTTCTGGTTACATGACTGCTCGGTCTTGCTGCTGGCACTAGGGGATCATTGTGCTGCACATGATGTGAGACTTTTGTGCTAAGCCTGGACAATCCGTTTAATACACATTATCATGATTTGTGAACTACGTTTTCAGAAATAGATTGGTGTTTTATGTATTTATTGAGATGTCAATTACTTGGTGATCCCACACCACTAAAGCGCCACACCCGTTTTGCTTTTTTCCCTGCCATTCTGTAAATGCACTTGCAAAACTCCATAACCATCTATGAGACGGGTATGAACAAAATGCATATTTTACCTTACCTCTGATTCTACATTTTATTGGAGGGACAGTGCTAATTTAACATCTTTTTTTTACTACAAACATACCTACTATTGGTTGGTGAACACTCTAAAACACCTCTAGGGAAAGGAAAACACGTAGGAAACGTGAAGCATCAGCAGTCACTACTATGCCGTCTACTCTACAACAGGGTGTGATATGCTTTTAAACAATAGATAAGAGGTGAGCACCCCCTCATTGGGTACCCTTGTTTTGTATACTAAATTGTAAAAATGTATTACAGAAGGCTGCTTTCTTTTTATGTTTTTATATGTTACAAGACACATTTATTGTGAGAGATACATTTAGCACCAAAGCTTAGATACCCTACTCCAATATGGAGAAAGGCTCGACAAGAGCAGTTCTAATGTCCGTGAATGTGGTTTGGTGATACAATAAGTAAGCTGTTGGTTGCTGTTTGATTTGTACAGGACTATCCTATACATACAGTAAGAACCTAAAAAAGAAAGAGATTGAGTCACATACAACTAGAGATACAAAAAATAGGATCAACCAATGTATTTCTGTTTCCCGGTTGCACAATAGTAGAAGTGATATACTTTAAGCAGCTGGCAGCTAATCAGCATCCACAATGTTACATGTCAACTGGGAGAGGCATCGGGGAGATCACAGGAGGGGGCTGGTCAGATAATATGGACTGCTATTCACTTTCTGAATGAATTGGACAACTGTTTCAATATTAATACTCCACACAATATTTTTATTCCCATGTAATGTTGAAATTTGATTCCCAAAGGATAATTCTGATCTACATCCCTCCAATATTTGCTTATATAAGGTGTTCTTAATAAAATAGAAAGTTGGTCAAGTGTGTAGTTTGACACCCACTAAAATAATCCCCGGAAATAACACACAGCATATTCCTCAAGAATCAACAAAGCCAGAGTCATAAAAAAAAAAGACTGTTTGCTAATGTTTCAATATGAGTAATTTATCAGCAGGAGATAATCACTGCCCGGACTAGCTGTCTATGTGCCTCCTAGTCAACACTGCCCCCAGCACTGATTAGCAACTTTAAAGGAAAACAGTCAGGTCAAAAATCCATATGTAATTGCTATCATCTTCTAATTCCTCCCTCTAAACTCTATGTACATCTTTTATTCATATTCCCCTCCTATCTTCTGTAAACTTCAAATAAAGAGAATCATTCCATCTGTCAATTACAGTAAATGATCCACTTAGTTCTCTGCTGTCCACTCCCCATAGCATGAATATGCATGTCACATATTCACATCACGGGGGGGGGGGCTGTATCCTCCTCTCTGCTCTCTGTGTCTGCAGCCAAGAAAGAGGTGAAATACAACACAGAAAGTGTCACAGCAGGGATTCCTGCTTACAGAAACAGATGGAATCTAGATAAGTCAGATCAGCAATAGCTCTCTCCCTCCTTGTCCTCATCAGAACAGAGGCTACTGAGAGCAAAGGGAGGAGGGAGGAGGGAGAAGAGAGCTTTTGAGAGGGGGGAGAGAGGAGAGAGCTGCTGAGAGGGAGTGCAGAATTACATGACAGTTTATACAGCACTGGACTATTCCTGTTTGGTTATAATTGAGAGGACTAATCCAGGAGCTTACTGCAGGGTCTGACAATGCTGATAACATGCAAACTACAAACGGTACAATAATGATTTTACATGTTTTTAAAAAGTCTGCCCAGGCCCTATTCAAGGGTAATATTAGTATCATACTGAAAAATGACCCGACAGAGTCCTTTTAAGTCAATATACAATGTACACAGAAAGCTGCTAATCAGTGGTGTGCACAGAGTTAGCTCTCTGAGCTCTATTGCATGCTACATCTAAAAACTCTGCATGCATCACAACTGCTGCACTCAACAAACAAAATGATATATCATGGGAGTCAGGGTCTCTTCCCTTACATTGATTGGCTGTCAGATGAGGTAGCAAAAACTTTTGACACATTCCCTTTAAGCAGGGGTTGTCCATAACCCCTTTAAATTAAGAAAAAAAAAATCGATAAAATCACCATTGAGCTCCTTATTTTATTTTCTATGCACATACATCATTCATTTCCATTTCAAACAAATGCATTCTCCTGAGCAGCGACGCGAGGAAATAAGTGAGACTATGATGCATAACCAATAAATATTTTCCAGCGGCTCACTGCTGAGTGTGAAATCCAGAATTGGCCACGATGGTAAATCATAGACCTTCTGAACCAATCTCTAAAATCTCGGATAAATTAACAGGATAACAAGTGATGACAGTCTCATCGTTTTGTCCCACTCCTCTATTCGGAGGGCACTTTGCATTTTGTAAATTGATTATATGAAATCTGAGAAGCAGTTAGAACTTTCTTTCAGTCTCAGAGTCTTATAGCTACAATCACGTACAATGCAGTGTAATAATACCTATAAGAAGTACACCTTGGCTACATAAAATGTTCGACAATGCTTTTTTGAGGACGAATACTTTATTAAATATACAGTAGCAAGTGTAACTTGTGGTAATTGTTTTCAAGTATGGCAGGAGTTGGGGTCATATTATTGGTAATTGTGTCAAATCAAGTTTTTTTTCCAATAAACTTACGCCAAACCGATAAAGATATAGTCATACCGGTAAACCTTTCATGGTTGTATCGGTATTCCAAAACTACTGAAAAAAGGACAGCATTAGAAAAATTCACCATATAAAAGGAGCAAACACAGGTGCACAGAAACAACCTAAACAAAACCATCGTTTCTGTGCACCTGTGTTTGCTCTTTTTATTGGGGTCTGACTGCTTCCTGCCTAAGTGCTGTGTTTGTTTCTGGCTGCATATAGTTTGGGTATTCCTTTAGCATATGACAACAAATAATCTCTTTGTCTTCTAAAACTTTAGTGTGCCTTTACTTGTGAAAAATACTAAGGAAGGTTATGAATTTCCGCAGATGCTTATATCACAGACTAAATAAAAGCATACAAGCATGACAATAATTAAAGGGATTGCCATCTACTAGGACAACACCTTTGCCATCGCACATGTTTCCCCCAATTGAAACAAAAAAGCCTATTCTCCCATCCCATACCTGCCCGATCTCAGTGGTGCTGGAGCTCAAATTCCTGGGGCTCACATGAGGTTGTGAAATCAAGTGAGCCCCACTCCCAATCACAGCCACCTTCTCAATCCCTAGCTTTGGATATGAGTTATTCAAGTGAGAGCTGCATGTACCTCTGGCTTTGGGCTCGCACTTCCAGGCTAACACTCTCTCCAACAGGCACAACCTCTTGAGGTTCTTCTCGCCCTTTCTAATCTTTTACGCCCACATTGCACAGGACCTCTTTATTGTGCTGTGCCACTAACCTACATTTTAGAGCTTGTACTCCTTCATAGTTGACGTCTTTCATGTAAATCAGCCTTCCCGGCATCACTCGGATATTCCTGCTGAAATGCGCCATTCTACTGACTACGCCAAGTGTAGTGGTGGGAGGTATTTGTGGAGAGGTCTGCATTTCTTGCAACCCGACACACTGCATGAAAGAGAGGTTTGCGTGTGTACTCGTGTTAAGTAGTTGATACCTTTGCAGGCCGCATGATGCCGATAGCTTTAGCTGGTCAGGACCAGATGTTAATTGCATTATTGAGGGAGACCACTGATTCTTTTAAAACATTATTTTACTGCAAATCCACTTGATAGCAACCACATACAGCAGATACACAACCTCTCGTACGTTTTTTCTGTTACACAGAATATCTCCACACAGTCTCTTTACATCTTTAAACCTCACTGGTTCCTACCTCCAATAACTTCACTTGCTCCACCACAACCCAGCTTAGCATCACAGTGTAGTCCATGAATATCATATCCTCCACCTACATCCTATTCTCCTTTTAAAGGAAATGTCTTGCTACTATGGCCAAACTAGGCTTCTAGTCTACCTTAGCTCTTGCTTAAGGAACCCCTGCGAGGGCACTCACTTCTTCTTATGTATGTGTTCAATGTGTCCCGTTACTTTTTCTGAGTTATAGACTCTGGGCCATCCTGCAAGGCATGCTCTCTCTGGACCCGTCTCCAGTTTTCCACTCTGTACTACATTGAATTCTCACTTTTCATTTTCAGGAACTCGCTTCCCACAGTCTTGTCAATTAGTATTCACGTAGTTGAGTATTATCAAAAGTCAGTGCAATTTTAAAAAGATTAATTTTAACACAGTTTTTGGAGGTAAAATTGTCACTTTCTAGACAATAGCAGCTGTATGCAGGGTGAGACTGGCCTGCACAGGAGCAGGTACATGCATAGGAGACCACTGCAAAGGAGTGCTAAAAAGTGGTGCCAATACACTTGATTCGATATTTACAGGGAAAGATATTATCTAATCATTAATTAACCTTCCCAGTTTAATATTATAAATAAACTCAGCGCAGATAATATTGCATGTAGCTGAATAGTGGGCCTATAAATTCAATGTTACTACTGGTGGGCACTCGTAATCCCAGTCTGGGTGTGTGTGCCTTTGCTTTTGAGGTACGTTCACCTTGATTGGTTGACATTATGATCTGTTGTTTTTTGCATTTGATCATAACATAAAACTCACAGTCAAAATGTTGAGATGCCAGCTATAGGGGTTCCTAGTAGACTAGAGCAAGGCAGGGCTTGGACAGCGGAGCAGATCCGACTGGCTACCCAGTGCAGAAGTTCAGTTCAACCTCTTCCTCATCAAGCACCAAATCAAAGAGTCAAATAAGTTTCTTGTCAAAGTTTTAGTAACACAGTTTTATGAAGCACAGGCACATATCTTGAACGTTGCATGGCTAAGGCTATTCATAGTCGCTTAATTTGTCGCAAACTGCTCCCCTTGTCCCAGTACCTCCTTACTCTCATCCCTTGACATCAAAGTGACTCACCATGAATATATAAAGCCTACTGCAGCGCCAAACCTATCCCACTTGTGGGGACACATCCAATGGAATGATAGGGCACTGCCAGACATAGGTTCCTCATCCCTTGCACAATGGTGACCTATTGCCCGGGTGTATGCCAAGGTTCACCAAACCAGAAAAGGAGGGGACAGCTGCTGCCTGGGTACCTGCCTGAGGCAGATGAGCACCACACCAGAGGAACACAATCACTTTGTATTCCACCCCATGTACCGGATTCCAGGCCCAAATCCCGTGGTGGTCCGATGGGTCCAGCCGAATAATCAATGGATAATAGTTCCTGTTCATGGTCTTCTTCACTTCGCACTCTCCTGATTTTCAGCCACACTGAAAACCCTTTTTATAACCAAACCCCCTCACGTAATATCATTAACATTTACCACTAACTGCCCTAATCTTAGGGATTGAGGAGAGGTCTTTACTTTCATCGCTAGAGGACCACACAAATTTAATTAACACATTGATTGAATACAGAAACACAAAACACATGTACACCACATTCTTAAAGGGAGGAAGAAAGTTACCCCCTTGACCCTTTTACAAAAATATTATGGAATTCACCAGCTACACTGCTTGTTAAGAGAAGGAAAGGAAGGACCACCATGATCCCTATGTCATTCCAACAGTAAAGCATCTTGAGACAATACATGTGTGGAATTGCTTTTCATCTAGGATAGTGGGCTCACCCATAATTGAATAAGAACATGTTCATGAATAAAAAATGGGATATAAACATCATCCAATACCAATCTCTGTTAATTATCCAGGAGCAGTTTAGTGATGAACAATGCTTTTTCCAGCATGATGGAGACCATGTCACAAGACAAAAGTGATAGCTATGTGGCGCAATAAACAAATCATTGACATTTGAATCAATGGCCAAGAACCTCCTCAAATCACAATCTCATTGACCTGTAGTCATTGCTCAAAAAGTGGGTAGACAAACAAAAAGATCAAGGTTGTGATAAACTTTAAGCAGTGATTAGGCAAGAATGGGTTGTCATCAGTCAGGATTTAGCGCATGCGCCAATATACAGAATGCCAAAGAAAATTGCATAAGAGTATAAATATTGAGTTTTTGCATAAACGTGACATATTTGTTAATAAAAGTTTAAAACCTGTGAAATGCAAATAACTGTACATCAGTAACCACAGAAACAAATACGGTAACTTAGGGTGGTTTCAGACTTGCATTTTTTTGTGCAGTGTCCTTATCCAGCCAAATCCTGATGCTTCCTGATCAGGCCTGTGTACATAGACTTAGAATGGGGATGCAGGCACATGCGGTGGCATAAGGTTTCCACCAGATCCTAACAAATGTGTCCTTTTGACTTCCTCCCCAGACGCACAAAGTTGCAATTTTGCGGCTGGTTAAAAAGCCTGATGTCACCGGATGCAGCGCACTGTGGCAAAAAATAGAATGGGCTTCAATGAGGCCAGATCCGGCTTTCACGCTGAGCATGCCCAGATCCCCTCCCAACACCCTCCCATCAGGTGTGTCCTATGGAAAGTTTCAACTTTCTGACGGATCAGGCAACAAACAGATGCAACTGGATGCAAGAGCAGTGATTTTGTTGTCTGATCCAACACTCAGATCTGGCATAATACCTCTCCGGTTGCATACGGTTGTACAAACAAGCCCAGATGTGGTCGGGGGCGTTTTCAACTTGATCACACCTGCATGCAAGAGTGAAACCAGCCTAAAACATGTAAACACCCTAAAGCAGCAAACTTTATGTCCAAAATTTGTGTCAGTCTTAAAACTTTTTGCTCTGACTGCGGTAAAAGTTGATATAAGAAGCAAAGATTACCAAACAGCAGACCAGTTTGTCTTATGTCCGCAGTGACAACTTCAAGAGAAAGTTGTGAGCACAGACTGACTGTTAAAACCAAGTACAGGTGCTCGGCGCACTTTTGACAAGGTCACAATTTAAAGGGAATCTGTGAGCAAGTATTTGCAATATAATCTGAGGGCAGCATGAGATAGGGGCTGCAATGTGTCACTGATCAGGCTGTGTGCTGTTGTTTCATTAAAATTATAGAGTGATTATTATTAGAGAACTAGGTTCTCATGTGAGCCCTGGTTGACCACACCCCCAACACTGATTAGAAACTTAATTGCTATATTCAATGTACTGTAAGGGTCCACTCTATTTCAGGCAACTGAGTATTCAGTTGGATTCACACATGCAGGCAATGAACAGGGTGGGACATTTATAGGGTGGGCCATTTATATGGATACATCTAAATAATATGGGAAGGGTTGGTGATATCAACTTTCTGTTTGTGGCACATTATCATATGGGAGGGGAAAAATTTTCCAGATGGGTGGTGACCACAGCGGCCATTTTGAAGTCGGCCATTTTAGATCCAACTTGATTTAGGCGAATCCATATAAATGGCCAACCCTGTAGTATTGTCCTAGACAGCTGAAGTTTATTATTTTCAGAAACTTTCAGGTACAGTCCAAACAAAAACAGCTCCCGGGAACAAAAGATGTAACACAACCAAAACACAAAATAAACAGT
The DNA here is from genome assembly GCA_033576535.1 of Allobates femoralis. Classification (NCBI taxonomy): domain Eukaryota; kingdom Metazoa; phylum Chordata; class Amphibia; order Anura; family Aromobatidae; genus Allobates; species Allobates femoralis. The sequence goes on from JARQOC010000003.1 coordinate 717,920,415, forward strand.
CCATAAATTGCTGGGGGTCACCCAATTAGATGCCAATCCTTAGCCTCTGGCAAAAACACATAAATAAGGTCCTTCACCCTCCACACACAGAACACTTTTGAGACAGTTCAGCTGCCCTTAACAGAACCTGGATAGCCTGTAAAACCTGGGCTGGGTGTATCGAAGCAGTCAGATCTACTCTACACTTATGAACACTCCTAAAACGGGGATCCAAAAATCCAGGACAATTTTAAAACCGTCTCAGCACTATACATGTTGTGGCCTGCTTCTCCAGGACTTACATCACAGAGGATAGCCACCACAGTTATAAATATCTCCCATTCAGAAACTGTCCGGCTGCAACCTTACAGTAATAGGATGCTGCTAATCAGCGGTGTGGGTGGTGTTAGCTTTCTGAGCTCTACGCCATCTACAGTAAAGTATCTTTGATTATATCACAGCTGATACACCAAGTAAGCTAAGCGATACATTAGTAACACATTACTAGAATCATAGTCTCTTTCCCAACATTATGTTGCTCTAACATGGGGTAGCACAAACCTGGTGACAGATTTCATCTAAATACACCTTCCCACCTACTTATTTTACCTCTATTTTCCCCCTACGCTTCTGCTTTGATTGACAGATCAAGCTTTATAGAATCAGGGAAGGGCAGAGTTAAATGGAAATCAAGTAGGTGGAATGTGGGAATTAACTGTTTGGCCACACTAAGGGTGCACCAAGCACCTCTACTTGATTTAAACAGTCATTTTGTGCTGACAGATACCCTCTAACTAGGGTGTAGGTGTAGGGTGTAGGGCTACAGTAGGCAGCTGACAACTTCTGCCAGGTGAAAAGAAAATCCATTCAGCCATGCTACGGGATACTACAGTTTCCAGTTACACAAATATCCCTGCGTGGATAGAGCCATTGCCAAACAAAACTTCTGGTCATGAGGTCTCCTTTAAAAACAGTGCCGTCCTTGATTGACTATGGCTGCACCTAGTCACTATAGCAGACGTCACTACAGCAAGGTCCAGTTGGAGATGTGACAATCTATCCTCAATTTAATAGTAATCCAAGTACAATCCAAAGATGGTAGTTGATCCAGCACTTCCATAAAATAAATAATTATTTTAAGTATTAAATGTGAAAAGTCCAACATGGCACAATCAGAGGAACCTTATGACTAAGGCTGCTTTCACAATGGCAAATTTGCAAAGACGTATCCATTTTGAAACAGATGGCCACGGATCCGTTATGGCCTCCAATGTTATCCTATGGGTATGGATTGGTCTTAAAGTGGCCATCCGTGTGTCTTCATTTTGTCACAGATCCGTTGGTGTCCGTATTTATTATGTACCCAGAAATGGAAACTGTTCCAATTCTGGGCTTCCTTGAAAATCACAGACACCAACGGACAGACATGGATCCGTTGGTGTCCGTTTGAATTTATAATGGAGCTCTGTAGGCGATGGATTCATACAGATCCGTGAAAAAAATGGATCCGTGAAACAGATTCGTTCTGCTGTACTTAGCATGCTCAAAAGCAAGGCACATCTCCTCCCACCCCTATCTCTGCTGATGACAGATCTGTGAAAAAAACGTGGACATCTGTTGGCATCCATTTGCACAGATCCGTGCCAGTCCATGTGGTTCTAAAAAATTCAAGGATCCTTACAGATTTGAAAATAGCCAGCGTGAAAGCAGCCTAAGAAGTGTTACCTCGAAATGCTGAGTCAATCTTAACAGTCTTTCCGCGTTTTCCTGTGCGCTATGAAATAGCGCCAGATTTCAAACTCCAGCACTTATGTGCTGGCGTTTGCATGCGATTGGGAGTCCGTCATCCATAGGATTCTATTACTAGCGTTAAGGCAGCGTTACACTACGGTAACGCTGCATTAAAGATGTGGGAATCCTGCTTATTGACGGACCCCATAAGACGGAGGCCACAACGCTAGTGTAGCCCTAGCCTAATAAATATTCTTCCTCTGATTGTGCCGTGCTGTATGTGTTTTATTATTTCAAATAAATACTTGTTTTGTAAAAGAGCCGGATCATCTGTCGTCTTTGGATTGCACTTGGATTACTACAACCCCTGGCAAAAATTATGGAATCACCCGGCTCGGAGGATGTTCATTTAGTTGTTTAATGTTGTAGAAACAAAGCAGATCACAGACATGGCACAAAACTAAAGTCATTTCAAATGGCAACTTTATGGCTTTAAGAAACACTAAAAGAAATCAATATAAGAAATGAGGTAGTCAGTAAGGGTACCTTTTTTCAGACCAAGCAGAGGGAAAAAATTATGGAATCACTCAATTCTGAGGAAAAAATTATGGAATCACCCTGTAAATTTTCATTCTCAAAACTAACACCTGCATCAAAATGGATCTGCTCGTTAGTCTGCATCTAAAAAGGAGTAATCACACCTTTGAGAGCTGTTGCCCAAGTGGACTGACATGAATCATGGCTCCAACACGAGAGAGGTCAATTGAAACAAAGGAGAGGATTATCAAACTCTTAAAAGAGGGTAAATCAACACGCAATGTTGCAAAAGATGTTGGTTGTTCATAGCTGTGTCTAAAATCTGGACCAAATATAAACAACATGGGAAGGTTGTTAAAGGCAAACATACTTGTAGACCAAGGAAGACATCAAAGCGTCAAGACCGGAAACTTAAAGCAGTATATTTCCAAAACAGGAAATGCACAACAAAACAAATGAGGAACGAATGGGAGGAAACTGGAGTCAATGTTTGTGATCGAACTGTAAGAAACCGCCTAAAAGAAATGGGATTTACATACAGAAAAGCTAAACAAAAGCCCTCATTAACACCTAAACAGAAAAAAACAAGGTTACAATTGGCTAAGGAAAAGTAATCGTGGACTGTGGATGACTGGATGAAAGTCATACTCAGTGATGAATCGCAAATCTGCATTGGGAAAGGTGATGATGCTGGACCTTTGTTTAGTGTCTTTCCAATGAGATTTATAAAGATTACTGCCTGAAGAGAACATGCAAATTTCCACAGTCATTGATGATATGGGGCTGAATGTCAGGTAAAGGCACTGGGGAGATGGCTGACATTACATCTTCAATTAATGCCCAAGTTTACATTGAAACTTTGGACAATTTTCTTATCCCATCAATTGAAAGGATGTTTGGAGATGATGAAATCATTTATCAAGATGATAATGCATCCTGCCATAGAGCAAAACCTGTGAAAACATTCCTTGAAAGAAGACACATAAGGTCAATGTCATGGCCTGCAAATAGTCCGGATCTCAAACCAATTGAAAATCTTTGGTGGAAGTTGAGGAAAATGGTCCATGGCAAGGCTCCAACCTGCAAAGCTGATCTGGCAACAGCAATCAGAGAAAGTTGGAGCCAGATTGTTGATGAGTACTGTTTGCCACTCATTAAGTCCATGCCTCAGAGACTGCAAGCTGTTATAAAAGCCAAAGGTAGTGCAACAAAATACTAGTAATGTATTGGAGTGTTCTTTTGTGTGTTTGTCATGATTCCATAATTTTTTCCTCAGAATTGAGTGATTCCACAATTTTTTCCCTCTGCTTGGTCTTAAAAAAATTACCCTTACTGACTACCACATTTTTGATCTTGATTTCTTTTAGTGTTTCTTAAAGCCATAAAGTTGCCATTTGAAATTACTTTAGCTTTGTGCCATGTCTGTGATCTGCTTTTTTTCTACAACATTAAACAACTGAATAAACATCCTCTGAGCCAAGTGATTCCATTTTTTTGCCAGGGGTTGTATTATCATGAATCCTGGATCCGTGCACACCAAGGGGGTGAGCTGGTTATCTTTTTCTGACATGTGAATTCATCACCAAAATGCAGGATAGGTGATACATTTCTGATTAACAGGGGACCCATGAGTCTCTAGAATTAAATTCCTAAGACCCCCATCTGTCCACAAAGTAAGACCAAACTGATAAATTGAGCAGTCTTAGAGCATGTGCCTTGCCATTCCAATAAATGTTTAAGGGGACAATGGACACAGTCAAGTAGGATCTGTAAGCACCTTTTTTAATTTCCTTCTGAAGCAGCAGAACTGCTATAATCAGCTCTGATTTTGACACACAGTAAACTTGCTTATCGTGCTTTGACATCACAGTTCTTTTGTACATCCCCACATCATTCCCTGTGTTCTCATTAAACTTGATGAGCACACATATTTTATAACCCTACTCATGATATGTGTTTAAAGGGAATCTGTCAGGTCAAAAAACAATATGTAACTTATATCATTTTTTAATCCTCTAGTAATGCTCTTTGCATATACTCCCCCTATAAACTGCAAATAAAGAGATTTATTCCATCTGTCAATCACAGAAAGTGATCACTTAGTTCTCTTTTGATCACTCCCCATAGGATGAATAATAATGTAGTGACATCACTGCACTGCACTGCCCTTCTCTGCAAGCATACATCCAAAGTGAAAATGAAAGCAAGTGTGAGACATAGAGCACAGAGTGAGTAAGGCAATGTCTGTCTTGGAAGGGGTGAATAATAAATGAGCATTTACATACTGTGGGCTAGTCAGCAGTGAAAGTAATGGACTAGACTAGTGAAGCAGCTGCCTGCTGGGTGTGAAGATGCTTATAGCAAAAGAACTGCAAAAGGCACAGCAACAATTTTTACATATTCTGAAAGGGCTGTCCAGACATTATTCAAGGGTACTATTAGTATCATACTGAAAAATGACCTGACAGAGTCCCTTTAAGGCTTGAAAAACACTTGACCAAACCACATTATACTATTTTAGTAATTAACTTCTATACGATGAAGGCAAGCATTTTATGGCAGCCTGATTCTTGTGTTCATGCTCCAATGAATTTGATTTTAGCCAATGAGATGTGATGTGTTATTTATGTTCCATATAAATATATAATGAGAATGATAAATGATTGACAATTAGAAAATGACTTGCTAAAAATGGAAGTGAAAAATGCATACATGCCCAGTTTGTAGGTATACAGTAACAGAGAAGACGCTCTCCAGCTCTTGCCTGCCCGCCTAGAAAAGTATTCCTTCCCTTTAATGTTTGATGTACGGTATATTCATCCATGTATTTTTCTCTAAATATTTAGCCAATATGCCTTTTTGGCTCTGTGCCAGTTGATGTGTCATTCTGGAGCTGAGAAATAGTTATCCCAGCGTTCCTTCATTGACAGCAAGACTTCTGAGGACACCTTGGCTCAGATCCTGTATAGCCTTGAAAAAATGAAAGAAGCAAAGCTCTTTAAGATTTTCAGCTTATAATTTATACAATACAACTGACATTATGAGGAATATAAAATGCAACATGATTTCACAGACAGATGATTATATTCTTACTCCACTACTGGGCCCGCTAACCATATTGTGGTTTCATATATCAGTGAAATATGGTAAATGGATCATATTTTAGGCATCTGGGAAAGCCCCACATATGCTTGGTTAAAATATTTTGACTGTTCCATCATAAAAAAACAAAAATGTTCCCTTTTTTTTTTTTACTAGGGCTCCTGTGTAACCCTTATGAAGAAATACACTGCACAAATAGTGTATGAGGGCAGTACTCATAGAGATGACTAGTGAGTCTTTCTTCGCATCCACAGCTCATTTTCATATAACTTCATAAGGCTAAGGCTGAGGTTTCTTAAATGTTCCCTCACTAAGACCTGAGGTAGTAATGTTAATAGGGTTTAATACTCACCCCCGTTGTCTAGCTAGATGTGGACCAGACATTGTTTTCTATGCTGCCCAGCTTCTTATCCTCTGCCTGTCTGAGAAACTTCTTCCCCAAATGTAAAAGTACTTCCTTAAAAATACATGAAATGTTTACATAAGATTCACAACTCTCCTACCATTACTCATCTGTCCTGGCTCCAGCACCGGGCTTTGCTTTCTTTTTCCCCTTTGGCTGACTTCTTCTGTATTATTGTGTATCGAGTTACTATAGTGGCCCAGCCAGGGGCGTAACTACAATAGGTGCAGGAGTTACAATCGCACCCAGGCCCTGGAGCCTAGGGGGCCCCATAGAGTCCATTTGCCATACAGAAAAAGACATCCCATTAAAGATTTGAAATAAAAGGGGGCTCCATTGGAGCTTTCGCATCAGGGCCCATGAGCTTCAAGTTATGCCTCTTAGGGTATGTGCTCACGGTCCGAAGGAGCTGCGTGTTGGACGCAGCTCCTCTAGACCTGAGTGAAACCGCGGGTGGCCGCAGGGAGACCGCAGCCGCCCTGTACTCACCATGTGCGGCGGGTGCAAGGCAGCTTCTTCCTGCAGTCACCCAATGGGAGCTGCTTCCGACCTTGCAGCATGAAATGAACATGCTGCGGAGGAGCGGAATGCCGGCAACCTACACCACAGCTAAAAGAATGCTGCGGTCAGGTTAAGCATAGCGGGCATGGGATTTCTACAAATCCCATCCACTATGCCGATACTGTACTACGCAGCATTTTGGACGCAGCGGAAAGATGATGCATCCGAAATGCTGCATATACTGATCGTGAGTATCCAGCCTTATATGTCATACTGAGCATCTTAAGGTTGGCTGATTCTGCTGCACATGGCCAGAGTGTTGTATTAGCTAGCGCTCATTATTACCTTGTGTTTTCTGAAGTTCAGTGAAACTTGCCACTAAGCTCTTTTTCATCCAGAAGCCTGATATCTTATTCTACTGTACCTGAGTACTATCTGCACACCCAGCTCTGCTAAATCAAGATATATGATTGTCTACTCAGTTTTGCTATTCCTGGGTGCTATCCATGCGCCCGGTTCAGATACAACAGGTTGCGTATTCAGCCCTGACATCACAACATACAAGAAATTAATTTCTATATTATCATTACAATTTTTGCACTTTGCACTACAAATTGTACTAGCATGAAATAATTTCCTCTAGTGTTTTAAAGAATGCAGCCAGGAGACGTGGAAGCATTTATTGTGCTGACCCCACCCTGTCGACTGACCTAGCTATGACACCAGAAGTGCACATTAAATTAAAGGACACAGTACAAAAATCTTTGCTTCCATCAGCTGCACCTTAAAGGGAACCTGTCACCTGGATCTAAGCCCCTACACTATCACTACCTGTCCCTACACCTTCCTAGCTGCTCCCTATCTATCCCTCTCTGAGGTAAATGGGCCCTATAAAACAGCAGAAATATAACTTATAACTTACTGCAGACCCTGAAGCTGGGGACTGAAGAGGCGGCGCCAGGCTCCATTCAGCACTCCTCGATGCAGCAGCGACACGTTATTGTTTCTTCATCGCCACCTCCTTCATTTGGAATCTCCTGCCCTCTTTACACCTATCATGCCCCAGCCGCTACATCACATCCGGTGCGGTGCATTATGGGGCTGATCACGTGATCGACCCAGCTTCAATAAGCGCATTGCGCATGCACGGAGCCAGGCTGATCTCGTGACCAAGCCCATAATGCACTGGGGCTGATCACGTGATTGGCCCCATAATGCACCGCGCCGGATGTGACGTAGCGGCCGGGGCATGATAGGTGTAAAGAGGACGGGAGATTCCAAATTAAGGAGGTGGCGATGAAGAAACAATAAAGCGCAACTACATGGAGGAGTGCTGAATGGAGCCTGGTGCCGCCTTTTCAGTCCCCAGCCTCAGGGTCTGCAGTAAGTTATATTTCTGCTGTTTTATAGGGCCCATTTACCTCATAGAGGTAAAGATAGGGAGCAGCTAGGAAGGTGTAGGGACAGGTAGTGATAGTGTAGGGGCTTAAATTCAGGTGACAGGTTACCTTTAAAACTACTATCCAACTCTACTTTGCCTCCTGCATTATTGACTTAAAGCATACCTGCCACATTTCACTACCGGTGGCATTACTCATGCAGTATGTCACAAACGTTTTTGTACATTTTTCTCGTGTTGTATTTCACACAGAATCAAATTGCATTAACATGATTGATGAGCGAGTAGTAAGATACTTGGGTTCAGATAGCTCTACTTGGATAATTTGATCTGTTTCAGTATCTAGATCCGAGTGAGTTCCTCAATGACTTGCATTAGATTTGTTACTTGTTACTCGTTCAAAGTGTTCAGTTAGAGCTATCCAAACCCAAGTATCTTACTGCTCAATCGTCACTAATTAACACAAATTGGTATGGTACAAAGCACAATACTAGCTAATGATAGCACATTACTGGTGGTATGCACCAAATATAAAATAATATAGCATATAGTATGACAAACATATATATATAGCAAAAGAATGGGCAGCCCGCAAAATGTTTAATGTGTGGGTTTCATGGGAAAATGCTACCCTAAGTGGACTTATTATAACCATATGCTTTGCTATTTATTACTGTTTATATGGGTATTTGTATTCATTGTAGTTAATATAGTCCTCTGAGGTAATCTCAGAGATGAAGCTCCTTAAATGGTGTTATGGAGTTTAGTAACAGAGTCCAGGCGAGCTGTGAGTGGCCGCCTGGACTGCTGTGTGGAGATATATATATATATATATTGTATTCATTGTAGTTAATATAGTCCTCTGAGGTAATCTCAGAGATGAAGCTCCTTATATGGTGTTATGGAGCCTAGTAACAGTGTCCAGATGAGCTGTGAGTGGCTGCGTGGACTGCTGTGTAGATATGACAGCTGTGATTGGCTGTCAATCAATTTGAGCGGGAACTGGCTGTATTAAAGACACAGCTGAGGGACGGAGCGTCACTCAGCTGTTCAGCTCATCTCAAGACGTCGCCCACCCGCCCTCCCAGATGGACTGGCGACAAGTTGGATATTTCTCTTTCGTCGAGAGGCTTTTCTTGTGGGAAATAACATGCCCAATACAATAGGGCGTTTATGGACTTAGAAGGTTTTGAGGAAAAAACTCATGGATGGATGTTTTCCCATTCAAATGTTAAGTTTAAGATTTTATGGTATGGATTTAGTTATACTACAAATTTAACCCTAAGTAAAGCCTCTCGGCCTTTTAAAACCATACATTGTGTTTTGTCAGTTCTTTTTAATTCTGTTATCATTTATAATGGGTGGTTATTTTCCCATGACATCTGTATATCCACCAAAACTGCATCATGGGCAACCAGTACAAACAATACAAGATAAACGCAACAGTAGGGTTTAGGTGCTGTAAGTCCCTAATTTTTTAGGGTGAATTTTCACGATCAGGGTTTTCAGTGTTATGGACGCAGCTTATTGCTGTTGCAACCAAATAGCTGCGTTATATAGTATAAGCACAGTAGTGGGATATTTAGACATCCCATGGCCACCGTGCCTCTCCCCTCTGCAGTGTGTTTTCAGCTGCAGTGCAGGTTGTCGTGCTCCTACAGCTCCGTAGCAAGTTAATTTAATGCTGTAGAGTTGGGAGCGATCTTCTGTGGGGGAATGCAGGAAAAAGCCGCCCTGCACCGAATGCCAAATGTGGTCACAGGGCAGCTGCGTTCTCTCTGCATTCACCTGCGGATAACTGCATCCAAGACACACTGCCTCCAGATCGTATGCACATATCCTTAGGGGTACTTCACACACAACAATATCGCTAGCGATATCGCTGCAACGTCACAGGTTTTGTGACACTGCAGCGACCTCCCTAGCGAAGTCGCTGCATGTGACATGCCGCAGCGATCAGCGATGAGCTCGCTGATGGCTGCGGAATGTCCAGGACCATTTTTTGGTCGTCGGTCTCCCGCTGGGCAGCATACATCGGTGTGTGTGACGCCCCTCTAACCCGATGTGTTCCCTGGTAATCAGGGTACACATCAGGTTACTAAGCACAACAACCCGATGTGTACCCTGGTTACCAGTGTTCTCCCGCTAATACAGTAGCGGGACCTCGACATCGTGGAAAAGAATAGTTTACATACTTTTCCACGATGTCGAGGTCGTTACACGGGTCGCTGAGGAGATCTGCCTGTTTGACAGCTCACTAGCGACCACACAGCAATGTTCCAGCGATCCCAGCCATGTCGGATCTTTGATGGGATCGCTGGAACATCGCTACGTGTAACAGGGCCCTAAGGGTAATTTTCTCCAGTGTCAACCTTTTACATATTCATTTTTCCTATTTACCATGAAAGCATTCCATATCCAAACCCCCCATTTTTATACAATAAGGCATTCAGAGGCCCAGTGTTTTCACAGACGATTGTTATTTTAGCGTTTCTTTTACATATGTGCTGCATTTCACACTTATTGATGCCGTAAGCATGCATTTCCTTTTCTCACACAGTCCATTCCTAGGGACAATCCTTACAAAACAGTGTACATCATATGTCTAGTACTAGCATATTTAGGTGACAAAGATGGATGGCAGATTATGGCTGGAAGTAATTCTCAGAGACGAAATGTAGGTCTCAATCTCTGCATCTTCTTGTCCATTATAACCTAACAGATTCCCTAAGTAGGCCTCCTGTCAGACACACTAAATGTCTTTCACTACAGTTCTTTGAAGTTTTTTATAATGCATGTGACATAAGGCTTGAAAAGAAGACATTTATGTGAATTATTTGTCTTATGGAAAAAAATAAAACCTATATGACTCCTTCAAAATCTGTACTGTTTCATTGTAAAAAATTCTTTCAAACCTTATAATTCTCTTAATGTAGTGAATCTTCAAAGCAATATATATAAATTCAAAAAGACAGAAATATAACCACATTTTTTATCAGTGCACTGTTTTCTCAAAATCTTTTGGGGGAATCTGACCCAAATATAGCATACTGATTAAAGGGAATCTGTCAGCAGGTTTTTTTTTTATTTAAGCTAAGGACAGAATGCTGCAGGGGTTAAAAAATAAAAAGCCACTGTGCTTCTCTTATCAGGGTTTGTGCAATGTTTTACCTAATTTAAAGGCTTTATTACCCTGTGATTACCATTGCAGGACTACAAAGTCACATGCATGGCAGTAGACATGCCCTCTGCTGTGATTGACACCTCACAGTACAATCTCTATTAAGATCCTCGTGTGGGCGGGGGCAGCTATCTCAGCTCTGCTGTGTTCCTGAAAACCAATTCTTTGATTGTGTCAGAATGGCTTCAGCAAGTAATTTATGTGATATATTGTTGGATTCAGGGCCTCTTTGCCTACATTATCTTGCTGTCAGATGAGGTAGCAAAAATTTGCTGACAGATTCCCTTTAAGTATCATCTATAAGAAATGTTTATAAAACAAATAAGATAAAATATGCACACAAAGTCTGCTACAACTCAGTGAACGCATTTCTTTTGTAATCATGGGAATTTCCTTTTGTAAGCATAAGTATTTCCCAATTGGCATCTTTTATTAGATTTGAAAGATTGTAAAATTAACAGTATATTGCATTAATGCGCTAAATGCAAGTGTTTGATTATCGTTAGAGTCATCTATCAGCTGAGAAACACTTCCTATCTTCTGGCATCCCTATCTCTTCTTTTGATTAGCAGAGTTGGCATGATGTCACTCTGCAACAATATAGTTTTGCTAAGTAAAAGAAGGGCTGCCGAGAGGTGGAGGCTCTCTGGACTTCTGCCTGGCAGCCTGAAATTACTGACCTAGCCAATGGACAGACGTCTGCCAATTGAATATTAGATAAAATTGAAGAGAATGACTGACTAATGTGTTACACTGATTTCTTTACATGCTTAATGAGAACATGTTACTTGCCATAAACATGAACCTTTTCCAACTAGTCTAAATGCCATTGTTGCCAATATTCACTTGATTCTGGCTTTTTTTCCCATATGCTTCTCCATTCCTGGAATATAGTTCCCCCCTCTCTGTATGTAAATCAAGTCTTGTTAGCTAGGTGAATGTGGTCCCCTCTTCTCTGTGGGCACCATCTTCACAATCATGGAAGCTTGACTAATAAGACTAGCTTTACATAAGGAAAAGATGGACCATATCCCAGGAACAGATGGGCACTAGAACTAAACAAAAAAGCAACAGGAGAACTTCCCACTTATGAACTTGATCCAATCCAATACCCTTTCCGTAACCTCACCGCTATGTTTATCCCAGCCCTAACACATCTCTTCAATGTATTATTAACTTCTGGTACCTTATCTTCTGCTTTCAAACATGCAACAATCTATCTATCTTGTAGAAACCATCTCGAAACACAACCTATCTCTCCAACAAGCATCCCATGTTGCTGTTTGTGTTCACCTCCAAACTCCTTGAACAACAATGAACTTTCCTCCTATCTCTCATCCAAACTCACTTTTTGTCATCCTACGATCTGGCTTTTAGAACCACCACTCCAATGAAACTGCCCTAAGCAAATCTCAAAAGGACGTATTTACCACCAAAGCCAACAGACAATTCTCTATGCTCCTCTTTCAAGACTGGTTCTCTGCCTTTGACACTGTTGATGTCTTCCTCCAACTTGTGGTTGGAGGAAGTGAAGTTTTTTACTGCAAAGTACAGTGATTTGAAGTCTTTCAGGTGGTATTTGTAAGAGTATCGAATCAGCTCTGAGAATTGGGCGTGATATTTCAAAGCATTGTCTTATTGAGCCAAAAGCAGAATTGTAATCGGTAATAAACTGTATCTGATTATCAGATTCCACAGGTTTCAGGGATTATAGTAGTGAGTTACGTGAAGAATGTTTGGCTCTTTTATAAGCACGCTTTATCATTTTTCTACTATACTCCCTATCTAAAACTCTGTTTGTAAGCTCAGTGGCCTGTTTCTTAAAGTCTACATCTGTAGAACATACTCTATGTACGGTAATCTTAAAAATTGCCCAGTGGGAATCAATTGGATCATATGCCTAGGGGGAAGGAGGAAGTGTGCAACAAAGCGTGGGTGGATGTCGGGTTTCGATAGAGGTCAGTCTGCAAAACATTTTGTGTGTCCTTTTCAAGAGTGACATCCAGGAACTTGATGGAGTCTCTAGACTACTGATATGTTATACGGATGTTGTGCCCGTTGGAGTTAAACAATTCCATGAATTTTTGTAGTCATTCCAGAGTACCCTGCCTGATCAGGAAGATGTCATCGATTACCGCACCCAAAATAGGACACGGTCCATCTATGCACCTAGCTCTGACAGGAAGTGGTCCTTCTCCCCTAGCCCCAGAAACAGATTTACTTATAGATTTTCCCATTACCCTGTAGACCAGAAGCCTCCAAGGATAGGGTCCTTTCCCTCTCTGTTCTGGTCTGTCATTGCTAGTTTTTTCATTGTAATTTTTGTTTTGTATATAAACCTATTCCTTTTGTACAAATAAATAAATAATAATAACACAAGCATTAATACCTGGAAAAAAACAATTACCATATTTTTCGGATTATAAAACGCACTTCTGTTTGCCACCAAACAGAAACACAGGGTGCGTTTTAAAATCCGGATTTAAAAAAATATACATATTTTACCGAGGATGGGGGGGAAAACGAGGTGGAGCAGGGTGTATGAGTCAGTTTTTACGGTGCATGGAGGCTTGGGGCCATTCAAAAGTTGGGGGCGTCATGGCATCATCCGGTGGGTGCCGCAAATACCGATGTCCCAGCATGCATTGTCGAGCTGCAACACATGCTCTAGTCTCCGCTCAGTTAGCCATGGGGACTATGTACAAGGATGGGAGATATATGTCCCAGGATGGGGGACATATACGGTTTATCACGGATACCAAGACGGGGGGCACAAAGACCAGGGTGTGGGGCATGGATACAAGGGTGGGGCTATATATATATATCAGGATGGGGCCATACATATCAGGATGGGGACCTGGGGACCATATATATATAATCAACAGAGGGCACAGATACTAGGATGGGGCTATGTATATATATATATATAAATATATATATATATACACGTACATAATATACGGTATATATATTTATGTATATATATATATATATATATATATATATATATATATATATATATATATGTGTGTATATAGTCAGTACAGTCCAAAGGTTTGGACACACCTTCTTATTCAAAGAGTTTTCTATATTTTCATGACTATGAAAATTGTAGATTCACACTGAAGGCATCAAAGCTATGAATTAACACATGTAGAATTATATACTTAACAAAAAGTGTGAAAACTGAAAATATGTTTTATATTCTAGGTTTCTTCAAAGTAGCCACCTTTTTGCTATGATTACTGCTTTGCACACTATTGGCATTCTCTTGATGAGCTTCAAGAGATAGTCACCGGAAATAGTCTTCCAACAGACTTGAAGGAGTTCCCAGAGATGCTTATCACTTGTTGGCCCTTTTGCCTTCACTCTGCGGTGCAGCTCACCCCAAACCATCTCGATTGGATTCAAGTATGGTGACTGTGGAGGCCAGGTCATCTGGCGTAGCACCCCATCACCATCACACCTCCTCCTCCATGCTTCACTGTGGGAACCAGGCATGTAGTGTCCATCTGTTCACCTTTTCTGTGTCGCACAAAGACACGGTGGTTGGAACCAAAGATCTGACATTTGGAATCATCAGACCAAATCATAGTTTTCCACTGGTCTAATGTCCATTCCTTGTGTTCTTTAGCCCAAACAAGTCTCTTCTGCTTGTTGCCTGTCCTTAGCAGTGGCCCTAGCAGCTATTTTACCATGAAGGCCTGCTGCACAAAGCCTCCTCTTAACAGTTGTAGAGATGTGTCTGCTGCTAGAACTCTGTGTGGCATTGACCTGGTCTCTAATCTGAGCTGCTGTTAACCTGCGATTTCTGAGGATGGTGACTCGGATGAACTTATCCTCCGAAGCAGAGGTGACTCTTGGTCTTCCTTTCCTGGGGCGGTCCTCATGTGAGCCAGTGTCTTTGTAGTGCTTGATGGTTTTTGCAATTGCACTTGGGGACACTTTCAAAATTTTCCCAATTTTTCAGACTGACTGACCTTCAATTCTTAAAGTAATGATGGCCATTCGTTTTTCTTTACTTAGATTTTGTATTATGGCAAGAAAAAAGCAGCTAACAGTCTATTCAGTAGGACTATCAGCTGTGTATCCACCAGACCTGCACAACACAACTGATGGTCCCAAGCCCATTTCTTAGGCAAGAAATCCCACTTATTAAACCTGACAGGGCACACCTGTGAAGTGAAAACCATTTCCGGTGACTACCTCTTGATGTTCATCAAGAGAATGCCAAGAGTGTGCAAAGCAGTAATCAAAGCAAAAGGTGGCTACTTTGAAGAATCTAGAATATAAGAAATATTTTCAGTTGTTTCACACTTTTTTGTTAAGTATATAATTCCACATGTGTTAATTCATAGTTTTGATGCCTTCAGTGTGAATCTACAATTTTCATAGTCATGAAATTGAAGTAAACTCTTTGAATGTGAAGGTGTGTCCAAACTTTTGGTCTGTACTGTATATATATATATATATATATCAGGAATATCAGAGAAGGGCACATATAACAGGATGGGGACTATATATATCAATATGGGGGGTCATATATACTGATTGTAAGACTGACACTGGTATTATAAGATGGACCCCATTTAACATTAAAAATCATTTTTTTCTCTTTTCCTCCTCTAAATTTGGGGCGAATCTTATAAACCGGTGCGTCTTATCAAGTGAAAAATATGGTACAAATTTTTGGCAAGTGAAAGGTCCTTAATATTTTATTTTGTTTTATCAATTTAGCCCAAGTTTTGTTGTGTCATTTATAATAGTAGTCTTTTCACCAAGTACATTGGTTATCTACAAACTTTGTTGATGCACTAGGACTAGGTTCTGCCAAAATTGCTCATTCTTCGAGTAGATGACGAATTCTCGATGAAGAAATCTCTCAGTATTGTGAAGCCGACTCATCCTATAGATCTATTATCCTATTAGTCTTTAATCTTATCATGTTATGCTTTATTATATGAACAGACTTTGTACTACTGAGTCTTTATACTGCTTTTTCTTTGTACAGTACATTAATATTTCCATTTTTCTCATTCATTTTTCATAATGATCTTCCCATCGAATATTCTAAAACTGTGCTTTAAGCATAACACATCGCATAATAGATTTTTAGCATTAAAATCCATTCATTTTTTTCTCTTGGAACACACCTACAAACACAAAACAGCTTTTATGACCTCTCTGTACAGTGCCAGAAAAGATCACCTTGTGTACCGTAACTGCGATCATGTTTCTGATCCATCAGGCTCTATTGAAATGTCAATTGCTAAGAATATATGTTTTTATAGACAAAATTAATTTCAATGCAATACAATCGTAGATACTATTGTGATTAAATCCAAGATTCAGTGCTGGAAGTTACCATCGTTGTACACATCAGAAACATGGAGACTATTATTTCATATTGGTATATTGTTTAAATAGGACTTTTCACCAGGTCAAAAGTGGCCAGGTTTTGCTTTTATCTCAAGCCCACCGCTCCCCCCAGTATTCCTTTAAAAAAATAAACCAAAAAAAAAAACATCAACAATCTGACTCCAGAGATATGGAACGAGGTAGTCCAAATTTTAAAGAGGTCCTGTCACTCCCCCCATGGATTAGAATCTAAGTCCAGCACTGAATGCAGCATGTCTTCTGCATTCAGGCAAGGGGTCCCCCATGGCTCTGTGGGGCTGCTACCCCGATATATAGGCTTATAAAAACTTACAGTAAAAATCCATGGAGGTGGGCCCTTGTGCTTGAGGCAGCTCGTCCACGGGGGCATTTCACACCCACTGCGCCTCTGTACCGCCCATGTCCTCGCCACCTCGCTCCTGCCATTCATTAACTCCTCGCTCTGCGTGTCCTTGTGGTGTTGACGCAAGCGTAGAGCGAGGTTGAGGTCTCGGTGCATGCCCCACCTCCTGCTATGAAGTTTTCTCATTTCCCCGCCCTGCTCCGTGCTGTGCTATGGAGCAGGGTGGGGAAAGGAGCCGACGTCAGAACACCTGTCTTGCCTCCTGCTCTGATGTTAGCTCCTTTGCCCGCCCTGCTCCCTGGCATAACACTGAGTAGGGCAGGGAAAGGAAAGGACATCATCGCAGGAGGCGGTACAGGCGTTCTGACGTTGGCTCCTTTCCCCACCCTGCTTCATAGCACAACACGGAGCAGGGCGGGGAAATGAGAGAACATCATAGTGGGAGGCGGGGCATGCACCGAGACCTTAACTTTACAGAGCGAGGAGTTCATGAATGGCCGGAGCGAGGCGGCGAGGACATGGGCGGCACAGAGGCGCAGGGGGCGTGAAATGCCCCCGTCCAGTGGACGTGGTGCCTGCAGCACAAGTGCCCACCTCCATGGATTTATACTGTAAGTTTTTATAAGCCTATATATCAGGGTAGCAGCCCGGCCCCACAGAGCCATGGCGGATCCCTTGCCTGAATACAGCAGACATGCTGCATTCAGTGCTGGACTTAAGATTCTAATAAATGGGCGGGTGACAGGTCCTCTTTAATGGTCTTTTTCAATAGGGGTTGCTCTCGGGCTAATGCCACGGCAAAACACCTGATTCTTATCTTGCTAATGGATGGAGGAACAACAGACACCAAGTCTTAGTATGCTATATCAGAATATTCCTGAAGGGGAGGCGCCCTAACAGGTTTATTATATAGACAGACGCTAATACATGAGTTAATCAAACTTCAAATTCATTGGTTACATTCTCAATTCTTCACAATGATTGGTTCCCAAACAATATCTACTTCATGGTGGTTGGCTTTTTATGATGTAAAGAGTTGGCAGAGTATACGTGTCCCTCAATAACTCTTGGCAGGGTGTGTAGCTCTACTTCCTTATCTTATCTTGACCAGATAGGGTTATTGAGGGTTATAATCAAAAACATGTTTACATGTTCTTACTCAAAAACAACTTACATAAGACCTAGTGGACGCCATTTTAGATAAGTCCAACATATATAAGTATGTATGTATATGCTTCAGTAAATCAAACAATTACTTCTACTTATTAAACAATTACTCAGCAATGTCAGGTAATTGCCCTGACAGTAATAAATGATATGTAACCTAAGGACATTCCCCAGTGAATCCTTTGAGGCGTGCACCCTTGGTGAGAATTGTAAAAATGAAAGCTAATTGAAAAGGGCCATATCTGTGAAGCTGCATAAGGAATAGTAAAGGGAACCTATCAGCTACTTTATGCCCCCCAATCTATCACTGTCTGTCCATGCAGCTTCATAGTACATTCCTAAGCATCCCTGTCTGAGCTAAAAGTGTAGTTTATAAAAAAGGAGAAGGGCGGCACTCACCGGGTAAACGAGATGGTCTCTTTATTCCAAATATCGGAAACAAGCAGGGTGCAGGGAGGGGGCAAGAGGAGCCGCCGGACTACGGCACCGTTTCGCGACACATGTCGCTTCTACGGGTCCAGGCACCCTGCTTGTTTCCGATATTTGGAATAAAGAGACCATCTCGTTTACCCGGTGAGTGCCGCCCTTCTCCTTTTTTATTTGCTATCGCTGGTATTTTGGCTGTGCACCCCCGGTGGGAAATCGCCATTCCTGGAAGGGAATTCAACCGTGACCTTGGCCCCGCTAAGTGCCCTGATCGACTTGCTTACTATTAAAAGTGTAGTTTAATAGTTGAAAAAAAGCATTTTATAACTTACATATTCCCATGTTAATGAGGCATGGTCTAGAGTTTATGTCCGGTCCTGCACATTGTGAGAGAGTTATTGGGTGTACATGTCCTGCACATTCTGAAATCGGTAAGTACACCCAATACTGCCCCCACAATGTGCAGGCCCGGAAATAGAAGCGACCGGGTGCATCTTACCAAAAGCAGCCCATTCAATTTAGTACTTACAAAAAAGGGGCAAGGCTTGTATATTAGGTTATCCACACCCACCGGAGTATGATAACCACAGATGGAAGCCGTGGAGGGACATAAAGAACGCCCACACAGTCTAGACCGTGCCTCATTAACAGGGAAAAATGTTTTATAAGATGGTTTTTTTTTAACTATTAAAGGGGTTGTCCAGGCTTTTTGGATACATTCTATGTGTATCTAGGCTGCAAAATGTTGACAGTTTGTAATTTAGATCCTGTCAACATTTTGCATTGTCACCCAGATAATCACCTATTTGCATTTGCCAGAGAACGTCCAGGGGGCGTGTTTGTGTTGAAGCCTGCATGTAAATGGAGAACTGGACGTTATGCCCAGACTCCTCAAAACACGCCCCCTCCTCCAGTCTACAGTATGCCCGGCCACCCCAAGACTGCTACAGGCCCACCCCAGTCTCAAGCATGACCAACTGTAGGAGTCTGGGGGTGGGCAGGCATACTGTAGACTGGGGGAAGGGGAGTGTTTGGAGGAATCTGGGCGTAACGATCAGCTCTGAATTTACATGAAGGCTCCAACGCAAACACGCCCCCTGGTCCTTCTCCTCCAGACTCAAATAGGTGATATCTGGTTGACATTGCAAAATTTTGACATGATGTAAATTACAAATTTTCAACATTTTCAACAAAGCTCGGACAACCCCTTTAAACTACACATTTAGCTCAGACAGGGATGATTAGGATTGTTCTAGGAAGCTGCAGGGACAGATAGTGATAGCTAGGGGGGGATCTAAAGTAGTTGACAGGTGCCCTTTAAATGAATTGAAAAAAAAAAAGAGCACTGAGGGGAGCGGTGGAAATGAAACAACATCTATATTGGACACTTTTGACCTGGTGTCAGCTCCTCTTTAACTTATACCATAGAGATGCACTTTTGCTAATCGTGCTCTGTAAACTCCATAATATAATGTGACTAATGTCACTTGTGTAAGATATACTTGCCACAATGTGATCGCTGAGAGATAAAAGCACAATGTTACAACTCAAATATCTCCTGGGGGAATGTTCAAGCTGTCATGGTTGTGTATTCAACTAGATTTGCAGTTCTTCATATACAGGGAAGGAACAAAATGAAGGAAAGATTAGTGATTTCAATCTCCATCCTAGTTAAAGTCATCCTCAACTTGTAATCTGCTTTGAAAGTGATGCAGCAATCACCAGCAAAATGGACTTTACTAGAACATATCTATGAAATCTCTAAACCAAGAGGATCCCTGCCGAAGAGAAAAAAGAAGAAAAAAAATGAAAAGAAAATCCATTCTAATTGAATTATTTGCCACTGGCATTTGAACGTGGGACAAAAATCTTAATCAGCGATTGCTTTCAGCTTGATTACACAGTGAATCATCCAAACTACAGAGATTTAATTCTATTTCATTCCAAGTAAATGTGTCTGATTCATAGTTTTACATTCCCAAGCCATCAATGTTACTGGACAAGAACAGATAGCTGTGAAGTATCGGTTTACACACCTGTAGTGGCTCTGTATTACAATCTACATGGTCAATGGCCAAGGATAAATACATGAATATACCGTATATTGTAAAAAATCCTAAAACTAGAAAGATAGATAGATAGATAGATAGATAGATAGATAGAAGATACATTAGATAGAAAATACATAGGAAGTTAGATAGATAGATAGATAGATAGATAGATAGATAGATAGATAGATAAATAGATAGATAGATAAAAATAAAATTTAGAGCAGCACATGAATATCCAATAGTAGGGTGCAAAAAATCCTCCTTGCAGTCTCATTGCAAAAGTTCATATATAGAAAAAACAACCAATTGGGACAATAAGGGTACCTTTACACGCCGCTACTGGAGGATGGATACAACCCGCTACTTCACGTGCACGAGCACGCCCAAACGGTTACAAACGGGAAACGCACCACCTTTACACGCCGCCACAAGGTGCGCTACGCTACGCTACATCTACAGCTAGATACATCGCCGGGTGTCTCAAGTAGCCATCTGTAGCTCATCTTACCTCATTTACACACCGCTACAATCAGCTAATATGGGCGTACCTGGTGCAGCAGGGACAGCACTTAGGCGTGCCACAAGTGTGGATTATGAGACCTCCGTACGCTGATAGGACAAAGCAAGAAACCCATGATTGGCCAGGCATCGCAGGAGGCTGTTTAATACGTGACGCTCGAGCAATTGTGTAGTGTGACTGGGCAGCTCCTTAAATATGCCGCCCTGTGCGGCGACAACCAATCACAACGCAGGAGCTTCCTCCAATGATCGCTGATGGAGCGCGGTAACCCGGAGCCTGTGTCACGCCCCAGCTACATAGCATGGTGTAGAAACAACCCTTCTGTTCCTTCTTTACACGCCGATACAGCTCGCTACAATCGGCTTTGCAGCCACCTGTTTCAGAGCAGTGCTCGGAAACAGATGTATCTGTTGCTGGCTGTCTCGTCCCGTCTTCTCACGCCGCTACTACGGGCTATATTGACGCTACAAGCTACATTTGTATCCCGTAGCGGGTTGTATCCATCCTCCAGTAGCAGCGTGTAAAGGTACCCTAAAGGTTGTTTATTTGTTCTGAAAACTGGAGTGATGCCTTCACTATTTTTTAGATACATAGATGATACATAGAAAGATAGATAATACATAGAAGGATAGATAGATAGATAGATAGATAGATAGATAGATAGATAGATAATAGAAAGATGGAGGGATAGATGAAAGCTAAAAACAACCCTTCTGTTCCTTCTTTACACGCCGATACAGCTCGCTACAATCGGCTTTGCAGCCACCTGTTTCAGAGCAGTGCTCGGAAACAGATGTATCTGTTGCTGGCTGTCTCGTCCCGTCTTCTCACGCCGCTACTACGGGCTATATTGACGCTACAAGCTACATTTGTAGCCTGTAGTGGGTTGTATCCATCCTCCAGTAGCAGCGTGTAAAGGTACCCTAAAGGTTGTTTATTTGTTCTGAAAACTGGAGTGATGCCTTCACTATTTTTTAGATACATAGATGATACATAGAAAGATAGATAATACATAGAAGGATAGATAGATAGATAGATAGATAGATAGATAGATAATAGAAAGATGGAGGGATAGATGAAAGCTAAAAAAAAATAGAAGATAGATATATAGACAGATAGACAGAAGATAGATAGTAGAAAAATAGATATGAAACAAAAATGGGATGCAGCACTCCTTAGCATCTGTAAAAAATTCAGCCTTTATTAGGCCATCTGATATGTTTTGAGGAGAAAGGTCTTTTCAGACCAAAGCGTCACTGTAAAGGGAATCTGTCAGGACAAAAATCTATATGCAACTGATATAATTTTACAATTCCTTTCTCTAAGCTCTCTCTATTCATGTATTTCTATAATTTATATTTCCCTCCTATCCTCTGTAAACTTCAAAATAAAAGATTAATTCTATCTGTCAATCACAGTGAGTGATCACTTGCTTCTTTGCTGCCCACTCTTCAGAATGAATATTCATGTATGTCTGCACTGCACCGCCCTCCTCTGGGTCTGAATTATGTGAGACATTGGTCGGCTCTCCAGGCACTGGCACTGATTGCTGACAGAGGAGAAAGGAGGGAGAGGAGGTGTGTTCTCTTAGCAGTTCTGACCTTAGCAGATGCAGACCTGAGATCATAATTGTGTGAATCTGAGGCATGTGTGTAGTGTGTGCTCTGAGATATTTCTTTGTGTTTATAAGAACATTTGATCATTTGCTCAGCAGATACACACATTACATGCATACAGAAAAACAAAAGTTCATAAAACAGAAATTCTCACAGGCAGCACAGGCTAGTAATGTTACTAGAGAGTTGTCACATAAAACACCTCCCCCCTCTCAACCCCCTCCCTAGCAACTTGCAGAAGCCTGAGATTCAGTGTTATCAGCACAGAGCGCAGAATGGAGGGACAGAATACCAGCTTGAATGGGGGTGGATATTTAAATAACATTTACGTACTGGGACTCTTAGGAGTCAGGTCAATTACTTTTACAGCTGCCTGCAGGGTGTGAAGGTGCTTATAGCAAGAGATCTAGAGAGTACAATAATAATTTTTACATATTCTGAAAGCTCTGCTCAGACCCTATTCAAGGGAACTATTACTATCGTACTAAAAAATGACCTGACAGAGTCCCTTTAAAACACATCAAATGGCCCAATAAAGACTTAATTTTTTGCAGATTTTAAGGAGTGCTGCTTCTCATTTTTGGTTTGTATACATTTAGCAACTGAAGATTTGCCCCCGTAACCCCTATTTATCTGTGATGCTCCTACATTTTTTGTATTAGATTGATAGATAGATAGATAGATAGATAGATAGATAGACAAGATAAGAGCAGCACATGTAGATAATAAAGTCAGCAGCAAATCCTTCCAAGCAACTGCTCAATCGCACAAATCCTTAAGGTACCGTCACACGGGGCAACATCGCCGGTAAATCAGGGGGGTGTGGCGAAGTTGAAGCAACATCGCTAGTACGTTGCTACGTGTAACAGGGTGATTTCAACGGCGATAAGTTGCTTGAGCGGAGTTGCCAGGTTTACCAACATGTTGGGAAACCAGGCGATGTTGCTCAGGCGATCTGCTATCATCGCTCTGTGTGACACCACAACAGCGATGTTGAAAGCAACTTCCCCTATTCACTGCAATGTTAATGATCGCTCACTGGGTTGAGTTTAACCCTGGCAGCGAAAGATGCTTTAAACATCGCAGCTGCGTTGCCGGCAATGTCTCTGCGTGTAACATCTCCATAGCGATCTTGGCTAAATGCCCAAAATGTGAGCGCTCCCGTGAGTTGCTGGCGATGTTGCCCCGTGTAAAGGTACCTTTAGAAAAATGCATGCGAAAGGTTCCTAGAAACTGAAACATTGTAGTAAATACACTGTGGGCTAGTAGATAGATAGATAGATAGATAGATAGATAGATAGATAGATAGAGATAGATAGATAGATAGATATAGAGAGATAGATAGATAGATAGATAGATAGATAGATAGATAGATATAGAGAGATAGATAGATAGATAGATAGTTTATTAGATAGAGAGATAGAGAGATAGATAGATAGATAGATAGATAGATAGATAGATAGATAGATAGATAGATAGATATCTTATTTAGGGAGCCTAAGTTACTTATATTGTGTTCACTTCCACTTTTCAGATTGGAGGTCTTTCTAGTTATGGATTTACTGTAAGAATCTGATATTTAATTGCTTAATCTCTACTCAATACCACATACTTGTCTGGACACTGTTGTCCTTTAGATCTGGCTACTTGATACCATGGATGTACTCAACAGAGGAATCTTGAGATGAGGACTCCCGTCTGCAGACTGCTTCGCTATGGTCAGATCTAGCAGCTATAAAGAGCTATCCTACACAGATATGCTATGTTATACCTACTTTTCCTATTGTCATACACTTAAACACTGTAACCGTTGCTTAGACCTGTTGCAATCAATTCACATTGGAAACTACACACTCAGTGAAATGAATGCTGCCTTCTATAAACGGCAAACAAAGGATTATCAAAGAGCATCGTCTTTCGACTAGAATTTCGATGCCTAATCCAACCATCTGTTGACCAGTTGTGTTGCAAAATTATGATTTAGGGAACTGAAAAAAGCCCTTGTGTGTGCTGTAGCCACATTATCTGATGCGGGGTCCTCCGAGTGACATTAGTCTCCTTTTAAGCCTTAAGGAATGTGGCACTTGCCACCGGCAAATCAAACATTTCCCGTGAACGTCTGTCTATTTCCATTTCTGCATATTAATCATTCCATGTTGATATTAACAGGAAATCTATGATTTATTTTAAGACCTAATTACTTTTCCAAAGCAGTGTCATTGAGTCCACAAGCCTCCCAGCCTCAGCCCCACATTATTAGACACTAGAGCTGACTCATTCTCCATGTCTCCACGAAACGCTCCAGTCATTTGTTTTCAGCATCAGAATCATTCATTTCATCATATGTTTGTGAGATTATCATCACACATATTTATATTCCAGCAAAATACCCCAGAGTGGCCGGAATAAGGCAGACACCATATGTAATTACATCTACTATGAAATATTCATTAGCCTGCCTGTATATTAAAATGCTTTGGTTAAATAGTATTAAAGTGATAGAACACACAGATGACTTTGATGGATCCGGTAATGACGTCTTCTGTCGGTTTATTTTCTAGCACTGGTATAAGTTTACTGAACCACAATAACAGGTTTAGAGTCCAGATCACTTTTAAATTGGCCACAAATTCCTTGAAGCTGTTTTAGTTCTTCTTTGATGGTTGAATGGATTAGGAAATCCATTAATGAAATAGCAAGTCATGAAGGCACTTAAGGGGGATTCTCCAATTTCTTTAAAGCCAGGTATCTTACACACATATTTATACACACATAGCCGGATAAAGCACGTTTTCTTACATTCTGGATAATTGCACTCAGTGTTTAGACTGAAGATGTCTTAGTCTTCTACAGAACAGCCGGAGGAAACCTGAACCATCAACAACAACAGGGCAAAGTCACAGGCAGAAGAGAGGCGCAACCAAGAAAAGCTCATAGAGATCTGCCAGCTCCATCCATCTACAAGTGCAGAAATGAGGGGACCTGCTCCTTCACTCTATGGAGGGATCTGCTCCTTCAGTCTATGGAGGGATCTGCTCCTTCAGTCTATGGAGGGATCTGCTCCTTCAGTCTATGGAGGGATCTGCTCCTTCAGTCTATGGAGGGATCTGCTCCTTCAGTCTATGTGATCTGCTCCTTCAGTCTATCTGGGGATCTGTTCCTTCTATGTGCAGATCTGCTCTTTCAGTCTGGTGATCTGTTCCTTAAGTCTATGTGGAGATCTGTTCTTCAGTCTATGTGTGGATCTGTTCCATCAGTCTATGCAGGGATCTGTTCCATCAGTCTATGCAGGGATCTGTTCCATCAGTCTATGCAGGGATCTGTTCCATCAGTCTATGTGTGGATCTGTTCCATCAGTCTATGTGTGGATCTGTTCCATCAGTCTATGCAGGGATCTGTTCCATCAGTCTATGCAGGGATCTGTTCCATCAGTCTATGCAGGGATCTGTTCCATCAGTCTATGTGTGGATCTGTTCCATCAGTCTATGCAGGGATGTGTTCCTTTAGTCTATGTGTGGATCTGTTCCTTTAGTCTATGTAGGGATATGCTTCTTCAATCCATGTGGGGAAGTCCCTTCAGTCTATGTGGGAATCTGTTACTTCACTCTATGCAGGGATCTGTTTCATCAGTCCATCTGGGGATCTGCTCCTTCAGTCTATGTGGGGATCTGTTCCATCAGTCTATGCGGGGATCTGTTCCTTCAGTCTATGTGGTGATCTGTTCCTTAAGTTTATGAGAGGATCTGTTCCTTCAGTCAGTGGGGATCTGTTCCTTCAGTCTATGTGGGGCTCTGTCCATTCAGTCAATGTGGGGATCTGCTCCTTCAGTCTATGTGGGGATCTTCTCTCTCAGTCTATGTGGAGATCTGTTCCTTTAGTCATTTTAGGAACTGTTCCTTCAACCTATGTGGAGATCTATTCCTTCTATGTGTGAATCTGCACCTTCTGTCTATGTGGGGATCTGTTCTTCAGTCTATGTGGGGATCTGCTCTTTCAGTCTATGTGGGATCTAATCCTTCTATGTGGAGATCTGTTCCTGCTATGTGAGGATGTGCTCCTTCAGTCAATGTGGGGATCTACTCCTTTAGTCTATATGGGGATCTGTTCCTTCTGTTCCTACAATGTGGGGGTCTGTGCCTTCAGTATATGCAGGGATCTGCTCCTTCAGTCTATGTGGGGATCTGCTCTTGTGTCTATGTGGGGATCTGCTCTTGAGTCTATATGGGGATTTTCTCTGTGAGGATCTGTTCTTCAGTCTATGTGGGGATCTGTTCCTTCTATGTGGTAGCTTGCTGTGTAGCCTGTACATACATGTTTTACAATGAAGCATCCCACTATTTCCAGTTATCAGGACTTGCTGTTCCATCCTCTCATTGATGTGATCCCAGTGATCCAGCACACACCTTCCCAATCAATCCTCTGCTCATGTCTCATACATAAGTTAGTTTGTGTCTCTGCCCCAGTGCTTCTTACCTCTTTAAGTTCCTTAGCTACATCCTTCAAGTCTCCCAAGACTAATTCCAAATCGTCCACGATGATCTTGATCTGCTCCTTCACCTTGGCTTTGGAGGCTTGCCCCTCTGTCCCCTTAGACTTTGCTGACATGCTGCAGTCCAGCTCAGGGGATCTTGAGAAGAGGGAGGCTGTCTCCAGCCCTGTGTGAGGAGCTGATCCCCCGCATGTTGGTGCTCAGATCCCCCTCATTCTCCTCTTTCTCCTCTCCCTGTATACTCGCTGCCATGAACTCCTCAGACTGCTGGGAATGAATGGGCTGTGATGCTCGGGAGCTCCTGCGTCACACAACAAGTGAAGAAGAGAGTGACAGCAGCCTCCTTCACTTCACCCAGACCTGCTCCATTCACTTGGAGTTGTTGCCAGTCCCATGTTCCCTGGTGTCGATCGTCCTCTGCACAGAGCAGCACTGCTGCTACATGCTCCAGTCTAGCTCTTCTCTCCTGCATTACCGTATTTCTCCATATAATGCAGCACTAGCATTGCCATGCATTACCAAAGGCAGCAAGTGATAACAGGCACATCTAACTGTCACATATTCAGCTTACATTATAAGTTATAGGTTGTGGATTAAAACATAGAAAACCCATGCAAGAAAAATAGAAGTGTAATATTGATGTGTTTAATACCATGTGAATAAAGCCCATATATCATGTGTCATTGTGTCTCCAGTCCCATCTAGCAATAACTGATGCTTTGGGATAAGTCATTGTGTAGGTGGGAGAATCTACTATGCTTCTATTCTGTAGGAGGTGATCAAGTCCTATAGGAATCCCCAGAGACCATGAGAAGGAAGGGTCAGAAATAATAGGAAAGATTGAATTCATCAGAAACAGGATAAATGGGTAAATGAAATTGAAGAGTGGCTTCACCTTGTTCCTGCTTCTTATTTTATCACCATTGCTCAAGGCTTTCTAAATTTATGGCTCCTCATCTATCAGGTTCATATGAAATCAATACTGGAGCCCTGCAATAGTCCTGCCCTATACTCCAGGTGCAACAACACATACAGGAGGTCTGGAGGCAGCAAAAAGGAGGATCTGCAGCCCTTAGGTGACACCTGGGCTTGTCTCCAGGCCAGTAAAGCACCCACACAGCTGCTATTGGCAGCCATAGGCCACTGCACCCATTGGCAATAGCAAGTAGCAGTGATATTGTGTTTGGAGACATTGCAAACCTGGTGCTGTTACTTCTCATTTGGACTGAATACTTGTCTTTCATAGCAGCATCAGGATTAGGTCAAATGTAGGATTGGCACTGAGAGATTACAGCAGACTAAGCAGACAAGTTCAGCTGTCACTGTGCACACTGCCTGGCTGCCCACCCCTTGGAGTCAAGGACAGAGGCTGAAGAAGGAGGATACTGAGTCATTGTCTGAGATTCTCAGACCTAATGGCAAGTCACATTATACATGAAGTCACCTCTAAAAACCTCATCCACTTCTTAACTGTGTATTCACAAGAATTGCCATACAACTGGCCAGTGTAAAAATGCCCTATTGGGTCCGTTTTATCCAGGTGAACAGATGATAATCCAACAGACAACTCCCATGATCCTAAGGGTACCATTACACGTCGCAACATTGCATGCAATTTCACTGGCAATTTGCTGGTTGCAGTGAAATCATGGACACATTGTTCCATTTGTACACTTCAACAAAATGTAACAATGTGTCCATGATTTCACTGCAACCAGCAAATTGCAAGTGAAATTGCATGCAATGTTGCGACATGTAACGGTACCCTTACAGAGACTGACAAGTTCTCCAATTTGCTCAAATGGCCACCAACATCATACAGAACCCTAACCCTGAGCTTAAATCAAGTGCTTGGTGTGACTAGACTCTAGAGATATCACCTGCAAAAATACTTTTGTTTTGCTGTATATGATATACTAATTTACCAGAACTAGTCCTCTAAAGTGACTATTTCCCTCAAATGTACCCAGTCATAGTGTCAGTGCAGGAGCTCTCATAGTTACCCAGTTTGTACAGTCGAAATGAGACACATGTCCACCACCCTCAACCAAGGGATGGAAAACGATAAAAGTAAGGCGGCCGTCACACGCACAGATATCTTTAGCGATATTGTAAGCGATCACGTGCACGCGCGATCGCTTACAATATCGCTCACATCGCTGGTGAGATGTCACACAGACAGACTCACCAGCGATGTGGAGCCGCGATCTCGCTGGTAACTATGGTACACATCGGGTTACTAGGCGCCGCGCGTCACTTAGTTACCCGACGTGTACCATAGTTACCATCTCCCAGCATAGGCTCTGCTGCTGGGAGATCGTTCATCGTGGTGTTATACACCACGATGAAGGAGATCGTGAAATCGATCATCGCTAGATCTGAGAACCGGACCTCAGATCAGCGATGTCATGATCAAGCGATTTCACATCGTGAATCGCTTGATTACATGCATCGATTTTAAGCCCGATATCGCTTAAGCGATCAAAAAGGAGATCGCTTAAACGATATCGGGCAAGATATCTGTGCGTGTGACGGCCGCCTAAGGGGTATAGGTACATCCACAGTGCATGATCCGGTCTGTCCTCAACTGCCTAGTGATAATTACAGTCCTGGATATAGGTATATCCATAGTGCATGATCCAGTCTGCCCTCAAATGACTAGTAATAAATACAGTCCTGGGTATAGGTATATCCATAGTGTATGATCCAGTCTGCCCTCAACTTCCTAGTGATAATTGCAGCCCTGGGTATAGGTATATCCATAGTGAATGATCCGGTCTGCCCTCAAATGTCTAGTGATAATTACAGTCCTGGATATAGGTATATCCATAGTGCATGATCCGGTCTGCCCTCAAATGCCTAGTGATAATTACAGTCCTGGATATAGGTATATCCATAGTGTATGATCCAGTCTGCCCTCAAGTGCCTAGTAATAAATTCAGTACTGGGTATAGGTATATACATAGTTCATGATCCGGTCTGCCCTCAAATGCTTAGTGATAATTACAGCCCTGGGTATAGGTATATCCATAGTGCATGATTCAGTCTGCCCTCAACTGCCTAGTAATAAATACAGTCCTGGGCATAGGTATATCCATAGTGCATGATCCGGTCTGCCCTCAAATGCTTAGTGATAAATACAGTCCTGGGTATAGGTATATCCATAGTGCATGATCCGGTCTGCCCTCTACTGCCTAGTGATGAATAAAGTCCTGGGTATAGGTATATCCATAGTGAATGATCCGGTCTGCCCTCAACTGCGTAGTGATAAATACAGACCTGGGCATAGGTATATCCATAGTGCATGATCCGGTCTGCCCTCAAATGCTTATTGATAAATACAGTCCTGGGTATAGGTATATCCATAGTGCATGATCCAGTCTGCCCTCAACTGCCTAGTAATAATCAGTGGATATAATCATAGTGCATGACGGTCTCCCTCAATGTAGTGATATACAGTCCTGGATAGATATATAGTGCATGATCCGGTCTGCCCTCAACTGCCTAGTGAAAATACAGTCTGGCAAGTATATCACAGATGTCGTCTGCCTAACTGCAGTGATAATAGTCTGGTATAGTATATCCATAGTGCATGATCCGGTCTGCCCTCTACTGCTTAGTGATGAATAAAGTCCTGGGTATAGGTATATCCATAGTGAATGATCCGGTCTGCCCTCAACTGCCTAGTGATAATTACAGCCCTGGGTATAGGTATATCCATAGTGAATTATCCGGTCTGCCCTCAACTGCGTAGTGATAAATATAGACCTGGGCATAGGTATACCCATAGTGCATGATCCGGTCAGCCCTCAAGTGTCGGTGCTTCCTTCCTATTCTAGAACGTCAGGTGACTGAATTAATGTTCAGAACAAGAATTTTACAGGTGCTCAATAATCTGCACTAAAGCTATGACCAGGTAAAGTAAAACAAAATGTCAATCACACTAAGTGGGAGTGATTACAACTCCCAAGGATTGGACTAGTCTGGGGGAATAGACAGGTAATAAAAAAGTTCACTTGGTTTATCTGAGAGTACATAAATAAAGGGAAATAAGCTGCTATTCCGACTCTTAACCAACACAAAGGATATTTTTTTCTCTTGATATTTTTGTGAAGTATCCACTATACAATTATGTTGAAATCGTTTTTTGTAGGCTGCTCATTCATATTGCGGTCACACTCTTCATTGAGTAGTCCATTGTGAAGATATGGTTCGTTATTCACAATCTATACTTAAATGTGACCCTCGTTGTAACCTTTCACAGTCCAAAAGATGCATCATTGGGTTCCATTTGATCTGTTTTCCACAGTGTTCATTTCTTTTGCCAGTCACGATAAAGTAGTCTACCAACCCATACAAAAATAGATGAAATGGCTATGGGGCTAAAGGAACAATGAAAGTAAACAAGGGACTCATAGTTGGAGTGCATCTTTACCCTCCCTTTCTACCTCTGCCCTCTCATAAGTGATTGCATACACACCAGTGGGGAATAGGAGTCCTCCCCTCAAGAATACAGCAGCCATGAAACTATGGATCCACAGTTTACTTAAAAGGTAACCTATCATCAGGTTTTTCTCATATAACCTGCGGCCACCACCATTAACCCTTATATACAGTGCTGTGCAAATTAATTGGGACAAAGCATTTTTTAAGTAAAATCATAAGTTGGTTACCAGTCAGTGATACAAACCAGTTTTTACTGCTTTGAGTAACAAAATGTGGTTTGACTGTTTTTAGTCAGAAAATAACAGCTAGCTGCCCCCTCAGCTTCAGCTGAGAGCTTGTTTCTGTGAGGAGTGGTTTAGTGTACATTTTCTGTCAGTGTGATTCGTGCCTGTAACAATGGATGTTACTCCACGGAAGAGGTCTAGAATTATTACTCTTAACAGTGGCATAACTTGAAGCTCATGGGCCCCAATGCGAAAGCTCCAACGGGTCCCCCAATTATTACAAATTTTTAACAGCAATAGTCTTTTTGTATAGGCTCCGGGGCCCGGGTGTGATCGCAACCCCTCCACCTGTTGTTGTTACGCCCCTGACTCTTAATGAACATACAAGTCTGACTGTAAGAGAAATCGCTTTCACCGTTGGTATTGGAAAATCTACCGTTTCAAGAATAATTCGCACACACAATGAAACTGGATCGTTTACTCCGAAACAAAAGGGCAAATGTGGAAGAAAAAGGAAAACGACACCAAGAACTGATAAAACACTTATCAGCAATAGTAAAACTAATGCAAGAAAAACAAGTAAAGCCTAGCATTGTCCCAGCACTGTAAGTCCACAAGCCAATCTGCATATCATAAAAAATATCCTTGATTACATACACCTATGCAGCAGTCCAGTCCAATAGGCAACACTGGTCTTGATCCAGCGCCTTTTCTTTGCTTGAAATCACTATTTTCCTTCTCAGATTCATGTGTATGATGTCATGCACACACAGTCTCCTCCACTTCATTTCTGCGCATGTGCACTTCTCTGTGTCCTGCCGGGGGTAGCGCAAAGTATTGTGCGCATAAGCAGGCATGTTTTGACCTTTCCCCGCACATGCACATTACAGTACTTTGCTCTGCCAATGGCAGGGCAGACAGAAGTGCATGCACACTGGAATGCAATACAGGACAGTGTGTATGACATATGACACGTAATCCACATGAAGCAGAGAAGGAGGCTACAGTCGAAAGCAGAGAAGAGGAGCCGCATCAATGCCCATCAGACCAGACCACCCCAATGGTAAATATTTTTGATCTTATACAGATCAGCCTTGGGACATTCTAGAATACTGTATATAAGGGCTTTCTGGTGGTGGCTGCAGTTTATATGGGAAAACCTGGGGACACGTTCCCTTTAATCACTGTAGCCAAGGTGTTCCCAAGCAGGGACATCTAAAATAAGGCACATTTTCCTTGTGATAAATGAGCAAGTGCATTATTTACATAATTTCAATCATTCTTCATATAAAATTGTTAACAATATGTCCCAATAGACCTTGAGGATATAAAGGAGAGCAAGAGTACATGCTGCAATAAAACAATGAGCACATCCTCAGAGACTAAATCTAGGAGAAAGGAGCCTGGAACAAATGGTGCATGTCATAAACTATACATAGAGGAAAAAGAGAGCCGTTCAATCGCTCGGAGACGACTGGCGTCACTGTGAATTTCTGTAGGAGGGGCGCCAATAATCTCTGGCTTCATTTTCATGAGGAGATGATGTAAACATTGAACTATGTGACACATATTTGCTCTGTACCTAGAACAATATTATAATAATACGAGTGAAAAGCAGCAGTGTCCAAATGTACGACTTCTCGCAGAAAGCTGAGATATTACTGCATGTCATAAATGATTGAATCCAATAAATGTTTGGCACTAGGGAGACTTGCTGACCGGCCTGATAGTATAATCTGATACAGAAGATAATTTTCTATGCACCAACATCGTTCCAATAGATAGGAAACATATTTCTTCTTTGTGCATTTGGAGATGTATATCCATTCTAGATGTTTATGAACAAATTCAGCATTTACCAATAAACTTATATGATTCAGCTCAATCTACTTGTTGAATTACCATTTCACTGCCATCCGTACTAGTAAATAACCCTTTCCTGCCAAATGTATAAAAATATTTTGTCTCCAGCAGTGCCGGAACAATTTACAAGAATTTAATAAAAAACAGTCAAGGTTTTCTTCCTGTGAACACTTTCTTTTTACATTCTAAGTGCAAACATATTTCTTTTTAGGACAGGTTCAGATTTCCAATGTAGTGAAACATATTTTTACAGCTTAACATAATATATTTGTATAATAGTTATTTCACCAGGTGTTGGCTCGGCCACACTGCAATGTTCTGAATAGGAAATGACGTGAAAAGAGAGCCAGCATCTAGGTATACGATGAAAATCATCCAAACTTTTATTCAAATAAAAATATGACTTAGTTTATATCCACAAACAGATGCAAGTAGAATCAGTACTGTGACAACTGACCCAAAATGCATTAATTGCGATACTTTCCTCAACCCTCAATCTACTAAAATGCTTGTAGATACGTTCATCATCTCCCGCCTTGACTACTGCAACATCCTCCTCTGTGGCCTCCCTGCTAACACTCTTGCACATCTCCAGACAGTCCTCAACTCGGCTGTTTGACTAATCCACCTCTTTCTTATCTACTCCTCCACTTCTCCCCTCTGAAAATCCCACCACTGGCATCCAGTTCCCCAACTAATTCAGTTCAAACTACTAACATTGACCAACTAAGCAAACCATAACCTGTCCCCTCCCTATAACTCCGGACTAATCTCCCAATATCTTCCCTCATGTTATCTTTGATCCTCCCAAGACCTCCTCCTCTCCTCCACACTTATTTGTTCCTTACCCAATTGCCTGCAAGATTTCTCCTAAATATCCCCCATCCGCTGGAATTCTGTGTTCCAACACATACAATTATCCACCACGCTGGTATCAGACAGGATCTAAAAACCCATCTCTTCAGGAAAGCTTACTGCCTGCAATGACCACGCTTCTGCCTCACCACCACCAGAGCTGCTGCCTCACTACCACTGGTTCTGCCACCTCACCATCACCGGATCTGATGTACCCCCGATCTACCGTCTCCTCCCCATTATCCTGTAGAATATAAACTGCAAGGACAGGGTCCTCTCCCCTCTGTACCAGTCTGTCATTGTTAATCTCTTTAATGTAAACTACTTTATATCGATCATTTTGTATGTAACCCGTTCTCATGTATGGCACCATGGAATTACTGGTGCTATATAAATAAATAATAATACTGCATATATCTGGCAAATCATATCTGCTTGTATTTGTTTTACAAGGAAAGTTGAAATGCAACCATCGCACAATATTTAAAGTGTAATGGTCATTTATCATTTAATACATCCATAGTACACATGAAAATAAGCAACTTTGTAATATATCTTATCAGACAAATTAGCTTCTTTCTCTGCCAGAATTAATCAGTCATTTCCAAAGTTCTCAATTCAGACGTAAAATCTATATTCAGTGAAGACTTTCCCATTAATAAGATAGGAGATGGCAGTTGGTTTTTATAAGGTACTATGATGACAGGAGGAGAGTGGAGCTAGAAGCAGGGGAGGAGCCAGAGGCAGAGCTCTGCCCCACCCTATCTTTTATTTACATAGAATCTCACTGGTACCAACTGCTGAAATAAAGTGGAATAAAATGCGATAAAACAATCACATGTAAATAAAAATGGTATAGCTGAAAACATCATGTCCCGCAAAAATAAAAGCTGCCACTCAGCTCAGTCAGTAGAAAATAAAAACGCTATAGCTCTCAGAATATAGCAATGCAAAAATGATAATATTTTCTATGATATTATTTTTATTGTTTAAAAGCAGCAAAACATAGAAAAAATATATAAATGGGTATGTAATGAAAGTGACCCGAAGAATAAAACTGTGTTATTAATTTTACCACACTATGAGCAGAAAAACACCCACTCCCCCCTCCAAAAAAACCAAACAATTTGACAGGAGTAGTTGTCCAAGTTGTCAAGATTTGTTTCTGTTTTGTTTGCATTGAGTCCTGAATTGATGAGCAATCTATGTAATTTCATTTCCTAGTTATGAATCAGACAAGTTTGTAATTTATGGTAAAACTGTTGTAATTTCTGTTCCATGGCTTCTGTAAGTGTGTTCATCTGTGTTTCCAATTCCCCTTGGATGTTTTTATTGATGCTGTAGAGGACATGCAGACAGTGGTTCCTAATGGGGCCGTCACACGCGTCAATATCGCGTGCACGATCACAGCTGCACGTGTCGTTGCAGCGATATTGACACGTGTGACAGAGCACATCAACCACCTGTTCTAAAACCTGACGACGGTTGCCCGATGCACACGCAGCATCGCTGCGTGTGACAACGGGAGATGCGATCAGCCAGCTCCCAGCGCCTCTCAGGAAGCGCTGGGAGCTGGTATCCAGGGTAAACTGCGGGTAACTACGCAGCGCGCGCTGCCTAGACACCTGATGTGTACGGTAGTTACCAGCCTTCTCTGCTCACCGGCTGGTAACTAAGGTACACATCGGGTATCTAGGCAGCGCGCGCTGCCTAGTTACCCGCAGTTTACCCTGGATACCAGCCTGCAGATGTCGTGGAAATGATATAGAAATCATTTCCACGATGTCGCTGGTAAAATAATCGCTGGTGAGTCTGCCTGTGTGACAGCTCACCAGCGATCATCCGTCAATGTCATCAGTGATCATCTCACTGACGACATTGATGCGTGTGACGGCCCCATTAGTCTCTCAGGGCTCATGTGACAAAGGTTTTGTGCATAAGGAGTGTTATAGGTATGCAGAAGTGGATTTGTAATCCAGAGTCTTTTGGGAATCAGATTCTCCTTCTTGCATTTGAATAGGAAAAATATGTCACTGTCCAACTGTGCACGTTTCTTCAGAAGTGTCTTTAAATCCATAAAGATTAGGTACATTCTGGTATCCTCCATTTTGATAAGGTAAAAAATGTTTGTACTGTGTTAGCTAGTAAAAGGGCTGTCAACCACAATTTTATGCCGTTGTGAAAAGACACACAATGCTGAACAGAGGCCAAACATAGTCCAGAGTAACTCTACTGCCTCATTGTAGTGAATGGATACCTTGGAGATTTCATCTGATTCATGTCATTCTGAGATTTAGATGAAAGCCCCAATGTAAAAACTCAGTGTAACGCACAGGAATAATGTGGTCCAAAATGTAAAATGTTTCCAATAGAAGATTCATTTGAATTCACAAAAAAAAACAGTCTCCACTCAGGTCTGTAATCCATCAATGGAAATAAGGGGGGTTTTAGCATTACTGGTAGCAGCTCTGGAAAAGCAAAATGGCTCCTCGCCCACCCAAAAGAAATTCAGTGATTTCTGTGCTCCCAAATCAAAGTGTACTGTCCCTTCTGAGCCCCACATTGTACCTAACCCTCAGCTAGCATCCACATGTTTGTCAGTATTATAGCAATAAAAGTCAGCAAAATTTGGAGGGATCCATGTCTCTCCAGAAGATGAAGCTGAACCAAATGTATGGTGCACTATGATTGCAGATTTGCAATTTTCACTCAGCAACGTCCACTGCTTGTTTGTTTCTGGCAAATGCTCATGGAGCCAAAATTGTCACCCACCTGTAGATAGGCTTCCAGAGGTGTATACTTTTTAAAATGAGGTCACTTGGGGGGAGATTCTCCACATATGGCACATAAAAGGTCTGCGTATGGAGTCCGCAAAGTATTCTATGAAAATTTGTTCTCCCTGGTATCACTGTGTGCAGGGCAAAGTGGGGCCCTTGGCAAAAGGTTAAAGTGGGGTCCTAAATGTTCACATATTGCATTATCACGCTCAGACATTTAGGGTACATTTACAAGTGCCGACTTCAGAGTGATAAATGAGCGCAATCTATAATATTCAAGATATTCAGCGATTGTTTCCAGCCTTTTTACCCATCATGATGAAGAATGATAGGTCCAGAAAATCACTGGTAGAGCAATCTGTCCCCTACAGTATCATGTTATCGGCAGCAGATCTGCAGTTTGCACCTGGTGATGTGCTGTCAAGAGCAAGGATTTTTGTTCCTCCATAAATAATCCAATCACCCAATGATGTGCAGCAATTTGCTCGTTTGTTGGGCGATTGCCAACATGTTTACACCTAGGGACTCTCATCTGTGCATCCGGGATTTATAAATGTGGATGTTACATACACACAACACACAGTATGTGACACAAACACTATATATTACACGTATACATCTAGCACACACACAGACACATACACATCCATTCCCATGATTGTCTGTCATACAGGATGGCTCCTCTAGGCAAAGTCGCTCTTTCTAAGCACTTATTCTCTGACCAAGAGATGGGAATTGTGAAGACAGGACTCCTTATTTTGATTAAAAATTAAGCATGACTGATTCCTTTCAAAACCAGTGCCACCCCTGTCTACAGTTTGTTTGTGGTATTGCAGCGCAGCTCAATTAAAGGGAATAAGCCCATGCTGTAATAGTACATATCACCTGTACACAGGGGTAGAGCTGTTTATGAAAGAATATAGTAATGTTTTATTAATCCTGGACATCACCTTTAATGCCTTGTAAGTTCTGCTTGATAACTGTCTACAAATTTAGAAATTGAGGTCCCCTAACACTAATTACAGCCATCGTGATCATGTGAAGACTGAAGCCTGCGGGGGGCGCTCCTGCTGCTATTGCATGGCTATTAAGCAACTTTGATAACTTTCACCACTGAGTGATTTTTCATTTTTGTTTTCTCCTCCCTATCTTTCAAGAGCCATAACTTTTTTATCTTTCCTTCTACATAGACATATGAGGGCTTGTTTTTTTGCAGAACGAGTTGTACTTTTGAATGACATTATTCATTCTACCACATAATGTACTGGAGAATGAGAAAAAAAAATCCAAATGCTTTGAAATTGCAAGAAAAAGTGCAATTCCCCCTTTTTTTTTTTTTTACCATGTTATACTATATGGTAAACGTTATCTCGTAAGTTGATTATCTGGGTCAGAATAAGCTAATACTGAACATTTTTTTTTATTTCAATGATTAAAAAAAACAAACAGAAATTTGTAAAAAAAATATATATATGTATAACTTAAAATTATCTTTATTTGCCATTTACTGAGACACTTAATGTTTTAATTTTTCAAGTTACAGGGCTACGTAAGGCTTACTTTTTGCGCCCCTGAGCTGCTATTTTTACTGATACCATTTTGAGTCAGATACAATACTTTGATCTCCTTTTATTACATTTTATTGTAACAATGTGGTGGCCCAAAAATGTAATTCTGGTGTTTTTATTTTTTGCCATTACATCATTTACTAATTTGATTAATTTACTTCATATATAGATAGCTTAGATTCTTACGAACACAGCGATACCAAATATGTGTATTTTTTGTTGTTTTTTTACTGTATTAATGCTATTTTCAGTGCAGCTCCTTTGGGGGCCCCCAAGAGAGTGGGGGTCCTGGGCAACTGCCCAGTCTGCACCCCTTAATGTGTGGCTAAGCAGTACTTTTCAGCCACATGTGAAATATTGTCACAATAATTAGAAATTGTGCGACAAATTTTATTGCCATTTTTATCTACTACCCCCATATAAAAATGTAAAATCAGGGGCTTAAACATTTTTGTGGTAAAAATATTATTTTTTTCTTCACCGCCCAGTGCTATAAAAATGTGTGACACCCATGTGATGTCAATATGATCATAGCACCCATACAGGAATTCATTGGGTGCTGTAGTTTGAAAAATGCAGTCAATTATGGAGGAGTTCTGCTGATGTAGCACATCAGGGCTATGCCAAAGTGACATGACAACCGGCAAACTGTTACAGCAAAATCTACACTATAATATACTGATATTGTAGGAAAAATTTATTTTTTCATTTTCACTGCTTATATTACTAAATTCTGAAAAGCACCTGTGAGTTTAGGATACTCACCATGCTTCTAAGGCTGGTTTCACACTGCAGTATTTTCCCTGATCTAGTTCCCTCCGGTTTGTGTGCCAAAACCAGGAGTGTCTCCAAAACTCAGAACAGGTGTCAATCTTTCAATTATAGTCTCCTGGTTCCTCTCCTGGCACACAAACCGGATGGAACCTGATCAGGAAAAAAACTGCAGTGTGAAACCAGCCTAAACAAATTCCTTGAGCAGTTTAGTTTATGAAGTTTGGTCATTTGTGGGGGGTGTAAACTATTTAGGCACATCAAGGTGTTCATTCCCTTCCGATCCCTGCTGTGTGCCCAAATAGTAGTTTTCCACCACCTATGAGGTATCGGCATACTCAGAAGAAAATTTGCAACAAACTTCAGGGTGCACTTTCTCCTGATACCCTTTTGAAAATACAAAATTTGGGGCTAATGCAACATTTTCGTGAGAATAAAAGCTATTTATTTTTACTTCTCAACGTTATAAAATCCTGTGAAGTATGTTGGGGTTCAAGGTGCTCAATAGTAATGAGTGAGTGAAATACTGTCGTATCTGTAGTCTGTTCAGAGGCTCAATCCTTGTCAAGCTCGATGGTCTCTGTTCTTTGCTCTCCATTTCCATCCGGCCGAGAAGAACATCAAGGCTTATCTGTTGTCCAGGTCCTTCATCTCTGATGACCAAGAGGAGGAATCACGTCCGATCATCGATCCATCTAAGATTGTCATAGTAGCACTGGTCCAGCTGATGCAGCCACCTCCGGGTAAGACACTTGTTCCCGTTCCTGACAGGAGACATGTACTTAAGTGGGGTCATTCATCTAAGCTAGCTGGCCATACAGGATGGACGAAAACCTTACAATTAATCGCACGACATTATTGGTGGCCCAAGATGCGCCAGGAGATCACAGAGTTTGTCTCTGCCTGCCCGTCCTGTGCCCAAAATAAGACATCCAAGCGATTACCCACTGGTCATCTCCTGCCTCTACCAGTACTGTCTGTGGCATGGAAGCACATCGCAATTGATTTCATCACCGACCTACCGGTGTCCTCCGACTGTACTGTCATATGAGTCGTGGTAGTCATTTCATTCCCTTGTCTGGGCTTCCCTCTGCACCAAAGCTGGTGGACTAGTTTGTCCAGCATGTTCTCTGTCTTCACGATTTGCCTCTTCATATTGTGTCTGACAGGGGAGTGCAATTTGTGTCCCGGTTCTGGTGTTCCCTCTGCAAGAAGTTGGATGTCTCCCTGTATTTCTCCTCGGCATACCTGAATGGGTGAATCAGGAAACCTTGGACGTCATGACCAACAACCCAGCAGCCTGGACGTTGGCTAGAGACTTCAACAAAATCTGGTCTGAGATGAAGGCATCCCTAGAAAGGGCATCCAAGCAGATGAAGAACCTTGCTGACAAGAGACGACTGGATCCACCTTCGTTTCAGTCGGAGGACAAGGTATGGCTCTCTTCCAGGTTCATCCGCCTCAAGGTTCCTTCCTACAAATTCGCTTCTCGGTACATTGGTCCCTTTGAGGTTCTCCGGAGGATCAACGAGGTATGCTACCAGTTGATATTTCCATCTTCCTTGGGATCCACAATTGATTTCATATGTTTATCCTTAAGCCAGTCGTTCTCGGTCGCTACTCCCGGGATCCAAGTTTTCATCCCTCTACCATTTCGGTGATGTCTTCAAGGTCAAGACCATTCTGGATGTCAAGCAGAGAAGAAACAAAACATTGTATTTGGTTAATTGGAAAGGGTTCAGTCCAGAAGAACGGTCTTGGGAACTGAGAGAGAATATCAACGCTCTTCATCTTATGCGTAGGTTTCCTGCTGGCTTGAGATGGGGGGGGCGAAAGGGGGGTACTGTCACCCTGCGGCCAGTGGGACCCATCCTCAGGGTGCATGGGGATTGGGGCCCATTTGGTCACTGGCACCCTCCTGTGCCCCGCAGATATACTTACCAGGTCCACGCTCCCATGCTGCCTGCTCCATCTGCAGCGGCTCCCCGGCATCTCTCTCCTGCCTCCTTACTTCCTGGTTTCCAGAGGAACGCGCATAGGGTGTGCACACGCTGCTCTCAGGAAATTTAAAAGGCCAGTACACCCTTTTTCTGACACCACCTCTCAGCCAATCGCTGGCCGGGCAGTATATGTAACCTAACACATACTCATAATAGACAGCTCATGTGACTGACATCTGCCTTAATTCCCTATATGGCACATGTGTTGCACATTGGCTGTTTTTAATCAGATGTTTATGTTTGGAAATTAAAGATAGCACACGTATGAGGTGAGCTGCGTGAGGTGATTTGTGCACATCTGTGTCTGTATGTGTGGTGTGTGTGTCCCTGGGGTGTGTGTATGTGTGTGTCCCTGTGGGGTGAGTGCATGTGCCCCTATAGGGTGTGTATGTGTGTGTGTCCCTGTGGGGGGGGGTCTGTGTGGTGTGTGTATCTGTTGTGTGTGTCTCTTTGTGGTGTGTGTGTGTCCCTGTGGGGTGAGTGCATGTGTCCCTATAGGGTGTGTATGTGTGTGTGTCCCTGTGGGGGGGGGCCGGGGGGTGTGTGTATATCTGTGTTGTGTGTGTCTCTTTGTGGTGTGTGTGAGTCCCTGTGGGGTGAGTGCATGTGTCCCTATAGGGTGTGTTAGTGTGTGTGTCCCTGTGTGGGGGGTGTCTGTGTGGGGTGTGTATGTCTCTGTGTTGTGTGTGTCTCTTTGTGGTGTGTGTGTGTGTGTGTGTGTCCCTATGCGGTGAGTGCATGTATCCCTATAGGGTGGCTATGTGTGTGTGTCCTTGTGGGGGGGTCTGTGTGGTGTGTGTGTCTGTGTTGTGTGTGTCTCTTTGTGGTGTGTGTGTGTGTGTCCCTGTGGGGTGAGTGTGTGTCCCCTTGGTTGTGTGTGAGTCTCTGTGTTGTGTGTGTCTCTGTGTTGTGTGTGTCTCTTTGTGGTGTGTGTGTGTTTGTTCGGTTGCGTGGTGAGTATCCAATGTTGGGGCTGCACTTTAGCCACTATACACTTGCTGTTACTCTTTGTGTGCGTGTGGTGTGTATACATGTCCCCGTGCATGGTGAATATCTCATGTTGGGGCCCCACCTTAGTGACTATATGCTGGTATGTGCTGTTAGTCTTTGGCGCTATCATTAAGCCCCTCTCATTCACAACTGTAAACTGGTAACTGTCACTTTTTCCCCATTATGTAGATAGGGGCAAAATTGTTTGGTGAATTGGAATGCGGGGGGTTAAAATTTCGCCTCACAACATAGCCTATGATGCTCCCGGGTCCAGACGTGTGACTGTGCAAAATTTTGTGGCGATAGCTGACAGCTGTCGATTTTCCTCCAACACTTTTCCATTCACATTTTCCCCATTATGTAGATATAGGGGCAAAATTGTTTGGTGAACTGGAACGTGCAGGGTTAAAATTTCACCTCACAACATAGCCTATGACGCTCTCGGGGTCCAGATGTATGACTGTGCAAAATTTTGTGGCTGTAGTTGCGACGGTGTAGATGCCAATCCCGGATATACATACATACATACATACATACATACACACACACACATACACACATTCAGCTTTATATATTAGATTAGTCGGGGTGGGGCATATGTGGGTGCACAGTATATTATAATTAGATGGTGGTAAGGTATAGCTGTGAGTATAGTTTATTATAATGGATGCTGGTGGTTGATGGTGAGAGCACAGTACATAATCAGTTGGGGTGGGGGATGGGACAAAGAGCAGCATATTATAATGAGTTTGGGTGCGGGATGGGTGAGAGCACAGTATATTATAATAAGTTGGGGTGGGAAATAAGTAGGAGAACAGTATATTAAAATGAGTTGGTTATATTTTAATCCCTTCACCCCCGAACCTGTTTTCACTGTCATGACCAGACCATTTTTTTCAATTCTGACCAGTGCTAGTGTATTATTAGGTAATAATGACTCACCGTTGCCGGGTTCTCAGGTCTCAGGCGAAGCTTCCCTCGTCACGGTTCCGCGCCTGAGGCTGTGGGGCCCGGTGGTCAGATCAAAAGGGGATGAACAGATGGGGGTAATTCTTGTTGTCATGACGCCACCTGTGGGATTCCGGTGATTTCACCGGCGCTGTTTGGGCCTCCGGGGGATGTACGGCAACTAGATGGGACGCTCCCCACAGGATGAGCGGGAGTCCCCGGGGCCAGGATCTGTCCTTGATGGAATATGGCAGCTCAGGTAGTTCTGAATGTGCAGAGTTAATAACAGTTCGAAGAAAAGCTCAGACACCAGATAGATTCCTCTGTAACGGCTCTTTACTGTAACCGGTAAGATGGTACAAAGTATACAGTCAGCAGGTAACGGACCGGGTGGTCCCAGCAATAACTGGTGTTCGATCAGAGCTCCGCGGAGTTCCTCCTTTTCCTAACTTTGCTGTGTTGGTTGCCGGTGTTGCCTTAGTATACCAGGTCAAGGTACTTGGGAGACTTCTGAGCGGTACCCAGCTGAATTAGGCTGTAAGGTCCTGTGTCCCAGTGGTGAGTCCCTGCTGGCAAGACAACTAGGTTGTGGCTGTGGTGAGGTGCCTCCTAGGAAGCGATTCCTTCACCCAGGTTTGCTGAGCGGCGGTGGACGTCTGCTCGCCTCGGAACCAGTTATCCGGTGATTTTGGGCACGGGTATGTTTGAGCCCGTTCGGTAGCTGCCCGTGTTCCGGTCTGGGTCACCGCTTAATGGTGCCAGCCGGTAAGTTCCCTTCTCAGTCAAGTTGCACTGTGCAGCCTCTCCTCTCTTCCTCCCTTCCAGACTAACTTGCTCTTTCTAACTTCCCCCACACACTACACCTTACACTCCTCCCTCCAGGACCTGATTGGACCTCTGCCTCTGGTGTGTTGTGTGGTGTATGGAGCTCTGGGTTTAACCATGTCAGCACTGAGACGGAAGATATTACATCTTCAGTCAGGGATGCAATACCTTCCTGTGACGCACTTGTTGCGGGGCGCCACAATAACTCGAGAATGCTTCAATGGATCCCAGTGATTCTGAGACATATTGTCCTTCATTTTAGTGTTAAATTTAGGACAATAATTTTTGTGTTTATGTACAAAAAAATCAGAAATTTGGCAAAAAAATAGAAAATGTTCACGATTTTCAAACTTTGGTTTAAGGGCCTGAAAATTCTGAGACTTATGTCCTATAAAATAGTTAATAAATACCATTTCCCACACATCTACTTTGCATCAGCAAATTAGAAGGGTAAAACGTTTATTAGCAATTTCTCATTTTTCCATCAAAATTTATAAAACCATTTTTGTAGGGACCACATCATATTTGAAATTACTTTGAGATGCCTGAGTGACTGAAAATTCACAAAAGTGACACCATTCCAAAAACTGCACCCCTCAAACTGCTCAATACCACATTCAAAAGTTTATTAAC
Organism: Allobates femoralis; assembly: GCA_033576535.1. Classification (NCBI taxonomy): domain Eukaryota; kingdom Metazoa; phylum Chordata; class Amphibia; order Anura; family Aromobatidae; genus Allobates; species Allobates femoralis. The sequence continues at coordinate 717,965,157 of JARQOC010000003.1, forward strand.
CCTTCAGGTGCTTCTCAGAAACTAAAGAAATGTGTAAGGAAAAAATGAACATTTTACTTTTTTTTCCTCGAAAATGTTACTTTGGCCTCAAATTTCCACTAGGATAAAAGGAGAAAATGGACCCCTAAATTTTTTCCACAATTTCTCCTGAGTATGTCAACAGCCCATATGTGGTGGAAAACTACTGTCACAATGGTCTCTCTTAACTGGGAGAGGTTTGGGACCTCTGTCTCATTCCTTAACAGAGACTCCATTTTAAAAGTGGTACTTTCCTTTGGCAGTTCAGGAGTTAATGTCAGTTTTCTGCTGCAAGCAGACTCCTTAGTTTCCTTACAGGTGTGGATACTGTCTGATTACTCCCATCCCCTTTATAAGGTCATATGGTTCCAGCATGCGTTGCTGGTATTGCACATTTCTGGCCAAACTTCCTGAGGTGAAAGAGATTTTCTGTAGAGCTGACTACTGCAAAACCATCTGCTGCAAAGGGGCAAGGCAGCAGGCATGAAGTTGCCATGTTGTTTACCTGTGTGTCGCCCCTTCCATCTTGTCTTCTATATTGCAGCGGTTGGGACTAGTGCTCCCACCGTCCATTTTTTATTGTGCGCTAACATCAGGGCTTAAGTATCCTGCTCGGCGATGAGTTGAAAGAACTAGTATAGGGACAGTAAGAAGATCAGGGCACAGCTGCAGGTGAGTGCAGGAGGTCACCTTTCCTCCGTTCCCTATGAGCAGGGCCATCTGCTTTGTTTGTCCCCCCTGTTGTCTCCCCGTCTATATTGTTGTGTGGTGCGTTGGACATTTTAGGCCCATGTATCACTGTCACACACAGTAGCTGGACATTCCCTCTAGTCTAAGCGTGACAACTACTGTTTGGGGGCACGACGGGACTTCAAAGAGAAGGAGCACCATTGACACTCAGAATTGGCTGCAATCGTTAGCAGACACCATGTTGCATTTGGAGAACCCTTGATGTGCCTAAACAGTGGAAACTCCCCACAATTTACCGTATTTTAGAAACTAGACCCCTAAAGGAACTTATGTAGGTGTAAAGAAACCAAAAGAACAAGAGTTCTATTGCCCATATAGCTTACACGTATTTACTGTCCACACTCGTGTATATTGCAAATATAAGACTTTTATTAAGGTTTGACAAGAATATAAGGTAAAGGAGGGAGACAAATGACAAATAGGCAGAAAGGGGGGACGACCAGTAAAGATGTGGTCCAGAAGGGTAGTTTAAAGTGCAGGTGCTTAAGGTGCAAAGACCGGGGTAATAAGGTGCAGTTCAACTCAATGCGTCTGATCACAAACCCTAGTCTCAATCAATAGATAGAAAGTACATTGTCAATCGCTTACCCATGAACCTGTTAAAAGGGGGGGTCCTCCCAGACTGCCTACTGGTCCAGAGCCCCAACACGCAGTAGCGTAGCTAGCGGGGGGGCAGGGGGGGCGATCGCCCCGGGCCCCCCCCCGGCTTGAGGGCCCATTGGCCGCCCTGGGGGGGCCCCGCACTCCCTGGGGGGGCCCCGCACTCCCTGGGGGGGCCCCGTGCTGGCAGCTGGCAGCCGCGCGACCGGAGGGGAGGGAGGACGGGACTTCCTGCTGTGCAGATCTGCACGCCCCTCCTCCCTCTCCTACAGCAGACGCACGCACGCAGGCGGCCGGCCGCGGTGAGTATCAGCGCCCTTCTGCACCCGGTCCGGTCCTCCTCACACCTCCACCCCACACCCCGGTCCTCAAATCCCTCCACCAGCACCAAAACCCCCCCCACCCCGCCACCCCCCCGTCCTCGCATGGGGGGCCTGGGCGGTGATCTCGCCCCGGGGCCCGAAGCTGGCCAGCTACGCCACTGCCGACACGTGTTTCGCGTCAGCTGCTTCGGGGGGCTAGTGGACCAGTAGGCAGTCTGGGAGGACCCCCCCTTTTACCAGGTTCATGGGTAAGCGATTGACAATGTGCTTTCTATCTATTGATTGAGGGTTTGTGCTCAGACGCATTGAGTTGAACTGCACCTTATTACCCCGGTCTTTGCACCTTAAGCACCTGCACTTTAAACTACCCCTCTGGACCACATCTTTACTGGTCATCCCCCCTTTCTGCCTATTTGTCATTTGTCTCCCTCCTTTATCTTAAATTCTTGTCAAACCTTATTTATGACACGTTTATTTACTGTATCCTCTGCATTTAATAAAAGTCTTATATTTGCAATATACACGAGTGTGGAGAGTAAATACGTGTAAGCTATATGGGCAATAGAACTCCTGTTCTTTTGGTTTCTTTATAATGTCTTTTGAGTAGTCTGCTCCTAACATGGTCATACCTGGGTCCTCCTTTGTTCTCTTATGTAGGTGTAAGGTGAACACCATGATTGCCCATGGGCTTCACAGAATGTTGAGCTGTGAAAATGTAAAAAAATCACATTTTCTCTAAAAAATGTTTTATGAGCTCACATTTTTTATTTTCACAAGGGTAACAGAAAAAAATAGCACTATACAATTTGTTGTGCAATTTCTCCTGAGTACGTCAGTACTCCACATGTGGTGGAAAACTACTGTTTTGGTGCACAACAGGGCTCATCAGAGATGGAGCACCATTTAAACTCAAAATTGGAATCATTAGCCTCTGTCGCTTTTGGAAACCTCTGATGCGCCTAAATAGTGGAAACCCTAAAAAGTGTCCCCATTTTAGAAAATAAATCTCTCAAAGAACTTACCTAGATCTGTGGTGAGCACCTTGAACCGGATGCTTCACAGAAGACTTGAATGTTGAGCCCTGAAGAGAAAAAAAAAACACTTTTTCTCACAAAAATTTTTTAGCCCCATAGTATGTATTTTCACAAGAGTAACAGGAGAAAATGTACCATACAATTTGTTGCACAATTTCTTTAAAGTACATCGATATTTCATATTTGATTGAGAACTAGTTTTGAGCCCACTGAGCGATCAATAATAGATTGTTCATTGCACATAGGCTGACAATGTTCTCGGCAGGGTAAGTCTTGTTTATAGAGGATGATGATCTTTTGTGCTGCGCAAAAGATCATTTCACCTGATGGATGAGCGCGTTGCTGAGAATATGTTCAGTGATTACACAAATATGCTAAATTTGGGTTTATAGAAGTGTTTTTAAATCGAATGACAGATTCTTATGTCTTCTTATGCTCTGATTTATAAAAACACTTCTATTTCTAACCATCATGTATTTTTTTTTTGTAAAAAAAAAAAAAGCGTGAAATTATGTACAAGCGCGATGGACAAGATAAATCTTTAATGTAGCCAAAAATGTAAACAATATTATATATAAAAATGTATTGAAAATTAATTCTGAAGCTTTATTGGAAATTTATTCTTGTGCCTCTCCCTTTTCTTTTTAACCTTTTTGCCCCCGGACAATGTCCAATTTTTCCAATTTAGTTTTTTCCTCCTGTTCTTCTAAGAGCCATATATTTTTCCATCAATATAGCCATATGAAGGCTTGTTTTTTGTGGGACGATTTGTACTTTTGAATCACATAATTTATTTTACCCTATAGTGTACTGGGAAACTGGGATCGAAAATTCCAAGTGGGGTGAAATTGAAAAAAGTGCAATACATACCGTATATACTCGTGTATAAGCCGAGTTTTTCAGCACAAAAAATGTGCTGAAAAGTCCCCCCTCGGCTTATACACGAGTATATACGGTAATAAAAAAAAAAAAAAAAAATATACAGCCCCCCCGTGGTATACCGGGCCCCCCCTGTGGCCACCTGTAAAGGAAGCGATGATTATACTTATCGGGTCGCCGACGCCGACGCCGCCGCTGTCACCGTCCGTCACCGCGCTCCTCCTGGTCTTCATGCTTCCTTCACCGTCGCACAGGAAATGACGTCATTTTCTGTGCGCCGATGAAGGAAGCATGAAGACGGGAAGGAGCGCGGTGACGGACGGTGACAGAGCGGCGGCGTCGGCGTCGGCGACCCGATAAGTATAATCATCGCTTCCTTTACAGGTGGCCACAGGGGGGGCCCGGTATACCAGGCGGGAGGGCTGTATACAGCCGGGTACCGCTGTATACAGCGGGGGCTGCTGTATACCCCTCTGGGGCTGCTAAATACCCCTCTGGGGCTGCTGTATACCCCTCTGGGGCTGCTGTACACCCCTCTGGGGCTGCTATATACCCCTCTGGGGCTGGGGCTGCTATATACCCCTCTGGGGCTGGGGCTGCTGTATACAGCTCTGGGGCTGCTGTATACAGCGCTGGGGCTGCTGTATACCCCTCTGGGGCTGCTATATACCCCTCTGGGGCTGCTATATACCCCTCTGGGGCTGCTATATACCCCTCTGGGGCTGGGTGCTGTGTATACCCCTCTGGGGCTGCTATATACCCCTCTGGGGCTGCTATATACCCCTCTGGGGCTGGGGCTGCTGTATACCCCTCTGGGGCTGCTGTATACAGCTCTGGGGCTGCTGTATACCCCACTGGGGCTGCTGTATACCCCTCTGGGGCTGCTATATACCCCTCTGGGGCTGCTATATACCCCTCTGGGGCTGCTATATACCCCTTTGGGGCTGCTGTATACCCCTCTGGGGCTGCTATATACCCCTCTGGGGCTACTGTATACCCCTCTGGGGCTGGGGCTGCTGTATACCCCTCTGGGGCTGCTGTATACAGCTCTGGGGCTGCTGTATACCCCTCTGGGGCTACTGTATACCCCTCTGGGGCTGCTGTATACAGCTCTGGGGCTGCTGTATACAGCTCTGGGGCTGCTGTATACCCCTCTGGGGCTGCTGTATACCCCTCTGGGGCTGCTGTATACCCCTCTGGGGCTGCTGTATACAGCTCTGGGGCTGCTGTATACCCCTCTGGGGCTGCTGTATACAGCTCTGGGGCTGCTATATACCCCTCTGGGGCTGCTATATACCCCTCTGGGGCTGCTGTATACCCCTCTGGGGCTGCTGTATACAGCTCTGGGGCTGCTGTATACAGCTCTGGGGCTGCTGTATACAGCTCTGGGGCTGCTGTATACCCCTCTGGGGCTGCTGTATATACCACTGGGGAGGCTACTGTATACTACCACTGGGGAGGCTGCTGTATACTACCACTGGGGAGGCTGCTGTATACCACTGAGGGGGCCTGTATACCACACTGCTGGGGGCTGTATACCTGTGCTGGGGTCCACCCTCGGCTTATACACGAGTCAATAGGTTTTCCCAGGTTTTGGGGGCAAAAGTAGGGGGGTCGGCTTATACACGGGTCGGCTTATACACGAGTATATACGGTAATTGTTTTTTTGTTTTTTATATTTATCATGTTCACTCTATGATAAAAGTGATCTATCAGTATAATGCCTCAGGTCAGTATGAGTTTGTAGATACCAAACATGTATACTTTTACTTATTTCTAAGTGGTGAAAAAAAAAGAATGGCGTTTCCGAGACCCATAGCATTCTCAATTTTTGGGATCTGGGGAAGCGTGACAGCTTATTTTTTGTGTCCTGAGCTGATGTTTTAAATTATACTATTTTTGAGTTGATGCACTGTTTTGACTGCACAGCATTTTATTGCAATGATGCAAAAAAAACTTGATTTTGGTGTTTTGCCTTTTTTTTCCATTACACAATTTATTCATCATATTAATTGATTTTATATTTTGATTGAATGGGCATTTCTGAACATGGCGATACCAAATATGTGTATTTCTTTTTCATATAGTTTATTTCCAATTGTGCAAAAGGGGGTTGATATGAACTGTTTAGTTTTTCTTATTTTTTAAAACTTTTTTAAATGTAACTTTATTTTACATGCCCCATTGGGTTGCCAAAACACTGCACAGTATAATCACTGTTGCAGTACAGCGCCGTGCTGATGCATGGCTCTGCACTGCAGAAATGATCATCTAATGTGGATGTTGCTGCTTAGGTAGTGTTCACAGGAAGGGAATTACGAGAGGGACAAGGGTCATCATCTGACTCCTTACTGTCATGGCAACACATTGGTGCCCCATGATCTCATCACGGAGTCGCTGATGGTGGCGGGGAACATCGCAATTCCCACCGCAGCAAATTAGATCATGCAGTCAGATTTTGGCAGTTCAATCTAATGGGTTAACATGAGCAGGTGGCTCTCCGATCATCTATTAGGCTGGTTTCACATTGCAGGTTTCTCCCTGATCAGGTTCGATAAGGTTTGTGTGCCAAAACCAGGAGTGTCTCCAAAACTCAGAACAGGTGTCAATCTTTCAATTATACTTTTTCTCTGTAAGTTCCTCTCCTGGTTTTGCACACAAACCGGATGGAACCTGATCAGGGAAAAAACTGCAGTGTGAAACCAGCCTTAGCAGCCCATGTTGGCTGATCAGAAAATCTGGCATATGCAGAGAATGTTGTGAGCTCAGGGCGTAAGCTTACATCAATGTCAGGGACACAGGCTCTACATCATTGTCATGAAGGGGTTAAAGCTTCTCTTCATACCTTTTCTCCTATTAAAGGCCTGCGGATCTGCTCTATGACGCATCAAACAGTAGTCTCCATCATGTTCTCTTTCCATCTAGCTTGGTATCATTGTTCTGTCTCTTGGATGTCTTGATGAAATCATTCTCTTGCTCTTCGCTAAAATTTACAAAAAACATCACTTTTTCTAAAATTAAAAATAAAATTGCAAAAAAAATTGTAAAAAATTTAATAGTACTAAGACATACCATTCAACACATACACAACTGATAAGCACAATGGGGCAATGTATGTAATTTTCCTGGTTTCTATAAAATATAAATTTTTCTTCATAAAAAAAATATTGGCACAGAGCACCACATGCACTTCTTTCTGTCTTCTTCCGTTTAGAGATGTGCATCAGAACATCTTTGCATATATCCCATGCCCGATCACATGCTCTCCTCAAAATATCATATGACATGTGAAGGAGGCCTACATACACTAAACTGGATGCCATTAATCGCTTCTGGTTGTGAATTCTTTATGTCTCATCAACTGTTTGTGACCTGTATTGATGTAATCTGTTTTGACCCTGGCTTTCTTGGCTATACCTCTAACTGCCTCCCTGTAACACATGGTTCCCACTACACTAGACATTAATCATGTAATCAGTAACCGGTCTAATTTAGAACAGGAAACTCCTTGGCCTAGCTGAGAACCTCAACTTGAACTGCAATTATGGGAAAGGAAAGGGGGGTCCTAGAGGCTAATTTCAAGATTCAGATCCTTACATTTGAACATATTAAAAAGTCTGTCCAGATGAGACTACGTCTTTGAAGGGAATCTGTCATGTTGTGCATGTAGTCCTTTCTGTGAGAGGTAGAAAATGTAAAGCAGAATGATAAATACATTTTGGGGAAATTATTCAGTATAACTTTTATTTTATTATTTTATCTATTTGCTCAGTCCTAATAAGTGATTTGTAGGGATCTGTTAGCACATTAATACCTGCCCGACTTAAAAGCACTTACAATCTGAGTTAATAATGTACAAGTTAAAGTTATCAAACAAAACTACACTGCTCGAAAACATAATGGAAACACTTAAAGTACCATTTAAATTTTTATTTAATAATAATATAAACCAAGTGATTATAACAAACTTCCAAATATACTTCATTAATGAAATCTGGTTGAAAACCATTCATAAACCTTCCACAAGGTGTCCCCACTAGACTGTGTGTGAATAAGACATATGTTCAGTCGCAGTGAGATCTGTATTCACACTGAATACAGGGCATGTCACCATATAAGCGAAAGGGGGCGTGGCCTACACTCCTGACTGCAGCTGGTGAGAAAACAGTGTATTACATTATCTCAGGCTATAGCACAGTTGCTAAGTAGCATCAGAATGTCAAGATCAGAGCAAAATCTCTCTTTCCTTGGCACAAGATTCTGATCTGTCATCTGCCTCAACACAGCTCAGATCTCTGTTAACCCCTTATCTGCTGTCACACTGCTCCCTATCAACCTGCTGTCGGAAGTTGTGGAAATACACACACAGTGCTGGCAGATGCTGACCACGCCCACACAGCCCTAAAATGCAGTTTTTAAAAGAGCATAGAGATATTTGAGAAAATAAGTCACATGGCACAAAAAACATTATCTTAGCTGCTATGTGACCCATTATTAACAACCAGTGCAGTATTGTTTGTTTTCAATGAAATGGCATTTACATTTTAAACAACATAATGTTATGAAAAGTCAATCACACTTCTGTGAAATCAAACTGTCTTGTTATGAAGCAGCACTGATTGTGCATCAATTTCTCCTGCTGTTGTGCAAATGGAACGGACAACAATTAAAAATGATAGGCAATTAACAGGACACCCCTATAAAGGAGTGGTTGAGCAGATGTTGACCATAGACCATCGCTCTGTTGTCATCCTTTTTGGATGTTGTTTTGGTCACTTTTGCATTTTGTCACTGCTCTCACCACTAGAGGTAGCATGAGGTATAGTCTACAACCCACAGAAGTTGCTCAGGCAGTGCAGCTCATCCAGTATGACACATCAGTGCGAGTTGTGGCACGAGAGTTAGTTGTATCTGTCAGCACAGTGTCCAGAATATTAAGCAGATACCAGTAGACAGGGCAGTACACCAGGAGACATGGAGGGAGTCATAGGAGTATAACAACTTTGCAGCAGAACCACTACCTCTTCCTGTGTGCAAGGAGGAACAGGAGGAGCAGCGCCAGAGCTCTGAAAAAGTACCTACAGCAGGCAATTAACATCCATGTATCTGCTCAAACTGTCAGAAACAGACTACATGAGGCTCCGACATCCACAATTGGGTGTTTTGCTTACAGCTCAACACCATGCAGGGCGATTGGTATTTGCCAAAGAACACCAATATTGGCAGATTTTACATTGGTGTCTTGTGCTCTTCACGGATGAAAGCAAATTTACACTTCACACTGAGCACATTTGACAGACAAGACAGCCCTTCATTTACTAGCCAGAGGTACCCTGACTGCCATTGGGTACTGGGATGAATTCCTCAGACACATTGTGAGACCATATGTAGGTGCAGTGGGTAGTGGGTTCCTTCTACTGCATGACAATGCTAGGTCTCATGTGGCTGAAGTGTGTCAGCAGTTCCTGCATGATGAAGGCATTGATGCTATAGATTGGCCTTCCCATTTCCCAGTCCTGAATGCAATCAAGCACATCTGGGACAACATGTCTCGTGGCATCCACCAATTTCACATTGCACCACAGACTGTCTAGGAGTTTACTGATGCTTTAATTCAGATCTGGGAGAAGAAGATCCTTCAGGAGAACATCCACCACCTCATCAGAAGCATACCCAGGCATTATAGGGAGGTCACACAGGTTTGTGGATGCCACACACTATTGAGCGTTATTTCCTTGTCTTGATGCATTTCCAATGAGCTTGGATCAGCATGTAATTTGATTTTCCACTTTGATTTTTAGCATCATTCCACATTCAGACTTCCATGAGATAATAATGCATCTCAATAAATTATAATATCATCAAAAAGTTAATTTATTTCAGTAATTCAATACATAAAGTGAAACGCATATATTATATAGAGTCTTTACAAACAGAGTGATCCATTTCAAGTGTTTATTTCTGTAAATGTTGATGATTATGGCATAGAGACAATGAAAAACCAAAGGTCATTATCTCCGTAAATTAAAGAAGGGAGGAAGAAGGGTTAAAAACCGAGTATATAAGATATAGTCTGTTATCTTCAGTTGGTACCGTATGCCTGCACACAATTATCACCTGACCTCAGTTAGCACACAGTTATGCCACTTGGAGTTTACCTGCTATTGTAGATTAGCAGAGTTCATACTGGCTCCTGCCAGTCTCGTTGTCCAGGAGTTCTAACCAGCTCCACTCTCAAGCATGCTGGTCTCCTGCCATGTGGACCAAACAGGAAGTGCAGGACCTTGCTTGCATCACAGTCACATGACCAGTAAGAAATCAAATGATATATTACCTGTTAAACTCACAGGTGGAAAGGTGTGTCCACTCCCACACACTTAATTCCATACATTAACTCTTTGATGCAATGCTGCCAGTCACAGTGAAACCATTCACATTTTCATTGCAACGGAGAGTTTTCACAATTCACACAGCATGTGATGTGGGATTCTCAAGTCTGCAGTCACATGGAGTGAGGCCTAGACAATTTAATGCTTTGAAATTTAGCCCAAAACAATGTTGGAATTGCATGTTTTGTTACCATTTCACTGTAGTTGAATTCTTTTTGTCATTTTGCCTTCTTCTATATGGTAAAATGAATGGTGTTATTCACAACTACAACCGCAAAACAAAAAAAATCTGATATGTCTATACTCATATACAAACAGAAACGTTAGGACTATCTAAACAGGGGGAGGGAAAAAAAAAAGAAAATTAGCTGTGTCATTAACCCCTTCAAGACCCGGGAATTTGTCGTTTTTCCTTTTCGTTTTTTGCTCCCCTGCTTCCAAGAGCCATAACTTATTTATTTTTCCGTCGATATAGACATATGACGGCTTGTTGTTTTGCAGGATGAGTTGTACTTTCATATGCAATAATTTATTTTACCATATAGTGTACAGGGAAATTGCGATTCTGAACGTGGTGATACCAAACATGTATTTTTTTTTTTAATACTTTTATTGTGATTGGGGGAAAAGGGAGGTGATTTAATCTTTTATATATTTTTTTTTTTACAGGTTTTTAAAAACTTTATTTTTTTATTCATTTTTATTTTTACACTGCCTCTTTAAGAGGCACCTTTCTGCACAGTCCCATCGCTTCCGGGAGATACAGAGGAGCTGCAGCTCATTTTGCCTATGGAGGTATTTACTATATTCAGCACTCTTGAATAGGTAGTTGTGCTCACAGTTCCTATCTAACTCTGAAAATACTAGGGGTGCTTAGGTAAGAAGAAGCTGCTCACACTGCTGTCCATCCTAACTATCTGATATAATTGTCGCACTGGGTGTAGGGAGACACCCAGCTCAAGATGACGAGAGGGAGGGGGGAAGGAATACCTGATACTAAGGCCAAAAGGGAAGATGGTGACCCTTAGATGAACTAGCGCTTACACCTGGCTCCCCTAACATCCCTATACAGTTTCTGCAACTGTTGCCAAACAGGATACCTGTTCTAGCTGTTCCTGGACTACAATTTCACAGGGATCAGAGCGAGTGATCACTAGTTAGCTCGGCTAGCAACTAAAGAAACACACAAAGGAAACAAACAAAGAGAGAAGAGATACACTTAGCTTGAGAAGATCCAAGCAGCAAACCAACAGACTCCAGGAAACCCTGCTTTGAGCTAGGATGCTATCACCAGCAGTGCATCCTGGGAGCCAAGAGGTATAAGTAGGCAACTGGAGAGAAGATCCGATGAGTACTAGTGACCTCCAGCTATCACTAGGACAGAGATGCCTCTTAATGGGACAGAGAGATTATTTAGGATTTTGACTGTTTGGCCAAACGTTGTGACCTTCTGCAAGTGACCTCTACAGTCTCATCCGTGCCTCCAGATACACCCGTGACAATAATACTCTAAACATCAATGGGGCTGAAATAAGAGGCTGCTTACACTGCTGTCCACCATGTCTTTTTGGTCTAATACTGGAAATACTGGAGTGCTAAGATAAGAAAAAGCTGCTCACACTATTGTCCACCATGTCTTTCTGATCTAATACTGGAGATACCAGAAGTGCTGAGGTAAAAAGAGGCTGTTCACACTGCTGTTCACCCTGTCTATCTGATCTAATACTGTGGATATCAGTGGTGCTGAGGTATGAGCTTGTTCACACTGCTGACCACCATGTCTTTTTTTGATCTAATATTGGAAACACCAAGGGTGCTAAGTTAAGAAGAGGCTGCTCGCATGACTGTCTAACCTGTTTTTATGATCTAATACTGGAAACACCAGAAGTGATAAGATAAGATTGCTGTCAATGCTGTCCACACTGTGTGATCTAATTCTGGAGATAAATGGGGTGCTGAGGTAAAAAAAAAAAAGCTGCTCACACTGCAGCCCTATCCTTTCATTCTGATTGATTATATATTGCAAAAGTATTTACAGGTCACTGTAGTACCTACAACTCCAGTTCACAGGCACCTGTATTAACATTTTAGGCTAGATTCCTGGCAGAGCAACTTCTTGGCGGCCATTCAATTTCTATAGAGATTTCCTCCCTAGACAAAACAATTGTTTTTCTTTTATATATGTAAAAGAGTGTGCAAAGCAGCAATCAAAGCAAAAGGTGGCTACTTTGAAGAACCTAGAATATAAGACATATTTTCAGTTGTTTCACACATTTTTGTTAAGCATTTAATTCCACATGTGTTAATTCATAGTTTTGATACCTTCAGTGTGAATGTACAATTTTCATAGTCATGAAAATAAAGAAAACTCTTTGAATGAGAAGGTTTGTCCAAACCATTGGTCTGTACTATATATATATATGTATATATATATTGTGAGACAGTGACCGGGATGATCTGTGACGGACGGTATGTGTCTCCCAGGTTATGCTCCCTCCACGTATAGGAAGCACTCCTCTCTGGGTTCATAGAGACTTCCCCGGAGGTAAACAGAGGGTTGAAAGCTAGGCAGGAACACAGGTTGTGGTTCTCTGAGTGAAGCTTCAGTCTGAAGGAAGACTGATGAGGCTAGTGAGTGGCCAGGACAGGAGAGGCAGAGGCTGTGTGCTGATACAACACGGCCTAGCCCGGAGGGCTTGATCTCGGTGAGACCTGGACTGGAGAGAACCCGTGATAATGGACTGTGTGCCAATCTTATGGTTATAGGAAATGTGCCCGGCTGCATCCCAGAACCTGGAGGTTTGTGTATACTGTGGACATATGCATAATAAACCGTGTGCTGTGAACTTCTGTGCCTGGTTCCTTGCCTCTGCCGTGCAATCCGACGGCGCTACTTCACATAATATATATATATATATAGATATATATATATATATATATGTATACACTTGGAGAACCTCTTTAAGGTCTTAATGGCATATAAATATGTGGCTATTGTTATCACTAATAATAATGTCTGTTATCATTATAGACCCCATAGACTGTGAACCTCGCGGACAGGGTCCCATCCCTTCCTGTTTCCTGTTTGTCCGGACTACACAAATATATTAAACTTGTCCTTGTCTACCCCCTTATCATGTAAAGCGCCATGGAATCTAATGGCGCTATATGAATAAATAATAATAATTATAAAAGTGGCAGGATCACTGCTATTGAAGCAAACTAGTTATTGAGTATTTCCTTAAATATTTTAAAAGGAGAAGTGATTTGTAAAATAAATTACAAGATCTCTGAACTACGACCTTCCCCCAAAAATATTTAATTAAATACAGTCAATAGCAAGTACTAAGAGTAATGTCTAAAATGTTACATGTTCATTTAGTGCCAAATAATAAGTCATTAGAGTCTTTAATTTTAGTGACTTGCTAAAATGTTTTAGTCATTAATTTTTACTCTATAAATTAGGAATCAATGCATTCGGCAGCCATGTCATTGAGGACAAATGTTTTTGTGTTTTACGTCTAAATAAGCAGAGTGAAAAATATAATAGAACTGGAGGGTTGATTTATCATAGCTTTTAACCCAGAGAACTGGTCTACAATGCTTTGAAAAGTCACAAGATTATGGTGGCACCCCTATTCATAACGTTTTGCAATAGTGTTGGCATTTTTTACACCACAAATGCTACTTTAGGTGTTAAACGGAGTAGCATATTTTTTCGAGGAGCAAAAGAGTTGCATGACACTGAGAAGATGAGCAGAATTCACTAAGGGCATGATCCGCTAAATAAATAAATAAGACAAATCGTCTTCCACCAATCCCTTTATTAGGACTTTTGTTTGAAATGCCAGTCTTAGGGTGCTTTCACATTGCGTTTTTCTGGGATCCGTGGCTGTCCGTTGTAAAACGGACAGCCACGGATCCGATTTGGCCCCCATGTGTCCCTATGAACGACAGATCACATCAGATTTGGCCTTAATGACATCCGATTTGTGTAGGATCCGATTGTGTCCGATTTTCAGCTGTTCCCAAAACCTGAGACTGCTCCAATTTTGGGCACAGCTGATCAAATCGGACACAATCAAATCCGACAGGATCCGCGCCAGTTAACATGAGTGCGGGTCCAAGAAAACAGCTGATTGCTCCTCGGACCCCATCTTAGTGTACTGACCATGCTCAGAACACTAAAACTGCTCCTAACTGTCTAATTTCACTTCCGCAATGTATCACATACATTGTGGAAGTGAAATGTATGTAAAGCAGGTGTTAGAAATAAAAAATCTCTATTCTCACCTTTCCAGCAATCCCCCGATGTTGGCATATATCTGCGATGGCTTACAAGATCTGCCGTTGCTTGGCAACCCGATCAGCTGATTGGGTCACATGACTAGTTACCCCGTTAACCAGTCATGTGACCGATGACACTGATTGGGTAGACCCACCCAGCCAGGTCCTGTAACCATCGGGAGCTGGATGCCGACGTCGGGGGATCGCTGGAAAGGTGAGAATAGAGAATTTTAATTTTTAACACCTGCTTAACTTAAATTTCACTTCCGCAATATATGTATATACATTTCGGAAGTGAAAATGCCCCACACAGCTCTTTCTGTATCTGGACCCGTGAAAATCACGGACCCAGACACAGAAATAGGTCACCTCCAATGGTGTCCTTTTCTGTCCGTGGGGTCCTGCAAAAAGTAGGATCCCACGGACAGGAAAAATAACATGATGTGAAACCACCCTTAGTGAGTTGATCCCTAGTGTTTTGTGATCTCCACTGGATGCCTTTAAAGTTGGGAAAATCAAGTAACAGGCAAAGGGTATCTACACACAGTAAATGTTTGCTGCATTTTTGTCTTTTTTTCCACATTGTTTTGTCACAAAAACTGCAGTATTTCCTTGTACCAACAAAGTGAATAAGATCCCTGAACTCTTTTGCACACATTGCTTATGTTTCAATTCTGCAAGGTGTCAATTATTTTGCATTTTTGCAGCCTTTTTTCACTTATTTTAATGAATGGGAAAAAGAAAAACTACATTGAGTTTTATGTTTTTTTCCACCTTAGGCCCCTTTCACATCAGCGTTTTTTTTAAATCGATTACCGCATAACCGCGACACTTGCGGCACAGTTGCGGCAAGCCCCATAGAATGTCTATGCGGGCTTGCGGCAGGTGCGGCAAGTGTGGTATCGGCACTTGCGGCAGGTGCGGCCGCAAAAAAACCGCACCTGCCGCAAGTGCCGAAACCGCACTTGCCGCACCTGCCGCATACTTACCGCAAGTCCCATAGACATTGCATGGGGCTTGCCGCAACTGTGTCGCAAGTGTTGCGGTTATGCGGTAATTGCGGCAGATGCGTTTTTTTCACCGCATCTGCCGCGATTTAAAAAAAAACGCTGATGTGAAAGGGGCCTAACACTGCAGTGTACAGCAAATACTTAACTGATTATGGTGAAGAAGGGGGAGCCTTAATTCCATTAATTCCTAATTGTACTTTAATGTAAAATGAGATTTTTACGGTAGCAAATAAGTGATCAATTCTTTGAGTCATCCTGCCAGCATCAAGGCAAATCTCAATAGGGTGGTCCTATTCTACATTTTTTTTATTCACACTGCGCCAAGCCATCTCCTAAATACATTAAAAGCAGAACCAAATAAATACAACACATACCCAAAACATCACTCTTTATGGATATGTGCGCATGTTATTTGTGACAAGTGGACGGGAAACCTGCAAATGTCCTTACCTCCAAGCATTCCCAGCTTTTTTTAATCAGATGGGCTATATCTGTCCATCCAGTGGTCACAGAAAAAAACTTGATTGCTTGGAGTCCTATAATCAATTGTCTCATCTCTAGTTACCTTTATATTTATTTATTTTACTCACTTATATAGTGTCATTAAATTTATAAACTCCAGATTTCATCATCATCATTTTCCCCATTGGGTTTTACAATCTACATTCCCTGTCTTTGGAGGGTGGGAGGACACTGGACTACCAGGAGGAAACCTACTCAAACATGGGGAGAACATACAAACTTTTTGAATGTGTTATCCTAGGTGGGATTTATAACCAGGAGCCCAGAACCCCAAAGCAACAGCTAACAGCTGAGCTACCATGCTGCCTTTGTGTTGTGTAATATATACATATATTGAAGATGACTACATGCTTTATTTTAGTTAAAGAAATTGCAGACAATGGAGAATGACGTGGATTAAAATAAGTTTCCTACATAGCAAGAGACGCTGTGTTCACACTATGTCATGACAATAAGTTATAACAGACATGATTGACAGATTCATCACAGGAAAATTAAATTAAAATTAAACATGACTTTGAACATTGAACCACATTGAGTTCTAACAAGGCCCATTGGAGTACTCTCAAGCTTTCCGTCATTTTAATAATAAAAATAGCCTATTGGGTTTTTATGTTATACAAAAGACAAGATGAACTCCAACCAGCCCAAAATCAATGATGTTTATGTAAGGCAATGTTCTGTAGGGGCATGCAGAAAGTTATATTTTTACGATAGTTGAAGAGCCACAGGGGACTGAAAATGTAGGTATAAATCATAATGGATTATCTTTGTGGTAGGCATGAATATTTTTCGTAGATAATGATGAATTGCATACAGAGATCATTTAACTAGGCAAACTTTCTACAATAGTAAGTGTTGGAGTTATTCATCCTAAAGTAACAATCAAGTATCAAAATTGTCTCTGCAAGAATAGAAGGATGTGTCCTTGTTGGCCACAGTATCCAGTGTCAGTCTACATTTAGAAAATGAAATCTGAAATAAAGTCACGAATCTACAGTGTCAAGGTGACTTTTACATCAAATGTTTGGAAATTCATGTTGGATTCTGTAATGTTCTGTCTACGATATTACATGCTTTACTTTAAACTTCAGATATTGGAAAGCTGCCAGTGGAGCCACCTGAACACTTGTACTGTAATGATGAATTAAAGAACTAATTATGACATAGAACACAGCTTGTACCCCCACTAACAGTACCATATGTGGACCAAAACCATGTAAACACCAACTCAAACTGAACCTCGTTAGGGAAACGTTAGTTCAAAATTATTTATTTTTACAAATTGAAACAAATGCAAAATTTCACAGAGGAATTCACATTAGCATCTGCAGCTGACATGTTTATGTGCATGGATATTCAAGTATATACAAAATATGTGGACAATATGTAAAATAAATACTTTAAGCTCCTTGTAAAAAGCTTTAATTAACTTTTTTTCTTGGACTCTAGGAAAGAAAAATACCTAATTTTTACAACATATAAGGTTTTCCTGTTTTATGCATCGAAATTTGAAATGCGTTCCCAGGACAGCTCATAAACTCTTCCAGATTTCAATGACACTTTTATGCTTAAGACATTCAAATTTACCTTAGATGCCCTGAACTTATTTGCCTGCTAGCCAGAGTTCCTGAGTGTCGAACAGCCATTTCTGTCTTCTTTACCATCGTCCTAAAGCTCAAAATGAACAAATCGTCTTTCATAACCTTTCATTCTGTCCAATAAACACTCCCACTAGAACTATCAATAATGTTCAATGGTTTGATACTTCCCACAATCTCGCAGGTCCATTACCTTTCCATACTTAGTCATACAAAAATTATTTTATAATTGTTCTATGAGGCACAGTGGAGAGCTGCTATATATGAAATAGCAACTATCGCTCTTGTGGATTCAACCCATCCATGTATAACATGGTCAGTCATTAACTTGTGATATAATTGATTGAGCAGTGATATGTTCATTTACTGTATTAAGGACCTATGGGGCTCAACTGTTTTCTAGGCCCACTTCATTTTTAAAAGCGTTTGTCTAGATGAAAAACTTACAGTAGTTTTAAGTGGTTTTCCAGGAGTCATTATCAAATAGGCAGGGTGTCAGAATTCCAGGCTTTCCATGGAACTTTCTGTGTCTCCTTGCTTTCATCCAACATGGTGTTTGTTGCTTCGTTATGACCTTGAACTTCCTGTATATTCTACTTTTTAAGTCCCAGTCCTGGATCCATGCCTTGCTTGAGTATTTTGGGCTATCTGGCTTCTAAATCACTCCAGACTTGGCTCCTCTGACCACTCTGCTGCAACTCGTAAGCTCTGCTGCACAGACCTTCTGCTGCTCCATCTCCTCCTGAAGTCCGGTTCATTCTTAGCTATACCAGTAATCTGCTCTGCTGTGCATCGTCTGTGTCCTGGCTTTTACATTCATCCATCAAGATTTCTGAGGAAAACTTCTCAACTAGCCTGCTGAACTTCCAATGTCTGTAAGATACTTGTAATTTGTTTAGGTTTCCAGTGCACCTTATCAAAGATTGTATGTTTCAGTGCGGGCTGCTGTGCTGCTAGACACTGTTAGGGTTTTATTTTCAGCCAAGGTGTACACTGCTAATTCATCTGATTGCTGTGCAGATATTCTATTTGAGACTTAAGTAGGTGGTTCAATGAAGCGAACACAAAACATGCGTTAGGGATGTCCCTTTGGCCACTAGCAGGTAATACCAGGCCCTCCTCACTGAGGCACTTGCCTTTGATTTTTTTTTTAATTGGCACCTTTCTTCCTTGCATTGTGGCAACTTGCACCTTAGGATCTGTTCCTCTTCTATTCTATTCTATTCTATTCTATTCTATTTCTATAAGAATAGGATTGAGGTTCCTTTCCCCCTTATGTGATACAGAGTTTAACACATTGCTTTCATTTGTATATTTTGTATTTGTGCATTTATTGTGAATTTGGCTTCCTGCTGAAGTGTACCAATCTTTAATATTCTCCGTTTTTATTGTGTATACATTGATTAAGAAAGCTTTTCATTTTTTGCATACTTGGCCTATCACCTGGGTTTTTGTATATGAATTCATCATGTCAGTACTCAGCTGTCATTAACCCATTCTGTTACCCCAATGGCACCACTGCAGAGCATCGGGTAGAGCTGGGTAAATCGCCAGGAATCGGCACGCCTAATGATTGTGACAATTTCTGGGGTGGTTGTGGGCTGCTATTTTTTGGCCTGGCAGGCCCAATAACTGTGGCCCTCACCACACTGAGAATACCATAACCCAGATGCCTGGTTTTTATCTTGGCTGACAATCAAAAGCAGGGTGAAGCCAACACATTTTTTTAAAATACTTATTTAAATAATTAAAAAAAAATAATGGGCTTCCCTGTATTTTTGATTGCCAGCCAAGGTAATGCCTGGCAGCTGGGGGTGGAAGCCAATAGCTGTTCACTTTATCTGTGCTGAGAATCAAAAATACAGCAAATCTCAATGCAATTTTTTAAAACATTATTTATTTATTTTTTTCACTACAAGGACATAAGGATCATTGCCTATGGCAGCCAATTACAGACGCCGACACAATAGGTGAGGGGCGCAACAGCAAATCACAGATGCTGTCACAGAGAGTGGGCATCTGGGATTGGCTGTTGAAGCTAGTGCAGTAACCTGAAAGCAGCCAATACATTCCTGAATAATCAGAAAGTTAATGAGCAGTCCAAAGGTACAAGTGCTGACCCGGTAAGTAATCACTCTGATGTTTAATCACTTTTTTACTTCTTTTTACAGCCCCCTAGCTGCCATTTTATAACTTTAAAGTCCGGTTTCAGGGTTCTTTTGAAAAATCATCCATCTGGATCCGCCAAACCCGAACATCAGCGAGTTTCCTCATCACTAGTTATAAATATTAAAGTCTTGGAAAATTAATTTAAAGGAAATTTGCAGTAGGTTTTCACTACCTCGTCTGACAGCAAAATAATGTAGGCACAGAAATCCTAAATCCTACAAGGTATCACATATATTACTGGCTGAGCCATTCTGACTCAGTCAAATAATTTCGTTTCTGGAACAAAGAAGAGCTGAGATAGTTTTCCCTGCAGACACCAGGCTCTCAATAGAGTTTACGCATTGATTGTGAGGTGTCAAACACAGCTGGGGCATGCTGTACTGTCTGATTTTGAAGTTCTGCAATAGTAATCATAGGGTAATAACACCTTTAGATTATGTAAACAATTGTACAAACCCTGATAAGAGAAGCACAGTTGCTTTTTGTTTATTAAACCCTGTAACAGTCTGTCCTCACTTTACATAGCAAAAACCTGCTTAGGCTGGTTTCACATAGCGTTATTTTTCCTGTCCGTGGGATCCTACTTTTTGCAGGACCCCACGGACAGGAACGGACACCATAGGAGGTGGCCTATTTCTCTGTCTGGGTTCGTGATTTTCACGGGTCCGGACACAGAAAGAGCTGTGCGGGGCACTTTCACTTAGGCAATGTATATACATACATTGCGGAAGTGAAATTTAAGTAAAAGCAGGGGTTAAAAATAAAAAAAACTCTATTCTCACCTTTCCAGTGATCCCCCGACATCGTCATCTATCTCTGGATGGTTACATGACCTGGCTGGGCGAGGCTACCCAATCAGCATCATCGGTCACATGACCAGTTACCATGGTAACCGGTCATGTGACCTAATCAGCTGATCTGATTGTGACGTAATGCCAGTTTCTGTAGCCACCGGAGATGCCGCACATCGGGGGATCTCAAGACAGGTGAGAATAGAGATTTTTTTTATTTTTAACCCTTGCTTTCACTAAATTTCATTTCCGCAGTGTATGTATGCTCAGTACACTAAAATCGGGTCCGAGAAACGATCCTGTGTTTTCTCAGACCCGTGCTCCATAGGCCCCTATGTTAAAGGCCGCAGATCGGGTCGGATCCGATTCAGTCTGATTTGGTACGCTGTGCCCAAAATCAGAGCAGTCTCCGATTTTGGGCACAGCAAAATATCGGGCACAAATCGGATCCGATAAAAATCGAATGGCAATTAGGCCAAATCCGATCCGATCCGTGCCCATAGGATAACATGAGGGCCAAATCGGATTCGTGGCTGTCCGTTTTACAATGGACAGCCACGAATCCTCAAAAATTGCAATGTAAAAGCATCCTTACAGATTAATTTAAATGAAATTGATAAAAAAACAGCATTTTGAAATATTTGTTTCTTAAAATAGGTTATATACTATTAGTTATCGAAGGGAATCTGTCAACACATATGAGCTATCCATATCTATTAAAATGGGAACACAGGCTATAAATTGCGGAAAAATTCATACACCTACAGTAGTATTCAAAATAATAGCAGTCCAATATGAATAACAGAAAATTTACTGTTTTTGGTATAAATTATATTACCACATGTCAAGCAAATTATCAGTTGTTGCTGTAGACCCTTATGGTGGGTTTACACGTCCCGATATCGGCCCGATATCGTAGCCAACGACGCGGGAGCGCGCTTTTTAAGCGCGCTTTTCCCTGCATCGCATCGCCGGTTTAGACAGCCCAATATCGGAATACAACGTCCCGACGATGTGTATGCCCCCCAACCCAGGAACGACTATTTAACATGGGAGTGAATGGGTGACGTGGCAGTACACATCGGAGTTGGGCTGTCAGACGGGACGATGCGGCTACAACCGGCATCCGATATCGGGCGGTTGAATAGCACGCTGATTCGACCCCCGATATCGGTTTGCCATCGTTCCTGCATCGTATCGGATGTTCAGACCATACAACGCAGGAACGATATCGGGTCCAACTCACGAACCACGTGACTTTTGGTCGGAGTTGGACGCCGATATCGGGACGTGTAAACCCACCATTAGGCTGGCTTCACACTGCAGTTTTTCACTGATCAGTGTCCATCAGTGTTTGGGTACCAAAACCAGGAGTGTCTCCAAAACTCAGAACAGGTGTCAATCTTTCAATTATAGTTTTTCTCTGCAAGCTCCTCTACTGGTTCCTCTCCTGGTTTTGGCACACAAACACTGATGGACACTGATCAGTGAAAAACTGCAGTGTGAAGCCAGCCTTTGAAAACAAACAGACTCTGCATTCATGATCTGCATGTTTTTGAGTCTTTGTATTTGAATAATTAATTTGAAAGGGGGTGTGCAAAATAATAGCAGTAGTTAAATTAGTGAGCTCAATCATTCTGTGAAGAAAGATGAGTAAATCAGGTTGCACTTATTTAAGGGTGAAGCCAGCACATGTTGTACATGTATTTCTCATTGGAAGTCTGAGAAATATGGGTCATTTGATACAATGTTCTTAAGAACAGTGTACTTTGATTAAAAAGTGGATTATAGAGGGTAAAGCTTATAAAGAAGTGCAGACAATGATAGGCTGCTCAGCTAAAACGATCTCCAATGCTTTAAAATGTTAAGCAATACCAGAAAGACGTGGAAGAAAACGGAAAACTACCATTCAAGTGGATGGAAGAATAGCCAGAATGACAAAGATTCAGCCAATCATCAGCTCCAGATGATCAAAGATAGTCTCCAGTTACCAGTCAATACTGTGATAATTAGAAGACGCCTGTGGGAAGATAATCTGTTAGCAAGAAGTCCCCGCAAAGTCCCACTGTTAAAAAAAGACCTGTACTGAAATGGATACAATTTGCCAAAGAACACATCAACTGGCCTAAATAGAAATGGAGAAACATTTTGTAGAATGATAAAAGTAAAATTGTTCTTTTGTCCAACAAAATTGTGGTTATGGAGTTGCCAGCCCAATCCCTGGACCTTAATCAGGTAGAACGCTTGTGGGGGACATAAAAAATTCAGTTTCTGTAGCAAAGCCAGAAAATGCAACTACATTGTGGGATGTAGTCAAAGCATCCTGGGCTGGATTAACAGTTGGCAGGTGCCAGAAGTTGGTTGACTCTATGCAACATAGATGTGAAGCAGTTCTAAAAGGATATGGTTATATACTGTAACTAAATATTAGGTTAGTGATTCACACGAAGGCTAAATCCTGAAGAGTTTGTCAAGACAAATGTAAACGCTGCTGTTTTTTGACCAGCCCAATGTTTATTATTTGTTATTTTCTGTAAGTAGTAAAATTATACATATTTATCTTCATGTTTTGATTTAGAAAACCATGTGCAAAGTTCCCAATGCATGTGATGCACCCCAGGGCCATGGGATACTCAGAACCGGGCTTTAATACTTCTGGGGAGTCACAGGGGTCGAGACTTGGCTCCGTGACCCTGGTCATCAAATAAAAGTTCAGGGATTTAGGTTTTGGGGATAGTTGTCGTGACGCCACCCGTGATGTTTGGCTACTGTTGGCCAACTCTGCGGGACCTCTGGGGACGATAGAAATGCAGCTAAGGTGGTATTGCTCCCCACAGGTGGAGCGGTTCCCCAGGGTAACCGGTTAAGTCTATGGCGATGTTAGGCCAATAAGGTGCATGACTGAGGGCGCAGAATAACTGACAGACACACAGTATGTAGTCATAGGTTGAAACCAGCGTACTGTCCACAGGAGATGTTAGGAATCCGGGTGGCCTAGAAGCAAGTTGGGCATCTCCTCACCCAGTGAGTTCTGAGGCCTCCCTGCTGCGCATCTCTTTGTTGGTCCTCGCTGCCTATAGGTAAGCTGCGACCCTCTCTTCAGGCTGGGAAGTCTCTCACTAGTATGGCAGGCAGCTTGAGCCCTTCCCGGGCACCACTCCTTTGACCACTGTCCCTGAGCTCTCCAGTGCTGCTTTGCCTCCAGATACTTTGCTGTGGCCAGGAGATGTGGAGTCTCCCATCCTCTGGTTTTGGCTGCTGGGTCTGTAGTACTATCACAACCTCAGACCCCGATGTCCATTTCTGGCGCTAAGCTCTGGGGTAAGCCGTTTAACTGGCTCCACTCCCCAGGCCTGCTTCTCTCCTTCCTCAGACCTTCGCCTACAGGTCCCTCATGCTTGCTATTCTCTATCTGCGGATGAGCCTGGCACTGCTCCAGTATGCAGGATGTCTTTACAGTCCTCTTAGGAACTGAACTGACTAACCCTGCCCACAGGCCTAAATTAATCGGGGAGCTCCAATGAACTCGGGTTTCAGAGCTCCCCCTTCAGGTCTGGAGTCAGGAAAAGTGTTGCATGCTGTGGGCTTACCTGATGTGGATACCCCTTCTTGCTTCCAAGCTTGACATCACCCCCAGAGAGAGGCAATGCCATTGTGACAACCAGACTCTGGGGTGCCACACATGGAAATAAAAAACTATTATAAAGATTTTGGGCTGAACTCATGTTTTTGACTACACTGTTATTATTTTGAACACAACTGTATGCATCATATCAGGTGCCTTGCTGTGGACAAATCAGCTTTCATCACTTTATATAAATGAGATACTCCAGGCAATGAAGAGGTGCTGCCCAGATGATATCACTGCCTCCACACCTTATTATAATATGTATTGACTCCCACAGCATTACTCTGTCCATGTGCTCATCTGCAAATCTTGCACCTACACATAATACCTCCCATTTTTCCTCTTAACTCTTCTGCTCCTCTATGGGCATTGGCTTCTTGTTGCTTCTGTTCAGTAGTCGGTGAGTTCCTAGCAATTCTGCTTCCAGTTTTTTTTTAGTGTGTGGTGCATGTGATGTGAGGGTTCACAAGTTTACAGCCGCATAGAGTGACTGTGGACTTCAAACCTAAGTGTGGACAACTACTTCAAGTATTTCTCTATTAGTTGCTTTGTTTTCTAAGCCCTTTTACAAGAGAAACATCTCAACCATCAAACAGAAAGAAAAGTCTGTGTGAGCAGGGTGAGATGAAGCAGAACACCCACACTGATGTTGCATTCAGACCTTTCCTTTCTTGTCCCTAATAACTATCCTCAGCTTCGCGCGTTTACAACGGTTGCTAACGGTACCTGATGCCGCAAATATACACCGCCACAGGGTGCTCCACAGAAGGTATTTTCGTTCCCCGGAAGTGCCGACAGGTGCCGCAGGTTACCTTCTGTGGAGCACCTTCCCTGATTTACACGCCGCTACCACAAGGCAATATGGGCGTACATATCGTGCGCCACAAGGACATAGGCGTGCCAGAGTTGTGTATTACGTGATGCTCGTACGGTGATTGGACAATGCAATAGCATCATGATTGGCCAGCCAGCACAGGAAGGCTGGCTAATACATGATGCTATTGCAAATGTGTAGTGTGACTGGTCAGCTCGTTAAATATGCCGCCCTATGCAGGGACAACCAATCGTAATGCAAGAGCTTCCACCAATGATCGCTGATGGGGTGTGGTATACATGCCGCCATGGCACACCCCAGGGATTACGCTAGGCCACGCAAATACCTTCCTGTGCCCCGATTACATGCCGCCACCATTGGGTTTATGCCTGCTTGTTATTGAGCACGGCTGAAACACAGGTATCCAAAGAGACAGGAAGGTAGTTCCTGAATTACACGCTGCCACTTTGCGGTGTTTTCAAGGTATCAGGTACAATTGTATCCGATACCTGGCGGTTTCTACCTTTCGGTAGCGGCGTGTAAAGGTACCATTCTGGTTATAAAATGCTTCACTCCTTTTTGAAGGCAATTAAAGTGAGAGAATGATGTCCCTTCAGCATGGACTAGGATAGACCTTCTGGAAGCAGTAGTGCTTCCTCCCTCTCTCCTAACTAGACTGAGTAGAAACCTGTTTGAACCTGTTCCAGAAACTGTGAGAGGGCTGAAGTAGCAGCTCCTCTCACCATTACTATGTGTGAGAGGCCTGAGGAAGAGGCTCCTCCCACCATAGCTATGGCAGCTACTTATGAGGAGAATGATCTCTCATGCTCATACATTGATCATTAGATGGCAGCAGAGTCAAATGCAGAATGTACATTTATCTGTCCTCACTGTTTGAACATCAGATCACAACATATATGACAGATTTCATATCTCACAAAGCACAAAGTATTTCTGGCACACTGGAACAAATCTACTGCCACACGACAGCCGTTTCACTCAGCAGCAGTAGAATGGGCACTGTGATACCATGCTAACACATGTGAATATATCCCAAAAGGGAAAGCTGACGAGGTTTTAACTAAAATGGCAGCATTTACAATTAGCACACATGCACTGTGTATCTATGTATAAGGGTATAACTTTCAGACGCCTTGCAGCTACTATTGGGACTTAACAGGAACCTGTCACCCCAAATCACCTTCCTAACCTATTAATACCTGTCCTTGCAGCCTTACAATACTTTCTAACACATCCCTTTCTGACCTATTTTACTAATCTATGAGTACAATAAAGTAGTTTTGAAATTCACAAAATCCGTGACAGCGGGGCGTTCCTCCAGGCGTTTGTGACGGGTAGGCGGGTCCCCTGTGCTGCACTACCCCCACCTCGCCGCTCTATTACGCCCTAATGGCTGTCATTACACACTGAATAGCGCGGGCATGATTATGTTCTCGCGCCTGCAACGTCACCGCTGCGACGCGGTCATGTGACACCGGGATCGCGTCACTTCCGCGAAGTCTGCCTGTGTGAGACCCCGACCGGAAGTGACGCGTCCCGGCGTCACATGATCGTGTTGCAGCGGTGACATTGCGCGTGCTATATTTAAATCGTGCCCAAGCCCTGCAGTGTGTAATGACGCCTATTAGGACGTAATAGAGCAGCGAGGCAGGGGTAGTGCGGAACAAAGGACCCGCCTACCCGTCACAAACGCCTGGAGGAATGCCCCGCTGTCACAGATTTTGTGAGTTTCAAAACTACTTTATTGTACTCATATATTAGTAAAATAGGTCAGACAGGGATGTGTTAGAAAGTATTGTAAGGCTACAGGGACAGGTATTAATAGGTTCGGAAGGTGATTTGGGGTGACAGGTTCCCTTTAAAAGAAGGAGTTTCAGATCTAGTTAATTGTGTTTCTTTTGCTATTTGGTGTTCAAAAACTATACAGGTAGAGATGAGAGAATCGATCCATGCAGAATCGTGTTTAAGTTGAATTTTGTGAAACTCAGGTTTTCATGCAAATTGAAACATTTTGACATTCGATTCCTGATTTGCAGTATGGCACAGTTCGGATGGCAGGGTTGTTTTCTATCTCCAGAGTCAAAAGGAAAGTCTTTGGGTACCTTTATATGTCGCAACATTGCATGCAATTTCCCTTGCAACTTACTGGTTGCAGTGAAATTATGGACACATTGTTCCATGTTGTTGCCGTGCACAAATGTAACAATGTGTCCATGATTTCACTGCAACCAGTAAGTTGCAAGGGAAATTGCATGCAATGTTGCGACGTGTGAAGGTACCCTTTGTCTTCTGTATAATGTAAGCTTTTTTGGTCAGTGGGGTCCGCTCTCTCTCTTCTTTCCCCATTTGTATTTTCTGGGCAATTACAAATTTTCAAGTATTAGGATTCAATCAAATTTATTGGCTGCAAATTGAGTTCATGACAAAAATTTGGGGAAGCCAGTGAATTCAAATTTTAAAATCTATTAAGGTACCTTCACACACAGCAATTTTGCTAGGCAATTTCACTGGAAATTTGCTGGTTGCAGTGAAATCATGGACAGACTGTTCCATTTGTACACAGCAAAGAAACACCCTAACTCTCTAACTGTCATTTCTGGGGATTTTAATCGAGCCAAGATCTCATTACCAAAATTCTATCAATATGTCAAATGTTCTACACGGGACAATTATATATTGGATCTCCTCTATGCCAGTGTTAAGGATGCTTACTCATCATCTGCATTGCCCCCCCTGGGGAAATCTGACCACAACCTCATACTATTGTCTCCAGCCTATCAACCAGTTGTCTGCAAACAACCAGTGACAATTAAACAGATAAGGAAGTGGTCTCCGGCAGCAGAGAAGAGGTTACAAGACTGCTTTGATTGCACAGACTGGGAGGTGTTATGTGCCAGGGAACATAATGATGATGTTAATGAGGTTACCGGGAGAGTTACTGATTACATCAACTTTTGTACTGACAATATTGTACCTATTCATGAGATTCGGTGTTATGCAAACAACAAGCCTTGGATTACAAAAGAATTGAAACATCTACTAAACAGGAAAAAAAAAGCTTTTAAAAGGAAAGACAAGAAGGAGATGAAAATTGTACAGAGAGACTTAAAGGGGAAAATTAAGATTGCCCGTGAAGCATTCAGAATTAAATTGGAAAATAAATTGTCACACAACAACTCCAGAGAAGTGTGGGCTGGAATGAAGCTATTGACTGGGTTTAAGGCAAGGTCAGATCAGGGGGGTGGGGGGGCTGATCATGGCTAATGAGATGAATGAGTTTTTCAACAGATTCAACGATAAATGTGCAATGTCAACAGGGGAGAAGGCCGGGGAGCGACAAGCAATATCAACTGGGAGGAGGAAGTTAGAGACTTTCTTGATCTCAGAAAATGATGTGAGGGAACAGTTTAGTAAGCTGGTCATTGGTAAAGCAGCAGGGCCTGATGGTATCTGTCCACGTGTCCTCAGAGTGTGTGCAAATCAGTTGTGCACTGTCTTCCAGCACCTGTTTAACTGGAGCTTACAATCACAGAGAGTACCAGTTCTATGGAACACTTCTTGCCTGGTGCCGGTTCCCAAGACTACCTTCCCGAGCTCCCATAACGACTATAGACCGGTGGCCTTAAAATCGCATGCGATGAAGTCCTTGGAGAGAATTGTACTTGCCTACTTGTGTCCGAGGGTGTCTGCTTTTATGGACCCCCTTCAGTTTGCGTATCGGCAGAGTCTAGGGGTGGATGATTCTGTAGCATATCTGCTACAAACAGTACATTCCTTTTTGGACAATGATGGAACCACTGTACGTGCCATGTTCTTCGATTTCTCCAGTGCATTCAACACCTTACAGCCACTATTATTACGTAAAAAGCTGGTTGAAATAGCGGTTGATGAGGGACTAGTGAATTGGATCATTGATTACCTGTCGGACAGGCCACAGTTCGTAAGGTTGGGGGCGGCCGTATCGGATAGTGTTCGGAGCAGTGTTGGAGCCCCTCAGGGAACGGTGCTGTCGCAATTCCTTTTTACGTTATACACAGCTGATTTTCAGTATAAATCAGACCTTTGTCACCTTCAGAAGTACTCTGATGACTCAGTGATAGTCGGAGGTATTGAGAGAGGCCGGGGGGAGGAGGAATACAGAAGGGTGGTCTCGGACTTTGTTGACTGGTGCCAGACTAACCATTTAGAACTCAACGTAAAGAAAACCAGGGAGTTGGTGTTGAGTTATGGAAGGTGCATGAAGGATTGCTTACCTATCACTATTGATGGTCAGGATGTGGAGCTGGTGGAGAATTTCAAATATTTGGGGGTTCACCTGGACAGCAAGCTTGATTGGAGGTGCCATATGGAGAAGGTTTGCAAGAAAGGGATGAGTAGACTTTACTTCCTAAGGAAATTAAGGTCGTTTAATGTGTGTAGCAAAATGCTTGAAATGTTCTACCAATCTATTGTGGCGAGTGCAATCTTTGCTGCAATAATATGCTGGGGTAGTAGTGTGCGCACATAATAAGCTGAATAAACTTATCAAGAAGGCTAGTGCGGCGGTGGGTCTACAACTTAGGACTTTCGAGGAGGTATTAGAGGATAGAATTAATAAGAAATGCAAGGCTATAATGATCAACAATACACACCCGCTCTCTGAACTGTTTGCGAAGCAGAAGAGCACATTCAGCAAGCGTCTAATCCAACTAATGTGTAACAAGGAAAGATACAGAAAATCGTTTGTTCCGACAGTTGTGGGGATGTTTAACAAATGTATAAGTGTAAAGCGTCCCAAGACTATGTGAAGTTCTATGTGTATGGGGGGAATAGGTGAGGTACATGTACCAGTCTACCCACATCTGCTGTCCATATAGACTTATTTTGTAAAGTGTGAAATGTTCTTGATCTTTGTTCTGCTGCTGTAATAGTGTAATTTCCTCCGGGATCAATAAAGTTTATCTTATCTTATCTTATCTTAATAGCAAAGCATCATCTTTCAATTCTGAGTAGTGTCAGTATCAGTGACTGTCAGTGATTCTAACACTGTTTTTTTTGTTTTTTGACACTTTTTTCGAGACATATTGGACTTCATTTTACTGGTAAATTTAGGTCGATATATTTTTTAATTTCTTTGTGAAAGAAATCGCAAATGTGGCCAAAAGTTTGAAAATTTCGCAATTTTCAAACTTTGCTTTTTTTACACCGTTAAACCAGAGAGTTATGTGACACAAAAGAGTTAATAAATAACATTTCCCACATGTCTACTTTACATCAGCACAATTTTGGAAACAATCTTTTTTTGTTAGGAAGTTAGAAGGGTTCAAAGTTCATCAACAATTTCTTTTTTTTTCCAACAAAAATTACAAAGCCATTTTTTTTGTGACTAGATAACAGAAAATACCCAAAAGTGACACCATTCCAAAAACTGCACCCCTCAAGCTGCTCAAAACCACATTCAAGAATGTTATTAACCCATCAGGTGCTTCACAGGAACTAAAGTAATGTGGAATGAAAAAATTAACATTTTACTTTTTCCAACAAAAATGTTACTTAAGTCTCAAATATTAAATTTTCACAAGGGTAACAGAAGAAAATGGATCCTAAAATTTGTTGGGAAATTTCTCCAGAGCATGCCGATATTCCACAAGTGGTGAAAAAAAACACTGTTTGGGCGCACGGCAGGGCTCAGAAGGGAAGGAGCAACATTTGACACTTCAAGCAGAAAGTTGGCTGCAATCGATAGCGGACACCATGTTGTGTTTAGAGAGCCCATGATGTGCATAAACAGTGACGACCCCCATAAGTGACCGCATTTTGCAAAGTAGACCCCCACTCTCAAGCAACCTATCTAGATGGGTGGTGAGCACTTTGTACCACTGAGTGCTTCATAGAATTTTAAAAAAGTCAAGCAGTGAAAATGAAAAAGACCTTTTTTTCCCCCACAAAAATGTTCTTATAGCCTCAATTTTTTAATTTTAATAAGAGCAAGAGGATAAAATGGACCTATAATTTCTTGGGTAATTTGTCCTGAGTATGTTGGTGCCTCATATGTGGCGAAAAACCACTGTTTGGGCACACAGCTGGGCCCTGAAGGGAGGGAGTGACATTTTGGAACGCAGATCTTGATGGAATGGTCTGTGGGTGTCATGTCACGTTTGGAGAGCCCCTGATGTGCTGAAACAGTGGAAACCCCCACAAGTGACCCTATTTTGGAAACTAGAGCCAGAAGGAATTTATTTTGATTATTGGTGGGCACCTTGAACGCCCAGGTGCTTCACAGATTTTTTATAATGTTGAGCTGTGAAAATGAAAATATGGAGGCATTTTTGTGGGAAAAAAGGATTTTTTCATTTTCACACAGGCATAAAATGGACTCCAAAACATATTGGCCAATTTCTCTTGAGTATGCTGATACTTCATACGTGGTGTAGACACAATTTTTGGGTGCACAGCCAGACTCACAAAAGGAGTGACATTTTTGAGCGAGGATCTGGTATTTAAATTT
Source organism: Allobates femoralis (assembly GCA_033576535.1). Classification (NCBI taxonomy): domain Eukaryota; kingdom Metazoa; phylum Chordata; class Amphibia; order Anura; family Aromobatidae; genus Allobates; species Allobates femoralis. The sequence goes on from JARQOC010000003.1 coordinate 717,996,480, forward strand.
TAGGCTATGCACCGAGGCTCCGGATTTCCTGTTTCTTGCAGCGATTTTCCAATGTTTTTTGTTTGTATGTTTGACAATTCAGCAGTACAGCACCTTCCCTGCCAAGTGTTTGGGAAATTAGAAGATTAGAAGTGTTGTGCCCATACTGCAGATTTTCCCTTGGCAGAAATGGAGTGCATTTTCCAGCGGAAAAATCAGCAGCATGTCAATTCATTTAGAGTATTTTGCCATGATTTTCAACCATAGAACTGAATGTCAGCTCCAAAATACTCTGCAAATACACAGCACTGTTCCCACAGTGTGCATTTGCTGCGTGTTTAGTGAGAATATTTTGCGCTGATGACATGGGGCTCTGTTGTATTTTTGAACAGTAGCCCAGGTACAGCAGGCAGGTACAATGTGGGGCTTCGCTGTATTTTTGGTTGCCAGCCAGGTACAACTAGGCAGCTACGGGTTACCACCCACCTCCTAAAGCCTAGTTGTACGTGGCTGGTAATTAAAATACAGCGGAGCCTTTTTTTTAAATAATTTCTTGAAATAATTTTAAAAAATGACATAGGGCTTCGCTGTATTTTTGGTTTTCAGCCAGGCACAAATAGATAACTGGGGGCTGGAATCCTCAGTGTGTAGATGCCCAATCATTCTGGGCCCCCCACCTTGCGAATTGCAGCCCGCAGCCACCCCAGTAAATGGCACATTCATTAGAAGCACTGTACCTGGTGCTGTACCCAGACTCTTCCAGTTGCCCTGGTGCCAGCGCAAAATTGATTAATAAAGGGGTGAATGCCAGCTTTGTATTGGCAGCTGGCACTAAGCCTGAGGTTTCTAATTTCGGGTCAATGTTAGACCCAGCAATTAGGAACCTCTAAGTAAATGTTAAATAATACACCACACAGAGACAAATCATTTTATTATAACAAAAATTAGAAACACATATTTTGACTTCATCTTTATAACTTCAACTTACCCTCCAATGTAATCCACAATGATGGTCCCACGATGCTCAATCAGCCCTGCTACATCCAGAGACTGCAGCAAGGGAACAACTGTCCTCTCTCTGCAGTCCCTAGGGTCACAATGATGCTGCACTGTATGTTAATGATCTGCCAGACAGTGCACCTGTCAGTGTGATCCCAGAGACTGCAACAAGAGGATCCTTGCTGCAGTCTCTGGGCACACACTGATTGCAGGTGCACCTGCAAACCCAGGTCCCAGAGATCACTTGATCTCTAAGGCTTGGATCAGGTGACCAGATATCATCATGGTAACCTCAGGTTACCATCACAATGTTGAGTTAGCATGGTGATGATCGGCCCATCGTATTTTCACCGCAGGGAGAGGTGAGTGACTATGCACTCCCTCTCCTCAGACCCTGATCGGTAAGATTGCAGCACTTAGGTGGTTACACAGAACCAGGAACAGTGAGTACTGTGCCTGGCTGTCCCATTGCTCGTCCTCAGCCTTATCTCTTCCATGCAGGGCACAGGTGGCGGAAGAAGGGAGAGGGCACTGGAGGGGAGAGGAGCAGACATAGGCAGAGGTACAGGGGAATGGGAACAGGAGGGGAGAGGAGCCAGAAGTGAGTGCAGGAGCTAGGCACAGGAGGGGAGAGAAGCGGGCACAGGGTGCATGATGAGGCTGGGGAGGAGCAGGCAGAGAGTTCAGGAGCTCAGGCACAGCTGACAGCCTGGCTCTGCAGCGATTGCTCACAGAAGTGCTGATATTCAGTACGTCTCTGTGCAATAATGTTGTGATCGGTCTGTCAGATTGACTGACCGATCACATCGCTGAGTGTGGGGACCACTAAAAAGGGTCCTCACACCTTTTTCCCTGCCCCTCAGCTGTCAGTCACAGTTGTCGGTATAGAACTGTCACAGCGTGTTTACATGCAGTGACCAGTGGTTTAACAACCGCGGTCGCAGGGGTCGCAAGTGCAACCGGGCCCAGAGCTACAGAGGCTTGGCGCCCGCCGACCCCTATGACCCCTGTGCCTGCTTTACATGGATGAGCATCCCTGAGGACACACATGTATGTCACTGCACGCCGCTTTGCCCGGCCAGTCCACAGGCGGCTGAACACAGCCACCAGAAGACTGGCAGACACTGTAGCTTTAAAATTCCCTTGGCTGCTGCGTGCTGCACTGTGATGAGGTCATGTGACCTCTTCACAGTCAGGATGCAGCTGCCGGTGGGAGCGGTGAGTGAGAGCTCCATTCAGGAGCAGAAGAAGGTTTACAGCTTCCAGAGAGGGAGAGAGAGGGGAAGTGTGTGTGTCTGTGTGTGTGGAGGGGCTGTGCAGGGGTCAGTGTGGTGTCTGTAGTGCTATGAGGCTGTATTATATTATATGAAGGGCTGTGACGCTGCATTATATTATTTGGAGGGCTGTGACACTGCATTATATTATATGAAGAGCTGTAACACTGCATTATATTATTTGGAGGGTTGTGACGATGCATTATATTATATGGAGGGCTATGGGGCTGCATTATATTATCTGGAGGGCTATGATTCGGCATTATATTAATTCATGGGTTATGAGGCTGCATTATATTATATGGATGGCTATGAGGCTGCATTATTCTATGTGGAAGGATGTGAGGCCGCATTTTACTATTTGGAGGGCTATGAGGCTGCATTATACTATATGGAGGGCTGTGAGGCTGCATTTTACTATAATGGAGGACCATATATACCAGGATAAGGGCATATTCCAGGAGTAGGATCATATATAGCAGGATGAGGGACACTAATACATAATGAAGGGGAGAGGGGTCAATTTGTGACTCTTTATAGGATTTAGAATGGTACATGGGGCCCATACCTCTGACCAGTGTTGATGTGTGTGGGCTCAGGTCCAAATTTCACACCGGGGCCCTTTGGACTCTATTTACGCCACTGGCAGTGACAGTTTGAAGCAATGACGGTTATAGCTGTCATGTGCAGGAACTGACATCTTTCAAAGAAAGCTATACCCTTCAACATTGGTAAATGGGTTAAAATATCTGCTTATTTCTACTCCAGATGAACGGTTTTGTAATCTAACCAGAAGGGTTAAGAATTTGCCCAAAGCACATGAAGAGAATAATGAAAACACCCTTGAAATAGCTAGGTAAATATCTATGCTATCCAATCCATTGTTTCCCAACCGTATTCTAATACATTAGTCACAATTTTTCAGAATATGGTGTGAATTGAACATTTGAGATAGAAGTATTTGTGCAATATCAGTTGCTCAGCAGATACATAATTATCATTTCAGAATATTATTTATACCATTCTGATGATTTCATGCAGAAATGTGAACATTTCTGCACAGTTCGGTGTCCAGTGAAGCGCAAAATCTGTTTTGATATTGATTTGTGACTTGTCAATGCTGTTGTGTTGAAAAAGACTTAGAGTTGTATTAAGAGTTAGGGTAGATTTTTTTTCTCCATATTATTTGACAAACTGTGAGGGAATATATGTATTTAAAGATAATGATAAAATAGATAACGTCCAATAACAGGTGTGAGGCACAGCCGGCATGGTCCCATGGTCGGGGTGCATCACTTGGTTTGTCGGCTTAGGAACCTGTTCACATGAGTCGGTTTTACTGTGAGCTAACAGCTGAGAGTGAGTGCTGTAATCCTTTCCGGTACACAGTGTGTTAATAGCTGTAGGAATCATGAGACTAATTAACGGCTGAGAGAGCAATGTGTACTGATTGCATAGCAGCCCAGGTGGGTGTGTCAGTGTGGGTGTGGCAGCTACGATAAAGGCCACTTTACACACACAGATATCTGTGGCCAACTTCTGAACAGATCTCTGGTTGCAGTGAAATCATGGACACATTGTTCCATTTTGTGGCTGTGTACAAAATGGAGCAATGTGTCCATGATTTCACTGCAACCAGAGATCTGTTCAGAAGTTGGTCACAGATAGCTGTGTGTGTAAAGTGGCCAAAGAACTAGCCAGGTGTCTGTGTGAATGAGAAGAGATCAGACGAGAGACCAGAGACCAGAGACTAGAGATGCATGGGAAGCAAAGTAGTCCTGAGCTCTGCAATGTGAGGTTGTGAAGGGAGCCTGCCAGCTCCATACAAATGGCCGGGAACGGGGCGTTATGGGTCCTAGAGTGGCTAAGCCGTGGCTGAACCTGGTGGATGCTGGTCTGGACGTGTGGTGAGACACGTCTGGGAAGGAGCCCTTGGGGATGCATGGTGTACCCATGACTCAGGTTGCTAGACCCGGAACCGTGCCCAGTAAGACAGCAGTTCTCGTATGCTAGAGTGAACTGTGTACCATGTGTGAATCATGCCAGGCGGGCATAGCCGCCGTTGGGTCCGACTAGGCAGTCGGTAGAGGACCCGTGGTAGTAGATGATGGCTTATGTAGAAATGCCATGTATGATGTCTGTGGGAGAGACCCAGCTAGTGTGGATGATATACTGGAGGCGATCCGTCCCATTGGGACGAGAGGGAGGCTTAGCCTGCTGCATGCAGCGGGTACCTGTCTCTCTAACAGTGCCTCTAACGGTGTGTGTGAACCTGTGGCCAGACGCAGGGGTTAGGAGTGCTCCTAGAGTGGGGAACCGATGCTATCCTGGAGGGCACTCGACTCAGGCGGGGGGCACAGTCGTCGACCTGGAGACCTGCCATAGGATGGGGGTTTGGTGGCGGCTGTCGGGCCTAAACATGTGGTGAGGAGGCCTTGGTGACGCATGGTTTACCCGGTGTACTCAAGGTTTGTCAATCCCTGTTATGGACCCGGGGAGCCGCAGTCCATGGATGTATTATGATGGGCTGTGAGCATGTGTGAAGATGTATGTGATCCATGGATGTGTTATGATGGATCACATGCGGTGTGTAAGGGCCCAGTCAGGCTAGAGCCTGTACTATGGGCTAGTATTACAGTGTGTGCTGGGTAAATAAAGCCAGGTGGCTGGTACCGCCATTGGGACCCACAGGGCCCGTTGATAAGTGTGGATAACTATTCATTATGTAAATGTTATGTGTTGTATATCATCAGGGCATATGTAAAATTACCCTGGGTGATGGATCAACAGGGCTTATGTAAAAGTACCCTGGGAGATCAAAGGAAAGGTGGTGTATCGTGGATGACTTATGATGGCTGATGATGAAAGGGCCATACATGAGGTATCCATGAGTTATCCGCCATTGGGACTGATGGTTAGGTCAATAAGGTCCCAGTGATAGATAGTTCTGGTAAATGTAGGTGTTCCATGTTATATGTAATGTAATGTATTATGTTGTGATGTGAGGTTCTAGTGTAATGTAATGTATTATATCATGTGCTTATGATCAATGTTTAATGTACTACCCGGGTTATGATATGTATGTGAGAAATAAACGGGTAGTCATTTGAAAAATTATAAGCATGTGTTGGTGTCCATTATGCAGCAAGCGAGTTCCCCGGGTTGCTACCTCATAGTGGTATAAAATAGTAGATCTCCAGCATAAAACCTTTGAGAAAAAAACTTACAGGTGCATCTCAATGAATTAGAATATCATCAAAAAGATATTTTTTTCAGTAATTCAATACAAAAAATGAAACACATATATTATGTAGAGTCATTAGAGTGATCTATTTCAAGAGTTTATTTCTGTAAATGTTGATAATTATGGCTTACAGCCAATGAAAACCCAAATGTCTTTGTCTTCAAAAATTAAAGTAGGGAGGATCAAGGTTTAAAAACCATGCTGATGTATTCCACGAGACACCAAAGGGTGAATATAATATCAATTTAATAGTCAACATGTTTCAGGCCTCCCTGAAACACCCTGAAACATGGCAATATGATATTGATTTGTCCTGATGAAGGGGCCAGGGAGAGCTGAAAATGTGTTGACTAATAAATCAATATTATATTCACCCTCTGATGTCTCGTGGAATACAGCAGAGAGGTTTTTAAGTGAAAAACAAAAGGAGCCAGCACAGCCAGAAAAAATAAAATGTGTAAATACACATATTACTTCCATACTGTAAAAAAATGAGACATTTGGTAAAATATTAAATAATCTTTTAAGCAACCCTGCTTACGTCAAGGCATTCTTAGATAGGGTGGTCCTACTCTATAATTTTTATTGTGTCATACGACCCCAAACATGAACATAAAGTGGACCATATAAAACTAGCACTCACCTTATGCATCTCAGACCTGCTTCCAAGGTGCCATGTCAGTACAAGTGAATAAAAGGTAACTCAGACCTCCACACCTGCAACCTACACCACAAATGTTTACACTTTTTACAGGTAACCCTCACAGCACTAGACCAGCACTCATGGATAAAAGCAGGTTAGGTTCAGCTGAAATAAACTAAGCCTGAGGGCAGGGTGTGATAACCGTGTGTGAACAGTTACCAAGAATGCTACCGTTAAAACAGATGGAAACAGGCAGAATCTGATGTGCACAGCAAAGTGGTGGCCAGACACTGCACCACTCAAGTATAAAAAACAAAACCCTATTTGAGAATGCCTTGATGCTGGCAGGGTGGCTCAAAAGATTATTTAATCTTTTGCCAAATGTCTCAATTTTTACAGTATGGAAGTAATATGTGTATTTGAACAATTTATTTTTCAGTATTTTTTCTGGCTGTGCTGGCTCCTTTTGTTTTTCACTAGAGTGGTTTTTAACACTTCATCCTCCCTACTCTATATGCACCACTCAGGGGACTGCAGCAGCCGTGATATGCTTTTATGGTGGTTGTGACTTTCACAACCACACAAGGTGAAGCCTCTGATACCTATTTAGGTAATGTTTTATCTCTCAGACCCTTTATCTTCCCTACTTAATAAACACTTGAAATACATCACTCTGTTTGTAATTACTCTATATAATATATGTGCTTCCCTTTATGTATTGAATTACTGAAATAAATTAACTTTTTAATGATATTTTAATTAATTGAGATGCATCTGTAGGGTAGTCTGACACAACTGAATTGAAACTGAGCAGTAGTTCTCGGTGGCGGCCAATACCTGTGAACATAGCTTTGCCCTTCTGGATCCATTCAGTGTTTATATGTGGCTGGCATCAGAGCTGAGAACAGATGATCAAGGAAGTGGAGATCCCAGGTATTGTAGCCCACAGTTCTGATGTTAAGGACCTATCCCAGGGTAACATCATCAATATGTGTCTGTACAACACCTTTACCAACCTAATTCATGCATCCTATAGGAAAGGAGAAAACACTTGTCATAAGCCGATTACACCAGCGATTTTTGTTTGCAAATATAATTCCAATTTACATCATTTATCGAACTGTTCTCCACTGTCTTTGGCACAAAAGAAAGAAAAAATATAAAGAAAAGGAGAGATTTGTCATTTGAAGAGACATATACTTATTCCTACATTTTATTAAATTGATAACACGGTTGCACAATTGAGTTGATATGTGAGCTCTTCTTGTGAATTTACCTTAGAATTATTCATACATAATACACAATTATGCAGTACAATTATACACAGATACACACGCATTGCACAACATCTATACTAAATAAAAAATAAATCCAAAGGATGTTGTTTTTCGATCCACGCAAGCCGTACGCTGAAAAGGACCACAAAGGTTCAAGGGGTAATGGTGCTTTATTCAATGCATTTCAGAGCGTGTCCTCGCTTTTTCATCAGGAATGCAACCAGCATTGGCTGATGGTTGCATTCCTGATGAAGGAGCGAGGACACACTCTGAAATGCGTTGAATAGAGCACCATTACTTCTTGATCCTTTGCGGTCCTTTTCAACGTACGGCTTGTGCTGATCGAAAACCACCATCCTTTGGATGTAAATTGACCGCCACAGGGAAACCGTGCAGCGAGCGTGGATCCTGCGGCAGCTGTGCTATACGCATTTACTGGTTGCGGGTTTCACAACCAGATCAGTTGTGCAGTTACAATTGCAGCCTTTTTCACATTGTGAAAAAAGGTTAAGACCCTATTGTGCTTTTGTTTCCTCATTTCCAACACCTTCTATACTAGCACATTTATAGAGACATAGTTGTGATGATTGCAAGTTCGAAGTTAGCGAGATTGTTGAGCTCGTTTTGTGCAGTTCGGTGCATTCTTCCTACTTTGTCTGCCCCTGTTCAACCTGACCCTGAGTACAATTAGATATAGCAGTCAATAAGAAACCTTTGCTGATATGGCGCCCCTGCGGTTTGGTCGCCACTATGGTACTGCACCTATCTAATGGGTATGGCATCATTGCATAGGTAAGAGGGTAAAGCTTTGCTGTGACCCCCAACACACACCCAACACTATCCAAACTCCAGGCCAGGGAGATGCTGGGTGGAAGAGACTCACATTCAGTACAGTCTCCATCTACTGCCTGGAGGGAGGAGCTAGGTGAGGGATGGGAGGCAAACAAAGAAGAGTGAGTTCCAGTGAAGTCAGGAGCTGAGAAAGAGCAGGTAAAACATAGGTCAGCTGTGAATCCTAGGCCTGAGGCCTCAAATCTGCAACTGGCTGCATAGCAGGGCAGAGGAACTAGCTGCAACAGGGTTACTAGCCCCAATTCGGTCTGGATCTCTTCAGGGCCAGCCGAGAAACTGGAGGTCACTACGCTGCATGTACAGTGACTACAATAGTGGACTCTCCCGTGGCTAAGGAACAAGATAAGGTCAAGAAGACCAGCAAAGCAGTCGTTCAGAGGATCCATAGTCACCTGCCTACTTGAACTAGTATCCACGGGACACTAGGAGGACAAGGAGTAGCAGTGTCAGAGAGCAAAGGGCAGCAAGGAAGGCCATATTCCCTGTGTCACAACAAAGTGGACTCTGACTATGCACTTTTTGGGGGGGGCGTGGACTGGACTGCATGTAGGCAGACTGCAGTGTGTGAGCTCCCGCAGAATATCCTGTTTTTATCCTGCCACCGGTGTTACTTTGATATCTATGACTCCTCTGCTCATTCACACAAATCCTCCTGTGCACAGAGATTACATAGACAATGAGTGCATCTCGAAGCAGGAGGACTGATAAGGATCTATGCACTTGTCAGGTTGCAATCTTGGTGAATACAGTACCCCGGCTTGGTTGTGTCTGCACTGAACTTCAGTAAAGGTAACCGGTAAGAACTGCAAGAACCTTGTGTCTGTCTACTTCTACCTGCACCCCAACACCTTCAGCTACTACAACCACCTCAATCACTATTTCACCTTCATTACAACCTAGGGACCAGCTCCATCTGAGAGGAGTATTCCAACAAGCTGCCTGACTATCTATCCCCTGGGGACAACAATATGCAGTGCTGGTCATCCCTGACTAGAAACCTCAGATGGCGTCACGACAAAACCTTTTCCCCTTTAAATAACCCCTTAACTTTCTCGGTATGGGCCACAACCTCCGGGAAGGCCACCATGACTACCAAACTGTACGACTCCGGATGGTCAAGTACCCTGGCCCGACAACAGATGCACTGATATAATATAATACAGTAAAATTAGGATGGTAGGTCATCGTTGTGGGTTCTGAAAGAATAGAAGACAAATAGTAAAAGAAGTGAGAGCTGCATTGTGCTTGTTCATATTTCTAAATTGCCCAGCTTGATCTCTCCCTTTCTTTAGCTAAGCCCTTGCCCCTTTGTACTTGTTATTTTTCAAAAACTAGAGAACTAATAGAACAGATTATGGTTGTCGAGTCTACCTACACGGTTTATTGCAATCTGTTTTGAAGTAAAGGCATAGGTCTATACAGGTGCTATAACCACATAATAGTAGAATGCGTAGGATGTAATTCATTTTCTTTGTTTTTTCTGAAAACATTCAGGCCATAAAAATTGGTTGTAAAGGTAAATATACTCTTTTATAACAAATGTTGATTTGTGTTATTATTTTGAAAGGTTACCAAATACATTTTTAAACAAAGTATATTGCAAGACACTGAAGTAAAACTCAAATGTCCACATAAGGTACAAAAGAAGGGAGTCCTGTAGTCTATATGGCATGTTTCATACTTTATGACCAATTTATTTATCATGCATTGCTTATATAGCGTCAACACATTTGGCAGTGCTATACAGATATTATCAACACTATCCTCAGTGGGGCTAAAAATCTAAATTCCCTATCAGTATGTCTTTGGAGTGTGGGGGGTAAACTAGAGAACCTGGAGGAAGCCCACACAAACACTACTGTAGAACATACAAACTCCTTGCAGATGTTTTACAACTGTACATTCAATCAAGGTGCATTTACAGTGACCGATACTCAGCCATTATGTCCAATGATTGGTTACAGAGAAGTCAGGATAGCAAATTTCGGGCAGGTCAATCACATTTTCATTTACAAATAAAAATTGTTGACATTACCGTCTTTTGCACGCAAAATATTGTTATACTTGGCAGCACACATTCTCTTTACACTGACTAATGTACTGATGATAATGATGATTTTTATAACCTTAGGAATAATCTCATCAAAATAATAATAATATTATTTATTCACTTACATAATGTCATTAATTCTGCAGCACTTTACATACATCAACAACACTGTCCCCATTGTAGATGAAGGAACCTTTTGAAGTTCAAGCATATATGAACCAAATAGAGCAGCGAACAGTTCACTGAATTTCCGAACCCCATTCAAATCAATGAAAAGCAAAATCAAGAGCCTAGAAAAAACCTTCAAAGAGGCCAAACATCGTCAAACACAGCTGATACCGTTTTACAGTGGACAGTGTCTTCCTATACTATTACTCAGCAAGCTGACACCTTGCTTCCGTGGCCGCTCATGAACTTCAGATATATTGACTGCTTCCACCCACCTGATCAGTTAAAGACAGACTTAGCCCCGCCCACCCTCTCTACCAGTGTCTGTGATTGGTTGCCAGTATGGCAACCAAACTGATGTCAGATTACTGAAAAAATAAATAAATAATTGAAAATGTTTTTCATGGGGTCCTCCCCAATTTTGAAACAGCCAAGACAAAGCCACTAGCTGTGGTCTGCAGGCTGAAAGTGTCTGCTGTATCCTAGCTGGCAAAGAAAAATAGGGTGTACCCCACAACTTTTTTTTAAATTAATTTGTTTTTTTTTAAAGCAAAATACAAGGCTAAAACACCTCTTGGTGCAACATGAAAGGCACTAAAAGGTTCAAGCTTACAACATATAGGGTGGTGGGACATCATATAACTGTTTGACATCTATCTGTAAATCTATTTTTTCCTTCTATCTACTGTATAAATCAATATGTACTTTACAGCCATCTATCTATTTTCTGATCTAGCGGCTGCCGCACTGGCTGTATGTGTAATACACCAGGCATGCTACAAGATCCTGCAGAGTATGCCATCTGCTGCTCCTGTCAGACATGGGGAATGGCTCACCTCCTGATTTTGACCTTCTCAGGACCCGCTCTGCCATGCGAGACCAGTGCTGGAACCTGACCTTGCTGCATATGAAGCCCAATATAGGTGTATGAGTGTGGTGGAGCTCCAGGTCATATATGCCTCCATGTCCTTTGCAGACTGCTCTGGTTCTGGTGTTGAAGCTCCACGATGATACCTTTTTTTTTTACCTAGGAGTCCGCTTTTTCCAGTGCCAGGACACAATCGCTTAGGCTAGGGTCACATTAGCACCATGGATGCGCTAAAAGCTAGCGTTTTTTTATGCTGAAATATTCATCCATAGGCTCCCATGTAAAATACGCATTGCACAAGTGCAATCCAATGAACACTATGCGTTTTTGCAAAATCACCAAAAAATGCGGTATGCTGCGTTTTGGGGTTATTTCCAAAAACGCTAGCGTTTTTTTAACATTGAAGTCTATGGGAAATGCTTGTGTTATGTACCATGCGTTAACACAAGCCTTAACACTAAAGCTAAAAATGAAAAAAATGCCATAAAAATGGCAAGGCGAAAACAGTATCCTTTAACGCATCCTTCCAACGGATGCAAGGTCCTAAATGTGACCCTAGCCTTACAGGATATTTTTGTTTGCACAATATTGTTACCTAGCTCCTCATTAACCCCTCCATAATGTGGGTTGCAGAAGGCATCTGACTTACAAATCCCATTCACACACCACAAGTAACATTTGAGCATGGGGTTGGGAGGAATGATTAGTGAAGCCTGGCATATTTGGAGGAGAAATAAGAAAAAGAAAATAGTTTATTCAGCTCACTACGAATTCATCTGGAGTGTTGAATAAGGCTAGTGGTCCAGAATGCATGGACAGGTCCAATATAAATGATACATATAACACACATATGTTGGGCATATGCCCAAAATCTGTATTGTAAATGCATGGACCGAAATTAAATAAAGTGATTGCACATTTTCAAGAAGCAATATTCATAGTATTTGGTTTCATGAGTGTGAACAGACCTATCAGACCATGTATGTGAAGCATATAATGGCTATATGCTGTTTCTATATGAATTTCTGATTGCTCTCAGTGTGAGAAACAAGATACAAATCTTGTAGTTGTGATACCTTTTAATGGCTAACAAAAATAAAATAAATGATGTTATAGGGCGAGCTTTCGAGACGACTCAGGTCTCTTCATCAGGCATGGTATGACAAGATATTGAATGAAACTCAAAATATATGCATGCACAACTAAAAATGATTGGATATTTGGCTCAATAAACATTACAGGGACTGGACATTTGGCAAAACAAACAAAACTGCCTAGGAGAGCATCTTCAAACAGGCAGGGCCAGTGGTAATAAAGTCTTTAGGACACTAAATTATAAGAAAACCTGCTGTCTAAGATCTCCATGTCTTTGAACAACATTGTTTACACGTGGTAATGAGCCATAAAGCCATCAGCAATGTTCAGCCCGTTCTGTATACAATTGAAGCTTCTAATTAGCTTCGATTCACACACTCTTCGGTGTTTTTGGGATTTGAAGTTACCTCTCAAGATTAAAACCTTCATATTGTCAATGTTGTGTCCCTGGCCAGAAAAATGCTCCGCTACTGGAAAATGGATTTTTTTGTGTGTAATTGTGTGACGATGAGACCTCATCCTTGCTCTTAGACGCTGTCCAGTCTCCCCAACATAGAAAGAACCTACTGGGCAAATGGTGCACATAATTAAATATACCACATTGGAAGAGGAGCATGTGAAACTCCCAGGAATCCTATAATCCTGCTGTGTATTGGAGATCTGTATCCTGTCTCTAGTCTCTAGTGATATAACCGTATTTGCTCCAACCCAGTGGAAAGGGATGAACACTTAAACCAGCTAAAAAAGACCTTGTGGCTTTACTTATCTGATCATCAATGGAGGTGGGGTGGTAGCCCTGGTTTAAAAATGTCTTTTTTAGCTGGTTTAAGTGTTCATCCCTTTCCACTGGGTTGGAGCAAATACGGTTATATCACTAGAGACTAGAGACAGGATACAGATCCCCAATACACAGCAGGATTATAGGATTCCTGGGAGTTTCACATGCTCCTCTTCCAATGTGGTATATTTAATTATGTGCACCATTTGCCCAGTAGGTTCTTTCTATGTTGGGGAGACTGGACAGCGTCTAAGAGCAAGGATGAGGTCTCATCGTCACACAATTACACACAAAAAAATCCATTTTCCAGTAGCGGAGCATTTTTCTGGCCAGGGACACAACATTGACAATATGAAGGTTTTAATCTTGAGAGGTAACTTCAAATCCCAAAAACACCGAAGAGTGTGTGAATCGAAGCTAATTAGAAGCTTCAATTGTATACAGAACGGGCTGAACATTGCTGATGGCTTTATGGCTCATTACCACGTGTAAACAATGTTGTTCAAAGACATGGAGATCTTAGACAGCAGGTTTTCTTATAATTTAGTGTCCTAAAGACTTTATTACCACTGGCCCTGCCTGTTTGAAGATGCTCTCCTAGGCAGTTTTGTTTGTTTTGCCAAATGTCCAGTCCCTGTAATGTTTATTGAGCCAAATATCCAATCATTTTTAGTTGTGCATGCATATATTTTGAGTTTCATTCAATATCTTGTCATACCATGCCTGATGAAGAGACCTGAGTCGTCTCGAAAGCTCGCCCTATAACATCATTTATTTTATTTTTGTTAGCCATTAAAAGGTATCACAACTACAAGATTTGTATCTTGTTTCTCACACTGAGAGCAATCAACATTTTCTCAACTGGCTAACACGGTGCCAAACCTTTTTCTTCTATATGAATTTCTATCACATGTGTAGATGAAATACCCTGGGTTCTCTGTGGTCCTATAGTATCCCCAATATCCGGTGATTTTCTGGGTGGAACTCTTCTCTAAGTTCCTCGCTCCCCTGTAGCTCTCTCAGCTCCTCGCCTTCAGTCCCACTTAGGCTGGCCAGACGTAGAAAGGCCACTCCAGGTCACTGGTTCGGGCCTTAACGCGGCACCGATCACCAGGACGTCTTTGCAGCTCTCCTAGCGTCTGCACACTCTGACTAACTCATCCCCCAGCAGCAGTATTTATAGGGGATCTTGCCTAAAGTCAGCAAGTGAAGCTCCCCCTACTGTGTCTGGGTGGAAGGTGTTGTATGAAGTAGGTACCTGCTGTGGAAACCCAGCTGTGCATGAGAGAAGTCTGTCGCCACACTAATCAGCAGAGAGCCGCGCATGCATCACATTACATGGGCAGTATAGCTGCTTTGACGCTAAACGCGTTGTCAAGGCAAACAACTGACATTGTGAATAATTGCTTTAATAAATAATTGTTTGATTTACTGAAGTATATACATATATACATATATATATGTTGAACTCCTAAGATGGCGTCCAGAGCTCTTATGTAAGTTCTTTTTAAGTGAGAACATGTAAAGACATGTCTACATGGCCCCCCATCTGGTCAAGATAAGATAAGGGGGTAGAGCAACACACCCTGCCAAGGGTTATTGAGGGACATGGAAAGTCCCCATATACTCTGCCAATTCTTTACATCATGAGGAGCCAATCACCATGAAGCAGATATTGTAGGGGAACCAATCACTGTGAAGAATTAAGAATGTAACCAATGACTTTGAAGCTTGATTAACTCATGTATTAGCATCTCTCTATATAATAAACCTGTTGGGGCGCCTCCCCTTTAGGAATATTTTGATACAGCAAACCAAGACTTGGTTGTTTGTTATTCCTCCGTCCATTAACGAGATAAGAATCAGGCGTTTTGCCGTGACAGCGTCATATCTGGCTATACTGACCTCAAAACACCCAGACCTCGCGATGCGCATTGCGCATGTGCGAGGTGTTTTCACGGCAGCTTATCTGTGATGAGCCACATTTAGCATCATAGTGGCTATACCGGCATGTGGCGGTTCTCTACTGATTAGAACGCCCTTCGGGGTGTGAATAATTAGGCTGCAGGCGACGGGAGAAGCACCAGGCAACGCCTTTTGCCGATTCTCAACATCTGAGAAGCCGCAGTGGGTGCAGGTCACTTTTATGAACTTAGCAAATACACTTTTTAAGCACAAAGGGATGGCTAGAAATGTCTAAGAATGGTGCAGGGACAGGTCTTAAGAGACATGGGGCTAATTTTTAGGGGTCAGGTTCTCTTTAAAGTGCGAACATGCAGCAGCGGAGATGGGTGGGGGCAGGGTTTAAAAGGGGCCCATTGAGACTCTTTCACCCAGGGCCCACAAAAATCTGGAGAAGGCCCTGCTCAGAATCACGAAGGTGTTCATTGGCAAACTTCAGATGGGTTTGCACATGTGCCTTCTTGAGCATCGGGACTTTGCACTGCAGGCTTTTAATCCATTACGGCGTAATGTGTATAATGGTTTTCTTGGTGACAGTGGTCCCAGTTTGAGATTATTAACAAGTTCCCACTGTATAGATTTAGGCTGATCTCTCACTTTCCTCATGATCCTGGATACCCCACGGGGTGAGATTTTGCATTGGGCCACAGATTAATGTCAATTGATTCTCATTTTCTATTTCTTCCATTTTTTTACTATTGCACCAACAATTGTCTCCTTCTCACCCACCATCTTACTTATGGTTTTGTAGCCCATTTCTGCCTTCTGCACGTTTAGGATCTTTTCCCTGACATTTTTCGGTTGCTTACTCATGATCAATATACACAGCGTTTTGGATGCAGCTTCTTGCCACTGCATCCAAAACGTGTGTTGTACATTAGAAGCATAGTGGATGGCATTTATAGAAATGGACTTCCGCATCTCTGCAGCATGCTGATTTCATGCTGCAGAGTCGGAGGTTGCCACCATTTGCTCAACGCAGGCAGAAGCCTCCTTGCACCCAATGCAGATTGTGAGTACAGGGCAGCTGCGGTCTCCCTACGGGCACCTGCGGCTTCCCTTAGGTCTTGAAGCTCTGCATCCAAGATGCATCGAACTGTGAGCACATACCCTCAGAAACTCTTTGGTCCTGCCCAAGTTGTAGAGGTTAGAGTCTGACTAACTAATTGAGTGTGTGGATAGAAATCTTTTATACAGGTGACAATTTTAATGACAGTGACAGCTGTCTTAATGCAGGTAATGAGTTGATTAGGAGCGTCTAACTAGTCTGTCAGAGCCAGAACTCCTAATGTTTGATAGGGATCAAATACTTATTTCTCTCTTCAAAATGCAAATACATTTATATAATTTAGACTAAGTGATTTTCTGGGTTTTATTTTTGATATGCTATCTATTACTGTTAAAATGAACCTACCCTTAAAATCATAGACTGATCATGTCTTTATCAGTGGGCAAACTTACAAAATCAGCAAGGGATCAAGTACTCTCTTCCACACCACATCAGACACTCCCCTACCCTGGGAACCTTCAAGAAAAACCTAAAGACCCACCTCTTCCTTCAAGCCTATAACCCACATGGAGACCTAATCCGCTGCACCCTCTCACCTCTCCCCTCCTACTGTCTCCGGCCCATCCCCTATAGACTGTGAGCTCTTGTGGACAGGATCTCTGCCCTAATGTACCTGTATGATTTATTCGTCATTATTTTATGTTCTCTGCCTTGTTCTGCCCTTACACATGTAAAGCACCATGGAAGCAATGGTGCTATATAAATAAATAATAATAATAATTTCTTTCAGTGTATGGACATGTGAATGAGGCCTCAGAAAGACCACCACTGCATTCAGCTGGAGGTCTTCAGGTTTCTTGGGAATACCACTTTAATATATTTATTTTATTTATTTTTTAAGACTTCCATTTCACCACAATGTCACTATTTTATGAATTGCGATAAGAAAATGTATTTATTAGTTCTCATTACTTATCTTTGTCTAGTAGTGAATATTATACTGTATTTTTATCTCTTTCAAACAAAACTATTTTGATTCATGCGCAAAACTAATATTTTTATTCAACCTTCACATTAAATATTGTATTAAATAGAAGTTTCTAAAATTATCTTAATTTTTAGTGGCTGAAAATCCATGATTCCTTTGCAAAGTATAGCTTTCATGCTGAGCTTCTAATAAATACAATGTTTGTTTTGATGTTTCAAGTGGAAGTTTTAGAAAATGTTCGGTAATCCTATTTGTATTGACTGAACTTATCCAATGTGTTCGGAAATTTAATTTAAAAGCACACTTGCCTTCACATATGTTTGCAATAAGGATCTTTCGTAAATGGTGAAGTTGGAACATTTTTCCATATTACTGGAAGCCAGCATGATGAAGTCATCGAAACCACATGCTTTTGGCTACAATACTCAGAAAAAAGATTCATAGATATTATTTTAAGTGGTTTTCAGTTTAAGAGCATATTTTTAAAATATTCTTCATTTTGTCAATTAGTAATATATAGTTTTATAAAATAGATAATACACATTATGTATCTGGATTGTGTGGGACTGATTCATCAATTGCAATTTTTGTAACTTTTCATATTGCGTCTTGTGGTATTTGTTATCTTTTTTGACAAATTCTTTAAAATGGTGCACTAAGCTCATGAACTTTATGAAAATTAAAAAATGTGTTTTTAATATATTTTTGTTTTTTTTGTGATTTTTTAGTGCATATTTTTCAAAACAGCGCAAAAAGTACTCCATATTAATCTTGCACGCATAACATTACTAAACTGGAGGAAAATGGAGAACAAATGTTTTAAAAGTTGCAATTAAGGAATTAGCCGAAGACTGCTGAGAGACAAAAACAACCGTCATGGTGGCAAACAGGCAATGGGCATTTGCAAATTTTAACCCCTTCACCATCCGGGAATTTTTCATTTTTCATTTTTGTTTTTTGTCCCCTGCTTCCAGTTGTACTTTCAGTTGCAATCATTTATTTTACCATATAGTGTACAGGGAAATTGCAAAAAAAAGTGCAATCACACACTTGTTTTTTCCGTTATTTAGCCGCAATGTTCACTATATGGTAAAACCGACATGACGGGGTGATGCCTCAGGTCGGTACAAGTTCGTAGACACCAAACATGTATACCTTTACTGGTATCTAAGTGGTGAAAAAAAATACTTAATTCTGAAAAAAGAAATGCACTTTTCGCCATGTTCTGCGACCCATAGCGTCCTCATTTTTCGAGATCTGAGGCTGTGTAACAGCTTATTTTTTGAGTCTTGAGCTGATGTTTCTAATGGTACAATTTTTTGGTGGATCCGCTGTTTTGATCGCCTGTAATTGAATTTTATTGCAATGTTGCAGCAACCCAAAAAAAATTAATTTTGGTGTTTGGACCTTATTTTCCATTACGCAGTTTACGGCTCTCATTAATTGATTTTATATCTTGATAGATCAGGCGATTCTGAATGCAGCGATACCAAATGTGTATTTTTTTACTTTTTTAATACTTTTATTGTGAATGGGGGAAAAGGGGGGTGATTTGAACTTTTATGTTTTTTTTTTTTTTTTTTACATGTTTTTAAAAACTTCATTTTTCAACTCATTGTTATTTTTACACTGCCCCATAGAGAGGCACCCTGCTGCACCGTCCGATCACTTCTGACAGATACTGATGGGCTGCAGCACATCAGTATCTGTCAGAATCGCGGACGGTGAGTGGTTGGCAGCGCCTGCCAACCACGCACCAAAAGTGCTCTGTGACAGCTTTCGGGGTTAAGCCAGGACCCCAGGCTGTTACGTGAGCATCGGAGAACAGAGTATTCCCTGCCGCAGTGCCATAGGATCCCGTGGTCAGTGATTGACAGCAGAATCCAAAGGGTTAACAGAACCAATCAGATTCTGGATGCAATCGGTGCTGGAAGCCCAACATGAGCATGCGGAGCTGTGTGTTTACAAGGTGTGTGTACCAGTGGTAGCCCCCGCGGATGCTGCTCCCATTCCTATAGTCCCAGCCGCCTCTGTCGGCAGCATTGTTCTCCCGAGTGCCGGCCGCTGCTGTCCGCCCTGCTATGCTGATTCTGCCGGGCCCAATTGGGCTTTGCCGAATTCTCCTGCTCTAGGAGGACCCAGACTTACCAGATCCAGGCAGGAAGCTGATCTCGCCTGAGGCTGAGCAGACTCCTCCATCCTCCTGACTGAGTCTGTGTCTCACCCGCCGTCCACCACCTCCTGGGCCGCTGCTTGAATGAAGAGAGGGAGTCTGAGGAGAGGGACCGTCACCTAATGCCAACACAGAGCACAGAGAGAACGTGCCTCTGTGACAGAGAGGTGAGTGATATGTCTACTCCTGACTCCTGCCCTGCTGCTGCAGCTGCTGCCTGTGGCTGTGCTCTGTGTGTGCACTGCCAGCCAGACCTCCTGGTGGCTGCTGCATGGCAGGGAGGACTCAGTCAGTGTAAAAAAAGAATGTAAGCAGTAATTAAATTACTTGTGTACTAAGGCCCCTTTCACATCTGCTTTTTTTTCAGATTGTGGCAGATCCGGCAGAGGTACCGCATCTGCTGACTAACGGCCACACTTGCGGCAAGCCCCATGCATTGTTTATGGGACTTGCGGTTGGGTGCGGCAAGTGCGGTTCTGCCGGATGCGGCAAATCCGGCATTTGCTGCGGTGGAAAAAAACGCTGCTGACCGCGTTATTATTTACCGTCGCAAAAGCCGTTAGACAGCAAATGTGGTAAATCTGCTGGATCTGCCGCAATTTGAAAGACACGGTGATGTGAAAGGGGCCTAACCAACGCTGCTTTCACATCAGCGTTTAGCTGATGTTTGGGCCGTTCGAGCAGGTGGCGCCGCATGTGCTGGATCGTCCGCCTAACGGCCGAATTGCGGCCCGGATGCGGCAAGCCCCATGCATTGTCTATGGGGCTTGCGGTATGGTGCAGCAAGTACGGCTCTGCCGAGTGCGGCACATCGGGCACATGTGGACGTGAAAAAAAACGTTACAAGTGGTGTTTTTTTTTTTCGCGGCCGCAAGTGTCGGATCTGCCTCACCTGGCAGAACCACACTTGCCGCTCTGGACCGCAAGCCCCATAGACAATGCATAGGGCTTACAGCATCTGGGCCGCAAGTCAGCCATTAGGCGGCTGATCCAGCGCCACCTGCCGAATCGACCGCACATCAGCAAAACCGCTGATGTGAAAGGCCCCTTAATCACTGGAGTGGTCAGGGAGAGTGTGGGGAAACAATACTGGACAGAGGACTGTCAAATTTGCCCCATGTAAATTGTGCCCCACCATCTTGGATAAAACAAGAAACATGTGAAATGGCTATACGTGGTGTATCATGTGCCCCTCTAAGTGGCTATCTTGCTTGGATCAAGTATGTATGGAGTCCATGCATACATGATTCAAGAAAAATATCCACATAGAGGAGCACATAGAGCATGTAGAGGCATTTCACATGTCTATCCAAGGTGGAGGGGTAGTGGGTGCGCACATTGTGTATTTGGTGAGCTGTTACCTCAGTATCTGTAAGGCCTCGTGCACACGCTGAGTATTTGGTGAGTTTTTACCTCAGTATCTGTAAGGCCTCGTGCACACGCTGAGTATTTGGTGAGTTGTTACCTCAGTATCTGTAAGGCTTCGTGCACACGCTGAGTATTTGGTGAGTTGTTACCTCAGTATCTGTAAGGCCTCGTGCACACGCTGAGTATTTGGGGAGTTTTTACCTCAGTATTTGTAAGGCCTCGTGCACACGCTGAGTATTTGGTCAGTTTTTCCTTCAGTATCTGTAAGGTCTCATGCACACACTGAGTGTTTGGTCAGTTTTTACCTCAGTATCTGTAAAGGCCACTTTACACATACACATATCTGTGTCCAGCTTCTGAACAGATCTCTGGTTGCAGTGAAATCATGGACACATTGTTACATTTGTACACAACCACAAAATAGAACAATGTGTACATGATTTCACTGCAACCAGAGATCTGTTCAGAAGTTGGACGCATATATCTGTGTGTGTAAAGCGGCCTTAAGGCCTCGTGCACACGCTGAGTATTTGGTGAGTTTTTACCTTGGTATTTGTAAGGCCTTGTGCACACGCTGAGTATTTGGTGAGGTTTTTTCCTCAGTATTTGTAAGACCTCGTGCACACACTGAGTATTTGGTGAGTTTTTATCTCAGTATCTGTAAGGCCTCGTGCACACGCTGAGTATTTGGTGAGTTTTTCCTCAGTATTTGTAAGGCCTCATGCACACGCTGAGTATTTGGTGAGTTTTTACCTCAGTATCTGTAAGGCCTCGTGCACACGCTGAGTATCTGGTGAGTTTTTACCTCAGTATTTGTAAGGCCTCGTGCACACACTGAGTATTTGGTGAGTTTTTCCTCAGTATTTGTAAGGCCTCGTGCACATGCCTATGCTGCATTATAAGAAGGCGGCTATTATGCCCTGAATGCCCCCTGTACACAGAATAAATAATTTATAAAAATCTAGCACCCTGTATTCTAACCTGTTACCGGTCCGAAATTCTTGCTTGCAGATTGGGTCCATTCAGCCTCTCCTCACCGTCCGACAGCCTCTTCTTCTGGATACATATGGATACGCCTCCTGCGTTATCCACGTCCCACTTTCCCATTTCACGTCTGTGTAGACGCCTCTCCAGCTTGGAGCACCGTGCTCTGCCCTACTGCGGCTACAATGTAAAACTCATCTACTCATGCGCGAACTGCAGGGGTCTCTGCACATGGTTCCAGGCTCCCGGTCTTCTGCTTGTAATGTATGGTGACATCACTGAGAGTTTAAACTTGTAGGATAATCCCATGGTGGAGCACAGTGCACCCGCACAAGCTGGAGAGGTATGGGTGTAGCGTAGGCAATGGGAATATTGGACGTGGTCACGTGGATAACGCAGGTGGCCGGAGGCGTTATTTACATCATTAAGAAGATGCTGTTGGACCGCGAGGAGGCGGGACGGACCGATCTGCAAGCAAGTCCATCAGACTGGTAACAGGTGATTATCATACAGGGTGCACACTGTTTGACATTTTTATGCGTTATTTATTCTGAGTACAGGGGCAGTCAGGGCATAATAGCCTTCTTCTAATGGACTGCTCAATACTATGGCTTAAAGGTTTTTTTTTTCTTCTTCCTAACTGAAGGGTAAATTGACCAGATCAATGGATGTTTGACAGGATAGAGTTTCACTCAGCAGCTATTTTTCTGGAATAATCTATTTCAGGTATATGATGACCCCCGTCATATGAGCCCCATCACACAACCCCCGTGACCCTGTTACATGACCCCCATCACATGACTCCCGCCACATGACTCGGGGGGGCCCACAGAGTCTGAACAGCTCCTGGCCCTGGCTACCCTTAATCCACCCCTGCATTTATATAAAATGTCCTTTTATTTTAGCCTTTATAGATGTATATCTATGTTTCTATTAACTTTACTCTAATAATGTCTTTTCTTTATATTTCAAAAGTTTACCCCTTGGTGTAGTTTATATTTTAAATCCAAATATATCAAGATTAGCCCTTCTAGTTAACTCCTGTTTGATTTTAAAACTTGCCCTTGCTTGCCTTTTTTAAATATTCGTATATTGCTTGGTGTGCGCTAGAGCTGGTGACTCCTCCTCTGGCTTCTGTTGCTCGCGGTGTCTGGGAGCACTGACACACACTGCTGTCTATTAGCCTCTCACCGGGGGCCAGAAGTCACATGTTAAGGTGAGAGATCATACACCTCATGCACCAGAAAAACCTAGTGATTATGTGGCGCGTCCATTGCTTTCACTGCTTTCCTCATTTCCTGGATACCATCTTCCCTGAAGAAGTTGAAACGCGCATCAGGGCGACCACAGTATAAGATCTCCTATTCCACATACCAGGTATAAGATACAGCTATTAGTAGGGCTCTGTCACTTTGACATATGGCTATTATGACCAGCATTGTATATTATTGTGTCACTATGAATACATTAAAAGTTATTTACTTGTAAGGCTACCTAACTTCTGTGAGCATGGGCCACGTCACACCTGGTGACGCCGCCTGAGATGTCGGCGGCGACGGGTGGGAGCATGCACATTTTTGGCGCCCCGCCAGCATTGCAGTCCCCTATTTACATGGGGCGACACCTCTGGCGACGCACCGGCGATCTGACAGGTGGCATCGCCGCTGAGGTGTCTCAAAACCCCGGCAACGATTCAGTACAATGGGAGCCTATGGCTCCCATCGCTGTCAGGTCGCCGTCGGCCGTTTAAATGGGGCGATGTGTACATATCGCCCCAGAGTGGTCACCGAAACCAGGCGACCACTCAAATGCGTCGCCCTCGGCCATTCACATTGGGCGACGCATTGGCGATGTCGGAGGCGATAGGCCACGCCCCAGCATCGCCTAAAAAATCGACGCCGACATCACCAGGTGTGACAGTACCCTATTAGTTTCCAGGCTACTTAGCTTCTACTAATCCAATTTGATTTTAGGCTACTTTTCCCAGTGTATTCAGTGTTTATCCTTTGCAGCACTGAATTTAACTTCTTTGCCAGGATATTTAGCCTAGGTTTAGGTCAGTGTCTATACAAAAAGATTTTTTTTTATTTTTATATTGCCCTGGTATGGTAAATAAATATCTACCAATAGTGATATAAACATTACAAATTTCAATGATATACTTTGTTAAAAATATTAATTTTATGTAACACATTATTTAAAAATGATCAGATAATGGTGTACAAAAGTGTATGAACATAGAGAAAAACAAGTTAATCCAATAATGTAGTACACTAATGCAGTACACAGTTGTGGTAGTATGTGGTAGAAAAAGCATTCAAAGGAAAAAAAAAGAATTGAATAGCATCTTCTAGTCAGTAACTGTAGAGGTCTAAGTTTTCCACAATAATAAATAGGTAAGGTCCCAAGCGAAGCTGCACACAATAAATCCTAGTACCAATATGGTCAAGTGAGCAAGTGAAACAACAGCTGAGGCAATGTGCAATAGCAAAATAGAATGGCAGATAACAGAGACCAAAGTATTATGCAATTGATGTCACCAGCGGACCCCTGACATAAGTTTCGGTACAGCCAAATAGAATGTTAAGTGGACTTTCTTAGGTACTGTAGCTCAGCCCTTATACAATCCATTAAATAGGTTGTCTGCTCTAAACATATATTTCTGCAGATACATTATGTGACTGCAGACTTATCAGTCCTCCCAGCATACACACTGTGTGCTGCAGTATGCATATTGTGCCATTTTCTTTTTTGTAATCTGGCTGTCATGCATGGAATAGCATGTGTTTGAAAGTACTGCATGACAGGGGTGCATGGACAATGGTTGACCGGCGCACATCATGAAACACAATGGAACACCGGGACATAATTGCAATGGTGGGCCCTGTCGGTAAGGAACAGGGGAATTGACACCTCCTGTATTCACCTGCAGATGTACCCTGATCTCCCTGATGTCCCTATACAGGTTCTTTACCCAGTCACCAAGCAGGATGCCTAGTCCCTTGCTGGCCCTGCTCTTATCCCTCACTAGGGAGCTGGCCGGCGGGAGCACTAGTTCCACTGCTGCTCTAAACCATGAAGAGAATAAAGACAGGTAAAACACCAAAGGATAAAGAAACTTCATGGCTGCAGCTAAACTCCCAGCCAACAGATGGTTTAGCAATGGTCAATTCACTGAGAGCTCCATCCACCAGGGAGGCATGCAATTAATAAAATGCATTAATGAGCACTGGGTAATGGGTCATGTGACTATTTGAAGGAGATGAGAGTGGTCTACTCTGAACAGAACACAGGAGCTTGCTAAGCAGAACTGACATTAACTCAAAAGAACGAAAATTAAAGGCGTTTTCCCACAAAGTTAATTATAAAGTTCATTTTAATCAATAGATCTTAGAATAATAATTTCCACAATTGGATGTGTTTAATAAAAAGGTTCCTGTGTCGAGATAATCTTATATATGTGTCCCTGCTATGTAAAGTTTCATTTTTGTTTCTGACTGTCCACGGAGCACGACCTGATCATACCACATCTCCTGGGCATGAGAGAAAGGAAAAGAGTATTCAGACATTACAGCACGGGATCACAGCAGTTTCTTGTTTGTGAGATAAAACATTTTCCTGCCTGTTAGTAAAAAAATGATTTACCTGAAAGAAAGAATTATATGTGATCCCTGTGCTGTAATGTATGTATACTATTTTCCTTCCTCCTCTGTCCAGCAGAATGTGGTGTGATCAGACCATGTTCCGTCCATGGTTACAAACAAAAATGAAACTGTACTGAGCAGGGACATATATAAGATTATATCTCTGCGCAGCTGATGTGGACCATGCCCCTCTACGGTCAGACACATCCATTACACAGTACATAGCAGAGACACATATGTAAGGTTATCTCAGCACAGGAGATGTGGTATGATCAGACCAGGTCCCTGTACAGTCAGTCACATCCATTACACAATACATAGCTGGGACACATATATAAGATTATCTCAGCACAGGAGATGTGGTATGATCAGATCATGTCCCTGTATGGTCAGAAACATACATTACACAGTGCATAGCAGGGACACATGTATAAGATTATCTCAGCACAGGAGATGTGGTATGATCAGACCATCTCCCTGTACGGTCAGAAACATCCATTACACAGTATATGGCAGGGACACATATAAGAATATCTCAGCACAGAAGATGTGGTATGATCAGTCCATGTCACTGTACAGTCAGACATGGCCATTACACAGTATATAGCAGGGAAACATATAAAAGATTATCTCAGCCCTGGAGATGTGGTATGATTAGACCATATCACGTACGGTCAGACACATCCATTAGAATACATAGCAGGGACACATAGGCTGGGGTCACACACACAGATATCTGGGCAGATATTGTTCACAGATCTCTGGTTGAAGTGAAATCATGGACAAATTGATCCATTTTGTGGCCATATACAAATAGACCAATTTGTCCATGATTTCACTTCAACCAGAGATCTGTGAACAATATCTGCCCAGATATCTGTGTGTGTGACCCCAGCCATATATAAGATTATGGCCAGGGTCACATCTCCGTTTTGACCCTAGCCTACAACAATCCGGTTTTAACTTAGAACTTTTTCCAGCGCCGCATAGCGTTACCACTATGCGGTGCTGGAAAACGCAGTCCCTAGTTACCCGATGTTTACCTTAATGACCTGTCACACAGGCAGAGGCTCGGAGTGCGCTTTACAGCTCCGCACAGGAAACCGTTGCAGACAGCGTTTCCTGTGCGGTGCTGTAAAGCGCACTCCAAGCCGCTGCCTGTGTGACAGGTCGTTAAGGTAAACATCGGGTAACTAGGGACTGCGTTTTCCAGCACTGCATAGCGGTAACACTATGCGGTGCTGGAAAAAGTTCTAAGTTAAAACCGGAATCCGGCAGGCTAGGGTCAAAACGCAAATGTGACCCTGGCCTATCTCAGCACTGGAACATTTTTTTTTAAACACATACAATTGTGGAAATTATTATTATTACAGGATCTATTGATTAAAATGAACTTTAAATTAACCTTGTTTGGGGAAAACTCCTTTGGCTAGGGTCACACTTAAATATAGAATTGCGTTCACCGCATCCAGATCCGGATGCGGTGAACGCAATTGTCTTCAAACAACCAGCAATCCCGAAACCGGATTGCTGAAGCCGCAATCTGGTAACCGGATTACTCAGCATGTGTAATCCAGAGCAATCCGGTTACCGGATAGTTTGCTCATCCCTGCTGCCGCAGGGATGAGCAAACTGTTGTATGTGTGTAAAAACTGTAACTTTTATTATTAAATGTTCCTATAATGTCTCTAGGGGTGCCCACTCCCCTAGAGACCTTCCACCCACTCAGGTGGGCATATAATGCTTTCAGCACTTATGTATAGCAGTCGACTCCTGTCAGCTGCTGCACAGTTTTATCAATGAAAGCGCCAGGCTCCTCTGAGAGCAGCGCGCATACTATAGCTATTGCTATAGTATGTGCACTGTCCAAGGTCCTGAAGCCTTATACAGTAAGATCTATGGGCAGCGCAGCCCATAGATCTACTGTAAATAGCTTCAGGAACTCGGACAGCGCACATACTATAGCAATAGCTATAGTATGCGCGCTGCTCTCAGAGGAGCCTGGCGCTTTCATTGATAAAACTGTGCAGCAGCTGACAGGAGTCGACTGCTATACATAAGTGCTGAAAGCATTATATGCCCACCTGAGTGGGTGGAAGGTCTCTAGGGGGAGTGGGCACCCCCTAGAGACATTATAGGAACATTTAATAATAAAATTTACAGTTTTTACACCCACACAACACTTTGCTTATCCCGGCGGCAGCAGGGATGAGCAAACTATCCGGTAACCGGATTGCTCAGGATTACACATCCTGAGCAATCCAGTTCCTGCATTGCGGATATTACAACTGCTCCAAACACTGCAGCCTGCATGATTTTTCACGCAGTCCGCAGAGCCGGAGGCGGTAACCGGATTGCTTGTGAAGCAATCCGGTTTTTATCATAGGCTCCTATGAGGAGCGTTTCCTGATCCGGTTTTGAGCTTTTTAAAAGCTCAAAACCGGATCAGGTTTTATAAAAATCAAAAACGGATCTGTGACCCTAGCCTTTAACTATGTTTAATCCAGATTCTCTCAGCCAAAGAGACTCTGCTCTCAAACTTGTAACAAGTCTCCAAGTCATGGGAGACAATTGTAACCCTGGCCTGACGAAGGGGCTTGAAAGTATAGATTTTCTGGTTAGTCAATAAAGATATCACTCCTAAAATATTTTTTGCCACTTTTAGGGCATAATTATGTATTTACCTTGATTCATGTTAAAATCCAAGTAGAAAATAAATACACAGTGGTGCAGAACGAGGCACAGAGGGATTTACGGTTCATCAGAACATGTTTCTGACCTTTATGGTCCTTATCACTGCTTGAGTGTTTAAACTAAGTTTACGATATCTATATATCTCAAACAACAGCTTCAGCCTATGTCATTCGCAGATGTTCAAAATCATTGGCAATCACAAAATGAAGCCAGACTTGGCTGAAGTAATACTTGCATTGGCAAAGGGGCCCATCTTTATCAGAGCCCTGTTTGTCATCACTGTAGCTGATGAAAGAGGAAAATGAATGGGGGCAGGGAAAATTAAAAGCAGATTGAATTTCAGTAAATCAAGGAAAAGACACGAAGACACAGGAGACAAAAATAACATCATAGATATATATGTATACATGCATTTATTTAGTCACGTTTTTTAGCACCGACATCTGCACATGTATTTTTAGTACATATGTAGATATACTATATAGATATATTTATATATTCTGTATAGATCTAAATCTATCTATATAACTATCTAAATATGCAGATATACTATTTAGATACATTTATATATGTATATATTGTACAGATCTAATTCTATCTATATAAATTATATATATATATATATAGTTATATAAATAGATTTAGATCTATACAATATATAGATGCATCTATCTACTATATAATCATCTAAGGTCCCCTGTCAATCACGGAAATCACGCGCTAGCGCCAGGGCGCTCATTGGTGGCCGTCAGCGGGGGGGGGCTGCTTCTCCTCCTGCCCCTCGCTTCTCCTCCTGGCCTGCCCCCCGCTTCTCGTCCTGGCCCCCCGCTCCTCTTCCTGCCCCCCCACTTCTACTCCTAGCTCCACTGGCCTTAAGGACCTGTCGTTGCTTAGCAGCGCGATCAGCTGATCGGTCACATGACAGCTCAGCTGATCGGTCACATGACCGCTCAGCTGATCGGCTTCCCAGGCAACGACAGGCCCTGCCCTGGGAGCTACAAGGTGCGTCAGAGGGGTGAATATCCTCACTGAGGATTTTTTTTTTTTTTTTTACCACACTGGAGGAGCGGGGGGGAGGGGGCCGGAGGAGACGCGGTGGGGGCAGGAAGAGGAGCGGGGCGGCCAGG
Source organism: Allobates femoralis (assembly GCA_033576535.1). Taxonomy (NCBI): domain Eukaryota; kingdom Metazoa; phylum Chordata; class Amphibia; order Anura; family Aromobatidae; genus Allobates; species Allobates femoralis. The sequence goes on from JARQOC010000003.1 coordinate 718,025,656, forward strand.
AGGAGAAGCGGGTGGGGCAGGAGGAGAAGCAAGAGGAGAGGCACAGGGGGACACAGAGACAGGGGGAGAGGAGAGGCACAGGGGGAAAGGCAGAGGGGACACAGCCACAGGGGACACAGACAGACACAGGTGAACACAGAGAAAGGGGGAGAAGAGAGACACAGGGGGACAGACACAGGGGAAACAGCCACAGGGGACACAGACAGACACAGGGGGACACAGAGACAGGGGGAGAGGAGAGGCACAGGGGGACAGGAAGAGGGGACACAGCCACAGGGGACATAGACTGACACAGGGGGAGAGAAAAGGCACAAGGGGACACACAGACAGGGGGAGAGGAGAGGCACAGGGGGACAGGCAGAGGGGACACAGACAAACACAGGGGGAGAGGAGAGACACAGGGGGACACAAAGGGGGAGAGGAGAGGCACAGGGGGACACAAAGACAGGGGGAGAGGAGAGGCACAGGGAGACACAGATACAGGGGGAGAGGAGAGTCACAGGGGGACACGCAGAGCCACAGGGGGAGAGGAGAGACACAAAGGGACACACAGAGCTACAGGGGGAAAAGAGAGGCAGAGGGGACACGAAGAGCCACAGGGGGAGAGGAAAGACACAGGGGGAAAGGCAGAGGCACAGGGGGACAGGCAGGGGCACAGGGGGACACAGAGACACAGGGGGACACAGAGACAGGCACACAGAGATGCTGCACATGGGAGAGACCGTACATGGGAGAGACACAGACAGCGCACACGGGAGACAAGTTGCACACAGGAGACAGAACACACAGAAGACACAGTCACCGCATGCACGAGAGACAGAGACAGCACACATGGGGGAGACAGTGCACACATGAGACACAGAGTCGGTGCACACAGGGGGGACAGCACAGACTGGAGAAAAAGGCACAAGGGAGAGACGGCACAGAGAGACGACAGTGCACAGGGGAAGACAGACACTAGACACAGCGCACAGACCCCACTCTCCTGATGCGATAGGTGCAGGAGCAAAGACAGGAGGAAAGACAGAGGAGCGGGGACAGGAGGAGCGGTTACAGGAGGAGAGATGAAGGAGCGAGGACAGGAGGAGAAACAGAGGAACAAGGAAAGGAAGAGCAGTCACAGGATACGCGCTGACAGAAGAAAAGGCGCAGGAGCAGAGACAGGAGGAGCGGTGGCAGGAGGAGAGACAGAGGAGCGGGGACAGGAGGACAGATGGAGGAGCGGCGACAGGAGGAGCAGTCACATAATAAGCCGTGACAGAAGGAAAGACGGAGGAGAGGGGACAGGATGAGCAGTGACAGGAGGAGAGACAGAGGAACAGGGACAGGAGGAGCGGTGACAAGAGGAGTGGGGAAAGGAGGAGAGATGGAGGAGCGGGGACTGGAAGAGCGGTGACAGGAGGAGAGACGGAGGAGCGGTGACTGGAGAAGCGGTGACAGAAGAAGCGGTGACAGGAGGAGAGACAGAGGAGCGGGGACAGGAGGAACGGTGACAGGAGGAGAGACGAAGGAGCTGTGACAAGAGGAGAGATGTAGGAGTGGGGACACGAGGAGCTGTGACAGGAGGAGAGATGGAGGAATAGGGACAGGAGGAGCAGATACAGAGGACCTGGGACAGGAGGAGCGGGGACAGGAGGAGAGATGGAGAAGCGGGGACAGGAAGATCGGTGACAGGAGGAGAGATGGAGGAGCGGGAACAGGAGGAAAGACGGAGGAGCAGTGACAGAAGGAGCGGGGGCAGGAGGAAAGCGGGGGAGGAGGAGCATGGGGCAGGAGGAGCAGGGGGCAGGAGGCGCATGAGGCGCACGAGGCAGGTGGAGCGGGGTGGCAGGAGGAGAGACGGAGGAGCAGGGATAGCAAGAGTGGTGACAGGAGGAGAGACAGAGGAGCAGGGACAGGAGGAGCGGTGACAGGAGGAGAGACGGAGGAGCGGTGACAGGAGGAGTGGTGACAGGAGAAACGGTGACAGGATGAGTGGTGACAGGAAGATAGATGGAAGAGCGGGAACAGGAGGTGCGGGGACAGGAGGAGAGATGGAGGAGACGGGACAGGAGGAGAGACGAAGGAGAGGTGACATGAGGAGCTGTGACAGGAAGAGAGATTGAGGAGCAAGTACAGGAGGAGCGGGGACAGGAGAGCGGGGACAGGAGGAGCGGTGACAGGAGGAAAGACGGAGGAGCGGTGACAGGAGGAGCGGGTTGACAGGAGAAACGGTGACAGGATGAGTGGTGACAGGGAGATAGATGGAGGAGCGGGAACAGGAGGAGCGGTGACAGGAGGAGAGATGGAGGAGCCGGGACAGGAGGAGAGACGGAGGAGAGGTGACATGAGGAGCTGTGACAGGAAGAGAGATTGAGGAGCAAGAACAGGAGGAGCGGGGACAGGAGGAGAGAAGGAGGAGCGTGGAGAGGAGGAGAAACAGAGGAGTAGGGACAGGAAAAGTGGTGACCCTAGAAGCGGTGACAGAAAGAGTGGTGACTGGAGGAGCGGTGACAGGAAGAGAGACAGAGAAGCGGGGACAGGAGGAGCGGTGACAGGAGGAGAGACGAAGGAGCTGTGACAAGAGGAGAGATGTAGGAGTGGGGACAGGAGGAGCGATAACAGGAGGAGAGATGGAGGAATAGGGAAAGGAGGAGCAGATACAGATGAACTGGGACAGGAGGAGCGATGACAGGAGGAGCGGGGACAGGAGGAGAGTTGGAGGAGTGGGGACAGGAAGAGCGGTGACAGGAGGAGAGACGGAAAAGAGGGAACAGGAGGAAAGATGGAGGTGCAGTGACAGGAGGAGTGGGGAGCAGGAGGAACACGTGGGAATAGGAGCATGGGGCAAGAGGAGCGGGGGGCAGGAGGAGCATGAGGCAGGTGGAGCAGGGGGCAGAAGGAGAGACGGAGGAGCGGTGACAGGAGGAGCGGTGACAGGAGAAACGGTGACATGATGAGTGGTGACAGGAAGATAGATAGAGAAGCGGGAACAGAAGGTGCGGGGACAGGAGGAGATATGGATGAGCCAGGACAGGAGGAGAGACAGAAGAGAGGTGACATGAGAAGTGGAGACAGGAAGATAGATTGAGGAGCAAGAACAGGAGGAGCGGGGACAGGGGGAGAGAAGGAGGAGCGGGGAGAGGAGGAGAAACAGAGGAGTGGGGACAGGAGAAGCGGTGACAGTAGAAGCGGTGACAGAAAGAGTGGTGACTGGAGGAGCAGGGACAGGAGTAGAGACGGAGGAGAGGGACAGGAGGAGAGACAGAGGAGCGGGGACAGGAGTAGCAATGACATGAAGAGAGGTGACATGAGGAGATGTGACAGGAAGAGAGATTGAGGAGCAAGAACAGGAGGAGCAGGGACAGGAGGAGAGAAGGAGGAGCGGGGACAGCAAGAACGGTGACAGGAGGAGAGACGGAGGAGCAGGAACAGGAGGAGCGGTGACAGGAGAAACGGTGACACGATGAGTGGTGACAGGAAGATAGAGAAGCGGGAACAGAAGGAGCGGGGATAGGAGGAGATATGGAGGAGCGGGGACAGAAGGAGATATAGAGGAGCGGGGAGAGGAGGAGAAACAGAGGAGTGGGGACAGGAGAAAAGCGGTGATAGGAGAAGCGGTGACAGAAAGAGTGGTGATTGGAGGAGCGGGGACAGGGGGAGAGACGGAGGAGAGGGGACAGGAGGAGAGACAGAGGAGTGGGGACAGGAGGAGCAGTGACAGGAGGAGAGGTGACATGAGGAGCTGTGACAGGAAGAGAGATTGAGGAGCAAGAACAGGAGGAGCGGTGACAGGAGAAACGGTGACATGATGAGTGGTGACAGGAAGATAGATAGAGAAGCGGGAACAGAAGGAGCGGGGATAGGAGGAGATATGGAGGAGCGGGGACAGGAGGAGAGAAGGAGGAGCATGGAGAGGAGGAGAAAGAGAGGAGTGGGGACAGGAAAAGTGGTGACCGGAGAAGCGGTGACAGAAAGAGTGGTGACTGGAGGAGCGGTCACAGGAGGAGAGACAGAGAAGCGGGGACAGGAGGAGCGGTGACAGGAGGAGAGACGAAGGAGCGGGGACGGGAGGACAGATGGTGGAGCGGTGACAGGAGGAGCAGTCACATAATAAGCCATGACAGAAGGAAAAACGGAGGAGAGGGGACAGGACGAGCAATGACAGGAGGAGAGACAGAGGAACAGGGACTGGAGGAGCGGTGGCTGGAGTAGCGGGGACAGGAAGAGAGACGGAGGAGCGGTGGGACAGGAGGAGCGGTGACAGGAGGAGAGACGAAGGAGCTGTGACAAGAGGAGAGATGTAGGAGTGAGGACAGGAGGAGCGGTGACAGGAGGAGAGACGAAGGAGCTGTGACAAGAGGAGAGATGTAGGAGTGGGGACAGGAGGAGCGGTGACAGGAGGAGAGAAGGAGGAGCATGGAGAGGAGGAGAAAGAGAGGAGTGGGGACAGGAAAAGTGGTGACCGGAGAAGCGGAGACAGAAAGAGTGGTGACTGGAGGAGCGGTGACAGGAGGAGAGACAGAGAAGCGGGGACAGGAGGAGCGGGTGACAGGAGAAGAGACGAAGGAGCTGTTACAAGAGGAGAGATGTAGGAGTGGGGACAGGAGGAGCGATGACAGGAGGAGAGATGGAGGAATAAGGACAGGAGGAGCAGATACAGATGAACTGGGACAGGAGGAGCGATGACAGGAAGAGCAGTGACAGGAGGAGTGACGGAAGAGAGGGAACAGGAGGAAAGACGGAGGAGCGGTGGCAGGAGGAGCGGGGGGCAGGAGGAACACGGGGGAGTAGGAGCATTGGGCAGGAGGAGCGGGGGGCAGGTGGAGCGGGGGGCAGGAGGAGAGACGGAGGAGCGGGGACAGCAAAAACGGTGACAGGAGGAGAGACGGAGGAGCGGGGACAGGAGGAGCGGTGACAGGAGAAACGGTGACATGATGAGTGGTGACAGGAAGATAGATAGAGAAGCGGGAACAGAAGGAGCGGGGACAGGAGGAGATATGGAGGAGCCAGGACAGGAGGAGAGACAGAGGAGAGGTGACATGAGAAGCGGTGACAGGAAGAGAGATTGAGGAGCAAGAACAGGAGGAGCGGGGACAGAAGGAGCGGTGACAGAAGGAGAGATGAAGGAGCTGCAACAAGAGGAGAGATGTAGGAGTGGGGACAGGGGGAGCGGTGACAGGAGGAGACATGGAGGAGCAGTGACAGGAGGAGAGACAGAGGAACAGGGACAGGAGGAGCGGTGACAGGAGGAGCGGGGAAAGGAGGAGAGATGGAGGAGCGGGGACAGGAAGAGCTGTGACAGGAGGAGAAACGGAGGAGCAGTGACAGGAGAAGCGGTGACAGGAGAAGCGGTGACAGGAGGAGAGACAGAGGAGCGGGGACAGGAGGAACGGTGACAGGAGGAGAGACGAAGGAGCTGTGACAAGAGGAGAGATGTAGGAGTGGGGACACGAGGAGCTGTGACAGGAGGAGAGATGGAGGAATAGGGACAGGAGGAGCAGATACAAAGGAACTGGGACAGGAGGAGCGATGACAGGAGGAGCGGGGACAGGAGGAGAGATGGAGGAGCAGGGGCAGGAGGAGCAGGGACAGGAGGAGCGGGGACAGGAGGAGAGAAGGAGGAGCGGGGAGAGGAGGAGAAACAGAGGAGTGGGGACAGCAGAAGCGGTGACAGGAGAAGAGGTGACAGAAAGAGTGGTGACTGGAGGAGCCAGGACAGGAGGAGAGCCGGAGGAGAGGGGACAGGAGGAGAGACGGAGGAGCGGGGACAGGAGGAGCGATGACATGAAGAGCGGTGACATTAGGAGCGGTGAGAGGAAGAGAGACAGAGGAGCAGAAACAGGAATAGCAGGGACAGGAGGAGAGATGGAGGAGCTGGGACAGGAGGAGAAACAGAGGAGCGGGGACAGGAGGAGCAGTGACAGGAGGAGAGATGGAGGAGTGGTGACAGGACAAGTGGTCACAGGAAAAGCGGTGACAGGAGGAGCAGTGACAGGAAGAGAGACGGAGGATTGGGAACAGGAGGAGCAGGGACAGAAGTAGAGATGGAGGAGCGAGGCCAGGATGAGCAGTGACAGGAGGAGAGACAGAGGAACAGGGACAGGAGGGAGGTGTGACAAGAGGAGCGGGGAAAGGAGGAGAGATGGAGGAGCGGGGACAGGAAGAGCGGTGACAGGAGGAGAGACGGAGGAGCGGTGACAGGAGAAGCGGTGACAGAAGAAGCGGTGACAGGAGGAGAGACAGAGGAGCGGGAACAGGAGGAACAGTGACAGGAGGAGAGACGAAGGAGCTGTGACAAGAGGAGTGATGTAGGAGTGGGGACACGAGGAGCTGTGACAGGAGGAGAGATGGAGGAATAGGGACAGGAGGAGCAGATACAGAGGACCTGGGACAGGAGGAGCGATGACAGGAGGAGCGGGGACAGAAGGAGAGATGGAGGAGCGGGGACAGGAAGAGCGGTGTGACAGGAGGAGAGACGGAGGAGCGAGAACAGGAGGAAAGACGGAGGAGCAGTGACAGAAGGAGCGGGGGGGCAGGAGGAAAGCGGGGGAGGAGGAGCATGGGGCAGGAGGAGCAGGGGGCAGGAGGCGCACAGGCAGGTGGAGCGGGTGGCAGGAGAGAGACGGAGGAGCAGGGACAGCAAGAGTGGTGACAGGAGGAGAGATGGAGGAGCGGTGACAGGAGGAGAGACGGAGGAGCGGTGACAGGAGGAGCGGTGACAGGAGAAACGGTGACGGATGAGTGGTGACAGGAAGATAGATGGAGGAGCGGGAACAGAGGAGCGGGGACAGGAGGAGAGATGGAGGAGCGGGACAGGAGGAGAGACGGAGGAGGGTGACATGAGGAGCTGTGACAGGAAGAGTGATTGAGGAGCAAGAACAGGAGAAGCGGGGACAGGAGGAGAGAAGGAGGAGCGTGGAGAGGAGGAGAAACAGAGGGTGGGGACAGGAAAAGTGGTGACGGAAGAAAGCGGGGTGACAGAAAGAGTGGTGACGGAGAGAGGGGGCAGGAGGAGGAGAGACGAGAAGCGGGGACAGGAGGAGCGGGTGACAGGAGGAGAGATGAAGGCGCTGTGACAAGAGGAGAGGATGTAGGGAGTGGGGACAGGAGGAGCGAGACAGGGGAGAGATGGAGGATAGGGACAGGAGGAGCAGATACAGATGAACTGGGACAGGAGGAGCGATGACAGGAGGAGCGGGACAGGAGGAGAGATGGAGGAGTGGGGACAGGAAGAGCGGTGACACGCGGAGAGACGGAATAGAGGAACAGGAGGAAAGATGGAGGAGCGGGGTGACAGGAGAGGGGGGCAGGAGGAACAGGGGGAGTAGGAGCATGGGGCAGGAGAGCGGGGGGCAGGAGGAGCATGAGGCAGGTGGGAGCGGGGGGCAGGAGGAGAGACGGAGGAGCGGGGGACAGCAAGAACGGTGACAGGAGGAGAGACGGAGGAGCGAGGACAGGAGGAGCGGTGACAGGGAGAAACGAGACCATGATGAGGGTGTGACAGGAAGATAGATAGAGAAGCGGGAACAGAAGGAGCAGGGACAGGAGGAGATATGGAGGAGCCAGGAAAGGAGGAGAGACAGAGGAGAGGTGACATGAAAAGCTGTGACAGGAAGAGAGATTGAGGAGCAAGAACAGGAGGAGCGGGGACAGGAGGAGAGAAGGAGGAGAGGGGACAGGAGGAGAGACAGAGGAGCGGGGACAGGAGGAGCGATGACATGAAGAGAGGTGACATGAGGAGCTGTGACAGAAAGAGAGATTGAGGAGCAAGAACAGGAGGAGCGGGGACAGGAGGAGAGAAGGAGGAGCGTGGAGAGGAGGAGAAACAGAGGAGTAGGGACAGGAAAAGTGGTGACCGGAGAAGCGGTGACAGAAAGAGTGGTGACTGGAGGAGCGGTGACAGGAGGAGAGACGAAGGAGCTTTGACAACAGGAGAGATGTAGGAGTGGGGACAGGAGGAGCGATGACAGGAGGAGAGATGGAGGAATAGGGACAGGAGGAGCAGATGCAGATGAACTGGGACAGGAGGAGCGATGACAGGAGGAGCGGGGGGCAGGAGGAACACGGGGAGGAGGAGCATGGGGCAGGAGGAGTGGGGGGCTGGAGGAGCATGAGGCAGGAGGAGTGGGGGGCTGGAGGAGCATGAGGCAGGTGGAGCTGGGGGCAGGAGGAGAGACGGAGGAGCGGTGACAGGAGGAGCAGTGACAGAAGGAGAGACGAAGGAGCAGTGACAGGAGGAGAGACCGAGGAGCGGGGACAGGAGGAGCGGTAACAGGAGGAGAGAAGGAAGAACGGGGACAGGAGGAGCGGTGACAGAAGGAAAAACAGACGAGCGGTGACAGGAAAAGCGGTGACAGGAGGAGAGACGGAGGAGCAGTGACAGGAAGAGTGGTGAAAGGAAGAGAGACGGAGGAGCGTGAACAGGAGGAGCGGGGGACAGGAGTAGAGATGGAGGAGCAGGGGCAGGAGGAGCAGTGACAGGAGGAAAGACGGAGGAGCGGGGACTCGAAGATCGGTGACAGGAGGAGAGACGGAGGAAAGGTGACCGGAGAAATGGTGTTAAAAGGACCGGTGTCAGAAGGAGCAGGGAAAGGAGCGATGGAGGAGCGGTGACAGGAGGAGAGACAGAGGAGCAGTGATAGGAGGAGAGATCGAGGAGTGGGGACAGGAGGAGCGGTAACAGGAGGAGAGATGGAGCAACAGGGACAGGAGAAGCGGTGACAGGAGAAAAGACGGAGGTGCGGTGACAGGAGGAGCAGTAACAGGAAGAGTGGTGACAGGAAGAGAGACAGAGGAGCGGGAACAGGAGGAGCGGGGACAGGAGGAGAGATGGAGGAGCCGGGACAAGAGGAGAGACGGAGGAGCGGTGACAGGAGGAGAGACGGATGAGAGGTGACATGAGGAGCGGTGACATGAGGAGTAGGGACAGGAGGAGAGACGGAGGAGCGGGGACAGGAGGAGAAACAGAGGAGTGAGGACCGGAGAAGCGGTCTCAGGAGAAGGGGTTACAAGAAAAGTGGTGACCAGAAGAGAAAGGCAAAGGCAAATAAAATAATGGGATGCATTAAAAGAGGCATAGATGCTCATGAGGAGAACATAATTTTACCTCTATACAAGTCACTAGTGCGACCACACTTAGAATACTGTGTACAATTCTGGTCTCCGGTGTATAAGAAAGATATAGCTGAACAAGAGTGGGTGCAGAGAAGAGCGACCAAGGTTATTAGAGGACTGAGGGGTCTGCAATACCTAGACAGGTTATTAAACTTGGGGTTATTTAGCTTGGAAAAAACGAAGGCTTAAGGGTGATCTTATAATAATGTATTGACTCACTGTGGCCGGGACTCCGGTTTAGACAGGCAGTAGCTCCTTCCTCCTTGTCACGGGTGGACCGTGCCTGCCGGTAGTGGGGCCCGGTTGAGTGCAGATCAAAAGCTTGAAGACGTCTTGTGGGAACAGATTAAGGGGTTAATTGTTTCGTGACGCCACCTATGAGTAGTTCGGTAACTTTACCGACGCTGCGAGGCCTCCGGGGGATGGAATGCAGCAAGATGGAACGCTCCCCACAGGCTAAGCGATGATCCCCGGAGCCAGGAGCTGCTTAAGATGTTGTGCGGCAGCTGCGGTTACCTTGTGTGCAGACGTACGTAGTCATAAGGAAGCACGGACACTGTAAGTCTCTGTAACGGGTAATTTACTGTAACCAGCAAGCAGTACATGGCATACAGTTAACGGGTAGTGGACCGCGTGGACTCAGCAGTGATAGGTGTCCCTCAGAGATCCGCGGTGTTCCTCCATTCTAACTAAGTAGGTTGCCGTTGTCGCCCAGGAATACCAGGTCGGGTACAGGGAGGCTGCTTGAATGCCCTATCCGGGGTATACGTTCCAGATGCTTTGGGGAGCCTTGGGTCCCTAGGTGGGTACACCGCTGGTTAGACGACTGGATTTGGCGATGGTTGGGTGCTCCTGTAAAGCGATTCCTCCACTCTACTGGTTCACATAGCAGAGCTGAACTGCTGCTAGCTTCGGTACCAGCAAACCGGCTGTATAAGGGCGTGGGGTAGTTTTGGACCCGCATGTTGATGCCCAAGTTCGGTTGGTAATGCACCGGGAGTAATGGTGCTCAACCTTGGTAAAAGTGAGGAGATGGCCAGTAGAAGGTGGCCAGGGGGCTGCACCGACTGTGCAACCCCCTCTCCTAGGTTGCAGAGCTGGGATTCTGCAGAGGTCTTCTAAGTTGCTGTTACTTCTCCAGACTCGAGGCTAGAACTCTCTAAGCTGGACTAAACTTCCACTACACACTACCCTTGCACTCCGCCCACCAGGACCTTGATTTGCCCTCTATGCTAAGTGAGGCATGCAGAGTATGGATCTCTAAGTTAACCAAATGACTGCTGGGTCAGAGAATATTGCTGCTGCATTTATGGCTGCAATACCCTCCTGTGACGCACTCGGTGCGGGGCGCCACACCCTTCCCCTTGGTGAAATACGCTTGTCCCCAAGCGTCGCACTACCCAACATTACAGAGGATTTTTGTATTTTATAACAGGTAATAGACATTTTTATTAATAACAGGTAAATATTTGCTGAGGTGTTGCAAACAACATAAACAGGTATACACTTTTGCGGAAACGGCGGTCGGTCGGCTGTCCTTAATGAGAGTTCAGGCTGTAGCCGCCAGATCGCACAGTCAGTGATTAAACAGAGAACAGAGTTATTGAGTGAGTCCAAGCAAAGCAAGTCACTGGCGCGGAGAATGACGGCGCACCCGTATGGCGAACCACCCATCTGGACAAGCATACCGCTCGTAAGTGATTATATCGCCCCGGTATAGGTCGTGATCGGGATGTCCTCTAGGCAAGTGTGACTTGACTTCCCGGCGCCCCACAAACACCTCTTCATTCAAACCCACCTCCCAAGCGAACCCCACACCGTTAGACAAATTAAAGGTGGAAATTCTACCTTCACGGCGAAGTTCATCAGGCAGCGGCGGGCCGTGGCACGGGCCTCCATGTTAGCGCGTTCACGGGCTCGCCACTCCTCTCGGCAATGCTGACGTACAGTTTCGTCGGTACGGCTTGGAGTGTGAATATGGCTGGTGGTTTGGTAGGAAGCTTGGGCTTGGCGAACAGTCTGGACCGGCACCCGGTGGAACGGCACAGGGGAAGGTGTCGCTGTTGCACCCGACCAGCGTACCCGAGCTAGCTGCTCGGATGGAGGATCCTCGCTGTCTCCCCAAGCAAAACCGGAGTCAAGATCCTCAGGAATACTGCGGGTCTCGTCGTCGTCATCTTCTTCTTCTCCCTCGATGACCACATCGGGCTGCTCGATGGTTGGAGATGCTGGGACAGGTTCCTCGGTACAGCAGGGCGGTGGTGTTGCGGATCCTTCCTCAGGGACGTCCTGCAGGGCTTCCAGGCTGCCTGCCTCTTCTTCTGTTTCTGCTGGTAGCGGTATCTGTATCCCGTCAAACAGGTATACCTCCGGAGTTGCAAAGGAGGCCTCCAGTTCAGGGAAGACACTGGCAACAGTCTTTAAAGAGGTATTACGACTGTCAGTAGGTTCCTCGGCGGGAAGTTGGTAGATGTCGGCTTCTTCTAAGGAGCAGGTTACAAGCTCCGGCTCTGGGATCGGTCCGGCTGCAGTTTCGGGCAGTGGACTGGGTTGAGTTGCGGTCTCTACCGGGATGAAACAGTCAATGGGCTCTGGTGAGGATGCAGGGCAAGCGGTAGGCGTTGGGGCGGTCGTAGTGAAACTGGAGATATCATCCGGTCCTGGGTTGGGTGTACCCGGTCGTCTCTGTTGCATCGCGTGATGTAGTCTATGGCCTAGGCTCGCGCTCCAGCTACGAATTGTCCACTCGACAGTTTCAATGAGCCTCACCCGGAGGTCTTGCAGAGCTTCTTGCCAAAAGTCGGGGCTGCCATCGATGTTGAGGACAGAACCCGGACCGGGGTGGCCTATGGTTGCTCTGGCCTCAGCTTCCACTTGTTGCATCAGGTCTCGAAGTCTCAAACTGGCCATCTTTGTAGGAGAACCACACAGGTCCAACCGGTAACCGTTCTGGTAGAGAGCTGGTGAAGAGTTGTCTGACACTCCCACTTCCTTGGGGGTTTTTGTAGTCCAATTGTGGGAAAAAGTCTTTGGGGTCCGCCTCCATGGTTGATTCGAGCAATCAGGGTGGACGAAGAGTTTTGGCGCCTTTGCCTTTAGCCCTCCCATGAAAAGGGGTGATGGCTCACCCCTGGGCTTGCCCGTGGCGGATCCTCATGGCGGGGACGCCATGAGGATCAACGGTGAAAAGGCGGGAAAGTTCTTTTAGGGTCGAACAAAGTCCAAATTGTTGAAATAAAGTCTTTTTAAAGCACATAATACCTGTCAGGGAACGGGCCTGCTCGTATCCTGTTCGTGATGCCATTTTCTGACTCACTGTGGCCGGGACTCTGGTTTAGACAGGCAGTAGCTTCTTCCTCCTTGTCACAGGTGGACCGTGCCTGCCGGTAGTGGGGCCCGGTTGAGTGCAGATCAAAAGCTTGAAGACGTCTTGTGGGAACAGATTAAGGGGTTAATTGTTTCGTGACGCCACCTATGAGTAGTTCGGTAACTTTACCGACGCTGCGAGGCCTCCGGGGGATGGAATGCAGCAAGATGGAACGCTCCCCACAGGCTATGCGATGATCCCCGGAGCCAGGAGCTGCTTAAGATGTTGTGCGGCAGCTGCAGTTACCTTGTGTGCAGACGTACGTAGTCATAAGGAAGCACGGACACTGTAAGTCTCTGTAACGGGTAATTTACTGTAACCAGCAAGCAGTACATGGCATACAGTTAACAGGTAGTGGACCGGGTGGACTCAGCAGTGATAGGTGTCCCTCAGAGATCCGCGGTGTTCCTCCATTCTAACTAAGTAGGTTGCCGTTGTCACCCAGGAATACCAGGTCGGGTACAGGGAGGCTGCTTGAATGCCCTATCCGGGGTATACGTTCCGGATGCTTTGGGGAGCCTTGGGTCCCTTGGTGGGTACACCGCTGGTTAGACGACTGGATTTGGCGATGGTGGGGTGCTCCTGTAAAGCGATTACTCCACTCTACTGGTTCGCATAGCAGAGCTGAACTGCTGCAAGCTTCGGTACCAGCAAACCGGCTGTATAAGGGCGTGGGGTAGTTTTGGACCCGCATGTTGATGCCCAAGTTCGGTTGGTAATGCACCGGGAGTAATGGTGCTCAACCTTGGTAAAAGTGAGGAGATGGCCGGTAGAAGGTGGCCAGGGGGCTGCACCGACTGTGCAACCCCCTCTCCTAGGTTGCAGAGCTGGGATTCTTCAGAGGTCTTCTAAGTTGCTGTTACTTCTCCAGACCCGAGGCTAGAACTCTCTAAGCTGGACTAAACTTCCACTACACACTACCCTTGCACTCCGCCCACCAGGACCTTGATTGGCCCTCTATGCTAAGTGAGGCATGCAGAGTATGGATCTCTAAGTTAACCAAATGACTGCTGGGTCAGAGAATATTGCTGCTGCATTTATGGCTGCAATACCCACCTGTATCGCACTAGGTGCGGGGTGCCACAGTATAAATATATGAGGGGACAGTACAGAGAACTTTCTAATAATCTCTTTACTCTTAGGCCTGAGACAGGGACAAGGGGCATCCTCTACGTCTGGAAGAAAGAAGGTTTAATCATAATCACAGACGTGGATTCTTTACTGTAAGAGCAGTGAGACTATGGAACTCTCTGCCACATGATGTTGTAATGAGTGAGTCACTACTAACATTTAAGAAGGGCCTGGATGCCTTTCTTCAAAACTATAATATTACCAGTTATATATACTAGATCCTTTGATAGGGCGTTGATCCAGGGAACTAGTCTGATTGCCGTGTCTGGAGTCAGGAAGGAATTTTTTCCCCCAATGTGGAGCTAGTGTTGCCACATGGTTTTTTTTTTGCTTTCCTCTGGATCAACATGTTAGGCTATGGGTTGAACTAGATGGACTTAAAGTCTTCCTTCAACCTTAAAAACTATGTTACTATGTTAGAGACGGACGAGCGGGAACTGGAGGAGCGGGGACAGGAGGAGAGATGGAGGAGCGGGGACAGAAGGAGCGATGACAGGAGGAGAGACGGAGGAGCGGTGACATGAGGAGTGGTGACATGAGGAGCGGTGACAGTAGGAGAAACAGAGGAGTGGGGACAGGAGGAGCAGTGACAGGAGGAGAGACAGAGGAGCGAGGACACGAGGAGCAGTGACAGGAGGAGCGATGACAGGAGGAGACACGGAGGAGCGGGGACAGGAGGAGCGGTGATAGGAGGAGAGACGGAGGAGCGGTGACAGGAGAAGTGGTGACAGGAGAAGCGGTGACAGGAGAAGCAGTGTCAGGAAGAGAGACGGAGGATCGGGAACAGGAGGAGCAGTGACAGAAGTAGAGATGGAGGAGCGGGAGCAGGAGGAGCAGTGACAGGAGGAGAGACGGAGGAGTGGGGACACGAGGATCGGTGACAGGAGGAGAGACGGAGAAGCAGTGACAGGAGAAATGGTGACAGGAGGAGCTGTGTCAAAAGGAGCAGGGACAGGAGGAGCGATGGAGGAGCGGTGACAGGAGAAGAGACGGAGAAACGGTGACAGGAGGAGCGGGGACAGGAGGAGAGATGGAGAAGCAGTGACAGGAGGAGAGACCGAGGAGTGGGGACAGGAGGAGCGGTAACAGGAGGAGGGATGGAGGAACGGGGACAGGAGGAACAGTGACAGAAGGAAAGACAGATGAGCGGTGACAGGAAAAGCGGTGACAGGAAGAGTGGTGACAGAAAGAGAGACGGAGACGGAGGAGCGGTAACAGAAGGAGCGGGGACAGGAGGAGAGATGGAGGAGCAGGGGCAGGAGGAGCTGTGACAGGAATAGAGACGGAGGAGCGATGACAGGAGAAGCGGGGACAGGAGGAGAGACAGAGGAGCAGTGACAGGAGGAGAGACCGAGGTGCGGGGACAGGAGGAGCGGTAACAGAAGGAGAGATGGAGGAACGGGGACAGGAGGAGCAGTGACAGAAGGAAAGACAAACGAGCGGTGACAGGAAAAGAGGTGACAGGAGGAGAGACGGAGGAGCTGTGACAGGAGGAGCGGTGACAGGAAGAGTAGTGACAGGAAGAGAGACGGAGGAGCGGGAACAGGAGGATCGGGGACAGGAGGAGGATGGAGGAGCGGGACAGGAGGAGAGATAGAGGAGGGTGACAGGAGAGAGATGGAGGAGAGGGTGACATGAGGAGCAGTGACAGGAGAGAGATGGAGGAGCAGGAACAGGAGGAGTGGGGACAGGAGGAGAGACGGAGGAGGGGACAAGAGGAGAAAGAGGAGTGGGGACAGGAGACCATGAAGGAAGAAGAGAGGGTGACAGGAATGAGTGAGGTGACAGGAGAGTGATGGCAGGAGAGAGAGACGAGGAGCAGGACAGGAGGAGAGACGGAGGAGGGGACAGGAGGAGAGATGGAGGAGCGGGGACAGGAGGAGCCATGATAAGAGGAGAGATGGAGGAGCGGTGACATGAGGAGCAGAGACATGAGGAGCGGTGACATGAGCAGCTGTGGCAGGAAGAGAGACAGAGGAGCAGGAACAGGAATAGCGAGGACAGGAGGAGAGATGGAGGAGTGGGGACAGGAGAAGCAGTGACAGGAGGAGAAACAGAGGAGTGAGGACAGGAAGAGCAGTGACAGGTGGAGAGACGGAGGAGCAGTGACAGGCCAAGCGGTGACAGGAGAAGCGGTGACAGGATAAGCAGTGACAGGAAGAAAGCGAAAGAGCGGGAACAGGAGGAGCAGGGACAGGAGGAAAGATGGAGGAGCAGTGACAAGAGGAGCAGTGACAGGAGGAGAGATGGAGGAGCGGTGACAGGAGTAGCGGGGACAGGAGGAATGGTGACTGGAGGGGCGGTGACAGAAGGAGCAGGGACAGGAAGAGCGATGGAGGAGCGGTGACAGGAGGAGAGATGGAGGAGTGGTGACAGGAGGAGAGATGGAGGAGCGGTGACATGAAGAGCAGGGACAGGAGGAGCGACAGAGGAGCGGGGACAGGAGGAGCGGTAACAGGAGGAAATATGGAGAAGCAGGGACAGGAGGAGCGCTGACAGGAGAAAGATGGAGGAGCAGTGACAGGAGGGGAGGAGAGGTGACAGAAGGAGCAGGGACAGGAAGAGCGATGGAGGAGCGGTGACAGGAGGAGAGATGGAGGAGCGGTGACATGAGGAGCGGGGACAGGAGGAGAGACGGAGGAGCGGTGACAGGAGGAGAGACCAAGGAGCGGGGACAGGAGGAGCGGTAACAGGAGGAGAGATGGAGGAACGGGGACAGGAGGAGCAGTGACAGGAGGAGAGACAGAGGAGCGGTGACAGGAGGAGCGGTGAAGTTCACTCACATTGACTGAACAAGTTCTGTCAGTCACAGTATGCCAACTACATACATATTCTAGAATACCCGATGCGTTAGAATCGGGCCACCATCTAGTATAGTATATCTACGTATATAAATCTATAGTTATATAGATAGATTTAGATCTATACAGAACCTGTAAATTTAGCTATATAGTATATCTACATATGTAATAACAATACATGTGCATATATATATATATATCTGTTGGATGCATTATTTGCTTGGATTAAAATAATTAAAATATAATAATTCAGTTACTAAATAAGTCTAAGTTTCTGTTATAATTCATAGCTATTAAAGATATCTTCTAAGAGAAGCACTGATGTATCACTATGCTACATCCCACTAATCCTTCTTAAGACCACTCTTCATACGCTAGGATATCATTAACGATATCCTTAGATTGATCACGTGACAGTGATCGTTCCGACATCGTTAGTGCGTTGTCACACACAAGGATATCGTTAATGATATCTCATTCGGCAACGCACCAGTTAAATAGGAGAGCAAGGACTGAACGATCTTTTAAAGCAGCAGGAATAGGAGAATTTTGAACGACATCGTTCATAAAGGTGTCACACTGAACGATGTATCTTCTTCACAGTTCCTTAATTGGACGACGAACGATAGATTTGAGGTCAGGATCTCACCTTTGTGATGACGGTTTCAACGATTTTTTTCATCGTACATCGTTTGTTTACACGCAAGGACGCACAGACGATATCGCTGGAACGTTCACAAATCTGTGACGTTTCAAGGATATCGTTAACGAGATCCTAGCGTGTGAAGTGGCCTTTAGAAAGCAGTGTGGTCTACAGATTTGCCCTGCACAGACAGGCCGGGCTCCGGTTCTGCAGGGAACTTCAACACATCCACATTCAAGCTGTTCTTTTCTTTCAAAGATCAAGGGGGTCTCGGAGGTATCCAGTGATATGACACAACATGACATATCATTCTCACATGAACATTTTTTTCATGAAAATGAAAATCTACTTGCTCTATTTTCCAAGAATAATGTTGAGAATCCATTGTGTCTTAAAAGGAGATTTGATGTGCTGAAGACAGAAAAACAGCAGAGTACAAGCTCATAACAACCTTTTACATAAACTCTCATAATAATTCATGTTCCGTGTCATAATGACCTGCTATGTCTTTAGATAAACAAATGTGTTGGAGACATGATTTGTGGCACTCACTAATATATGTATTAAAAGTTCTGTTTTTTAACTACAGCAACCCTACTATTCTGTTCTCAAAAGGATAGTTGATGGAAGGACATGTGACAAGACTGGTCCATAATTCTCCTCCAATTAAAAAGTAGCGTTCCCATGTAAAGTACGGACAGGTCTGGTGACATCGTTTCCCTACCGTTGTCATTTTGTGAACATGAAGGGTTTGCAGTCTGTAAGGAAGGCTGTACTAACCCAAATGCAGGAAGCTAATCTACAGTTTAATACTTAGATATTAATAATCAAACGTATTTATTACAACAAAGTAGACAACGTTTTGAGGAATATGCCTCTGACACTCTAAAAAAGCTTTACAGCTATGGACTAGATAACAAACAGAAAACAATAAATGTAAGAAAAGACACCCAAACTCCATTAATAGCTATAAGTTATTCCTTCTGACATTTCCATATACATGGATGCCTTGTTCAGGTAATTCTGTTGAGAATTTATTCAATATTCCTAATTAGAAATGAGCAAATTTTCCCCGAACATGTTTACCAATTTGGTGATTGGAAAACCCCAGCAATTTACTGAAAAATCGGCAAACACGGCTTTGTTCAGGGAAAAAGTTAAACATTTTAAAATGGCCCTAAAACTTTCCTTGAAGATTTGGGGCTAAAACACTCACTGGAAGAACACCCCTAACTGAAGGTTAATTGTTGTTCACAGGCATTCGGTCTACTGGCTTCTTTAAACCTGTAGAATTTAATGGAGCTTTAACTTCTTCACAACCAAGGATGTATATGTATGTCCATGGTTGTGTCCTGCCCGCGATGTGAGCTCATGCTGTGAGCTTGCATTCTCCCCGCCACATCTCAGCTGATCTCATCAAGATTTGTAAAACAGATGCCTTCTGCAGCCCACCCCTTGGAGGGCTTAATGAGGAGCTAGGTAACAAGATTGGGCAAACAATAATATCTTGTAAGCGATTGGGTCCTGGCACTGGAAGAGGTGGGACCCCTGACAAAGAAAGAGGTTTCGCGTAGGCCAACATCATATTGGGATTGTCACACTACGCAGCAATGCTGTGCTAATATGTGCCTGCAGTCAGCACTTTGGAGACCTGATGGATCCATCCCAAGAGATGCCTACTCTGGAGGACCTGAATTTCTTCACCACAACAGGGGCTGAGGGTGTCTCACCAGAACAGGAGCAGCACGCAGAGAAGATACCCACATATATGAGCTGGAGTACGACCGTGCTCCCTGCATTGAGTCTGATATGCAGATAGCTCAAGATACAGTCCTATTCCAGCATTTCTGAAGAGGTCCTGTGGTGCCCCTCTGATGGAATGCCACAGGGAGGAACTGCATCCCAAATAGAAGGTGTAGTGCCTCCATAGTCACAGGTAGAGGGTGAAGCTACAGAGTCTGTATCCAAAGCTGCATGACCATCACCTCAGCGGCCGGCTGCAGCGCTGGTAACTACATGACCAGGTACCACAGGTTGCGTCAGGTATAAAAATCCCCCATCTCAAATAGTTTTCCCCTCAGCCATTGAGTGTCCAGGGCACGGGACCGGGACCCGACCAGCCGTGATCCCCACTGAAGTAGCAACCTGTCTCGGTATCTGAGTACCCCCTACCCTGTCGACCAACTAATTTCAGGCATCACAAACAGGATTGAACCAACTCAGTAATACCTCAGTGTGCCTATTGACTTTATTAACTATCAAACTGTGAACTGAACCGCCATTGCAACAGAAATTAAAGCTGCGTCACAGAGCGGTTGAAAAAGAGCTCTGCCGAGGATTGATGAAGTGCAGTGGCTGGTTCCGGAAAGGCCTGAGGACTGATTGACTGAACTTTCTCAAATAGGCGGGTCTAAGAATTTAAAATACTATGTGCTCACTTGGGGGCGTGCCTCGGCCCCTCAGTGAAGGAAAGATATGCAAGAGGCGCCAAAATGTCTCCCCGCCCCCCTTGCCATCAAACAATTAAACAACCAAGGAGATGGGTCAAAAACTGGACCGCACCAGCTCGGGACTATAAAAAGGAAACAGGGTGCAGCCGGAAGCCAGACCGAGAGACATTGGCTAGTACCAGACTTGTTACCTGGGTGCAGTCTGGTGATAATGGCAACTCCAAGATTGAGAGAACTGGTCCGCGAAGTTGAGGAGGACCTGAGGGCAGACACTAGAGACCCAGGTATGCCGATGCTGGAGAGTGAGGGTGACGATGTGGCCCTCTGGTATGCGGCTCTTGAATACTTGCGGACACAGGTAATTTAGGTTGTGGAGTGGACAATCCGGAGGTGGAGTGCCAACATGCAGCTGGAGTTGGGCCGGCATGCGAGACAGCAGCAGGGGCTCAGGCTACACCCAGAACCGGGAGTGTCGGTGGAACCAGAGACTGAGCACCCGGTAGCTGGTGAAGACAACACCCCTACAGAGCCGGACTTGACCACTACTGCTGAGACCAACATTCTGCCACCTGTTACGGAAGATATCACAGCAGCAATGCCAGCAGAGGAGGAGGCCGCCAAACTGGAGGATCTGATCCGGTTCTCTAAGGAGCCCGACCTAATCATGGAGGAGTTTATTGAAGGAGGAACTACCAGCCAGGGGGTCCGGGGAGGAAGACCGAGGAGAGGAAGAACCGGTCGGCAGCGCAGAGGCATCCAGGCCCCACGAGCAATGGTGGGCTGATCGCCAAGAAGAACAATCAGTCGGCAGCGCTGAGGCGTCTGGGCCCCGTGAGATATGGTGGGCTGATTGCCTGGAACAGGTGGAGTCTGATGATGGTGCAAAGATATCCGGGCCCTGTGAGCTATGTAGGGCCGGTCGTCCAGAACAACCACCAGCACGGGTTGGCATACATGCAAGTCAGCCTTCAAGCGCAGCTTATGGCTCCTGGCAACCCGTCGGGAGGCCATGGTTCTTCCAGCCTGCACGGGATGATGAAGCAGAACGGCAGAGGCGGCGGGAAGCATGGTGGGTCAATGAGATGGAGACCCGCCAGGCCCGTGCCTTTGCCCGTACCCAGCCGCCATTACTCGTGTACCAGTGTAAAAAGAGGACAATCACCATTTTCAATCTGGTGACCGGGTATGGCTTTGCCTGGGAGGAAGGCCTCTATGCTGAGGTATTTGTAGGAAGGAGAGAGGTTGAACACCATCTCCCCAAGGCCATCTGGACCATGATCTATGTAAAGGCGATATAATTACATATGAAAGCCATGCGTGAGCCCGAGGCTGGTACGCGATCCAGGTTAGTAAATGCTAAAATTGTTAAAGTGACGCCGGTATCATGTGCGTTGTATATAGTTGCAAATTGTGTATTTTTCTTGCAGAGATTCACATAGACTTAAATGTGAACTTTTTGTTTTAGAGCCTGATTGAAGTAAATCAGAGGCTCAATATACGGCCCCCGTTGGGCTAATGTGGACTAGAATCCAGTTTAGTTCTGTAATGTTCTAAGTATGAGTGCCTCCTCCAAAGAAAGAAAGAATGCGTATGGTTTGATGTGATGTTGATGTTTACAAGTTACCCATTTATATGTAATAAAAATGTAAGCTCAAACCCGGTTTGGTTTTTTTACACTCGAGAACGAGTGTATTTAACCAAGGTGGTATGTGGCGCCCCTCTGGCGGGACACCCAGAGAGGTACTGCATCCCAAATAGAAAGTGTAGTGCCTCCGTAGTCACAGGTAGAGGGGGAAGCTACAGAGTTTGTATCCAAAACCAAAAAATCCCAATCACAGCCACCGTAGCACCAGGGACTGTATATTCAGTAGGTCCCAGGGGGATGGAGCTTAGCAGAGCGGGATACGTGACAGTGACAGTTTGACTCAAGTCAGTCAGACGGTGTGAGGATAGCAGCAGAGACGGACGCAGGGGACCATGTGGGCATGACAGGAGGGCACCTCTAAACTGAGAAGTGACCCAGACAACGAAGGGGACACTCCAGGACTGGTCGGAGCCGGCTGGATAGTCCAGGTCAATACCGGTAAATCAGAACCAAGGCGGTTTGTAAAGGTAAATCCCAAACTGCTGACGGCAGGCTGTGGGCCTTATTAAGAATGTGCCACAGCACCCATCAAAGTAGTCCAACCTCTGTCCCATAGCTGGGTTCAAGACGCTGACAAGTAAGAGAGACTTTAAGCAACAGACCCAAGGATCAGAAATCAGACTCAAGAGTCGGAGTTTAAGGAGCCAAAAGAGCCAATAAAGGAACAGGACCAAGAAAGTTTTGGAAAGGCACCTCTGACAGACTCTGTGGCGAACCCCAAAGCCTGTGACAACAAAACTAGATTGTACCGTGTACCTATTGCTCCATCTGGTACCAGTAAAGAACTGTTTGGGTTAACTTGGTGTCTCTGCATCAATTATTCTTCGCTTGGGAGCACCACAGAGCCAAGGACTATGACTCCTCTCATCCACCCCGCTGTCTTGAGGTAAAGCTCAGCCGTACTACCCAAAGCTGTATCACCATCACCTCAGCGGCCAGCTGCAGCGCTGGTAACTACATTATCAGGTACCACAGGTGGCGTCACATATAAAAATCCCCCATCCCAAATAGTTTTCCCCTCAGTCATTGAGTGCCCAGGGCACGGGACCGGGACCCGGCCAGTCGTGATCCCCACTGAAGTAGCAACCTGTCCTGGTATCTGAGCACCCCCTACCCTGTCGACTGACTAAGTCCCACCGGAGCAGACCTCAGAGTCAGGAGATCAACTGTTCCATATGCCAGCCAGCTGGGAGTCAGACCACCGCAGGTCAGAGACTGGATCCTGTGCTGCATGCCTTTCCTTATTAAACCTGCAGCTGGTGCTACAGCTGGTGGATTAGCAAATCGATAAGGAGGGCAAGGAGGGCGAAGAGGAGGTACTAGTGGCAGAAACCCCTGTTTCCCTGCCTTCTGTAGCAGCCAGAACATTTGACTGGGAGAATGCAATGTGGGGCCCCCTATCTCCTCCCAGCAAGTATCCTTATAGGCATGATTGACCCCAGCCCTCTTCATTTCAGGAAGAAAATAGGCTCTCAGATGCCCTTGCCCAAGAGAAGGAGCAATGTACCCATGGCCGTTTTCTTCCATAAGAGGGTGTTTTGGTTTGTAGCCGAAGATGGGACTGGTGACAGGTGCTACACAAACCGGTCTACACAGCAGTGGACTACAGTGTGGAACAGCCATGTCCATTCCAGGCAGCATTCAAAAATATTCTACAGTCTTTTTACTGTGATTAAAGAGGTCTAGAATGTCTACTTGAACGTCTAATGTTGTCATCACTGACTAATATTAAGTGTATATATGTAAACGTAAGACAATATACTGTAGAAATGAAAAAAAAGTCCTATTGTTGGGTCACTGGCTTGACCTGGAGTTGCCCTGTTGGCCGGATAAGGACTGTTTGGAGTTCTGACAAGAGCGAGGCCTGTTTTTATGTTTCTCCCCTTCCCAAGTTTAGCATTATTTGTATTTTCCCCTGCTGGACTACAGCCTTTAGGCTACACCTCAAAGCTCTTAATGGACTGTGCCCTTAAAAGACTGCCCTTAATAGACTGTACCCCATTATCCTGATGGCCTGTACCTCATTTTAATGGAGACCGCTGATCCTTGTGGAACTTACTTATATACGGTGTATATTTAAATTTTATTTTGGGAAGCTTTTGCTGGATCCGGCACTGCTGGATTTGCAGGATCTGGCAAAACCGCACTTGACACACTTGACCGCAAGCCCCACAGAGAATGAATAGGGCTTGTGAGATTCGTACCGCAAGTCGGCTGTTACGCGGCAATGCGATGAAATCTGCCGGATCTACCGCGATTATGAAAAATGCTGATGTGAAAAGTCCCTAATACAAATTTGTACCAACATGTGATTTTTTAAAATATTTGCTATAGTAAAGCTTTTTTACTTCACTTTCTGTGTGTAGAGCGAACCTCTTGAAGTTTGGATTTGGTTTGGTTTGCTGAATGGGCATATGTTTGCCTAAGAGATCATTGGACAGTTCACTGAACTTCTGAACCGTATTCAAATAAATGGAAGGCAAGATCAAGGACATAGAATATACAGTGCCTACAAGTAGTATTCAACCCCCTGCAGATTTAGCTGGTTGACACATGCGGAATTAACTTGGCATTGTGACATTTGGACTGTACATTTAACATTTTTGTCTGGTGCAATCCCTATTAGGAAATGTGCTCCATTATTGACAATGCTATCCAGTGTACATCTTGTCTCGTATGCAATCCTAGAAAACTCGGTTAAAGGTGCATACTGCTATGCGATATATGAGCACTTTATGCATTTCAAAGCCCAGATAATGAATCTAAATGAGCAGCTGGCAACTCCAAGATCCATAAACAATATCGAAAGGAGTCTGCAGCTCACTGAGCAGCTGCTCACTGCGATAGATATGGGGGAGGATCGTAGTACAGAGCTGCATGACAGTGAGGCAGTTAGCTGGGTGACACTTAAAAGGTGGGGTAAAGAGAATAGTGCCAGGGAGGCTAGTCTTGATCTGGCAAACCGCAACAAGTTTACTAAGATGGCAGATGAGGGGATTGTCACTAAAAGGGTAGCACTGCTGCTGCAGCAGCAAGGCATGTCTTCTGAAAGTTGGAGGAGTGTCTGCTCCAGTAAGGGGGGAAATAGGAAAGCAGGGCAGGCCAGACAGGTACTGTTAGTGGGGGACTCAATTATTAGGGGAACAGATAGTGCAATCTGTCACAAAGACAGGGATAGCCAAACAGTGTGCTGCCTACCTGGCGCACGAGTCTGACACATCGCTCAGGGTGTGGTCAGAGAAGTTACATGTTCACCTCTGAGTTTTTTATCTCTGGTGTGAGTTTGGAGAGTGCAGAGCACAGCGTGTAGCTCTGAACAGCAGAGCTGATCCTACCCGATTGAACTAAAACTTTATGTGTTTCCTTCTTGCCGGCCAGGCTGTTGATGTTTATTGTTTGTTTTCATATGGTTTATGGCGGTAATAAACTCAATGTTTACCCAGCAAGGCTTCCTGTGACTACCTGGAATGGCAGCTGTGTGAGTGGCTCTATTACAATTGGTGGAGAATGTGGGCATAGACTCCCAGGAAGCACCTGTATTCGCTGCAAACCACCTGCATGTCCTGGGTTAAAGCAGCCACAAGCCTGAAAACACCGTCAGTCAGCATGGAGGACCTGATTAAGCACCTGGTACAGGCACAGCAGCAGCAGCAGTGGCAGATGGAACTCATGACTGAGGTTCTCCGTACAAGGGCAGCCGCCCCACCCCCAGGTCTGTCGTCTGGAAGGTGGTAAGACGTGCACTGCAAAAGATGACCCCAGGGGATTATGTGGAAGCTTTCCTTGCGGTACTTAAGAGGGTCGCAGAGTGGGAGAAACTACCACCAGAACAGTGGGAGAGGTATTGGCCCCATATTTAATGGGAGAGCCCAAAAAAGCTTATTATGACCTGGCCTTACAAGACACACGGGGGAATGAAAAGCTAAAGACTGAGATTTTGGCAGGCTTGGGTGTGACTATGATTGTTAGAGCTCAGCGGGTCTATCAGTGGGTTCATCATGGCAACAAACCCCTCGCTCCCAGATGTTTAACTTGCTTCCTCTCGTGCAAAAATGGTTGCAGCCAGAATCCTCCACCCCAGAGCAAATGGTGGAGCGAGTGGTAATGGACAGGTTTGTGCGTGCCCTCTCGAAGCCAGAACAAACTTGAGTATCCCAGTGAGACCCCCGGAATGCCGATGACCTGGTGGGACTGGTGGAGAGGTACCAGGTGGTAGAGAGTACCCTGGGGGAAGCCACGGGACTTGCAAGCTACATATTGGGGGGTCCAACAGCCAAAGGAAGGGCAGTAGAGCTACGGGTGGAGGGAGCCCAAGGCTTCAAGGCGCAAGTGGAGGCTTAATAAAAACCCCAGCCAGTCAAGTAATCTGTTGGAGTTGTCAAGGCCCTGGTCATGTAGCCGCCTGTTATCCCCTGACCACTGAGTGAATAGATTGTAGCATGGTTCGGCGCGCCTCATATTATGCTTATCCAGTCAGCAGCATTGACAGCGAATCCAGAGCGGGCCCGTAAGAATGTCTTATGGAGGTGAATGGGGCTCAAGTGACGGGACTATTGGACTCTGTAGGTTTGGTGACCCTGGTAAGGGCCACACTTCTCCATCAACTGATACCAGGTAAATTGGTGGACATCCGCTGTATCCATGGAGATGCTAAGAGTTACCCCATTGCTATTGTAGCCATAAAAACAAACTGTGGGACTGAGTCACATGAAGTTGGGGTGGTGAAAAACGTATTACACCCAGTGATAATAGGGCGGGACTTTACTTTGTTTTGGGACTTGTGGCATAAGGGGGAAGTACCCAAGGCTTCTTGTGCAGGACAGTTGGCCCACCAAGAGACCTTGCCGCAGCTGGAGGCAGATGAGTGTTCCCTGGGTGTATTGCTTGGTGACGAGGATGAGCCGGAGTGCCATAAAGCTAACTTCCCGGAGTTGACGATGTCTAGCAGGAATTTTGGGACTGCTCAAATGAGGGACTTGACACTGAAAGGGGCATTTGAAAATGTGTCTGTTATAAAAGGGGTTGCCCAGGAGCCGGGGGATGACACCAGATTCCCTCACTTTGTAGTAAATGGGAAGTTGCTATATCGGGTTACCCAGTTGAGAGGGGAGGTAATAGAACAGCTGTTGGTTCCAGGGTCCTATAGATGCAAAGTATTAGACATGGCCCATGTTCATTTCTTGGGGGGTCACCAAGGGGTAGATAAGACCCAGGAGCAGATCCTTCGGAAGGTCTATTGGCCTGGATACCATCGGGAGATTGTAAGCTATTGTAGGTCGTGTCCCACCTGTCAGTTGACTGCTCCCGTTGCTCACTTCCGAAGTTCATTAGTGCCATTACCAATTATAGAGGTGCCATTTAATCGAATTACTATGGATCTGGTGGGTCCCCTGGTCAAGTCTGCAAGAGGTTACCAGTACATCTTAGTAGTTCTAGATTATGCGACTCGTTAACCGGAGGCAGTACCTTTGAGAAATTCCTCTGCTAAAAATATAGCCCGAGAATTGGTTTACATCTTCTCTAGAATGGGACTTCCAAAAGAGATCATAACAGTCTAAGAAACCCCCTTTATGCCCAAGGTCATGAGGGAACTGTGTAAAGCAGACAGATGGCCTTGCTGAGAGATTCAACAAAACGTTGAAGTCCATGCTGATGAAGGTGGTGGAGAAAGAATGGCGAGACTGGAACAGTCTCCTTCCATACCTCCTGTTCTCCAGCAGAGAAGTTTCCCAGGCCTCAACTGGATTCTCCCCATTTGAACTCTTATATGGTCAACATCCCGAGGTCTCTTAGACATAGCAAAAGAGACTTGGGAAGCGGAGGTGACCCCCACCGGAGTGTCATTGAGCATGTGGCTCAGATGCAGGAGAGAATTGCAGAGGTGATGCCCCTCGTAAAGGAAAGTCTCCGAGCGCAAGAGGCACCAGCAAGGGTGTATAATTGCTCTGCAAAGGTGAGACAGTTCAGTCCAGGCGATCATGTACTGGTATTGATCCCTACGGTCAAAATTAAATTCCTCACCAAGTGGCAAGGACCTTATGAAGTGGTCAAAAAAGTGGGAGAGGTGAACTACAACATTCACCAACACAGAAGAAGGAAGCCCAACAGGTGTACTACGTCAACCTGCTGATACCATGGCGAGATAGGGACACTATGGAAACCCCATGTCTGGCGGCCAAGATGGAAGTCTACATCAAGGAGGTCACAGTGGTAGACACACTGTCGAGGGCTAAGAAGCAACAGTGTCAAGAGTTGCTTCACCGGTACAGAGATCTCTTTACAGACCTGCTGGGATGTACTCAGGTTGTGGTACATGATGTTCTGATTGAACCATATGTGAGGGTTAACCTGAAGCCGTACCGGATTCCTGAAGGTTGTTGAGAAGTGATCTCAAAAGAGGAGACAAGAATGTTGAATCTCGGTGTTATTCAAGAATTGAAAAGTGGCTGGTCCAGTCCTTTCATACTTATGCCAAAACCAGACCGAGAATGGTATTTTGTAACGATTATTGCAAGTTTAATGAAGTCTCCAAGTTTGACGCATATCTGATGCCCCGAGTCAATGAGCTAATTTATAGGTTAGGACCAGCAAGGTACATCACCACCCTTGACCTAAAAAAAGGGTACTGGCAGATACCTATGTCGCAGAGTGCCAAGGAGAAGACAGCTTTCTCTACACCTGATGGGTTTTTCCAGTATACTATAATGCCATTTGGACTGCAGGGAGCCCCGGCCACCTTTGAGAGGGCCATAGACCAAATCTTAGCCCCCATAAGTGGTACGTCGCAGCTTATTTGGATGACGTCATGATCTTCACTTTGGACTGGGAAAGTCACCTGCAGAAGGTCCAGGTGGTGCAAGGTGCACTGAGAAACACGGGATTCACAATAAACCCGAAGAAGTGTGCCATAGGGAAGCAGTTGGCCAGGTATTTGGGCTATATTGTCGGTAGACACCAGATCAAGCCACAACTTCATAAAGTGGAGGCGATCCAGAGTTGGCCACAACCCCTCTCTAAGAAGCTAATCAGAGCATTTCTGGGACTTGTCAGATATTATCAGTGATTCATTCAAAACTTTGCTGTGAAAGCCACACCCTTGACCGACCTCCTTAAGGGCCCAAAGTCATACATGGCCAAGTGGACTTCGGATGCAGAGATGGCTTTCGAGGACTTGAAGTCAGCTATACGTAAGCGACTGGTCTTAATAGCACCTGATTTCAGTAGGGAGTTTGTACTCCAGACCGACGCTTCAGACGTCGGGCTAGGATCTGTCTTGTCCCAGGTAATACGTGGTGAGGGATATCCAATCATGTACCTAAGTAGAAAGTTGTCGTCCTGCGAGAAAAACAGTGCCATTGTGGAAAAGGAGTGTTTAGCCATCAAATGGGTGGTGGACACGTTACTGTATTATCTCCTAGGCCGACAGTTTAAGCTTATGTCAGATCATGTGCCCCTGAAATACCTGAGAGACAGATGGGGGAAGAATGCCAGTGTGACCCGGTGGATTTTAGCGCTACAGGACTTCACTTTCCATGTTGAGCACAGACCCGGGAAATTACATGGGAATGCAGATGCCTTGTCTAGGTTCCCCTCTACGTCTCCTTCTATCTTGGATTGCAGTAAACTCTGAAAGGTGCGATGCAGTGGTGTCATCGTGCCTATGTACATTAAGTGCGCTATCTCTAATGGTACATTTACACGCGGCCACAGGAAGGTAGGAACAGGCAGGCATCGGACACAATTGTGCCTGTTGCCTTGAAAAGACCACGATGTGGCTGCATGTAATTCAGGACTTTCCTTCCTTCAGGGAAGACACAGGAAGGAAAGTCCTGAATTACACGCCGCCACATCGAGGTCTTTTCAAGGCAACAGGCACAATTGTGTCCGATGCCTGCCTGTTCCTACCTTCCTGTGGCCGCGTGTAAATGTACCATTACAGGGCATAGGCTATAATTAGCCTGCTTTTTAATGATGTTATCGGCAGGGCAAGAAGCTAATTACAGTTCCCCTGGTCCTGTCCCACACTTAAATCAAATACATTTGTGTCTTACAGATGCAAATACAGTTTAGTGCAGGGAAGAAGTGATTTGTATATAACACAGGTAATACTGAATCTTTTATCTCCAAATGATATATAATTTTATTGAGCTTCTACTGCTCCACAACAGGGGGAGTGAAGATTGAACTGCATTTTCATGGTGGTTCCCTTTATCAGGATCCCTTTATCAGTTACACTTAGGATACATCTATATCTATTGAGAGTTTTTTTTTACTTCAAAACTCCCCAACCTGTGAATCAGGAGCCACAAGTGGCACGCAGAACATCATGTGTGGTTCTTTGCATTCTGCCAGCTTGGTGCATTAATGCCAAGTCTAGTAAACAGATTTGGAAAGAACGTCTCCAGATGGCAGCTTTTTTGAGTAGTCTTCTAAGATAGGATGATATTGCTAGTTAATGAGGTGCTTGATGGGAGAACACTAAATATAGGGTAAAGTGAGAATCCATAGATGTACCAATGCTTCATATAAGGAGGACAGAAGGTTTTAATGTGCCTTCTGTGGGAAAGCTTTGGTTTCCATCATAATGGTAAATGGACTCTGGGTGTCACTACTGGAGAAGAAGGTACTAGATGTCGTGCACAACCATCTACCGGCATTAAATGTGGCTCTCATGGTAAGAAAGGTTGGGGGACCATTGGTCTAGCTTGTCACTACGCGTAGGTAGACCTTTGGTTTTATTTTCATATACTAGATTTATTGTACTGCAACAACTTGAAGAAGAAAAGTTTCCAGTGAGTTAGAACTTAAAACCATCTTATCAATTTTTTCAGATATTCAAAACTAGACTTTCTACTTATCGGAAGGAAAAAATGAATGTTAACCTTAATGCTGTAACTTCTAGGCAGGTCAAGGTGTGCTTGATCTCTTTTAAGCTATATCAAATTGTGGGGTCTTGGTTTGTCTTTTGGTCCAAAACACGTAAGCTTGTGAGCCCCTACACGGCTCCCCACGGATCACAAGTCCTATCCACTAAATTTTTATCTCAAGTGAGCAAAGGACAAAATAGAAAATAAATTATCTTACCACAGCAGATTCTGGTCAGACGACCATTACACTCAGTGCTGTATGCAGCTCTGCCCAGGTTTTAACTGAAGGCTTTGTGAATGCAAGACACCAGCCCCAATCACTAACGACCTCCATTCACACAGAGGGAGTGACTACTGGTTGTCCTGCACACACAATGAGCTCCATATAGGGCGCAGTTCACACAGGCCTGCACAGTGTATGCCCAGCCTCTTACATTAACCCCTATCTCAGTAGGCGGGCTGTTACGGCATTCAACACCGTTACCTGCGCCAGAACAAACGCACCCATACGGCCCAGCTGCACACAGCAACAAAAAGAGTGCAAGAAAAACCAAAAATGACAGAAAACTGACATTATGGAAATTTAGTTAGTTTTAAGCTATATCAAATTGTGGGGTCTTGGTTTGTCTTTTGGTCCAAAACACGTCAGCTTGTGAGCCCTACACGGCTCCCCACGGATCACAAGTCCTATCCACTAAATTTTTATCTCAAGTGAGCAAAGGACAAAATAGAAAATAAATTATCTTACCACAGCAGATTCTGGTCAGACGACCATTACACTCAGTGCTGTATGCAGCTCTGCCCAGGTTTTAACTGAAGGCTTTGTGAATGCAAGACACCAGCCCCAATCACTAACGACCTCCATTCACACAGAGGGAGTGACTACTGGTTGTCCTGCACACACAATGGGCTCCATATAGGGCGCAGTTCACACAGGCCTGCACAGTGTATGCCCAGCCTCTTACATTAACCCCTATCTCAGTAGGCGGGCTGTTACGGCATTCAACACCGTTACCTGCGCCAGAACAAACGCACCCATACGGCCCAGCTGCACACAGCAACAAAAAGAGTGCAAGAAAAACCAAAAATGACAGAAAACTGACATTATGGAAATTTAGTTAGTTTTAAGCTATATCAAATTGTGGGGTCTTGGTTTGTCTTTTGGTCCAAAACACGTAAGCTTGTGAGCCCCTACACGGCTCCCCACGGATCACAAGTCCTATCCACTAAATTTTTATCTCAAGTGAGCAAAGGACAAAATAGAAAATAAATTATCTTACCACAGCAGATTCTGGTCAGACGACCATTACACTCAGTGCTGTATGCAGCTCTGCCCAGTATATGGAGCCCATTGTGTGTGCAGGACAACCAGTAGTCACTCCCTCTGTGTGAATGGAGGTCGTTAGTGATTGGGGCTGGTGTCTTGCATTCACAAAGCCTTCAGTTAAAACCTGGGCAGAGCTGCATACAGCACTGAGTGTAATGGTCGTCTGACCAGAATCTGCTGTGGTAAGATAATTGATCTCTTTTAAACATACAATTTTCTGCTGGCTTCACGGTCTACAAATTTATGTGGAAATGCTTTGATATACAGATAACTAATGAAATGTTGATTGAAATGCTTTAATTTATCCTGTTCTGTGCAGTTACTTTATATGAGACACTGTAGTAAAAATAAGTTAGATAACAGTGGTTTGGGAGAACTAACTCTGTGATATGATACACATTTTATGGAGGACCTTTTACCTAAGGAAACACAGAAACTCTGTATTCTGCCAATTGCTCACTCATGAATTAAAGGGAACCTGTCAGCTTGTTTTTACCCCCTATCCTGTCACTACCTGACCCTGCACCTTTCTAGTTCATCCCTAACCATCCCTTTTTGAGCTAAAACTGCAATATAATGCTTGAGAAAAATGACTTAATAACTTACATATTCCTATGATAATGAGGGCTCCAGTCTACGTAGACTGAGACAGACAGTCTCCATTCTCCCCCCTCGCCGCTCTTATCACACCCCTCTGGGTCTCATCATTCCTTCTCTTGTGCGCCCCCTGTTTTGAAAATCCCACCTCTTCCTCATAGAATGACGCACAGCCGGATGTCATTTCCGGTCCCGTGCATTGTGGGGGCTTATCAGGTGTACGGCCCAGCTTCAATATGCGGACTACGCATGTGCCAGAGCTGGCCAGTACAGCTCATTCACCCACGAACTGTGCAGGATCGGAAATGCCATTGCGGCTGCACGTCATACTATGAGGAGGATGGATTTTTAAAATAGGGGGCGCGCTGAAGGAATAATGACACCCAGCAGGGCGTGCTAAGAGCAGCGATGGGGAGAATGGAGACCACCCATATTCGTCTACGCCGTAGCCTGAGCCCTCATTACCATAGGAAAATGTAAGTTAATAAATCGTTTTTCTCAAGCATTGTATTGCAGTTTTTGCTAGAGAGGGATGGTTAGGGATGTGCTAGGAAGGTGCAGGGACAGGTAGTGATAGGATAGGGGGTAAAAACGTGCTGACAGGTTCCCTTTCAATATTCTCTTCTTACAAAATAATTTGTAATCAGTTTTCATTCAGTATTACAAGTATTAAAATATTTATTTTACATACATCATTATTTCATTACTAAAAAGAAAATTGACTGTATTAAGATACCAATCACAATGAATTTCCTGTAAATTAACATAATTCATATAGGGTTGAAAAATGACTAGTAGTAGGTCATCCATAAAGTAAATGGGGTATGGCTTGGTTATTCCATAAATATGTTGATTTATTCAAAGTAAATTATGCAATTTTATTTACCACATGCTAAGGTAATTAACTATACAAATATGAAATATTTAATGATGATTATTATAAGTATACAATATAATTATAATATAATTACATTATAATATATTAGGATTAAGCATTTTTTTCAAACAAAATACAATTTTTTTTGCATATATTAACCCGTAAATTATTAGGTAATTTTTAAAATTTTTCAGCTTTGATTTTTGTTCTCCCCTAGCTAACTTTTTTATTTTTCTGTCAACATAGCGAGGGTTTGTTTTTTGTACTTTTGAATGACATCCATGTTATTATGTTATGTATTGGGAAAAAAAATCCAAGTGTGGCGAAATAGCAAAAAAGAAAAAAAAGAAAAATAATGTTTTTTGTTTTTTTTAATTGATTTACAGCATTTATTGTCCCAATCAGCTCACTAGGCAAATATGATTACTCAGGTTAGGCTCGCGCAAGCCTCACATTGCATCACCATGCACAATGTATTTCTATGCAGCTGCACGCTCCTGTCCAGAGAGCGGGTGGTCGTGGTGAGTGATGTGATGTGAGGCTCCCACCAGTCACACACAAGTGTGACTCCACCTTTAGTATGATTACGCCATATATGCATAATTTTAGTTTTATTTAAGTGGTGAAAATTATTTTCGGTTTTTGGAAAACAAACATTTTGCTTGTGTTGTTATTCACTAGCTGTAGTGTTTTAAATTTACATGGTATGGAGCTCTGTGAGGGCTTGATTTTTGCACCCTGAGTCAATGTTTATAGTTAAATAATTTTGGGATAGATATGATGATTTGATTGTGTCTGAATAAATGTGTTTGTGATACAATGGCTGGAAAAAGCGCAATTGTGACGTTTTTATTTATTTTTCTTGAGACAACATTGTCACGGTGGTCTATCTTATCTGTGAGGTGGCAAGGGGTCGCATAATTGACGGGAGGTATGTGTCGCAGAGATGCCTGTTATCTGTGACATAAGTCGGAGTATTTTTTCTCTAGTGCACATCTGCACTGGGAGTTTCACTTAGTCCGCCTTGTGGGTTCTGTGAGAAGATGGGTTGGTCCAGGACCCACATACCTCACTGCTGGGTGTGGTTACAGGCCATAAACTGGAGCCTGGTGTTCAGCACGGGGGAGGTTTTTTTGTGTGTGTGTGCAGTCTCCAGGCCAAGCTGGATGCTGATGACTTACCAACCTGTGTGAACGCAGGTAGGCGACATCTGAGACGGTGCGCTATAAAAGACTGCTCCTTTCCGTTTGTTTTGGCCTGCACTTAAGGCTGGCTTCGCATTTGTTTTGTGATCAGTTGATGTGGTGAATAAACCGTTCTGGACTATAATTTGTGAAGACGCTGCCTCTCGTTGCTTCATGGTGCCCACAAGCGAATCGCCCTATCACAATTGGTGGAGAATGCAGGCAACGCTCCCAACAGAGACGTGAGATGGCTGATACTACGATCTCATATCCTGGGTGAAGTCCGCAATAAGCCAGCAGCAGACATCAGACAAAATTGAGGACCTACTGAAGCACCAGTTGCAGGCTCAGCAGACGCAGCAAGCGCAGCACCAGCAAATGCTACAACAACAGCAGATGGCGCAACAGGAGACCACAAAGCTACTGACGCAGCAGATCCAGCTCCACAAGCAGCAATAAGATCAGCATCATCATCAGCAGATTGACCTACTGGTGGAAGCGGTCCGTGGCACGGCGACAGCTGCGACCAGGTCAATGGGCGATTTTTCCTTCCAAAAGGCTGTAAGAGGAGTCATGCAGAAAATAACTCCAGAGGATGATATAGAGTCCTTCCTGACAGTCTTTGAACGGGTTGCGGAGAGGGACTTCCGCCAGCATAGTGGGCGGAGGTGCTGGCGCCATATCTGATGGGGGAGCCCCAGAAAGCTTACTATGATTTAGCTTTGCAGGATGCTAAGGAGTATGGCAAATTAAAAACTGAGATATTGACACGCTTGGGGGTAACAATGACTGTCAGGGAACAGCGGGTCCACTGCTGGGCGTATCATCGGGGCAGCCCTCCTTGCTCCCAAACCTGTTGCACTCGGTCCAAAAGTGGCTGCAGCCGGAGTCCTCTACGCCTGCACAGATGGTGGAGTGAGTCGTAATGGACCGTTTTGTACATTCCCTGCCAAGGCCGGTACAGACCTGGGTTGCCCAGGGTGATCCCCGGAATGCAGATGAACTCATTGGGCTAGTGGAAAGGTACCAGGGAATGGAAGGACCTGGGGCAAGACTGCCCACTCCATACTGGGGGTCCCAGCAGGGGGCAGAGGCCCAAAAAGGGGTGGGGTGTCCACGGTCCAAAGGGGCGGGGGAGGTGGTGCTCAAGGTCCCTACGGTCAAATAGTGTCTTTAAAGACTGAGGTCAGCGAGATTGGAGATAGAGGAGAAAAGAGGAGGCGCAGATCTAAGTGCAGTATATTAATAGCAACAATTGCTTTTACGTATTGTTCTCACCTTTCTTGTGTCTTGTGCAGTTCGCATGTAATCCTGCAGAGAGATATTTCCTGGATCTCCTGGCCTGCTGCTCATTCCCAGAGAAGCGAGGGAGGCTCGTGTTGAAGTGCAGGAAAAAAAATTTTTGGTCTGAATTGAAGCGCTACCAGAGGGATCACAGGGATGGCAAATTATTCCAAAATAATTTCTTTTTTTATTACGCGTTTCGGCTCAGCATATAACAAGCCTTCATCAGATAAAATTTTATCTGATGAAGGCTTGTTATATGCTAAGCCGAAACGCATAATAAAACAAGAAATTATTTTGGAATAATTTGCCATCCCTGTGATCCCTCTGGTAGCGCTTCAATTCAGACGAGAAAATTTTTTTGCCTGCAAGGTCCCTACGGGTGAGGTTATTTGCTGGAAGTGCCACGGCCCAGGCCACATAGCCGCTCGTTGTTCCCTGACCCCTGAACAGATGCACTGCAGCGTGGGTCGCCACTGCTCTTATTACGCGTACCCTGCCTGCAGTGTGAACAGTCCACCCAGTGAGGGGCCACCAGTGTGTCACGTGAAGGTGAATGGTTTAAAGGTAATCGGACTGCTAGACTCCGGAAGTCTAGTGACCATGGCGAGGGCCACCCTTCCTCTTCAACTGATCCCGGGGAAACAGGTCGGCGTGTGGTGCATACATGGGGACGCCAAGGACTACCCCATGGCCTGAGTGGACATTGAAATAACCCGTGGTACCAAGACCCATGAGGTTGGCGTCGTTCAGGACTTCTTGCACGCAATCATTATAGGCTGGGACTATTGCTTGTTTTGGGATCTGTGGAGGCAGGATTCAGGATTAAGGGGTTTGGATAAGGGACCAGGTAACCCGGAAAAGGTGACACCCCTCCCAACAACAATGGAGTTCTCGTTCTGTGTTCTTGCAGGGGATGGGGAGGTAGTGTCCCCTGAATCAAACATACCAGAAGTAGGGGTGACCAGTGGGAATTTTGGGTCTGCCCAACATCAGGACCTAACTCGAAGGGAAGCTTTCAACAATGTCACGGTTACAAATGGGGTAGCCCAGGAGCCTGGAGCTGACACCCAGTTTCCCCATTTTATGCTGAGTGGGGACTTGTTGTACCGAGTGACTAAAGTGAGAGAGGAGCGCGTGGAGCAGTTGTTGGTGCCGGGGCCCTATAGACAGAAAAAACTGGACATGGCCCATTCACATATCTTGGGTGGACATCTAGGGGCGGACAAAATGCAGGAATGGATAACGCAGGGATTCTACTGGCCTGCGTGTTATTGGGAGATATTACGATATTGCAGGTCCTGCCCTACATGTCATGTAACCGCCCCCACCGTTCACTTTCGTATCCCCTCGTACCCGTGCCCATCATTGAAATGCCCTTCAAGAGAATTGCCATGGACTTGGTTGGTCCCTTGGGGAACTCTGCTCGGGGCCATTTGTATATATTGGTCATCCTGGACTACGCCACCCGTTATCCTGAAGCGATCCCTTTGAGGAAGAAGAGTATAGTCCGTGAGTTAGTTCACGTGTTTTCAAGGAGGGGTTTGCCAAAAGAAATCCTGACTGACCAGGGTACCCCCTTTATGAGTAAGGTGATGAGGGAGTTGTGCAGGGTCCTGCAGATCACCCAGCTGAGAACTTCAGTGTACCATCCTCAGACGGATGGCCTTGTCGAGAGATTTAATAAAACACTCAAAAGCATGTTGAGGAAAGTTATAGAGAAGGATGGAAGGGACTGGGACAGTCTCCTACCGTATCTGTTGTTTTCTATTCGGGAGGTTCTACAGGCATCTACGGAGTTCTCGCCATTCATGCTCCTGTATGGACGACATCCGCGTGGTCTCTTAGATGTGGCAAAAGAAACCTGGGAAGCCGAAGTTACACCTCACCGGAGTGTTATTGAACATGTTGCCATGATGCAGGAGAGATTGAGAAAGTGATACCAATCGTGAAGGAACATCTCCGACAGGAGGCAGAAGCCCTAGTCTATAACTGCTCAGCCTGAGTCTGGCAGCTCCATTCAGGAGACAGAGTCCTTGTCCTGATACCGACCATCGAAAGTAAGTTTCTCGCCAAATTGCAAGGACCGTATGAGGTGGTAGACAAAGTTGGGGAAGTGAACCACAAGGTTCATCAACCGGGATGAAGGAAGCCATACCAAGTGTACCATGTCAACCTCCTCAAGCCATGGCAAGACAGAGAGGCTGGACAAGCGCAATGCTTGGTGGGCTAGCAAAATAAGGACGTTGGAACGGTCGTAATAGCAGAAACCCTCACTGAAAAGCAGAAGCAGCAATGTCGGGAGTTGCTGCAGAAGAACAAAGATTTGTTCTCAGAGCTGCCAGGCTGTACCAGGGTGGTAGAACACGAGATCCTGATGGAGCCCCATGTACGGGTGAACCTGAAGCCCTATCGGATTCCTGAGGCCTGACGGGAGGTGATCTCCAAGAAGGTGACTCATATGCTGAAACTTGGTGTCATAGAGGAATTGTGTTGGTCCCAAAACCCGATGGAGAATGGAGATTCTGTAATGACTATCGGAAACTGAATGAGGTCTTCAAGTTCGTTGCATATCCCATGCCGTGCATCGATGAGCTGATTGACCGATTGGGATTGCCAATACCCTTTTGTCAAGTCCAAGGTAGTGATATACCTGGCTAATCACTACCTTGGACTTGACAAAAGGGTATTGGCAGATCCTCCTGGTGCCGGGAGCCAAGGTGAAGAACGCATTCTCCACTCCGGACTGGTGCTTCCACTATGTCCGGATGACGTTTGGACTGCAGGGGGCCCCTGCCACCTTCCAGAAAGCCATGGATCGCATCGTTACCCCTCATAAGGAATACGCCGACATTGGACGACATTGTGGTCTTCAGCCCTAACATAGCAAAGCCGATGCCCTTTCTAGAGTCCCCTGTCTAGGTGTGAATAGTGCCACGCCCCACGGCTTTAGGCAGAGAGGGGAGGTATGTGAGGTGGCGAGGGGTCGCATAATTGAAGGCAGGTATGTGTCGCAGAGATGCCTGTTATCTGTGACATAAGCCTGAGTATTTTTTCTTTAATGCACGTCTGCACTGGGAGTTTCACTTCTGGCTTATGGGTTCTGTGAGAGACGGGCAGGTCCAGGATCCACATAACTCACCGCTGGGTTTGGTTACAGGTTTGGTTACAGGAGCCTGGTGTTCAGCACGGGGGAGGGTCTTTTTGTGTGTGTGCAGTCTCCAGGCCAAGCTGGATGCTGATGACTTGCCAACCTGTGTGAATGCAGGTAGGCGACACCTGAGACGGTGCACTACAAAAGACTGTTCCTTTCCATTTGTTTTGGCCTGCGTGGGGATCATTGTCTCCATGTTGCGAGGAGATCCTCAGTCTTGGGCTTTCTCTCTACTGATTGACTCTTCTTCCATGCGGTCAATAGATGAGTTTTTTATGGCTTTGGCCCTTGCTTATAGGGACCCTGATAGCATTTCTCTGGCAGAGCCGAATCTCCGTAAACTCCGTCAGGGTATGTGTCTGGATGAGCGTTACTGTTTGGAGTTCCGGAGGTGGACAACAGACACCCAATGGAACGACCTGGCTCTTAGGAGTCAGTTCTGTCATGGGTTGTCTAGTAGGCTCCAGGACTCCATGGCTCAGTACTCTACTCCTGAGTCGCTGGAGGCCGATGTGTCCTTGCCATCAGAATAGATTGATGCCTCAGGGAAAGATCCACCCAGATCCAGCCCCCTGTTCTCACCATGGAGGAGGTCCCACAGGTGCAGGTGGAGGAACCTATGCAGATAGGGGGGGTGTCTCCTCATGTTAGGTCACCTGTAGTCCACCGTGGGATGGGGGCATGCTTTTACTGTGGGCTTTAGAGGTCACCTCTTTGGGGTTTGTCCATCCCTATCTAGACAAACAGCTGCTATCCCTTCGAGACAAAGAGGAGATACCATTCCCACTCTTTAGGATATAGCTAGGCTCTGATCTCTCCTCTGGAGTTCCGTGAGAGGAGTTTTCCATACTGGTGACCCGACTCCTGAATGTACGATTCCTAAGCTGGTTCTGTCAGAGGTGTACACTCCCAATACACTATCTGAAGAGCCACTCTACCCAGGTTGCTTTGAGGAAGGTGACCTGGGCGTGTACATTTCCTCTGTACTTCCTCTCTTCTGGGTAATGTGCATAAAGTGCAACTGAAGGGAATACACATGATTTCTCCCTCTGCCCAGGTTATTTCTAGACCTATTTGTTCTCCTCCAGGAGAGGTGGTGGAGGTGGGTGGTTGTCCCTATGGAAATTCCCTGTTCTGAAAGTGGGAGTTGTAGGTTTCGGGGTTACACCATGGTTATCGGTCCTTCAAGGGGATGTTCACATTCCAAAAGACACTACATAAAGACCAAGATGTGACACAGTCACTATTACACGGATAGAGATGACAGAGTGATCAGGCAATCCGAGGTCCGTTCAAGGAGAGGTCACATTACAGCAGGAAAACACAAAGATGTAGTCATACAGCGGTCCAAAATCAGATATTCAAGGGGACTGAGATGAGGATCCAGGGAATAAACAGAGGCTTTAAAAGATCACCTTTGAGGGGTCATAAGCCAGGGGAAAGATAACAGGTACAGTAAAAGGGGAAAGCGTAAACAAGGGTCAGTCAAGGACAGTAAGGGCCTTTTCACATCACATTTTTGCTCAGTTTGGATGCAATGCATTTTTTCAGGTGCAAAAATGCATAAAACGCGGTAAAAACGCATGCGTTTAACGCACCCATAGGCTTGTATAGGAAAACGCATGTAAACGCGCTAGAAACACATTGCAAAATGCGGTTGCCTTTGAACGCATGTGTTTTTACCCAACGCTCAGGAAAGGTTGCCTGCAATGTTTTCTGTGCGCTGGGTAAAAATGCATGCATTCTAATGTAACCGTGTTTTGCAATGTGTTTCTACTGCGTTTTTACTGTGTTTGTATGCATTTTCCTATACAAGTCTATGGGTGTGTTAACGCATGCATTTTTATCGCGTTTTAAGTGTTGCATCCAAATTAAGCAAAACCCCGATGTGCACTTAGCCTAACAGAGATCAGGATAAACACAGGAGTTTGGGCCACAGAACTTCAAACAATGTGTACGACTGGCAGCCACCTGTGGAAAGCTGTTCGGTTAAGAAACAGAGTAATCCCTGAAAGTATAAACAGCTGAGTAAGCCAACCCTTCCTAGAACTAGCATGGAGAATAATTCTGAGCATAACCAGACTGACTACTCAGCTACATCCAGGTACCAGAAACAGCAACATACAAAAAAGTCCAAGACGAGCTGCGCAGAGGATCGTGATAGTATCCCCTCTTCAGGGGGTTGTCACTGTACCCCCAGGTTTTCCCAGGAAACATCCAATAAAAGGCCCTGATCAACCGATCAGCTCTCACACACTGAAGTGGAACCTAGCATTTCTCTTTGGGTCAATATCCCTTCCAATAAACTAAGTATTGGAAGGAATTCTTGACCCTCCAAGAAAGAATGATCCTTTGCCCCTCTTATTCCAGACCTCCTCAGAAACAGGAGGAGGCAGGAATTAGGGAGACAAAGCACAGGGAACAAATTCTTTAAACAATAACTTGTGGAACACATTTGGAATATAAACACTGTGGCAGTTTTAATCTGAAGGCCACTGGATTAACCACCTCCAGAATATCATACAGACCAATCAATCTAGGACCCAACTTTATCTCCCTACTTGAAGATGGGATCTAATGATAGTTCCTTGTTAGACTTCTGTTTCTGCCAAGGTTGAGTCATTGCCATATTCTTTTGCATCTCCCTTTACAAATTCTCAAGTTTTGTATGGTTACCTCTACCCTAGGACACACAGAAAGTATCCTGGAATACTTACCAAAATAAGGATGAAACCCATAATTACAAACAAAGGAGAGATTCCAGGGCACTGATTGATCCAGCTGTTAAAGACAAACTCTTCCTGCTGACTAGCGAGAAAACATCTTAAAATTTGCTCCAATAGCTAATTTGTCCTCTCAGTTATTTTTCGCTATATGCGAAGTATGTTACTAAAAAAGACTGAAATAGAGAAGACAGAGTGCTCAGTCAATCTGTGGTCAGTTCCAGGACAGGTTGCAGTACACTAGGAGAAAACAAAGGCATCTTCATATAGCGGTGGAAGATCAGATATTCCAGGGGAGCAAAACAAGGATCCAGGGAATAAACAGAGGCGTAAGCAACTCACGGTCCAGGGGTCAAAAACCAGGGGAAAGACAATAAGTACAGAAAAAAGGGAAATAGTAAACAAAGGACAGTTTGGGTCAGTAACAAACATCAGGATAAGTACAAGAGTACGGGCCACACAGCACTTCAGGCAAAGTGTATGCCTGGCAGTAAACTGTGAAAATCTACTAAGTTAAGAAGCAGAATGTATAGCAGAAAGTGGAAGTATAAACACCTGAGTGATCTCACCCTTCCCAGAACTAGCATGGATGACAACTCTGAACATAACCAGACTGACAACTAATACACATCCACGTACCAGAAACAGTAACATAGAAAAAGTCCAAGACGTGCTGCGTGCAACATCATGATACTTCCCTTCTGAAATTCATCCAGCCCATTTCCCATTTGCACCGGTCACAAAAAAGAAGTTATCAGGCTCCTCGCATCTTCTTGTCCTACTACCTGGACCAGTGACCCTAATCCCTCATATCTCCTCCAATCCCTCTCTTCGGCTGTCACTATTCACCTAAATAAAACATTTAACCTCTCTCTCTCAACTTGTGTCTTTTCCTCCACCTCTATAAAATATGCCAGTATTCAAACATTATATAAAAAGCTATCCCTCAATCAGAACTGTGCAACTAACTACAGACTAATCTTCCCTTTATACTCAAACCTCTGGAACATTTGGTTAATTCCCATATAATCTGTTATCTGTCAAATAATGCTCCTCTTGACCCTCTAGAATCAGTTT
Source organism: Allobates femoralis (assembly GCA_033576535.1). Taxonomy (NCBI): domain Eukaryota; kingdom Metazoa; phylum Chordata; class Amphibia; order Anura; family Aromobatidae; genus Allobates; species Allobates femoralis. Next base: position 718,067,879 of record JARQOC010000003.1, read on the forward strand.
CCGCTCCTTACACTCTACTGAAAATGCCCTTACTAACTTGCCCTTAGATTAATGATCTACTGACAGCTAAATCTTATGGTCACTGCTCCTTGCTGATTGTGTTTGATCTCTTTATATCATTCAATACTCCTTCTCACTATGCTCCTCTCTATCGAGCTCAAGGATACTGCTCTATCTTGGTTATCCTTCTACCTCTCTGACCACTCCATTTCATATTTTGCTGGCTTATCTTCCCCTTACTATCAGAGTTACTCAAGGTTCAGTCCTAGGCCCTTTTCTGCTCTTCCTGCATACTGCCCCTATTTGACAACAAATTTTCCACTTGGTAGCAGCAGATAAGTTACCAACCTTTTCAATGGAACACAGCAGATAATGGTAACAAAAGAATAACGTAAAAGACTTAAAACCTTACTTTTACTATTCAGATTAAAAAGGTATAAATACTCAATGTGATTTTTCTTAAAAACAGTGCACAAGTGGTAAGGGATCCCCATAGGGTGATACTAAGCTCAAATGATCAATCTATGGGAGATCACGTGTTGAGATTGAAATAGAAGAAAAAAGGGGCAGTCACCGAGGATGCTGTAAGCGGTGTCCTTTATTGGGGTTGCAGGTACATAGTGCAGGGAGGGGGAACCGAGTGATGACGGCACCGTTTCGGGCTCTTGCCCTTAAACGGGTCACAGGTTATTCACGTGTTGAGATGTATGCACCTTTGGACTTAAGGAAGTGGGTGTCATAGCAATAGGACACACAGCTATGGGGAGCCCCTGTGCCGCCTCATATGTCATTATGCACCTCGGCTGGTGGGAATAGAACATCGTTTTCAGTGACTCTCCCATAGTTGACATTGATAAGATTGTCCTACGGGAGCGATATATTGATGATGTATTTTTAATATGGCGAAGTAACGAAAATTAGTGTAGATGATCAACATCTTAAACAATAATGATCTAGGTTTATGTTTTATGTATGATATCAATGCAGACAAATTGCCATTCCTTGATGTTTTACTTTCTAAGGACAACTATGCTAACAGTCAAACCTGTGCATTTAGAAAGCCAATAGCTACAAATTTATTATTGAAGTGGGATAGTGGACACCCAAAGAATTTGAAAAGGGAAATACCAAAAGGACAATTTGCTAGATTGAAACGTAATTGCTCAACTAGCCTCTCATTTCAGAACCAGTCTCTTGATTTGTCCAAACAGTTTTAAAAAAGAGGCTATCCGACTAAGGTGATCAAAAGGGCCTTTGAGCAAGTAGACTGGAATGATCGAACAAGTTACCTTAATCCCCCACAAAAATAAACAAGTGACGAACAACAGTCTGTATGGTTTATTACAACATATAGCAACGGCTCTGGGTGGCTGAGGAGGATGCTTCAAAGACATTGGAAAGTCTTACAGATGGATGAGGACATAGGGAGTCTGCTGCTAAAAATCCTAATCACGTACAGGAAATCGAGGTCTCTTTAAGGATAGACTTGTTCATAGCCATTTTACAGCCCCCACTGATAAAATGTGGCTGAAGAGCATTTTAAAATGATGCTATAGATGCAGAGGGTGTGTGGATTGTAAGGCTATGTCGGTAGGTAAATCATTTAGGAGTAACGTGATAGAGAAAACATTTGAGATCAGGGTATTCATCAATTGTAGATCTACAGGAGTCATCTAAAAAGTGACCATAGAGTGCGGGATGGAATACATCGGCAAAACCAAGCGGGAATTCAGGATGAGAGTGGGTGAGCACCTGAATAATATAAGGAAAAAGGCCAATACACCATTAGCCAGGTACGTGAATAACAATCATGGTGATAATGCAAATGATCTCAAATTTATGGGCATAGATGAAGTGCCACGAACAGCAAGGGGGGAGATTGGGACAAGAAAATATAACAACAAGAGGCTAGGGGGATTTATAGCATAAAAATGGGAAACCTTTGGGCTTAAATGAATCTCTGTTCTTTGCAACCCTTATAGGAATTACAATCGGGTATGAGGGACAGCCGTCGAGGAGCGGGGCACCATTCTCATGATCTTAAGGTACCGTCACACGCGGCAATTTTGCTAGCAATTTCACTGGCAATTTGCTGGTTGCAGTGAAATCATGGACACATTGTTCCATCTGTACACGGCAACAAAATAGAACAATGTGTCCATGATTTAACTGCAACCAGCAAATTGCCAGTAAAGTTGCTAGCAAAATTGCCGCACGTGACGGTACCTTTAGAGTGCCAACCTCCACTTCCAGGTAGTGGTAAGAATTAATTAGGGTTATGATAGAATCTTGTAGTTCTTACTATGGGTCTTTCATTACCTTTTCATTTTCCCCAATATCACAGTCCACCCTCTGAGAAGCCATCCCATTAGTCTCTGATGTATCCCTTCATTTGACCTTGATGCACAATCAATCTGTAATGTAATTACTCTGTGGAACCCATCATCTGTGGACACCTCCTTTTGAACCAAATTATTAATGCCAAACACTTTCTATTATGGACTGGCCATTGCTATTATTGGGATCAGTTTGGTGTCTCTGACCCATGACTGAAATAAAGGTTTAGCCCTAAGGAGGTACTTTAGGGGAAATCCTGTAATGTTATGGTCCTTCTCCTCACCAGGATCTGAGGAGTTAAATGCTTCCGGGTATAGGAGAAGTGCCTGGTGACCGACGACAAGGTGGCCACTTCTGAAGCTAAGTCTTCCAATTTGCATTATATTCTAGGGCAGTGATTGTCATAATACATTTTATCATTTTACCTGTATTAGCTGTGCAGCTCGACCGCTCATTGCACTCATGAGTTGTGCACATTTAGTGTCAGTGTTGCAGCAGATATCTCCTATTTTTCATTAGTATGCTTTTTTTTTGCTTGTACCTGCACTTAGAGGTTAGATGTCAGTCATCTCTATTAGTAAGTATGTATTCATTTTGACTGAGCTCCCTCTCCCTCCTTCCCCTTCCCCGCCCGGAGGTCGGCTTCGGTCTCCATCTTGTTGGAGTCCAGCACACACTTTTCCTTTTTCAATTAAAAATAAGGGCATATAAACCCATTCACATTGCACAATTCTGTTAGTCATAATGTTAGGACCCGGTGAGATGGAAGCACCTTGTCGTCGGTCACCGGGCACTCCGCAGTGGCCACTGCTGAAGCTAAGTCTTCCAATTTGCATTATATTCTAGGGTAGTGATTGACATAATACATTTTATCATTTTACCTGTATTAGCTGTGCAGCTCGGCCGCTCATTGCACTCATGAGTTGTGCACATTTAGTGTCAGTGTTGCAGCAGATATCTCCAATTTTCATTAGTATGCTTTTTTTCTGCTTGCACCTGCACTTAGAGGTTAGATGCCAGTCATCTCTATTAGTAAGTTGGAGTTATATTTGACTCAGATGTTTCTGACCTGACCAAATTAGTCCCATCATGCTGCCTCTGTCAATCAACTGCTGCACTGATTTCTCAAACTTTGATCACACTTTTCTATGCAATCAAGGATCTAATCTCTCAATTTAAAGTAGGATTGCATTCAGTATCCTAGCTCCTGTATGACACTGGCTTAACTTTAGATCAGAAAATCCTGATGATTGGTTCTCTTTAAGGGACTTGAACCTGTGATCATATGATCGATTTTTTGCTTTATATAGCAATGCCACAGTATTGCTGTATATAGAAAAAATAATGGTCTGCTATGAACACACTTTTACAGGGTTACCATGATGAGAGCACAGGAGTTTCAGTAGACCCCTGAATGTCATGGAAAAGTATTGACAGCCTGAGATTGTGTCACAGGAGTGCTAATGAGCAGTTTGAACTGTGTAACAGTATAATGCCAGCAAACTGTCAATGCTTCTGTCATAGTGTGACAGCGGCATTTAACACGGTAACAACTATGGGAAGAACTTGGCTCCACCTGTGCCTATTAAAGGAAGATCATGGCTGATTGCCACAGTTACCATCTGTTGGGAAAGATGTGGCTTGTGAGCCAGGATCAAGTTAAGTGAGCTGACATATGATGTATATATGTCATATAGTTGAAACCATAAATATACATGCACTATATAAGGAGACACATATGCATGTTTTTCTCACTATCTGACATGAAATCAGATTAAACCTTTCTTGTTTTAAGTCAATTAGGATTAACATAATTATTTATATTGCCAAAGCACAGAATAATGAGAGAAGGTTTTAAGGCTTTTTTATTACATTCTGCAAAGTCACAAGTTTACATATACTAAGATTACTATGCCTTTAAACAATTTGGGACAACCCATTTGATGATCTCAAGTTTTCCAAGCTTCTGATAAGTTTATTGCAACATCTGAGTTAATTAGAGACACACCTGTGGAGTGGATGTATTTTAATGCACACTTGAAACACACTGCTTCTTTTTGTAGCATCATGGGAAAGTCTAAAGAAATTATCCCAGATATTGGGAAGAAAATTATGGACTTGCACACATCTGGTTCATCCGTGGGTGCAATATCCAGATAACTGAAGGTGCCTCGTTCATCTGTAGAAACAATTACATGCAAGTACAAACATGGTGAAAATGTCCAGTCATTATACCGCTCAGGAAGGAGACAGGTTTTGTATCCCAGAAATGAACGTGCTTTGGACCGACATGTGCATATTAATCCAAGAACACAAGCAAAAGACCTTGTGAAGATGATGGCGGAAGCTGGTAAGATTGTGTCATGATCCACAGTGAAACAAGTACTGTATCAACATTGGCTAAAAGGCCACTCTGCCATGAAGAAGCCATTACTCCAAAAGAAAGATTAAAAAGGCAGATACATTTTGCAAATGCACACAAGAACAAAGACCTACATTTTTGGACAAATGCCATGTGATCTGACAAAACTAAAATTGAACTGTTTGGCCATAATAACCATTTTTTACATTTGAAAGAAAAGAACACCATCCCAACTGTGAAACACTGAGGTGGCAGCATCATGTTGTGGGGTTGTTTTGCTATAGGAGGGATTGGTGCACCTCACAAAATAATGCATCATGAGGAAAAAGATTATGTAGCAATATTGAAGCAACATCTCAAGACACTAGCCATGAAGTTAAAGCTTGGGCGGAAATGTGTCTTCCAAAAGGACAATGACCCGAAGCTTATTACCAAACTGTTTACAAAGTGACTTAAGGACAAGAAAGTCAATATTTTGGAGTGGCCATCACAAAGCCCAGATCTTAATCCTATTGATAATTTATGGGCAAAGTTGAAAAGGCAGGTGTGAGCAAGGCAACCCACAAACATGGTTCAGTTACAGCACTTCTGTCAGGAAAAATGGACCCAAATTCCTACCAACTTTTGTGAGAGGTTGTAGAAGGATATCCAAAACATTTGACCCAAGTCATACAGTTTACGGGCAATGGTACCGATTACAAATAAAATGTATGTAAACTTGTGACTTTGCAGAAAGTATTAAAAATACCTTAAAACATTCTCTCTCTCATTATTCTGTTATTTGGCAAATATTAATAGTTATGGTGATCCTAATTGACCTAAAATGGTTTATTCTGATTTCATGACAAATAGTGAGAATAACATGCATATATGTATTTTTACATAATGTATGGAAACTTCTGCTTTTAACTGTATGTTGTTAAGGGGTTAATACATTCTGAATATAGTGCTCTTTTAGGGTTTCAAAAAAGTAATATAAACAGATTATGTTGCATATAACCGAATCATATTATATTAAATGATCACTAATCATATTTTCTTGTCTAAGCTAATAAATCTGCAATTTATGTTTGAGGCAAAACAATGGTGACTCTTTGAAGGATTATTACAATGCTATCTAGACTATCACATGATTTTACAATTATAATCTAACAACTCGCTTACTACCTTACAATCCTGTGGGATAACAGACATTAGAGTGACCCCCAACTGCCCAGCTCATATGGACTACTATATATTCCATTAATGAAGCAAAAAAAATTAGGTTATTATAGGTTGCAGGGCCTAATTGCAGCCACAATCCCTATATCACCTTGAGTTATACTTCGAAGTACATATAGTATTTGCAAAGAAGAATTAAACTTAAAATTTCTAAGACGATTTTGCTTTATTGTACTTTTTTGTAATTTTTTACTTAATTAGTTTGTAAATGTTGATTCATGTAGGTCAATTCATAGCAGATACAGAATGGTACATCACTGCATCACATGGTCATTACCTCAATCCAACTACCCTGATCTCCTTGTTCCTAAAATGGCTTCTTTTGCCATAACTTCAGACATTTAGGTGGATTAATTGTAGTGAATGTTATTTTATAAAACTTCTTACTGTATCTATATTTGTGATTTAAATAACAAGAGTCAAATATTGTAGACTGACTATATATATATATATATATATATATATATATATATATATATATATATATATATAAATAACAAGAAAAAAACTGCACAGCACTCACAGACTAGTGTGAACTGGTGCAAGCAAAGACGCAGGGTCAAATAATTTGAAAAAAATTCTTGCAGCACACAGCTACTACCAATGATGTACAAATGCTATAAGCTATATGTATTTGAGGAAAAAGTTTAAAAACTTACGTTTTTTTCAAAAAACTCAAACATTCTAATTTTTTATTTCTGAAGTTCTTAGTACACACATTGGCCAATGTCTGCTTGCTCATCAACTGTGACAAAGTGACTACAGGTCTGATGAGTCCTACTCTGATATCCCTATCCTCCTTGTCTACCCCCCACTTCTCAGTGGGCAGACTCCATCTAGACCCTCGATCACCTGTAGGTTAATGAGGGTGCAAATTGCAGCAAGGAGCCTGCAACTCCATATGATAAATAACAAGAAAAAAACTGCACAGCACTCAAAAACAAATGTGAACTGGTGCTAGCAAAGATGCAGGGTCAAATAATGTGAAAAAAATTCTTGCAGCACACAGCTACTACCAATGATGTACAAATGCTATAAGCTATATGTATTTGAGGAAAAAGTTTAAAAACTTTGCCTACTGGTGATCTAGGGTCTAGATGGTGTCTGCCCACATAGTAGTGGGGTAGGGTGGACAAGGAGGACTTGGGTGTCAGCGATAGGACTCATCGGACCTGAAGTCACTTTGTCGCAGTCGATGAGCAAGCAGACATTGGCCAATGTGTGTACCAAGAACTTCATATTTTAAAAAAAATAATAAGAATTTTGAGTTTTTTTAAAAAACGTAAGTTTTTAAATTTTTACTCATATATTATATAGCTTGTCACCATATGTACATCATTGGTAGTAGCTGAGTGCTGCAAGGTTTTTTTCTAGTATATTGACCCAGCATCCCTGCTAGCACCAGTTCACATTGACTGTGAGTGCTGTGCAGTTTTTTTCTCTTTTATATATATTTATATATATACTAGATGGTGGCCCGATTCTAAAGAATCGGGTAGTCTAGAATCCATATATAGTTTATTTACTAATAGTTACGGGAGTGCGGTGAAATGAATTGTGTGTATACAGGCGGCTCTGTGGGCAGCACAGTATACGGTGGCTCAGTGGTTAGCAGTGAGTGCGGTGGCTGAGTGGTTAGCAGTGAGTGCGGTGGCTGAGTGGTTAGCAGTGAGTGCGGTGGCTGAGTGGTTAGCAGTGAGTGCGGTGGCTCAGTGGTTAGCAGTGAGTGCGGTGGCTCAGTGGTTAGCAGTGAGTGCGGTGGCTCAGTGGTTAGCAGTGAGTGCGGTGGCTCAGTGGTTAGCAGTGAGTGCGGTGGCTCAGTGGTTAGCAGTGAGTGCGGTGGCTCAGTGGTTAGCAGTGAGTGCGGTGGCTCAGTGGTTAGCAGTGAGTGCAGTGGCTGAGTGGTTAGCAGTGAGTGCGGTGGCTCAGTGGTTAGCAGTGAGTGCGGTGGCTCAGTGGTTAGCAGTGAGTGCGGTGAGATTGGTCAGCGCAGCGGCGTGGGCAGAGTGGTCAGCGCAGCGGCGTGGGCAGAGGACAGGGGGCAGAGGTGGCTGGGCAGAGGACAGGGGGCAGAGGCAGCTGGGCAGAGGACAGGGGGCAGAGGCAGCTGGGCAAAGGACAGGGGGCAGAGGCGGCTGGGCAGAGGACAGGGGGCAGAGGCGGCTGGGCAGAGGACAGGGGGAAGAGGCGGCTGGGCAGAGGACAGGGGGCAGAGGCGGCTGGGCAGGACAGGGGCAGAGGCTAGGCAAGGACAGGGGCAGAGGCGGCTAGGCAGAGGACAGGGGGCAGAGGCGGCTGGGCAGAGGACAGGGGGCAGAGGCGGCTGGGCAGAGGACAGGGGGCAGAGGACAGGGGGCAGAGGACAGGGGGCAGAGGCGGCTGGGCAGAGGACAGGGGGCAGAGGTGGCTGGGCAGAGGACAGGGGGCAGAGGCGGCTGGGCAGAGGACAGGGGGCAGAGGCGGCTGGGCAGAGGACAGGGGGCAGAGGCGGCTGGGCAGAGGACAGGGGGCAGAGGCGGCTGGGCAGAGGACAGGGGGCAGGGGGCAGGGGACAGGGGGCAGAGGACAGGGGGCAGAGGACAGGGGACAGGGGGCAGAGGACAGGGGGCAGAGCGGGCTGGGCAGAGGACAGGGGCAGAGGCGGCTGGGCAGAGGACAGGGGGCAGAGGCAGCTGGGCAGAGGACAGGGGGCAGAGGCGGCTGGGCAGAGGACAGGGGGCAGAGGCGGCTGGGCAGAGGACAGGGGGCAGGGGACAGGGGGCAGAGGACCAGGGGGCAAAGGACAGGGGGCAGAGGACACAGAGGGGGCAGAGGACAGGGGGCAGAGGACACAGAGGGGGCAGAGGACAGGGGGCAGAGGACACAGAGGGGGCAGAGGACAGGGGGCAGAGGACACAGAGGGGGCAGAGGACAGGGGGCAGAGGACACAGAGGGGGCAGAGGACAGGGGGCAGAGGACACAGAGGGGGCAGAGGACCAGAGGGGGCAGAGGACACAGAGGGGGCAGAGGACAGGGGGCAGAGGACACAGAGGGGGGCAGAGGACAGGGGCAGAGGACACAGAGGGGGCAGAGGACAGGGGGCAGAGGACACAGAGGGGGCAGAGGACAGGGGGCAGAGGACGCAGAGGACAGGGGGGCAGAGGACAAGAGGGGGCAGAGGAGGCAGAGGACACAGAGGGGGCAGAGGAGGCAGAGGGGCAGAGGACACAGAGGGGGCAGAGGACAGGGGCAGAGGGGCAGAGGACGCAGAGGACAGGGGGCAGAGGACGCAGAGGACAGGGGGCAGAGGTCGAGAGGACAGGGGGCAGAGGACACAGAGGGGGCAGAGGACAGGGGCAGAGGACACAGAGGGGGCAGAGGACGCAGAGGACAGGGGGCAGAGGACAGGGGCAGAGGACACAGAGGGGGCAGAGGACGCAGAGGACAGGGGGCAGAGGACAGGGGGCAGAGGACACAGAGGGGGCAGAGGACGCAGAGGACAGGGGCAGAGGACAGGGGGCAGAGGACACAGAGGGGGCAGAGGAGCAGAGGACAGGGGGCAGAGGACAGGGGGCAGAGGACACAGTGGGGGCAGAGGACGCAGAGGACAGGGGGCAGAGGACAGGGGGCAGAGGACACAGAGGGGGCAGAGGACGCAGAGGACAGGGGGCAGAGGACACAGAGGGGGCAGAGGACACAGAGGGGGCAGAGGACGCAGAGGAGAGGGGCAGAGAGGAGCACAGAGGGGGCAGAGGACACAGAGGACAGGGGGCAGAGGACCAGAGGACAGGGGCAGAGGACGCAGAGGACAGGGGCAGAGGAGCAGAGGACAGGGGGCAGAGGACGCAGAGGACAGGGGGCAGAGGAGCAGAGGACAGGGGGCAGAGGACGCAGAGGACAGGGGGCAGAGGAGCAGAGGACAGGGGAGAGGCCAGAGGACAGGGGGGACAGAGGACACAGGACAGGGGGCAGAGGACAGGGGGCAGAGGACGCAGAGGACAGGGGGCAGAGGACAGGGGCAGAGGACACAGAGGGGCAGAGGACGCAGAGGACAGGGGGCAGAGGACACAGAGGGCAGAGGACGCAGAGGACAGGGGCAGAGGACACAGAGGGGCAGAGGACGCAGAGGACAGGGGGCAGAGGACCAGGGGGCAGAGGACACAGAGGGGCAGAGGACGCAGAGGACAGGGGCAGAGGACAGGGGGCAGAGGACACAGAGGGGCAGAGGACGCAGAGGACAGGGAGCAGAGGACAGGGGGCAGAGGACACAGAGGGGGCAGAGGATCAGAGGACAGGGGGCAGAGACAAGAGGACAGGGGCAGAGGACACAGAGGGGCAGAGGACAGGGGCAGAGGACACAGAGGGGGCAGAGGACACAGAGGACAGGGGGCAGAGGACACAGAGGACAGGGGGCAGAGGACACAGGGACAGGGGGCAGAGGACGCAGAGGACGCAGAGGACAGGGGGCAGAGGACGCAGAGGACAGGGGGCAGAGGACGCAGAGGACAGGGGGCAGAGGACGCAGAGGACAGGGGGCAGAGGACGCAGAGACAGGGGGCAGAGGACAGGGGGCAGAGGACACAGAGGACAGGGGGCAGAGGACAGGGGCAGAGGACACCGAGACAGGGCAGAGGACAGGGGCAGAGGACAGGGGCAGAGGACAGGGGGCAGAGGACACAGAGACAGGGGCAGAGGACAGAGGACAGGGGGCAGAGGACAGGGGGCAGAGGACAGGGCAGAGGACGGCAGAGGACGCAGAGGACAGGGGGCAGAGGACGCAGAGGACAGGGGGCAGAGGACGCAGAGGACAGGGGGCAGAGGACGCAGAGGACAGGGGGCAGAGGACAGGGGCAGAGGACAGGGGGCAGAGACGCAGAGGACAGGGGGCAGAGGACAGGGGACAGAGGACGCAGAGGACAGGGGGCAGAGGACGCAGAGGACAGGGGGCAGAGGACGCAGAGGACAGGGGGCAGAGGACACAGGGGGGCAGAGGAGGCAGAGGACACAGAGGGGGCAAGAGGACAGGGCAGAGGACACAGAGGGGCAGAGGACACAGAGGGGGCAGAGGACGCAGAGGACAGGGGGCAGAGGACACAGAGGACAGGGGCAGAGGACGCAGAGGACAGGGGGCAGAGGAGCAGAGGACAGGGGGCAGAGGATGCAGAGGACAGGGGGCAGAGGACGCAGAGGACAGGGGCAGAGGACACAGAGGGGGCAGAGGACGGGCAGAGGACACAGAGGGGGCAGAGGACAGGGGGCAGAGGACACAGAGGGGGCAGAGGATGCAGAGGACAGGGGGCAGAGGACAGGGGGCAGAGGACACAGAGGGGGCAGAGGACGCAGAGGACAGGGGGCAGAGGACAGGGGGCAGAGGACACAGAGGGGGCAGAGGACGCAGAGGACAGGGGGCAGAGGACACAGAGGGGGCAGAGGACGCAGAGGACAGGGGCAGAGGACACAGAGGACAGGGGGAAGAGGACACAGAGGGGGCAGAGGACGCAGAGGACAGGGGGCAGAGGACACAGAGAGGGCAGAGGACGCAGAGGGGGCAGAGGATGCAGAGGGGCAGAGGACACAGAGGGGGCAGAGGACACAGAGGGGGCAGAGGACAGGGGGCAGAGGACACAGAGGGGGCAGAGGACAGGGGGCAGAGGACACAGAGGGGGCAGAGGACAGGGGGCAGAGGACACAGAGGGGGCAGAGGACGCAGAGGACAGGGGCAGAGGACACAGAGGGGGAAGAGGACGCAGAGGACAGGGGGCAGAGGACACAGAGGGGGCAGAGGACGCAGAGGACAGGGGGCAGAGGACACAGAGGACGCAGAGGACAGGGGGCAGAGGACACAGAGGGGGCAGAGGATGCAGAGGACAGGGGGCAGAGGACACAGGGGGCAGAGGACAGGGGGCAGAGGACACAGAGGGGGCAGAGGACGCAGAGGACAGGGGGCAGAGGACACAGAGGGGGCAGAGGACGCAGAGGACAGGGGGCAGAGGACAGGGGGCAGAGGACACAGAGGGGGCAGAGGACGCAGAGGACACAGAGGACGCAGAGGACAGGGGGCAGAGGACACAGAGGACAGGGGGCAGAGGAGGCAGGAGCGGCCGCGGGCAGAGGAGGCAGGAGGGGGCGCGGGCACAGGAGTGTGGAGCGGCGGCGGGCACAGGAGTGTGGAGCGGCGGCGGGCACAGGAGTGTGGAGCGGCGGCGGGCACAGGAGTGTGGAGCAGCGGCGGGCAGAGGAGGCAGGAACGGAGGAGAGAGGAGGCGCCGGTGCATGTAGCCGGACGCCGTCCGGCTACAGTGCACTGGTGACGTCACCAGCCCTGGGCGAAGACCATCACGGAAGTGGGCGTGGTCTTCCCCGGAAGTGGCCTTCGGGTTTTATATAGTAGATATATATATACTGTATTTTCCGGCATATAAGACGACTTTTTAACCAATGAAAATCTTCTCCCAAGTCGGGGGTCATCTTATACGCCGGGTACCTACTGGGGAAAAGAATTGCCGGCATCTGCAGGGGGCCCACCGTGCTTAATATAAGCCCCCCACCCCCCAAAAATGAGCTGTGCAGTGCAGGCAAAAAAAAAAAAATTATACTCACCTGCCTCTGCCGTCCATGTCCTCCGAAGCTTCCTGCTGCCACCGCCGCCATGTACATAGCCGCCGGGCTCCATAGATGAACGATAATAAACCATCAGCCAATCAGGCGGCTGCTGGTGTCTGATTGGCCGCAGCATTACCGTACATCTCCTGTACGGAGGTGATCTGCGCCGCTCAGTGTGGATGTACAGTAATGCCAGGGCCAATCAGACACCAGCAGCCGCCAGATTGGCTGATGGCTTATTATCGTACATCTACGGTGCCCGGCTACGTACAGTGGCGGTGGCGGTGGCAGCGGTAAGCTCCGGCAGGGTCCAGTGACACCGCAGTGTCACAGTGTGTCTGGCTGTGTGTATGTCTGACTGTGTGTGTGTGTATGTCTGACTGTGTTTCTGTGTCTTACTGTGTGTGTCTATGTCTGACTGTGTGTGTGTCTTACTGTGTGTGTGTCTGTGTCTCACTGTGTGTATGTCTGACTGTGTGTGTGTGTGTCTTACTGTGTGTCTGTGTCTTACTGTGTGTGTCTGTGTCTGACTTCTGACTGTGTGTATGTCTGACTGTGTGTGTCTTACTGTGTGTGTGTCTGTGTCTGACTGTGTGTATGTCTGACTGTGTGTGTGTGTCTGTATTACTGTGTCTGACTGTGTGTATGTCTGACTGTGTGTGTGTGTCTTACTGTGTGTCTGTGTCTTACTGTGTGTGTCTGTGTCTGACTGTGTGTATGTCTGACTGTGTGTGTGTGTGTGTGGCTGCAGAGTAATATTGGGGGTTGATGAGGGCTGTACTCCCCCACCACCACTGGCACGACCCTCTCCATGTCACCTATCCCCCTCCCCTTGACATTGGCACGTCCCCATCTCTGTCTATCTTAAACCCCCCCCATCTGGAGCTGGTATGTCCCCCACTCTGTGTCACTCACCCTTCCCACCCACCTCAGTGCTGGCACATTACACTCTTTATAGTACATGGAGTACATGTTTATAGTACATGGAGGACTATGGGGGTGCATTACACTATATGGAGAACTATGGTGTGCATTATATTATCTAGAGGACTATGGCGTGTATTATACTATATGGAGGACTATGGGGAGTGCATTATAATATATGGAGGACTACGGGGGTGCATTATACTATTTGGAGCACTATGATGATGCATTATAATTAATGGAGACAATTATACTATATGTAAGTCATTATAATACTTAGAGGGCTCTGTGGGAGCATGATAATACTTGAAGGTGTATGAGGGAGCCTCTATACTTTATGCAGGGCTATTTTAGGGCTGTGTGGGGGTCATAATACAGTGTGAAGAGATGTAGGGCCATTATTCTATATGTGGGTCCATTAAACTGTATGGAGGGCTGTGTGGGGGTCATAGTGGGGATCATACCGTAGAAGAGGGGTAGTCTTATACGGCGAGTATATTCCAAATTCTATATTTTAACTGGAAAAGTTGGGGGTCGTCTTATACGCCCAGTCGTCTTATACGCCGGAAAATACTATATATATATATATATATATATGTATATATATATATATATATATATATATATATACATATTGTGGGTAAAAATGTATTTAGTCAGCCACCAATTGTTTAAGTTCTCCCACTTAAAAAGATGAGAGATGCCTGTAATTGACATCATAGGTAGACTTCAACTATGAGAGACAAAATGAGAAAATACATCATGAAACTCACATTGACTTGGAAAGACATTTTTTTCACATTTTGGTGGAAAATAAGTATTTGGGCACCTACAAATAAGGAATATTTCTGACTCTGAGAGAACTGTAACTTCTTCTTTAAGAGGCTCCTCTCTCCTCCACTCATTACCTGTAGTACTGGCACCTGTTTGAACTTGTTATCAGTAAAAAAGATACCTGTCAGCAATCTCAAACAGTCACACTCCAAAACCTCACTATGGTGAAGGCCAAAGAACTATTGAAGAACAAAAACAAAATTGTAGCCCTGCACGAGGCTGGGAAGACTGAATCTGCAGTAGGCAAGCAGCTTGGTGTGAAGAAATCAACTGTGGGAGGAATAACTAGAAAATGGAAGACATACAAGACCACTGATAATCTACCTCAATCTGGGGCTCCATGGAAGATGTCACCCCGTGGGGTCAAAATGATCTCAAGAATGGTGAGCAAAATTCCAAGAACCACATGATGAAACCTTGTGAATGACCTGCTGAGACCTGGGACCAACGTTACACAGGCTACCATCAGTAACACACTATTCTGCCAGGGACTCAGATCCGGCGATGCCCCTGCTTAAGCCATTACATGTCCGGGCCCGTCTGAAGCTTGCTAAAGAGCATTTAGATGATCCAGAAGAGTATTGGGAGAATGTCATATGGTCAGATGGAACCAAACTAGAACTGTTTGGTAGATACACAACTTGTCGTGTTTGGAGGAGAAAGAATGCTGAGTTACATCCAAAGAACACCATACCTAGTGTGAAGCATGGGGGTGGCAAAATCATGTTTTTGGCTGTTTCTCTGCCAAGTGACCAGGGCGATTGATCTTTGTACATGAAAGAATGAATGGGGCCATGTATTGTGAGATTTTGAGTGCAAACCTCCTTTCATCAGCAAGAGCATTGAAGATGAAACATGGCTGGGTGCTTCAGCCTGACAATGATTCCAAGCACCCTACAAGGGCAACAAAAGAGTGGCTTTGTAAGAAGCATTTAAGATCATGGAGTGGCCTAGCCAGTCTCCAGATGTAAACCCTATAGAAAACCTTTGGAGGGAGTTGAAAGTCTGTGTTGCCCAGCGACAGCCCCAAAACATCACTGCTCTAGAGGAGATCTGCATGGAGGAATGGGCCAACATACTAGCAACAGTGTGTGCCAACCTAGTGAAGACTTACAGAAAATGTTTGACCCCTGTCATTGCCAACAAAGGATATATAACAAAGTATTGAGATTAACTTTTGTTATTGACCAAATACTTATTTTCCACCAAAATTTGAAAATCAATTCTTTCCAAATCAGACAATGTGATTTTCAGGATTTGTTTTCTAATTGTGTCTCTCATAGTTGAGGTCTACCTATGATGTCAATTACAAGCCTCTCTAATCTTTTTAAGTGGGAGAACTTGCACAATTGGTGGCTGACTAAATACTTTTTTTCCCCACTGTATCTGTTTGTAGAACTTGTGTGAAAATCTGACGTAGCTTTAGGGATAATTAATGCAGAAATGTGTACAAATTCAGAAAAGTTCACAAACTTTTAAAGGACTATATAATTAGTATTGGAACACACCTCCAACCTAGAGATGAGCAAACCTTTTGAAACTTAATTTAAAGTGTAACCGCCATTTACATTTTTGATCAATAATAATATAAAGCAAGTGATTTTTATAAACTTTCAAATATACTTTATAAGAATGTTCTGGTTGAAAACCATTCATAAACATTCCACAAAGTGTCCCCACTACACTGTGTGGAGCAGACATATGTCCATTCTCCGTCAGATCCATCTTCACAGTGAATACGGGTCATGTAACCATATAAGGGAAAGGGGGTGTAGCCTACACTGCTGACTGCAGCTGGTGAAAAGTCAATGTATCAGATTATCTCAGGGAACAGCACAGCTGCTTAGCAATGTCAGGATGTCAGGATCACTGCAAACTCCTCTTTCCTTGGCACAAGCTTCTCAGATCTATCATCTGGATCCACACAGCTCAATCATGATCTCTGTTAACCCCTTCTCTGCTGTCACACTGCTCCCTGTCAGCCTGCTCCCAGAAGCTGTGGAAATACACACAAAGTACTGGCAAATGATGGCCACGCCCACACAGCCCTAAAATGTAGTTTTTAAAAGCGCTCAAAAAAAGTTGAAAAAATAAGTCACATGGCACAAAAAAAAAACATTATCTTAGCTGCTATGTGACCCATCATTAAAGATGACCTGTCACCCCCCTGCTGCATTGCAAACTAAATGCAGCACTGAATGCAGAATGTCTGCTGCATTCAGGGAAGGGCTCCCCCATTTTTCTAGCCCCCCTGTGAGCTTTAAAAAAGACATTAGAAAATTTACAGTTAAGTAGTCTAAAGGGTGGGATCTTATTAAGAGGTCTTCACTGCTGGCACAGTCCTCCAGCCTCCTCCTTGTGTATTCCGCCCCCTTCTAAGTCTCTGCTTCGCCTCCTGTTCTGCTGGCTCTGTCCTCCTCCTCTCCTGCTCTCTGTCACTCAACCTGACGCACAGAGCTTGTTCAGAGCAATTGCAAACCATTTGGCCTGACGTCAGCACCAGTTTCCCACCCTGTGTATGCTTTATTCAGAGAGCAGGCGAGGAGGAGGGAAGCGTCCACAGAACAGGAGGCGGCGCATAGACATAGAAGGGGAGCAATACACAAAGAGGAGGCTGGAGGACTGTGCCAGCAGTGAAGACCTCTTAATAAAATTCCACCCTTTAGACTACTTAACTAAGTTTTCTAATGTCTTTTTTAAAAGCTTACAGGGGGGCTAGAGACATGGGGTAATCCTTCCCTGAATCCAGCAGACATGTTGCATTTAGTGCTTCATTTAGTTTGCAATGCAGCAGGGGGTGTGGCAGGTCCTCTTTAACAACCAGAACAGTATTTTTTTTGTCAATGAATTGAAGTTTACACTTTTAACAGTTTTTCCTGAATTTTTTAGAAATATTTACGATAATTTTCAAATAAATGTGCCATGAATCGGGTAATAAAAAGCCTTTAATTACCACTGAAAATACTTGTATAACACTTTGAATTAGTGAAGACTAGTGAACCCATTTCATCTCTGTAGTGCAAACACAGCCTGTTTGCTGTCCAAGTGACCTCAAACTATCTGGCTAGGGGAAAATGGATAAGTAGTGGAAACCATTAGCCTGTTTATTCACACTCTGCAGTTTCAGACTTTGCAGGCTATGTCTAATGAATAGAGGAATTTTCCAGCTTCAATGGTTCCATAAAAATCATATTTTATTTGAAGTTTAAAGCGACATGTACAGGCATAAAAACATGGAAGGGTGGAAGGGTAGCGGGAAGGGGGGGGGCAAAGGGGTCCTGGCTACACATTTCAAACACTGGATGTGTTCTTTTTCAAGTCACTTTTTTACTGTTTCTGTGCAGCACTGACTCTTCCATGCAGTGAGCTGACTATTTCCATTTTTTTCTATGTCTAATGTATGAACTTTCAAAAAAGTATCGCTGTTTGGGGGCATGTGCATGCTTTGCTGTTGTTCACACACAGGAAATGCAAGCAGAAAAGCTTTGACCTTTCCACTTAGTTGACTGTAAAAAATACACCTTTGTGGAGAGTATCAGGAGATTAGCATTTTGCTAAACAAAGAAGGAATGGCCTTTTCACAAGCCATCCAAAATGTATCCCTTTGAAAAGGATATTTGGGAATTTGGTTATTTTAGCTTGTTATCCACCTGTTGGCTTGTTATCTGCCTGTTCAGTATGGCAATGATCAATTCTGTTTCAAGCAGTAATTCTCCATCTTCCTTTGGCCTAATGTCAATGGAGCAGCTCTTTCTCTTCGCAGTTAGGTAACAGGAAGGCAGCTGTCAATCACCATGACATCACAGATGTTCCCTTGACAGAGCTGTGCAGAGAAAATGCTACTCTGTTGATGTCAGCAGGATAATCATCAGCACAAGCAGTCCATGACCACTCTGAATCAGTAGAGATCATCACCCAGCAAGAACCAGCAGGTAGTTGGCAAACTGCTGATAAGTTCTTAGCCTCATATGAGCAACACACAGACATAGGTTCATCCGAGTTTAGAGCTGACACGTCAGCTGTGAATTCAAATGACCCCGATGAACTGCATCCTGGCACCCAGATCCCAGCCGTAAAGTGAGTGCTTCTCTCACTCACTTACAGCTGCTTACTGGCTGCCATGCTGCATTTCATCGTAGTCATCTGACTTCACAGCTGACACGTCAGCTCTGAACTCAGATGGACCCATCCCTGAATTCATAGCAAGCACATACGATTCATTTTTTCAGCGGTATGTGTGGCGGCTGGACGTTTCTGTGTGTCGGCCTGTGGATTATCATCAGAGATTTTTGTTTTGGGTTATTAAAGATAGGAATCAGGGATGTCTTTTGTCTTTTATTGCAATTAAAAGATTTTTTCTCTGTGCAGTATGTTTTAATGTTTACTAGAGATTCATGGTGGACAGGTCTAACATTGGCTCGACATCATGAATCTCAGGCCAACACCACCAAAGCTGTTGGAAGAGCTGGGTAAAGTGCCTGAAAGTGGCTCTATGGATGAATGCGCCTCTTTCGGGGGTGGCTTCAGGCTGCGATTTTCAGCATGGGAGGCTCAGAAGGCTTGGGCCTTTCCACGCTGAGAATCCCAGTCCCCAGCTACCAGTGTTTTTCCTTGGCTGTCAATGATAAATAGGGCGAAGCCTAAACTTTTTTTTTTTAATTGTTTAGATAATTAAAAATAAAGAGCTTCCCTGTATTTTGATTGCCAGCTAAGGTAATGCCAGGCAGCTAGGGGTGGCAAGCAGTAGCTGTCTGTGCTGAGAATCAAAAATTAAGTGAAGCCCTACATCATTTTTTAAAAAAGATTTGTTTATTTTTACAGTACTATGATGTCAGTTAATGGGTGAGGGGAGGAACAGCCAATCCCAGACGCTGTTATAGACAATGGACATCTATGATTGGCTGTTGGAGTAACCTGAAAACATGATAGAATGTATGGGCTGTTTCTAGATTACTCCAACAGCCAATCACAGATGCTCATTCTGTATGACAGTGTCTGTGATTAGCTGTTGTGCCCCTCTGCATTGAATATCCAGGAAGTTAATGAGTGGCCCCAGAAGTACAAGCGGTAAGATGCTGTTAAGTATAATGAATATGTTTAATCACCATCTTCTTTCTTTTTACAGCTGTTCTGCCCCCATCTAACAACTTTAAAGTCTGAGTTCGGACTCAACTTTGATTCACATTCGGACTCGAATTCAAACTTTAAAAAAAGTCCGGTCGGGTCTACTGACCCCAAACATTGGTGGGTTCGCCTATAACTAGTAATAATGTTAGTGATAATGAGTTTGTTTTTAAGAGTTGGTTTTAAGAGTTAGATTTAGTGAAGGGATCCCTTAATGCTTTAGCAAACCAAGACATTTTGGACAAATGTAAACTTCAATTTTGTGGAAACAGTTTGGGGAAGGCCCTTTACTCTTCCAGCATGAATGTGCTCCAACATCACAGTAAGGACCATAAAGACATGGTTGTATGAGTTTGTTAAGAAGTACTTGAAAACTGAAAACTGATTACAACAGATAATGACCACACCATCACATGACATATAGTAGACAACCTTTCTGGGCAGGACCACAAGCACAAGGCCAAGTCAGACTGATGTAAAACAGGAATGCACCTGCATCCCTCAACACCATCAATAGTGCAAGCTCATCGACACCTAATGACAGCTATTAGGTGAAGGTTCAGACACAAATGTAACAATGGCAAATCACAGATTTCTATACTGACCTTTGTGAATTTGTACTATTTTCCACCTCTAATCACCTCTTTAAGATTAGTTTTTCAATGTGTATTCAGATTACAGTCATTTAATGCTTCCCTTTGCAGTTCTCAGGATTGTCCTAGCAAGTTTTGGGATTTTGTTCTTTATTACCGCTTAGCCCTATTTACGTGAATTCTTTTTTTCAGATGGTTTACCTTCTTTATCTGCTATTAGGCAATTTTGAAAATAACCTTCGATTAAGTAACTGCTGTGTTTTTTAATGTATAATAATATTATACATTTACAGATGCCAGTGAGCAAATTTATTTTTTACAAAGAGCTCACCATAATAAAGAGCAGAGATTACAGCATGTCTTCTTGGATTTTTATTGTAAGAATCTAAAGTACAACAGAAGCTTTACAGCCTAGTTTATCACTGCAACCCACGCTATCATTTTGTTACACTCATACCACAATACATTCCTCTTAAAACTATGAGAGGTACTTTTCATTTCTCTTTTCTCCTGTATTTGCAAATACAGTTTTTATGTATGAACATGACTGTGAGCAAAGCATGCAAGTCTGGAAATTAAACTAATCTTCAATTCTTCTATTCAGATGCACAAAGTTTAATTCTTAGTAAATGAAAGGATTAGATTATTTCCTATAAACATGTGAAAATGTGTACATTAATGCAGAATTATTTTATTTATTTAAAACATTTTTGGAATCCGGACAGTGATAAAATGAACCTGTCAGGTCCCCTAAGCCTTCTAACATGACAGCAGGCACATGTGTGGCCCCAAATTCCCTGCTAAACCATCCTTCTCTAATGCTATTGTCAGTATCCAATGTGGAAAAGATTTATAATTTATAATTAAGATAATGTAATTCCCTATGCTAATTAGGGCTTTGTCTAGTTGATCGAGTAGTAAGGCTTCAGGGCACTAAGTGGCAATATCAACTGTCATGCTTCGGGCGGATTGCCCTATAGGCAGGTTCTTCCCCTGGTGGTGCTAATCCACAGCACAAGCAATAATCTAATATATAAAGCTGAATGTGTGTGTGTATGTATGTATGTGTGTATGTATGTATGTCCGGGATTGGCATCTACACCGACACAACTACAGCCACAAAATTTTGCACAGTCACACGTCTGGACCCCGAGAGCGTCATAGGCTATGTTATGAGGCGAAATTTTAACCCCGCGCGTTCCAGTTCATCAAACAATTTTGCCCCTATCTACATACCCCAGCAGGTAAATGCTAATATTTTGGAACCCACCTGTGCTCACATACTGTAATTGGTTAGTTAAATTGCCTGACCAATCACAACAACCGGAGAGTAGGGACTACTGTATGCTGTCCCAATACTGTGAGCCATGTCGGTCAACTACTACTGGCATTAAAGAGCTGTCACTGTTTGTTTACACAGAGTTTAAAGCCATGATCGGTGTTGCACATCATGATTCAGCAACCGATGCCTGCTAGTGATGTGCTATAGCAATCATTCGTTGTTATAAAGTTAAGAGGCATATTCACATGTTATGAGATTGGTATAGTTAAGTTACGAATCATAAAAATAAGCATTTGTATTTGACTTGCTTTTTATATCTGATTTAATGCCCTTATGGTACCTTTACACGCCGCCACCAAAAGTTAGAAACCGCCAGGTATCGGACAAAATTGTTCCTTTTTCTTTCAAAAGACCGCGAAGTGGCGGCGTGTAATTCAGGAAGTTCCTTCCTGTGCCTTTGGATACCTGTGTTTCAGCCGTGCTCAAAAACACGCAGGTATAATCCCTATGGTTGCTGCGTGTAATCAGGGCAAAGGCAAGGTTTTTGCGTGCCCTAGTGAATTCCCTGGGGCGTGCCACAGCGTCATGTAATCATGTATACCACACCCCATCAGCTATCATTGGTCGGGGTGACTGTGTAACCAATGGCTATCCCTGCACAGGGCGCCATATTCAGCGAGCTGACCACTCACACTCCACATTTGCAATAGCATCATGTATTAGCCAGCCTTCCTGCGCTGGCTGGCCAATCATGATGCTTTTGCATTGTCCAATCACTGTACGAGCGTCTCGTAATCCACAACTCTGGCACGCCTATGTGTTGTCCCTGCTGCCCCAGGTCCGCCCATATTTCCTTGTGGTAGCAGCGTGTAATTCAGGGAAGGTGCTCTACAGAAGGTAACCCGCGGCACCCGTCGGCACTTCCGGGGAACGAAAATACCTTCTGTGGAGCACCTTGTGGCGGCATGTAATTGCAGCATCAGGCACCGTTAGGAACCGTTGAACCGCGCGCGTGCACGTGCGATACCTGGCGGTTTCTACCTTTCGGTGGTGGCGTGTAAAGGTACCATATTCAGTTAGAACTTTCATTTTGCATAGTGTTGCCAATGAAATTGAGATTGATGAAATACTGCACATTCTCAGGATCTAGTGGTCAAAGGATCCAGTTCAATGGTTTCTTTACAGCAGTTGACTTCTCCCTTCCTCATCCTTCCTCCCTCTCAGCTCCTGACTTGCTATCAAGTCCTTCAAAAGCACAATACCCTCACTCTAAAGGTCCCGTTACAGACAACAGTATCGCTAACGATATCATTGCAGCGTCACTGGTTTTGTGATGTTGCATCGACCTCACAGCGATGCTGCTGCATGTGACATGTACCAACAACCAGCGATTAGCTCGCTGATCGTTGGTAAATGGCCAGGACCATTTTTTGATCGTTGGTCTCCCACTGGGCGGCCAGCATCGGGGTGTGTAACAGTTGGAGACCAACGATCAACGACCTCCCGGCCGATGCCCAGTGCCTCACAGTACACGCTGGAACATGGTAACCAGGGTAAACATTAGGTAACTAAGCACAGCGCTATGGTTAGTTACCCGATGTGTACCCTGGTTACCAGTGTTCTCGCTGGTCGCTGGTGAGTCTGCCTGTGTGACAGCTCACCAGCAATCATATAGCGATGTCCCAGCAATCCCGGTTGTTGGTCAGATTGCTGGGACATCGCAGCGTGTAACCCGGCCTTAAGGGTTACTTAAGACACAGCGATATCGTTAACGATATTGTTGCAACGTCACAGATTTTGTGATGTTGCAGCGACCTCGCCAGAGAAGTCGCTATTTGTGACACACAGCAGCGATCAGACCCCCGCTGGGAGATCGCTGATCGTGACAAACCGTTCTGGACCATTTTTCGATTGGCGATCTCTCGCTGGGCAGGCTGCATCACTGTGTGTCACAGGGGCAGCGACCAGGTAACCCGATGTGTTCTCTGGTAACCAGAGTATCGGTTTACTAAGCGGGAGAACGCTGGTAACCAGGTTAAACATCGGGGTTACTAAGTGCAGCGCTTTGCTTAGTAACTCGATGTGTACCCTGGTTACCAGCGCGCTGCGCTTGGTGACCAGGGTAAACATCAAGTTACTAAGCACAGCGTGCTGGTAACCAGGGTACACAATGGGTTACTAAGCAGAGCACTGTGCTTAGTAACCCAATGTTTATTATGGTTACCAGCGTTCTCCCGCTTACTCCAGCATAGCGGGACCTCGACATCGTGGAAAAGGATATTTTATATTCTTTTCCATGATGTCAAGGTCGTTACATGGGTGGCTGATCGCTGGTGAGTGTGCCTGTGTGACAGCTCACCAGTGATCAGCGACCTCGATCGTTAGTCGGGTCGTTGGGACATCGTTATGTGTAACAGGCCCTAAAATTGTCATTTTCCATTGCAGTTCCCCTATTTATTGCTCACTTGAGATCTGCATTTGATCAAAGGTTCTCTTATCTTCATATACAAATCTACTTACATAATTGGCTTATCCCTTCTGTGATCAACTTCCAGGATGTACTATCATGCACACAATGCTTCTGATGTGCCTGCCATATTTCCACACCTGTGATGGGTGTGGAAATATGGCCCTCGTTACTGGTATTGGTTCCTTGCACAATACAGGTAGTGGGGTTGCGCTGAAAAAACAACAACGAGCCCCGCAACCAATGCCACCAAGCCACCGCTGCAAACGATGCACCGTCACCATCCCTGGACAACCCCTCCGCAGACGCCGAACCGCCGGACATGAATAATTTACTGGGCATGTGCGTACCCACCATGCCCAGTTTCTTATTCCACTGCCATCTTGATCTTCAGCCATGATCTTCAGTCTTCAGTAGAGATATTAGGGGATGGAGGAGAAAATTGAAAGTGTTGAATAGCTGTTTAGGGTTGTGAGACAGGGAGGATATGAGAGATGAGAAGTAGGTTTGTTTTGCTGCAGTAAGCATGGACTGGAGGTTGACAAGTGCTTGTATACAAAAAAAAGTGCATTGGGGAATTGAATCTCATAGTTGAATTTTTATGTAGAAATATGGAAAATTTTGTGTTAGAAAATGTGGGCAGAAATGTATTTGATGAATTTCTTGCACATGCTATTTATTATTCTCTGAAGCCTCTCCAGACCCCAGATCATATATAACATTGCTGCGTCACTTGCAGTCCCCCACTGGCTTGATTCCTCTCTTTGACTCCAGTCTTCTCTTCCATTTTAAGTCTTCACTCTTCTGCGTCTTCACGCGGTGTCATGTCATTCATCGTCCTTCAGTTTAATGATGTCTTTTGAAGTTTTATATGGATCAGAGGCAAAAAACAGAGAAGTGATATAGAAAAGTGGAGAACCGGATGGGGAGCTGTGGCACCAAAACAGCTGAGGGGTTCGGTAAGTGAAGTATTGTTTTCCTTTTGTACCCTCTTTCATCCCTAAAAAAAATCAAGCAAAGATACAGTTAGTGGACCACCATTTTTCTTGAATCGAATGAATAGAACAACAAAAATGTGTTTTTGCAAATCTGTATTACACAATTCTCATATAATGCAATCTATTTGATTAATCCATACTGTTAATTATTGATAGCAGTACATTCATATATAGTAGACGTGCATATATTCACATTGTGTCATTTTTACCTGTTTCCATGACTACATCTTCTACTAAATACTATGCAGTGTGCACCAGTTTCTTTTCTAGTATCAGGTAATATAAATGGCAACTACATAAAGATAAAAGAAAAAGTAGTGTCTATAATAGAATGACAGTCACATCATACAGTTAAACACTCAAAAAATGTACTGGGTGTTTCTACAGCAGTATCAATGTTTTACTGTATAATATTGGAGGATTTGAGATGGCTGGATCGTTTCATTGCAAATCAACTTTGAGTTGAATTAAATTCACTGGTCCTGGGGAATTCGAGCAACTTGCAATGTAACTCACAAAGATTGACCAAAAAGTGAATTTCACACACTGCTGATTATTGCTTTAGCCAAAGAGTGGGGAAATTATGTCAGGCAACAGTCACATGGGCTTTTCCATTATGGTCAAGCATAACCAGTCAGGACAGATAAGGGCTAGAGATGAGAGAACTTTTCCCCAACATGTTTGCCAATTTCAAATTCGGTACGAACATTGCAGACTCGGATTCGGGAAAAGTCAGTGAATTCAGCTTTGTTTGATAACTGATCAGATGAAAAAAATCATTACTGTGTTTTCAGTGATGCTTTTCGTCTACCTTTTGACTGTGTAAGGGTGCTTTCACACTAGCGGTTTTGCCGGGATCCGGAGGATCTGGATATGCCGGAAGTGCTGCCTAATGGCAAGCCCCATGCATTGTGTATGGGGCTTGCATTAAGTGTGTGGCAGACACAGCAAGTGTGATTTCGGCAGAGGTGGCCACAAAAAAAATTGCCACTGACCAGGTTTTTTTTTCGCGGCCGCATCTGCCGCAACTGGAGAAACCACACTAGCCATGTCTGCCACACACTTACAAGCCCCATACACAATGCATGGGACGTGACACAAGTGCTGCCGTTAGGCGGCACTTGTGACAGATGCGTTTTTTTTGTCCGGATCCGGGCAAAACCGCCAGTGTGAAAGCACCCTTAGATAGCGGATGAGACATGTTTGATGAGGGGAGCGGGTGGGGAGAGGTCAGAGGAGTATCCAAATCTATTTTTTTTCCACTCCGTCCACAGAAGCTCCACTTGTTTACCCACTACAGTTGGGCCGAGTTGAGAGCCCATTAGCTGTTATGGAAGTGGACACGCCCGCAATTTTTGACATATCTCAGAAACCAAGCACACTATCACCACTTCTTTGTAAACCCACCATAATATGTCTGCCTATATTTACGTTACTGTGCAGCAGTCTGTCAGGTACACCCTACTCCACTCTCTCACAGCACAGCAGCTAGCTCTCAATCCAGCAGTTGAGGTCACATAAAAGATTTTTTACTCCTACATATCTAAAAGCAAAGAGCTTGAACTTCACCATCTCCATGTTGGCCATGGAATTGCTGTCTTTCTGACTAGTAGATACAGATGGTTTCTGAAAGCTGATGGCCATCACAGCCCCCATTATCAGTTACTCAGTCACAATTACTTCTCTAAGAAAGCTGTGCCTGCGCTACACCAACATGTCACAGACAATATCGACCATTCCCTGAGAAACTCTGTGTGTGATAGGGTGCATATCACTAATAACACCTGAGCGAGTAACCATGGCCATTCACGTTACATCTCGCTGACTTTGAACTGGGTGACTCTGGTGACTGGGGAGCCAGGTGGGAAAGGGCTGCTCTCCAAGTCCTGAAATGCCCAAGACTTTTGGGACAAACCTCTGTATCTCCACCCCTTCATTCACTGCTTCTGCCTTCTCCTACTCCTCTAGTGCCTCCAGCTGTGCCCTTGACCTCTTCCTAAATGTTCCAAAAGTCCAGGAAGAGTCCCCCCACCTGTGTACTGTGCTGCCAAGGCTCATCACCTTCAGGCAGTATTGAAACTAAAATGCCTTGGAGATGTTAGTCACATAACTGAAAAAATGTGGACAGTTATGCAGGCTGAGTTGACCAATGGCTGTCTCTAACAAACCTGAAGCCAGGGAAGGGTGTGTGCAGTCACAGTGTGAACCTGGTGGCGGCCCTATGCCGGGACAAACATACATATGTGCCTTACATGACTCATATCCTCACCCTGGTTGTCCAGCAATTCCTATGCCAGTATTCTATGCTGGATGAGCTGCTGCACAATGCACGGTGGATGTGTGCTCACTTCCGCCATTTGCACCTCACGGCTCAACGACTAGCATTGCTACAGAGGTCTTTTGAACAACCAAATAACCATTTAATATTCGATGTGATGACAGGGTGGAATACCACTCTGCACATGTTGCAGCAACTGTGGCAGCAGCAACCATCCCTTGCACAGTATGTCATGATGCGTAGAGTTACTCAAAGAGAGCCGAATATTGGGAAAATGATGCTTGCAGAGTGGGCACAGATCAAGGCCCTCTGCACCCTTCTGCACAGTTTTGAAATGGCTACTAAGATGGTTAGCGCTGACGATACCATCATCAGCATCACTATTTTGGTTATCCACATGCTGGAGAAAACTTTGAAAAGTACGCGATGAGGTGGTCATCCCAGAGGAAGAGGAGGAAGAAGAGGAGGATGCTGAAAGCACAACAATATCTTAAGGTCTGGACTTGCATCACACAGGCAGATGCCATGGGAGGATGCAGTAGAACAACAGAGGGGGCTCATAGTATCAGACAAAGTGTTAGTGAAGGTGCAGGAGCTGAGGACCAAATTGAGAAGAACGAGTATGAAGAGTTGATAGGCGCCAAATATGAGATGAATAAGAAATTATTCCCCTTTATGTTGTCTGAGGTTGGCGGGAGAGGACGGAGGAAGGAAGTTTGATTGTCACCCCAACTTGATGCCTGTATTGTTAGGATTTGAATTAGCAATGAATACTGGGTTGCCACATTGTTGGATCCATGGCACAAGAGTAAATTTAGCCATAAGCTTCCCACCCTGAATAGGGACACATGCATGCTTAAGTATCAAAAAAGACTTGTAGACAATCTTAGGACTGGTTTGCCAACACAGCAATGAGGGAACCAATATGTATTGAAAATCTGCACTTTCAACCTGCAGAACGTTGAGTCGTCAGTGAAAAATGGTGCAAGAGTATCTAGAGCTCAATATCCATGCCATCAGGGGGAATTTGGACCCTTTTGCATCTTGGGCTTCAAAAATGGACAAGTGGCCTGAGCTTATTGGTCACGCCTTGGAGGTTTTGTCATGCCCGGCAGCCAGTGTTTTCTCAGAACATGTCTTCAGTGCTGGTGGAGGTGTCCTGATGGATAAGTACATAACGCTGTCCCCTGAAAGTGTAGACCACCTAGCTTTCATCAAAAATGAACAAGTCATGGCTCTCCAAGGATTTTTACACCCCAGTAGACTAGGCGATGGTGTTCTTTTCAGTGTGCGGCATTGATCTCACCAATCGCCATTATACAACTAGGAAAGTGTGTCCAAGCCCTTATAGCGCAAATCTAGTGAGAAGCTAATTAATCTTCCAACTGGTTCACTTCTCTAGGCCCATATCTACAGTAAATACCCTAGACAAGGAGGAATACTCCTCCGACACCACCAAGACAAAACCTTATCAGCTTCTGGTTTTCTTGGAAAAAGAAATGAACTTTTCCCTAAGTTTAGTTAGGATAAATTTAGTTGTTCATTTTGGGTCTTTTGTAAAATGTGCATTTGTGTTCCTTCCTAACATAGTAACATAGTAACATAGTTTTTAAGGTTGAAGGAAGACTTTAAGTCCATCTAGTTCAACCCATAGCCTAACATGTTGATCCAGAGGAAGGCAAAAAAAACCCATGTGGCAACACTAAGCTCCACATTGGGGGAAAAAAATTCCTTCCTGACTCCAGGTACGGCAATCAGACTAGTTCCCTGGATCAACGCCCTATCAAAGAATCTAGTATGTATAACTGATAATATTATAGTTTTCAAGAAAGGCGTCCAGGCCCTTCTTCCTGCTTTATATTTTACCCTCTATGAGTGATCATTGACAATCTATATTTTATAATGTCATCATTTCTTTTACGAGTAAGAATTTCACCTTTGTTTAGTCCTCTTTTTTATTTTAGAAAAGTCAATGAGAAGGTGCATTTCAGTAAAACATTTTACTTAGTCATTAGTTTTCATTGCAGGACTTTTCCTAACAAGACAAATGCTGAATATAGTTATTTGGCTACATTCACGCTCCACTCTCTATATATTCAGTCATTATTTTGCTGTTACTGATTTTCTCATTATTGACTTATCTTCTTCCTGTAACTCTTTGTTTAATAATGGAGAGACTATACAATGTACAGTTTTAACTTGAACTTTAGCTAATAAAGTATTATTTATGTCAGAATTTTACTATTGCATTCCCTTATGTGCCATTAATTAGATTTCAAAATCGAATCTCAGATAGATGACCTAATATGATGTTAGGGTGCTTTCACATTAGCGTTCCCGTCCGCAGCGTTCTGCGGAGGGGAGCCGCAATATACGCGCAGCACCGCAGGTCCCTATCTTTAGAATGGGAGCGCACGGTGCTGCGCTTAACTGCGCATGACCGTGCGCACCCATTCACTCCCATATGTGATCTGTGTGCAGGCGGATGCATTTCTTGTGCGGACGAGACTGGGTGATTTGTGCGCGGGCATTCGCGCTCTAGACGTCGGAGGTGGTGCGACCCGACGCTGGAGGCTTAATCCGGGCCTCCTGATGGAGAATGGAGTAGAAGATGACGTGAGGGCCTCACTGAAAAACTACTTTGAGATAAACGACAATGGGGAGACTACAGATGAGACATTGTGGGAAGCACAGAAGGCGGTCATACGAGGTCTCTTACTGCAAAAATCGTCGCAGCTAAAGAAAAAAAGGGGCAAACTATTAGAGGAATGGACGGCCGAAATAGCTAGTTTGGAAGCGACAAACAGGGCCTCTCCCTCCCCGCGTCTCCTTGCGCAAATACTGATCATACGAAATAAAATAAGAGCCTTGTTGCTACGACATCATGAGATAAGCCTCAGAAAACTCAAGGTGAGACACTACGAAGCGGGAGATCGGGCAGGGAAACTTGCGCGTAGACTAAAAAAGAGGGCGGCCAGAACCATGATTACAGAAATGTAGGAAGGCGGAGGAAGGACGGTAAGGGACCCAGCCAGGTTAGTGGAGGTATTTGCGACATACTATGAGGCCTTGTACAATCTTGTACAATTGACAGAGGTACCCCCCAACCCACCGAGGAGGGGATCGCGGATTTTTTGGAGAAGCTAAACCTCCCGAGGGTCCCTCTGGAGCGGTTGGAGAAGCTAAATAGCCCCATATCCTTGGGTGAGGTGAAGAGGGTAATTAGTGGGCTGAAAACCAACTCGGCTCCTGGCCCGGATGGTTTTGTAGGAGAATATTACAGGATGTTCAAGGAGGAACTGGCCCCGTATCTTCTCAGGGAGTTTCAATTATGGCAGTCCAGGGGTCATATTCCGGCCTCTGCGCTTGAAGCCACGATAACAACAATCCCTAAGCCCGGGAAGGAGCGGGACCGCCCCGAGAACTATAGGCCGATATCTCTGCTTAATGTCGACCTTAAGATATTCTCCAAGCTCCTGGGTGACCGCTTGGGAGAGGTGGTCCCCTTGGTGGTAGACCCCGATCAGGTGGGATTCGTGCAGAAGAGGCAAGCCAGGGATGGAACTAGGAGGATGCTGAATCTGATTGAGGTGGTGGAGAGGAGGGGGTGCCCCAGTGTGTTCTTGTCTCTAGACGCCTAGAAAGCGTTCGACAGGGTACTCTGGGGATACCTCAGGGGAGTCCTCTCTGCCTTTGGATTTTCAGGCCCTATCGTTTCAGCCATCCTCAGTTTATATTCCAACCCGTGTGCTAGGGTGTTTTTGGCGGGTTACCTATCAAGGTCCTTCCCGATAACAAACGGTACTCGGCAAGGATGCCCTCTCTCCCCACTAGTATTCGCTCTAGTTATGGAGCCCTTAGCGGCTTGCCTGAGAGCTGACCCTGAAGTGCGGGGTATACTGGTGGGGGAGAGGAAACATGTAGTGGGCCTCTACGCCGATGACGTTATAATAGCCACGACTGATCCACTATCTTCTCTCCCCAGAGTGGTGGAAGCGCTTGACCTCTTCTCGCGAGTCTCATACTACAAAATGAATTCCTCCAAATCCATGGTCCTCCCGGTGGGGGTTTCGGAGGGGGTCGCGGCTCGGCTGAGGGGCCTCTTTCCCTTCAAGTGGTGCCCGACTGGGGTCCCTTATTTGGGAGTTTTGCTGTGTAAGACGAAGGAGATCGCCACTCGAAACATCGACCACCTCCTGTCTCCGCTGGGTGCCGCCCTGGGGGATTTTCCATTGACCTCATTGTCGTGGATTGCAAGGGTGCAGACAGTACGTATGATGTGGCAACCGAAGATACTGTACCTCTTTCGGTGTTTGCCACTCCTGTACACACGCGGCCAGTTGGCATGCTTGCAGTCCATGATAAACAAATGTGTATGGGCGGTGAAGCCCACGAGAGTAAAGGGTGAAATTATGTACCGCCGGATTAACAGAGGAGGTATGGGGGTGCCGGACGTAGTGGCATACCACAAGGCAGTGATTCTGGAGGCAGCGAGATCCTGGTGGAGAGGTGAGGGACCGCCTGGTTGGCTGCAGATTGAGGAAGCTGAGGCACGGGGGGGTGCCCTCCGATCCCTCCTGGCTGCCGAAACCCTTGGGGTGGTGCGAATGGGGGAGCTGCTGGGAACGGCACGGGCATTGCTGACGGTGCGGGGCTCGATTGCGTCAGAGGAAGCCATTCTGTCGACAGGGGACATACAACTGGATGCGCTCCGTTGGCATGTCCCCTCGCTAAACCTCTCCACTTGGAGGAAGGCAGGCCCAGCTGTCCTAGGAGATTTGGTGTCACGGGGAAGAGTCCTTTCTCTGGGGGACTTCCTCTCCAAATGACCAGTTCCTTCCTGCAGTTCCTCCAGATTTCTCACTTTCTCAGCTCCAGATTAGGGTGTAAAGCTCTGGGCCCGCCAGGCGCGCCCTCGGCCCCGAGGAGATGAATACTAACAGACGGGGATCCACCAAGGGGTCTGTCCCTGTTATACACAGAACTCGTGGATCAGGACTCCCCCTTGAAATTAGGTTACATGGAAAAATGGGAGAAGGATTTGAACTTCCAGGCGGACACTGACAATTGGGAAGACGCAATTCACTGCGTTTTGGCGGCATCTAAATGCGTTAACCACCTGGAACTCTTAAAGAAAATCCACTTGCGTTGGCATACTCCTCCAGCCAAACTTGCCAAATTTGGAAAAGGTGCTTCTGCTCAGTGTTGGAAACAATGTGGACAAGAGGGTGACTTGGCTCATATGTGGTGGTTGTGCCCCAGAGTGTCACCTTTTTGGCATCTGGTGACACGGCTAATGTTGTCCCTCACAGACACCGAGATCCCCCTCTCTCCACAACTAGCCATACTGAACATAGGGCTGATGTCAAACCCGCCGGTAATCCACCACCTCGCGACATACGTATACACGGTGGCGAGGATATGTATAGCAGCAAGATGGAAGAGTGAAGCTGCTCACGCAATGAGCGACCTGTCAGATAAGATTAATACAATCTTCTGCCATGAATATTACCTTGCCATGGACAAAGGCGCTAAAAGATGTTGCTGAGGCGTGGGAACTGTGGGCAAGACACCCGCTGGCAATGCAGGTCCCTCTCTGATGGGGACCGGGACCCGAGAGTTGGGAGGAAGATGGGGGACTGTGGTGCCTAATCCCGGTGGGGACGCCGTCCTCCCACCTGGATGCTTTCCTCCCCCCCGGCCCGACTTCCCCGGGAGCCCAGGGACCTCTGGATCTGATGTCATGCTTTCGTTGGTTCCTTTCTGCTCTTGGCCTTTGCTTCCTTCTCTGCTTCTCGCGCATCCCTTAGGTCTCTCTCTGACGCACTCTTCTCTGATCTGATGTCCGGCTCTCACAGACATGGCCTCCCCCTTCTATTTTTCCTTTTTCTTATGTTCTTTATTCTGCTTATTGCCTTGCGCTAATCTACATAAGCGAGAGTACATGGTCGATACCTGTGTCTTCTATGAAAGATATGGCTAACAAGAATAACCGGTGGACTGCATATGACGACTTTCTATTCCACAGACTAGCAGAGACCATCTCATAAAGAGAACTAACTTGTCACCGGAGGATCTGTCTAATAAGACTCGGCCTCAAGAGTATTATCGACATGTTCTTGTAACACTTCTATACAAACTAGATTCTCGCGTGATCTAGTTACTATACTTCTCTGTTTCAATACTCTGTTTTTTTTTGTTTGTATATTTGATGGTTGTTGATCTTCAAAACCTTAATAAAAATACATATGGTAAAAAAAAAAAATAGAAGGGCTATGGATTAGAAAGAAATAAAAAGAGAAGAGGTATTGTTACCTGTAGTGTAACTATGTGAATAATATGATAGGGAGATTTCATCCCTTTGTGCTGTAATCCCTTATTTTGGGGAGGATATAAATGCTCTGTCAAAGGAGATATAGACACACTATCAAAGCATGGAGATGTGTGGAAATTATACTTAGCTTTTGCTTATCGATGTCCTTATATCTCGGTGTGGCTATCTAAAGTTTAGGAATAAATAAGTTTCTTATCCCTAAGAACAGGAGATGAGAACAAGATCACATTAGGTGCATTATCTCATTACAGTCTATCCTGTATGGTGCAGCATACCTTTTTTAGTTACTGTTTCAGGTATTGCTGCCCCTTCTTTGTAAAGCCCTAAGTGCCAAGGAAACAGTTAATACGCTGGGTTACATTACAACAGAACCAGGGATGGGTATATTAGAATGAATCAATATAGCCTGCCTAGCATATGTGATTTACCTCAATTTCTGGCCGCTGTATCAGGGAGCAGGAGGATTGGTAGTGTAGTGCGTCCTTTTATGTAGCCATCCCACCAGGATTTCCACATTTAGCCGCTACTTCCGGTCTTATGACGTCGACCGGAAGTCAACGGTCATGTGATCTTGTGTGGCACATGCACAGTAGCACTTGAGAACCTGTGGAATGCAAGTGAACCGCAAGCTGAGGTTTCCAACCTTGCGGTTACATGATTGTATGCCGCTCATGCGTGGTGTCTAAGGGATATATACTGACGCTGCATGCAGTGGTGGGGGCTATTAAGGGCACATATGTAGCGCTAATAAGCGCTGTATGCTGATGAAAGTTACCTAGCTCTAATAAGTGCTGTGTGAGGGCAAAATAGTGCTAAAAAGCTCTTGTATGAGTCAGGTAGAATTTAACAGCAGGCATAGAAAGGCAGATGGGTAAAGCTTTCTAGTTCTCAAAGGTTCTCTGTAAGAGAGAGAAAAAGAGGAGAATATAAATACATCTTATTAACTATTATAATGCAACCTGGTAATAATGCAATTTTGATTATATTGCTTGTAGTGAAATATGTATCTCAGGGACTGGACACTAGACCAGTAAGGGGTTAAATCCCATGTCCATCCACAAGAGGTCATAACCAGCTTAATATAAGCACACACTAACTTTTCAGTCACACTGACTACAGTCTCCCCAGGGGGCATCCTGCCAACAGGGCAATGAATTCACACATATTGGGGGCCTCAAAGAGGAAAAGAATTGATAAGAGAGAGAAGCCATCTCAAATAGTGAGCTTCAAACAGACCCACAGATGGAAAGCAAAATCAGGAGACGTAGTCAGAAGACAAAGAACATTTTAAAGCATAATATATGAATAGCTAAATTTAGCTATTCATATATTATGCTTTAAAATGTATCCAATCATAGGCCCAGAAGTAGAATGTTAAACTAGAAGGCCGGTCTAGAATCTGTGCCCCAGTCTGAGTCTATATCTGGGCTCTCACAGCTAAAGCTCCGGGTCACAGAGATGGGTCAGCCGAAGCTGCTGTGAACCATATATTTCTGCTCTCCCCATCGGGCAACCGAGCAAAGTTTAGGTTTCTGTAAGTTTCTCCTTTTTATTTAATTGTTTGCCTATGTGTATGTAATTTTATTATTTCTATTTTTATATCTTTTTATGTAAGCACTGTACTTTTTATATTAAAGCTTAAAACTTTAATAAGTCTGAACCTTGTATACTCTAAGAATTCACAGCCCGAGGAAGGTGTGATGTTGTTGATTGTCTGATAAGTCTTAGTTTAGGGGAACTCAGCGGTGTAACTAGGCTTGACGGCGCCCGGGGCGCAGATCCATTATTGCGCCCCCCCCCCTCCCAGAGCAGGTGAGGACGGGGGGGGGGGGTGCTGTCAGTTTTTCAGCCCCGCCACCCCCCTGCTGCACCCGTGGTCGAGGACCGGGAAGGGGGGGGGGAAAAGGGGTGTGTGCTTGCCTGCCGGTGTCAGCCCCGCCGGCCCTATTGTGCACCCATGGTTGCACATCACACGCTTCCTGTATTACCTCACAATTCCGGGATGCTGCTGGAGTAGAAAGATGGCCGCCGAGGCATGTCCGGTGGGCAGTACCATTGCTCCCGGTCGGCAGGGGGTATTATAGTGCGGCGGGTGCAGACTCCTCCGGAAGTGCCGACCACTCGGGCCCCACATACAATCTGTGCAGGGCACATGTGATATACACACGGGAGGGGAGGTGCCGCCGGCGCCCCCCCGCTGAGTTGCGCCCAGGGCGAAATGTCCGGCTGCACCCCCCTAGATACGCCCCTGGGGGAACTCATCGCCCCCTCCAAAATCCAATGGGTGGTGGCAGCGTGTGTGAGGCGGGGTGCGCAGTCTGAGTCGGGGTGTGATTGATGCTCCCTTTCACCATAGGACAGAGGTCGAGTGATGTATTGAGTGAGAGGAGATAGATTAACCCTTGCAGGCGCAACCCCAAGTCACGTGCTGAGAAGTGGGTATGTGACAAATTGGTGGCAGTGGTGGGATAGAATTTATTTCTATTAGAGCATTAGTGCATGGTTTAATAAATTATTCCCTGTACTAAAGAATTGATGTCCTTGCGAGGAGCGCACCAGTTCTACAAGGTTCATCTCAGTGCTTACTTACAGTTTCATTTTCCTGTTTTTCTTTCTATTGTTTTTTTAACTATTTGGCAAAGGCTGTTCATTCATATGGCAGCCCAATACAAGAAGAAGAGCCTGCAGACTCTGATCGACCTCTGCGAGCAAAGAGGAATAGAGACTGCCAACAAGTCCAAGGATATGCTGGCGCATGCCTTGGCAGAGCACGACTCGGCGCTGACTGATGAAGCACCTCAACAAAGACAGAGTCCACCTCCGAGAGGCCAAGCAATTCCAGTTCTTGCACCAGAGATGCCCTCTGGAGGTGCCAGCAATGCCTGTTCGGAGGAGTCTATGGACTTGACGTTACAAATGGCCTTACAACAGCCGGGAACAAGCAATCCCAATCTGCGCCAGCAGCTTATTCTATAGTACCAGGAGCCTGCAGAACACCGGGCTGAGAGAGAGGCTGCAAAACGCCAGGCTGAGAGAGAGGCCACCCAGGCTGAGAGAGAGACTGCTGCTGCAGAGCGCCAGGTTGAGAGAGCGTTCAAGCTTCAGATAGCCCAACTAGAGAGGGGTAATAATCTTCAGACAACCCCCTCCCGGGACATAAATCTAAGGAGACCGCGTTTAGAAAACTTCCCTATGATGGAGAAGGACACGGACTTAGATACTTTTCTTCGGGGGTTTGAGAAAACCTGCAGACAATACCATCTACTCCGTGAGCAGTGGGCATTGTATCTAGCCCCAGGACTGAGAGGCAAAGCCGCGGAGGCATTTGCTGCCCTCCCATCAGACTTAGATAGGAACTATGAGGCAATCATAGAGGCTCTGATCAGGAAATACAACCTAACCCCAGAAGAGTATCGGAGAAAGTTCCGGAACCTACAACGTGGATCAACTGACAGCTATGCAGATTTTGTGAGCACTTTGAGGACCACGTTCCACTGGAACCAATGGATTAAGGGACTTTCTGTTAGCAGTTAGGAGGCCTTAACGGATCTTATGGTCAAGGATCAATTTCTTCATATGTACTCCATGGATGTACGACAATTTGTGTGTGATCGAGAGCCCCCTACTGCGGATGAGGCTGCAAAGATTGTAGACCGCTACGTGGCCAACAGGATGCCGGAAGTGCGGAAGCCATCGGGATTCAGCTGGAAGGGAGGTAAGCCAAACGGGGACCCCCCTCCCTCTGCCAGCTGATCACCAGTGCTGTCCAAACCCGCCTCCTATGGGCCCCTGGGGATCAGACATTCCTCAGGCAATGCATACCAATACTTTACGTGCAAGAAAGTGGGACATATTAGCGCGGACTGCCATGATAGGGAGAACCGCCCCATTACCATCACAAAGCTGTCTGGGTCCCCACCTTCTGTTCTATTTGTGGCCGGCTCTGATGTGAGGACTAATGAGAACTGTCAATCTGTCACTGTTGGCGATGAAGTTACCATTGGTCTCAGAGACACTGGAGCACAAGTAACTCTGGTGCGACCAGGAATGGTGACCCCTGCAGATATCATACCAGGAAAGACTATGTCGATCACCGGGGTTGGAGGGGTCAGCCCTGATGTGCCCATGGCCCTTGTGTATCTGGAATGGGGAGCAGGGAAAGGACTGAGGGAAGTGGGAGTATCAGAGGCTATTCCCACCAATGTGCTGCTAGGCACAGACCTGGGGAGAATGGTGTCCCACTATATCCCTCCCTTGCAAATACATGCTACTGACCAGGTGGAAGCCAGTGACCCACCTGAGACCCTGTGCCAGGAAGGAGAATGTACCCATGCACAAAAGGGTACCTATGAACAGGACTGTACGTATGTGGCCGCTGTAACCCGGAGTCAGGCTGCGGCTCAGACTCAACCCCAGAGACTGGAGGATGAGTCTGAGACAGAACTGCCAGAACAGGAGGGCCCTACTCAGGTCCAGGAGGCCACTCACATAGCAGATCCACCAAGGTCCCTGACCACAAACTCTGAAGACTCAGCTTCAGACCAGAGACTGGTGTTCACACTTGGCCAGGGCCTGCAGACTGACAGCCAGAGCCTCCAGGAGGCCCTGCAGACAGATGTCAGTTGGAGAAGCTCAGAGGTCTTGCGAACCAACTCCCTACTGCTTCTGATAAAGAGAGAATATACTGGGACCAGGGCAGACTGTATATAGAGACTCTCCCCACTGATACCACAGAATATTGGGACTGTGACAAGCGGCTGGTGGTTCCTTATCTGTTTAGGGAACAATTATTGAGAATTGCTCACGAAATTCCTCTGGCTGGACATCTTGGAGTACAAAAGACTAGACCTCGCCTGATGCACAACTTTGATTGGCCAAAGATGGGGACGGACATAGCCAACTACTGTCGATCCTGTGTAGTGTGTCAGAGGGTTGGAAAGTCTGGGAATATACAGAAAGCCTCGTTGATACCACAGCCAGTGATTGATGAGCCGTTCCAGCGAGTGGCTGTGGTAGGGCCACTTGCCATACCTAGCAGCTCAGGCAAACAGTACATCCTCACCGTGGTGGACTATGCGACACAATACCTGGAAGCGGTGGCCCTGTCCTCCATCTGAGCGGACAAGGTGGCGGATGCTTTACTGACTGTGTTTTCTCGTGTGGGTTTCCCCAGGGAGATGTTAATGATCAGGGAACCCAATTCATATCCAAACTGATGGAAAGTCTCTGTGAAAAAATACAAGTGCAGCATGTTGTGGCCAGCGCTTACCATACCCAAACAAATTGACTCTGCGAACGATTCTACAGGACATTAAAACAAATGCTGAAAATGCTGGTGGAGACTGAAGGAAGGGACTGGGAGCGTTACCTTCCCCATCTGTTGTTTGCTTACAGAGAGGTACCCCAGGCCTCCACGGGATTCTCCCCCTTCAAACTGGTTTATGGGAGGAGGGTTAGGGGAACTGGCACACGCAGGGTTAAAATTTTGCCTCACAACATAGCCTATGACGCTCTCAGGGTCCAGACGTGTGACTGTGCAAAATTTTGTGGCTGTAGTTACGACGGTGTAGATGCCAATCCCGGACCTATATACACACATTCAGCTTTATATATTAGATATATCTCTCTCTATATATATCCTACTATATAATCATCTTATCGTGTCTGTCTGTCTATCTCTCTGTAACGGAAATTCCGTGTCGCTGATTGGTCGCGCCCGGCCGACCACGACTAATCTGAGAAACACACAGAATTAGCTGCATATGGCCCCGCCCACTACTCCCTGGCAGCTCAGCGGCAGAAAATGGCAGAGCTGTGGAGCAGGGCTGGCATCAGCACCCGGCATACCCGGCCAAATTCCGGGTCCCAGGCATGGCTGAAGGGCTCACCGTCGCCCACCTGCCTGCCTGCATCGGAGGTCAGTGGCGACGCAGTCGGGAGATGACCGGCGCTAGCCGGTCATCTCCCGGCTGCTCAGTCACACTTGGCGACACTTCAGAGATCCCGACAACGATACGACCTGTAGGTATCTCTGGAGCGTCGCCAAGTGTGCTGTACTGAGGTCAGCGGTGACGCAGCTGGGAGATGACTGGTGCAAGCCAGTCATCTCCCGGCCGCTCACAACG
Organism: Allobates femoralis; assembly: GCA_033576535.1. Taxonomy (NCBI): domain Eukaryota; kingdom Metazoa; phylum Chordata; class Amphibia; order Anura; family Aromobatidae; genus Allobates; species Allobates femoralis. Next base: position 718,107,340 of record JARQOC010000003.1, read on the forward strand.
GAAGTACCCTCACTGGAGCTAGCAATGTCACGCAGTGTGACATGCAGCAGTGACCAGGCCCCTGCTCTGAGATGGCTGATCGTCGCGATTAGTAAGGTACCGTCACATTAGTTGATGCTCCAACGATCCTGACAATGATACGACCTGTAGGTATAGCTGGAGCATCGCCAAGTGTGACGGTACCTTACTGATCGCTGGTGAGGTGTCACATGTGCAGCTATATTGAATGAAGCCACATTGCTGATTGGTTGCGGTTGCCCGGTATTGCCGTTGCGATATTGGTGCAGAATTTAAACCCCACTCACAGCGCCAGCAATAAGGCAAGGGTCACACTTCCGATTTTTTTTTTAAAACCTGATCCGGCTTTGAGCTTTTAAAAAGCTCAAAACTGGATCAGCAAACGCTCCTCATAGGAGCCTATGATAAAAACCGGATTGCTTCACAAGCAATCCGGTTACCGCCTCCGGCTCTGCAGCCTGCGTGAAAAATCATACAGGCTGCAGTTTTCGGAGCGGTTCTGTTATCTGCAATGCGGGAACCAGATTGCTCAGGATATGTAATCCTGAGCAATCTGGTTACCGCATATACTTTGCTTATCCCGGCTGCCGCCGGGATAATCATAGTGTTCTGTGTTTGTTTAAACAGTTAATTTTATTAATAAATGTTCCTATAATGTTTCTAGGTGTGCCCACTCCCCCGAGAGACCTTCCACCCACTCAGGTGGGCATATAATGCTGGAATCACTTATGTACAGCAACTAACTCCTGTCAGCTGCTTTACAGTTTTATCAATGAAAGCGCCAGGCTCCTCTGCGAGCAGCACGCACATTATAGCTATTGCTATAGTATGTGCACTGTCCGAGGTCCTGAAGCCATTTACAGTAGATCTATGGGCAGCGCTGCCCATATATCTTACTGTATGAAGCTCGCAGAGGAGCCCGGCGCTTTCATTGATAAAATTGTACAGCAGCTGACAGGAGTCAGTTGCTGTACATAAGTGATTCCAGCATTATATGCTCACCTGAGTGGGTGGAAGGTCTATAGGGGGAGTGGGCACATTTATTAATAAAATTAACTGTTTAAACAAACACAGAACACTTTGCTTATCCCGGCGGCAGCAGGGATGAGCAAACTATCCGGTAACCGGATTGCTCAGGATTACACATCCTGAGCAATCCGGTTACCGGATTGTGGCTTCAGCAATCCGGTTCCCGGATTGCTGGATGTCAGAAGTCAATTGCGTTCACCGCATCTGGATCTGGATGCGGTGAACGCAATTTGATTAAGTGTGACCCTAGCCTAACATTTAATGATAATGTATATATTTTACCCGGAAAATCCTGTGTATTCATTGCATTATTCTGACATCTTCATAAATAAACTACATACATATTCTAGAATATCCGAAGCGTTAGAATTGGGCCAATATCTAGTATATATATATATGTTATATTAGATATCATTTAGTTATCTATACCCACACTTTGATATATATTATGAAAACTTTGATATGCATATTATTAGATATCTGCACTCGTGTGTTACTTTATATATCCTGAGAGAACTAGTTGGTACCGTTTACAGAATTGAACAAAGGATGCAGCATGACACCTCCCAAGAGAACACCCTGGCGAATGAGGAGAATACCTGGGAGGGAATACATAACCATATAGGACAGCATAATTAGGACTTATCTATGCGATGGTCCAGAGACTACCGTGATTGCTCAATTGCTTCAGGTAGACACCCTGTTGAGACCTTCCTTTGTACTTAATATAGAGATTGTGCTGGAATAATAAAGTAACTTTTTGCGCCAATTCTCTTCAACAGAAGTTATATATCTGACTTTGTTTGTTCGATATTATTACTTCACGTACACTTACTTAAGTTAATTTGGCAAGGGATAAGCAAAGAGCCAAGGTCCTTAGAATCTCACCCTAACACTTCCTAGTTGGTTGCAGACCAGGAACATCCCCACAGAAAATGCTGGAAAAAAAAGTGGAGGGGTTTTCCACAAAAATGTTACTTTAGCCTTAAATTTTTAATTCAATTAATGGGTAAAAGGAGAAAATGAGCAGGACAGTTTGTAATTAAATTTTTACAGAATGTGGCAGTACCACATATGTGGTTGTACACTACTGTTTGAGCACTAGGTAGAGATCGGATGTGAAAGAATGTTACTTGGGTCATAGAATGCAGATTCTGTTTGAAAAGACTGTGGGCTTTATTAGCCAAGTCCCTAAGGTGCAAATGCAGCAGAAACCTCCCACAAGGTTCACTGCTTAAAGATTTCATCTAGCGGAATAGTGAGTGTTTTGAACCCACAGGTGCCTCATAGAATTTTATAACATTGGGACATAGAAATATATTATAGAGGTGAAAATAAGTTGTATTTACTAGTTGCAAATTTATCAGTTACACAAGGCTAATAATTGAAACTGGAGCCACAGTTCACAACTTCACCCAAACGCAGTGATGCCCTCAGAAACTATTGTTTAGCCACATGTCAGGGCTGCAAAGGAAGGAGTGCTATTTGCCTTCTGAAGCACAGATTTAGCTTTTGATAGAATAGTTTGTGGATGACATTACAGTGTTGTGCAAATTAATTGGGACAAAGCATTTTTTAAGTAAAATCGTAAGTTGGGGTTACCAGTGAGTGATTGATTCAAACCTGTTTTAACTGCTTTGAACAGGTGTGAGTGTACAACCTTAAGTAACAAAATGTGGTTTAACTGGTTTTAGTCAGAAAATAACAGCTAGCTGCCCCTCAGCTTCAGTTGAGAGCTTGTTTCTGTGAGGAGTGGTTTAGTGTACTTTTTCGTTCAGTGTGATTCGTGCCTGTATAAATGGATGTTACTCCACGGAAGAGACCTAGAATTATTACTCTTAATGAACATACAAGTCTGACTGTAAGAGAAATCGCTTCCACCGTTGGTATTGGAAAATCTACCGTTTCAAGAATAAGGCTGGGGTCACACTTGACATGAGTTTTTTTAGTGATTTACAAAAACTCACGCGTTTTACCATGCGTTTTTTCATGTAATTATGAGTTTTTTAAGGTGTGTGATGGCACCCTGCGTTTTTGGCTGCGTTTTTAAATCCGCACCAACAAATAGTGCATGCACTATTTTTTGGTGCGTTTTGAAACACATGCGTTTTTGTAGAAAACGCATGCATTTTTATAACATGGGCCCCTATGGAAAACGCATGCAAAAACGCATGGTACATTAGTACCTTTTAGTGCCATTCAAAAAAGTATGCGTTTTCCATAGGAGCCCATGTTAAAAAAACGCATGCGTTTTTTTAACATGGGCTGCTATGGAAAATGCATGCATTTTTGGAAGGTACTAATTGTACATGCGTTTTTGCATGCGTTTCCCATAGGGCCCCATATTAAAAAACGCATGCGTTTTTGGAAATGCACCAAAAACGCATGGTACTGTCACACATGCGTTTTTGCTATTAGGGCATGCGTTTTTTAACATGGGGGCCTATGGGTGCGTTTTTACATGCGTGTTTGAAAACGCAGGTCTCCAAAAACGCTTGTAAAAAACGCAAGTGTGACCCTAGCCTAATTCACATACACAATGAAACTGGATTGTTTTCTCCAAAACGAAAAGGGAAACGTGGAAGAAAAAGGAAAACGACACCAAGAACTGATAAAACACTTATCAGAAATAGTAAAACTATTGCAAGAAAAACAAATAAAGACTTGCTTTGTCCCAATTAATTTGCACAGCACTGTAGTAGGGCCACAAATGTGCCAGAATAGCAGAAAACCCCTAAAAGGTTAACCTACTGTAGAAATTGCTGATCTCAATGAATGAATTTATGGCTGCAATTACTATTCAAAAGTCCTCTCTAGAGGTACCGTTACATGGTACGAGATCATTCACGATATCACTTAAACACCACGGGTTTGGAGTCGTTCAAACGACATCGTTAGGACATCGTTGCATGTGACACCGAGATATGACTACGATAAATCGTTGGATCGCTGATCGCAGATTAGAGAACATGTTCTCAAATCAAGCGATCCACGATCAGCCAAACTGCAGCATAGTTCTGTGTGACACAGCGATAATGATGTCGTTCACGACTTCGCCCATTGACATCAGTGAACAAGTATCGTTCGCTGGGTTGAGCGAACGATAGCTGCTCACTACATCGTTGGTGCGTCGTCCACAATATCTAGATGTGTGACAGCTCACCAACGATGTCAAAACGATGTCCTAATGACCGCGCGCCCATGAGATCATTAGTGATATCGTTTCAACATTGCAGCGTGTAACAGTACCTTAATGTACACCTGCAATAAAAGGCTCCAACATGTACCACGTATAACCATGTAGTACCGTAGGTTAAAATGCCCAGAGATTCTCACACATTCTCTGATTTGTTTGTATACTGTATTTGTAAGTGCAATAGACTACACTTTCCAGTGCAAAAGAAAAAATGTTTTTTTTTAATATATATCTGCCTGGCAGAGGCCAAAAGGAAACATTTTTGGAATCCTAACAAGGCCCCTTTGGCACATGCACTTGGAATTTTACAATAGCATTTGTGAATATACTTTTAAAACCCAAAGAGAGCATAATTTAGAAGCGCTTTTAGACAAGCCAAGAAATGGTGAATGAGTATTGGAAAGAACTCTTGTTTCCAATTATCAACCCTTGTAAAACTAAATGATTCCCAGGTGAACAAGCTGAACGCTCATTCGCCAGATGATTAGATCATTTATAATGGCTTAAAATCATTGTTACCACCCTATGAAAACAGGGGATGTGCTATCAATAACATGATGCTTTATATTACAGAAACATCATATAAAGGCTCTGAGCACTCTGTGTTTTTGATGCATCTTTAAGTGCACTTTTGTCACAAAACTACATCCAAATACTTAAGCCAGCAAAGTCAATGAGAATTCGGATGTTTATGCATATGTTGTTTTATTGCCTTGCAGATTATCTGCAGAAATAAATTAGCAAATCTGCAAAATGTCAAATATTGCAGCAGTATTACACCCCAAATGCATAATAAACGCATGGAAAAAATAGATAGGAAAAGAGCGGGAAAATAAGACCCGCCCCTTTGTTCTGCTGAGGAGTGAAGAGAATAGTGGCAGGCTCACAAATGTAAGAAACTATGTGCTGGCCCAGGGGCGTACCTCGACCCCTTGCTACAGATGGGCCAAGAAAGAGGCGCCAAAGTGTCTCCCCACCCCCCTTACCATCAAACAACCAAGGAGGCAGGTCGAGAATATGCCCATGCCAGGTCAGGACTATAAAAACCAAACAGGGCACGGCCGGAGGGCAGAACGAGAACCAGTGCCAGACTCCGAACCCGCTACCCGCAAGTGACCTGGTAATGATGGCAGTACCAAGAATTGCCGATGTTATCCGGGAGGTGGAGGAGCAGATAACGGCTGACCAAGCCTCCCCGGGCACCCCAACCCTAGAGACTGTCAGAGATGACTTGATCTTCTGGGGAACGGCGCTGCGAGACCTATGGGCCCACCTGCAGGAGACCGCAGACTGGACCATCCGGCACTGGAGTGCTGAAATGGTCCTAACAGTAGACCAGCAGGTGGAACAGCGAAATGCCCTGTGGCAGAACCCGGAATCAAGGGTGACGGTGGCCACTCAAACTGAGCACCCGGTAACCAAAGATGCATCTACCAACACCGAGATAACACAGCCGGTGCAAGGAAACTGGAGACCCAGCATCGTGATCGCCGAGCAGCCTGGACAGGAGGAGACTACCGCGGGAGACCTCATCCGCTTCCCTGAGGTGCCGACTGACGAGAGAGATGACGAGGTCAGTGTCGGAGAGGAGGAGGGATCGGAGGAAGGAGCCGTCAGTGGTGCTGAGTAGGCCAGGCCCGCGAGCTATGGAGGGCTCCACACCAGCAACCCAAGGCGTGGTTACGGGAAGGAGAGCACTACAGTCTGCAAGGGAGTCGTTGCTGCCATGGCAACAAGTGGGCCGTCCCCGGTCCACATCATGGAACCCGGCTGACGAGGCTGAGAGGCAAAGGCGCCGTGAAGCCTGGTGGGTTAATGAAATGGAGACCCGCCAGGTCCGCACGACTGCTCGTAATCAACCTCTACAACCACTCAGCCAGCAAAAGAAGGGAGTGATTACCATTTTTAACCTTAATACCGGGTATGGGTTCACCCGGGAGGAGGGCCTGCTTGCAGAGGTTTTTGTTGGGCGATGGGACGTAGAGGCCCGCCTTCCACAGGGCCACCCGTGCAGGGATCTACACAGTGGGGACATCATTACTTATGAGCGCCACGCACGACCTAGAGGGTGGTTCGCCATTTGGGTGAGCCGACACTACGGGTAAAGAGGAAAATGGTAACCAGTAAAGTTTTGCAGTACTTTCTTTATGTTTTCTTTATGGTACATGAACGTAAATGTACGGTGTGTTTTCCATTTGAGCCTGATGAACAGTAAACCAGAGACTTGAAACCTGGTCCCTGTTGGGCCAATGTGGACTAAAATGTTAATAATGGTTATTGCAACGTTACAAGAAATGCGCCTCCCGGACGGGAAGAATCCAAGTATAACTGTTATTAAAAATGTTATTGTTGGTTTTGCATATGAAAAATGCCAACTTACACCTGGTTTGGTTTAACACCCGCGGATGGGTGTGTTTCACCAAGGGTGTGTGTGGCGCCCCTGTGACTAGGCGCCATAGGGTAGTATTGCACCTTTAATAATAATCTGTTAACCCTGTAAAGTTGCCAGTTCAAGGTTCACCTTATGGAGTCAATTTTTACACCTACCTAGGACCACACAACTTAGAATAGGGGGGGAAGCGATAATTTAGTAGGTCCCACACAAGGGAGGGGAGTGGAGCCTAGGATAGAGTAGTGGGAGGGAAACTTCAGTTTAGACAATTAGTGCTGGGAAGGCAGTTAGTGAGGACTAGCCTGACAGCAACTCTGCTGTGAGAAACCCCAACCTTCACGGGGGGAACCAGGACAGAGGGCAACGGGCCAGGACTGGTTGGAGCCAGCTGGTCGCGTTGGGGAAGCATCGGCAGTGCGGTTAGCCGTAGCAGTCAGACATTCATCTCTGGCTGCAGACCAATGAGCTGCAGGCCCATCACTAAAGGGGTAGCTGACAGCACCACAAGGTACCTCACCCCTCAGGACCACATTACATCCAAGATCACAGGAGTAACAGCCCGAGTATCAGTGGCGGGGGTAGTAGCAACCCGGTTAGAACCGGTCAAGGACAACCGTGCCCCACCGTGGGAGATCAAGGGACTGGCGGGAGAGCTCTGCGAGGGTGATAGAAGTTAAGAAGAATAAGTTTAACCCAGAAAGCCATAGAAGGAAGAACATCTAGAGACTCCATAGAGGGAAACCTGGAACTGGTGACAGACCCCCGGTAAACCAGACTGTACCGTATACCATCACCATCTGCCGGTACCCTTTAAAGTGGAGTAAAGTTGAATTGGACTCAGTCATCCTTATTGCGGTGCCCAGAGGGCTCAGCACCACCAGCAGCTCAGCAGAAGGGTAAAAATTGCAACACCTACCACAACTCCCCTTATATACATTTCATCACCACTGTCTTGAGGAAATAGCTCCACCTGTAGGGAGCTGTCCCACACGCTGCAGCACCCACCCTCACCTCAGCGCCCGGCTTGCAGCTTCGGTACCACATTACCGGGAACTACAGGTGGCGTCACGATGCCCTGTAAATACTCCCTTCTCCCCCACCAACATCTACTCAAATGATCACCAGGGCGCGGAACCGGGATCCCGACCACCCGTGATCCCCCACCCAAGCTGCCATCAGTCCCGGTGTCCGAGTTCCCCTTGCCTTGGTCTCATCACATGCTACATCAGCACGCCCTGACTGAACCTTGTCTGAACCCTCCAGAGCGGAGCACAGACAGTGAAGACAGGGCTGGCCAGGCGTAGGCCGCGGTGCCATACTGTCTGCCTTGCCTTCCTGACCTTGTGTGTTGGAAGTTGGAACCTGCAGTGCTTCTTCTGTGATTGTGAGACTGGAGGCTGGCGGCCGCCGAGTAACTGAGAAGGGCAGACTGAGTCCCCCACTCCCTGCGTGCTGCTGCTGCAAAGTGCTGCTGCCTGTCCGTGTAATGTAAGTGTTTTCTTAATGCTTAGTGTCCACTGTCCAGTCCAGTTTAGATAATTCCACATGGTCTGGCCATGCTCATGATATCCTAGTTGCTGTATCCTTCTCATTGCTCTGTCGCCACAATCTTTCCGGAGCAGTGTGCAGGAGTCCCTGCATATTCTTCGGACCCTGGGTTGGATCCCCAACCTCCGGAAATCCCATCTGCAGCCCTCCTCCACAAGACAATTTCTGGGGGTCTTACTGGATTCTGACCAGCAGGCTTCCTTTCTTCCGGACACCCACAGGTTGACCCTTCTGGCCAAGATTTCCTCCCTGCGGCGTCAGGCGTCTCCCACCCTTCAGGACATAATGTCGGTGCTGGGTTCCATGACGTCCTGCATCCCGTCTGTTATGTGGGCTCAGGCTCATTCTCGGGTACTGCAGGCACATGTCCTGTCTTGTTGGGACGTGCTCCCTTTGTCCCTGAATTGTCGACCTCGCCTCCCGGGGCCCGTCTCCTCGTCCCTCCTGGGGTGGTTGGACTTCCAAAACCTGCAATGAAGGGTTTCCTGAGATCAGACTCCTCTAGTAACGCTTACTACGGATGCCAGCCAGAGGGGGTGGGGAGCCATGGTGGGTCCTACTCTGCTCCAGGGGGTCTGGAGTCGCTCCCTCAGTTCCCGGTCCTCCAATTTTCGGGAGCTGAGTGCGGTTGAGGAAGCCCTTCGGGCGGCTCAGACCCAACTCACGGGCTCTCACGTCCTTGTCTACTCAGACAATATCACCACTGTGGCTCACCTCCAGCACCAGGGCGGTATGAAGTCCAGGTCCCTGTCGTCAGTGCCCTCCCGGATCTTCCTTTGGGCCGAACAGTTCCTGCTGTCCCTATCATCTGTCCACCTGAAGGGGTCCCTGAATCTTCAGGTGGATTTTCTCAGCCGCTGGAATGTCCACCCGGGGGAGTGGAGTCTCAGCCAAGCTGTCTTTTGCTCCCTGGTCGCGAGATGGGGCACCCCGGCGATCGACCTCTTCGCCTCCAGCGCAAATCGGAAAGTTGCAACATATTTCGCCCTCAATCCTCGGGACGAGGCCGCGGGGGTGGACGCCTTCTCCCAGTCGTGGGGTTTTCCTCTGGCTTACGCCTTTCCTCCTATTCCCCTCCTCGCACGAACTCTGCGGAAGGTCAGGGTGGACGGAGTCCCACTATCCTGGTGGCCCCGCTTTGGCCCAGGAGAAGTTGGTGCAATCTGACTGTGGTGCTCAAAGTCGACGGTCCTGTCATCCTGAGTCCGGATCCTAGCCTGATGTCTCAAGGTCCCCTGTTCCATCCGGATCCACAGAAGCTCCGCTTAGCTGCCTAGCTTCTGAAGCCCGGGTGCTGAGGGCTCAGGGCCTGTGTGAGAAGGTGGTGGCCACCCTACAGGAAGACTGCAAACCTGTTACTAATGCGATTTATAATAAGATTTTGAAGAAGTTTACCTCCTGGTGTGGCTCCTCTCCGCCTGATCCACTTCTGCCCAATGTCTCCCAGATTCTGGATTTTCTTCAAAATGGGTTGGACCTCGGTTTTAAACCCAGCACGCTTAAGGTTCAAGTTTCAGCTCTCAGTTCTGTGTTTGATGGTGATTTGCCAAATCACCGGTGGATTCGTCGCTTCATGGTGTCAGCTACTCGTATTTGTCCTCGTACTAGGGTCAGTACTCCCTCCTGGGACGTCAATGTTGTCCTCACTGGACTTTCTCGGCCTCCCTGTGAACCTCTTTCATCCTGTGACCTCCGGCGGTTGTCTCAAGACGGCGTTCTTGGTGGCGATTACTTCTGCCCGACGTGTGGGGGAGCTCCAGGCTTTGTCCATCCGGAACCTGTACCTCACCGTCCGGGATGAATGCATTGTTCTTCAACTGGATCCTTCGTTCCTCCCCAAGGTGGTCTCAGACTTCCATCACTCTCAATCAATTGTTCTTCCATCCTTCTGTCAGCATCCCCGGACCCCTAAGGAGGAAGAGTTCCATGCTTTGGATGTCCGGTGTATTGTGCTCCATGTACTCCATTAACTTGACGTGTCAATGCCTTGGCGCGTCGATCACAATCTCTTTGTCCAGCCCTTTGGACAACGTAAGGACAAGATGGTGTCCAAAAGCACTATTGCCAATTGGATTAACAAGGCCATTGTGGATTCCTACCTTTCCCAGCACCTGCAAGTGCCTTCAGGGCTTACTGCCCATTCCACCCGGTCCACCTGTGTTTCCTGGGCTGAACGGGCAGGGGCTTCTCCTGAGCAGATCTGCAAGGCTGCTACCTAGTTGTCCCTGCATACTTTCACGAAACACTACCATCTGGACCTGGATTCCAGTAGGGATTTGGCTTTTGGCAGGAAGGTCCTGCAGGCTGTAGTCCCACCCTAGGTATTTATTTGTTGTTATTCCTCCTATGCTGTCGTGGATGGTTCCTTGAGAAAATAGAATTATTCTTACCATTAATTCGGTTTCTAGGATACCTTCCATGACAGCACTTAATTCCCTCCCTTTTATTCCTTGTATTTTTCCCGGGAATGTTTTGCTCTATTTTATTGTTTACTCTCATGCTATGGTTCTTTGTAAGACACTGGCTAGTGGGAGGTGGGAGGGTCCATTTTACCTCTCTTGTGCTTCCTGTCTTTATTAGGGCATAGAGAGCAACCTCCTATGCTGTCGTGTAAGGTATCCTAGAAACCAAATTAACGGTAAGAATAATTCTATTATTGCAGCATCATATCTTATTGCAGAAAATATTAACATGCTACACACCCACCGGGAGATCAGTTACACTGCTATTGGTAACTCTCCCCCTCCACCCCCATACACAGGCAGTGGAATTGATAGACTAGCCTGCAGACAGCAGGCAAGGAGAGCAGGAACATTGACACTTCGTTTCTAAACATTTACATTTAGTGATTAGGACTAATACAGGAATCTTTAAGGTAGTTGACTGGGCTTTTTCTAAAATCTAAGTGCATATTTAGGCTGCAAAAAGTTTATAATTTACATCCTATCAGCATTTTGCAGGGTTACCTAGATATCACCTTTCTGTATGTGGAGGAGCAGCTTAGCCACCAACCAGAGGCATATTTGTTGTGGAACTTGAGCATAACGACACAACTGGTCGGTTACACCTAGTCTCCTACAAGCATGCCCCTCACTGCAAAAATCCCTCCCCTTTCCCAAGCATGGTCGCCCCGCCCTCTCCCAGTCTCCAGCATGCCCGGCCTCTCCTGACTCCATTCCACCAAGGTAAACATTGATAGATCCGCATTGCGCTGAGTGATCAATCTGCAGCTCTGTGAAGGAGATGACCACTCTCAGTGCTGCGGTGTGTGCTCTCACCTGGAACTAGGGAGTCTAGGGCATGCTTGCAGGAGAATGGGCGTAAATGATCAGTTAACCTATGTAAAAGGACAAAAATTTAATGATATTGCACTTAAAATCTGATTGTTTTATTAATGCATATCTGCATATATACTCAGCATAATGACAAATACATGAACATTAACTAGAAAGAGAAAGGGAAGGGATATGTGTCCACAAGGAAGTGGGGCCATTGGTACAGTGCTATATGAGGGGGCAAAGTGAGTGGTGTTACAGCATATCTTGAGAAAGGGTAGATACAAATGTCCTATAGAACCATACCTACTATAATAATGAAAGTATATCTCTGTAACTTATATTATATAGCATTGTCTCATCCTAGGAGAGCCTATTCACCTGTGTCACAAAGGTATCAGTAGGAGACTATTAATAATCTTTGATTATTATAGTGGGCATTGTTCAATAGAACAGTTGTATCTACCCCGTCTCAAGATACGCTGTAACATCACTCACTTTGCCCCCTCGTATAGCACTGTACCAACCGACCCGCTTCGTTTTGGACACATTTCCCTTTCTCTTTGTAGTTAATGTTAATGTATTTGTCATTATGCTGAGTATATATGCAGATATGCATTAATAAAGGAATAAGATTTTAAGTGCAATATCATTATTCTTTTGGCCTTTTTTATAGGTTAAATGTATTGTGGAGGGCCAGAGGTATATAGTGAGGACACATATAGACTCTAGTAAATGACCAGTTGTGACATTAACACCCAAGCTCCAAAACAAACACACCTCCTGGTCGGTGGCTGAGCTGTTCATCCACACAAGCAGAAAGGTGATATCTAGGTAACCCTGCAAAATGCTAACAGGGTGTAGATTACAAACTGCCAGCATTTTGCAGGGTAGATATACTCTTAGATTTAATGAACAGCCTGGACAACCTCTTTAAAGAGGGAATCAGGAGGCTGATAAAGTCCCCCAAATGCCTTCTAATGCCTTCTTGGTGTAAATCTTGATGGCAGGTTCCCATTAATGATTGTTCAGTTTCCAACAGTACTTGAAGTATGTGTAAACATAACAGTAAAAAAAATCACCTGTAACCTCTATACAGAACAGTCAATCTGCACTCATTAACCTCCCTGGCAATCTGTTTAGGTCTAGAATTTTTTGCTAAAAGCGGGCTACCCGCGTTCGCGGCAGATGCGGTAAAAAAACCGCATCTGCCGCACTTGCCGCATAGCTGCCGCACTTGCGCCGCACTTGCGGTAATCTGCATAGGAACCAACCACCTCGGATGACCCTCATACACTGTTAATATGTGCCCCTGCAGCCTAGTAAACCATTAGCAGCACTGTTTTTGTGTGAAAAGTGGCTGCAGTAGAAGTGAGATAATGATTTTATACACTTACATGCCTGCGTACTTGAGGGCGTCTCCCTGTGTGTGCTGGCACTTGTGGGCTGTGCTCATCATGTCTGCTCTCCCCCTCCCTTATGCACGCCCCCTCTCAGCCTGCTATACTGTGTGAGGCTGATTGCGTCATAAAGGGGCGGGGCTACCGGGATGCCGCGATTTAGCCCCGCCCCTTTATGACGCAATCAGCCTCACATCACTATAGCAGGCTGAGAGGGGGCGTGCATAAGGGAGGGGGAGAGCAGACATGATGAGCACAGCCCACAAGTGCCAGCACACACAGGGAGACGCCCTCAAGTACGCAGGCATGTAAGTGTATAAAATCATTATCTCACTTCTACTGCAGCCACTTTTCACACAAAAACAGTGCTGCTAATGGTTTACTAGGCTGCAGGGGCACATATTAACAGTGTATGAGGGTCATCCGAGGTGGTTGGTTCCTATGCAGATTACCGCAACCGCGCCGCAACCGCGCCGCAAGTGCGGCGCAAGTGCGGCAAGTGCGGCAGATGCGGCAGATGCGGTTTTCTCACCGCATCTGCCGCGAACGCGGGTAAGCCCGAGCCTGACTCGGGGTTAACGCTTCTGGTAGTGAATGTTAACCCCGAGTCAGGCTCGGGAATAACGCTAGGAAGGTTAACAGACCACTATCAAACTATTTAAATGCTCCTTAAAACCCCCGTTACACATAGCGATATTTTTAGAGAGATCGCTATTGTGAGTCGGTCGACAGGGTAGGGAGACTCGGATACTGGGACAAGTGGTTACTTCAGTGAGGATCACGGCTGGTCGGTTCTCGGTTCTGTGCCCTGGACCCTCAATGGTGGGTGGGGGTGATGATGATTGGGGAATTGTAACGTGACGCCACCTGTGGTACCTGATAATAGGGTTACCAGTGCTGCAGCCGGCCGCTGAGTTGATGGAAATGCAGCTTTGGTAGTACAGCTCCCCACAAGTGAAGCTTTACCTCAGGGCAGCGGGGTAGAAGAGGGGAGTAGTAGTAGCGGTTCTGCTGTGAACGCTGCAGGCGGCGGTGGTGAATCAGGCACACACACACAATAGTCTCTGTTTCGGTACCTTTTTACTGATGTCCGGTAACAGGCACGGTCCAGGAGGGTAACCAGGTTATCGGTGCAGTTTGGGACGTCCATCTTAGAGAGTTGTGAGGCCTCCTCTATTAGTGTGTGTGGTAATTGTTTTTTTTTTTTACTTAATATCTGATCAGTAGAAATCTTATGAACCCTGATGATAATTTTAAAGGCAAGAAATATGGCCATTTAAAGGTCGGTAGAACAAAAGAGGTGTAAGGTTTGTAAGACCCTTAGAGCTTATTATATGGTAGATATTAACTTACTGAACAATGATTGCATTGTCACAAATGCCTTTGTGACATAATCACTACTACAAATATATGGAGAATAAGAGTAAAAATATATAATCACAATAGTGATGAGGGAATCTTTTGAAGTTCGGGTTCAGGCAGTGCAGCCAAACTTTTTGGCACACTGTTCTTGACCCCGAACTTGACCTGAACCTCAGTGGAAGTCATCGATTGGTAGTGCAGCTCTCCACCCACATACAGCCTGCCATAATGAAGACATTTCCGGGGGGTGGGGGGTGTTTTTTTAAATTCATTTTGGACACACTCACCCAAAAACTGTGCTTCTAAGGCCACTGCGAGCTGATCAAAGCACTGCATGCGGCTCGCACTGGGTCAAGTACCAACTGTACCCGACCACAGCGATACTCGCTGCAGTGCTTTGCAAACGTAAAGCACCTGAACTCTGAACAGGTTTGCTCAACACCGAGAAGTTTGGCGACCTGAACTCGACCGAGCCTTGAAAGGTTCGCTCATCTCTACATAACAATGCAAAATAAAAAAATCATATTTTTAAACCATTTGATACACACCTGTAAACAATCAATAAACAACATAATTACTCTGAACTCTTACCTAGCTTGTATTAATACTACATACAGTACAGCTACCTATAACACTAACTGCATTACTATCCTTCAAATCAGATACATGGTTATCTTTCAAGTGTTTCATGCAGTCAGAATAATCAAACTTTTTTCTGAAAATAGTTGCAGATGCTTGATCATCTATTTTCAAGGCTCCTTAGAAATCAATAAAGAGAGGCCAACCACTCCATTCATAGCAGTATCTGGGGCCACAAGTGACTGGGTATTCGGGTCTCGGGCGGTCGGGTGCCGGGATGTCACGGGTGGTCCGTGCCCAAGCATGTGCCCTTGGGTGACAATAAAAAGGGGAGTATTTACAGGGATTAAAGTTATTGTCAGTCGTGACGCCCCCCATAGATCCGGTGATGGCACCGGGCGCTGCTGGAACCTCCAGGGTGATGTGCGGCAGCAAGATGTCATAGCCCTCTACAGGTAGGGCTGAGTACCCGGGGTGTTGGATGTAGCAATGGTGGAAAAGGGCAGCATAGTCACTGTGGAGCAAAGCAGGTAAATCACAGTTCTCTGAGAAGAAGCACAGACACGTTGCTCACTCTGAAAGGGTACTTTACTCCGGTAATCTGTAGGTTTACAGGGTAATGAAGTTCTTTCAGCTCAGGTAGTGGACCGGATGGTTCTGATAGTGAGCAGTGTCCCTCTGAAGTTCCACTGATGTTCCTTCTCTATCACTTTCTCTGTCCTTTTTTGTGGTGCACTGCACAATCCTACTTCTGGAACCAGGTCCGTCGGGTGATATGAGAATCCTTTATCTCTCCAAAGGGAACCCAACCCTGTTTAGGGCTTCTGGTGGAGACCGTGCCTGGTTTAGGGCGGTTGGATAGTGCTCCTAAGAAGACATCGACCACGGCGGTAATTTGTAGCTCAGGGATGGACCTCTGATCCACATCAGAGCCGGTACCACGCTTTGGACTGGACCAGGGTATTTGGTTTACCTCTATCTGCCCCTTTCTCTTTAGGGTCACAAGGTTGAGGTGCCCTCTCTGTTACTTCTCTTCTACTGTTCTCTGCTGTTACTCTTTACTGTGCTGTACTTCTGCTGTTTTGTTCTTCTGCACTGCACTCTGCACTGCTTCCTCTGCCACTCCTGCTACTTTTCCTCTTTCCCCACTCACTTTATAGCCTAGCTTCTCCACCCACTGGGACTGGTTACCCTAGTAATGGGTGTCTGATTGGTCCCCTATCACTAGGTGTGTGTGTGTGTGTGTGGTGCTGGAGCTTCAGGCTTCTACTACTCCTTACCAGAACAAAGCATACTGCACCTTCTATTAGGGGTGCAGTACCCTTTTGTAACGTGTTGACTAGCGGGGCGCTACAGCAGCATGAGATAGGGCCGACACAGAGGTGGAATCAGCATCTATTAGAGACTTATGGACTACCCTGTAACTTTGCAAGAAATATCTGAGATTGGAATAGCCTATTTTCAAGCACTAACTGAATCAAATTCACTTATAGCCAGAGAAATATTTACTGTGTAATGTATGAAACCTGACAAGGCTGAGATTCCGAAATAAACTTTAAGGAGAAAGCATGATTGATATCCTGTACCGAGACATTTTAATCGCTGTAAAGCTTGGCAGGTCAGATATCAAATGACTAGTACAGTAACAAACAACATTATTAGCAAACATATTGTGACTCCAGTGCAACAGAAGTACTGTATAGATGTGGCCTCAATTTTTTATGTCCTAGTCAATATGCAAGTCATAAAATGAAATAGTTCTGAAGAGAATCACTAGTATGCAGAGGAAGAGTGAAATTGGAATTTAAGCTTACTGCAAATAATGGTTATAATATTTTCTTATTAATATCATACCTATACAGAGCAGGAACTGTATACCATTGGTGATCTGGCAGCTACAGTAATATTATGATGATTGTAGAAATAACAGACCTGAAACAGAAAACAGTGGGTTCAATTTAGTATAAGTATTCATCTAACAGCATACAATAAAGCTAAGCCATATACATTACCTAGACAAAATATTCAAACCCTGTGAACTTTTCTCTATTTCATCATGTTACACCAGCAAACACAAATGTATTCTTATTGGGATTTTATGTGATATACCAACACTTATTAGCAAGTATTTGTGATGGGTAAAGGAAATAATACATGGTTTCTAAATGTTTTAAAAATATAAATCTGAAAATTGTGACATGCATTTGTATTCAGCCCCCTGCGTCAATAGTATGCAGGACAGACTTTCACTGTAATTACTTTTGCAATTCTTATCTCTACCAGCTTTGAATATCAAAAAGCTAACATTTTTACCAATTTTTCTTTTCAATCTCACTCTAGCTAAGTGAGCTCTGTCTTTTATTTCTATTAAAATGTTTTTTCTCTGTATTGTGTTTTTTTTTAATGTTTACTAGAAATTCATAGTGAGTGGGTCTAATATTGGCCTGACATTATAAATTTCGAGCTTAGTGCCAGCTGACAATACAAAGCTGGCATTAACCCATTTATTATTCAGTGTACCACAACCAGGGCAGCTGGAAGAGTTGGGGTACATCACCAAAAAATGAGCCTTTTATGAATGCACCATTTTCTGGGGTGGCTGTGGGCTGCACTTTGCAGCAGGGGGGCCCAGAAGGCTTTGGCCATCCTGCACTGAGGATTCCAGCCCCCAGCTGTCTAGTTGTACATGGCTTGAAACTAAAAATACAGCGAAGCCCCACATAATTTTTTTTTATTCTTTAATGAAATTCATGTAATAATTAAAAAAAATGGGCTTACCTATATTTTTGATTTCCAGCCAGGTAAAAATAGGCAGCTGGGAGTAGGGAACAGCCAATATCTGCTTGCTGTATCTGGCTGGAATACAAAAATATGGCGAAGGCCCACGTCGTTTTTTTAGTTACTTCAGGAAATAATTAGTAGTATGGATGACTGGCATCTAACCTCTAAGTGCAGGTGCAAGCAGAAAAAATACATACTAATGAAAATAGGAGATATCTGCTGCAACACTGACACTAAATGTGTACAATTCATGAGTGTAATGAGCGGCCGAGCTGCACAGCTAATATAAGAAACATGATAAAATGTATTATGGCAAACACTGCCCTAGAATATATTGCAAATTGGAAGACTTAGCTTCAGCAGTGGCCACTGCGGAGTGCCCGGTGACCAACGACAAGGTGCTTCCATCTCACCGGGTCCTACCACTATGACTAACAGAGTTGTGCAATGTGACTGGGTTTATATGCCCTTATTTTTAATTGAAAAAGGAAGAGTGTGTGCTGGACTCCAACAAGATGGAGATCAGCAGTGCCCCCCCCCCTTCTTCGCCCGGAGGCCAGCTTGGTTCTCCATCTTGTTGGAGTCGAGCACACACGCTTCCTTTTACAATTAAAAATAAGAGCATATAAACCCAGTCACATTGCACAACTCTGTTAGTCATAGTGGTAGGACCCGGTGAGATGGAAGCACCTTGTCGTTGGTCACTGGGCACTCCGCAGTGGCCACTGCTGAAGCTAAGTTTTCCAATTTTCAATATATTCTAGGGCAGTGTTTGCCATAATACATTTTATCATGTTTCTTATATTAGCTGTGCAGCTCTGCCGCTCATTACACTCATGAATTGTACACATTTAGCGTCAGTGTTGCAGCAGATATCTCCCATTTTCATTTCAGGAAATAATTGTAAAAAAGGGGCTCAACCCTGTTGCGGTTTTGGTGCTTTTTTGGGCTAAGAAATGCAGCTGAGCACATTGAAATCAATGCATGCAGTTTTATGCCAAAATTGCACCACAAAAGAATGAAATCTGCAACATAAACCACGTTGTCGTTTTTTTGGTCCACAGAGATGAGCAGGCTCACACTGACAGCTGGCTGTGTGAAAGGTCATCTAAGTTCACACTTGAGCTGCGGCAGGAGTTAACTCGGATGACCGCATGAACAGCATGACGGCACATGGATCCCAGCTGTAAGTGAGCAAGAGAATTTTGGGCTTAGTGCCAAATGTCAATACAAAGCTAGCATTAACCCCTTTATTACCCAGTGTGCCACTGCCACCAGGGCCACTTGAAGAGCCAGGTAAAGCACCTGAAAATGCGGCTACGAAAGAATGCCCTATTTTGAGGGGAGGCTGCGGGCTGCGATTTTCAACATGGATGGCTCAGAACACTTGGGCCTTATCAAGCTGAGAATCCCAGCTCCCAGCTGCTTGGGTTTTACCTTGGCTGGCGAACCAAATTGGGCAAAGTCCATGCATTTATTTTATTATTTATTTATTTATTTATTTAAATGATTAAAAAAAATATGCTTCCCTGTGTTTTGATTGCAAGTCAATATAAAGCTTGGCAGCAGGGGTGGCAGCCCGTAGCTGTCTGCTTTATCTGCGCTGAGAATCAAAAACACCATGAAGCGCTAAGGAAATTTTTAAAGTTATTTATTTATTTATTTTTACAGTACTATGATGTCAATCAAAGAGCGAGGGACAAAACAGCTAATCCTAGACTTTGTCACAAAGAAATCAACCCATATATTCTAGTATCTAGAATGTATGGGCAGTTTCAAGATTACGCCAACAGCCAATCACAGATGCCCATTCTCTGTGACAGTGTCTGTGATTGGCTGTTGGGCCCAATCTGCAGTGAATATCCAGGAAGCAGACGCGGTGGGATGCAGTAAGTATAATGCTGTTTAATAACTATTTTCTTTATTTTTACAGCTCTCCTACCCATCAACCCAAACTGTGACACAGACTTCCCTGGGAAGTCCATGTTTGGGATCTGTGCCCAAACACTAGATGTTCAGTACGGACCCCAAACTTTACAGGTCAGGTTCACCCATCACTAGTGGCCAGCCCTTGTTCGGGATTCACGCAAATTGAATAACAAATTTTTCCCCAATTTCTTTTTTTTACGCAATGTACTACAAAGAGATAAGTGGCCACACACGTGCAACAGTCTCCATTCTCTTCTCTGAGTATTCTGAAAAATAAAAAAGGTGGCTATAGATATGGAATAAATGTCGAAGATTGGAATAACCCTTTAAGCCTCTCCATGGGCACCGCAAACCAGCACAATGCTTAATCTCTACATAAACTATGAATATTCCAGCATCTCCTACATACAGAAGAGCTTGTAAAGGACATAAACAAGTAACAGAGCCTCCATTCTTGAAATGAGTTGTGTTTTGGATATGAGGACTGGAGTTTAGAGAATGTTTACTAAAGTGCCCGTACTCTTTTATTTTCAGTATGCTCCTGAGGACATAAAAGTAAAGACACCTCTATACAATAATATTCATAAAAGCCCATATCCACATAAAGGGAAACCAACTTTTCAGCTTAGATTTCCATCAATTTTAAGAACAGCTATAACAAGACGATAAGACTCTTGAAAAATAACTCGTATATGTAATAAATAGAAAACAACATGGTGTGTCATGTTACCAAGAAGTGAATAATAGAACTGATTGTATCTCGTTAACAATGTAGACAGATGCAGAAACCAAGGCTGATATTCTAAATGTACATAAATCATGTTGGTAAATGTAATGATTTCTTTTTTAGATCCACAGGATTTTGTTTTCTATATTCCAAAGTAAATGCTGACAAAGAGTCAAACTCCAAAACCACTCTAAATTTAGAGCAGCTCTGAAGTGTAATAGCAAAGGAAAGGTTAGGACAGGGGCATAATTAGCTGAGAAATTCTTCATTAGAGAATAGCTTCATTTATCAACCAGAGTGGAGTGGCTCCAAAATAAGGAGCCAGCTGTGAACGATCTCAAACATCTGGTTATTACATGGATAGGGCATTGATTGTATTAAAAAGAGGGATTAAATGTTGTCTGCTGGTTTACAAATAGACCACAGTTGATAAATGAGGTAACACCAGCATGATAACTTATATCCAGCTTATAATCACAGACTTAAACCATTTTTTAAATGTAAAGGTTGTTGATTAGTTTCATAAAGTATGGTAAAAAAATGTTTATACCGTATTAGCCAGTAGATAGAAAAATATTAGAATCTGAGAGTCCTCAGTGGTTGATACCTTTTAATGGCTAACTGAAAAGATGGTAAGTAAAGCAAGCTTTCGGGACACTATGGTCTCATCATCAGGCTGATAATGACACAAATTCTGAAGACACACACATACAGTTGTGGCCAAAAGTATTGACACCCCTGCAATTCTGTCAGATAATACTCAGTTTCTTCCTGAAAATGATTGCAATCACAAATTCTTTGGTATTATTATCTTCATTTAATTTGTCTTAAAGAAAAAACACAAAAGAAAATGAAGCAAAAAGCAAAACATTGATCATTTCACACAAAACTCCAAAAATGGGCCAGACAAAGTATTGGCACCCTCAGCCTAATACTTGGTTGCACAACCTTTAGCCAAAATAACTGCGATCAACCGCTTCCGGTAACCATCAATGAGTTTCTTACAACGCTCTGTTGGAATTTTAGACCATTCTTCTTTGGCAAACTGCTCCAGGTCCCTGATATTTGAAGGGTGCCTTCTCCAAACTGCCATTTTTAGATTTCTCCACAAGTGTTCTATGGGATTGATGTCTGGACTCATTGCTGGCCACCTTAGAAGTCTCCAGTGCTTTCTCTCAAACCATTTTCTGGTGCTTTTTTAAGTGTGTTTTGGGTTATTGTCCTGCTGGAAGACCCATGACCTCTGAGGGAGACCCAGCTTTCTCACACTGGGCCCTACATTATGCTGCAAAATTAGTTGGTAGTCTTCAGACTTCATAATGTCATGCACACGGTCAAGCAGTCCAGTGCCAGAGGCAGCAAAGCAACCCCAAAACATCAGGGAACCTCCGCCATGTTTGACTGTAGGGACCGTGTTCTTTTCTTTGAATGCCTCTTTTTTTTCTCCTGTAAACTCTATGTTGATGCCTTTGCCCAAAAGGCTCTACTTTTGTCTCATCTGACCAGAGAACATTCTTCTAAAACGTTTTAGGTTTTCTCATGTATGTTTTGGCAAACTCCAGCCTGGCTTTTTTATGTCTCGGGGTAAGAAGTGGGGTCTACCTGGGTATCCTACCTTACAGTCCCTTTTCATTCAGACGTCGACGGATAGTACGGGTTGACACTGTTGTACCCTCGGACTGCAGGGCAGCTCGAACTTGTTTGGATGTTAGTCGAGGTTATTTATCCACCATCCACACAATCTTGCGTTGAAATCTCTCGTCAATTTTTCTTTTCCGTCCACATCTAGGGAGGTTAGCCACAGTGCCATGGGCTTTAAACTTCTTGATGACACTGCGCACGGTAGACACAGGAACATTCAGGTCTTTGCAGATGGACTTGTAGCCTTGAGATTGCTCATACTTCCTCACAATTTGGTTTCTCAAGTCCCCAGACAGGTCTTTGGTCTTCTTTCTTTTCTCCATGCTCAATGTGGTACACACAAGGACACAGGACAGAGGTTGAGTCAACTTTAATCCATGTCAACTGGCTGCAAGTGTGATTTAGTTATTGCCAACACCTGTTAGGTGCCACAGGTAAGTTACAGGTGCTGTTAATTACACAAATTAGAGAAGCATTACATGATTTTTCTAACAGTGCCAATACTTTTGTCCACCCCCTTTTTTATGTTTGGTGTGGAATTATATCCAATTTGGCTTTAGGACAATTCTTTTTGTGTTTTTTAATTGAAGACAAATTAAATGAAGATAATAATACCAAAGAATTTGTGATTGCAATCATTTTCAGGAAGAAACTGAGTATTATCTGACAGAAATGCAGGGGTGTCAATACTTTTGGCCACAACTGTATATTCATAACCAGGGTAGGATAATGCAGTAAATACAACAGGTGACATAAAGCAGAGTCATAGTCCAAAATGTCGCATGGGGGAAGAAATAAAGGCAAGTTGAAATTTACCACCGCTTTGGACGCTGTCTTTGAGATTTGAATCCTTTATGTGAACAAGGATAGACTCACTGGATGAACGAGCGCCACAAATGAGGGTAATTGACCCATTGAATGCCGAGGTGCTGCAAGCCAACTGGTTTTTGCATAAAGAAGTCAGTCTTGGTAGGGGGAGAGAAGCTGGGGAGGTAAAAATCAAAATTCCGATATAAGAGGGACAGATAGAACATTAATACAATGATTAGTGGTCTATGGTGACCTGAAAATTCCTCAGTAAGAAAGCTATACATCCATGCGAGACAGTTCACCTAAGAAGTGTCAAAAGTTCATTGTCCTCTAACTGGGGGTCTGTTGGAAGATGTGATATCCCCAAATACCCTTTCAAAACGCTTGAATCCATGTAAGACATTTAGTCCTGCTTTAAATTTGTCAAAGGTCGTTATCAATTTGTATTCCCAAATTCTTCTCTCTTTCTGAGATTTGAAGTTATTTTTTTAAATGAGCAGATTCATGTCTGTTACCCTGTGGTCAGAGGTCAGAGCTGCAAAAATGGTTTGCTACAGGTAGATCCATACGCCTTTCTTTTATTGTGTGGCGATGAAAATTCATTCTTGTTCTGAATTTTTGTCCGGTCTCCCTTACATACATGCCACCTATTGGACATTTGGTAAATATAATTAAATACACCACATTGCTTGTGGTGCAACTGAAGTTACCTGGGATCTTGTAGTCCTGATCTGTCCTGGGAATCATTATTTTATCATTATAAATGGACAGGCTTTGCACCTGTTCGGGTTGCAGGGAGACGTACTGTACTGTAGCTGCTGGAGAGGACAGGGCGCTTCTGACTTTTTGTTTTTAGATTCGGAGGTTGTCTAAAACACAAGACTGGGGGATCTGGAAATATTGATTTTAGTCAGGCATCTTTTTGTAGGAGTGGTTGCAGTTTCTGTGCAGCTCCTTTTAGTACCTCCAGATTTGGATTGTAGGTGCCTACAAGAGGAATCCGCTTGTTTCCTTCCCTAGTTTTGTAATGTAGGAGATGATTCCTTGATATTCTGGTGGCTCTAATAATCTGGTTTTCAATTGCTCTTGGATGGTAGCCCTGGTTCAAAAAGGTCTTTCTGAGGTCCTCAAGGTGATTGTCTCTATCTGTGGGGTTGGAACATATCCGATTGTATCTGATGGACTGGCTGTACACAATAGAGATTTTTATGTGTTTTGTATGAAAACTGTCCCGTCGGAGATATGTTTGACGGTCAATTGGCTCCCGGTACAGGGATGCTTCTATTTCATTGTTCCGTAGCTTTATGATGGTGTCCAGAAAGCTGATTTCAGTGCAGGTGTAGTTGAGTATTAAGTTGATGGTGGGATGAAACTGATTAAAGTATTCATGGAACATCTTCAGCTGTTGTTCAGACTTAGGGATGGGCGAATTACTTGCTACTATTCGGGACTCGCCCGAATAGTAGCGGACTCGGGGGACTTGCTACTCGCCGAGTTTCCTTAGGAATTACTCGGGGGTAGCGAGTCCCTGTACTTTTGCAGTGTATCTATACAGATACACTACAAAAGTACCCTAAAAGTTCATCTAAGGGGTTAAAAACAATGAGCATTAATACTCACCTCCAGTACTCCTGTACCTTATGTACCGGGACCGGTACCGAAGACCTCCGGCTGTTACAGGACCTCCGAGACCACCGGGAGAAGATGGGGAAAAGGACCTTGCAGTTCAGCCAATCAGGATGCGGCTAGCGGTCACATGGGTTTGTCATGTGGCCGCAGTGCAGTCGCGTCACAACCCATGTGACCGCTAGCCGCATACTGATTGGCTGAACTGCAAGGTCCTTTTCCCCATCTTCTCCTGGTGGTCTCGGAGGTCCTGTAACAGCCGGAGGTCTTCGGTACCGGTCCCGGTGCATAAGGTACAGGAGTACAGGAGGTGAGTATTAATGTTTATTGTTTTTAACTTTTGATTAACTTTTAGGGTACTTTTGTAGTGTATCTGTATAGATACACTGCAAAAGTACAGGTTACTATTCGGACTCGCTGGACTCGCAAAGAGTCTCGGACCTGGACTCGTTAGAGTCCAGCGAGTCCGAGTATTTCAGGATTCGCCCATCCCTACTCAGACTCTGTCCAGATGATTAAAATGTCATCGATATATCGGTAATAGGCCACAGGCCTGATAGGACAAGAGCATAAAAAGTCACCTTCAAGCTTGGCAATGAAAAGATTTGCATATTGTGGTGCCATTTTGCTTCCCATTGCTGTGCCAGTCTCTTGTTAATATATGTTGTCGTCAAATGTAATGTAGTTGTGCCTGGGTATGAATTTTGTAAGCTTCACCACAGATTCAGCATCAATCCCTGTATTTTTCAGAAAGGTTTTGTAGTCATTTAATCCATCCTGGTGTGGGATGTTGCTGTACAGAGATTCCACATCCATGGTGGTGATGATGGTTCCTTCTGGTAGAGGACTTATTGCTGACAGTTTATTCAATAGGTCAGTTGTGTCTTGAATGTACAGTAGCTGGGTGTCTCTTTTACCATCTTTTCAGTTAGCCATTAAAAGGTATCAACCAATGAGGACTCTCAGATTCTAATATTTTTCTTTCATAAAGTAAACCCTTTACTCAACCTTTTTTATGATTGGTCAACAGTTGTAGTGTACTGGCAAAATTTAGGTAGTGCAAGATTAAAGTTTTTCTCTATTTTCACCCATTTCCCTGAAAGAAAAATTGACCATCAGTTTACCAATTAAGTCAATGTTTTTTACTGAAGCACTATAAATACAGTTATGTTCCAGACAGACTGATCTGATTCCTTAATAATAATCATTCTTCTTCTCCATTGGTATTGGTATAGAGAAGACTGTACAGTAGACTCGTAGACAAGCCAAGAGTCTGATGGGAACCAAAGCACCAATCTCCACATAATAAAGTCACTAGGGCTGGTTTCACACTGCAGGATTTTCCCTGAACAGTGTCCATCCAGTTTGTGTGCCAAAACCAGGAGAGAAACATGCAGAGAAAAAGTATAATTGAAAGATTGACACCTGATCTGAGTTTTGGAGACACTCCTGGTTTTGGCACACAAACTGGATGGACACTGATCAGTGAAAAACTGCAGTGTGACACCAGCATAGAGTTTGCAATAGTAATAAAGTTACAATATTTTTGAGCTGATCAAGTGGTCTTCTAGGACAGTGTTCTCAAAGAAGTATGCATATTGGCTCATGTGAAAAGGGTTATTAGGGTTTTCGCACCTAAGAACTTTGCCTAAGCACTGCCACCTACCTGCCTGTGGTGCCCTGCGCTGGTCACTATCAATCACCGCCAACATGCAACAGACACAGTCTGTTCCTGTCGGTGATTTTGCTGCTTCCACTGACGTCACATCTACAGAGCTGCAGCTTCTCCCATCTGTCATCAGGCATCAGAGCCGATGTCATGCTGATTGACAGCCAGTTCCCTCAATCAGGTAGCAGGGAGCCAACTGTCAATTACCATGATGTCTGCTGTCCCACCCATTCCAAAGAGCCGAGTGAAAAAGCTACCACAGCTCTATTTACCCCACCATACTGTCCCTGGCAGTAGTGGTCTATGCCTGCTCTGTGGCCGGGGGGGAATGGCAGTGAATGGAGCCAGGCACAACAGGCAGGAAGGTGGCACTTTTCTTTTTTTATAAAATCCCAAATAAACCCTTCAAAAGATTTGTCTCTGGGGGCCCAGAAGCTTCAAATTATGCATTTACTTTTCTGTGTTGATGTTGTAGAATTTTGTAGTTGTCAGGATGAAATTTGCTTATAAAATTATTTTTGTTTATAATAAATAAAATATCTTACTCTATTTTTCGAAGAAAGTTTTCCAGTGAACTTAAATCTTCACTAGTTACTACTGTTTCTTGCATCCCTGCACCCTCGGAATACGTTCTTGATCCTCGGTTATAGACACTGTGGGAGTGGAGATGTGATTGCAGCGCTGGCTCTCTGCTTCTATCTCCATTGCTGGCATAGCTTCTAATTGTGACAGACAAGGGGGTGAAGTTAGTAGCAGTGAATGATGCCAGCACCAGGGGGAGAGGTCGAGAATTATGTGCTTTCACCTAGGCTGTAGAAATGTCTAAACCTGACACTGGTAGTCTCCAATCTAGAATACTGCTTATCAGCTTGTGATAAAGCGAATTAAGCTGAGTTGCAAGAACAGCCAATGTACAATACACACAGCTCAGTGGTGTTTCAGCTCCAAACAATGTGTACTTCTATTAATGGTGTAACAGTTAATTGTTGGGCGCAGATTAAAAATGGGTTATCAATATCTTGGTTCTAGACAACCCATTTAACTGTTGTATAATGAGTTACGCATTGAACTCTTCACAGTGCAGAACCTCCCTGCTTCTGTACCCTCATCTCTGTCTATCACAACACCCGTTCTCTTCGCTCTGGAAGTGACTTTAGACTCACTTCTGCATTAATCTGAACCTCCCACTCCCGACTCCAAGACTTCGCCTGAGCGGACCAATTCTCTGGAATGGTCTACTCCAAGAAATTAGGTGTAACCACAACTTACATAGTTCCAGGCGATCCCTAAAAACACACCTTTTTAGGGCGGCCTATCATTATCCCTAGTCAAAATCACTCAGACATAGGCTGTTCACTCCGCCAGACTCAAAAGCATTACAAATAATGGCTGGTGTCCACTCATGCAGCTCTTATCTATTCCCCACTGCCTTAAGTTGACTGCACCATCATTGTAAATAAGCTCCTGTACTTTGTGTCACCCCCAACTCATTGTAGACAGTAAGCTATTATGAGCAGGGCAGTCATTAATTTGCTTAAATTATTGTATTTCTTGATAACTGTTACTTATAACTGTTTGTATATTAACCTCTGAATTATAAAGCGCTGAGGAATATGTTGGCGCTATATAAATAAAGATTATTAATATTATTATTGAACATTTGTTATCTGAGTTCTGCTCAGTATTCATTCAGCGCTGCTACAAATTCATTATTACATTCGAGCAACCATACAACTTTTACTTTACAGTAATAGAAATTTGTCTATGTTTTATTAGAAACATTTTGGTACGTGCTTTCTATGCAGATTCTCTTTGCTTTCTTCTAATATAAATATCACAGTTCCTTTATGCAGATTCATTTCTCATGATTGCTTACTGAATAATTCATTAAAAATAATGAACAACCAAAATGTTAATTTCTGTTTAAAATGCTTTTTATTTTTTTTGTAGCTAGTATTCAGATATTGCATATTGTAATGAGTGTCTGCTAATGTGTAAGAAAATACTGAAATCTTAATTACATCAATTTAAGACTCCTTGTATGTTTTCAAACAATCCATTTGTCTTCAAATATGGTTGCATGTATGTATACAAGTAAGCCATAGTAGAAAGATCATATAGCCCTGTGCCCACACTACAAAATTTTGTAACCTTATTGCAGAAATGGTGCAGATTTGTCTTAAATCTGATCGCCAGGAAACTATGGGAATTCTGAAGTGTTGTGTCCATGATATGTTTTTTCGAAGCTGGAAAGGGGCAGATTTTTCTGCTGAAAAATCTGCAGCATGTCAATTTTTGCAGCAGGTATTTCATTTTTTTCAGACTTTCAAGTCATTTGCTTAGGCTAGCTTCACATTTGCGTTCCCCTCCTCAGCGTTCCGTGAAGGGGAACCGCCATGTAAGCGCAGCTATCGCAAGTGCCTATGTTTATAATGGGGACTCTCTCTTGTCAGCACCAGGAGCGCGACATGGTACAGACGACAATGTATGATTTGTATGCAAGCATGCGCATGCGTACAAATCACACAGGCAAATGAATAGGAGCACACGGTCATGCGCAGTCAAGCGCAGCACCGTGCGTCTCCATTATAAACATAGGGGCTTTGCGGTGGCTGCGCTCACATGGCGGTTCCCCTCCGTAGAACGCTGTGGAGGGGAACGCAAATGTGAAGGCACCTTTAATGAAGAAAAATGCAAGGCACAAATCTGCACCATTTCTGCACCAAGAATGCACCAAAGCAGCACTGCAGAATTGGGTAGTTTTTCAGCTACAAGATGCAGACGTGGCGCTGAAATTTCTGCAACAAAATACTCAGCGTCAGCACATACCCTATTACTATCCAAGAGCAATACAGACAGTATTCACAAAATGACCTCTTGCTCTGTAATTATATATGGTATTTTTGGATTATAAGATGCACCCTTCAATTTGGTGAAGGAAAAGAGAAAAAAATAATTGGGGCCCATCTTATAATGCCAGTGTCCATCTTACAAAACATATATATGTCCCTCATAGCCCTCTCATCCTGATACATGGTCCCTCATTCTGGGATATAGCCCCCACATCCTCGATATGGCCCCCTTAATCTGGATATGGCCCCCTTATATAGGATATAGCCCCCCAGTGATGGCACACATCCCCCAGTGCTGGCACATGTCCCCCAGTGATGGCACACGTTCACCAGTGATGGCAGACGTACACCAGTGATGGATCATGGCCCCCTGTGATGGCACACATCCCCCAGTGATGGCACATGTCCCCCAGTGCTGGATCATGGCCCCCCTGTGCTGGATCATGGCCCCACTTTGCAAGGTCATGGCCCCACTGTGCTGGATCATGTCCTCACAGTGCTGGCACACATGTCCCTGTGCCAGATCCATGGCCCCCTGTGCTGCATCCATGGCCCGCTGTGCTGGATGCATGGCCCCCTCCACTGGCACACTTGCCCCTGTACTGGATCCATTGCCCCCTTTGCTGGATCCATGGCCCCCTGTGCTAGATTCATGGCTTCATGTGCTGGATCCATGGCCCTCTGTGCTAGATCATGGCCCCACTGTGCTGGATCATGGCCCCCTGTGCTGGATCATGGCCCCTTTGCTGGCACACATTCCCTTGTGTTGGATCCTTGGCCCCCTGTGTTGAATCCATGGCCACCTGTGATGGCGCATGGCCCCCCTGTGCTGGATATGGTTCCCCCATGCTGCTGCCCATACTAAAATAACAAACACTTTAGTTGCCTCTCCAGTGCTGTGCTCCATGTCTCCCTGCTTGCTGCCGCTCTTCCTGAGTCTCGCAGAAGCCGGTCATGTGGTCAGCACAGCAGAGTGACATTATCTCTGCACATCCGATCACATGACTGGCTTCCCCGAGTCTCAGGAAGTGCGGCAGCAGGCAGGGAGACATGGAGCACAGCAATGGAGAGGCAAGTAAAGTGTTTGTTACTTTAATATGAGCAGCAGCATGGGGGGTCATATCCAGCACATGGGGGCCATGTCCCATCACAGCGGAGGTGCAGGTACATATAATATGCGCTGATTCTCCAATCTATACCTCGGCGCAGTTTCAGCACTGAGGTGATGGACAGTGGGTGCAGTGCTTATTATATGAGGCTAATGAGCGGGAGCACGTGACCTCCCGTTGCCTCCCGCAGCCAGCCAGCCTCCTCCAGCCCCCGGACATGCTCCAGAGCTTTGAGGATCTACCATAGATTCGGATTATAAAGCGCACCCCCCACTTTCCCCCAAAATTTGGCGGACAAAAGTGCGTATTATAATCCCAAAAATATGGTAATTTGCTGTGTTAAACTGACCACATAATGCAAATTGACCTGGGATATTTTGATATTCACGAGTGCACCAAAATGTAGCCCAATATGCTAAGGATTAAATATGAAGTTGTAGTTGGTGCACTCTTTGAACAGAATCTGTACAGCTAAACATGGAGTCCTCATGTTATGTGCAAACTGTACAATGAAAAATATCTGCAAATATATAGAACAGAAAAAAATCGATTTTGCTAGAGTAACTAACTTAATGGTATCATCTTCATAAACAAAGGCCTAGAAGATGTTAATCGCTGTATCTCTGGTGGTCTACAGCAAAGAAAGACTTTACTGACAAGAATCCTTGTGATCTAAGGAAAATCAGTGGAGATGTTGATAATCCTTGATGATCTAAGGTAGTGAAGAGTTAATTATCCCTGGTGTTGAAAAAAATATTATTAATCTAGAAGTTCTGGAATTCTGGGCCAAAGAATAGATTGACAGGTGGTCTAGAGGAAAGAAAGAGCTAATGCAAAAATGTCTGGTGGTCTGTTGTACAGGGAAGGGAAAAATGAAAACCAGAAAATGGAAAATTGCCCAGGGGTGAAATTAAAGGGAATCTGTCAGAAGGTTTTTGCTACCTCATCTGACAGCAACATAATGTATCTGTAGATCTGTAGGACAAAGTGCCTTTGTGTCCGCGCTGCCGTCAAAAGGATCACCAGAGACAAGAAAGAATCTGTGCTGAATTGTGTTTTTATTAAAGACATAATTCAGCCCAGACTCTGTCTTGTCTGTGGTGATCCTTTTGACGGCAGCGCGGACACAACGGCACTTTGTCCTACAGATCTACAGGTTCTTCACTGCGGTAATACAGCAGCTGTATTTTTCAGGCGACTAGATCGATTTCTGGCTATCATACTGGTTGTGGGTGACACAACCAGACCAGGTGAGCAGTTTTTACTCACACATTCATTCACCTCTCAATCTGGAGATAAGACCCTATTGCACATTTTCTCACTTTCACAGCAACATAATGTAGGCAAAGAGACCCAGAATCCAATGAGGATTGACATAAACTACTGGCTTAAGCCATTCTGATATAACGAAAGAATTTATTTTCAGGAACACCGTAGAGGTGAGATAGCTGTCCCCGCCCGCACATGACTCTCAATAGAGATTGCGCATTCACTTTGATATATCAGTCACAGCAGGGGGTGCTGTGCTTGTGACTTTGTAGACCTGTAATTTTAATCACAAGGTGATAAATCCATTAGTTTAAGTAAACAACAGCACACACACTGATAAGAGAAGCACAGTTCCTTTTTGTCTTTATAACTCTTACATCATGCTGTCCTCAGCTTACATAGCAAAAACCTGATGACAGATTCCCTTTAATTAATGAGGGGCATGGAGGAATAACATTTGACAAATTCAATAAGAGACATTTGCAACTTAATGAATTAGTAGGATTGCTCCTTTGTGTACCTCATAAAATGTGTTACTACAGTTGGGGACATATTATACAATATCACTTGATGAATTTATTGAGCAGGTTTGGCCACATTCTGTCTAGGCTCCTCCCCCTTTGGCGGAGCTGACCAAAAGTGGAATGAATATTTTTGTGCAACTTTTTGCAACTTTTCATAGTTCTACAAGAGAATTCTGGTGTAAGCACTTGGATGAGTTTGAGCCTATGCTGTTTAACTGCCTGTGCTTAGCTAGTGCAGAGGTCCCCAACCTTTCTGACCTTAAAGCCACATTTGGCTCTGAGAAAGGTAATGAGCCTCATTCTACCCCTGCCCCTCACATTAGTGACACCCAGAGTCCCCATTACTGGTATAATAACAGCAAACAATTTTCCACAGAAATCACACTGAGGTAGTACACCAAGATGCAGGGGTTCCAACCTTACCCCCATTTAAATCTGCTCTACTATTAGGGGCTGCTCATACAAGTCACCATATGGAGACCTGACCTTCATAGCTGCTCCTAGACCTGGTGTTTATGTACGAAGCTGGAAGACAGTTGTGAGCCACATATCACAGGTCCCAGAGCCACATGTGGCTTCCAAGCTACAGATTGGGGTCCCCTGAGCTAGTGATTTCATGGGGCAATAGAGGGGAATTAAACAGTCCCACAGCCTTATAGAGTAATTAAGTGTAATAAAAGTACTAGTTTGTAATTAAATTAGGACAATACTAATACAATCTATTATATAATCACGAATGGGTTTTTTGCCCCTTCTGAGTCCGCTCGCGCTGCGAGTCAGCGTGGTCATGTGGATACGCCCGAAGCATTGGCCGCGCAGCGGCCATTGCGAGCAGTTCTAAGGCGACTCGCTATGCCCGCGCAGCGGGCATGGCGAGTCGCCTTAGCAGCGCGAAGCATTGGCCGCGAAGCGGCCATTGCGAGTCAGAGACTCGCTCTGCTAGAATCCCGATGCATCTGCATCGGGCACCCAGCTAGTTTATTATAAAAATGTATTGCAATAGCTGTAAAGACGAAAATATATTTTAAAGTGAGTAAATTGTGCCAGCAATCTAATCACTCTACAAGTGTCTGCACTATTTTTTATGAATGGAATGAATATAATAAGAAATAAAGTTGTGAGCAGTCTGAGTACATACTGTACGATAGATAATCTTCCTCACAAGTGCACCTTATAAATAACCCTCTTTCATACTATTTCCACGCAATGATTTGTAGCCTGGACCCCACTTATTCAGAAACTGAAAATATAGGAATTTACCATGATACATTGTGCATTTGTGCATTTAGGCATAACAATTCAGAGTGGATTTGACGCAGATTTAGATGCATTTGCCAAGCTGTGATGAGTGTCAATAGAAAAGAGCACATTCTGGGCATGCAGAATGAGTCAAAAAAGGCCTCT
The DNA here is from genome assembly GCA_033576535.1 of Allobates femoralis. Taxonomy (NCBI): domain Eukaryota; kingdom Metazoa; phylum Chordata; class Amphibia; order Anura; family Aromobatidae; genus Allobates; species Allobates femoralis. The sequence continues at coordinate 718,140,480 of JARQOC010000003.1, forward strand.
ACGGAACATGTCTGGAGAAGTGAAGAGCAATGCAATGCAGAATACACACATATACTATTCCTAATGAATACTGCAGAAATGTACAGAGATTTGACAATCCTTGAGAGGACGTCCAAGGCCTGGATGAAAGATAAAGCACTGGGCTGTGCTGAGGACTACAAAGGTTCCAATAGAAATTTGCTTTATATTAAAACTCAGTCCATAAAGGTTTGGGTCATGCTCTGATATACTGTAGGACTGTAAAAGATTATTCTTTAGAAATTTTATTTAATAATGTTCCTGAGCTTGCTTTTATCCCTTAACTTATAAGTGTACAATTATTATGACACCATTATGGCCACCAACATGGCATTTTTTTCAGAATAATCTCAGCAAAGTTTACATTGAGTTTAAAGTTTCCCCTTTGTTTTATTTAGAACTACATAGATGCTTTTGGTTGTAGCTTCTTATATGATAATAATCACCCTAAACTGTATATGTATAAGATATAAGAGCAAAAGATTGGAAGAGAAAAGGCACAAATATGGTCTCACCTTAACATAAAATGAATATAATTGGAGGCTCACCTGGATGGGTTGTGGGAGTCACAATCAACTAACACCGCTGTACCCATGACTGCTGCAGCTACCACCACGAGGAGATAAAATGACCCCATAGTAGACGATACATCAAAACCATTATCCAGCGAGTGAAGGAACTTGGAACTCCGAGTTCTTTATAAAATCTCCATTTATTAGAAAACGGCTAAGAGCAATTTTTTCTGCACGTAAAATTCAAAGAGTCAATGTATATGGTTAAGGCGGTGTGATGTGTAAGTAAACTTTTTCATAGTTTCTAAGGTGAGATTCTTGAGATGTTATATAGATGCGGCTACCATGAGTGTGTAGGTGTGTCACTGCTATGAACAGGTTGAGCACGCTACGACTTTAAGAGACTCTGCTACCCTGTATGCTGTGTTGTGGACTAGTTGGCCTCCCCTTCCTGAACTGTGCAGATAGACTGATCCAGATTAAAAGTGAAAGTAAAGACTGAGCATAGACCAGGATGCTGGAGTCTGTTTGTATGTGAGAGCGGACATGCTGCCTAGAAGCACCTGAGGCTTTGGGAGGGCACGGTGCCAGTTGCAAAGTGACTGCAGGACTTAACATGAGAGAGACCCGGTGGCCGTGGAGTAGTACTGGACTGAGAAGTTCCAGAGGTTGGCAGTTCTGAACAGGACCAGAGATGTGATCCACAGGACCCAGGGGATCCCAGGACTGTGAGGGAAAAAGAGGAGTTTTCCCCAAATGCCCTGCAAAGAGAAGTGCATACCAATGAGCATCACAGCATTGGGACACAAGACTGGACTTGTGTCCCCAACACCATTGTGAGTCTTTACCGGTGTGCACACACGTTAGTGCATAGCATAGGCCTCAGTAGCCAGGGCACGGTAGCCTTGAGGCTCGACTAGCAGAGGCCAGTGAGGTTGTAAGTGTAGTGTAGTATTGAAGTTTTCTATTTGCTCAAAGTTGGCTGTTGTATTTTTTTTGTAATAGCTGATGGGATGTGCTGCTGAGCAACTCAGCTAGAAACTGCAGTAACTATTAATTGTACTTTTGATACAACATGTCCCTGTGAACCTACTTTACCCTCACATATCACCACCTGTTAATAAATTTTACCCATGTTATTTGCCACTTCGTCTTGTGTACCATAATTGTACTCAGCACTGTAGTGGTGCCTCGGCCATCACTTCAAGTGAGTAAGCAATTGGATTTAGGGAGTAAAGGAATTTTCTGTGTCACATAGGATTGCAAGACAGCTAGTGTATTGCAATATCGCATATAACTTGGTTTGTAGAGGGAGGAAATACAATTATCATGCTTCAACTCTAGGGATCAATTTTGTGACCTATGTTTATGTTGTCAGTTTCCCTCTCTGTTGGACCACAGCCTGTTTTGCCTTTGCACCATTGCTGATAGTTCTCTTGCTTTATTTTCCATTGTTTTGGTTTCCTTTTTATTTCTATTCCGGTGTTTTTACTTCCTCATTTTCTTGGCTCTATCACATCTTGGAAGGGAATATTTAAACTCACCATGCACATGCCTTCTTTCCTGGTTATATTTCTTATTAGATGGATATATGGAGTTCCAGCTTTTCAGTTAAAGATCGTCTTGCTGAATTGTCACTTTTTTTCCCCTGTGGTTTTTCTTAGTCTGAATAAGGACCTGTGGTTTCAGCTTCAACATCTCTCCTGATTTTTTTCATCCCCTTGTGAGAGGTAGAGTTCAGTCGTAACAATTAGAAGTTCAGTTTTGGATAGGTTCAGTTTCAGATAGCAGGAGGACATAATGTTAGAGACAGTGGACAGTCAATCCCTGGTATTTTGAATTTAGTTAAGGGTAATATCAGAAGAGAAATATAATTTTGCAGTCATCAGCACAGAGATAGAACTCAAAACAAAATTGCAGATGCTTTGTCCTATAGAGGTGATGTATAGAGAGAAGAGGAGGAGACCTAGGACTAAGCCCTTAGGAGCCCCTATGATAAGGTGGATAAAGGGAGCAAAAGTTACATTGAAAAAGCCAGGGGTGAACCTAGCCTCTCTGCTGCTTGAGGCTTACTTCAACACAGCGCCCGGCCCCAAACGTAAAGATGTCAGTGCCATTACACACACATACAAGAACCACACAGAAGAATCCAGAATAAGGATCATTAATGGCAATGGAAACTTGGCACAAGCATACAGACACACAATGATAGCTGGCAGAGCTGTGGTCCTGTATGCAGACATAGTCCTGCACCCTTATATCATACACACAGGAAGCAGGCACCTTCTGCCAACCTATTACCTCTGGCACATGCCTACAAAACTCTGGCAAGCTCCATTGTAGCTTCTGCCTGACACTAAATAGTCAGACATGTCAACCATCCAGCACTTTCCACACACCACATGCAACAACCTGCAGTCTGTGCATCAACAAGCAGCCACTGCACTAAGCTGGTAAAATGGCGCTTCTCCTCGAATGGACCACGTCTTCTTCTCACAAAATGCTTAGCCAATCACAAGCATCGCATACGGGGCTTTATGGAGCTAATAGTAGGGGCCTTCCAATTGAGTTGAGCAAGGGATGTGGGAGAGGGAAGAGGGATGAGTGCCACCGACCAACCGCCACTCAGGATAAACATAGCTGGAATGCCTGTATGTCCTGAGAAGAGGCATTGGATGTGGTGTGTAAGCTATAGTCAATCAGTCCTGCAACAGAGATGTATGTGAAAGGGACAATGCATCCTGCACCAGGGTAATACAAACCAATCATGGGTCCACATAGTAGAAGTTCTTATTGTTTCCTCCCCCCAAAAAAAGAAAGGCTGGGTCACATATATAATAACTTTGTTGTCTTTACAAAGCAATTGTCCTCCTATTGAAGCCCCTAGATTCCCCTTTCATTGCATCTATAAAGTATGATGCCAACAAAAATACCCCACAAACAGTGTATGATCCCCCAAAGTGAGTTCCTCCACAGTACTCTCACATGACGCTAATGACGCTACTGTACCCCCTCAACTACTCCGGCACAGTATAATCCCCAACTGTGACCTACACACAGCCCTCCATGTAGTATAATGGACCCGCACACAGTAAAATGGCCCATACTCCTCTTCACAATGTATAATGGACCTTAGACAGCCCTCCATAAAGTGTAAAAGTTCCCTCATAGCACTCCAAGTATCATCATGTCCCCTACAGAGCCCTCCAAATATTATAATGCCTTCCATATAGTATAGTTGGCTCCATATAGTATAATACACCCCCATAGTCCTCCACTTATTGTAATGCACTCATTCATACTCCTCCAAATACTATAATGCATCCCTCATTGTCCTTCATATACTATAATGCACCCCCATAGTTCTTCATATATTACAATGTGTCCCCATAGTCCTCCATATAATATAATGCACTTTGTGTATACTATAATTCACCCCCATAGTCCTCCATATATTATAATGCACCATTTATACTCCTACAAATACTATAATGCATCGTCCTTTGTCCTTCATATACTATAATGCACCCCCACAGCTCTCTATATATTATAATGTTCCCCCAAGTCCTCCATATAATAAAATGCACCCCTATAGTACTCTGTTATAATGCACCACATGGTCCTCCATATAATATAAAGCACTCCCATAATTCTTCATATACTATACAGCACCCCCACAGCCCTCCATATATTATAATGCACCCCCATAGTTCTCCATATTCTATAAAGTACTCCCCTATATATATAAAGCCCCCCCTCAGTCCTCCATATACTATAATGCACCCCCATATATATAATGCACTTCCCCATATATATATATATATATTTATTAGATGATGGCCCGATTCTAATGCATCGGGTATTCTAGAATACCTTGTAAACAGGAGGGAACTGTGTCACACTATGACTGACAGCCTTGTAAACAGGAGTAAACTGCGTGACACTATGACTGACAGCCTTGTAAACTGCAGAGAAGTGCATCACACTATGAGCGGCAGTTGAAATTGCACGCCGATATACCAAGCCGTGCTCCGCTTATTGGTCGCCGCCAGCCGCGACGACCAATCAGTGCACTTGGTGCGTGTTTTAAAACACGCTTTGCTGATTGGTCGCTGCAGGCGGCAGCAGCCAATCAGCGAAGTGGAGCATGGCTTGGCAGCAACCAATCAGCAGCGCGAGATTCATATTTCCCGCCAATCCGCACCACTTCGTTGATTGGTCGCCTCCGGCCGCGGAGATTTGAATTCCAGCCGCCATATAGGAATACCCATAATGTGGGTGTTCCAATATGGTGGTTGGGGTATTACCGCTGCAAGCTGATGCCGGTCATCTCCCGGCTTGCTCGCCGTAGACCTCTGTACGCCAATAGATGAGCCGCAGCTACCGTCGGATCACCCGATGATAGCCGCTGCCGGATACGTGTATCCTGGCGATAGCAACGCCGATGCGTCGCTGTTGCCAGGTTTCAGCTTGGCGCAAGTTTTGAATGTGCGCGGCTGTTTTGCATACGCTTTGATCATTGGTTGCCGTGGCTGGCAGCGACCAATGAGCGCGATTTTCTAGACAGACAGACACGATTGGGCAATTATATAGTAGATACCTACAGCAGTGTCAGTGTACAGTAGTGTCAGTGTACAGCAGTGTCGGTGTGCAGCAGTGTTGGTGTGCAGCGGTGTCCGTGTGCAGCAGTGTCGGTGTGCAGCAGTGTCGGTGTTGTGCGGCAGTGTCGGTGTGCGGCGCTATCAGTGTTGTTTGGCGGTGGCGGTGTGCGGTGGTGTCGGTGTGTGGCAGTGTTAGTGTACAGCAGTGTCGGTGTACAGAAGTATTCGTGTTGTGCGGCGGTGGCGGTGTGTGGCGTTGTCGGTGTGCGGCGGTGTCTGTGTTTGGCGGTGTCTGTGTACAGCAGTGTGGGTGTACAGCAGTATCAGTGTTGTGCGGCGGTGTCGGTGTGCGGTGGTGTTGGTGTTGGCGAGACTAATCAGCGGGGGCAGAATGGAGAGGGACAGGATTGAGCAAACGGGGCAGGATGGAGCCAGCAGTGTCGGTGTGAAGTGGTGTCGGTGTGAAGCGGTGTCTGCGGTGTGCAGTGGTGTCAGCATTGTGTGGCGGTGTCGGTGTTCAGTGGCCGGGCATGACTAATCAGTGTGGGCAGAATGGAGCGAGGCAGGATGGAGCCAGAGGGGCAGGATGGAGGCAGGGGGCAGGATAGAGCTGGGGAGGCAGGATGGAGCTGGGGGAGCAAGATGGTGGCTGGGGGGCAGGATGGTCCCCCTCTCCCCCCTCTGTTCTCACCAAAAGTCAAAGTTGACTGGGAGAGACCGTCGGACTCTAAAGCGACTTGTGAGAGAGGATCTAAAGACCACGGCTCTGAAAATCGCTGCTGAGCTCAATGAACACCTACAGAACCCAGTTTCCATGAAAACTGTTTGTCGGGAGCTGCACAAATCTGGATTCCACGGAAGAGCTGCAATTAGAAAACCGCTGCTCTCAATGACAAATGTTTCCAAGCGTTTAGAGTGGTGTAGAAACCTCCAGAATTGGTCCCTCGAGCAGTGGAAACATGTGATATTCTCAGACGAATCATCGTTTACCCCATTTTCCGACCTCCGGCCGAGTGTACGTTTGGAGACATCCGAAAGAAGCATTCCATCTAGACTGCCTTCTCCCAACCGTAAAACATGGCAGAGGTTCTGTGATGATCTGGGGTGCTATTTCGTGGAGATGTGCCAAAAGGTGGACCTACACCATATTAAACTAACCTTTGTATATTTTTCCAGGTGTTTCCATTATTTTGTCCAACCCCTGTATATATATATATGTGGTGCCCTGCCAATGCAGGTAACCACATATCTCTCTGCTGCACAGCTGGGTTTTCACAGCAGGTACTACTACAAACAACACCTTCCACCCCAGCACAGTAAGGAGAGCTCAACCTGCTGCACTTAGGCAGGATCCCCTATAAATACTGCAGCTAGGGGCGGAGTTAGTCAGAGTGTGGCAGACGCTAGAAGAGCTGCAGGAGAGTTCTGGTGCTGGGGCCACGAGTAGGCCCAGGCTAGAGACGCAAAGTGGCCCTTCAGTTTCCCACCCGCCTAAGTGGGACTGAAGGCAGGGAGAGACAGGAACCAAAGGAAGGAACAGAAGTAGGAACCGAAGGCTTAGTTGCGAGCTAATTCCCAGCAAGAGAAATGGATATTGGGGATCCGCACCGGTGGGAGAACTCCAAGTCCCACTGAAAACCCCTTGGCACCGAGGAAGCTTCAGATACCTGGTCTCCTGAGAGAGTCACAGAGGGGAAGCCAGGACTAGCAGGGCACTGCAGTGCCAGAGAAAGATCGTCCCAGAGACCGCCCAGGAGGAAGAGAGAGAGAAATACAAACAGAAGAAGAGAGTGGAGGCAAGTCAGGATTTAATAGACTGCACTTCATTAAACACACAGAGGAGGAGGCCTTATACCCACTTGCTGTGGGAGCCCACTGTGCAGCCTAGCTACCCGTCAGTGCTTGAGACCATTTGCCTGAGTACCATCAGTAAAAGGTAAAGAGACTTCCGCTGCGTGTTTGCATTCTTTCTTCTCCCTCACCGTGGCCCTCCATAGACTATACCTATCCTCACAAACCGTCCCAGCTCTTCTGGAACCTGTCCATCATCACCACTCTGCCCCAGAGGTGCCAGTCCTGCCTGCGGGGACTATATCATCACGGCCGCAATCCCACCGACCTCCGGAATACTGTAGCGGCACTAGTGATCCATGACCAGACTCATCAGGTGGCGTCACGACAATTTTGTATATAATCCCTGTAAATTGCCCCCCTTTTTAGTTGGCAACCAGGGCCACGGCCTCGGGGCAAGCCACCTGTGACATCCCCAGGCTCAGAAGCCGCCTGAGAGCCGAGGAGCCGAGCCCTGGGTCAACATCTGGCATCACGAACAGGATTCCGTGCCCGGTATCCCCGGGTACTATGTACCGTTTATTGACTGTAAAGTGTGACTGTTAAAGTTCCGCCGCCATTACTGCGCCGAAGAGCGGGATGAAAGGGGGCGTTCGAGCCGCTAAGCGCGAAACTGAAACCCCGGCCCAGCCGAGCATTCCCGAGCGCTACAGTCCGGAAATCCCTGAACTGTTTAACCCTTCAGCAGCTGGCTGTAATTAACTAGGGGGGCCTCCAACATGTCGGCCTCCTCCAGTGAGGACGAGGCGGCGTACACTGACCCCAGACTTACCCCGGACCCTCGATGGCTGCCTCCAATAGCACTGCAAGTATCTCCGGTGCTTCGGGCACCTTCGCCCCGATAATGCCTATGTCGTTCCCATACATCCCGGGGGCCAAGTGGTTGCCCCAGTGACGAGGCAATTTAACCCTTCCACTCCTTCACCGGTCATTCCAAATCAGACTATGAACATGCGGTACCAAATAAGTATAAAATCAGACTGATTATCCGATTTAAACTTAAATCATGTTAATGCTTTAATAGCATTGGCAAGATATACACAGCAACTGAACTGCACATCCGGGTACACCATCCTTTATAGTCCAGAAGATAAGCATGTAAATGTCCAAAACGGGGTGTATTTATGCTAAGAGTTTAGGTGGGATTACGCTAATGTCTATTTATTAGTAATAAGTAATTATTTGTCTTTCGTAAGTCCATCCTCCAATCAGTCCAGGTGTCATCTTTTAGCCTCTGGTATGCAGGATATCTCTAGCTTCCCATGGTACAACCTGGCATCGGCACAGTAGTTACCAATCAGCTCCTTAGTTTCCTGGGCACCTCCGCACACTGTATCTTCTCTTCTGAAAGACACTTTGTTTACACATAGCTTTGGTTCATGGATGAGAGGGAGAGAAGAAAGAGAGAGAGAGAGACATAGAGAGAGAGAAGAGGAAAGTGAATGAGAGAGGGAGAGATATAGCTATTGGATACCAGGTTAAGGAAAAACTTATTGTTTCTCATCTAGAGCATTAGTAAAAATATATAATATATAAAGAAAATATAAGTCAGTGGAAAAGTGTCCCCAACAGTCCTCCCTAAACAAAACGTTTTTCACTAAAGGTCCTTCGAGACTGTCCATGTGATGGGGAAGGGGAAATAGATTTCTTCATCCAGACACCTTAGAAACTCCTTCCTTGTAAAGGGCCCCCAGGCATCCGAACCCTACACTAGCCTCACATGGAGTTCTCCCATTGTCCCTAAATCGGCTCTCTTAATCTCATTGACTTCATCTGAAAATAAGAGGGGAAATTGTAGAACAGTCAACATAACATATTCAGACATTGCTACAAGGAAAAAGGTTATGTCATATTTACCCATCTTATTCTAAAAAGGAAAGATTCATTTAGATTCTACAATTAAATTAATTTCGCTATTCATTGGCTGTTTTCAGAGTCCAATCCGTTGAAGGGGAAAGAAACCTCAAACCTATTAGAAACGGCCTGGGGAATTGTGTATCAGTTTTACACTATTAGTAACATATAACCTTAAAGGTACAAGACTCATCCTCCCTTGAACATTTTATCATATACCACTATCATTATGGAAGGTATACAAAAGGATATGAACTTCTTAAATATCTGCAAATAAGCACAGTTATCCACAAGAGAAAAGAGATACACAACAAAATCATACAAGAACCATATTATGTACTCCTGTACTTATTTATTCTAAAAACATTTTAACCAGGGTATGTTTGACATTCTATAATACCTTGGATAGAAGAAAGAGATTTACACATATTGGAACAATTTTATACAATTTTCTTAGTTTCCTTGTCCGCTCACTACTTGCAATTTCCAAAACTCATGGAGCGATTGCCGCTCGAAGCCCGTACCTTTCTGAGTTGTGTTGTGCGCAAGAATAATGCAGGATAGTATACACAGCTTACCTGTACCAGGAGCGAACTAGGAGGTACTCACCTGATCTCACCCGTGACCTATTTTGAGGCGTAAAGTGAGGCCAAGCAGAAACCAGTCTAACCTTTGCTGATGAGAGACATCATGGCCTGCCCTGTCCCCTCTCACGACTCCTAGTTTAACACTGTTAGTGGTTCGGTCAGTCCCTACAAGGCAGTCGACTATAGAGAGGGCTCAGGCCACCAGACACAACCCGGCTGGGATGGGGCAACCTCCCGCCATTACCTTTCCTACCTTTTGTGGTAGCTTGCCTTCTACCTCCGAGAGGACAGGACACCTGTGGTGATTGTCAGTATGATTATACCATCCTAGACTGATAACATGGTGTCTACCTCACCGTGATTTACCAATACTGCATTTAGTAGGCTTACCGTATTGTTAAGGAATTCTTCAACCGGAAATCGCTCCATTCGCTCAGAAAGTGCAAATCAGAACCAAATATTCTGATTACCTCATGTGAGGATCCTACCATTATCCAGCATAAAAATCTCTTCTGTCTATAAACATATCTGCAATAAAAAAACTCAAAGAAATTTGTATTAATTTCAGAAATTAGGAAATTTTTATTTAACAATATAATTGCAATTTTCTACTAGTTATTTTTATTACATTTTTATTACTAGATAATAAATGGTAGAAAACACCATATGGGCGCTGTACATCAGAGCAGACATATGTAACATCATCTTTTATTCAAAATTCCTGCTACCAGCATTTTCTCCAGAAAGCCTCCTCACCCCTCCCATATGGGGAAAGATAACGGACTACAAAAAATATTCTCACACAGTAAGGAACAAAGACTGCTCTGATAGAAAGAATTTAAGGAGGTGTGGAGGAGTGGTTCACTCCCTTCCATGTTTTCAAACTCTTTGGCCTTGATGTGACTACAAGATGTCCATAAAGAATACACTCAAATATCAGTTCACCTCCCCCCCCTCTCCTGACACCACAGAACCAAGCAACAAACCTGACAAAAGACCTAACTGTAATGCTTCAGGAGTAGGGGAAATAAAATTACAGGGAGGGGGTCAGGAATTCTCAGACATCAGTAAACCTCTCTTCTTACTTATCTTTCCACCCCTTTTTTTTTTTTTTGGTGTTTGTGTCACTTAATTAGATTTTTCTGTCTAATACCACCTCCTCACAGTGTCAATACATCCCCTTCGGCGCTCAGTACATTAATCTTCCCTCTAGGTGGCTCAATTTTTAAAGGCCTAAATTATAAGAATATATTTGAGGAAATCCTTGTTCTCCTGACATTACATCTCACACCTCAGCATATTACAGTTTACACAAACCTCTGTAAGATGATTTGAATACAAGGGAGCCCTAATTACAGCTTCATTTAATACTATATATACTAGTCACAGATCCCTAAAGCAGTTAAATCTACCTGGCGTCATACACACACACGCACCAGCATTGGTCTAGGACACTGGTCAAGTTATTCCCAGACACAGGTTTAGCTACTTGAATCCCAGGGCAAGCCAGGCATCCCCAAAGACTCCTCAGCACGTATTCTACAGGTCACCAGCCGCTCCCAGGTCTGCCATCACAGGTCCAGACCTCCAGAACAGCGACTGCACCAGAACACACCATCGCAAGTAACTTCAGGTTTAACCCGTCTTCCCCACTGGAGGGGCTGCAAGACCCTCTGTCTTCTAACCTCATATCTCTATACACACAAGCTAGGCACTACTTTTAGTACACATGCAAACAAACTTTTTTTCTCGTATAAATCAATAAAAATCAGATTATTATTATTATATTCAATATTAGACATTATTATTAATACCAAACTACCATAAATGTGAAAAATGTATTCTTGCCATTCAGAATCCTTGGAAAGATGGATAAGATTCCAGTGTGCATGTCAGATATCTGCAAATTCCCCCTTCACTCCCCCCTTTCTTTCGCTTTCTCCCTCCCTTCCTTCCAACACAAGCAAGTTCTTCACAAGGTTACGCGCACAGCTGTTTAGATAAGAAATTCCGAGACAACTAACAATTCTAGCCATTATCTGAGACCCCGTAGCTTAATATTTAATTCTTCACTTACTCTTTATAACTTCAAGAACTTTCCATGACAGAAAAAAATAGTAAAATATATTGATAGACGGACCGTGAATAGAGTGTAGTGACAGTCGGTGTGACTTCAATAAAACAGAACGATCTCCATAAGATTATATATACTTTATCTTAATTTATCCTAACCACTCTGGAGCTAGAAATTACTTAATAAACTTTAACTTAACACATCCACACATCCGGGGACCTCATATCGCCGCCATGATAGGGTGATGGCTGGGATGGCGTACTCAATAACAATGGCGTGGCGGCCATTTTACACTGTATAAAATTATTGTTAGGAAGCAGCTTATAACCAAACACAGGCTCTGCATCATCTTTTCCCCTTTCTCCATCAACTTCTCTCCATTCCTCACTTGTCAGATTACGTGCAATCTCCCTGACGAAGGCAATCCTATGTACTTGTATAACCTTTCCACATTCTTAACAGCCTGTTTGCCTTCCCGTGATTCTACCACTACCTTCACTTCTACAGCATCTTCATCTAATTTGTGGGGTACGGTCTTTTTTCTGCTTTAGGAGACGCAACATGACTCACAGAATACTACGGCCTGCTGCAGCTCAGTCCGCTGACAGCAACAATCCACACTGTGCCCCTAAAGCGTGGCACGGCTCTTCACGCTCACTCCAAGCGTGGCACGGCTCTTCACGCTCACTCCAAGCGTGGCACGGCTCTTCACGCTCACTCCAAGCGTGGCACGGCTCTTCACACTCACTCCAAGCGTGGCACGGCTCTTCACGCTCACTCCAAGCGTGGCACGGCTCTTCACGCTCACTATATTCGGCTCCTAGGCTAGACACCAGTGCTTACAGATTGTCCTGTCACGATATTCCAACCGGGAGGCAGTCTCCTCTCCCAAAATATAGGTGCCCAAACACCTTAGTCACGTGCAGATATAATAATGTCTCCTATTTTCCTATCTACACCGTCCCCAATCTATACTCTTCTCAGTATCTCACAGTGTCTTTAGATTGGAATTTGAACAATGCAGTTAAACAACAGTCACGGGCAATAAAATTACACCTTAATTCACAAGCTAACAGCAGGCACAGAAAAGGTTAATTTGCAAGTGAGGAATGAATGATGACCGTGGAGGAGGCGTGGTGCATGAGCGAGCACATGCAAAAGGCAATATATCTCGCGTTGCTGGTTCGGAACATAGCTCTGGATCACACTTAGTCTCACCACTCGACTGGTCACCCCCCTATTGCATTTTTTTCATCTGCAGTATGAGGCTGAGCCCTCTGGGGGGCGTCTGTCATTTTGTGAGGCATGTAATCAGTGCGGAGCAGCCCGCCTGATCTAATAGAAGGGCGTGACCAATAGGCTGCTCTGACACTATGCCTTGCATGTACCGTGAATGGCAGAGCCCTTGGTAACCTCGTGTCTTTAAATGCCACCAGTCACCTCCCTGACAGTATGGCAGGACGCTGGTGTCACAACCGCCCCCACTGTGGGTTGTAGGTGATTGAGTACCGGCATACAGACACCTGTGTTGCCTCTCAGAGGAGCTGGCAGCCGCTGCTAAGTGAAATGGGTATTTACCTGGCAAATTTTGGTGAGTTTTTTTCACCCCCCTAGACCCAAAGGACACCCCAGACTTAACCAATATCGGCTGAAACACTGTAAGGGCGATACACATATGAATGCGATCTCCACTTACCGTGTTTGGAGGTCGACCAGGGGTCAGCCAATACGGGCGTCATCCAGGGGCATCCGGGCACGGGTCCGTGGGGGTCACGGATCACTGGCTATGTCCCATCTGGGGTGCCAATTGACGAGGCAATTTAACCCTTCCACTCCTTCACCGGTCATTCCAAATCAGACTATGAACATGCGGTACCAAATAAGTATAAAATCAGACTGATTATCCGATTTAAACTTAAATCATGTTCATGCTTTAATAGCATTGGCAAGATATACACAGCAACTGAACTGCACATCCGGGTACACCATCCTTTATAGTCCAGAAGATAAGCATGTAAATGTCCAAAACGGGGTGTATTTATGCTAAGAGTTTAGGTGGGATTACGCTAATGTCTATTTATTAGTAATAAGTAATTCTTTGTCTTTCGTAAGTTCATCCTCCAATCAGTCCAGGTGTCATCTTTTAGCTTCTGGTATGCAGGATATCTCTAGCTTCCCATGGTACAACCTGGCATCGGCACAGTAGTGACCAATCAGCTCCTTAGTTTCCTGGGCACCTCCGCACACTGTATCTTCTCTTCTGAAAGACACTTTGTTTACACATAGCTTTGGTTCATGGATGAGAGGGAGAGAAGAAAGAGAGAGAGAGAGAGACATAGAGAGAGAGAAGAGGAAAGTGAATGAGAGAGGGAGAGATATAGCTATTGGATACCAGGTTAAGGGAAAAACTTATTGTTTTTCATCTAGAGCATTAGTAAAAATATATAATATATAAAGAAAATATAAGTCAGTGGAAAAATGTCCCCAACACCAGTATGATGGCCGCCCTGATACACTAGATGAGTTTAAGCGAAAAATCGAGGGTGTCCTGGACATGTATGCTATGACCGGCCAACAACGTGCTACGGTGGTGCTTGGACAGTTAACTGGGGCAGCAGAAAAAAGAAAGTGTGTACTGGTCTGTTGCTGAACACAGATCAGCCCCTGCAATATTTGATAAGCTGAGAACTACTTTTAAGGAATGCAATGAAGCTGACATCCGTATGCGCTTCCATCACTGCTACCAGAGGCCGGGAGATGACATCAGAGCTTATGCCTGGTGCCTGGAGAGAGCACTGCGTGCTCTCATACATGTCAGCCCTGCCAGTGCACAAGAACAGAACAAACTACTCATAGAATAGTTCACTCGGGGCCTGCTATCCCCTGAGGACAGTAAAACTGTACGCTGGTGGTCATTAAGCAATCCAGATGCTGATTTTAACACCGTGAAAGAAATGGCCATCAAAGGGTTAAAGACGGTAGAAACCCATGAAGCTGCAATGAAACGGTGGTGTGACAGTGAGGTGCAGGCTACTCCAAAATCTGTACCGGTGACTGCAGCCACGCACAATGTACAATCTGCACAGCCTGACAAATATGACTCTCTGCGGGCTGAAATAAGTGAAATTAACAAAAAAAGCCAAGCCTCAGCCTCAGATCCAACTCTCCGATAGCCCGGATGACGTCCCATGGATGCGAGGGAAGCAAGCTACAGCCTACAGAGGAAGGACCACCGACCGCTACAGCTCCACTGGCGAGCCCATCTGCCGTAGTTGTAATCGCACCGGTCATCTCGCCAAACGCTGTCCTTTAAACGGGCAGTCCCTGGGGGCCGGGGCCAAACCTCAGGACTAGATCAACAGGGCCCAGCCACCTGGTGCAAGACCTTCATCAGACAGAGGCCGTTTCTGTCCATTGTGCTGGATGGCATCCCGATACCTCCTCTACCGGACACCGGATCGCAGGTGACCCTCGTCCCCTATATCCTTTATAGAAAGTATTGGGCTGATGCTGAACTGAAGCAGCCTGAGATAGACATTTCCCTTCATGCAGCGAATGGGGAACCAATTAATGTAATGGGGGTTAGAGAAATGCCCATAAAGGTGGGAAGGGTAGAATTACAAAATCAAGGGGTCCTTGTATTAGCAGAATCCACTAATGCAAATGATCCCTATGTTATCTTGGGTACCAATGTTGTTAGCAATTGCATGGAGGAGGTTTTGTCTTTGCTTCAACAGATTGCTGAAACTGCCAGGCCTGGTCAGAGGAAGATTATCCAACATGAGATCAGAGCCATCTTACACTAGCAACAGGTAACAATTACAGGTGGTGAAATTGGTACAGCACAGGTGACAGACCAGATACCTATTGTGATACCCCCAATGAGTGAAAAGATGGTATGGTGTCGAGCAGCTATAGGTCAGGACTATCAAGCGTTAGTGGAGCCCGTGAGCACAGAGCACAGACCTACATTGTTGACAGCCAGAGGGGTGGTTAATGTACACAAGGGGAGAGTACCAGTTCCCATCTTAAATTGTGTCAGTAAAGAGGTTAAATTACCCAGGTATACCACCGTTGCCAAATTATACACAGTCGGTAATAACGAGATCCACACAGCGCAACCCGAACCCCACGAGGAAGGGGCAAAAACTGATCAAACAATTGGGACGCTGGAGGACTGGTGCAATCAGCTCCATGTCGGAACTGACACCACTCCTGTGTATGAGAAGCAAGGTGTGTACTGGGTAGCCCAAGAATTTGAACACGTTTTCAGTAAGCATCCACTTGATTTTGGTAGGATAAAAGGGGTACAATATCACATCCCATTTTCACATGCTGCGCTGCCCATAGTTCTAATGTAAAAGGCTACAGGACCCTGGACAGCGGCACATACTATACGTACATTACGTATAGTATGCACACAGCTGTCAGTGGAGCCGCGGTTTCATTCAGAAAATTGTACTGAGCCGTCAGGAGCCGGCTTACTGTACAGGAGTTAACACATTACATGCCCACCTGAGTAGGTAGCATGTCTCTAGGGGGGGTGGGCACCCCCTAGAGACATGATGGCCACAGTTATTATTAATATTTAAGCTTTTTTTACACTGTTAACACTTTGCTCATCCCTGCAGCAGCAGGGATGAGCAAACTGTACGGTAACCGGATTGCACCGGATTGCGGCTTCAGCCACACATTTTTCATGAAAAATGTGTGTGAAGCTAATTGCATTCACCGCATCCGGATCTGGATGCGGTGAACGCAATTCTCTGTAAAAGTGTGACCCTAGCCATAGTATGTGTCCGCCTGGGCCAAAACACATAGACACATTAAATGTATTTGCCACACATCTGCCTTGTCATTTAGATGTCTTCAAACCTATAGGTACACACACATACTTAGGATTATGTCTAGGGTCACACTTGAGCCCTGGATTCATTAAAAGCATCAATTTGTCAACTTAGAATTCTTGAAAAACTGATGCTTGTAACGGATCCATAGGCTCCCATGCAAAAAGCGCAGTGCCAAAATGCACTGTTAAAAAACGCTATGCGTTTTTTTTTACTGCACCCAAAAATGCTGCTAGCAGTGTTTTTGGGTGCTGTAGCAAAAACAAATGTGTTTTTTTAACATGGGGCCCTATGGGAAACGCATCCATTAACGCTTGGTACATATTGGTACCATGAGTTAACGCATGCGTTAACGCATAGCGTTTTTTAGGTGCAAACATGGTATTTTTAAAAAACAGAATTCGGTTTTGGAAATGGAAAAAAACTGATGGACATGTGTGACCCTAGCCTATATGTGTATACATATAGATGTACTGTACCTAGCAAAATATTATTACATTTGTCCACACCACACAGATCTACTTAGACATTGCGCGAAACACATGCCAACCGTAAACAAATAATTTGCAGGGGTTCCTGTGTGCACATACGGTGTTTCCGTATTATTTAGGAAACATGGGTCTGTGGTTCCTTAATGTATGTATGTTACCACTGTCACCTACATACAAGTTTCAATATCAAATTTACCCAAGCATTCATTGATGTTTAGAAAACAGAAAATGAATACTGCAATTGCAACATTCTTGTAATGTTGTGGCAAAATGACACATCACAGATGTGTATATTTGGTAGCTGTACTACCCGTAAACTGGGGGCCAGTGGGTTGTGAATCAGTTTTGGAGACAACCCAAGGACTTGAGAGGGGGCAAACAGAGGACTCCAGGGGGGATGCATAAGGCGAGTTGTAAAGCCAAGAGTGGTATTGCTTCATGTTTGGGCGAACCAAGTGGTGGAGTGTGGCAGACAAAGGAGTAAGGATTAGGTGGGCACCTGAGTGTGGGCTGTGTTGTAATAGTCAGTCCTGCTGAAAGGTGTCTCCTTTGCCTGTAGGATATTGATGGCAGAACATCCATGGATGATGGATGCATTGTGTGTTCTGTAGGATCCGGCTCAAAACATAACATTATCTGCTGTCCTCGGACTCAAAACACATGTCTCTAAGGCCATTAACACTCTCCACGCAAGAGTTAAAATTGTCCAAAACTGAAGCTACGAGGACAAACACATACATACCATTACATGTGTGTAGACATGTACATATGTAGACATACACAGTTAACATATACATCTGTATATACATACACACAGTCAAACCATACATACACATACACGTTTGTGGGAACATGTCAACAAAGACACATTTTCAAACATGTGTACACATGTTCACATCTTCACTCTAAAATTGTCATTATCTAAAGTGACTATGTTGTTTTGCAATGCATGTATGTGCCTACATTGACCTACAAACATCTCCCAAAACCATTTTTAAAGGGACGTCAAATTCGCATTAGTGACAACAGGCACATCTCATTAGCAGGAACACAAGTTTAATTACAAAACATTACACAACCTTTACAGTTCTGTAAAGTGCCTGGTTGTTGACTGTCCAGTGGGCATTTGCCTAGTGGGTTCAGATGGCCAATTGAAGACTGGGTAAAAGTCATTAGAGCATTAGTGAGCACATGCAAATAATACTCCCGTTGAGCAGTAGTTGCACATACTCACTACTACTGCCATGGGCGTATGTCGAGCCCACTGGGACGAGGGTACTTGGTACTGGACCGTGTCTGCTATTGGGGAAGTCACGGGTGGTCCTGGTCTGGACCGTGTCCCAGGCCCTGGCAAATAAAAGGGTGTATTTACAGGGGACAATAGTTTATCGTGACTCCACCCACCATGTGCGGCCAGTGATGGGGCCACCGCTGCTGCAGAATCTCCGGGGATGGTGTAATGGCAGCGCAGATGGAATAGTTCCAGTGGGTAGAACTGTATTCCCCGGGGCAGTGATGGTAAAGTCTATAATGGATGTGGATAGTGGAGACGGGGTTAAAGAACACACACTCACGTTTTGTAGTAAAAGGTCCAATTCTCCTTCTCTCCTGATGCTGCAGCTTTCTTCCAGCCCGTGTGCAGAGCTGACAGGCATGTAGCTCCTCAGGTGGGACCTCTCTGCTGTTGGATGTAGGGCAAAGGTTGCAATCAATACACAGACTCACAGTTTTGCTGTTTTCCAAAGCTTTACTGCAGATGTTGTTGCAGATTATAGTCCACGGAGTCTGTACTGGGGATAGGCTTTCCTCCCACCCTGTCCGGGTCATCAGCTTCCTCGTGTTGCGCTGTGTGTGTGTCCTGGCGGCTGCTTCTAGCTGAGCTGCTGGGACTGTCTCCGTGTCTCTCTGTTCTGCTGGTACCACTTGGCTAGGCAACTTGGGTCCTCTGTGCTGTGGTGACCCCGCCGTGTTGCTTTGCACTGGTACTGGGGTTGTCTAAAGGCTCCACTACTCCTGGATTCACTGTGCTGTGGGTGTCAGACACAGTGCCGGATCCGGTGTCCGTTCTGTGCGCTCTTCTGGGGCGAGTAATGGTTGCTCTCAAGCTCCCAGATGTGTTCCTCAATCTGTAGTTCTCCTGTTCCTCAGACCCTCAATAGGCCTGGAATCTGTGAGCAGACTGCAGAGAAGCTTAGCACAGCCTCTCTCTGTCACTGCAGTCTCTCTCTCAGTCCTCCAGGAACTGAACTCTGCACTAAGCTGTGCTCTTCACAGTACTGCACTGAGCTACTTCCTCATTGTGGGGGCTGATCACGTGTTCGGCCGGGCTCCAGCGCATGCGCAGTGCGCATATTGATGCCAGAACGAACACATGATCAACCCCCACAATGCACCGGGTCAGATATGACGTTTCGGCCAGCGCGTCGGAGTACCACAGGAGGCGGGAATTTCAAAAAGAGCTGACAGGTTCCCTTTAAAGGGAACCTGTCACTCCCTTTAGCCGTTCTAACCCCTACCCACCACTTTATACATGATGTATTTGGGATTCCTCTGACCACTCTATATGCTCAGCGGTTCCCCTGTGTACCTCAAAAATGAACTTTTAATATCTCCTGAGTGGTATGCAAATTAGCTGAAAATGGTCCAGGAGGATCTGCTCAATCTGGTCCTTGTCGCCCCACTGGTTGAAATGCCCGCCTCGCTCCTGTTAAAAGGCCACCGTTCCTGTGTATGTCACATTGCTCTCATGCTTGCGCAGTGGCGCAGGTCTGTGTGCTCAATGCAAGTGCACCTGTGACCGAGTCTCGTGAGCCCAAAATTACAGCACAAACACCACAAAACTACATCACCAGACCCACCAGAGTTACAGAAATACATCCATATAACCTCCATTAGTGCAGAAACACTGTCAAAACTCTCAGTACAGAAATACATCACCAGATCCCTCATCAGTGCAGAAACACAGCATCAAAACCTCCTCAGTACAGAAATACATCCATATACCCCCTATCAATACAGAAGCATTATGTCAAAACCCACATCAATGCATCACCAAACCCACCAGAGTTACAAAATACATAAATAGAACCCTCATCATTAAAACAATTCATCATCACAACCACCATCAGTACTTGATAAAATAATTGTAATGTCATGTCACACATTTGTACTGCATGAGCCTAAAACTCCTACTACATCCTTAACAATGGTAAGGGTACTGGGAGTTGTTGTTACCAGCCATCAATAGAAGCATACAGGAGACACAGTACTCATGAGAATTAGTCATTATCACAAATAATTATTTACATCCAGGTACCTTATAGATGACGTTGTCTCCGATCGGGGTGGTCTATTTCTTTCCTTCATCTTGTTCAGGCACCTTGATGACTTTTCACATCCGCAGTTCATCTCTGCAGACGTCCATCTTCTCTGGTCTTCTGCATGACATCCCGGCACGATACCCTTAAAAATAGCAGAATTGCCACCAGCCCTCCAGCATGACTGCATGATGCACAAAACTTCAACACAAGGACAGGAGCCATAAACTACCTTTCTGCTAACCATGTGATGGTACTTGATGTATGGACCCCCATTTGCTCAGCCAGACCACGTCTGTGTATCCACTAATTTGGATCTCGGACTGCATTCCCTATCAAACAGAGGCCTCCAAGGGCAGCATACACCTATCTAACTGAGCTAAAAAGTGGAGTAATACTCCCACTATTGCATATAAGAATCACTTGATGAAGGCTCTTGCATGAGCCGAAACGTTTGATGATTGATGAACTTTCACAAACTCCACAAATAAATAAACACCAAAAGGATCAATCCTCTCTTGCTTTTTTAAGTAGAGTGCCAGGTTAAGCTCTGTATATAGTTAATCCTCCTTCCCTGGGCACCTACGCTTGCGGTTGAGCCAGACTTGTCCTATATATCGCCGCTGGAGTGTCCACAAACCCCAGCGGCGATCCTGTAACATGGGAGCCTATGGCTCCCATCGCCTGTAACATCGACGATCGACATGTTACATGGGGTGATGTGTACACATCGCCCCAGAGTGGCCTCCTGGTTTCAGAGCAGTGATGCGAAACCAGGCGACCACTTTAAGGTGATTTTTCGCCTCATTATCGCCTCTTTACACTAGTTGACGCACCGGCGCTGTTGCCGGCGATAGGCCACTTCCCTGCGTCGCCTGTGAAATTGCCGGCGAAGTGTCCAGGTGTGACGGTACCCTTAGTGGGCATGGGTGGCTGTGTTCACCTGCAGTGTTCACCGGGTTCCTCGCAGTAGGAAGGGTGCTGCACACAGGACACAGGCCTTTCCCTGTGTGATCTTCCTATGACAAAGGATGCACACTCATGATCCGGACTTGTAGCGTTTTGGACACAGCGTCTTGCCGCTGCGCCCAAAACACTGCTGTGTACAGTAGTAGCATAGTGGATGGGATTTCAAGAAATCCCATCCTAAGTATGCTTCTCCCAACCGCAGAGTCTTTTCAACTGGGTTGCCACTTTCCTGCAGCTCCACAGCATGTTAATTTCATGCTGCGAAATCAGGAACCATCTCCTCCGGGAGAATGCAAGGAGAAGCCGCCCTGCCCCGGATGAAGATCATGGGCACAGCATGGCAGCGGTCTCTCTGTGATGATCTGCGGGCTCCCACGGCTTCCTTCAGATCCAGAAGCACTGCGTCCAAGATGCAGCACCTCCGGATAGTTAACACATACCCTAAGGCTGGTTTCACACTGGCGTTTGCAAATGCAGTGCACAGAACACAGCCAAACGCTTGTGCACATGCGTTCCTATGTTTAACATGGGAACGCATGTGCCTGCGTTTGGCTGCATTTGCGTCCGGATGTGCACAATTTGTGCACCCTCTGAGCGCACTCAGAACGCAGCATGTTGCATTTTTTGTGCGGTCGATTTATCTGCAAGCGCCCGCAAGCGCACAAACCACGCATAGAAGTCAATGGATCTTCAGTGTCCTCCGCATGACAGCGCAGGAAACTGCTGCGGATCACATTGAAATCTATCCCAGTGGCCGCCGGTGATCAGCGGCGGCCACCGGGAGATCAGCTAAAGCCGCCACTGATCTCCCGCCGGTGTCGGCGGGGAGAAACAGCTGATCTGACAGCTGTTTAAATCTCCCGCATCGACACCGAATAGGGTGATATCGGTGCAGGAGATAAGAAACAGCTGATCGCTGTTTAAATCTCCCGCACTGACACCGAATAGGTGATGTCGGCGGGGGAGATTTGAAACAGCGATCAGCTGTTTCTTATCTCCTGCACCGATATCACCCTATTCGGTGTCGGCGCGAGAGATTTAAACAGCTGTCAGATCAGCTGTATCTCCCCGCTGACACCGGCGGGAGATCAACTGTGGCCAGGAGGAGGAGATCTCTGCCGCTGATCTCCTCCTCTCGGCCGCCCCCGAGACAGCTGATTGACTGGTGGGCTGCATACTATTGTGAAAGCATGCAGAGATTCTCCTCTGTGTTCACATCAGTATGGGCTGCGTTTGCACTGCGTTTGCATCTGCATGCCATACACATGCAGACACAAACATCAGTGTGAAACCAGCCTAAGACAGGTTTCTCTTCAGTAACTACAAGCAAAGAAGCAGATACGCAGCTGAACATCCTACAAATTCATGATTGGTATCAGGTAGGAACTGGAGCACTGTTAATTTTTGATAAGAAGCAGCTCTTGTATAACTTCCCATTTCTTTTTATAAAACAAATCAGCAATTCAGCAAAATAAATCATAACCTGTACACTCTCTATTTATTCTCGCTCTAACAGATGCTTATTTGTCACTGTTTTACTTCCTCAGTGCATTCTGTACTAATAGTTTATTCTTGGAAAAAATGCAGACTTTAAGTTTATTTTCCATTTTTTACACATGAAACCAGCAACTGAGATAATTTCAAAATGATTACAGTAGTTGCTTTTCTGAAATAAAGCACTTTCTGTGCTCACATCGAACAATTTAATCTAATGCGGCACATTGAGGCCAAGGTACACCGGTAAGAACAGCTGCTGAATTAAAATCCATGACTGTGATGTAATACTGCATGTTATTGGAATATTCAGAGACGTAACAAGGTTATATGTATTGTATACATACCATGCTGTGAGAAAAGTTTTTCAGTTGCCCTTATTACGTATTTGTTATAATAAGTGGTTTCAGGTTGGTACTAAAACTAAGGATGCTTTCACGTTGCAATTTTTGTGGATCCGTGGTTGTTCATTGTAAAACGGACAGCCACAGATCAGATTTAGCCCCCATGTGTCCCTATGGGCATCGGATCACATCGGATTTGGCCTTAATGGCATCCGATTTGTGTCGGCTCTGATTGTGTCTGATTTTTTGCTGTGCCCAAAATCGGAGACTGCTCCGATTTTGGGCACAGCGGACCAAATCGGACACAATCAGAGCCGACATGATCCGCTGCCTTTGACATGGGGGCCTATGAAGCATGGGTCTGACAAAACAGCTTATCGTTTCTCGGACCCGATTTTTAGTGTACTTAGCATGTTCAGTACACTAAAACTGCTCTGTACCGTCTAATTTCCCTTCCGCAATCTATATACGTACATTGCAGAAGTAAAATTAAGTAAAAGAAGGGTTACAAATAAAAATAATTCATGCTCACCTCTCCGGTGTGTCCCCCGATGCCACCATCTAGCTCCTGACAGACAAGGACCTGGTGGGGCGGAGCAAGCCGATCAGCTGATTGGTCACATGACCGGCATTAGCTGAGCGGTTTAGACCCCATACCTACCAAAACCAATTGGCGGAGATTTAAACCACTCAGCTGATGCGGTCATGTGACCCGCCCGCCGATCTGTTTTGACAGGCATGGAGTTTAATCCGCTCAGCTGATGCCGGTCATGTGACCAATCAGCTGATCGGCTTGCGCCACCCCGCCAGGTCTTTAAGCTGTCGGTACCTAGATGGAGGCATCGGGGGACACGCTGGAGAGGTGAGCATGAATTTTTTTTATTTTTAACCCTTCTTTTACTTTATTTCACTTCTGCAATGTATGTATATACATTGCAAATGTGAAAGTGACATTTCTGTGTCTTGGTCCGTGAAAATCACAGACCCGGACACAGAAATGGCACCAGGATGCCACATGCGATCCTGTCCATTCCTGTCCGTGGGGTTCTACAAAAAATAGGATCCCCACGGACAGGAAAAAAAATCGCAATGTGAAAGCACCCAGAAAGGTGTGCAGAATGTGAAATAGGCTAGGGTCACACATAAGCCCTGGATCCGTTATTGGCATCAGTTTTTCCACTATTGTGTTCTAAGTCCAAAAACTGATGCCAAAAATAGATGCTGCACTCAAATGTGACTTCAATGGTGTCAGTTTTTTTACAGGACCCAAAAAACGTTGCAAGCAACATTTTTGGGTGCAGTAAAAAATGGATCCGTTTTTTTAACATGGGGCCCTATTGGAAAATGGATCTATTTTTTAGAGCATTGTTTATGGAAAAATGGCAAAGTTCCAAAAACACAGAGCTGCACAATTGAACCTACTACCTATCATTCTATGTTCATAGCCTACTGCAATGTGTATTTGGCATGGAGACGGCATGGCATAATAGCATGTCAGTCTGTCGAGTGTTGAACTCCGTTCTATTGGTTGTCATGAAAGCCATATACTTCTATTGGGCACAATAGCTGGAACAATTGATTGAAGCAGGCTAGGGATGGGCGAATCTACTCGCTAGGACTCGTTACTCGGCGAGTAGTAAGGGACTCGCAGGACTCGGTACTCTGCGAGTTTCCCAGTGATTACTCGCACGAGTCCAATGCAAATCAATATCAATCCTAGTTTTGTCAGAAACGCTGACAAAACTAGGATTGCCATTGTTTGCATTAGACTCGTGCGAGTAATCACTGGCTACTGTGCCAGTGATAGCAGGGAAACTCGCAAAGTAACTGCTGTTTCTTTGCGAGCCGAGTCCAGCTGTCTTCTCTGTGCGGCTCCAGGGTCCTAGAGCCCGCCTGCTGCCTGATGTAGCAGTGCTGAGATTGTTCTCAGTCTGCTCATTCCCTGTGCATAGACATCTATATTTATGCACAGGGGATGTAGCAGAGAAGACATCGCGTTTTGGACTGCGTCGGACGGAAGAGGATTTTTTTAATTAAAGATGGAGTCTCTAATGGCTTTTTTTTTTATTTCAAATAAAAAATTTTCTCTGTGTTGTGTTTTTTTAACCCTTTATTGGAGATTCTTAGTGGCTGGGTCAAACGTGGCCTGACATTAAGAATCTCGGGCTTAATACCAGCTTGTTATAACAAAGCTGGTATTAACCCCTTTATTACCCAGCGTGCCACCGCCACCAGGGCCGCTGGAAGAGCGGGGTTCAGCTCCAGAGGATGGCGCTTCAATGAACGCGCCATCTTCTGGGGCGGCTGCGGGCTGCAATTTGCAGCGGGGGGTGCCCAGAAAGCTTGGGCATCCCTGCGCTGCGGATTCCAGCCCCAGCTGCTTAGCTGTACCTGGCTAGACATAGAAATTGCGCGGAGCCCCACGCATTTTTTTTTTTATTATTTAATGAATTTCAGAGTCAGAGGCTCAGAGTCAGAGTCTCAGAGTCGGAGTCTCAGAGTCGGAGTCGCCTCAGAGTCGGAGTCGCCTCAGAGTCGGAGTCACCTCAGAGTCGGAGTCACCTCAGAGTCGGAGTCGTCTCGGAGTCGGAGTCGTCTCGGAGTCGGAGTCGTCTCGGAGTCGGAGTCGTCTCGGAGTCGAGTCGGAGTCGGAGTCGTCTCGGAGTCGGAGTCGTCTCGGAGTCGGAGTCGTCTCGGAGTCGGAGTCGTCTCGGAGTCGAGTCAGAGTCGGAGTCGTCTCGGAGTCGGAGTCGTTTCGGAGTCGAGTCGGAGTCGGAGTCGTCTCGGAGTCGGAGTCGTCTCGGAGTCGGAGTCGTCTCGGAGTCGGAGTCGTCTCGGAGTCGAGTCGGAGTCGTCTCGGAGTCGGAGTCGTCTCGGAGTCGGAGTCGTCTCGGAGTCGAGTCGGAGTCGGAGTCGTCTCTGAGTCGGAGTCGTCTCGGAGTCGTCTGAGTCGGAGTCGTCTCGGAGTCGGAGTCGTCTCGGAGTCGAAGTCGTCTCGGAGTCGGAGTCGTCTCGGAGTCGGAGTCATCTCGGAGTCGTCTCGGAGTCGGAGTCGTCTCGGAGTCGGAGTCGTCTCGGAGTCGGAGTCGTCTCGGAGTCGTCTCGGAGTCGGAGTCGTCTCGGAGTCGGAGTCGTCTCGGAGTCGGAGTCGTCTCGGAGTCGGATTCGTCTCGGAGTCGGAGTCGTCTCGGAGTCGGAGTCGTCTCGGAGTCGGAGTCGTCTCGGAGTCGGAGTCGTCTCGGAGTCGGAGTCGTCTCGGAGTCGAGTCGGAGTCGGAGTCGTCTCGGAGTCGAGTCGGAGTCGGAGTCGTCTCGGAGTCGGAGTCGTCTTGGAGTCGGAGTCGTCTCGGAGTCGGAGTCGTCTCGGAGTCGGAGTCGTCTCGGAGTCGAGTCGGAGTTGTCTCGGAGTCGGAGTCGTCTCGGAGTCGGAGTCAAAAAAATGCGTGGGGCTCCGCTCAATTTCTATGTCTAGCCAGGTACAGCTAAGCAGCTGGGGGCTGGAATCCGCAGCGCAGGGATGCCCAAGCTTTCTGGGCACCCCCCGCTGCAAATTGCAGCCCGCAGCCGCCCCAGAAGATGGCGCGTTCATTGAAGCGCCATCCTCTGGCGCTGAACCCCGCTCTTCCAGCGGCCCTGGTGGCGGTGGCACGCTGGGTAATAGAGGTTAGGGCCAGCTTTGTATTATCAGCTGGCCCTAAGCCCGAAATTTATGGCGGTCACGCCAATATTAGACATGACCGCCATGAATTTCTATTAAATTGTTTTAAAAAAAACACAACACAGAGAAATTTTTTTATTAGAAATTAAAAAAAAAGCCATTAGGGACTCCATCTTTAATTAAAAAAATCCTCTTCCGTCCGACGCAGTCCAAAACGCGATGTCCTCTCTGCTACATCCCCTGTGTATAGATATAGATGTCTATGCACAGGGAATGAGCAGACTGAGAACAATCTCAGCACTGCTACATCATCTCTGTGCACAGACATTCATGTCTGTACACAGGGAATGAGCAGACTGAGAACAATCTCAGCACTGCTACATCAGGCAGCAGGCGGGTTCTAGGACCCTGGAGCTGCACAGAGCAGACAGGACTCTTCTCTTATCTGTGCGAGTTTCCCAGCGATTACTTACAAAGTAAACGAGTCCAATGCAAATAAATGACAAAACTAGGATTGCTTCAGGCTGAAGCTTCCGAGACACATCTGCGATTTGTAAATCTCACACTACTCGCTATTACTCGCTTCCCCATTCATTAACATTGGACTCGCTAGACTCGCAACGAGTAGCGAGTCCTGGGTTCGGACTCGCTAGAGTCAAGCGATTCCGAGTAATTTAGGATTCGCCCATCACTAAAGCAGGCTAACCAAAGAAAATGCACAAATGTTTCAACATTTAAACAATGTGTCATAGAAAACAGACACAACAACATGATAATGAAAAAAAAAAGGTAATACGGAACAGAAAAGAGCCATGGTTTTGGCCATACAGTAACATTACTCCACAAACATTACAAACTGTGTTATCAAAATTATACATAGTGCAACAGTATGAGAAATGCAGTACATGAAGAAGTTCAACAGCATCACTTATTAGCTGTATATGTGAGGTGATGGGGCAACAAGAATATACTTGTCCATATGTGTTGCCCAGGGTGTGGGGTACTGGGGTATCAGGCGGCAAAAGGGTTAATTGTGTCACAGGGAATGGCGGCCGCGCCTGATCCCGTATCCTGGTGACTATTCTCTTGAAAAAGGGGTATTTACAAGGGGTTATGTACAAGTTTGTCGTGATGCCACCTTCAGTACCTGGTGAGATGTCACCAGCACCGCTACAGTCCTCCGGAGGTCGGTGGTAATGAGAGTGAGATGGTTTAGTCCTCCGCAGGCAGGACTGGGACCTCCGGGGCAGCGTAGTAATGGGAAGCAGGTTGTAGTGGAGCTGAGATTGTATAGAGAGGGTTGGACCAGTCTATGAGGGGCACGGTGAGTGAAGAGAAAGGATGCACGCACACAGAAGCAGTGCCGGGACAAGGCCTTTTGGTGCCCTAGGCAGGTAAGGCAAACGGCACCCCCCACACCCCCCCGAAATATGTCTAGGAATAAAAATGTCAACATACATGAAGTTGCAACATCGTGGGATCAACGGTGTTTATTCCCTCTTCGTGTGGTCTTACATGGTGCGGGTGGGAAGACGGGGGGTTCTCAAAGGCAATGGCCGTTTCACACCGCAAGTGGCGCTTCAACAGGCATATAGTCCACCATATGCCTGTTGACTATATGCCTGTTGAAGCGACACCCCACGAATAGTGAATAAACACAGCTGATTGTGTGTTGCAACTTCTTTTCTATAACGCTAAACACAATAGCTGTACATACAATAGAGATGGCTGTGGACCGTATACACAATGGAGACTGCTGCTGGCTATACATACAATAGAGAATACACAATAGAAACTGCTGCTGGCCATACACAATAGAGACTACTGCTGGCCGTACGCAATAGAGATGGCTGCCAGCCATATAGACAACATCCCAACAGCTTCCCTCCATTCCGACAGCCTCCCTCCATCCTTCCTCCATCCTGACAGCCTCCTTCCTTCCTTCCTCCATCCCGACAGCGTTACTTCATCCTTTCTCCATCCCAACAGCCTCACTTCATCCTTCCTCCATCCTGACAGCCTCCCTACATCCTTCCTCCATCGCAATAGCCTCCCTCCTTCCCATCAACGTCCCTCCATCCTAACAGCCTCCCTCCATACTTCCTCCATCCCAACAGTGGTCCTCCATCCTGACAGCCTCCCTCTATCCCAATAGCCTATTCCATCCTGACAGCCTCTCTCCATCCTTCCTCCATACCAACAGCCTCCCTCCATCCTGACTGCATCCCTCCATCCTGACAGCCTCCCTGTCTCCCCACAGCCTCCCTGTCTCTATCCCCCACAGCCTCCTTGTCTCTATCCCCACAGCCTCCCTGTCTCTATCCCCACAGCCTCCTTCCCTATATATGGCCCCCTATTCTCTACATTGCCCCATCCCTACCCCGGACCCCAGCATAACTTACCATTGGGGGGAGCTGTGGATGCGGAGCAGGGGTGCCGGAGCCCGGAGGGCACATCTGCAGGACTGGAGCTGCCTGCGGGGAGTAGCTGCGGGCCTGCGGCAGCTAGCGGTGGGCGCCCCCATGTTCTTTGTGGCCGGCGCCCACTAACAGTACAGCCGGTCGGTGGAAGTTGAGACTTCAACAAAATGGCTGCGGCTAATTGGAGACCGCGGCCAGTGTGTTGAAGTCTCAACCTCTATTGACCGGCTGTACAGTTAGTGGGCGCCAGCCACAAAGAACATGGCGGCGCCCACCGCTCCCTGCCGCAGCTTCTCCCCGCAACTCCAGGGCCCGGCGGCAGTGATTAATGGGGGGGGGGCCCCATCAGGTCACCTGATGACTGCTCTCGGGTTGGACTCCGGTCAGGCGGAAATGCGCCCTGCACAAGATGGCGCCCTAGGCGGTCGCCTAGTTTCGCCTAGCTGTCGTCCCGGTCCTGCACAGAAGCAGTCTCTTTTACCTTTTACTGATGTTTGTAAGATAAATACATCCAGGGCACTGACAGGTGACAGGGTTGCACAGTGGGTTCCCACAGCAAGTGGGTATAAGGCCTCCTCTGCTTATGTAGTTGCTGAAGCACAGCCTGCTGTAGCCTGACTTGCCTCCACTCTCTCTCTTGCCTGTCTCTTTCTCCTTCTTTGCGGTCTCTGGGATGACCCTCTCTGGACACTGCAGCTGGCCTGCTGTGCCTGGCTCCCTCTCTTGACCTTCCTGGGAGACCGGGTAGCTGAAGCTTCCACGGTGCGATGGGGTTTTCTGTGGGCCTATAGTTCCCCACAGGTGTGGATCACCAATATCCAGCATTTCTCCTGGGACGAACTCCCTCCGAGCTTTTTGCCCCCTTTTCTCCTCTGGACTCCCTGCCTTCAGTCCCACTTAGGCTTGTGGGACGCTGAAGGGCCACTCTGGGTCACTAGCTCGGGTCTGAACGTAGCACCGACCACCAGGACTTTCTTACAGCTCTTCTAGCGTCTGCACACACTCTGACTAACTCCTCGCCAGCAGCAGTATATATAGGGGATCTTGCCTAAGGTCAGCAAGTGGTGCTCCCCCTACTGTGCCGGGGTGGAAGATGTTGTTTGTGGTAGGTACCTGCTGTGGAACCCAGCTGTGCATTAGAGAGATCTGTGGTTACCTGTGTGAGCAGGGCGCCGCGCCCCCTCCCCCAGATAACATCAGTACTCCTGGACTGAGCATTTTTATGTTAACAGAGAATAACAATAATAACGGATAACATATGTACAAAGTCTGAAAAATAGAAAAATTTACAAAAAGACACTGAAAAAATATTGAAAAATAGAAAACGGGTAAGTCCATACGGTGCTAGTCCATCCACCGCAGGCTTTTGAAAAGTTTGTGGCTACGTTCATTAAATGTAGTCCATATGAAATTTTTAAAAGTTCAAAAGGGAAAAGAGTTCAAAGGGGCAAAGTTCAGTTCCATAAGAGACCATACAGTAAAGTCTCTGTACGCTCCGCATAAGAAAGGGGAAAAGTCTTTTAGAAAAGTCAACATTTTTCAATAAAAACACTTTAATAAACAGGGGTCCCTATGGGTGTCTTGGCTTAGGAGACCTGGTACCTCCCCGCCCCAGGCACTTTTTGTTCCTAACTTAATGTGCTTGGGACTGGGCCCGGTTCCTCCACCTTTCTGTATACTACTATTTACATGTCTATTGTTCACTTATTTACACAATTTCCTTAGTGTGTGCCCTCCTTTACTTTATACCCACTCTCCAAACCTAGACAGGGGTTGACCTCGTGTGCTCCTATGTGACTTCCGCACTACAGATGTCACTGTCTCAGGTGAGGTGTCTAGTGTTGAGTTTGGTGCAGGTATTTCAGGTAGGCTTCTGCGTGGCCTTAGTCTCACTACTGGGCTAGTAGGTGTACCGATTGCAGCATCCTCAGATTCTCTGGCAACGGGTATGTCTTCTTGATTCCTGAGCATCTCTTCACGTTGTTGGAAGAACTTTAGTACTGGCACGATGATGGCTCCATTTTGTTGAGGCCAATCTTCTGGGAATTCTCCTGAAATAGTAGAGATTACTTTCTTCTGTTCTGGGATTGGACTTAATTCTGGAGTTGGCTCAAACTCTTGAATGGGCTGATTGTAGGGTTCTTGATTTTCCCAACCTAGAGGACACTTTTTAAAGTGATCTCTGGATACAATCTGTCTGGTTCTTCCTCCATCTTTGCTGATGACGCAGACTTTATCGATGTCAATTCCGGAGTCTAGTAGGACATAGGGTTCACTTTCCCACCAATCATCCAATTTATGATGAGTTCTTTTCCTTTTTAGGACCATACTTCCAGGTGGTATTGGTTCCGCTGGAGCATGCTTTCTATAATCCCTTTCTTGCTTTGCACGGGACTTCTCCAGGTTGTTTTCGACACTGGTGTGAATCTTTCTATATTGTTCTTGGCGATGGATTTTCCAGTTTGAAATGACATGATCTGCTTCAGGATCTACTACACCGAGTTTCTAAGTCTACGGGTAATTTTCCTGTACGAGCTCTTATCAGGTATGCTGGTGTACTGTTGGTGGAACTTACTGGAATATGATTATACATGTCGATCAAATCAGGTAGTTTCTCCGGCCATTGGTTTCTTTCCTCTAACGGTAGGATTTTCAGCATGTCGATGACGATGTTGTTTATTTTCTCACAGAGTCCATTAGTTTGGGGATGATATGGGGTTGTTCTGATCTTTTTGCACCAATACATCTGGTAAAACTCTTGAAAGATCTCTGCTTCGAATGCTGGTCCTTGATCTGTTAGGATACCTTCTGGATATCCCAATGGTCTGCAGACGACTTTTTGGAAGGCTCTCGCAGCAGTTGCAGCTGTCAAGTCCTTTACAGGGGCAACCATCAAGAATCTTGAATAATGGTCTACCATGGTCAATGCGTAGGTATAGCTGGATCTACTTGGAGTCAGTTTTACATGATCCAAGGGTGACTAGTTCCAGAGGCTGTTTGGTTACAATGGGATGAAGTTGGGCTTTCTGGCTCTGTACATCTCTCCTTCTCAGGCTACAGGCTTGACAATCCCTGCACCATTTTTCTATAGATGACCGCATGCTGACCCAAAAGAATTTATCTTTCAGTAACACCTCAAGCTTCTTCCATCTGAAATGACCAGTTTGGTTGTGGTAGGCGCTCAAGACCACGGAGACCTCTGGTTTTGGCACGATGATCTGCCACGCCATCTCATGAGTTCCTGGATTTATATACCGCCGGCACAACTTATCTTGATATTGGAACAGTTTACCTCGCTCATTTCACAGATGTTTGGCATCAGACGGGGAATTTGCAGGCAGCTTCGCTGACTCTTGGGCTGTCAGTTGTTTAATTAGACCGACAGCCGAGTCTTGGTCCTGCGCCTCTTTGCAGTTGAAGTGGAATAACGGGTTCACTGCTCCTGTAGAGAGGTCTTGATGGGTCTGCTGGCATTGGGTTACCCTTACACGATGGAAGGCAGGTAACTCCACTTCTTCCAGCTCATCTTCATCTACACCCTCTACTGATAAGTGAGGCATCCTGGATAGAGCATCCGCGTTTCCATTCTTGTGCCCAGCCCGGTACTTGATGGTGAATTTGTAGTTGGAGAGTCTGGCCATCCATCTCTGCTCCATGGCTCCCAACTTCGCAGCTTCCAGGTGGGTGAGCGGATTGTTATCCGTGTAGGCGGTGAATTTGCTAGAGGCTAGATAGTGTTTGAACCTGTGATGGCCCAGACGAAGGCCAGAAATTCCAGCTTGAAAGAACTGTAGTTTTCCAGGTTCCTTTCTGTGGGGCGCAGCTTCCGGCTGGCGTAGGTGATCACCCTCTCCTTGCCGTCTTGCTTTTGGGAAAGGATGGCTCCGAGTCCCACATTGCTGGCGTCTGTATACAACAAGAATAGCAGGTTGTAGTCCGGGTAAGCTAGGATTTCCTCTCCAGTCAGGGCTTCTTTCATCATCTGGAACGCTTCTTCTTGTTCCTTGCCCCATCTCCACGGAGAAGACTTGCTCTTCATGGGTTAGCCTACTAGGAGGTCTTGCAGTGGAGCAGCCTTCTTGGTATACTCCTTGATGAACCTTCGGTAGTAGCCCACCAAACCCAGGAATTGATGTACCTCCTTGATTGTTTTGGGTTCTGGCCATTCTCTGATTGCTGTCACCTTGTCTAGATCAGGGGCCACGCCTTCAGCACTGACTATGAGTCCTAGGTACTGCACTTTTGGCTTTAACAGTTGGCATTTTGATGGTTTTAGCTTCATCCCTTATTTGGCCAGAGCTTCGAACATTTCTCCTAGATGTGCGACATGTTCCTTGTCGGTCTTGGAGTACACGATCACATCATCCAGGTAGAGCAGTACCGTCTCGAAGTTCTTATGCCCCAGGCAACTCTCCATTAGCCGCTGGAAGTTTCCGGGTGCATTACATAGTCCGAAGGGCATGCTGTTGAACTCACATAGGCCCATAGGTGTTGCAAATGCCGTCTTCTCTCGGTCTTCTTCAGCTACGGACACCTGCCAATATCCACTAATGAGATCTAAGGTGGAGAAGTAATTGTCAGACTTCAACGCAGCTAGAGATTCCTCTATACGTGGTATCGGGCAAGCATCTTTGTGTGTTATGCGGTTTATTTGCCTATAGCCTACACACATCCTCATACTGCCATCCTTTTTCCTGACTAGGACTAATGGAGCGGCCCAGAGACTACAGCTTTCTCGCATAACCCCTGCGTCCTTCATGTCCTGTAACAATTCCTTGGCTTTTTGATAATGTGCAGGTGGAATAGGCCTATACCGCTCCTTGATTGGTGGATGTGTACCTGTGGGGATGTGATGTTGTACCCCTTTTATCCTACCAAAATCAAATGGATGCTTACTAAAGACGTGTTCAAATTCCTGAATTACCCGGTACACACCTTGCTTTTCATACACAGGAGTGGTGTCAGTTCTGACATGGAGCTGCTGGCATCAGTCCGCCAGTGGGCCGGTTGTTTGATCAAGTTTTGCCCCTTTTTCACGGGGTTCGGGTTGCACTGTTTGGATCTCGTTGTTGCTGACTGTGTATAATTTAGTAACGGTGGTATACCTGGGTAATTTAACCTCCTCACTGCCACAATTTAAGATGCGAACAGGTACTCTCTCATTGTGTACATCGACCACCCCCTGGCTGTCAACAGTATAGGTCTGTGTTCTGTGCTGACGGGCTCCACTAATGCTTGATAGTCCTGCCCTCTCAGACCTATAGCTGCCCGACACCAAATCATCATTTCACTCATTGGGGGTATCACAATAGGCAACGGGTCTGTCACCCATGCTGTACCAATTTCGCTACCTGTAATTGTTGCCTGTTGTTGGTGTAGGATGGCTCTGATCTCACACTGGAGAACCTTCCTCTGACCAGGTCTGGCAGTGTCTGCAATCTGTTGAAGCAAAGACAAAACTTCCTCCATGCAATTGCTAACAACATTTGTACCCAGTATGATATAAGGATCATTTGCATTACTGGCTTTTGCTACAACAAGGACCCCTCGGTTCTGTAATTCCACCCTCCCCACCTTTATGTGCACTTCTCTAACCCCCATCACAGTGATTGGTTCACCATTAGCTGCATGAAGGAAACGGTCTATTTCAGGCTGTTTCAGTTCTGCATCAGCCCAATACTTTTTATAAAGGATATAGGGGATGGTGGTCACCTGTGACCCGGTGTCCAGCAGAGCAGGTGTCAGGATGCCATCCAGTACAACGGACAGAAATGGCCTCTGTCCGATGAAGGTCTTGTACCAGGTCTTGTACCAGGTGGCTGGGCCCTGTTGATCTAGTCCTGAGGTTTCGCCCCGGCCCCCAGGGACTGCCCGTTTAAAGGACAGCTCCTGGCGGCAAATGGGCTCCCCAGTGGAGCTGTAGCGGTCAGCGGGTCTTCCTCTGTACACTGCAGCTTGCTTCCCTCGCATCCAGGGGACATCTTCCAGGCTGTCAGCAAGTTGAATCAGCGGCTGAGGCTTGGCTTGGGGTCTTGGTGCCGGCTGCTGGCTTTGCTGTAACTGCATAGCGTCCAACAGCTTGAAGATATTTTTGTTGATCTCGCGTATCTCAGCACACATCTCAGCCCAAAAGGAATCATATTTGTCAGGCTGAGGAGATTGAACATTGTGCGTGGCTGCAGACACGGGTATTGGTTTTGGGGTAGCCTGCACCTCACTATTGCACCACCGTTTAATTGCAGCTTCATGGGTCTCTACCGGCTTTAACCCTTTGATGGCCATCTCTTTCAGGGTGTTAAAATTAGCATCTGGGTTGCTCAATGAACACCAACGTACATTTTTACTGTCCTCAGGGGATAGCAGGCCCCGCGTGAACTGTTCAATGAGGAGCTTGTTCTCATCCTGTGCGCTGGCAGGGCTGACATGTATAAGGGCGTGCAGTGCTTCTTCCAGGCGCCAGGAATAAGCTCTTATGTCATCTCCTGGTCTCTGGTAGCAATGATGGAAGCGCATGCGTATATCAGCCTCATTACACTCCTCAAAGGTAGCTCTCAGTTTATTGAATATAGCAGGGGCTGATCTGCATTCAGCTGCAGACCAAAATGCACTTTCTTTCTCTGCTGTACCAGTTAACTGTCCAAGTACCACAGCAGCGCGTTGTTGGCCGGTCATGGCATACATATCCAGGACGCCATTGATCTTTCACTTGAACTCATCCAGCATATCAGGGCGGCCGTCATACTCGGGCAATCACTTGGCCCCCGGGATGTATGGAAATTACATGGGTATTATCGGGGTGACTGTACCCATAGTGCTGGAGGTGCTGGCAGTGCTACCGGAGGCAGCCATGGGTCCTTCCGTGTAATTCCGGGGATCAGCGTACGCAGCATCGTCGTTGCTGGAGGAGGCCAACATGTTGGAGGCCCCCCTAGCGAATTACAGCCAGCCGTTGAAGGGTTAAACAGTTCGTGAGTTTCCGGACTAGGCAGCGGCACTCAGGAATGCTCGACTTTCAGTTTTGCGCTCTACAGGCTTGCACGCCCCCTTTCTTCCCGCTCTTTGACACAGTAATGGCGGCGTAGTTTAAACAGTCACTCAATACAGTCAATAAAATGGCGCACAGTACCCGGTAATACCGGGCACATGATCCTGTTTGTGACGCCAGAAAGAGAACTGTGTCACCCATGGTGTGGGGTAATCGGGTATCAGGTGACAAAAGGGTTAATTGTGTCACAGGGAATGGCGCCTCGCCTGATTCCATATCCTGGGGACTATTCTCTTGAAAAAGGGGTATTTACAAGGGATTATGCACAAGTTTGTTGTGACGCCACCTGCAGTACCTGGTGAGATGTCACCAGCACCGCTACAGTCCTCCGGAGGTTGGTGGTAATGCGGCTGAGATGGTTTAGTCCTCCGCAGGCAGGACTGGGACCTCCGGGGCAGCGTAGTAAGGGGAAGCAGGTTGTAGTGGAGCTGAGATTGTATAGGGAGGGTTGGACCAGTCTATGAGGGGCACGGTGAGTGAAGAGAAAGGATGCATGCACACAGAAGCAGTCTCTTTCACCTTTTACTAATGTTTGTCAGGTAAATACATCCAGGGCACCGACGGGTGACAGAGTTGCACAGTGGGTTCCCACAACAAGTGGGTATAAGGCCTCCTCTGCTTGTGTAGTTGCTGAAGCACAGCCTGCTGTAGCCTGACTTGCCTCCACTCTCTCATTCTTGCCTGTCTCTTTCTTCTCCTGTGCAGTCTCCGGGATGACCCTCTCTGGACACTGTAGCTGGCCTGCTGTGCCTGGCTCCCTCTCTTTAGCTTCCTTGGAGACCGGGTAGCTGAAGCTTCCACGGTGCACAAGGGTTTTCTGTGGGCCTATAGTTCCCCACAGGTGCGGATGCCCAATATCCGGCGTTTCTCCTGGGCGAACTCCCTCCGAGCTTTTTGCCCCCTTTTCTGCTCTGGACTCCCTGCCTTCAGTCCCACTTAGGCTTGTGGAACGCTGAAGGGCCACTCCAGGTCACTGGCTCTGGCCTGAACGCAGCATCGACCACCAGGACTTCCTTGCAGCTCTTCTAGCGTCTGCACACACTCTGACTAACTCCTCCCCAGCAGCAGTATATATAGGGGATTTTGCCTAAGGTCAGCAAGTGGTGCTCCCCCTACTGTGCCGGGGTGGAAGATGTTGTTTGTAGTAGGTACCTGCTGTGGAAACCCAGCTGTGCATTAGAGAGATCTGTGGTTACCTGTGTGAGCAGG
The DNA here is from genome assembly GCA_033576535.1 of Allobates femoralis. NCBI lineage: Eukaryota > Metazoa > Chordata > Amphibia > Anura > Aromobatidae > Allobates > Allobates femoralis. The sequence continues at coordinate 718,177,770 of JARQOC010000003.1, forward strand.
GCGCCACACATACTTCAAGACGGGCCAAAAAAATGTGCCTGTAAACATTAGGCAACAAATATCAAGACAAAGAAGTTTGATTTCTAGGCCAAGAAATGGTTAATAAGGTAAAAAAAAAAAACATCCATGAAGCTACATAGGTTGCCCACCCCTGGGAAGGCGACCATGGTCAATTGTAAAGTAAACTGAGAATTGTTCCCTGATGGCCATTGCAGCATTTGGGGCACGAACACCGGCAATCTGAAGGCTGACTAGTGGTGACTGCCACTCATATGGATCTACAACCATGGGCTCATTTCTGCACACCAGATTATGGAGGCAGCCACAAGCTTTCACCCCACTATCGACATTTCGGGATGAAACTTGATGCATGTCAGTAACATGCCATTTAGCAGTCAGGAGGCTAGAAGCACACTCTACTTTGACGTGCTCGACTCAAACGGCTATTGAAGTTCTGCCTGTTGGTCATTAAGTAGCAACTGGCATAAGGCTTCATGAGGTTGATGTAAAGCTGGAAGGCCTCATCAGCCACAATTACATATGGTTTGCTTGGTCCTGTGGTTCCGGGTAATGGACATGGTACTAGAATGTTGAAACACTGATTATATAGGGCAAACTCCAAATTGCTGTCTTTAAAGGCTCGCGAGTCATTTGTGCGCCCGTAGGCACCAATGTCCACCGCCACAAAGCGACCTTGAGCATCCACTATTGCCATTAGCACGATGGAAAAAAACTTCTTATAATTATAATAGTTTGACCAACTGTTGGCTGGCTTCTTGATTCAGATGTGTATACCATCCAGGGCCCCAATGCAGTGTGGGGAATTTGATGATGAAGCAAAACGAGCTGAATTTTATAGCCACATGGCCCATGTTGGTGGTGCTAACAAGAGGGGCTGTAGTTTGGCCCACATCACCTCACAGGTGTGAGGCACGATATTACCGATGGTGGACCTACCAAGACGAAATTGGTAGCGCAATGAGGCATATGACTCGCCTGTAGCCAGGAACCTGTGAAGGACAACAAAACCTAACAAGAATTAACCAAAAAGCCACACATACACAACAATGTTGGGTACAGGTTTCCACATACACCCCTTCTGCAATGAAGGCTACACCCATAATGGTTTTGAAATGTCACTGCATGTTGAGGCTGGGTTTGTAGACATCCAAACCCTTCCCAAAAAGCAAATCATGTAATAAAAACATGGACATGAATATTGGCTAAGCCACCACTCGTAAACATACTTGGATATGTTAAAGCCTTTAACAGTTTGAAAGTCAAAAACACACACTGGTGTGAATATAAAACATTACCTTTGGCCCATATGTCATACACATTTCACACCTACCTCAGTGTCGCCACCAATATTTCCGCTGGAGTAATTACTGGGCGACAAAATGTATCCTGGCGCATTATGTCGTCCTGCACTTGGGCCAGTAACTCATCAAACGTGCCCACTGACATCCTCAGAAACCTTTAGAACGTCTGAGGATAATGCCGCAATTGATGGAACAGAACATGGAAAGCTCAGTATTGTGGACGGAGCTCATTCACGGCATGGACCCAGATACGTCGCTGTCTGCCATGTGTCCTTTCCTCCTGCCGACGGAGCATCAGTTAGCGCAAACGCAACAGAAAACTCTCATCAGGCATGATTGCAACACTAACTGTCACACAAACCAAAATGGTTACTGGAAACCCCCCCCCAAAAAAAACAGGCCCTTTATTGGTTGATGAGTGTGGCTAACTACAAACCACACCCATAAGTGACTATTGTAAAAAAAAAGCCTACCTATGCGTTAATGCATCCATTAACGGATGCTACATAGAGGTACAATCTATTTTTAAGAGCAACACAATACAGCGCATATATCATATGAACACACAGCAAAAAAACAGATATAGTAAACAGATGCAACCGCCCAAGTGAGTCCCTAGCCTAAATGCGGTATCGCTGCTGAAATGGAATTGAATCCTCACTAAAATTGGTGGTATAAATTTGATAGAGGGTGAAGACACACTAGCATGCATGTAAATCAGAATGTTTTTGATGCATGACAGTCATGTGCGTGCTTTCTGTATGGTTGTGCGAGTGCAGTGAGTGTGGTTTGACTGTGGTGTGAGTGTGGTAGGTGCGCAATGCATTTTTAAAAAGAGAAAAAGAGAAGCTAGATAGAATAGGTAGATTGGTTTTACCAGTCTCCTGCTGCTACTTCCTGGGCCACCTATTAAGCTAATTGCATATTCACTGCACTGTCAGACAAACAGTTGATCACAGATGCCCACACTCTTTGAGAGCTTCTGTGATTGGCTGTTGTAGTTAGACTGGATTTCCTCAATCTGGACAGTAATTCTGCTTGGTTGCCATATACATTAGTGTATGGCAACCAACCTGCCATTATGGGGTGTTAAATAAATAATTAAAAAAAAAACGCGTTGGGCTTTTAAGTCCAGCCCGAATAAAGCAGACAGTTGCGAGCTGCCACCCTCATCTGCCTAATTTTACCTTGGCTAGCAAAAAAAAGTGTGGGCTTGCTCTATTTTTAGTTGCCAGCCAAGGAAAAACTAGAGGGGCTGGTATTCTAAACAGGGCAAGGGCCCATTGTTTTAGGGACCTTGAACACTAAAGAAAAGCAACCCACAGTCGTCCCTGAAAGTGGTGAATTTATAAGTAGCACCATTTTCAGGCGCTTTACCAGGCTCTCCCAGCAGCCCTGCTGGCAGGTGGCAAGCTGGCTAATAAGGGGTTAATACCATTTTTGTTTTCCAGTTGGTATTAAGCCCTGAGATTCTTAATATCAGGCCACGTTTTGACCAAGCCATTGAGAATCTCCAATAAAGGGTTAAAAAAAGACACCACACAGAGAAAAAATACTTAATTAGAATTAAATACACAGACACCCTTGGGGACGCCATCTTTATTACCCCTCACAGCCCTCCACGATCCTGGTGTTCTGTCGTCTCTCTTCAAATGATGCAGCTATGCTATACCACAGAGCATGGGGAGGAAGAACACATCTGTCCTCTCCCTGTGCTCTGTGATCATTGAATGAGTGAGCAGAGACTGCAGGTGGTAAGCGGTGACGTCACTGCTGACACCGTTGCCATAGTAACCAAACGAGCAGTTATTATAGCAATGATGACCGGCGCCGATATCACCGCGGCGAGCCGCAGGAGTTACCTCCTTGCTTATAGGGGCTGCTTTTACAGTGGCACCTGAATGAGCTGCTCAGTTTGTATTTTTTTTTTTATTAATTTGTACAATTTTATCATGGAAAAAAGATTTTTGGTGCAAAAAACTTTTATTGATGTAATATACCAAATCTATAGGTTATGAATTTTGCTGTTAAAATTTTTGTGGTTAGATTTATCATTTATCTATATAATGTTTTTTTTTAAACTATATATGTGCTTTTGTCATGTAATTTCCTGATTTGTTTTGTATTTATGTGTGCTATAATTTGTAATTGACTTCTGATATTGATAACCTGGATAAGAACTTAGAAGGCTCCATTCACACTGTGCGTTTTTAGTCTCTTCTTGCACGTCACTTTTTGCAGCCCAAACCAGGAGTGGGACAATGAAAGGAAAAGTATAATAGAAATATGGGCACCACTTCTGTATTTATCACTTGCTGCTGGCTTTGGCTACAAATACTGATGAGGAAAAAACAGACCAAAAATGCACAGTGTGAATGTAGCCTGAAACATCCAGAGAGAGCAGAATACAGCTTGAAAAAACTGAAAAAGAAACGTGAGTGTCAGAATTTTTCAATTGATCGTATGCATTTCCTTTGGAACCCAGACTAATAAGGACAGAGTGGTGATCAACTTCTTGAATCAACAGTTTGGCTATAACTGAAAAATTATTCATAAAGTTCCAAAGCCCAAGAATTTCTGTTAAGTTTTCAGGTTATTCGGTTAAACCCAATCAAGGACACCCTGCACCTTAACAGGGTACATAAATAACCCTATTTTTGAAACCAAATGTCCCAAGAACTGAATCTGCTATATTTCAAATTGACATTTTCCTAGTTTAGCAAATTAAAGGCTATCAATCAATCAATCAATATTCAATTGAGCATTGAGGTCCTTGGGCACGCTCATTACTCAGTTGAGTATCGTGGGTGCTCGAGTACCATGCTGCAGTCCCTGCCCTATGTATTTTTAAGCTGTTAGACAGCCACTCAACATGCAGAGATTGCCTTGCATACACGTTAATGCTGTAGCCATGTTTGCTACTGGCATTTCTGTGATTGGCATCTCATCTATATAAGACTTAAAGGGATCCTTTCACCTACAAAACGACTCCTAAGCTTTCAAAACATGTCCCTGCAGCATATTATCACTAATCTCACACTCCTTTTGTCTCCTAATAGCATCCTGTGAAAGTGCATAAAAACGTTTTAATACTTACTCATTAGTGATTATAATTAGCAGGGGCTATATTCTTTAGTCACCAGGGCATGTTGTTTTGCAGCCTGAATGATCCACCCTATCTCTGTCTGTGCTGCTGTGATGTGGAGCTGAAGGCAGGACTAATGATTTGCATTCTGTGAGTGATAGAGAAGGGGGAAGGTAAAGCCTGCACAAGCAGAGCAAACAGACAGAGAGAGGGAGGATCCTGGAGCTGCAAAACAGCCCGCCCTGGTGACTAAAGAATATAGATAGCCCCTGCTAATTATAATCACTAATGAGTAAGTATTAAAATGTTTTTATGCACTTTCACAGGATGCTTTTAGGAGACAAAAGGAGTGTGAGATTAGTGTTAGGATGGTGCAGGGACATGTTTTGATAGCTTAGGAGGCGTTCTAGAGATGAAAGGATCCCTTTAAAGCTTTGATGCTGGTCACATTGCAGATCAAGGAGAGTTTTTCTAAGTGGGAGAGCTTACATTAGATCAGGCATATAGGCAGAGTTTATTTCCTTGCAGTACTTCTATAAGTATATTGCTACTGTAACCTAAAAACAAAAGTCCTTCTCAGGGCTAAATACTGTCCTTTATTCTAGCAAAACCATGCTATTGCAATCTAAAAATAAAAGTCATTTTCATGGTTAAATGCTGTCCTTTATTCTATTAAAACTGTGGTTACCTTCATTCAGTGTAGAGATAGATGGTGAATATGGAATAGTTTTAGATCAGTGTATTATATAGCCAAGGTTTATTGCCTTTCAGTTCTTCTATCGGTTTACTGTTGCAACCTAAAAACAAAAGTCCTTTTTGAGGGCAAAATGCTGTCCTTAATTCAACCGCTACTACCTGTATTCAGTGTAGGGATAGCTGGTAGAGGAGGGATAGCTTTAGGTTAGAGGCATATAGGCAGAGGTCATTGCCTTACTCCTTTTTTACAGACTGACAAATGATACAAATGATTCTTACAGGAAGAATGTAAGAAAACAATCTTTTTAGTATAATGACTTGTATTTAAGGCAAAGTTAAAAAGAGAACAAAAACACCTTCTCCACTCCTTAATAGCCAGGCCATCTCTCAGAGTACTTCCCTTTACCTATGACTACGTTAGAGTGGGTGAAAAAAAACTACACCCACCATTAATTTTACCATTTTACTACCATATCTGGGCATGTGGTGTGTGTGTGTAGCATAGTCAGACACCTCAAGTTTAATTTATGAAGGAGGGACTCACAAAGCCTGTGTGGACAGTGCAAGAGCTGCAAAAAAATAGAACAAGGACTTCAATATACCCTGTATTAGACATAAAGGAGGGCCTCATACACATTCTGTTAATGAGGTAGTGGGATGACTAGACTCATAAAGTATATGCAGTAAGTATAAGGGCTGCTAAAAAGTGGAAAAAAGGACTGCAATTCACCCTGGAAAACTCATACAGGATGTTCTCAGAAAACATTTTTTTCCATGTATAAGCAGATGGATTTCTAAACTGATAACTCAGCCTCTGTTGTCCATGTGTTTCTCCAGCTCCTGCTGTTCTGGTTCCTGCTACTCCAAGCTCCCAAAGCCTGCAGACTTCATGCAGGTCTCTTGTCCATTCACTTACGTTGCTTTCCTGCACACTACTCAACTCTTAAACGAGCAGCGCACATACTGTGAATGTGCCCTAAGCCCATGGCTGGGAGGCACTAGCTAATTAAGGCACCTTCCCCTATAGGCAGGTTCCTGAGCAACTTCTGTATTTAGTCTTGCACCTGCAGTGTGTTGTCAGGTCTCGATAACCTTGTATTCAGCTGAAGTTAAATCTGTCTTACCTGAAAATGAACCTATCCTACTTGAACTCAAACTTGCCTGAACCTGAACCTGTTCTTTCTTCACCTAAACCTGAACCTGTTCTGTCTGTACCAGCTGTCCAGTTTGCACCTGAATAGGGATGGGCGAATCTACTCGCTAGGACTCGTTACTCGGCGAGTAGTAAGGGACTCGCAGGACTCGGTACTCTGCGAGTTTCCCAGCGTTTACTCGCACGAGTCCAATGCAAATCAATGGCAAACACTGACAAAACTAGGATTGCCATTGTCTTGCATTAGACTCGGCTACTGTGCCAGTGATAGCAGGGAAACTCGCAAAGTAACTGCTGTTACTTTGCGAGCCGAGTCCAGCTGTCTTCTCTGTGCAGGCTGCCGCAGCTCCAGGGTCCTAGAGCCCGCCTGCTCACAGAGATGATGTAGCAGTGCTGAGATTGTTCTCAGTCTGCTCATTCCCTGTGCATAGACATCTATATCTATGCACAGGGGATGTAGCAGAGAGGACATCGCGTTTTGGACTGCGTCGGACAGAAGAGGATTTTTTTAATTAAAGATGCAGTCCCTAATGGCTTTTTTTTTATTTCAAATAAAAAATTTTCTCTGTGTTGTGTTTTTTTTAACCCTTTATTGGAGATTCTTAGTGGCTGGGTCAAACGTGGCCTGACATTAAGAATCTCGGGCTTAATACCAGCTTGTATAACAAAGCTGGTATTAACCCCTTTATTACCCAGCGTGCCACCGCCACCAGGGCCGCTGGAAGAGCGGGGTTCAGCACCAGAGGATGGCGCTTCAATGAACGCGCCATCTTCTGGGGCGGCTGCGGGCTGCAATTTGCAGCGGGGGGTGCCCAGAAAGCTTGGGCATCCCTGCGCTGCGGATTCCAGCCCCCAGCTGCTTAGCTGTACCTGGCTAGACATGGAAATTGTGCAAAGCCCCACGCATTTATTTTTAATTATTTCATGAAATAGGGCTCCCCTATATTCTTGTGTCCGGCCAGGTACAAATAGGCACCTGGGGGTTGGGGGCAGCCCATCGCTGCCTGCTGGATCCGGCTGGTTCCAGAAATACGGCGAAGCCCATGTAATTTTTTTTCTGAAAAATCAATAAAACAATCCTAAAAAAAGGACTGCATCTTTATTAACCCCTCGCCCATGGTCCAGGGGTTAATAAAGATGCAGTCCCTTTTATTTACATTGTTTTATGGATTTGTCAGAAAAAAATTTCACGTGGGCTTCGCCGTATTTCTGGAACCAGCCGGATCCAGCAGGCAGCGACGGGCTGTCCCCAACCCCCAGGTGCCTATTTGTACCTGGCCGGACACAAGAATATAGTGGAGCCCTTTTTTTTTTATTATTTCTGGTTCCAGAAATACGGCGAAGCCCACGTGAAATTTTTTTCTGACAAATCCATAAAACAATGTAAATAAAAGGGACTGCATTTTTATTAACCCCTGGACCATGGGCGAGGGGTTAATAAAGATGCAGTCCCTTTTTTAGGATTGTTTTATTGATTTTTCAGAAAAAAAATTACATGGGCTTTGCCGTATTTCTGGAACCAGCCGGATCCAGCAGGCAGCGATGGGCTGCCCCCAACCCCCAGGTGCCTATTTGTACCTGGCCGGACACAAGAATATAGGGGAGCCCTTTTTTTTATTATTTCATGAATTTCATGAAATAATTAAAAAAAAATGCGTGGGGCTCCGCACAATTTCTATGTCTAGCCAGGTACAGCTAAGCAGCTGGGGGCTGGAATCCGCAGCGCAGGGATGCCCAAGCTTTCTGGGCACCCCCCGCTGCAAATTGCAGCCCGCAGCCACCCCAGAAGATGGCGCGTTCATTGAAGCGCCATCCTCTGGCGCTGAACCCCGCTCTTCCAGCGGCCCTGGTGGCGGTGGCACGCTGGGTAATAAAGAGGTTAGGGCCAGGTTTGTATTATCAGCTAGCCCTAAGCCCGAAATTTATGGCGGTCACGCCAATATTAGACATGACCGCCATGAATTTCTATTAAATTGTTTTAAAAAAAACACAACACAGAGAAATTTTTTTATTAGAAATAAAAAAAAAAGCCATTAGGGACTCCATCTTTAATTAAAAAAATCCTCTTCCGTCCGACGCAGTCCAAAACGCGATGTCCTCTCTGCTCATCCCTGTGCATAGATATAGATGTCTATGCACAGGGAATGAGCAGACTGAGAACAATCTCAGCTCTGCTACATCAGGCAGCAGGCGGGCTCTAGGACCCTGGAGCTGCGGCAGCCAGCACACAGAGCAGACAGGACTCTTATCTGTGCGAGTTTCCCAGCGATTACTTGCAAAGTAAACGAGTCCAATGCAAATCAATGGCAAAACTAGGATTACTTCAGGCTGAAGCTTCCGAGACACATCTGCGATTTGTAAATCGCACACTACTCGCTATTACTCGCTTCCCCATTCATTAACATTGGACTCGCTAGACTCGCAACGAGTAGCGAGTCCCGGGCTCGGACTCGCTAGAGTCAAGCGATTCCGAGTAATTTAGGATTCGCCCATCACTACACCTAAACCTAAACCTGTTCACTTTGCACTTGAACCCTGAGCTGTTCCTAATGTACCATCCATCCTGTCTAAACTGGTACCAGTTTCCACCCTATGATCCTGTTCCTGTGTTTCCTGATACTCTGCATCTTTGACACCCGGAGCTGACTGAGGACTGCCCTGGAGTGGTACTTGCTGACAACTGGCAGCCAATTCAAAGTTCACCATCATAGGCTGTGGTGAATACCTGATAGGCACAGGCACAGTGCGTATCTGCATTATGTGTGTTATAGATATGGTGTTGGAGGCCTTCTTAAGATTCACCCAGTGTGCCTTTAGGGAAGCATAGCATCCCTAGCAACACTCATTTGTTAATATGCACCTTCTCACTAATTCGGTTTATCAGGGCATGAATGATGCTATTGGACATGTCCTGATGTAAGGCAGAGACAGCAGATCAGGAAAAATTGTGGCATATGGGGACTGAGTACCGCTGCCATGAGGTTGTGGAAGGCCTCAGTGTCCATAATCCTAAACAGCATAATTTCCAGAGCAATCAATCTGGAAATGTGCCCATTTAGTGTTTGTGTGTGTGAGGGAGTGGTTGGGTATTAACGTTTGCGTTCCAAGGGCTGGGGATAGGAACAGCTGAATGCTGCGCTGTGGTAAAGAATTGGACGTAGTTGCTGATTGTACTTGGAAATGTGCAACGACAGGTGTAGGACAGGATGCATCTGTGCCTGCATCCTGGACATTGGATTGGCAAGCACATAGGACAGGGGAAAAGGAGGTGGGGTCTCCAATAGATACTGATTGTGAACCCAGGTTCTTGGTCCGCTAAGTCAGGTGCTTTAATGACATGTGCTTGAGCATGGTGATGGTCAGACTAGTAGTGGTCGGGCCCCTGCTGGCCTTAATATGGTACAGGTTGCAAATGACTGTTATTTTATTGTCCTCAATTTCCTTATAAAAGGGCCAGATTGGTGAGTGCTTGGCGTGGGAACTTGCCATGTGTAGGTGCTATGAGGAACAATAGACCACCTTCTCTCTCTGGCTATCCCATTGTCTCTTCTTGCCTGTTGCTATGCTGTGTACCCCTTCCCCTCTGCACTGCTTTGTTTGCATGGCAACTTCCCAGGTTGGTCAATGATTTCATTATCAATCACCTCGTATTCCTCTTCTGCACTCTGGTCTTCTTTACTTAATGACTTAACAACATCACTTGTTGACAACTGTGTCTCATCATTATCTACCTCTTGAGGCACTAATTTTCATTCCCCACCATCATCTTTCTCTGACCATGGCTGCTCCAATACTTGGGCATCACTACTCACAATCTTCTCATGTCCCTCTTGAAACATGCAGGGCGAGAGGTCAAAATAAATAAATGGAAATGAAATAGCTTGATGCAGTGTCCGAAAGCAGGATTATTTGTCTCTTGGGACTCGCCATTGTGGAAGGAAGGAGGATCATATTGATTATGTGACAGACTCTTGCCTTGTGAGACTGATGTAAAAGACAATGTGGTGCTGTGTAACATTCTGGAAGCTTTATCTACCATTCAAGTGATCACCTGTTTGCAGTGTCCTGGCTTCAAGATGATGTCACACCCCACCCCCCTGCAAAATATGGCAGGAAACTAGGTGCTGTGGATGAGTGTGTTTTTTATGCTTCTGACACGTGCGTCAGGGCCGTGGCGTACTCAAAATCAGGCAGTACAGTTCTTTGGGGAGGTCACGGGGCCGTGATGTGGCTCCGTGGCCCTGGAAGTGTCATAAAATGGGGGTTAATTTATATGGGATAGAGTCATGACACCACCTGTGGTTTTCGGTAAGAGATGGCCGATGCTCTGGTTCAGTACCACTGAGGCAGTTGGTGATGCAGTAAAGATGGTACAGTTTCCCACAGTTGAAGCGAGGCCCCAGGGCAGATGTAGTAACCTCTTAGGTGGTGGGGATGGTCACTGGGCAGGCCTGAGAGTGCTGGAAATAATCTGAGGACACAGCAAAGTGCAGTCTTCACACTTTACTCACAGTTCTCCAGGTTACAACAGCCAGCCGGGTGCTGTATCCTCTGGGTCGGTGATCCAGCCAACTCCTGGGTAGATTGGGTGCACTTTACCGGGACCCTCTTCTCATGTACCTTTCTGGGTCATCTCAATGCGCTGGCTCTTGCCCTCCTGCCCTGCGCCTCACACACAGTGTCCCTGAGCCAGAGGCCTGGGGCCCTGTCAGGCGACATCCTCTCTGTCCCCTGGCCCTATGCGACTGCCTGTTCAGTGAGTGTGTGCGGCTGTGGCTACTGCATGTACAACATGTACAGCAGCTTCCTGTTTGTTAGTTGAGGTTTAAAGTCTCTCCGCTAGTCTGGGGCAGGTCCCCTCTGCAACCTGGTTCCTCCACCCGACTCTGGTCAGCGTGGATTCGGGCACCATGGGTGGGTTCCCCATTTCCCATGCCCGTAGGCCCCTTCTCTCACCCATCTGCTCCCTCCGACTCTCCACTGCCCTGGGATGAGCCTCTTGGTGGCTCCAGTCCCCAGGACGTCTGTCCTGTTCTCTCTCTCTCTTCCAACTCTTACGTTCTCCTCTCTGTTCTGCCTCACCCTACCCCATCTGCCTACTCCCCCCTCCAGCCTGAGATCGGGCCCTCCCTTAATAGGGTGCACCCAGATCCCCTGGCCTGGAGTGGGGTGGAGTTGAATGCTGGGGTGTGGGTAGCAGGTAGTGCCCCCTCTATACCCGGGAGTGAGGTACTACACCTCTGGCTCAGATGCAGTACCTTTGTGGTGACTGGACCCTCAGGGGCGCCACACTTCTGCAGCCGATACAGGTTTGCCTGGTCCACAACCTCAATTTCTGAATGCATCATAAGCAGCATATCCACTTCTATGTCCCTTACCATATGCCTAGTACATAAATGTATATAATGTTGAATTTCTCCTGAAAAAAATGAATCAAGTGAAACAGCATATTTGTATAGAGCTCTCATGTTAAATACAAAAGAGCAAATGATAAACAACTATTTAAAACAAAAACAATGGGATGAAAAAATAGAAGAAAATAAAGGTTACTGTGACACCTGTGACACTGGAATTGGCTCTCTTTACATTAAATTAATATGAAAACACATTTTGACTCGCCTATGGTAAATCTCAAATATGAATCATGAGTGATAAATTGTAAGTGCCCATGTTACATGAATTAGCCAATGAATGAAGACTTCAGGGTTTTAAAAAGTTACATGTTAGGTCCTGTTCCTTTGTCACAATGGTGAAGACAAATGAACTGTCTGAAGACATTAGATCTGAAATTATTAGTAAACACAAGACTTCTAAAAGGTATAAGTACATCTCCAAAGACCTTGGTATCCCAGTTTCAACAGTGTGCAATGTTATTAAGAGGTTTGTCAAGCATGGAACTGCCAAGATCCCAGGACATGGGGGAAAGAAGAAAATTGAAAAGAGATGCCTTCAAAGGTTGGTGTGAAAGGTGGGAAAAAATCATGTCAAACATCCAAAGACCTGAAGGACATTCTGAAACAGCCTGTGGTCATGGTTTTAACAAGTACCATACAGTGCACACTAAACCAAGCAGAGCTTTATGGGTGAAGGCCAAGGAAGAAACCCAATGCTGAAGAAAAGACATGAAAAGGAACTACTGATCTTTGCAAACGAGTACCTTGACAAGCCACAATCCTGGGAAAATGTTCTGGGGACCGATGAAACAAGAACAGACTTTTTGGCAATGCAAAGCAACAGTTTGTTTACAGATGAAATGTATAATGAAAAAAAAAACCTACCTACACTTAAGCATGGTGGAGGATCTATAATGTTGTGGGGGTGCTTTGCTGCGTCTGGTGCTGGAGGTCTTAACCATGTTACAGGAATCATAAAATCAGAGAATTATCAGGAGATTTTAGAGCAAAATATCCTACACAGTATAAGAAAAGTTGGTTTCAGTCGAAGATCATGGATCCTCCCAAAGCACATATCCAAATGTTCACAGGAATGGATGAAAAAGAAAAAATGGACCGTTTTTAAATGGCTAGCAATGACTCCTGATCTCAATCCCATTGAAAACTTTTTTCGTGAGCTGAAATCTGTCAGTGAGAAAAAGAACCCTGCAAACATTCAAGAGCTTGAACAAACTGCAAGGGAAGAGTGAGCATAAAAAACAGCTGAAAAGTAAAACTTATAGATGGCTACAAGAAACGTTATGAGGCTGTCATCAATGCAATAGCGTGTGCAACCAAGAATTAATTAGGGGTACCTATATTGATGCACATGCTGTTTATTCCTTTTTTCTTTGAAATTGCAAGATCTACATCTATCTTTTATTGTTGTATTACATTGGACCAGTGATGAAAAAATCCTGGGAATATACAGTATCTTTGGTACATTTCCATATATTTAAGATATGTAAGATATTCTACAGTCTATGAAAAAAATGAAGAGGTGCCAATAATGGAGAGCAGCAGTCTATAATGCATGCCTACAAATTTTCCAGTATTAATAGGGAAAAGAAAATATGTAGCCCTGAAAAGGACTGTTGTTGTTAGGTTACAACAAAAATGCATCTTAAATCTAACAAAAGGCTGTTGGCAAATCCCCATATCTAAAGATGGCAAGCAGAAGACAACCTTCTCTATGCCTGATGGGTGCTTCCAATTTACCAGATTGCTGCATGAGTTAGAGGGAGCCCCAACCACCATCCAGAGAGCCATGGATCAGATTCTAGCTCCCCATAAGAAGCACACCACAGCTTATCTAGACGACATAGCGATCTTCACCTAAGACTGGAGACATTGTCTTCAGAAGATCCAAATGCCGATACTTTTGTCACCTGTTGCTAAGCAACCATTTGACCATATAAGGAAATTATAGTTTTCAGAAAGGCCAGCAGAGAGTAGTGTGGAATTAGACATGCTACAACTCTCAGAACTAAAGTGCAAGAGTAATAACACACAACATTATAAAACATCACCTGGCATACTCTGGGTCACTACAAAATCATTCAGTGTCCTGTGTGTGGAAGTTGTAGATATCCATTGTGGTACTCTGAGAGGAGCAGAGCCTTGTACCTGAGCTGGCAGATCCTGCAAATGTATGGACTTGTTGTTTTTGTACCTTTGTGCTAGAGAAGGTCTTTCTTTAATTCTTTTGGAGCGGTTTATATGGATTAAATAATCCAGCCAGAGATTTAAAGAAAAACTCTTCCTATGACTACCTCAATCAGCAAGCAAGGGAGTGGCAATATTACATCACCTACAGATGTCTCACATCATTCCTTAATTGTTTTTTCTACCTAATTCACATCATTATTAAAATATATAAATGGTGTGCATTCTAAGCCCTAAGGCTAGGGTCACATTTGCGTTAGCAAATGCAGATCCTGATCCAGTTTTGAGCTGTCAAAAAGCTCAAAACCAGATCAGGATCCGCAGCCCATAGGAGGCCATTATATAACAGGATTGCACTACATGCCATCCGGTACTGCCATCCGGTTTCGTTGCCTGCGGTAACAATCATGCAGGCAACGGTTTTCACACAGTTTTCTCATCCGTATTCTGGTTTTGAAATATAAACCGCTAATGTGAGTGGAGCCGGGTTGCGGCACTCGAATCGTAAACCACAGCACACAACATGGACAAAATCGGATTGTCCCAAATTGTGTCGGATCAGGCGCAATCCGGCACACAATACATAGGAGTTAATGAGCGCCGGTTTGAGCTGGATCCAGGTGAATCCGTGAAAATCCAATTTTAGCTGAATTCATTCCCGCCTCAAAACCCATGCAGGAAATCCGGGGAAGATCCGCATTCGCCCACCAGAACCAACATTAAGGTGCAATCCGGATACCGCATGCCAATTTAGGAACACATTTTGTAGGCAAAATGTGTCGAAGGCACTTGCGATTACCGCAACCGAATCTGAATGCGGTAACCGCAATTAAGCCCAAGTCACCCATAACGATATCGTTAGAGAGATCATTGTAACTGTGACGTTATAACGATCTCTCCAGCGATGTCGTTCTGTGTGACACTTTGCAGCGATCAGGCCCCTGCTGTGAGGTCGCTGATTGTTGCAAAGTGCTGTGGGTCATTTTTTGATCGTTGGTTTACCACTGGTCAGCACGCATTGCTGTATGTGACCGCGAGAAACCACCGATCTGTGACCTCACAGGGCTGGTTACTATGATAAACAGCGGGTATCTAGGCAGTGCGCGCTGCTTGGATACCCGGTGTTTATCATAGTTACCAGCGTTCTCCCTGCATACAGGCAGCTCTAAGCAGGGAGAACGCAGGTAACTATGATAAACAGCAGGTATCCAGGCAGCGCACGCTAAGCAGGGAGCGATGTGGGAGGTGGCTCCCATGGCCTGATCGCTGGGGAGATCTGCCTGTTTGACAGCTCCCCAGTGATCAGGTAACAACGCTCCAGCGATCCCGGCAGGTCGTTATCGCTGTCGGGATCATTGGAGCGATCGTTATGTATGACTGGACCTTTAGCCTTCCAAGTGTTACCCTAGCCTAAAATGTATTTTTACAGTACTGAATGCTAAACCAAAATGTTAAACTATTGCCCAGTTTTCTTATTGTCTTTCCATCCCAATAGACATCACGTGTTCACTTTATCTGATTTAAGATAGAAGAGCACAATGCAATGTATGCAGTAATTCATACTTTAGCAATCTTTCTCTCCAGACATTGATTTCACAGCAGGGGTATTTTCTCAGATATGCTCATATTTTCCTGTTTGCTCAGCTGTCTTTATTCTCTTGAAGTTATGCTGTGCCCAATAGTGTTTTAACATGAAATAAATCCATATTACTAATCGATGAAAAGAACATATGCTTTAATCATTGCATTTTCTTTGTTCCAACAAGAAGTTATTTCAGCATTTATGGAACAAGACTTCTGAAAGAAATATATCATCTTTTAAATGTTAAGTAAGAAAAGAAACAAAAGTTGCATTAGCAGCATTGTATGCCAATTTGTAAGTCATTAAGACATTTTCTCTTCATAATTAAAGACACCCACAGAGTTGATATTTAACTTTCAGATCTTTTGAAGACAAATTTGTTTAATGATAAATAATTGCTAGCTTGATTATGTGTAGATAAGATAACAATGTTCTCAATATTTAGCAACAGGAATAAATTAATATTTAATCAATAAACATTAGAAATACTATATATATGTAATAAAATGGAAGTGAATGATATGTTTTTTTCTTGTGTGGACATCAAATGCTGTCGCATGTCTTGTATGTATCAAATGGCAAATATAGGAAAACCCAGTACATTCTGTATATTATCATCTTAACCAATTGTGTATGGCTAAAAATCTGCAGTATGTGGAATCATGTTTTCTAATAGTAAAATAAATTAGCTAGTTTACAACAGCCTTTTATTTCAACATCGTCTTCCTCAATTTGTTTACGATGACCAGAAAACTGGGTTACAGTACATCCACCTTTTGCTTCAAGTAATATTAGTCATATTTTATATTAAAACTTTACTGAAGGGATAGATAGATAGATAGATAGATAGATAGATAGATAGATAGAAACATGCCTCGGGATTCAATCCATTGACCCTTTGCTGCATAATCGGTCTCTCTATGATTGTTTACCTTTGGTTCATTCTTTTTGGTGAAAAGGTGTTTCCATTTATCATTTAGGCCAGGTCCACATCACATTCGGGCATTGCGTTCAAGTGTCTGCGCTAGAGCGGAGCGAGTAGTAAAATGCTCGGGTGCTCGAAGCTTGGGCCGAGCATCCCAAGATACTCGTGTTCTCGGCCCGAGCACCAAGCCCATTGTTATCCTATGGGAGACCCGAGAATTTTTCTGGCATGACCACCGGCAGCATGGATAAACCCTAAAAATGTCACAAAAGTATCAGAACAGTGCTCAAATGACATGGGAACAGAATGGGAAAGACCCTTGTAAGTATTTCAGACTCCAAGGTCACTGCTGTCAACAATGTTGTCAGAGTATTACGCCACTTTTACGGACAGTCAAGAAAACATTACAAAAATAAACCAAAATGGATTTTCATGGAGAAAATATTAAGGGCTCATACATACTTGTGAGACAGAGTTGGTGTATGTTAGTTTTTTGGATTACATGAAAGATTTTTTTTTTTTAAATTGTGTTTAAAACTCCAATGCCCCTGGGAAGAGACGTAAATGAAGGCCTCTTTAAAAAATGTGCCTACTTTAAGGAAGTGGGTCTTTTGTAGTATTGCCCTAGACAGGGCAGCCAAAAATTGGGAGGCACCCCAATGCCCCTGGAAAGAGACGTGCATGAGGGCCTCTTTAAATATTGTGCCCATTATAAGGAAGTGGGTCTTTTGTAGAATTGCCCTAGGCAGGGCAGCCAAAAGTTGGGAGGCACTTCAATGTCCCTGGATAGAGGCGTGCATGAGGGCCTCTTTAAATATTGTGCCTATTATAAAGAAGTGGGTATTTTGTAGGATTGCCCCAGGGAGGGAAGCCAAAAATTGTGTGGCACTCTTACGTCCCTGGATAGAGGCGTGCATGAGGGCCTCTTTAAATAATGTGCCAATTTTAAGGAAGTGGGTATTTTGTAGGATTGCCCTAGGGATGGCTGCTAAACATTGTGAGGCACCCCAATACCCTGGGATTTAGAGACGTGCATGAGGACCTCATTAAATAATGTGCCCATTATAAAGAAGTGGGTCTTTTGTAGTATTGCCCTTTGGCAGGGCAGCTAAAAATTGGGAGGCACTTCAATGCCCCTGGATAGAGGCGTGCATGAGGGCCTCTTTTTAATATTGTGCTCATTATAAATGTCATGGCAATAAATAGTTAATAACCTATAAAACTCTTATAGAAGTCATTCAGAAATCTTCCAGTGTACTAACAGCATGTTATGTTGATATAAACCTTTGCTCCTATTCTTCTCCTTCATCCTCCCCTCCTCTGGAAATTCTTCTGTCTTAGAATTAGCTGCGCAGAAGCTCCTTATCAGCATGGACTGAATGTACTTACCAAGGCTAAACTGAAATGCTAACTAACACAGTTCTATAAACTATATGATTGAATGTTTTTTTCAGAATAAAATGCAGATTCAGCATAATGTGATGCTAACACCCCCTAGAAACACCCCGTAAGTAATATCCCTCTAAGGAGCCGTATAAAACTGGCTACCCCTCCCTTAATAAAGGTCTTTGTCATTAAGCTCTACTTTGACTTGTTGTCAGCGTGGTTCTTACAGTGGCGTGCACACACTTAGACAAAGCATCAATTTGGCAGCAGACAATTAAGAGAACAGCCCACCCGAAAGGTGTGGAGGGCTCCCATTACAGTTGGCACCCAACGTGGGGCCAGGACGAGACGTCCAGGGGACGACAGCCACATATGAACCTCCATTCCCAGGACGGACCATACATGAGGGGTAGACCTGTAGGCTACAAAGAGGTAAGAAAATGATTTATCTTACCTAAGACCCTCCTGTGTCTCCGTGCAGGGATGGAGGTAGCTGGCTGTCAGACTCAGACATAGATGACCGGATCTAAGAAGTCCTAGCCCTTGCAACCCGGTCCTGAGAATTGCTTAATTGTCTGCCTTATTTGTGCTCTTGCAACCCGGTCCTGAGTTTATCTGTGCTTATGTCAGTGCTATCATTGCTGCAGTTTCAGTACAGAGAAAGGCATGGAGAGACGGGCTGAATAAGGAGATTCTGTTTCCCTGGTTTTCGGCCCCTAATAAGTGTTGATGGTTTTCCGGCCCCTGATAAGGACTGATGGTTTATTTCACTACTGGTTCCAGCCTTTGATACGGCTGATGGTTTTCCCATCCTGCGTGCACAAGCTAAGGACGGAGTGTAGTGTTAGTAGTCCTGGCTGCCGTGGTGGATGAGTACGTATGTTACGTAAATGATTGTAGTGATGATATTGTTCCATCTCTCCAATAACGTGCCCCTTGTGTAGACAAGATATTGAGCTAGCAATTCCGCCCGCTGACTGGATAATCAATCGTGTTACTGAAGTGCCATATGCACATGAGGAAACTGGTTATATAGCAATCCCTGGCACTTCTCCAGTACTCAAGGTGTTCAGACAAAATATACATGCCCAGCTAACTATAGTCAATCCGCAAGGGGTCTTGTTGCAAGAAGTATATGCAAGAAAGTTATATGACCCAGTTGTTGCCCCACTGAGGTGTAGAGGGGGCCGACACAGTTTGATGTTTTATCTGTTTTATCTGTTTTGTGACAACCATTCCAGTTCCAGTCCTCAGACTGACTCTGACTGGCTGACTCCAGTGACGCAACCAGTTCCAGTCCTCTGACTAACTGCCTTCCTAACACCACTGATTAGTTTCCATAACGTGCACACAGTGTAAGCAAGGTGTGAAGCTTGCTATTTCTGCTGACTTGGTTACAGACCAATTTCACCTCTTCCCCCCCCCCCTCCCTAGGGTTTAGAGTGTTCAGAATAAACATTCATGCCCAGCTCACTGAAGGTATCCCAGTTGACTCCCCTTTATACAATCCTGCAGATATTCCCCTACGGTGCCCAGCAGACAGTGGTGACCTTGAAGGGTGGGCAATTATAGCAAAGATAGAAGTACAGAGACTTGGGTTTAAGCTATAACATGGGTGTTAATCAGTCAAAGCCTCAACAAATTACCCCAAAGACCTGGTGGCAGAGAGGGAAGGGAAGAAGTATGTGAAAAATATGAAGGTCCTCTTAAAACTAGTGAGATCCATAACCCGTGGAGGATGCTTAGATGAGAAGGAGTGGAAGGAAGTGATAACTAGTAAGAGAGGGCTTTTGAAGGATCCCAAGGTTTTGGGAGATGCCGAAGCATGGTATAAGACTGCTCAGGATACGAGGAAGTTATTGTGGATTGAACATTGTGACCCTGCTACTGGTGAATACACGTATACGCCACCACCTGACAAGATGACACAAGAAGAAGCTGCTGCATCCATGCCTATGCTGACACATTGTAGATACCCACACAGGACCCACCACCCTGTGTCCAGTTCTCAATATGGATGGCACACCTTACATGCCAGCAAATCAGACCCCGCTCTGCAGCAGTATCCGGAATATACATGAACAGGGACGGGGATGAAACAAGAGATGGAGAGGAGGAGGCTGCCGAAGAAGAATACCTGATGGCATGGGGACAGGAGAATTTCTTAGTTGGGCCTGGAGCTAGGCCAAAAATTCCACAGTATCCCTTCCCAGCCTCAGTGGATTCCCTCTCATCACTTGGAAATCATGGAGGCATGCCTTTAATGAAGACAGAACTGTCACAATTGGGAGCAGCAGGTGGAGATGAACAGAAACATCACCGGCTACAGTCTACTTCCCCGACACAGCACACTCCCCAGGATAGGGGAGATGGGAGACAGACATTATCAATGTACGGAGGAACACAGGCCACAGCCGGCACCTGTACGCATGGTTCAGATCTACCACCCCGACTGGCACAGTATGAAGACCCTCCACAGCATGTTTCCCGTCCTAAGCAAGGCAGATATGTCTCCTGGAAGCCTCAGGAAGCTGCCACATTGGTGAACACCTTACCTGACGCTGACAAGCAACCTATGCCCTTTCATTGGACAATGAGCCAGATTCAGAAGACTCACGCTGCCTCATGGGAAGATCTTATGGGATTGGCTGAAATCAAAGCAGGAGACTCCTTCTGGCCAGTAATGCGCCCAGCTCTGGAGCTTGCACCAGGTACTCAGGAATATCGGAGAACATTCGAGTCTGGTGAAGCTTTCTTACACAAGCTGTATGCCTGGGCTAAGGACCGTCTGGCAGAACAAGCAACATCTGTCCAAGACATAATGCAAGAAAGAGGGGAAAGTGTAGAGAAGTTTTACTATCAGCTGAATCAGATGTTCACAGACCTGGGATTTGATAACCATGAGAAGTTCCATTGACAGATATGGATACAAGCCTTCGTCCAAGGTCTTCTTGAACCCATACAGAAGCAGGTCCAGATGGCTAGACCTGAATACAGACAATTGGACCCAGATATTATATTTCAGGTGGCAAGGGACATAGAAATGAACAGGCCTTCAAAACCTCCCCGTAACTGTAATGTTATGGTGTCGCAGAACCCAGGGAACAGGGGAGGACCAAGATGTGGAGTCACCTGTTACAATTGTGGGTAGATAGGCCACATAAGGAGGAACTGCAGATCTTCTCAACATCGCAGTCAGACAGCTGAGTCCAGAGCACCGTTGCAAGAACAGCTGCAGCAGGACTTCCCTCCACCACCACCCGCCCCCTCCACCCAGCTATAGGACATAAGCAAGCCGGATCCACCAACTTACAATATGCTCTGCAAAGCCAACAGACAAGCTTGCGGCCCGACTCCTACTGTATGTATGGAGGTAGAAGGAAGATCCATCCCCTTCTTAGTGGATACCGCTGCAGCCAGAAGCGTGATACGATTTGCTGACTTACCTGACTCAGACTGCCTAACAGAAGAAACTATCCCATGTGTGGGTGTTGATGGAGTCATCAAGTATACCCCTATGACCCGCCCATTGCGTGTCAGCCTGCAACCCACACAGAGCATGTTATCTCGATTGGTGGTGTCTAATACCTGTCCAGTGAATCTACTGGGAACTGACTTACTGACGAAGTTACACACCAACATCTCCTTCCAGGAAAATGGTACTGTCATCCTTATTACGGCTCTGGACCAGGAAGAAGTTTCACGGGTTTTCGGCCTCTTTCACTTTGCTGAGACAAGCAGCCTGGCTTTCACAGATACCAGACATCCTGTGGGCCCAAGGCCCTGAAGACATTGGAAGGCTCCCAGTCCAGCCAGTGGAAGTCAAGCTTAAACCAGGAGCCCGCTTACCCCGTAAGACCCAGTACCCTCTTTCCATTGCCCAATCGGATGTTATCACACAACAACTGACGCCCTACATCAAGAATGGAGCAGTCATCCTGACCATGTCACCATGCAACACCCCACTGTTTCCAATCAAGAAGAAAACGCCACAGGGACAACCTCCCAAGTTTTGCATGGTGCAAGATCTATGGGCAGTGAATGAAGCCACAGTCTTGGATACTCCGATTGTGCCCAACCCCCACCCACTGAAGCCATTGATGGATTCAACACGCTGAAGGATGCCATTATATGCTCTTCTGCCCTTGGACTCCCAGACTACAAGAAACCCTTTTGCCTGTTTGTGATGGAGAAGAAAGGACATGCCACTGGAGTCCTAACACAGTTCCATGGGGGAAGACAGCGCCCACTGGGATACTATTCTGCCAGATTGGACCCAGTTGCCCGTGGAGCCCCTTCATGAGTGAGAGCTGTCTTTGCTACACACCTACTGCTGGACAAGACTGCTGATGTTATTCTGGGCCACTGTCTGAAGGTAAAGGCTCCACATGATATCCCTGCCATTCTGGCCCAGACCCAACCTAAACATCTCTCTGCTGCACGTCACCTACGGCTACAATGTTCCCTTCTACTCCCAGACAACGTGACAATCTCCAGGTGTGATGTCCTGAACCCTGCAACTCTCCTCCCTCTTCCAGGGGGGGAATGTGACGGCAGCCCAGAAGAAAGCAAACATTTATACCAATACCCGCTATGGATTTGGCATCTGCCATGACTATGGGACTATCTGGAGAGCAAGAGACTTCCTTACAGCCAATGGAACTCCAATATTCCACCATAGAGCAGTGAAGGAATTGCTGGAGTCCTTGCTGATGCCAGAAAGGGTCACGGTACTTAAGGTAAAGGCACCCAGTGGAGGGACATTAAGAGAAGCATGGGGAATGACTTGACTGATAGGGAAGCTAAGGAAGCAGCAGTGAAGCCACTCATCACAGAACCCTCCAACTTGTATCTCTTGACAGACTCAGGACAAGAAGAAGACTCAGGACAAGAAGAATATTAGGACAAGAAGAAGACTCAGGACAAGAAGAAGATGGATGAATAATCCTGGGAGAACATGGTCCTGACCCTGCAGAAGCAAGCATCCAATGAAGAGAAGGAAAAATGGATCCAAGATGGAGCTGTGCAAGATAAGAAGCATCTGATACTACTGAAAGGAAAACCATGCCTCCCATGAGCCCTCTACCCAATGATTGCCAGATGGGCCCATGGCCCCACCCATCAATCAAAAATGAAGATGCACAATCTTGTGAGACAGTACTACCACGTACCTGGCTTTTCAACAATGGCAGCAAATTACACCAGAGGATGCCTAGTCTGTACCCGATGTAACCCAAGAAAAACAGAGAAAACTCCACAGAAGTGTACACCTAGACCCTTGTACCCCTTCCAACGCATACAGATTGACCACATTCAGATGCCATCCTTAGGAGGATTTGAATATGCACTGGTAGCCGTGGACATATTCTCTGGATGGCCAGAAGCTTTCCCTGTGAAGAACCAATCTGCTAAAACCACTGCAAAGAAACTCCTCTCAGAGATAGTGTGCATATATGGGGTCCCAGAAACCATGGAGAGTGACCAAGGGCCAGCATTCACAGCCAATCTGACAAAAGAGATATGGCAGACCCTGGGGACAGAGTTAGCTCTTCACACTCCGTATCATCCCGAAAGTTCTGGAAGGGTCAAGAGATTAAACGGGGTATTAAAGGCAAAAATGCTGAAAGCAGCGCAGGAAACGGGGAAGCCAAGGCATGAAAGTCTTCCCCTCGCATGTTCAGCGTCAGACACACCCCAGCTAGTGCAACTAAGCTAAGTCCCTATGAAATTCTGTTTGGAAGTGCCCCCAGACTAGGGTTGTATTTCCCCGAACAGTTGACCCTACAGTATGACAGTTTGACTGTTACCGAATTAACAAAGCTTTAGACTAAAATACATTCTCGAGTTTTTTCCTCTCTCACAGATTCTCAAAACTTGGAGGGAACCCATCAGATCCAGCCAGGAGATTGGGTTCTCATCAAAAGATTCAGTAGACGTGCTCTTGAGCCCAGATACGATGGCCCCTTCCAAGTCCTGCTGGTCACCTCTACGGCTGTGAAGGTTGAAGGAAGGTCTACATGGATCCACGCATCCCAGTGCAAGAAGGCACCAGATCCAGAAGCCAAAAATGGTTGTTTTGCTCCTTAATCCTGATATATATACTCAGTATAAAGCAGAGGGGAGCAGATCATAAGAGGGTAGAAGGTCATGTAGGAGAGAATATGGGAGATCATACGGGAGGTCATGTTAGTACCACAGCTACATGGGTCACATATCAGTTTGACTTCTACACCATAGTAAACAGATGCACACGACACGAGATCTACAACAGCTATGGGCAATATGGGCGATATAGACCAGTCCAGGTAGAAGAACGCAAAGATAAATGGGGTAGATGTCTGCCAGACCACATGATCCTGACCAAGGGTAGATGGGAGCATAGCCCTAAGGCTGGGGTTACACATAAGCCCTCAGTCAGTTTTTGGCTTCAGTTTTGTCATTTTTTTTTTCTAAGTCCAAAAACTGACAGAAAAACGCATTGGGTGTAATAAACACCCTGTGCGTTTTTCTCTGGAGCTCAAAACATTGCCCTGTCCGTTTTTGAGCCAAAAACGCAGTAAACAGCGTTTTTGGCATCAGTTAAAAAACGCATGCGTTTTCATGCGTTTTTTTTAACATGGGGCCCTATGGGAAACGCATGCGCAAACGCATGCAAACGCATGCACTTGCGTTTGCGCATGCGTTCGCGCATGCGTTTTTTTAATGAAAATTCCAAAAACGTTCAGGAGTGCAGGAGACACAAAAAGCACCCTATAAAAAACGGATTGGTGATGAAAAGGACTTCCAAAAACGGATTTCTATGTGTAACCCCAGCCTAAAAGGACTCACAGACCTGTCAGAAGAATTAGCTCATAATTCTGGTGTTAAGAATCCATGGGACACTTGGTTTGGGTGGTGGGATGGATGGCAGAGAGCACTTATCAAACTAGGTATAATAATCCTTTGTGTTCTATTCATAGTGGCTCTAATTTCATGCTGTGTAATACCTTGCATCAAGAAGATGATGTCTCACGTCATGAAGGAGACAGTGACCACAATGTATGCAGGTCTCAGAGGCCCTGTTAATGAAGGAGAAATATACGCCTGAGAATGATGCCATAACCATTGCCGCCAGATCCCTTGGAGAAATACGAGAACTTGAGACCCATCTTAGAAGATAGAGTAGGGACAGTTTAGGGTGCGGCCAAGGCCAACTGCAAAGGGATTCCGACATTACGGTTTGTCTCAATGTTGGTGAAGACTCCTCCCCTTTCCTCTACCTTTTTTCCCCTCCGCTGCCTAGAATGTCTCCAAAGAGGGAATAAATAGTTAATAACCTATATAACTCTTATAGAAGTCATTCAGAAATCTTCCAGTGTACTAACAGCATGTTATGTTGATAAACCGATTGCATACAGTGCAGATCAAGGTAAAAACTTTCAAGAGAGACAGACAAAGACGACTGCCCTCACAAACCAACAATGGGTATAATTAAAGTGCAGAGTGTATGGGAAATAAGGTCCACAAATTATGATAATGGCACACTGGGGTGTGGATTACAATAATACGGTAATACAACATTGTAAAACATTTAGTAGGTCCACCATCCCTCTCAGTGCCTAAGGTGCAAGTAGACCAAGTTCCCCAACCCACTCACCCATTTTCATTTGGTAGTTTCAGGCAGCCTGTCAGTGTCTGGGGTGCAGACCCCCACACGTGTTTCGTATCAACAATTTTCAAGGGGCCTGTGGGGGAGAGTGCAGGGAGAGTACTTAAATAGGATCCAACTTACATCATGTGGTGATCCAGGTGTGCAGCCGGGACCAGCGCCGTCGCGGTGAGACGAACATCATCACTTCCGGGTTCGGAAGAGAACTTCAGTCCTAGAACAGCAGAACCGATTCCGCCCTCCCCCCAAAGTGACCGCAATTTTTGAAATTATACCTTATGGGAATTCATCTATGGGTGTAGTGACAATTTTGTCTCCGGAAAACACCCATGAAATCAAACTAAATGAATGTTGCAGAATTAAAAATTGCAAATAAGTCCTTGTAGTGTCCAATACATTGTAGTGCTTGTACATTGTCCTCAGCTTCTGGACATACACATCCCATAGATTACCCAAACTCTCCTCACTAAAACAATGCCAAACACCTGGACATTTATTGCTGTTAGACACATTGTGATGCTCAAAAAGAGGGGGAGTCATTTGGATTTGGGTCTACAGATTTTGCTGGTTTTATATTTGGAAGGAGACAATAGAACTTTTCCTGAGCCTTTGTGTTATCATTAACGTGGAAACCCACAACATGTTTTTTGTGGCTTGAGTTGAACGTTATTAGTGGCAATTTGGGGAACAGTACATTTTTGATCAGTTCATATTTATAATGTGATCTATGCAGTGCACTTAATTTAAGGTTTCCATCTACATCTCAGAAATACATGATTCTGGGAAACTGTCGACGGATACCTTCATTAATGAGGCAGTAGAGTTATTCTGAATTCCACTTGGCCTCTGTTCAGCGCTGTCTTTCTATTGAAAGGTGCACAAGACTGTAACACTTTTGTGCACACCTAAAAAAACGTGCAAAAAGATGAACACTGCCAGATCACAGGCCAGCCAGAAGTTCAAAGTGACTCTATCTGCCTCATTACAGTGAATTATCTGTTGTGAGTTATTTTTAATCACATTTTTTAGAGATTTATACAAAATCCTTGATGTAAGCACTCAACAAAGAGCACAGGATAAACGTGTGCAAAGCCCTACTGCTATCCTTGGTAGACGGAATAAACAAATCAACAGCAATTGAAGAACTGGCTATATGCCTATAAGTGTTACTCATCCCCCTGTTACTAATGAATGATTAACCTTGAAATGCTAGGCTAGGCTGCACCATTATACAATTTTTATTCTGGGTCAATTAATGCCACTTTGGTGGTATCTGGTTTGTTTTTGGAAATGTGGAGACACTTTTTGCGATCTTCTTCTTGTCTGTTTCCTGAATTTACTTGTGCCACTTGAGTGTGGCAGAGCATAACATTTTTTGGAGCATTTACATGATGTGTGAGGTCACCCTGCCTAATAGACCTATACATGTCACTGACCCACCTGACTGATACTTCCAGTAGTACTCAGTAAGCATAATACTTGTGCCACTTGAGTATGGTGGAGCATAACTTATATTGGAACAGTTGCATGAAATACGTAGGCCCTTTACCTAATAGGCTTAAACATGTCACTGACCCACCTGACTGATTCTTCTCAGAGTACTTTGTGAACCTAATATACATATGCCACCTGAGTGTTGCGGAGCATAACATTTATTTGAGCGGTTGCATGAGATATGAGGGCCCCTTGTCCAACAGTCCTACACCGATCATTTATCCCCCTGTTCCTGATCAATGTTTAACCTTCAAATACCATGTCAGGCCCTGTTCCAGACCCTGTGCCATGCATGCAGGCTGCACCATTAAAGAGGACCTGTCACCAAACCAGGCATGGTGATCTAATTACAGCACTGGATGCAGCATGTTGCTGCATCCAGGCAAGGGATCCTCCAGCACTTGAGCCCCCTGTACCCCGAGTAAATACAGTTAGAAAACTTACATCCTGCAGCCAGAAAGGAGGTGACTAGAGGCTGGAGCCGAAGGGCAGATTCACACCCCCTGCATGTTTAATCTGCCCACCGCTGCCAATCATTGCCTCCCTTGGCTGCAGTATAACACAGAGTTTATTTTTCAAATGGCCACTTAGCCCCGCCCCCTGCAGTGATGTCACCGCTTATACCCGCCCTGCTCTATGGTTAACATAGAGCAGGGAAGGTATAAGCGGTGACGTCACCGCATTGGGCAGGGCTAAGCGGCCATTTGTAAAATAAACTCTGTGTTATACTGTGTTGGATCATTGATTGCAGATTTGAGAACATGTTCTCAAATCCAACAATCCACGATCAGCCAACCTACTGCATTGTTGTGTGTGACACTGCGATAACGATGTCGTTAACGACTTCACAACAGTGAACAAGTATCATTCGCTGGGTTGTGCGAATGATACCTGCTCGCTGGATCATTGGTGCATCGTGCATGATATTTACACGTCTGACATCTCACCAGCGATCTCTAAACGATGTCCTAACGACCGTGCGCCCATGAGATTGTTGGTGATATCCTTTCAACATTGAAGCGTGTAACGGGGCCTTTAGTTTGGGGGAGTATCTGTTCTCCTTGTGGAGAGTATTCTGACAGCCAGCAGATGAGGAGACTTTAAGCCGCAATGCTCCTCTGGGAAATTGCATATGCAAATTGTCACTTAAGTAGACAAACTCTGATGCCACCAATAAAGGTAGCAATCCTAAAAGTCATAATTGACTCTTTAACAAGCCTTTTAATATGACTTAGGATTTGTGCCAGATCAGAACTCCAAACTGCCGACACGGCGTTTCAGGGTCAATCACCCGATTTACATTTGAGAAACAAAGATTTTTATGTGTTCAAACTGTATTTTACCTGACTTCTGAGTTCAGAAGACTGTTGTAACCAGTGGTGAAACTTAAAGTTAATGGTCCCCAATGCAAAAGCTCCAACAGGGCCCTCAATTATTGTAAATCTTTAATAGTATTGGTCTTTTCTATAGGCCAAAGGGACTTTTGGGGCTCTATGGTCTCCAGAGTCCGGGTGCAATTACAACCCCTGCACCTACTGTAGTTATGCCCATGATTGTAACCCCACAACCATGATGATTGATCTATTTCATTAAAATGTGTGGGTGCAGAAAATGTTTTGTCCGTGTTTGTTTACATATGTTATATTAATTTTCTAATAGATAATACATTAAAAAAAAAAATTAAAAATAGTGGCTGTTTTTACAAATTCATTATTATGTGAAGGTTAACGTTAAATAGGCAAAAACATGTCCTCACGAATGCTGAGTAAACATGAGTCATTTCTATTATTTGATTGCAGCGATCTCTAAACTCATCATCATAGTCCCTGAAAGAACTAAACTATGAATCAGTTAAAAACTTTTTCTATGTAATAAGCTTTGATGTCATCCCCTATCAACTAATAGTAATAATAAGACAGGTATGCAATGTTTGAGTTTATGAAAATTGTTCTAAATTAGTGATGAGCGAGCACTAAAATGGTTGGGTGCTCGATGCTCGGGTCAAGCATCTCGAGATGCTCAGGTACTCGACCCGAGCACCGAGCCCAATGTTATCCTCCTATGGGAGACCCGAGCATTTTTCCGGCATGACCCCAGGCAGCCTGGATAAACCCTGAAAATGTCACAAAAGTATAACAGAAGTGCTCAAATGACATGGGAACAGCATGGGGAAGACCCCTTTCAGCATTTCTGACTCCCAGGTCACTGCTGTGAACAATGTTGTCTGAGTATTACGCCTCTTTACAGACTCACAATAAAACGTCCAAAAATGAAACCAAAATGCAATTTCCTTGCCAAAAATGTTAAGGGCTCATACTCATTTGTGAGACAGTGTTGCTGTATCATAGTTTTTTGGATTACATGAAAGATTTAAAAAAAAAAAAAATGTGTGGCACTCCGATGCCCCTGGGAAGAGACGTGGATGAGGGCCTCTTTAAATAATGTACCCATTATAAGGAAGTGGGTCTTTCCTAGTATTGCCCTAGGCAGGACTGCTAAACATTGGCAGATATCTTATCTCCAGTATCCAATCTAAAAACCATTCTTTGTACGCCTTTATTTAGTTTTTATATAGGCAGTGTATATAGCACACCACCATTCAAAATGCGCAAGGCCGGTGGCAAGGGACAAGGAAGTGGACATGATGTTGGTGGTGAATGTAGAAGCCGAGGCTGTGGGAAAGCTCGAATTGTGCCACGACAAACGCCCGCATCATCTCTCCCGACCTTCCTGTCCCAATTTCTAGAGGACCGCGGCAGCAGACCACTTTTAAATCAAGAGCAGTGTCAACAGGTTGTTAGTTGGATAGCAGATAATGCTTCCAGTCAGTTTGGAACCACCACAAACACCCTCTCTTCCACACGGTCAAGGGTCAGTAAGTAGCTGTGAGACTGGATCATATATTCGTCACCCTGATCCTCTTTCCTACTACCATGCCCAGTGACCAGACATAACTAATCCCACACTTGGACACTGTGAAGAGCTGTTCAGTTTTCCATTCATAGATTCGGGCCTCTCGCCAGCTCCGCTTGAGGTGGGTCATGAGGAGATCATATGTAGCGATGCCCAAATATTTGAGCAGCCACGGTCGCACGAAGGCGATGTTGGGAACATGTCACAACAAAAGGTGGATGATGATCAGTCACAATTGCCAGAAAGTCAGGAGGAAGACCAGGGTGCGGAAGTGGGAGACGACGTGGTGAATGATCCAGTAACTAACCCTACCTGGCAGGAGGATATGCAGAGCGAGGAAAGCTGCGCACAGGGGGAGGGAGGTGTAGCATCACAACAGGCCGGAAGAAGCAGGGTGGTGGTTGCAGACAGAAGGCGGGCAACCGTTCCCTGTAACACCAACATGACACAAGTTGCTAGTACAACAGTTAGGTCTGGCTGTCTTTTAAGGAGTCTGCAGATAATTCAAAAAAGGCCATTTGCAACACCTGCCATGTCAGCATCAGCTGAGGTAGCAAAACTAGCAGACTGACCACCAGCATGATCAGGCACATGGCAGCAAAGCACCGACTTTGTGGGACATACCAGAGGGTCCAGGAGCAGTGTCATCGGGTGACACCACTGCTTCTTCCACTTTTGTGCGTGCAAGCCAATCCCCTGTCCATACTGCATGTGAAGATGCCTCCTGTCCTGCAACTGTCGCTGCACAATCAGAAATGCCACCATCATCAACCACGTCCTTGTCCCAGTGCAGTGTTCATATATCCATACCCCAGTCGTTGGAAGGCAAGCGCAAATACAGGCCACACTCCTAAATTCGCTCATTTCACGACTGCTTGCGCAGGAAATGTTGCCTTTTAGGCTAGTGGAGACGGAAGAATTCTGCAACCTGATGGCGGCGGTCGTCCCTCGTTACTCAGTCCCCAGCCGCCACTATTTCTCCCGCTGTGCCGACCCCACATTATACATTTGAGTCAACCGGCAGGGCTATGCGGTACTCGGGAACCGGGCAGTTCTGCAGCTGGTGATCACAGATGGTCGAGACCCGACCTTGTGCCCTGGGTGCTCAATGAAAAGTGGTTTAAAAATAAAAAGGAAATAAACATAAAAAGGGAAATGACTTGTAACGCCCCCTACGGTGTCTGGTGATTGCACCAGTGCTGCTGCAGAGCAGACCTCTGAGGAGATGTGATCGCAGCAGGGATGACTACACTCCCCGTAGGTGTAGTGGATTTTCCTCAGGGCAGCAGTGGATGATGGGGGTTGTACGCAGGAGTCCACCGCAGCACACAGTCACTGTGAAGGAAGCAGGAGTATGGCTCCTCTTTTGCAGGCAAATAACACACGGCACACAGTTCTTCACTTTGCACGGGTCTTTACTGTAAACGACAGGTAATATGAAGGTTTCATTTCACAGTATCGCTGGCCTGGGTAGTAGACAAGGATTTTGTATGTCACTTAGGAGACCTTTGCTGTTCTTGACTTCCTCCAGCATTCCTGCATGCAGAGCCTACAGGCAGTCCCTCGGGTCCCTCTTCAAGGGCTTTATGTACCTTCGGAACCTATTTAGGACCCTTTGTGGTTACGCTAGGTGTTGGCACTGACCGCATAAAGCTGGCTCGGGCCTCCAGTGTCTACGGCTTGGGGCTAAACTCCTGCACCATTCTCGGAGCCAGACCACTGTACCAGGACTGCTCCTCCCCCAAAAAGCAGCGGCTAACTGGAGCAACTGGACCCTCTCTTCTTAGGGCTACCTCGGCTAGGTACCCTCCCCTGTGCTCCTCACAGGGTTTCCACTCCGTTCCTCCCCAACCACCTTCTTCTAACTCTCTTGCTTTGTTCTCACTAACCTCTTCCACCACCCACCTAAGCTCCACACACTGGAACAGTAACAATGGACTTTTTGATTGGTCCCCTGCTCTTAGGTGCGTGGATGAACGTTATGAGCATCCCCTTTAAGACATCCAATTTTCCTGACCACAGGAGCCCCACACTCTCTCTTGTGGGTGAAGTACCCCTACGTGGTGTCCCGACCTGTGGGGCGCCACACAAGCACGTGTCCCAAAGCATTAGCAGTTTCTGTCAAAGTCCACCTAACCACGTGGACAAGTGCTTGTGGGCAGGGATGGTACATCTCGCTGACGGCACATTGGGTTAATATAGTGGAAGCCGGGACCCAGTCGGACCTTGGGACTGAATACGTCCTCCCGACGCCAAAGATTGTGGGCCCTAACTCAGTCAAGATTGCCCCCACAGTCTACAGCTCCGGTACATCATCCTCCTCAGCCTCCTCCTCCTCTTTAGCCTCCACAACAGTCTCAAGCTGGAAGCACTGCAGCACTGCCTTGGCCAAGCAGCAACAGGCTGTGCTGAAGCTAATATGCATAGGTGACAAACTCCACAATGCTGATGAGTTGTGGACAGCTCTGAAAGAGCAGGCAGATCATTGAGTCATAATACTGAACCTACAGCCAGGTATGGTCGTGTGTGACAATGGCCGGAACCTGGTGGCAGCTCTGATGGGAGGCGAGATCACACATGTGCCATGCCTGGCCCATGTGCTCAACCTAGTGGTTTCTTAAATCCTATCTGGAGCTTCCGGATCTGCTCGTCAAAGTACGCCGCCTGTGTGCCCATTTTAGAAAGTCACCTACTGCTTCGTCCGCCCTTGCCGGGTTTCAGCAGCGTTTGCAGCTGCCGGCTCACAGACTGCTGTGTGATGTCCCCACGTGTTGGAATTCAACCCTGCAGATGTTGGTCAGGATTTGTGAGCAGAAAAGGGCAGTTGTTGACTACAAGCATCAACTAGGCCGTCGGTATTCGGTTCAAGCTCCACACATAAGGCATCTAGAGTGGACATGGATGTCTGACATATGCACAGTCCTCCAAAACTTTGAGGACTCCCACCAAGGTGGTGAGCGGCGACGATGCTATCAATAGTGTCAACATCCAGCTTATCTGTCTTCTAAGACGCTTTCTGCTCAAAAGCAAAGATGATGCATTGCAGGCGGAGCATGATGAGATGGATCAAGGAACCATAGTGGGTGATTACATACAACCCAGCCTCATCTCATCCCAACATGCAATGGGGGACAATGATGAGGAGGAGTATGAGGAGGAGGAGTTAGAAGAACAGGAGCTAGTTTCATATGCAATTGACGGTACAACCTCCACAACCGTCATACAGTCGGTTCAGAGTGGATGGCCAGAGGACAGGAGAGAGGAGGAGGGGGATGAGGACAGAATAATCAGTCATCCTGTTGTTGATGACCCTGAAGTGTTGCTTGTTACCAGTCTGGCGGGCATGGACGACTTTATGTTACGCTTCCTTTCCTGTGATCTTCGCGTTATCAACATCTTGGTGGACACTCATTACTGGTTGGTGACACTTTTAGACCCACGCTACAAGGAGAACTGTATTTCTCCTTTTCCCCATGCGGAGAGATCTACAAAAATGCTGCAGTACCAGAAGACCCTTGTTCGGAATTAGTCAAAGAATTCACTTCGGAAAATGCTGGCGGCAGAGGTCACAGTTCGGTGGACAACCAAGGCGTCTGGGAGAGGGAGTCACAACTCCAATGCCTCAGAGGTAAGGGAACACTGTGAAAGATATGGGATAGTTTTCTCAGCCCCTCCGAGAGCACAGGCCCTGAGGCGCGGGATTCTGTCACAATGTCTGCAAAGTTTGAAAAGATGGTGAAGGAGTTTACCTTGGCGACTGTACAGAATGCTCCAGGATTCCCCTGAGCCTTATAATTGTTGGGTATACAAGCTGGATACGTGGCATGAATTGGCTCTCTGCACCTTGGAAGTCCTGGCCTGCCCTGCCGCTAGCGTTTTGTCAGAGCGGCTTTTTAGTGCCGCTGGTAGAATCATTACTGATAAACACACCTGCCTGTCAACTGAAAATGCTGACAGGCTGAATCTGATCAAGAAGAACAAGGGTTGGATTGGGCCTGACTTCAGCACGCCACAAATGATAGCAGCGTAACCTAAAGTCAAGGCCATTGTATTTTTTGGGGAGGTAGATTCCCATGCCCCTCCTCACACCCACACATGGGTACATGCTTCCTGATATTGGCTATTTGCTGTACTCTTCCTCCTTCTCCTTATCCGCCACCACCATATCATCAGGGTGACCGTGATCCATGATGCCACGAAAACACATTTTATTTACATGGTGTCTATGATGCCCCTAACCGTTAAAAGGTTAGACAGTAGGTTCATGTATACTCCCCAGGTGTAAATGTTTTAGTCCATACTTAGTGCATCAGCATTACAAGTATAGGAGAACCACTCCTTTGTAATGGGAACAATATTTAAAGAGGCTCTTCTCCACATCTCTTCCCAGGGGCATTGGAGTGCCTCCCAATGTTTGGCAGCCCTGCAATGTTCAGCAGCCTCTTCCCAGGGACATCGGAATGTAAAAATAAATGTAAATTAAGTCAGACAACGAATGGTTTTTAGATGGATATTGGAGATCAGATATTAAAGCGTATACACCTTGTACAAATGCTGTGTACAGGCAGACAGTGTCTTGTGAGGTCTAGAAAATGGAGCTATATACCCCTCTTGCCTATAGAGATTTAAATTAATCCTTAATAGGACTGTTTTGGGATGAAGAGATGAAAACTTAGATATTACAGGCTACACACCTGCTACAAATGCTGTGTACAGGTAGACAGCGTTTTGTGAGGTCTAGAAAATGGAGCTATATACCCCTCTTGCCTATAGAAATTTAAATTAATCCTTACAAGGACTGTTTTGGGATGGATAGAGGAGATTTAAAGCCAGCACACCAGCCACAGATATGATGCTGACTGGTATACTGGCACACCTAACTTTCCTGTATACCCTGCCTCCATGCCTGCTTGTATACAGCTTATTAGTCCTCAGAAGGACTGTTGTGGTATTAGATTAGCAGCCATGCACCTACACTAGCTGAAAGGCACAAAATCTGTCCCTGAATCAGCAGCAGAGTGACGAGCACAGCGCGGTCAGGTCTTATAAAGACCTGATGACGCTGTGCGGTCAGACAATCACTGTAATGTCACAACCAACATGGCTGTGGCATTACAGTGTCTGTCAGCCAATCGCTGTATGTGAGGTGGCTCTGAAAAGAGCGCCAACATGCAGGGAGGTGGACCCGAGCATGAGCACGAGTATCGCACCATTACTCGGTGCTCGCCGAGCATCCCGAGTACTGTGATACTCGTGCGAGTACTGAGTAGTGGCGAGCATGCTTGCTCATCACTATTCGAAATCCAATAACTGACTCTTATGTTTTCTTATGCTCTGATTAAAAAAAAAAAAAAAAAAGAAACACATATATTTCACCACCACATATGGATTTTGCTCAAAGCACTTGTGAAAATATGTACCATGGAGTCGAACAAGAAAAATATTTATTGTAGTCAAATATGTACACAATATTATATATAAAATGTATGGAATATTCATTCTGCAGCTTTTATTGGAAATTAATTGTTGCACCTTTTCCTTTTCTTTTTAAAGCTTCTCTTAATACCTTTTCTGTTATAGAAGACCTGCAGATCATCTCTGTGAACCATCCATTTGTAGCCCCCCATCATGTTCCCTTTCCATCAACCTTGGCATTGTTGCTTTATCACCTTGAAATCCTGATGAAATCTTTCTCCTTGTTCTTTGCTAACAGCACCAAGATTTGTTTGAAGGTTGCCCAAATGGGAATGTAACAAATGTAACCAAAGTCATCAGACAATCCTAGGCTTTGAAATGTTTCAGCTAGTGAAGAGCGAGTGTAATCGTTTCTATTTGCTACTCGCACAGATAGAATGGTATTCGGGTTACTTGTTATATTACGAACATTTGTGTACTCACATCGTGATATTCGGATGTCCCACCCTGCAGTTTTGGCGCCTGATTTACATCCACTAAACATGCTGAGCTTCTTAATCAATTACAGCAATGCCACAGCCATCTTGGTTGTGGCATTACTTTGATTGGCCGGCCGCACTGCATCATAGGGTCTATTTAAGCCCTGCCGCTGCCATTTTGCACACATTGCATCTGGAGCCTGCATACTACAAGCATAGGGAGAGATCGACAAGCTGCTAGGGACAGTGCTTAGGCCTCTTTATAACACAAAAGCTGTTTTAAGGCTACCTACAGTGTATACTAGGTCAGTGTAGCATATGGAGGGAGAGATTCTTGAGCAGGAAAATAATTTAAAGGAGCCTGTCACTACCTCCATAGTACCAGAAAACAATAGGTCTTTTCAGAGCTGAAACCACAAAACAAGCTCACATTATAGGGAGGGAGAGATTGTAGATTAGGAAGGGAGAGGTTAAACTGTTCTTCCAATGTCCATATAACAACAGCTCTTGTCAGAGGCAGAGATAATTTTTTCCAGCACACAGAGTAGTAGCATTTTCTGCTGGGTTTTTTTCCCCGCTGTTTTTGGGGGTCACAGCCTGGCTTGTCCTTTCTACATCAGCCACATTAATATGGTGCTAGTGCCTTAGCCAAATCCAATGCCGTACTACATGCATATAGTGCTGCCTGCTACAAAGCATGCACCAGTCCTTTTTCCCAAAAATTTTGTGGATGACAGCCTGTCTTGTGCCGCCAAACATCAACTAGATTAATTTGATGCTAGTGCCTTAGCTAAATCCAAAGCAATACTACAAGCAATTATTGCTGCCTGGTACACAGCATGCACTGGCCCTTTTTCCTCAATTTTCTTGGGTCACTGTCTGGCTTGTGCTGTCCACATCAACCAGATTAATATGATGCTAGTGCCTTAGCTAAATCCAAAGAAGTAGTACTACATGTGTTGGGCCCACAAGGGTCGGGGTACTCAGATCTCAGGCGTTTGGGTTTGGTGCTTTCACGGGTGGTCAGTGCCCGAGCCTGTGCCCTTGGGGTGACAATAGAATGGGGTATTTACAGGGATAAAAGTTTATAGATGAATGTCATGATGCCATCTGTAGATCCAGTGATGGCACCGATGCTGTTGCAGACCTTCGGGGAGGATGGATGGCAGCAAGGTGTTGTAGCTCCCTACGGGTAGAGCAGGGTTCCCCCAGGGCAGTGTAGTGTGATGATTGGAATAGGTCTCTGCTGTGAGACTGGAATGTTACAGTTCACCAGGAAGGAAACACAGACACTTGCTTGCTCTGCACGGGTCTTTACTCCGGTAATCTGCAGTATACAGGGTATATGGCTGTTACAGCCAGGGTAGTAGACCGGGTGGTCCTGGCAGTAGGCAATGTCTATCCGAAGCTCCAGCTATGTCCCTTCCTTTCTCTTCCACTGTCCTACCTCTGCGCACTCCTTCTTCCTCATGCTGCCCTGCATGAATCCCGCTAGTGAACCAGGCTTGTTGGGTGATATGGAACACCCTCTTCTCGCTCTAGGGGCCCAACCCGGTTTGGTGCTTCTGGTGGGGACCATGCATATGTCGGGCAGATTGTGCTCCTAACAATCTGTCGATCATACCGGTATCTGCGGCTCAGGGATGGACCTCTGCACCGCTTCGGAGCCAGTACCCCAGGGTCATTCAGTCACCTTGTGTCTGCCCCTCTCTGTCTGGGCCACCAGGCTGAGGTGCCCTTCCCGTTACTTCTCCTTCTTCTCCTCTCTCACTCTTCTACTCTTCTACTCTCCTGTTTCCCGCTCTTTTCCCACTCATTATATACCCTAGCTCTCCTCCCACCGGGCCGGTTACCCTGGTAACTGGCTGTCCAATTGGCCCCCTGTCTCTAGGTGTATGTATGTGGTGGGTAGCTTCAGACTTCAATTACCCCTTACCAAGACAAGAATTCTGCACCTTCTGTTCGAGGTGCAGTACCCTTTTGTAGCGCACTGACCAGCGGGGCGCTACACATGCGTACAGTGCTTCCTGCTACACAGGATACACTGGTCCTTTTTCCCCAATATTTTGAGGGTCACATCCTGGCTTGTGCCATCCACATCAACCAGATAAGCACGGTACTAGTGCCTTAGTGAAATGCAATGCAGTACTACAAGCATACAGTGCTGTGTGGTACAAAGCACACACCGGCCTTTTTCCCAAATATTTTGGGGGTCACAGCCTGGCTTGTGCTGTCCACATCATCCGCATTAATTTGGTGCTAGTGCCTTAGCCAAATCCAAAGCAGTACTACAGGCATATAGTGCTGTCTGGTACAAAGCATGCACTACTCCTTTTCCCCAATATTTTGGGGGTCACAGCCACTAAAAATGCATTGGCTTGTGCCATCCACATCAACCAGATTAATTTCAAGCTAGTGCCATAGTCAAATCCACAGCAGTACTATGAGAATTTATTCCTGCCTGGTACAAAGCATGCACCAGTCAATATTCCCCAATATTTTTGGAGTCACAGCCTGGCTTGTGCTGCCCACATTATTCACATTAATACAGTGCTAGTGCTGTAACCAAATCCACAGCAGACAAGAATTTATTGCTGCCTGATACAAAGCACACACCAGTCCTTTTCCCCCAAAATGTTGGGGGTTATAGCCTGGCTTGTACTGTCCACATCATCCACATTAATACAATGCTAGTGCCATAGCCAAATCCACAGCAGTACTATAAGCATTTATTGCTACCTGGTACAAAGCACGCACAGGCCCTTTTTCCCCAATATTTTGGGGGTCATAGTATGGCTTGTGCTGTCCACATGACCCACATTAATACAATGCTAGTGCCGTAGCCAAATCCACAGCGATACTACAAGTATTTATTGCTGCCTGGAGCAAAACATGCACTAGTGTTTTTCCCCAATATTTTTTTGGGGTCACAGTTAGCTTGGCTTGTGCCATCAACATTGGATAATTTTTCAACAAAACCTAAAATGCCAAAAATGCCTGTTGTTAAGGGACAAGGACGTGGTCATGGTGTTGTCAATGATGCGCGACAAGGCACTGTGTCTGTGTCAGATCAGAAGAAGCTTGATGCATCTACTATGTTCCTGGCAAAACTTCCCGGTCTGGAACACAAACATGTGTTGAAGCGAGAAGAGTAATACCAGTTTCTGTCTTGGATAGCAGACGAGGCCGCTAAGCATTTCTCAAGCAGCACCAAATGTTCCATGACTACACCGTCTACTGTCGATAACCAGAAGACTGGCCTATCCAATCCTCAACCTGGTTCTCCTTTCGTCTGACCTGAATCTGCTATGGTTCTCCTTTCTCCCACCATCATCAGTCACAGGAAACATCTGACCGCAAGCTTTGCCACTCCAAGGATCTGTTTTGTATGTATCCTTTGGTTGGCTCTGGCCTCTCACCATGCAGCATTAAAGAGGGAAATGAGGTGGTGGCATGTGTTGATGCTCAAGTATTTGAGGACCTATGACCAGAAGAAAGACGCTTTTAAGGTACAATCACACGGGCAATTTGCTGGTTGCAGTGAAATCATGGAAACATTGTTCTATTTTGTTCCTGTGTACAAATGGAATAATGTGTCCATGATTTCACTGCAACCAGCAAATTGCCAGTGAAATTGCTAGCAAAA
Source organism: Allobates femoralis (assembly GCA_033576535.1). NCBI lineage: Eukaryota > Metazoa > Chordata > Amphibia > Anura > Aromobatidae > Allobates > Allobates femoralis. Next base: position 718,217,112 of record JARQOC010000003.1, read on the forward strand.
TGGCGACGTGTGACGGTTCCTTAAGGGATCTGATTTACTGTCTCTGGAGGTGAAGGCTGATGATGATGAGATACATTTGCCATCAGGTCAGCCTACAATCTCAATTGGGAAGGAGGATGAGATGGAAGATATGGTGGTCAATGATGCGTCCATGGATCTAACATGGACCTTTGATATGCATAGCCATCAAAGCAATACAGAGGAAGATGGATATGTAGCGCCAACACAGGCACCACGGGTTCGTGGTTTGCCCAGAGTGAGATCTAGGACAACTGTTCACAAGAGGACCCCGGCTGTGCCGCAGGTCAGGGCAAGAGAGTGTTCAGCCGCTGTGTGGAAGTAAGTTTTTTCTGAAAGTCGTTCAGAGAAAACCATTGTAGTGTGTAGCATCTGCAATAACAAGTTGAGCAGAGGCAAGGGCAAAAGTAACCGGAACACCACCAATGAAGTTGTGTTCAGCTTAAGCTTAATGTGAAGTGGTGTCACCAGAACTTTAGTAGGATCAATTTAGGTTTCTGCAACTGTCCTTGAGTAGTGATGAGTTCATAATGAAATACTCGGATAGTTTGTAATGCTCGTGTAATTGTAATGAAAAGCGAGTCCAATGCAAGTCAATGGGAAATACAAGTAATTTTCTGCTGGACCAGACAAAGAAATCTGGGGACCTGAGGAAAAGGCTGAAATGGGTAGGAAAGTGATGAAACTGAATGGGAACATCCCGGAGAATATGCCTGTAGGCATTTCCGACTCACATATGTTTTCTGGGAATAATGTTATCATAGTATTATGCCACTTTTAAGGATTCACAAGAACACCTACCAAACGAAACCTAAATTTCATTTTCCTGTGAAAAATAATAAGAAACGTTCCTGCATAATCACTTGAAGAACACAAAAAATTCCACTTTACCGCTAGTTCACACATAGTGTATTTGTAGATTTTTCCTTTTTATAATTGAGAGGGCCCTGACTTATACATTTTGCAGGTCCCTCCCTTATACATAGTTTTTATTTAGATATTCTGCAGCACTTTACAAGGCCAGCAATAACATGCCCATTGGTATGTTGGGCTTTACCCTCTTCCTCAAACACCACCTCCATGTCATTCTGTGGCCCTCAATTCTAGTTTTCAGAGGGCCAGCAGGTGTAAGGAAACCTTAGTTTTTAGCCCTTTATGTATACATTTGGTAAGTCCTTCCCTCATTGTTACTCAGCAATCCGGTTACCGCCTCCGGCTCTGCAGCCTGCGTGAAAAATCATGCAGGCTGCAGTCTTCGGAGCAGTTCTAAGCCCCCCAATGCGGTAACCAGATTGCCCAGGATGTGTAATCCTGAGCAATGCGGTTACCGCAGATAGGCTAGGGTCACCCTTTAAAGTAGAATTGCGTTCACCGCATCCAGATCCGGATGTGGTGAACGCAATTGCGGTCCCACACATTTTTTATGAAAAATGTGTGGAGGGAACCGCATTGCGATAACCGGATTACTCAGGATGTGTAATCCTGAGCAATCTGGTTACCGTACAGTTTGCTCATCCCTGCTGCTGCACTCAGGTGGGCATATAATGATTTAACTGCAGATGTACAATAGTATGTGCGCTGTCCAGGGTCCTGCAGGCTTATACAGTAGATCTATGGGCTGCGCAGTGCCATAGATCTACGGTAAATGGCTTCAGAACCTCGGACAGCGCACATACTATACGTACATTACGTATAGTATGAGCGCTGCGCACAGGGGAGCTAGTGTCTTCATTCATAAAAATGTACAATAGCCGACAGGAGCCGGTTACTGTACATAAGAAATTAAATTATTACCGTAAGTGAGACAGCCATAGTAATCAAAACAGCAAAACGTACGTAAGGAGTCTTATATGGAGGGTTCTTTTCTCTTCATCCTGTACTAGCACCTTATTCACTAGATGTGATTGCACTTATAGGAAATGCATTAACCTGCATGCACTTTATGGGATATTGCAATATGTAATGTGTGAGCCGCCAGTCTGCACTGTTTTGATTACTATGGAATAAAGATATATTTTAATTGCAACTTTCTTAAGCAGTCTGGCTCCACATGTTTTTCTCCTTTTGATGAATATTTTTACATATATTTGTTTTAAGTGGACATGGGGGTGGGGGGGCAGAGAGCCTATATGGGGGAGAGAGCATGGACCTACATGGGGAGAGAGCTGGACCTATATGGGAGAGAGCAGGGACCTATATGGGGGCAGAGAGACTATATTGGGGCAGATAGCCTATATGGGGAGAGAGTTGGACCTATATGGGGGAGACTAGGGACCTATGTGGGGAAGAGAGCATAGACCTATATCGGGTAGAGATAATGGACTATATGGGGGCAGAGAGCATGGACCTATATGGGGGCAGAGGGCATGGACCTATATGGGGGAGAGAGCATGGACCTATATGGGGGAGAGCAGGGACCTATGTGGGGAAGAGAGCATGGACCTATATGGGGCAGAGATAATGGACAATATGGGGGCATAGAGCATGGACCTATATGGGGGCAGAGGGCATGGACCTATAGGGGGGCAGGGGGCATGGACCTATATGGGGCAGAAAGCATGGACCTATATGGGGCAGAAAGCATGGACCTACATGGAGAGAGCATGGACCTATATTGGGGAGAGCAGGGACCTATGTGGGGAAGAGAGCATGGACCTATATGGGGCAGAGATATTGGACTATATGGGGGCAGAGAAAATGGACTATATGGGGACAGAAAGCATGGGCCTATATGGGGGCAGAGAGCATGGACCTATATGGGGTCAGAGGGCATGGACCTATATGGGGCAGAGAGCTGGACCTATATGGGGAAAAAGAGAGTAGCATATTTCAGGGGTGCACTATGCTGTATTTGGGGAGTACAGTGTGTGTTGTAGGATATAATTGGGGGTACAGTATAGTATTATTATTGGTATATTGTTTTTGTAGAGCTGTATATATATCTATTGGTATTTTACGAATAGGATTTGGAATCCCTAGGAAACAATGACGTCAAGAAAGAGAAAAATTGACTCCAGAATTTTCCAGAATGAAACATCTAAAATCTCCAACCAGATCTAGACTAACTGATGTGCACTTGTATCACTTGTTATGGTTAGCAGTGACAAATATGAAACCGGACATTGACCATCTCATTAGCCAAAAGCAGGCCCATAGTTCCCATTGAAATACTGGTAAGTTTGTTGATTTAAATTGACTTGTTCTTTATTTTAAATATTGTATTTGTTCCAGTTTGTTTTTTTTACTTTAAAATAAGATACGGTATGTGCAATGTGCATAAGGATTTTCATAGTTTTTTTTTAATAGTCCGGCCCTCCAACTGTCTGAGGGACAGTGAACTGGCCCCCTATGTAAAACTTTTGGGGACCCCAGATGTAGATCATCAAATGCCATTGAATTGCCCTATAATTCTGTCTAAAGGTACCGTCACACGTGGCAATATTGCTAGGCAATTTCACTGGCAATTTGCTGGTTGCAGTGAAATCATGGACACGTTGTTCTATTTGTACACGGCAACAAAATAGAACAATGTGTCCATGATTTCACTGCAACCAGCAAATTGCCAGTGAAATTGCAAGCAATATTGCCGCGTGTGACGGTACCTTAAGGCCAGGGTCACAACATACCATCTGTTCTTGGCTTAAATCCATTTTTGGGATCATTTTAGGCATTTTTTTCAAAGTCCAAAAACGCATATGTGTGTGCGTTTTTCAAAAACTTTTTTTTAACATGGTGCCCTATGGGAGACGCATGCGTTAAAGCATGGAACATATAGGCACCATGCATAAACGCATGCGTTTTTGCATGCGTTTTTTGGGAAAAAATGACTACGTCCAAAAAATGGCCAGGACCTCAGGGGACACTACTGGCACCCTTACAAAAACTGATCCATTTTTCTAAGGGATTAAAAAAGCGGATTGGGATGTGTGACCCTGGCCTTACCTTGTGGTTTCAGTTTACGCCATGTTAAAATTTCTAATACATGTAACTAGACATAAACATGGCCTTACTGAAGTCAAAAATGGTGGGACACTAAAATTTTGCATTAAAAACATGCTTTTTAAGACAAAACCAAAGGGGAAATAGATGAATAAGTCTGCTCCATTGGCTCCTGACACTGATCAATCACTTAATTATCTAGAGATAACATTTATATAATAATTCACCTGCTGGGATGAAAGTGCAAACATAAATTATATGGCCAAACATCAGAAAAAAATAATGAGCCATATATTCTCTTCCAAACCGCTGTGGACATTACCCTTCAGCAGTTTCAAAACTACTCTGAATATTGATTTTCTATTGATTTTTCTATACAAATTTTTTTCATTTTATATCACCTATTCAGAACTAATTAACTATAAAATATATATTGCAATCATGCATACAACATATTAATACATGCTGACAAATCTTGTATAGAAAATGGCTACAACTATGTATAATTTTGGTAAGATAATGCAACTTCTGTTGAAAACAGTATATTGGTGATTTTTATAAAATTGATGGTAAACTTAAATGTATTTGTATGAATATGTGATATGGCACATCTTCTTGACTTCCAATGACTGCCTTGTATGCATATTATAGCTCCAATATTTGTGTCTTTATATTTAATTTAAATCTTCCATCTTGTTCATTCATGTAATTCTTATTTAAATAGTCTTAAATATTTAGGAAGCCATTCCCGTTAGTAATTCAGGTAATCAGCTGTTGGGTGGCCGACCATACAGGCCTTGTTAGTCGCAGGCAAGGCAGGGCCTCGGCTGTGGAGCAGCCCTGGTTTTGCAGCACGCGCCCCGTCCAGCTCCCCAGTGTAAAAGTCAGATACAGAGTCGCCATCGGTGAGGGCCAAAGCACACACAGAGTCAATAAAAGTTCTTATTGCATTGTTGTTACTTAAACAGCCTCATGAAACACAGTCACTAAATTTAAACATTACTCCTTTTGGGGTATTCACATTGACACATTTTGTCACTAACTGCTCCCATCGTCCTGGTACCCCTAGCTCTTAACGTCACTGTTACCCACTGTAAACTCATACGGTGTCTCCTGGCTCCAATCCTGTCCCACTTGTGGGAATCCATTCAAAGGAACAATCAGGGACACTGCTAGACAAATTTCCTTCACAGCTTGCACTGTGCTGACCCATCTGCTCGGGTCCATGTTGAGGTCCACCCAACCAGCACCAGAGGAGACAGCACCGGGAAGAGCGCAGGCGAAGCTTTTACCTCTGGGCAGCAGGGTGGATGAGGGGAGTAGTAGTCTTTACCTCTCAGGTGTTGTTGAGACATTTTAGGCAACTAATTAACTAGAGACAGAGTCCAGATCAGCTCAAACAGTTCTTTTTACTGGTACCAGGCAGATATTTAAGGTACACGGTACAGTCCAGTTTCCAGGGGTTAGCTGCCACAGACTTTAGAGCTCACCTCAGAGTCTGTCAGAGATATCTTTCAACACTTTCCTCGGTCCTGCTCTTAAGGGTTCTTTTGGCTCTTTACTTCGCCGCTCACAAGTCTAGTCTCTGGTCCTTGGGGTCTGTTGCTTAAAGTCTCTTTTCACTTGTCAGCGTCTTGAACCCGGCTATGGGACAGATGTTGGACTTCTTTAATGGGTGCTGTGACTCCTTCTTATCAGGATCACAGCCTGCCAGTCAGTGGTTTGGGATAAACCAGGCAAACCACCTCAGTTCTGGTACACCGGTGGTAACCTGGACACTCCAGTCGGCTGTCAGCAAGTCCGGGGCGTCCCCTTTCTTGTCTGGGCACCTCCTTAAGGTTGAAGTACCCACCTGTCAGAGCTGCAGTTTCAGCTGCGTCCGTCCTCTTTGAGTTCCTCTCACCGTCTGACTGACTGCTGTCAATGGTCACTGACGTCAAGTCTCCAGCTCAGCTAAGCTCCACCCCCCTGGGACCTACTCAATATACAGTCCCTGGTACTAAGGTGTCTATGGCTAGGCTTGTTGTAGTTTTAGAGACAGACTCTGCAGTTCCCTCCTCTATCTGTGGCTATGGGGGCACTACACCTCCTATCTGTGGTGCACTACCTCCCTGTGGCGTCCCGCCGGAGGTGCACCACATCACTTCTCCTGAAACTACACCATAGTCCCTTTTTGTTAACTAGGCACCATGCCTAAGGAATATCACTAATTACTATTAAAGAGGACCTGTCACCTCCCATAGATGATGATCTAATTGCAGCACTGAATGCAGCATGTCTGCTGCATTCAGGCAAGGGGTCCCCCATCCCTTGATCCTCTCTGTATCCCGAGATAATTGATTTAGAAGACTCTCAAACTGGAGCCGAATAGGAGGGGTCTAGTGGCTGGAGCCACCTGTCCTCACAGGGGAATCTCACGCCCCCTGTATAACGTATCCTCTCTTCACCGCCTCCTCCCTGTCAGTCATGGTCTCCCTCGCCTGCTGCATTCCAAGCAGGACGCAGGCGTAGTGCGAGGAAGCGTTTTGTGACGGTGCTGTCCATCTGCACAGGCCTCCTGTGGTAACGTGAACTCCTTTACCCGCCCTGCTCTACGTCTATGACAGCATCGTCACAAAACGCTCCCTCGCACTGCGCCTGAGGAGAGAAAAGGGCAGAGAGCTGCTGAGAGGGAGTGCATAATTGCATGACAGTTTATACAGCAGCCGGACTATTCTTGTTTGCTTATAATGGAGAGGACTAATCCAGGAGCTACCTGCTGGGTCTGACAATGCTGATAACATGGAAACTACAAATGGTACAGTAATGATTTTACATGTTTTTAAAAGGTCTGCCCAGACACTATTCAAGAGTAATATAGTGATGCGGCCAGGGCTGGGGGTACTCGGACACCGGGGCTGTTGACTTGAATGGGGAGTCACGGGTGGACGGGAATCCGGTTCTGTGCCCTGGTTATCATTTGAGTTAGATGGTGGGGGGGAGAAGGAAGAATTTAGAAGGGGATGTGACGCCACCTGTAGTTCCCGGTAAAATGGTACCGGCGCTGCAAGCCGGCCGCTGAGGTGATGGTGAGTGCAGCAGAGAATGGTACAGCTCCCCACAGGTGGAGCTATTTCCTCAGGGCAGCAATGATGGATGAGGATGAGGGGAGTAGTAGTGATGGTTGTTGTTGCAGTTCTTACTCCTCTGGTAAGCTGCTGATAGTGTTAAGCCCTCCGGGCACTGGCGGGAAGAACAACGGAGACCAGTTCAAGTTTTACTCCACTTTACTAAGCACCGGCAGATGGTAAAACGGAACACGGTACAGCTTGGTTTACCAGGTGGATGTTGCCGGCTCACGGTCGCCCTTATAGAGTCTCTAGGTGTTCTCTCTTTGTCCTTCAGGGATTACTTCTCTCTTCCTAGTTTCTACCACCCTCACAGAGCTTTCCGGCCAGTCCCACGGTCTGTAGTTAGCAGGCAAGGAAGCCCAAGTAAGCAAAGCACCGCAATTTTGGCCCTTCTCCTGTAGTGTCCTGAACTGGTTCTAGGTCCTGAGGGGCGAGGTATCATGTGGCGCTATCAGCAACCCGGTTTCTATGGGCCTGCAGCTCGTCAGTCTGCGGTCAGAGTTGAACTTCTGGCCGCCTCGGCTACCCGTGTTGCCGGTGTTTCCCTCAACGTGACCAGCTCGCTCCAACCAGTCCTGGCCCGTTGCCTGCTGTCCTGGGCCCCCACTTAAAGATGGGGCTCCCTCCTGTCGACTGTGCTGTCAGGCCTGTCATTCCTGACTGCCTTCCCAGCACTGTCTGACTTAAAACTCTCCTAACTTCCTGGTTTTCTCTCTCTAGCCTAGGCTCCACCCTCTTTTTGGACCTACTAAATTACTGGTCTCCCCTACTCTAGTGGCCTAGTCCTAGGTGTGTGCAAGAACAGACTCTATAGGTTAAACCTTGAACCAGCAACTTACAGGGATAACACATTTGTTGTCACAGTGTAGTACTTCCTTGTGGCGCCTAGCCATAGGGGCGCCACATTAGTATCATACTGAAAAATGACCTGACAGTGTCCCTTGAAGTACAAGGCTGGATTCACACATTTTGGCTGCTTGGCTGCATGGCATTTTGCTATGGGTGTTCTTACTAGGGCTGTAGAATCAGTAAGCCAAACATCCAACTCCGACTCATCAATTTCCCTGAATCCAACTCTTACTCCACAACCATGGCTGTGAGGTTAGTAAACCAAACATCCAACTCCTCAATTTCCCTTAATCTGACTCTGACTCCACTCAAAATGGACACCGACTCTGACTTCATGACTCCAGCTCCACAGCCCTGGTTCTCCCTTATGTGGTACACTACTGTCCCACATCTGGAATGTGTGAACCTAACCTAAGGAATTTAACAAAGGTATTACATTTATAGAAAATTGTTTGCTTTAACTCTTTTTAGTGAAGACATTTAGGCTTTTCTGATGAGATTCGGCTGTTATAGTGATATCTATCTGTTCCTGATAAGTGTATGGCTTTGTTTGTGCTGAAGGGAACATTTTCTCAGTATTAAAGATATGTATCAGTTCATTGTTTTATTATATTCTCTTTTCTTTGAAAACTGGAAAGTGTTCTGTCTATATCCTGTTTTCCCTGTTATCTCTTTTGTATAAGAAATTCAGTGATTCATGTCAACTAAACTGATGCTGTGGTATTAGAAAATCCCATTTTTGGATTTTCGTCTGTGAAAATGAGATAATCATTTCTACCACGGAGTCATTTATTTATACTTTAATTATGATAATATTTTATTCAATTACCATTACAAACAGGATAGAAAGGTTGAAAGAACAATGAAATGAAAAATATAATCATAATTTTTAATGTATTTCATTAAAATTTCATACTTCGCCTCTCAGGCTAACCACTTTTAGCTACGCTGATTGCCTTTCCTTTTAAGAGGTCTTCCAAGTGATTGGCATTGAATGATTTACATAACTTGCGTCTATAAGGACATAACCTTTGAAAACTTTGACCACAACCAATCCACTGGTTAGGTCTCATACAGAGTACAGTACTTGATAGATACCAAATTTTAATATGAAGAAAGATGAGAGAAAAACTTTCAGTATGGAGCTCCTGGGCTGCCTAACAACAGTGGATTTCATATGGGTAACTCTCCCATACATATTAGATTGCTGTGGGCCAATCGTCCACCAAACAGCCATGCCAGCCAGCTTTTCTATACACAGGAGCACTCGTCTGGTCAAGCGTTCCTGTATTCTCTATGAGAGAACTACCATCAGACATGTCAAGCAGCATCTCATCTCAGAGACACAATATGATTAGCAGTGCAAAATAGGACATGCCGGATAAATAATTCCTTCAATAAAATATCAATTGGGGTGTCCTTTCACATAAAACTATTGTCCAAACCCATCGATAGAAAATGCCAGTCCTAATGATTGGTGTTCAGGAATTAGATGAGACAAAGTCATTTAGAAGCACAAGACACTTAAGGTACCGTTATACGGGGCAACATTGCCTGCAACATCGCCGGCAACTCAGGGGTGTGGCGAAGCTTAATCAACATCGCTAGTACGTTGCTACGTGTAACAGGGTGATTTCAACGGCGATAAGTTGCTTGAGCGGAGTTGCTAGGTTTACCACCATGATGGTAAATCAGGCAATGTTGCTCAGGCGATCTGCTATCATCGCTCTGTGTGGCACCACAACAGCGATGTTGAAAGCAACTTCCCCTATTTACTGCAATGTTAATGATCGCTCACAGGGTTGAGTTTAACCCTGGCAGCTAAAGTTGCTTTCAACATTGCAGCTGCGTTGCCGGCGATGTCTCTGCGTGTAACATCTCCATAGCAATGTTCGCTAAATGCCCAAAACGTGCGCACTCCCGTGAGTTGCTGGCAATGTTGCTCCGTGTAACGGTACCTTCAATGACTTGGTCACACAGTAGTTTGTGCCACTTTGTGCATTGCCAAAAATATTATTTCAGTCAGAGACTAGAATAAAATGTATGGATTGAAGAACTTCAGCACTTTTGATTAATTTATCAAGTGGGCATCGCTATGCCACATTCTGCCCTTTCTGCCCAGTTCCATCTGTTTTGTCGGACCTGGGCGAAAGTGGTGCAAAAAGGTCAAACATTGCAATTTTTTGGTGGACATTTGCTTTGATCAAAAATGACATGACCTTTCAAAGTGTTTCCCACAAAGTTTGGTAGAATCCATAATATAGTAAAATCATCTATCTTATTTTTCATTTACAGTGCATTGCATGACCTGCCCATATACACATACACATAAGATTAATCTTGGCTAAACCTGACAAATCGGTGATATCAGCTAAAACTCCAATGTGTATGGATTATGGATATGTAGGTATGCTGGATTTCAGCATGTGTTATCCTTATGATCTGTTGTGAGGTAAGCTTTTGCTTGGGGTGTCTGTTGAGATAATCATGCATGTTTAGTTGATATATATGGTGGAGTCAGAATGGACAGGTATACCCCGAATTCAAATTCTGAAGCAACTCATGAGCATGGTTCCTTTTAAACAACAGAAAAATATTTGGTAATAATATTTCATAAAGCATACTACTAGTGGTATATACAGCAGTTGAAATAAGTATTGAACCAATTTTCTAAGTAAATATATTTCTAAAGATGTTATTGACATGAAGTTCCCATGAAATATTGGTAACATCTATCCACATGTTACACCTGGATAGGTAACACCTATCCAGATAGGCAAACATGTCAAATCATAGATGTCCATAAATGTTATGTGTAATAATGAGAAATGACACAGGGAAAAAGTATTGAACACGCTTACTGAAATGTATTTCATACTTAATACAGAAGCCTTTGTTGGTGATGTCAGCTTATAGATGCCTACTGAATGGTGAAACTAGTTGCATGCATTGCTCTGGTACAATTTTGGCCCATTCTTTGTTAATCGGGTGCAAATTGGTGTGCTACCTCCATCCAGTCCTGAATGTTTGTGAGTCTATTTTCCATTATAAATATAATCGTGATTACATTGTTCAGCTCAAATGTGTCCCTACTGACAAAATATGTCCCTTCTTCAAAAAGCTTCATTAGGCAACCTGAACATCAGAACACAAAGGCCCAGTTCACACCTATGGCAGGGCTATGTTTGGCTTTTACCGCTAAAAACGCATCCAAACGCAACCAAAAACTCACTCATGGGGTTTAATGCAAAATGCATTGCATTGCAAACATATGCAAAAACGCATGTGCATTTGTAAAAACACAAAACGCTTTTGCAAACGCAGCACTAGCCGCAGAGCCCACGTTTTTGGCTGCGTTTTTGCATGCATTAGCAATGCTTTTTGCATTAAATGCTATGGGTGCATTTTTGGATGCATTTGGATGCGTTTTTAGCGGTAAAAACGCATACAAACACAAACACAGCCCTGCCAGAGATGTGAAAAGGCACAAAGTAATTGACTCTCCTATCAAGAAGAAGGCATACATATATGACATGCAGTAGAAGAGGAGGAAAATGTTGATGGTGGTGATTATTAAACTGACTAGGTGTGTATTGTTAGATTGACAGAAAGATGAGCATGGTTAGAAAGGGAGGAGAAAAACATGAAGCTTTCTCTAATTGCTGGCCAACTTGATGATACCAAATGAGCAGGTGAATTCAGTTCATGTGCTGATGGAGAGCTTTTCTTAAGGCCACTTCACACACACAGATATCTGAGTCCAATATCTGAACAGATCTCTGGTTGCAGTGAAATCATGGATACATTGCTCCATTTTGTGGCTGTGTACAACATGGAGCAATGTATCCATGATTTCACTGCAACCAGAGATCTGTTCAGATATTGGACTCAGATATCTGTGTGTGTGAAGTGGCCTTTAGACTATATGTGAAAAAATACTTCCTCACACGAGAAGCCTACTCCACCCACCACCATGACTAAGCCATTTGGGAACTGTAGAGCTCCCTCACTAAGGCTACCTTCACATTTGCGTTTGTGTCTGCATGCTGATGGCATGCAGACACAAACGCAGTCAAAAGCATGTCATTTTGAAGTGTCCGCAGCAGAGAATGTGCGCCTGCGGACACATCACTGTGCAGCCCGGCCAGCCAATCGGAGGTGTCCAGGGGCGGGCCGGAGGTGGAGATCAGCGCCGGAGATCTCCTCCTCCCCGCCGCCGGTAAGCTCCAGGACGTGTCAGCGGGGTTAAACAGCTGATTTTAGAGCTGTTTGAATCTCCGGCGCCGACACCGAGAGGAGATGTCGGCGCGGGAAGATTCAAACAGCTGTCACATCAGCTGTTTCTCCCCGCCGGCACCGCTAGCAGATTACCGGCGGCGGGGAGGTGGAGATCATCAGTCGCTCAGCTGATCTCCCGGTGGCCGTCGGTGATCTCCTGTGACATCACCGGCGGCCACCGGGAGAGATTTCAATGGGTCCGCAGCGTTCTCCTGCGCTGTCAAGCGCAGAACACTGTGGACCCATTGACGCCAATGCTTTTTTTGTGCGCTTGGGGAAGCTTGCTGATTTTCCAAGGTCCCCGAGCGCACAAAAAATGCAACATGCTGTGTCCCGGGTGCGGACGGGAGACCCTGGAGGGGGCAGATATCTTCCGCATACGCACCCGAACGCAGCAAGCGCAGGCACTATGCGTTCCTTTGTTAAACATAGGAACGCAGTGCGCATGCGTTTGACTGCGTATGGGAACGCAGCATAAGCTACGTTCACATACGCAAATGTGAAGGCACCCTAATAGTATATGCAAAATCACCTGCTATTTTACCAAGGACTGTATTGCCAGAAATTGGGGGCAGCAACTCTAAAAGTCTACATGAACATTTTAACCTCTTCATGACCAAGGGTGTAATAGTATGTCCTAGGCCGCCTCCTACTGAACTGGCATCACCCCCCACAGATGTCAGATGATCTGATCAGCTGACGTGTATTTAACAGCAGTGATCGGATCAGTGATCAGATCGTCACTGTTAATCCTTGGAATCATAGAACCCCACCGGGGATTGCGATATTCCCTGCCAGTATCAGTGGCCCTATGATGCAATCATGGGGCCTCTATGCATTGCTATGATAGCCCAGGGTCATTGATGACCTGGGAAGCTGTCATGAATCACTTCCTGCCAGACACGCCTGAGCTACTTCGTTGGCAGAAAGTGATCATTATTGCTATGCAGAGAGATGATCTCTGCATAGCACAAGCAATTGCCCTGGGCAGTGCCGAGGCACCCTAAGGAGCCCTGTAGAATCAAGGAAAAGTAAAGAAAAAAGTTTTTAAAAATGTGAAAAAAACCCCACAAAATTTCATATCACCTCCTTTTGTCCCATTGAATACAAAGCTATTTTAAAAAAATACACATATTCTGTATCGTTGCATTCAGGAATGCCCGATCTACCAAAATCTAAAATCAATTAATCAGATTTGTAAACTACGTAAAGGAATAAAAATGTCCAAATGCCGAAATTATGTTTTTTTGGTCACCGCAACATTGCAATACAATGTAATAATGGGCGATCAAAACAGAGCATTCACTCAAAAATGGTATAATTAGACACAGCCCCAGATCCTGAAAAATGAGAACGCCACAGGTTGCAGAAAATTGTAACAAAAGCCAAATTCTTTTTCTACAAAAAGTTCTTAATTTTTTTCTCCACTTAGATAAAAGTAAAAGTATACATGTTTGGTATCTACGAACTTGTAGTGACCCGTTCCACAAAAATCAAGCCCTCATATGCATATATTGATGGAAAAATAAAAAAAGTTATGGCTCTTAGAACAAGAGGAGGGAAAACGGAAAATGGAAAATCACTCGGAGGTGAAGGGGTTATAGAACCTCGACACATAAAGTAAAATAGAAAGACAACTATGAGCTCCATATTTATTGACGTTACATAGGATTTACTCAACATCAGCATTGGATTACTGGTTGAGAGACCATGTTGTAGATTTGTTCGACTACAGATGAAGTAGCAGCTATCAGACATTTGTGGTAGAAACAAGGGTTGACTTGAGAGACTCACAGGAACTATACATATCGTCAATGGAAAAAAAAGACTTATCTTAACCCCTTCACCTCCCAACCTATTTTGACCCTAATGACCTGGCCATTTTTTGCAATTCTGACCAGTGTCCCTTTATGAGGTAATAACTCTGAAACGCTTCAACGGATCCTAGCGATTCTGAGATAGTTTTTTCGTGACATATTGGGCTTCATGTTAGTGGTAAATTTAGGTCAATCATTTTTGCGTTTATTTGTTAAAAAATCAGAAATTTGGCGAAAATGTTGAAAATTTCGCAATTTCGCAATTTTTATTTTTTTTTCTGTTAAGCCAGAGAGTTATGTGACACAAAATAGTTAATAGATAACATTTCCCACATGTCCACTTTTCATCAGGATTATTTTGGAAACAAAATTTCTCTTTGCTAGGAAGTTAGAAGGGTTCAAATTTCATCAGGAATTTCTCATTTTTGCATCAAAATCACAAAACCATTTTTTTAGTGACCACATCACACTTGAAGTCACTTTGAGGGGCGTATATGACAGAAAACACCCAAATGTGACACCATTCCAAACACTGCACCCCCCAAGCTACACAAAACTACATTTAAGAAGATTATTAACCCTTCAGGTGCATCACAGGAACTAAAGCAATGTGGAAGGAAAAAAATGTATCTAGAAGGTTGAGAATGCGCAATAGGGTCTTATCTTGTAGACATGTTTAGATTAACAATCTCAGAATTGCTCACCTGGTATGGTTGTCTAGCACACAACCAGCTAGATCGCTCAGAAAATGCAGCTGCTGCTTGGACTGTACTTCCACAGGTTACTGCGGTTTTCAAGACAAATCTTCCGGACAAAGTACCTTCAAGTCTGCGCTACTGCCAGAGAGATGTTGAAACACCAAAGACACGAGATGTCTGGGTACGGTGATAACTGGTTTATTTTCCGACTCGTTTCAGAGCCACATACCAAGCTCCTTCCTCAGGAATGTTCCCTGAGGAAGGAGCTCGGTATGTGGCTCTGAAACGCGTCGGAAAATAAACCAGGATAAAAAAGAATATTTTAATTTTCCAACAAAATTGTTATTTTAGCCTCAATTATTGCATTTTCACAAAGGTAAAAGCACAAAAAGGATCCTAAAATTTATTGTGAAATTTCTGCTAAATATGCTGATACCCCATATGTGGTGGAAAATCACTGTTTGGGCGCACGACAGGACTCGGAAAGGAAGGAGCGCCGTTTGACTTTTTAAATGGAAAATTAGCTGCAATCGTTAGTGGACACCAGGTCGTGTATGGAGAGCCCCTGTGTGCCTAAACATTGGAGCTCCCCCACAAATGACCTCATTTTGCAAACTAGACCCCCCAAGGAACTTATATGGATGCATAATGAACACTTTGAAACCCCAGGTCCTTCACACATTGATCTGTGAAAATGAAAAAGTACTTTTTTTTCACAAAAATGTTCTTTTACCCTCAATTTTTTTCATTTTCACATGGGCAACAGGATAAAATTGATCCTAAAATTTGTTGGGCAATTTATCCTGAGTACAAGATACCTCATATGTGGTCATAAACCACTGTTTGCGTGAACGGCAAGGCTCGGAAGGGAAGGAGCGTTATTTGACTTTTTGAATGGAAAATTAGCTGCAATCATTAGTGGACACCATGTGACATATGGAGAGCCCCTGTGTGCCCAAACAGAGCTTCCCCACAAGTGACCCCATTTTGGAAACTAGACCCCACCAAGGAATGTATCTAGATGCATAGTGAACACTTTGAACCCCAGCTCCTTCACATATTGATCAGTAAAAATGAAAAAGTGCCTTTTTTTCAAAAAAATGTTCTTTTAGCCTCAATGTTTTCATTTTCACATGGGCAACAAGATAAAATGGATCCTAAAATTTGGTGGGCAATTTATCCTGAATACACTAATACCTTATACGTGGCTATAAACCACTGTTTGGGTGAACGGCATGGCTCGGAAGGGAAGGAGCGCTATTTGACTTCTTGAATGGAAAATTAGCTGCAATCATTAGAGGACACCATGTCATGTATGGAGAGCCCCTGTGTGTCTAAACATTGGAGCTTCCCCATAAGTGACCCCATTTTGGAAACTAGACCCCCCAAGGAACTTATCTAGATACATAGTGAACACTTTGAACCTCCAGGTCCTTCACACATTGATCCGTAATAATGAAAAAGTACTTTTTTCACAAAAATGTTCTTTTAGCCTCAATTTTTTCTTTTTCACATGGGCAACAGGATAAAAAGTATCCTAAAATTTGTTGGGCAATTTCTCCTGAGAACATAGATACCTGATATGTGGTGGAGAACCACTGTTTGGGCACAAGGCAGGGCTCTGAAGGGAGGCAGTGACATTTTGGAACACTGATTTTGATGGCATGGTCTGTGAGTGTAATGCCCCGTTTGGATAGCCCCTGATGTGCCTAAACAGCGGAAACCCGCACAAGTGGCAACATTTTGAGTTCCCTGCTATGGGGAGTCGTGCTGACTCAGCGAGTAACATCACCACTCCCCTGTGGCAATCTCTGACTGCCACGGGTGATGTCACTCATCATGCCCTGCGGTCAGTGTGATTGCAGACTCTGCAGGGAGAGGACCCTTGTTCTCTCCCTACAGACTCTGAGTGAAGGATCGTGGAGGGCTATGTGGGAGTAATAAAGATGGAGATATGTTTGTTTTTTGTTCTAATAAAATGATTAGTGTTGTGTATTCTTTACTATTTACTAGAGATTCCAAATGGTTGGGTCTAACATTAGTCTGACATTATGAATCTCTAGCTTGTAGTGCCAGCTGCCAATAAAAAAGCTGGAATTAAGTCTTTAATTACCCAGTTTGCCACCGCCACCAGGGCAACTGGAATAGTCTGGGTACAGCACTAGAATATGGTGCCTCTAATGAAATGTGCCATTTTCAGGGGTGGCTTTAGGCTGCAATTTACAGCATGGGGGGCCCAAAATGTTTGGGCCTTCCACACTGAAGCTTCCAACCCTCAGCTACCAAGTTGTATGTGGCTGGCAAACAAAAATATGATGAAGCTCCAAGTCGTTTTTTTTTAGTTGTAGAAATAATTTAAAAAACAACAACGTGGACATCACCATATTTTTAGTTGCCACCGGGGTACAACTTGGCAGCTATGGACTGCAACCCACCCCAGCTGCCTAGTTATACTTGGCTGGCAACCAAAAATACAGTGAAGCCTGACATAATTTTTTTTTTCTAGAAATTGTTTTGGAAAAAAAAAATGACATGAAGCTTTGCCATACTTTTGGTCCAGCCAAGTACAACTAGGCAGCGGGGGGCTGGAATTCTCAGCATGGAGAGGCCCAAGCGTTCTGGGACCCCATGCTGTGAATTACAGCCCGCGGCCACCCCAGAAAAAGGCGCATTCATTGAAGCGCCACTTTCTGGCGCTGTATCCAGACTCTTCCAGTTGCCCTGGTGCCGGTGGCAAACTGGGTAATAAAGGGGTTAATGCAAACTTTTTTATTGGCAGCTGGCACTAAGCCCGAGATTCATAATGTTGGGCCAATAATAGACCCGGCCATTGGGAATCTCTAGTAAACAGTCAAAAAATACACGACACAGTGAAAAATCTTTTTATTAGAAAAAAAAACACAAGCAAAATTCAGACTTCATCTTTATTAACCTCTGACATAGTCCAAAACTATGGTCCCACGATGCTTGATTGCCTCTGCTACATCCAAAGACTGCAGCAGGGGATCAAGTGCCCTCTTACTGGAGTCTCCGGGGTCACGGTGATTGTGCACTGTATGGCAATGATTTGCCATACAGTACACCATCTCTGTGACCACACAGACTACAAGAGGTCACTTGATACTATGTTGTAGTCTCTAGGGTCATAGTGATGATGCACTGAAAGGCAGATCATTGCCATACAGTGCACCATCACTGTGACAACAGACTATAACAAGGGATCAAGTGTTCTCTTCTTGTAGTCTGTTGTCATTGTGATGGTGCACTGTATGGAAATGATCTGCCATACAGTGCACCTTCAATATGACAACAGACTACAACAAGAGGACACTTGAACCCTTGTTGTAGTCTGTTGTCATAGTGATGATGCACTGTATTGCCATACAGTGCATCATCATCATACAGTGCACTCATTGCCATACAGTGCACCATTACTATGACAACATACTACAACAAGAGGACACTTGATCCCTTGTGGTAGTCTGTTGTCATAGTGATGGTGCACTCTATGGCAGATCATCGCCATACATTGCACTATCACTGTGGCAAACCCAAGTCTCAGAGATCACATGATCTCTGAGACTTGGGTCAGGTGACCCGACATTGCCATGGTGATCGGCTCATCGTAATTACATTACAATGAGCCGATCATAGTGGGGAGAGGTAAGTGACAGCACACTTCCTCTCCCCAGACCCTAAGTGCTGTGATTGTAAGATCACTGCACTTAGGGGATGACAGTGCCCGGGCACATTGATCACATAGCAGATCGCTGTGCCCAGCTGTCAGATCGCTCCTCTGCAGCCTGATCACTATGCATGGACATAAGGCTGCAGGGGAACAGGGGGGCACAAGCAGGCGGCAGGGGGGCTTATGCGGGCCTGCACCACCACCATGCAGCTGATGGAAGGAGTGTCCTATCAGATCACTCCCCATCACTGTGAAGGGGGCAATTCCCGCCCCTGTCCAGCGATCCATCCTATGAAAGGGGCTATGACAGCCCCTTCATAGCTGGAGTGAGGATCACTGTGATTGATTGTTCAAACAGCCAATCACAGCAATTGTGGGGGAGGGGATTCCCCCCCACATAGAGCCCCGGTGTTTTGTGATAAGAAACCGCACTTACCACAGTGCCGCAGTAACTGCTGTGACTTTGTACAACGTCAAAGGTCGGGAAGTCTCTGATTTTCATGACATTGTACAACGTCAAAGGTCAGGAAAGAGTTAAGATGACTGCTGTACCTGAGAGAGCAGTACAAAACAAGTAACAGATAATATACATTAAAGTGGTAGATAAAGCAGGGGTGGGTAACTCCAGGCTACCAACAGTGCACGTTTTCAGGATTTCCAGGAGTTGGACTCATTACCTATACATGTGATTATATTAGCACCTGTGCTGTGCAATACTATGGAAATCCTGAAAACATACACTGTTTGTGGCCCTCAATGCCTGGAGTTGCCCACCCGTTATAAAGCATCAGCAGGTAGAACAGCACCATCTACTGACTCTGCAATGTAACTCGTCCAACATACAGCATACCAAGTCTGTAGCTTGTTGCTTGTATTAGACCAATACTCTCTTGTCACTGTGGATGCTAACTTACTTCTCCTTGTCTAAAATATGAATATGTTAACATTGCAAGATTATGACAAATTAATGAAAACATTTTTTACATGAATATCAAGTGATCAAAAACTTCACCCCCACATATTTTTCTTAACAAGCTAAGGACATTGTCAACATTTATTTCCTTTGAAGTATTATCAGATTGTTGAACATGCAAAAATAGTAGAATCAATTGCTACTTACAAAGGATTTAAATTTGTCTTTCAATTTGTTTTATACTTTCTTTTCAATTACATCTACGCATCTCTTTGTTTTCTGTCTAATCATTAAGAACAGCTTCTTATTACATTTTTTTCTTTCTTTAATCACAGAAATGTTTTGTGTTTTTAATCTGTGAGTTGTTCATTTTTTGTAAAGCGTTACCAGGACTTTTACCACCTTGATCTTCCCTATCCTTACCTTTTCTTTTCTCCAATTTTTTTTATTTTCTAACAAATAAATTACATTTATAGTAGAAGTCAGATATTCAAACCTCTAGATCATCATCAATATTACTTTTTGCTCTTTCTCCTTACAGGGAATCCATCAGAAGGTTTTTGCCATGTAAACTGAGGACAGCATGTTGTAAGAGTTAAAAAAAAAACAAGTCAACTGTGCCTCTCTTTTCAGGCTATGAGCTATTATTTACTTAAACTAATGCCCTTATTACCCTATAATTACCATTACAAGATAGCCTTGTCACACAGCAGCCTGACACTGCTCCAGCTGTGATTGACACCTCACTGTCAATGCATCTCTTTTGAGAGCCTGGTGTGGGCAGGGGCAGCTTCTCCAGGTCTGATTCTTAAGGCCCCGTCACACACGTCAATGTCCGAGCGATTCGATCAATGATCCGACTTGACCTAGATTGCTTGAGCGACGTTCAATGATCGTTAGTGAAATGTTACATGTACAGATATCGTTAACGACGCAGCAACAATTCCACGAGAAGCAAATGATACTTGCGATCATTAGATCGTCTACATCCGTCAGGCGAGGTCATTAACAACATCGTTATCGAGCTGTCATACACACCCATGCTGCAGGTTGGACGAACGATCATCGTCTGGCTTCTGGTCCGGTTCACCAACCTCCGATGAACGATTTGCCCGATTATCGTTGATCGGATGTACATGTTACACTGAACAACGTTGTTACGACATCGTTAGAACGACTGAAAACCCGTGACATTTCAACGATATCGTTAACGATATCGTAGTGTGTGATGGGCCCTTTAGAGGTGAGAGAATTCGATCACACTAAGCTTAGAATCTGAAAACACTCGGATCAGTGTTTGATCAGAGAGTCATTACAATAATCGATCCAATTCTTAACTGTGAAAAAAATCAACACTCGTTTTAGGCAAGGGTCACACATACAAATCCGTTTTTTAAGCCGTTTTTCTAAGGGTGCCAATAGAGTCCCATGAGGTCCTGGAGGTTTTTTTGAATTTTTGGGACATAGTCATTTTTTCACCAAAAACGCATGTGTTAACGCATGGTGCCTATATGTGTCATGCGTTAACGCATGCGTCTCACATATGGCCCCATGTTAAAAAAACACATGCGTTTTTGTAACGGACACCAAAAACGCTGCTAGCAACGTTTTTGGGCTGCTGCATAAAAACACAAGATCAACTGAAGTTCTGTCATGCACATCAGAGGTAAAACAGCAGGTCCCTTCTGTGGACGAATCACCACGAGCAGTCTCCTCACACACAGAGTGTATCATCCATTTTCTCACTGAAAGCACCTGGGGAAGTCCTAATCAAAGAAACACTCCCTATAGTAGCACCCTTCTGCTCCTTCTAGAAGGAAGAACCTACATAGTCCAGTACACTTAACACACAGTATCAATTAGTTCTGCTAATGATGACCAACAGAAAGAGCGGCAGCCACCACAAGTCCACACATTTCTGACTGTCTTTCCTTTCTGCCTAGGGCTTGATGGGCAGAGTCTTTTATCCATTTTATGCTAGAGCTCCCTTGGTGGTCAGAGGAAGACACTGCAGGTTATGCTATCTGCACTCTTTTACAAGTGTGTACATGTGAATATGGAGTTTGAGTGTTTTTACTCACATAAAATGTATGCATAGTAGTCAGTGTGAGTGTGAAGTCATTCAGTATACTGTACGTTGTGAGGAATGGGGATCCTTAGTCATCGATAACTGATACAGTGCCTTATTGATCACACTTAACTTAAGGGTACATCACACACTGCAACATCGCTAGCAATATCACTGAAACATCACAGGTTTTGTGACGTAACAGCGACCTCTCTAGCGATGTTGCAGTGTTTGACACCCATATGCGACCTGGTCCCTGCTGTGAGGTTGCTGATCGCTACAAATCGTTCAGGACCATTTTTTGGTCCTTGGTCTCCTGCTGGACAGCACACATCGGCGTGTGTGACAGCAAGAGACCAACGATCAGCGACCTCCCAGCCAATGCCCAGCGCTGCACATTAAATCCTGGGCACTGGTAACCAGGGTAAATATTGGGTAGCTACGCAACGCGCTCTGCTTAGTTCCCCTTTGTTTACCCTGGTTACCAGCGTCCTCCCGCTCATCCCAGCCTGTAAGCGGGAGGATGCTGGTAACCAGGGTAAACAACAGGTAACTAAGCAGAGCGCACTGCTTAGCAACCCCATATTTACCCTGGTTACCAGCAATCTCACTGCTGACACTGCCTGTTTTACAGCTCACCAGCGACTGCATAGAGACTTTCCAGCAATCCTGGGCAGGTCGCATCACTGGTAGGATCGCTGGAAAGTCTCAGTGTGTAAAGGGGCCCTTACACTGACAGCGTTATACACATTATAGATGAGTAGAGGTACTAACACATAGTGTGCGCTTGTGTACAATAAAGAATACCCAATGAATATACACACATGGTCAAAATTGTTGGTACTCCTTGTTTAATGAAAGAAAAACCCACAATGCTCACAGAAATAACTTGAATCTGACAAAAGTAATAATAAATAAAAAATCTATGAAAATGAACAAATGAAAATCAGACATTGCTTTTCAACCCTGCTTCCACAGAATTGCGTTAAAAATTAAACTCATGAAATAGGCCTGGATAGAAATCATGGTACCCCTGAAAATAATGTGACAAAAAGGAGATGTTAAATCAAGTTGTGTGCACTTATTAGAATCACAGGTGTCTACAATCTTGTAATCAGTCACTGGGCCTGAATATAGGGCTACAGATACTCACTGTGCTGCTTGGTGACATGGTGTGTACCACACTCAACATGGACCAAAGGAAGCGAAGGAAAGAGTTGTCTCAGTAGATTAGAAAGAAAATTATAGACAAGTATGTTAAAGGTAAAGGTTATAAGATCATCTCCAAGTAGCTTGATGTTCCTGTGACTACAGTTGCACATATTATTCAGAATTCTAAGATCCATGGGACTGTAACCAACCTCCCTGGACGTGGCCACAGGAGGAAAATTGATGACAAATCAAAGAGACGGATAATGCAAATGGTATCAAAAGAGCACAAGAAAACTTCTAAAGATATTAAAGATGAACTTCAAGCTTAAAGTGATCCTAAACCCAGAAACTGACCCCCCCGTATCTTTAGACCTGTCCCTGCACACCCTCTTATCATTTCTAGCCATCCCTTTTGCAGAAAAAATAGCTTTTTGTAAAGTATGAGAAAAATTTATATTACTTTGTCCTGTGTGAGTTCTCTGTTTCTGAGCAAGCCGCAATGGGCGGGGCCTGTGTGCTGCTGCCTTGTAATTATGCACGCCCCTCTCTGCTTCTAAGAGCCTGGCCGCGTCATGAAAGGGGTGGGGCTAAATCGCGTCATGCCGGAGCCCCGCCCCCTTTCTAAGGCCAGGCTCTTAGAAGCAGAGAGGGGCGTTCATAATTACCAGGCAGCAGCAGACAGGCGGGGCTATTGCGGCTTCCACAGAAAGAGAGAACTCACACAGGACAAAGTAATATAACTTTTTCTCTACTTTACAAAAGCGATTTTTTCTGCAAAAGGGATGGCTAGAAATGATAAGAGGGGGTGCAGGGACAGGTCTAAAGAAAAGGGGGGGTCAGTTTCTGGGTTTAGGATCACTGTAAGGAACATCAGTGTCAGATCCACCATCCATCATTGTTTGAGCCAAAGTGGATTTCATGGGAGACAACTGAGAAGGACACCATTGTTGAAAAAAATCATAAAAAAGCCAGACTCTAATTTGCTAAAATACATATTGACAAGCCACAAAGCTTCTGGGAGAATGCCCTATGGACAGATAAGACAAAAATGAAGCTTTTGGCAAGGTACATGAGCTCTATGTTCACAGACGTAAAAATGAACCATATCAAGAAAAGAATACTGTCCATACTGTGAAACATGGAGGAGGCTCTGTTATGTTCTGCGGCTGCTTTGCTACATCTGACGCAGGGTGTCTTGAATCTGTGCAGAGTTGTCACGCGCTTAGTTGGCGCTGACCTTGCTGGATGCTGCTGTTTATGTGTTTGTCTTTAAGAGCTGCATGGTTGATAGTTGTGAAGGTCCTGGGCATTCACTATGAGGTTCGGCTGCTGGTTGAGGGGTTAATGTGTGACTCACCTGGGCTCCCCTCCCCCTTGCCTTTAAGTAGCCTCTCCTTCCACCATTGGAAAACATTGGACTATTCTGAAGTGGCCTTCTATGAGCCCTGGCCTAAATCCTATTGAGCATCTTTGGAAAGAGCTGAAACATGCCGTGTGGAAAAGGCAACCTTCAAACACAAGACAACTGGAGTAGTTTGCTCTTGAGGAGTCGCCAAAATACCTGTGGAGAGGTGCATAAGTCTCATTGACAGTTACAGGAATCGCTTGATTGCAGTGATTGCCTCAAAAGGTTTTGCAACAAAATATTAAGTTAAGGGACAATCATTTCTGTC
Organism: Allobates femoralis; assembly: GCA_033576535.1. Taxonomy (NCBI): domain Eukaryota; kingdom Metazoa; phylum Chordata; class Amphibia; order Anura; family Aromobatidae; genus Allobates; species Allobates femoralis. Next base: position 718,241,315 of record JARQOC010000003.1, read on the forward strand.
CAGGCCTATTTCACGAGTTTAATTTATTTTAAATTCTGTGACAGCAGAGTTGAAAAGCAATGTCTGACTTTCATGTGTTCATTTTCATAGAATTGTTATATATTATTACTTTTGTCAGATTCAAGTTACTTTTGTGACCATTGTGGGATTTTCTTTCATTAAATGAGAGGTACCAACAATTATGACCAAGTGTGTATACATTTTACACACAACATACTTACTTTACAGCTGAGATGCTGAGTTCTGGTAAAAAGGTTCCATTCAATGGAGCTGCAACCTGCAGACCACCTCCTACTATCTGCCCTTACAGCAAGAAAGGCAAAAGTGTGCATGTGAAGAGAAAATTTGCACTTCAGTAAGGAAGTGGAAGAACTCTAGCACCACCTTTAAGTAGCTCGGAGGTGGTAAGGTGGAAGAGGGAGTTTTAGTAACGTAGAACTGAAGAGCTTGATGCAGATGCCATTACTAGCTTAAATGATGCACCAAACTTTAGACAAAGTGTTTGTACTCCACATATACACAGGCAAGTGGGAGGGCAAGAGGGCCAACCAGAGGATCCTCCAGTACTAGTTCTCTGCTGATTAGGTCCAACACTGGCCCCAACACTACAGTTTTTCAGTACCCTATTATAAGTGAAAAGAGGAGCGTCTTCTTTTAATAATCTCAATCTTTTGCCCAGAGATCATTTTGAGAGATCCATCTTGTTCCAACCCATTGATTTAAGTTGATATTGTGTAGTGCTATTAATAACCTGTGGTTGTGCGACCTGAAAGGTTTCACCAAGAATAATAGTTGATTGGTTGTATCCAAGCAGTGGTACACCTTGTGATCAGACTTTTGTCAAAAGTCTCTTCTGACAAGTAGGTATTGTCCACATTGGAGAAAAATCAGTGTTATTTTTATAATACCGTATGTTGTTTTTTATATAGAACATCATATTGTCTGCTTCATTCATTGAGTTTGTGGCGATGTTTGAGCGTTTTAGTGTTCCGCCTACAATATTACATTACACTTCCACTAGAGACCTCCTTCACTGACATTTCTTTTTGCTATTTCTTTTTTCATTGCATTTTATACACATACTTTTGGTGGTGTTTTGCATATTTAATATGCATTACTTCTGCTGTTTTAAGCTTTTTAGAGAAATTCATGGCAAAAAGAGCAATAAAAACACTATTTCTAATGGATCAAAGAAGCAAATGGCTAGCACTCAACTAGGCTTGGTCACGGTGCCAGTGAACAGACTGAGGTCCAGTATCAGCATAAACAAATTAATCACTGCACTCGTAGAAGGTTTTCTTTGCTTCCAGTGAATAGATTTATTTGTACAGCCAATAGTGATTGACTAGATAACCAGCGATTAAACAGATGTTAACGTTTCGACCAACTTGTGGTCTTGATCACAACGTCGCTAGGAAAAATGGAGAATATATACAGTGGGTTGCTTTACAATATAAACAGTTTTTCCAATATATAAAGTACTAGCTGTAGTACCTGGCTACGCCCGGGTTAATAAATAACTGATGTTAGCTATAGCAAAATAGAATTTGAATATGTCATATTAATGATCTGTAAGAAAATAGAAGCTGAGCTGTGATTGGTTGCTATAGGCAGCCTAATAAATCTCCAGCCAACAGTAAACCCTCCCCCTGGCCGGGCAGTATATGTTACCTCACACATACACATAATAGACAGCTCATGTGACTGACATCTGCCTTAGTTCCCTATATGGCACATGTGTTGCACATTGGCTGTTTTTAATCAGATGTTTATGTTCAGAAATTAAAGATAGCACACGTATGAGGCGAGTTGTGTGAGGTGATTTGTGCACATCTGTGTCTGTCTGTGTGGTGTGTCCCTGAGGTGTGTGTGTGTGTGTCCCTGTGGGGTGAGTGCATGTGTCCCTATAGGGTGTGTAAGTCCCAGTGGGGGGGTGTCTGTGTGGGGTGTGTGTGTCTTTGTGTTGTGTGTGTCTCTTTGTGGTGTGTGTGTGTCCCTGTGGGGTGAGTGCATGTGTCCCTATAGGGTGTGCATGTGTGTGTGTCCCTGTGGGGGGGGTCTTTGTGGTGTGTGTGTGTGTCTCTTTTTGGTGTGTGTGTCCCTGTGGGGTGAGTGCATGTGTTCCTATAGGGTGGCTATGTGTGTGTGTCCCTGTGGGGGGGGGGTCTGTGTGTCTGTGTTGTGTGTGTGTGTCCCTGTGGGGTGAGTGCATGTGTCACTATAGGGTGTGTGTGTATCCCCGTGGGTGTGTGTGTGTGTTTCTCTGTGTTGTGTGTGTCTCTTTGTGGAGTGTATGTGCTTGTTCGGGTGCGTAGTGAGTATCCAATTTTGGGGCTGCACCTTAGCGACTATACACTTGCTGTTACTCTTTGTGTGCGTGTGGTGTGTATACATGTCCCCGTGCGTGGTAAATATCTCATGTTGGGGCCCAACCTTAGTGACTATATGCTGGTATGTGCTGTTAGTCTTTGGCGCTATCATTAAGCCCCTCACATTCACAACTGTCAACTGGTAACTGTCACTTTTTCCCCATTATGTAGATAGGGGCAAAATTGTTTGGTGAATTGGAATGTGCAGGGTTAAAATTTCGCCTCACAACATAGTCTATGACGCTCCCGGGGTCCAGACGTGTGACTGTGCAAAATTTTGTGGCTATAGCTGACAGCTGTCGATTTTCCTCCAACACTTTTCCATTCACTTTTTCCCCATTATGTAGATAGGGGCAAAATTGTTTGGTGAACTGGAACGCGTAGGGTTAAAATTTCGCCTCACAACATAGTCTATGACGCTCCCGGGGTCCAGACGTGTGACTGTGCAAAATTTTGTGGCTGTAGTTGCGACGGTGTAGATGCCAATCCCGGATATACATACATACATACATACACACGTACATACACACACACATTCAGCTTTATATATTAGATTTACAAACACATGTCTACAGTCATATGATGAAAAAGGAATCACCATGCTCCCATTGATGTGAAATTGGGAAAAATAAAGTGGAGGTTGGTGGTAAGGGGAGAAATGTTTCTTGGTATTGTTATGGAAAATAAGCCAAAGTGTATGTTCATACCTGTTTTAGTAGTTAGTGCACCCAGTGAGGAAGTTATAAATCCAAGGGAAATGCTTTATGTTGTAGATCCTATGGTCAAAGTATCCTGTGGACAGTTGAAAGAATGTGATAAGTGCATAGAAAATAATTAAGTAGCCTTAGTTAACGTATGAGATTGTGTGATTACCCAGGTGGGGAGTTATGGAGAGACTGATAATTGAATCTTCAGTGAAGGCAGGGTATGGTTCTGTTGGAATACATGGACATCTGTTAGTCATATAGCTGTTTAGGATAAGATGTTGTTCGAACTCTTAAATACCCCTTTGTCTTGAGCGTATGATGTATATCCAGTTGTTCAGTCCCCTCGGTCCCTTGTCTGGTAATGAACCGGTAGCTCTAGATTAATAAAAAATAAATTGTACTATGTTCATATGCTCTATGGTTTAAGGAGAGTAACAGGATATAGATAATCACCTTATGGTGTTGATATGTCCGAGGATATAGTGCCTGCATACATAGGCTAGGATCACATCTGCGTTTTTTTTTTTTTTAAAACCTGATCCGGTTTTGAGCTGTCAAAAGCTCAAAACCAATTCAGGAAATGCTCCTCATAGGAGCCTATGATAAAAAACAGATTGCTTCACAAGCAATCCGGTTTCTGTCTCCGACTCTGCAGCCTGCGTGAAAAATCATGCAGGCTGCAGTTTTCGGAGTGGTTATGGTATCTGCAATGCAGGAACCGGATTGCTCAGGATGTGTAATCCTGAGCAATGCGGTTCCCGCATATACTTTGCTTATCCTGGCTGTCGCCGGGATAAGCAAAGTGCTCTGTGTATAGTGAAAGTATTTATTTAATAAATAAATGTTTGTACAATGTCTCTAGGGGGTGTCCAGTCACCCTAGAGACCTTCCACCCACTCAGGTGGGCATATAATGCTGTAATCTGTTATATACAACAGCTGACTCCTGTCAGCTTTTGTACAGTTTTATGAATGAAAGCGCCTGGCTCCTCAGAGCAGCACGCATACTATTGCTATTGGTATAGTATGTGTGCCGCTGTCTGAGATCCTGAAGCCTTATACAGTAGATCTATGGGCAGCGCTGCCCATAGATCTACTGTAAAAGGCTTCAGGATCTCAGACAGCGGCGCACATACTATACCAATAGCAATAGTATGCGCGCTGCTCTGAGGAGCCCGGCGCTTTCATTCATAAAACTGTACAGCAGCTGACAGGAGTCAGCTGTTGTACATAACAGATTACAGCAGTATATGCCCACCTGAGTAGGTGGAAGGTCTCTAGGGGGACTGGACACCCTCTAGAGACATTGTACAAACATTTATTTATTAAATAAATACTTTCACTATACACAGAACAGATTGCTCATCCCTGCGGCAGCAGGGATGAGCACACTATCCAGTAGCTGGATTGCTCAGGAGTACACACCCTGAGCAATCTGGTTACCGGATTGCGGCTTCAGCAATCCGGTTCCTGGATTGCTGAATGTCTGAAGCCAATTGCGTTCACCGCATCCGGATCTGGATGCGGTGAGCGCAATTCAGATTTTAAGTGTGACCCTAGCCATAGACAGGCATAGTAGACGACCACTGTGCACCACCAGACACTATATCCCTGGTCATATACATCATATGCTCAAGGCACAGGGTTATGTAAGAGTTCGAACAACATCATATCCTAAACAGCTATATGACTAACAGATGTCCATGTATTCCAACAGAACCTTACCCTGCCTTCACTGAAGATTCAATTATCAGTCTCTCCATAACTCTCCCCCCTGGGTAATCACACAATCTGATACATCAACTAAAGATACTTAATTATTTTCTGTGCACTTATCACATTCTTTCAACTGTCCACAGGATACTTTGACCATAGGATCTACAACATAAAGCATTTCCCTTGGATTTATAACTTCCTCACTGTGTGCACTAACTACTTAAACAGGTATGAACATACACTTTGGCTTATTTTCCATAACAATGCCAAGAAACTTTTCTCCCCTTACCACCATCCTCCACTTTATTTCCCCAAATTTAAAATCAATGGGAGCATGGTGATTCCTTTTTCATCATATGACTGTAGACATGTGTTTGTAAATGCTTCTTTATATTGGAAAAAACAGTTTATATTGTAAAGCAACCCACTGTATATATTCTCCATTTTTCCTAGCGACGTGATCAAAACCACAAGTTGGTCGAAACGTTAACATCTGTTTAAAATCGCTGGTTTTCACTACTGACTGTACAAATAAATGTATTCATTTAAAGGAAAGAAAACCGTTTACGAGTGCAGTGATTAATTTGTTTATACTATTTCTAATGGAAGCACCAGGGCCTTAAAAAATGTGTTTATTTCTTATTTCCCTATTGACTTTTAAGTGACATCTCATTACAGCATTTTTCACTAACATGCTCTGTGTAAAACCAACCACTTTAGCAGTATTTTTTTAGGCTCATAGAAATTTCATGAATGTTTACCAAGCAGTTTTTCAGTGTCACAGATATCGTTTTAGGCACTTTATAATTTCTTCACAGAAGTATATAGAAAAATGTTTGAAAAAAATGCCATAGCAAAAGCATGCTGTGTTTGATGTATGTAAAGTGCTATGGAATTAATAGCACTATATAAATGAATAAATATTATTATTATAATATTATTTTGAAGAAAAAGACGACGGATGCAAAAAACAACATAAAAGAATAAAAAAACATGCATGTCTACTGAGCCAAGATAGATGTCACCCAAGCTATTTTTAATCTATCCAACATAGGCACCAAATTTCACAGAGATATTTACTTATATAATTGTCATTAAAATTACAAAGAAATAACACTGCGGCATGATATCCTTATGTCCACAAAAGTACACATAAAGAAGAGCAGATTTAGCTGTTTTAATCTGCGGTGCTGTATATATGACAATATGGTCAAGGTACAATTCAAAAGGAAGATTAATTAATAACAGATGATCAATGGCATGTGCCCCTGCTAGCTGTTGCTTGTAGATTATTTCAGCAATGAAATCCAGAGAAATATCGCCATTCTGTTGCCATTTTGTGGCAAAATTAATGCATGCGTTAACGCATGGTACATATATGTACCATGCGTTAACACATGCGGTTCCCATAGGAGCCCATGTTAAAAAAAAGCATGCATTTTTGCAAAAGCACCAAAAAACACTGCTAGCAGCGTTTTTTGTTGCTGATGCAAAAATGCATAGCATCAAAAGTGTTGCCTTTTGACCATGCATTTTTTGCATGGGTGCCTATGGAAGCCATAACGCTACCGTTTTCATCAATTCGGATTTGTGAAAAATGGTAGCTTTTAACGCATCCAAGGCTCAAGTGTAACCCTTAGAAAACCTGAGAACAGAGTTCTATAGCTACAAGACCCAGTAAAAAAGTCAAAAAGATCCACCAAATTGCCAGTGCACAAATTTATTATAACATTAGTGGATCAGTAAAACACTGGGAACGTATATAAAACCAAATGAAGGGTTACAGACAGGGTGAACAGGTCACAGACCCCCATAGCAAGGATACAGTTATACAGGCAATTCACATAGACATCCACAGTACACAGCGCATGCGCGGTTACGTCAATTCCCACTGCGCATGCGCCGAGGATGCCAGCACCATCAGGCAACTATGGAGACCATATATTCAGCCAGGATGTTACATCTGTCTCATTGTGCCCAACTTCAGGCTTTCTAATATGTCCGTATAATAGGTATTTTATAGTCCTAAAAGACATTAGTAATATCTATCTATATTTGTGCTGTGTAGTGCGGGCTGCCAGTTCTTCTGGCCATAGTTAAGATGGCGCCGGCATTCTCGGCGCATGCGCAGTGGGAATTGACGTAACCGCGCATGCGCGGGCAAGGCTCTGTGTACTTCTGGTTGGTGAGATCACCGGAAGTACTCTTCCGACCCCGGAGCACACAGAGCTGCGTGCCCTGCAGCGCAGGGACGCAATGACACAGCGCACATTAGATATTAATGAGCAGCAGGTGGCCGCCAGGTATTTAGCCAGGTTCTCACTCCCTCCCTCCCTATCACCCCCTGAAGAAGACTTTCTTGAAACACGTGTCGGGGTAGCCCCTGAACACGTGTCATAACCCCCTTGCATGGGTGAGTTTTGGGCTTTGTGACAGGCTAAAAATGTGGTATTTTTACTGTATTTAACTATATTTATTTGTACCATTTTTGTATGCCAGCATATGGATGTCTATGTAAATTGCCTGTATAACTGTATCCTTGCTATGGGGGTCTGTGACCTGTTCACCCTGTCTGTAACCCTTCATTTGGTTTTATATACGTCCCCAGTTTTTTACTGATCCACTAATGTTATAATAAATTTGTGCACTGGCAATTTAGTGGATCTTTTAGACTTTTTTACTGGGTCTTGTAGCTATAGAACTCTGTTCTCAGGTTTTCTATCATATTTTTGAGTTGCTGATCATGTGAGTCCATGATGTTACCCTTTATTGTTGTCTCAAGTGTAACCCGTGCCCAATTATTGTATTTTCCACAATTGTTTCTAAGACTGTTTGGGTGCGTTCACGCGCTGCATATTTGCTGCATATTTTTTATGCACGAGCTCATCACAAACCAGGAGTGGGTGATTAAATCCAGAAGTGGAGCACTTGTTTCAATTAGGCCCCTTTCACAACTAAGCCTGGTATGCGTTTTGATTCATTTGCGTTTCTATGCGTTTTTACCGCTAAAAACGCATGCGTTTTTGCCCCATTGATTTTTATGGAAGCGCATGCAAAAGCGCATGTGCATTTTCAAAACGCAAAAACGCATGTGTTTTTGCAAACGCAGCCCTACACGCATTGGCTGACGTTTTTGGTCAAGGTCATACATGGCAGCCGTTTTTGCCTTAGATCCGTTTTTGGGATCTTTTTAGCCTTTTTTTTTTCTAAGTCCAAAAATGCATATGAGTTAACGCATGTGTGTTTGCGTTTTTCAAAAACGTATGCATTTGTGTGCAGCATCCCAAAAAACGCTGCTAGCAGTGTTTTTGGGTGCATTAAAACATTGCATGCGTTTTTTTAACATAGAGCCCTATGGGTGACGCATGCGTTAACACATGGTGCATACAGGCAGCATGCGTTAACGCATGCATTTTTGCATGCGTTTTTGGTGAAAAAATGCCTAAGTCCAAAAAACAGCCAGGACCTCAGGGAACACTATTGGTACCCTAAATTTAACGGATCCATTTTCTAAGGGCTCAAAAAAAACGGATTGATAAGTGTGACCCTGGCCTTTGGCTGTGTTTGCTAAAATGCATGCATTTCTGCGTTTGTAAAATGCACATGCGTTTTTACATGCGTTTCAATAGAAATCAATGGAGGCAAAAACGCATGCTTTTGGATGCGTTCTTAGAGGTAAAAACGCATAGAAACGCAAATGAAGCAAAACGCAGTCTAGGCTTAGATGTGAAAGGGGCCTTATACTTTTCCTCTGATTGTTCCACTCCTGGTTTGTGATGCGCTTGCATATAAAAAAGTGCAGCAAATATGCAGCAAATACACAGTCTGTGAACGCACCCTAAGTTTGTATATAAATCTCTGATTTGGTAAGCGCTGTGGAATATGTTGGTGCCATATAAATAAAGATTGTAATAATGATAGATTGATAGATAGATAGATAGATATAGATAGATAGATAGATAGATATTCTGCATCTATATAATGTCCCAAAGCCCCCACATGTTATAGAATTGCACCTTTTAGTGTCTTTCATATGGTACTAAAGGGTATTTAGCTTTGTATCAACCTAATAAAAAAAATATGAATAAAACAGCGTGGGGTCCCCCTTATTTTTGATAACTAGGTAAATTAAAGCAGACAGCTGTAGCCCGCAGCTGTCTGCTTTACCTTGGATAGTTGTGAAAAATAAGGGTGACCTGTGATGTTTTTTCTATTATTTAGCTACATATATATATATATGTATATACTAGCTGTGAGCCCGATGCAAATGCATCGGGATTCTAGAATGTGCATTAATTTGATTATAGTAGTTATAGCTGGTGTGAGGACTTTTCGGGGGGGTGTGAATAGTTTTTGGGAGTCCCATACTTTTTTTGGGGGTCCATACTTTTTTGGGGGGGGTCACATACTTTTTTGGGGGGGTCACATACTTTTTTGGGGGGGTCACATACTTTTTTGGAGGGTCACATACTTTTTTGGGGGGTCACATACTTTTTTTGGGGGGTCACATACTTTTTTTGGGGGGTCAGATACTTTTTTGGGGGGGGTCACATACTTTTTTTGGGGGGTCACATACTTTTTTTGGGGGGTCACATACTTTTTTGGGGGGGTCACATACTTTTTTTGGGGGTCACATACTTTTTTTGGGGGGTCACATACTTTTTTGGGGGGGGCACATACTTTTTTTGGGGGGTCACATACTTTTTTGGGGGGGTCAGATACTTTTTTTGGGGGGGTCACATACTTTTTGTTTTGTCACATACTTTTTTGGGGGGTCACATACTTTTTTGGGGGGTCACATACTTTTTTTGGGGGGTCCAATACTTTTTTTGGGGGGTCCAATACTTTTTTTTGGAGGTCACATAGTTTTTTGGGGGGTCACATACTTTTTTTGGGGGGTCACATACTTTTTTTTGGGGGGTCACATACTTTTTTTGGGGGGGTCACATACTTTTTTGGGGGGGTCACATACTTTTTTTGGGGGGTCACATACTTTTTTTGGGGGGTCACATACTTTTTTTGGGGGGGTCACATACTTTTTTGGGGGTCACATACTTTTTTTGGGGGGTCACATACTTTTTTGGGGGGGTCACATACTTTTTTGGGGGGGTCACATACTTTTTTGTTTTGACACATACTTTTTTGGGGGGGTCACATACTTTTTTGGGGGGTCACATACTTTTTTTGGGGGGTCCAATACTTTTTTTGGGGGGTCCAATACTTTTTTTTGGAGGTCACATAGTTTTTTGGGGGGTCACATACTTTTTTGGGGGGGTCACATACTTTTTTTGGGGGGTCACATACTTTTTTTGGGGGGGTCACATACTTTTTTTGGGGGGTCACATACTTTTTTGGGGGGGTCACATACTTTTTTGGGGGGTCACATACTTTTTTGTTTTGTCACATACTTTTTTGGGGGGGTCACATACTTTTTTGGGGGGTCACATACTTTTTTTGGGGGGTCCAATACTTTTTTTGGGGGGTCCAATACTTTTTTTTGGATACTTTTTTGGGGGTCACATATTTTTTTGGGGGGGTCACATACTTTTTTTGGGGGGTCACATACTTTTTTTGGGGGGTCACATACTTTTTTTGGGGGGGTCACATACTTTTTTTGGGGGGTCACATACTTTTTTTGGGGGGGTCACATACTTTTTTTGGGTGGTCACATAATTTTTTTGGGGGGGTCACATACTTTTTTGGGGGGGTCACATACTTTTTTTGGGGGGGTCACACTTTTTTTGGGGGGGTCACATACTTTTTTTGGGGGTGCAATACTTTTTTTGGGGGGTCTAATACTTTTGGGTGGGGGGTCCAATACTTTTGGGGGGGGTCCAATACTTTTTGGGGCGCGTTCAATACTTATTGGGGCTGAGTGCTCGCAATGGCCGCTTATTATTAGCATTAATCTTATTATTATTAGCATTAATAGCATAATTATTAGCATTAATAGCATAATTATTAGCATTATTAGCATTATTATTAGCATTAATAGCATAATTATTAGCATTAATATCATTATTATTAGCAGTAATATAATTATTATTAGATTTTTTTTTTTTAATTATTATTTTTTGTAATATTTTATAATTTTTAATTTTTTTTTTTATTATTTTTTTTATAATTTTTTAATTATTTTTAAATAATTTTATTATAAAATTTATTATTTATTTTAACTGAGACACAGTTCTCCTTCTGGTCCGCTAAAAGGGCTGGGCTGATTAGCATATATTTATTTTTTTTATTATTATTTTTATTTAATTTTTTATTATTTTTTTATTATTATTTTTTATTATTTTTTAATTCTTTTTAAATTCTTTTATTTATTATTTAATTTATTATTTATTTTAAGTGAGACAGAGTTGTCATTGTGGTCCGCCAAAAGGGCTGAGCTGATTAGCATATATTTATTTTTTTATTATTATTTTTATTTAATTTTTTATTATTTTTTTTATTATTATTTTTTATTATTTTTTAATTCTTTTTAAATTATTTTATTTATTATTTAATTTATTATTTATTTAAAGTGAGACACAGTTCTCATTGTGGTCCGCCAAAAGGGCTGAGCTGATTAGCATATATTTATTTTTTTTATTATTATTTTAATTTAATTTTTTATTATTTTTTTATTATTATTTTTTATTATTTTTTAATTCTTTTTAAATTATTTTATTTATTATTTAATTTATTATTTATTTTAAGTGAGACACAGTTCTCATTGTGGTCCGCCAAAAGGGCTGAGCTGATTAGCATATATTTATTTTTTTTTTATTATTTTTAATTTAATTTTTTATTATTTTTTTATTATTATTTTTTATTATTTTTTAATTCTTTTTAAATTATTTTATTTATTATTTAATTTATTATTTTTTTTAAGTGAGACACAGTTCTCATTGTGGTCCGGCAAAAGGGCTGAGCTGATTAGCATATATTTATTTTTTTTATTATTATTTTTATTTAATTTTTTATTATTTTTTTATTATTATTTTTTATTATTTTTTAATTCTTTTTAAATTATTTTATTTATTATTTATTTTATTATTTATTTTAAGTGAGACAGAGTTCTCATTGTGGTCCGCCAAAATGGCTGAGCTGATTAGCATATATTTTATTTTTTTATTATTATTTTTATTTAATTTTTTTTTTTATTTTTATTTTTTTATTATTTTTTTATTTTTTTAAATATTTTTTTAATTATTTATTTTTATTATTTAATTTATTATTTATGTTAAAGTGGCAGTTCTCATTAGGCGTTTTTTTGCATTGGTTCATTATGCGGCGTGTCGGCGTTTATGCCTAGGCAGTGAGGTTTATGGTTGGGCCGCCGACACATCCAATAATGTCTGGCAGGGGCCCGATTGGTTTGGGCGTCCCGACCAATCAGAAGAGCTCATGAGGCTCTTGGATTGGCTGGGTCAGTACCAGCGACCAATCAGAGAGTCGGCTCGATATCAAGAGATACACGCGGAGGTCCATTGTACTGAATGAGAAGAGACGGGTCGGACTGAAGAAGACAGAGTCCCCGGGGCGGACGAAGAGGACCTAGCGGACGATGAGGAGCTGCGGACACGTCGTGAAGGGCATGTGTGTGGGACATGGGGGGGGCTGTGTGGACATGGGGGTCGCTGTGCGGACATGGGGGGTTTTTCGGACATGGATGGGGGCGGGCTGTGCGGGCATGGGGGTGGGCTGTGCGGGCATGGGGGTGGGCTGTGCGGGCATGGGGGTCGGCTGTGCGGGCATGGGGGTCGGCTGTGCGGACATGGGGGTGGGCTGTGCGGACATGGGGGTGGGCTGTGCGGGCATGGGGGTCGGCTGTGCGGGCATGGGGGTCGGCTGTGCGGGCATGGGGGTCGGCTGTGCGGGCATGGGGGTCGGCTGTGCGGGCATGGGGTCGGCTGTGCGGGCATGGGGGTCGGCTGTGCGGACATGGGGGTGGGCTGTGCGGACATGGGGGTGGCTGTGCGGGCATGGGGGTCGGCTGTGCGGGCATGGGGGTCGGCTGTGCGGGCATGGGGGTCGGCTGTGCGGGCATGGGGGTCGGCTGTGCGGACAGGGGGGTGGGCTGTGCGGACATTGATGTGGGCGGGCTGTGCGGACATGGGGGTGGGCTGTGCGGGCATGGGGGTCGGCTGTGCGGACATGGGGGTGGGCTGTGCGGACATTGATGTGGGCGGGCTGTGCGGACATTGCTGGGGGTGGGGTGTGCGGACATGGGGGTCGGCTGTGCGGACATGGGGGTCGGCTGTAGGGACATTGATGGGGGCGGGCTGTGCGGACATGGGGGGGGGGTGGCGAATTGTGTGTAGCGGGGAGCGGAGGCGGCAATGCCGCCTCGGCTCCATGGTCCCCGGGGAGCGAATTGCGGCTCAGGCAGCGACTCGCAATGGCCTCGCGGCCATTGCTCGCGCTACCTGAGCGGTAAATCGCTAAGGTTGTAGCCGGGGCTGTGGATGGATTTTGGGCCAGCGGCTCGCAATGGCCGCTTCGCGGCCATTGCTCGCCCTGGGCCAGCGACTCGCAATGGCCTCGCGGCCATTGCTCGCGCAGCATTGGGCGCTTCGCGCCCAATGTTAAATTCGTATCCACATGACCACGCCGGAAGTAGCGCGCGGAGGGGCGCTTTTCCGATTCGCGATTATATAATAGATAGATAGATGAAAAATGAAAGGCAGCACTTCCTTCATAAGATCCAAAAGGGTTTTATTAGCCCTAGGACTGCAACGTTTCGGCTCCTTGCCTTTGACTGCTTGACAAAGGCAAGGAGCCGAAACGTTGCAGTCCTAGGGCTAATAAAACCCTTTTGGATCTTATGAAGGAAGTGCTGCCTTTCATTTTTCATCTATCTAAATTACCAGTGGAATGGTAGGAGGGCTTTGCACCCGACGGTGAAGTATTGTGCTGTTTCGTTTTTTGACTTTTTATATATATATATATATATATATATATATATATATATATATATATATATATATAGCTATATATATATATATATACATATATATATATATACATACATGTGGTTTCTCCCCTATTTTTGATAATCATGATTTTACAGACGTGCTGCTCACTATTGAAAGAGAGGATGCATCACTCTGTAATTCTGCAGTTTTACAACATGGTAATAATTGATAAATGACATATAAAGTCATTGTTAAATTTCTGAAGCAGGGAGAAATATTTCTGAAACAGAGTGAAAGTGATTTAGTGGCCAAGTATGTTATCCGATCTGAGCCCTATCGAACCCTGGGGAATCGCACTCAATCCAGCATCCAGGCTGTGACAGTGGTCGTTCTTGAAGAATGGAAAAAGACAGATTTTGCAATTTCCTCATTTCATGCTTTGAAAACTTGGTGCCGTCCTTAAAAATCATGGAGGTCATACAAAATGCTAGATGTGATATTTTTTAATGTGGCCTGTATACATTTTAGTATCAAATAATTTTAGCAAAACTGAAGATTTTGTAATGAATTTTATAGGATTAACCTTACTTTCAAGTTTGGTTTGTGAAAATGTCCTATGAATCAGTTTTGTCACAAGTTTGGAAATTGCTTTGAGTTCAGAAATATATTGCCATCTGCAGCATTTTTGTGTCCGGGGGAAAAAAGCTGATCCTCCCGGATCCTCCCGTTCCGGTGTGATCCAGTGCCCCCTAACATGGGAGTATATGGCGCCGGATTGCACCGAAGCTGCAGCCAGGAGCCGGATGCTGGGTGCTGAAGCTCAGCGCTGCACGGCGCTGAACTTCAGCACCCTGGAGCTGTCTCGTGCTGATAGTTCAGGACCCCAGCTCGCTCCCCGCCAGCCGCAATCTTGAATTATCATACCATAGCATTGGAGCTGTGATGTCCAGTCATGTGACTGTTCACATGACTGGACATCACCACATTTCCTGTAGCCTGGGGTAATCAGTGGAGCAGCGGGTGCCGGGCGTTGAGCAGCAGGGGTGCTGAAGCGGGAGCATTTGAAAGTGGGTGGAAGGAGGTGAGCGGCATGTGGAGCGCAGCATCAAATGTCGGTACCGTCACCAGCTGGCACCATATTACCTTACCCATCACTTGGGTATGGTAATATGGTGGGACTTCCGGTCCGCACGGTGCATTATAGGATTCGTGGACATCGGGCCGGAAATGGATGACACACAGGATTAGATAATTATGAATATAGATTTAAGCCCTTTAAATACCACAGTATGACATGCAAAAGACAAGCTCTTACATAGCGCCATTAACAGAAAAATAAAAAAGGTAACAAGTCTAGGAAAATGGTACCACAAGCCAATTCAAAATCTTCTAAGCCACTAGAATAAAAGGATGTTATACCATATTTTTCGGACTATGAAATGCACTTTTTTAACAAATAATTTGGAGGAAAAGTGGAGGTGTGACATATAATCCAAACAACATACCTGGATGTGGCTGTGGGAGGGTGGCGGCAGAGGAGTCGGTCACAGGAGGCAGAAGAAAAACCACAGATGGCAGGACCAAACCTTGCGCTCAACGCTTGTGCCTTCTATTTAAGAAAATTCATACTCACTGCTCCCCATGCCCAGAATCCTGCCCACCTCTCAGCACTGAAGCCTGTCCTGAGTCGTGGGTGAGATTATTGGCATAGGGAGCAGTGAAAATACATTCTCTTTAATAGTGGGCACACATAATCACCTAGCTACCGGTTTATTGCAGCAATGACTTGTGTCCGCTATTAAAGAGAATGAATATTCACTGCTCCCCATGTCCATAATCCTGGGTGTGGGGAGCAGTGAATATTCTGATAGCTGACGTCGGTGTAACTGAGTGCGCTTGGCAGTGACGTCATGCACTGCACGACTTACACACACTGAAGTCAGTTGCCAGTGTGGTGCCCCTGCGACCAGGGTGGCCACATAGGGAACTGCAGACAGGCAGCACACACACCCACAGGAGCACAGCACCCAACCCGGAGCCCGGGACTCTAGGCGGGCAAGGGGTGGTGGGGTTTAGAGGAAAGTGGGTGGGAAGGAAGGAAGGTCAGGTGACAGATAGTACAAAAAAGAGGAAGAGAGGAAGAAGGAGTTAGTAGGCCGGAGTAGGCTGGGAGGAAAAGACCAAGCAGGCAGAGTGAGCCGAGCAGCCAAGACCAGACAGACAGTGACACATCCCAGTGGGATTGGGCTCCCAGGAGATTCAGAATCCACAGAGACACCGTTCCATGGAGAGAAAGCTCGTCCATAGCCGGCATCCCAAGGGAGTGTGAGGACAGAGACCAGACCATTATTACCGGGTCCGAGGAATACGGTAGAACCTGCCAACTACAGGCGGGATAGATTCCCTGATTGCATCTGGAAGTCACACGGGATAGAAGGAGCCTGGTAACACTTTGAAAGACAGGGTTACTGCAGGCTAGGCTAACACCAGAGTGTCGGCTCTGAGGGGACTGAAGTTACACACCGGCTCCCAAGACAAACCGGCGGGGAACACCGATTCCAGATCTGTGTTCCCACTACAGGGTTGGAGGCTCAGTAGCATCCAAGAGAACCCGCCTTACCGCCCGCACACATAGGGGGAAGCTACATATAAGGGGCCGAGCTGCCAGCATACAATCCGCTAGAAAGAACTGAGAGAGAGAACCAGCCTGAAAGGTTAATAGAAAGAGTGAGGGGTCTCAGAGCGACAGCCTGGCTGCAGAGGGTTCAGGTGTCTGGAGTTAATGGAGTTGTGAATTGAACTGTACCGTGAACTGTGTTGTAAACTGCTTGGACTGAAGAACTTGAGAGTAAACCCGGTGAACCCTGCTTCAGTTTCTGTGTATGATTCCAGGTATACTGAACTATGCATTATACACCATTTTACCTTGCCAGCAGCAGCCCAACCCGCGGTGGGCTCATCCATCTAGCTGCAGCCCATGCATCCCTCCATCCTCCTGGCAGAGCGGCGCTGCAGCGGTGGACCCATTACTGACCACAACCCGTGGGTGGCGTCACGACAAGCTAATCCTTGTAAATACCCCTTTTACTTGTGAGAACCCGGGACACGGTCCGGACCAAGACCGCCGTGATATACCCAGCAGTACCCCGGTCCGGTACTGAGTACCCCGGTCCGGTACTGAGTAACCCGTCCCAGTGGGCTCCACACCTGCATCAGAAGAAGACACCACACAATGAGTAAGTGGCGGGAAGGTGATTACAATCGTTTTTCTTTTATTTGTGCAGTATGATGAGAGGCATATACACCAGGATTGGTCCTTGATGGGTATCATATATACCAGGATGGGGATCATATATACTAGAATGATGGACTTAATTACCAGGATGGGGAACATATATGTCCAAATGAGGATTATATATACTTAAAGGGGCCCAGGATGAGGATCAATTATACCAGGATGGGACAAGGATGGGGAAGATAAATACAAGGATGGAGGAAATATACACAAGGATTAGGGCCATATATTCCAGAATAGACCCAGGATGGGATCATATATACCAGAATAGAGAATATACACCAGGATGAGGGACATACCGTATTTTTCACTTTATAAGACGCACCTGATTATAAGACGCACCCCCAAATTTGGTGAAGGAAAAGAGAAAAAAAATATTTTTTAATGTTAAATGGGGTCCGTCTTATAATGCCAGTGTCCGTCTTACAAATCATATATATGAGGACTGGAGTTGGGGACCTCTGTACTATGGCACCTCACTGTAGTAGGACACCTCAGTGTAATAGGACACCTCACTGTAGTAGGACACCTCACTGTAGTACTATGGCACCTCAGTGCAGTGTGGCACCTCAGTCTAGTAGTATTATTGTATCTCATAGTAGCACAACACCTCAGTGTACTATTATAGCATCTCACTGTACTATGTCTTCTCAGTGTGGTATATATGGCACCTCAGTGTAATAGGTCATCTCATTGTAGTATGGCACCTCAGTGTAGTATGTATGGCACCTCATTGTGGTATATAGGCAACTCAGTGTAGCATACCACCTCAATGCAGTATATATGGTACCCCAGTGTAGCATAGCACATCAGTGTGGTCTATATGGCACCTCAGTGTACTATGTCAGTCAGTGTAGTATGGCACCTCAGTGTGGTATATATGGCACCTCAGTGTATCATACCACCTCAATATGGTATATATAGTACCTCAGTGCAGCACAGCACCTCAGTGCGACCTATATGGCACCTCCGTGTAGTCTATATGGTGCCTCAGTGTAGAATGTCTCAGTGTACTATGCAAAACAAAAGGGTTTTGAGGAGGCACAGGCTATGAGAAGAGTACCTGGTGGTCTAGTGGGGGGCTCAATTAATGTTTGTGGGGCTTTACTCTAACCTTCGGAGGTTGTGCCACCCCTGCACAACCTTGTTGTGAATGGGTTAAATAGCAGGCACCGCCGGCGACGAATCCTCCATAGAGCAGTCCCTCTTCCGATCAGGTGACTCACTGGGACCAATCACATGACCGATGACATAATACGTCACCACAGGTCCTTCATCTATCAGCAGTGATCCTGGCAGAAAGCAGCTCCTTCATTAACCCTGGATGCGATTGGTTAGTAGACAAGCACTACCTCATCTCCACCTGCAATGCCTCAGCTCAGGAACTCTGGCTCAGGCCGACACAAACGGCTCTGGGGACACAGGGGTGGCTGCGGCTGCAACGGAGAGAAAGCAGGCTTACCATGGTGGCCATGGTGACCAGCAGGGCACAATGCCTGGGCTGCTAATGGGGAGTTCACATGTGGCTGCAGCCACTGAGCTGCAGGACCGCTCCATACACTCCTGTAATATACGCTACTCCCCCGCTGTTGATTGACAGCGGGATGCAGTGAATATTACAGGAGATAATGAGCGGCCCCATGTGACCACGGGGCCGCTGCTGCAGCCTCCTCCAGCCTCCTAACAGCCCCCTGGACACTGCTCCACAGCTCCCCCCTGCCTCCCCTACAGCACAGCTACTAGTTTCGCTTTATAAGACGCACCCCCCACTTTCCCCCAAAATTTGGGGGAACAAAAGTGCGTTTTAAAAAGCGAAAAATACAGTATATACCTGGAAGTGGCTCAGGATGGGGGACATTAGTATAGAGTTGGGAGACTATACTCTCATAACAGTGTCAGCAGCAAATCCCCCCATAACAGTGCATCATGGCCACATTTTTTGCTTCAATTTCTTTTTTATATATTTTCCTCCTCTAAAACCTGAGTGTGTCTTATGGTCTAAAAAATATTGTACACTTGTTATCGATGTTATAGTTTTGACCCAAAAAAATGATGCTGCTAAGCTACTTTTAGGCCTCATTCAGATACCAGCATTTTCCATATACATGTAAATTGAAGGTTTTTTTTATCAGATATTGATCAAAACTTGATCAAATTGGGGTCCGATTGTCATACTTTTTTTGTGCATGGAAGAAAGTAAGTTTTCTCACCTGCTATGGGACAATCCTTGAAAATCGGACAGCACTCAGATTATTATTATTATTATTTATTATTTATTTATATAGCACCATTAATTCCATGGTGGTGTACATGAGAAGGGGTTACATACAAAATTATAGATATAGTTTACAGTAAACAAATTAACAATGACAAACTGGTACAGAAGGGAGAGGAACCTACCCTTGCAGGCTTACATTCTACAGGATAATGGGGAGGAGACAGTAGGTCAGGGGTGCAGCAGATTTGGTGGTGGAGAGGCGGCAGCTCCGGTGGCGGTGGGGCAGCAGCTTCGGTGGCGGTGGGGCGGCGACTAAGTTATTGCAGGCTTACAAGCTTTCCTGAAGAGATGGGTTTTCAGATTCCGTCTGAAGGATCCGAGCGTGGTGGATAATCTGACGTGTAGGGGCGCAGAATTCCAGATGATGGGTGATATTCGGGAGACGTCTTGGAGGCGTTTGTATGAGGAACGGATAAGTGTGGAGGAGAGAAGGAGGTCTCGGGAGGATTGAAGATTACGTGAGGGAAGATAGTGGGAGATTAGTTCAGAGATATAGGAAGGAGACAGTTTATGGATGGCTTTGGAGGTCAGTGTTAGTAGCTTGAACTGGATTTGTTGGGGAATTGGGATCCAGTGGAGGGATTTGCAGAGGGGAGATACAGAAGAGTAGTGAGCAGAGAGGTGGATTAGTCAGGCAGCAGAGTTGAGGACAGACTGGAGAGGTGCAAGAGTGTTAGCAGGGAGGCCACAGAGGAGAATGTTGCAGTAGTCAAGGCAGGAGATTATAAGGGCATGTGCAAGAATTTTAGTAGATTGAGGGCTGAGGAAAGGACGGATTCTGGAAATATTCTTGAGCTGGAGACGACAGGTGTCATCCAAGTACAGTCTGATGTTTTCACAAACCCATATATTTGCATTGCTGATTTAGCTTCTATACTCTAATCAAAATCAGAGATCTGTGCGATTTTTCACATACATGTGAATTGCCCTATAGACTATTGTAAGCACGAGTAGTGAAAACTACAGATAGCATATATATGACAACATCAAACTTCTGAATGAGGACTTACTATAATTATTGCCTTCAAAAAGAAATGAAAAAAATGACTGCACAATCATTTTTCAAGGTTTAACCCTAGAACGCATACCTGGGGCCTCGCAGGCCTGCTCGGTTACTTGTTTTCTATTTTCTGCAAGATTACTTTAGTTAGAATTTTTAAACTCTAGGTATTCCTCAGATATATAGTTGTTAGTAATTTCCAGTTGTTCAAATATTTATATGTTATAGGCATTTCAATAAAACAACTCTTTTTTTGGGACCACCCCATATTCACATACCTGGGGCCTTTTAGGCCTATACTTGGTTTACATGTGATCCTCAGTCTTTTTGTCTGTACTGTTGCTGGGAAAGACTTTGTCTTTATTACTCAACTCAGTCTTTATGACTCTGCTGTTGCTGGGTAGAGTGTGGATTCTGCCTGACTACTTGGTCATGTGATTTTAGGATTGAGGCTCCTTCACAAAGTCATGCATCTCTGACATTATTGCAGGTCATAAACACACAGGAGCAGGAGGACAGACACCATTCTGTTCATCGTGTGCTACTTGCTGAAGAGACTTTGGAGGAAGGAGTCAGCTTTCTTGTTTCTGGAAAAAGAAACTTTCTGAGCTTCAAAAATACAGAGGCTTCTACTGCACCTAAAAGAAAGTGGTGACCTGCAGAAGGTAAGAGGAGTGAGGCTGCACTTTACCTTTAGCACACACACTCAACCCTGATTGTAATCATTTTTTTTTTCATTTTAGTTTACTGATATCTGAGGTTACAATGGCACAGTCTACATCCAGGGGTTTGACTAACCAAGAGATAGAGGCAATCATTTTTGATAGTGATGAAGACAGTGAACTTTCTTTGTCTGATGAAGAGTATATGTCACCAGCTAATGTCTCTACATCATCGTCCAGTGATTTTTCAGATGATGAAGAAGTAGTGGATCCAGCAGAATGTACAAATAGAACATCCAAAACTAATGTTTTTTGGAACAGTACTGCTGGGGTTCTTGGACGCACCCAATCACATAATATTATGAGAGTTGCTGAAGGCGCTGTAGGAATTCCCCAATTCTTGTCCAAAAGAGATGTTTTCTCTAAATTTTTTTCAGATGATATTGCAGATGAGGTAGTTTTGTGTACTAACTTAGAAGGAAAACATTTCGCTTCAAGAAGAAAAAAAACATGGAAAAATATAACAAAAGAGGAACTATATGGTTATATTGCCCTTACTCTTCTGGCAGGGTGTACAAAATCATACAATGTTCCAATCAGAGAATTATTTCTGAACCCTTTTTCAGATCCACACTACAAAGCTACAATGTCAGTCAATAGATTTGAGAATATTCGGAGAAGCCTTCTTTTGATGATAAGAGAACTCGTCCTGTGAGGTTGGAAACAGACTAATTAGCCCGTATTAGCTACATCTGGAATCTTTTCATCAAAAACTGTACAAAGCTTTACCATTCTAATGACAATATGACAGTGGATGAGCAACTTCTTGCCTTTTAGGGGATGTTGCAAATTAATTCAGTATATGCCCAGTAAACCTGCCAAGTATGGCATAAACATTTTCTGGATGTGTGATTCTACAAGCTATTATGTCATGAATGGTTTGATTTACTGTGGCAAAGAGCTGATGCTCCAGTCCAGAAAGACCTACCGTATATACTCGCGTATAAGCCGAGTTTTTCAGCCCAAAAATTGGGCTGAAAAGTCTCCCCTCGGCTTATACGCGAGTATATACGGGACCCCCTCACTGTTTGGCGCCCCCACCTCAGCATGGCCCCCCCCGCACGCAGCGCTGCGCTCATACATTACCAGCCTGTCAGCTGTCATCCTCCGGTGGCGGATCGCGGCTCCCGGCTCCGGCTTCCATCTTCATCTGTGTCTTCCTGCATGTCACATGACCGGCCGGCGTCGCGATGACGTCATCGCGATGAGCCCCGGTCACAATGCAGGAAGACACAGATGAAGATGGAAGCCGGGAGCCGCAATCCGCCACCGGAGGATGACAGCTGACAGGCTGGTAATGTATGAGCGCAGCGCTGCGTGCGGGGGGGGGCCATGCTGAGGTGGGGGTGCCAAACAGTGAGGGGGGCCTGGGGCTGCTGTGTACTACCCCTGGGGCTGCTGTATATACCCCTGGGGCTGCTGTGTACTACCCCTGGGGCTGCTGTATATACCCCTGGGGCTGCTGTGTACTACCCCTGGGGCTGCTGTGTACACCCCTGAGGCTGCTGTATATACCCCTGGGGCTGCTGTGTACTACCCCTGGGGCTGCTGTGTACTACCCCTGGGGCTGCTGTGTACTACCCCTGGGGCTGCTGTATATACCCCTGGGGCTGCTGTGTACTACCCCTGGGGCTGCTGTGTACTACCCCTGGGGCTGCTGTGTACTACCCCTGGGGCTGCTGTGTACTACCCCTGGGGCTCCTGTGCATACCCCTGGGGCTGCTGTGTATACCCCTGGGGCTGCTGTATATACCCCTGGGGCTGCTGTGTACTACCCCTGGGGCTGCTGTGTATACCCCTGGGGCTGCTGTGTATACCCCTGGGGCTGCTGTGTATACCCCTGGGGCTGCTGTGTACACCCCTGGGGCTGCTGTATATATACCCCTGGGGCTGCTGTGTACACCCCTGGGGCTGCTGTATATACCCCTGGGGCTGCTGTGTACACCCCTGGGGCTGCTGTGTACACCCCTGTGGCTGCTGTGTACACCCCTGGGGCTGCTGTGTACACCCCTTGGGCTGCTGTGTACACCCCTGGGGCTGCTGTGTACACCCCTGGGGCTGCTGTGTACACCCCTGGGGCTGCTGTATATACCTCTGGGGCTGCTGTGTTCTACCTAAGGGCTGCTGTATACCACTGGGGCTGCTGTATATACTGCTGGGGCCTGCATACCACTGGGAGGCTGCTGTATACTACCACTGGGGGGGCCTATATACCACACTGCTGGGGGCTATATTCCTGTGCTGGGGTCCACCCTTGGCTTATACACGAGTCAATAGGTTTTCCCAGGTTTTGGGGGCAAAAGTAGGGGGGTCGGCTTATACACGGGTCGGCTTATACACGAGTATATACGGTATGTTCTGTCATAGTAAAAACACTTGCAGTATCAATTTTCAATTCTGAAAAAAATATAACAATGTACAACTACTTTATCAATCTGGAACTGGGCAAATTTTTGCTTCAGAAAAAAACTCACACTTGTTGGTACTATGAGGCCAAACCGCCGCGAAATTCCTCCAACCATGAAGCACAATCCCAAGCGACCAGTTTATGAGAGTGTCTTTGGTTTCTGTGATATTACTAAAACAATGCATCATGATAGAAGTATTGACATCGATGACAGGAAACAGAAACCTGAAATCATACTGTATTATAATAGAACAAAAGGAGGTGTGGACAAGATGGATGAAATGATTGGAGAGTATTCGTGCAAGAAGCAGTCAAAATGTTGGTCTGTAGTCATTTTTTATAATATCTTTGATGTGTCAGCCCTCAATAAAAAAAAAAGAAAGTGCTGTTATATTTGGCCAGCAAAAAAGGAAAGGAAATCTGAGCATTTCTGTACTACTTGTGGACAAAATGTCTGCAAGGAAAATTCTTCCAAAAAAATATGTGAAAATTGTTGGGGTAATCAGTAAAGTTGAAAAGGAATGTTTTTGAAAAGAAATATTTCTGCACCATGTTTACTACAACTTTTATATAAAAAACTTTTAGACAAAAAAATCGTTATATATATAATTATATAACTATACTATACTAGTGATGAGCGAGTAGCAAAATATTCGTAACTGCTATACTTGTAATGAGTACTTTGTAATACTTGCTTACTCGTCCGAATAGAGAGTCCAATGTTAGTCAATTAGTGATAGTCTCCGCCACTCGCATCCATGAAACGAGCATTTCTGGGAGAGGGCGATTTGGTGGGCATTTTTGAGTTTTCACTGCATGAAACACCTTATTTTGCCACCCAGAGAGAGCCTAACATTCAATCTGCTCTCACTGGGGGCCGACTCCCTTTGTGCACTGAAGGGAGTTGGCAATATGTGTCAGATCGTTCACAATCGACACATCACCCACGAGCACCAGCGATACCCGCCGAGTAACGAGTGTTACAGGATTGCTGTAAAACAGCTGAGAATAGTGCTCAGCAATCCACTGTATGGCAGCCCATTAAGAATAAATGGAGCAGCAGAGAGCATAAACAACCACCACTCCATTCACATGGGGCCTTAGTTCTCAGCATCAGTGGGATCCAAATGGTTTAACCGCATGAAATCAAGAATTACGATAGAAGAGGAGATATCTTTCATAGCTTAGAATACCATTTTAACTCTTTACCTGCCCTTAACAATGTCTATGATTATGCAGAGGTACAATAAGTTCATTACTGTTTGAGGTAACTCTGAGCAAATGCCAGCATAAGGCTGGCTTCACACCACATTTTTTGGCATCCTGTTCTGTCCGTTTTGAAAAGGACAGAACTGAATCCATTTTGGCCTCCCATGTATCCCTATGGTGCCGGATTGGACATAAAAGACCATCCGGTTTTGTGTATTCAGTGCAGGATTAGTTTCTGTCTTGTTTTTTACCATCCCCATAATTGGAGACTGCAACATTTTTGGGCTCCGGTGAAAAAACAGGACACAAACGGACAGTCCCAGAGCTGGAGCTGTCCGGTTATCATAACATCTTGGTCTATGGAGCCGAATCCTGCAAAAAAGAGGATCTGGGAAACTGTTCCAGTTTAGTGAACTAAGAATTGTCAGAAGCAAATTTTAACTCTCTGAGGCCTGGCCTGCTCACTCTCAGCCCTGTACTGTCTTATTCAAGCCTGTGCCTCCCCCCTCCTATCTGCGGAGCTACTAGAGAACAGCACAGACAGCCTCTCAATATCTCCTCCCCTTCCTGCTGCTCTGCTGCTTTTAACACATTGAGTCCCAGCAATTAACTTTTAATTCCCTGCTTTTCTCCCTATCTCTGTATTAACCTTTTGTTACCGCATCAATATGTTAAACCTCTTGCATTGCTGTCTGTATTAACCCTTTGTTGTTCTGTCTCTCTCTGTTTCTCTCTGTCTCTCTCTGTCTCCTCTCCCCTCTCCCCTACATTGCCAGATAAGGAACTACAGCTCCTCCCAGCCATCCTCACAAAAAGGAATCCTGCAAAAAACAAGATCTAGTATCATAGTTGCCATCCAGTTCAGCAAATCCATTCCTGTCCGTATGGTCCTGCAAAAAAACAAGATCCCGATGGACAAGAACAAAGCATGGTGTGAAGCCAGCCTTAGCTGTTTTTGTTGACCTCGTATCCTATGTAGGTGTTAAAACAGTGATAAGAATGTGAAAACAAAGGAACAAGGAGGGGCGCTCCTAGTGTATTACTGGCTGCGGGGGATGTATTATACAGGTGAGGGGTTGCTCACCTGGTCAGATTATGCTGCTGTAAAACAGTGATAGGAGGGACTTACCTATGTTGGGATCCTCTAGATAATAGGGCCTAAGTGATATGAGATATTATCACAAAGCAAATAAGATAGTTTATAGAATATAACAATTTTATATTCAGTCTTTAAATTTAAACAGATCAGTTAAACAATGTATTTTCTTTAAGCAAAAAATAATTTGAAACTTGGATCTAGAAATATATTTTGCATCTACAGAGGCTATGTCCAATTTAATTTGTGTCTTAGACTATCTGTTTCTAATGTATAATTGCCACGAGACATATATAATGAGCTCAAAGGAATAATTTTTCCTTAAGGAGATTTATGAGATTAGAAAAGAAACTGACAAGATCACGGTGATTAACTCTGAAGATGACATCTCCTTCCCAAAAGCATAAACAACAACACGTTGAATTGGAAAGTCCTGAGGATCTCACAAGCAGAACTATAAGCCACTGGGACACAGTTTTATCTCTTCACCCTTTTATACTACATTCTTTGGTTGGTTGATTCAGGTAATTAAATCATTTTAATCTATAATTCTTACTATTTTAGAGAATGGATTACACTTTTTTTTGCATATAGTGATCGAAATATTGTACCGTAATAATAATTTGCTTATCCACCACTTCCTTTGTATGAGAAAGGGTCTAAACAGTCATACAATGCCTTGAAAAAGCATTCCTGCAACATGAATTTATTTTATTGGAATTGTATGTGATATACCAACACTATGTAGCAAGTATTTGTGAAGGGTAAACAAAATGATTAATTATTCTCTAAATATTTAAAAAATATATCAATCTGAAAATTGTGATTTGGATTTGGATTCATCCCCAGGAGTACTTCATAGAGTCACTTTCACTTCAATTACTGCTGAAAGTCTTTTTGAGTACTAGGACTAGAAGGCAGGTAGTAAGTACTCCTGCCCTTAAGGGCATTAGGCTATGGTCTGACTAGCGTCAGCCCTCAGCCTGCCGGATCCATGAAAACGTAGAAATTCTCAGGCTGAGCGCATAGCGTTATCAGCATGTAACGCTATGTGCTGCCTGTGTATGCATCTCTATGGCAAACTGCAGCTTCACGTACCCGCAGGCTCCACACAGAAGTCTAGGATATGCGCTATTGTAGAGCGCACAGGAAACGCGGTTTGCAGCATTTTCCTGTGTGCTCTGCAATAGCGCATATCCGGGGATTCTCTGTGGGGCCGGCAGCTGAGGTAAACATCATGTTGCCATAGGGATACATAGGCTAACCCTGCCAGAGGCTAAATTTTAAGCGGATCTGGCAGGCTGAGGGCTGAACACTGATCAGACTCTAGCCTTAGTGTGATTACTACAGCAAAGAGTGTCTGGCGTACTGCACTTGCTGGCCTCAGTCTGGTACTCTCACCACTACCCTAGCATTAAAGTTTTCAATTTATTCTGCTTGACACAAATTTTCCTTTCACCTCTGTCCTGTCTCTTCTGGGTGTGAGAGTAATGAAGTGTCACAAGCTTATCATGCCCCGCTGGGACCTCTGGGGTATCTGGGATGAGAAGGTCATGGCATTTGGCTGATTGTCGGTCCTCTTTTGAACTCGCTTAATGATTATCATGAGTGAACGACAATGCGTATTCCAGCTCCTTATAATGGGGCCTATGGGAGAAAGCGCGTGCATATTTGCTCAAAAAATTGACTTGATCATTCTTTTTATGTGCGCGCTCTCTCTCTCAAAAGAGCAGCCGAAAAAAGGGCAGCATCTGAACGGTAAAAGTGAATTTCCATTCACTTTGCTGGCAAAGGCAGATGCGTTTTTTGCAGGAAAAGCGCGTGTAAAAATACACGAAAATTACACTGTGTGTGTGAACACAGTCTTACTCTTCTCTGTAGCTCCTGTAATATCAAGCCAACATATATCAAGTTACAACAGCATGTCTCATAGTAAATAACATATGCCGTAGAACAAGATACATAATGGCGAATGTCACACACCTGGGAACCATTAAATATAAAGAAGGTACTAGACCATAGGACATTGCTGCATGCCACACAGTGGCCACAAGAAAGGCAGCCTAGAGTAGGTCTTGATGTTGTTGAATAGGAACTTCTTGCAGTCCTGGGGCTTTGAGGCAAAGTTGAGTTGTATACTTTTTGTCTTATCCTTTTAATTGTCCTCCTTCCCTTGTGTCTGATTATTGCAGTGGTGTCTAATGTACTCACGACCTAGGTATCAGGGTGCGTATTGGGATAGCTAAGGATTAGGCACATGACAGCAAGGAGTGAAAGGACCCATATAGGAGCTCAGGGAACTCAGGGTACAGACACAGGTGAGTGTCAGGAGGGGACCATCTCCCTGATTCCTACCATTAGGGCCTTCCTCTGCATCCATCCCCGTTGCATAGAACGCCACATGTTCCTAAGTCTGAGTATGACAATTTGCTTGGTTCTCTTTATATTGCAGTGATTCTGATCACATCATGATTCAATGTTTCAAATTTATTAAAGAATTTCAAAAAGGAAAGAAGGAAGAAACTTTTTGTGGAGATGCATTTCAAAAGTCTGAGATTGTCTGTTACAGGCATCTGTTTTTTTCATACAAGATTATTTAAACACAATCTTGTCATTGACTGGGAGGCCCAATATTGCGTATGGGTAGGGGAAATGTCAGCGCATGATGTGACACAGAGGGACATCGGGATGGGATAGGAAAGTAAGCCTCTAATCATACGGAGCAGGGATGTGAACAGCTCCTGACACAGCATGAATTTGTTCCCTCATGCCTTAACAGCTCTAAATGGGTCCTTACCCCACTGCCATGACGTGCCCAGACCCTGGCTAGTGCACTGACTGGCTGAGATGCTAACCTTGTTAATGCAGATATTAAAACACAGGGAAGGTGACAAAAGACAGTAAGGATACAATGATACTTGAAATATGCTGTCAAGCTCCAAAGAAAGAGAAAGGGCAGTGCCAGGAAGAACTGTAGCAGCAGCTGAACACAACTTCTACATAGCACAATGGTCAAGCAGAGAATGATCTCTACCAATGATATTAGGTGATAGTTCATGAGATTATTTAAAGGTTGGTGGAAGTGGTCATCAAACCACATCACCTGATGAAGATAACAGCAGGTGATATTAACCCTTGCCTGCATAAAATAAATAAACACGTTTAAAATACCATAAACTCCTCTGCAGTCAACTCGTGACTTCTAAGAGATTAAGTCATGGAGTGACTCCCGCTTTTGAGATCCTTTGCTCTAGTATAACTTGTCTCCTTGGATCTAAGAATGTTATGGTTGATGTTTTGTCTCGTACGCTTTGTCCCAAAATTGAGCGACAAAGAACCAGTCAGAGGGTATCTTTTATTATAGTGATATTCTCTTGCACGACTTTCCTACTCACACAGAAAGCAGCAGTACTTTGTGTATCCATCCTGGAGATTAGGTAAAAGAGCAACCACCTATAAGTCATTGCAGAGGGGCCACAAATGTTGGTCATAGTTCAGACATCTAAATATCTGTTTCATGCTGCCATTGATTTGTTTCATGGATACTGCATAACTAACTGGCATTAAAGCTGGCGCATTACTATTTTGCAACAAAATGTTTTTTGGCTTGTTTTGGATGAATCAATGAAGAGCCTCCATTCCTCAGGATTAGGATTAAACTTCAGAGTTTAAATTAAACTTTTGATGTTGTAGCATGCCACAAGATTGCCATCCATGAAGAAGTATTGAGCAAGATTATCAACATGGTTTTACGAGGGACCGTTCCTGTCAAACTAATCTAATAAGCTTCTATGAAGAAGTAAGTTCTGGACTGGACCAAGGAAATGCAGTGGATGTGGTGTATATGGACTTTTCAAAAGCTTTTGATACGGTGCCACACAAAAGGTTGATACATAAAATGAGGGCAATGGGGATAGGGGAAAATATGTGTAAGTGGGTTAAGAACTGGCTTAGTGATAGGAAACAAAGGGTGGTTATTAATGGAACACACTCAGAATGGGTCACAGTTAACAGTGGGGTACCACAGGGGTCAGTGTTGGGCCCACTTCTATTTAATATATTTATTAATGACCTTGTAGGGGGCATACAGAGTAGAATCTCAATATTTGCAGATGACACTAAACTCTGCAGGGTAATCAATACAGAGGAGGACAATTTTATATTACAGGAGGATTTATGTAAACTAGAAGCTTGGGCTGCTAAATGGCAAATGCGCTTTAATGGGGATAAATGTAAAGTCATGCACTTGGGCAGAGGAAACAAAGGGTATAATTATGTGCTTAATTATAAAACACTGGGCAAAACTATCACTGAAAAAGACCTGGGTGTATGGGTAGATGACAAACTCACATTTAGTGGCCAGTGTCAGGCAGCTGCTGCAAAGGCAAATAAAATAATGGGATGTATTAAAAGAGGCATAGATGCTCATGAGGAGAACATAATTTTACCTCTATACAAGTCACTAGTGCGACCACACTTAGAATACTGTGTACAATTCTGGTCTCCGGTGTATAAGAAAGACATAGCTGAACTAGAGCGGGTCCAGAGAAGAGCGACAAAAGTTATTAGAGGACTAAGGGGTCTGCAATACCAAGACAGGTTATTAAACTTGGGGTTATTTAGCTTGGAAAAACGAAGGCTTAGGGGTGATCTTATAATAATGTACAAATATATGAGGGGGCAGTACAGAGACCTTTCTAATGATCTCTTTACTCTTAGGCCTGAGACTGGGACAAGGGGGCATCCTCTACGTCTGGAGGGAAGAAGGTTTAATCATAATCACAGACGCGGATTCTTTACTGTAAGAGCAGTGAGACTATGGAACTCTCTGCCACATGATGTTGTAATGAGTGAGTCACTACTAACATTTAAGAGTGGCCTGGATGCCTTTCTTGAAAACTATAATATTACCAGTTATACATACTAGATTCTTTGATAGGGCGTTGATCCAGGGAATTAGTCTGATTGCCGTATCTGGAGTCAGGAAGGAATTTTTTCCCCCAATGTGGAGATTAGTGTTGCCACATGGGGTTTTTTTTTGCCTTCCTCTGGATCAACATGTTAGGCTATGGGTTGAACTAGATGGACTTAAAGTCTTCCTTCAACCTTAAAAACTATGTTACTATGTTACTAAGATGTTTATCACGGTTGCGGGTCAAAGAAATCTGAACATCTCCTACAAGTGTCTTCTCCACACAGTAGCAGAAATTATCCGCTTAATTCAAGGATGAGGCATATCAGGAAAAACATATAGAGAAATGTGAATATGCTAAGAAATAAAGAAATCCTAAAAATCTATACCTTACACAGAGAATATTTATTAAAGTAGGTGCTGCTGTAGGTGGATTAAGACATTAGAATTAAGAGCTGAGTTGCCATTTTTTGTATATATTTTTTCTTTAAAGAATTTCAACAATACAGAAGCAAAAAGTGATAAACATTTGGTGACATCTACACCGTAGCAATATAAACAATCATGAGTCTACAAAGGGAGGGGAGAGTCTAACAAAAGTATGAGGATGTGGGAAAGGAAAAAGGATGAGATCAGGTTAGGGGGTATGGGGTATGGGTAAAAAGGGGTCTTGCTCTATTGACCATGTATTTATGTGGTAAATTAATGTATTTTTCGGATTATAAGACGTACTTTTGTTCCTCCAAATTTAGGGAGAAAGTGGGGGGTGCTTCTTATAATCCAAATCTACGGTAGATACTGCAGGGGAGGGTGGAGGCAGGTCTGGAGTGGTGTCGGGGGTTGGAGGAGGCTGGCTTCGGGCTGCAAGAGGCAGCGCAAGGTCAAATGCTCCCACTCATTAGCCTCATATAATATGCACTGCACCCACTGTCCATAACCTCGCTGCTGAAACTGCGCCGAGCTATGGACAGGGGAGCAGCAATATTATATGTACCTGCACCCCCCATGCTGGATATGGCCTCCCCATCACTCTGTATGGCCCCCCATGCTGCTGCGCATACTATAATAACAACCGCTTTTTACTTACCCTCCAGTGCTGTGCTCCGTGTCTCCCTGCTTGCCGCACTTCCTGAGTTTCGGGAAAGCCAGTCATGTGATCGGACACACAAAGGTGATGTCACTCTGCTGTGCGAATCACATGACCGGCTTCTTGAGAATCAGGAAGAGCAGCAAGCAGGGAGACACGGAGCACAGTGCCGGAGGCTAAGTAAAAAGCGGTTGTTATTTTAGTATGAGCAGCAGCATAGGGGGGCCATATCTAGCACAGGGGTACCATATTCAACACAGGGGGGCCATGGATCCAGCACAGGGGGCCATAGATCCAACACAGAGGGCCATGGACCAGTACAGGGGCATGTGTGCTGGCACAGGGGGGCCATGATTAAGCACAGGAGGCCATGATCTAGCACAGTGGGGCCATGATCTAGCACAGGGGGGCCATCATCTAGCACAGGGGGGCCGTGCCGAAGCAAAGGGGGCCATGTGCCTGCACAGGGGGGCATGTGCCATCACTGGGGATGTGTGCCATCACTGGGGAATGTGTGCCAACTAGGGGACATGTGCCATCACTGGAGGACATGTGCCATCACAGTGTGCCATGATCCTGCACAGGGGGCCATGATCCAGCACGGGGGGGGCCATGGCCCTTATAGGCGGCCATGATAATAATATTAATAATAATAATCTTTATTTATATAGCACCAACATATTTAAACAATTATAAGAAACAGTTATCAGAAAATACAATACAATACAGAAATAAAATACAATACAATACAAAGCATAATTCAATACAATAATTAGAGCAAAATAATAACAGCCCTGCTCATAAGAGCTTATAATCTAACAATGAGGTGGGGTGTGACACAAAGTACAGGTGTTTATTTACAATGATAGTATAGTCAACTTGAGGAGATGGGGAACAGATAGAAGTATAAGTGGCCACCAACCATTATTTGTGATCCACTTGAGACTGGTGGAGCGGATAGGCTATGTCTAAATGACTTTGACTAGGGATCATAATAGACCGCCTTAAAAAGATGTGTTTTTTGGGATCTCCTGAAACTATGTAAGATCCAGCACAGGGGGCCATGCGCCATCACTAGGGATGTATGCCATCACTAGGGATGTGTGCCATCACTGGAGGATGTGTGCCATCACTGGGGGATGTGTGCCATCATTGGGAGGTGTGTGTCAGCACAGGGGAGTGTGTGCCAGCACAGGGGCCATGATCCAGCACAGGGGGCCATGATCCATCTCTGGTGGACGTTTGCCATCACTGGTGGACGTGTGCCAGCACTGGGGGACTTGTGCCAGCACTGGGGGACTTGTGCCAGCACAAGGGGGCTATA
This sequence comes from Allobates femoralis, assembly GCA_033576535.1. Classification (NCBI taxonomy): domain Eukaryota; kingdom Metazoa; phylum Chordata; class Amphibia; order Anura; family Aromobatidae; genus Allobates; species Allobates femoralis. The sequence goes on from JARQOC010000003.1 coordinate 718,274,339, forward strand.
TACAATATAAGGGGGCTATATCCAGATTAGGGAGGCCATATCGAGGATGGGGAGGGCTATATCCCAGGATGAGGGACCATGTCTCTGGATGAGAGGGCTATGAGGGACATACCATATATATGATTTGTAAGACAGACACTGGCATTATAAGACGGACCCAATTTATCATTAAAAATTTATTCTTTTCTCTTTTCCTTCACCAAATTTTGGGGTGCGTTTTATAATCCGGTGCATCTTATAAAGTAAAAAATCCGGTATCTCTTCTAATAGAAGATGCAATCATTGAAAACAGATAAAGTAATATTATTTTGTAGGATGTCTTTCGGCACAATAACAGAATGAATCTATCAAATTTGACATCTGAGCCATTTACACCATAGGTCTACAATTTTCTGGTTTTTGGGGTGAGTCAGTCAGGTTTTTGTGAAGATACCGATCTGATTAGCTTCATTTAACCATTCCCAGAATGTGGGGCTATCCATATCCTTCCAATGCCTTGTGATTGAGATCTTTGCTGTGTTAAGGAGGTGTGGTATTAATGATTGTTTGATTAGAAGTTGATTTTACAATCTAGGTTGAGTAAAAAAAAATCTCAGCCTGAGTGGGATATCTGTAATCAGTGTTTTGTTTATATGTTGTTTGATTGCATTCCAGTATGGGTTGATTTTTGTGCATTCAAGCCAAATATGGGAGGGGATGCCTCTCTCTTGGTTACACCTCCAGCAGTGAATGAGAACTGTCTATTTTATGTAAGATATGAGAGATCATGTACTATCTTGATATAATTTTGAAGGTGAGCTCCTGATATCTAGAGGAGATTGAAAGGCTATGTACAGTGCCTTGTGAAAGTATTTGGCCCCCTTGAACTTTTCAACCTTTTGCCACATTTGAGGCTTCAAACATAAAGATATAAATTCTAATTTTTTTGTGAAGAATCAACAACAAGTGGGACACAATCGTGAAGTGGAATGAAATTTATTGGATATTTTAAACTTTTTTAACAAATAAAAAACTGAAAAGTGGGGCGTGCAATATTATTTGGCCCCCTTGAGTTAATACTTTGTAGCGCCACCTTTGCTGCGATTACAGCTGCAAGTTGCTTGGGGTATGTCTCTATCAGTTTTGCACATCGAGAGACTGAAATTCTTGCCCATTCTTCCTTGCAAAACAGCTGTAGCTCAGTGAGGTTGGATGGAGAGCCTTTGTGAACAGCAGTTTTCAGCTCTTTCTCCACAGATTCTCGATTGGATTCATGTCTGGACTTTGACTTGGCCATCCTAACACCTGGATACATTTATTTTTGAACCATTCCATTGTAGATTTTGCTTTATGTTTGGGATTATTGACTTGTTGGAAGATAAATCTCCGTCCCAGTCTCAGGTCTTTTGCAGACTCCAACAGGTTTTCTTCCAGAATAGTCCTGTATTTGGCTCCGTCCATCTTCCCATCAATTTTAACCGTCTTCCCTGTCCCTGCTGAAGAAAAGCAGGCCCAAACAATGATGCTGCCACCACCATGTTTGACAGTGGGAATGGTGTTTTGAGGGTGATGAGCTGTGTGGCTTTTTCGCCAAACATATAGTTTTGCATTGTGGACAAAAAGTTAAATTATGGTTTCATCTGACCAGAGCACCTTATTCCACATGTTGGTGTGTCTCCCAGGTGGCTTGTGGCAAACTTTAAACAAGACTAATTATGGATATCTTTGAGAAATGGCTTTCTTCTTGCTACTCTTCCATAAAGGCCAGATTTGTGCAGTGTACGACTGATTGTTGTCTTATGGACAGACTCTCCCACCTCAGCTGTAGATCTCTGCAGTTCATCCAGAGTAATCATGGGCCTTTTGGCTGCATCTCTGATCAATCTTTTCCTTGTTTGGGATGAATGTTTAGAGGGATGGCCAGGTCTTGGTAGATTTGCAGTGGTCTGATACTCCTTCCATTTGAATATGATCGCTTGCACAGTGCTCCTTGAGATGTTTAAAACTTGGGAAATCTTTTTGTATCTAAATCCGGCTTTAAACTTCACCGCAACAGTATCTCGGACCTGCCTGGTGTGTTCCTTGGTCTTCATGATGCTCTCTGCACTTGAAACAGAACCCTGAGACTATCACAGAACAGGTGCATTTATACGGAGACTTGATTACACACAGGTGGATTCTATTTATCATTACCAGTCATTTAGGACAACATTGGATCATTCAGAGATCCTCACTGAACTTCTGGAGTGAGTTTGCTGCACTAAAAGTAAAGGGACCGAATAATATTGCACACCCCACTTTTCAGTTTTATATTTGTTAAAAAGTTTAAAATATCCAATCAGTTTTGTTCCACTTCACAATTGTGTCCCACTTGTTGTTAATTCTTCACAAAAAATTAGAATTTATATCTTTATGTTTGAAGCCTGAAATGTGGCAAAAGGTTGAAAAGTTCAAGGGGACCAAATACTTTCACAAGGCACTGTATGTTTTTAAATATTGAGTTGATTTCATCAGGATTGAAGGTTGAATTTAAAGAGGACCTGTCACCCCCCTGGTGCTTGGCAAACTGAATGCAGCACTGAATGCAGCATGTCTGGTGCATTCAGGGATGGGGTCCCCCATGTCTTAAACCCCCTGTAAGCTTTAAAAAAGACTTTAGAAACCTTACAGTTAAGAGATCGCCTGGGTGGGATCTTATTAACAGGTCCTCGCTGCTGGCACAGTCCTCCCTGCCTTCACCTTGTGTGTTCCGCCCCCTCTGTGTTTGCCACCGCCTCCTCTTCTTCTGGGTCTGCCATCCTCTTTTGCTCCTCCTCTGTGTGATGTCAGGAGCAGAAGAGGAGGGCAGATCCTGCAGAAGAGGAGGCGGCGTCAGACACATTGAGGGGCGGAACACACAAGGAGTAGGCAGGGAGGATTGTGCCAGCAGCCAGGATCTCCTAATAAGATCCCACCCAGGTGAAATGAACCTCTTAACTGTAAGGTTTCTAAAGTCTTTTTTTAAAGCTTACAGGGGGGCTGGAGACATGGGGGACCCCTTCCCTGAATGCAGCAGACATGCTGTATTCAGTGCTGCATTCCATTTGCCAAGCACCAGGGTCGACAGGTCTTCTTTAATTCAGATTCCCATTTTTTATGAAGATCAGAACTTCATCAGTTTGGCTTAGGACTTTGATTATTTTAGATATGAATTTTTCGTTGCTTGTCTTATTTAGTAATAATTTCTGGATTGGTGAATTAGGGATTAAATTGGAGATGTCTGATAGGTGTAAGTTGATTGTTTCTTGTAGGATTTGAATTTCTGCATATTTCAATTGAATGCTATTTGTAAGAGATTTAATCTCTGCCATATTCATAATGTTGTCAGCAGGTTTACTGGCATGTCGAAAAAAATTTGGGAGGATTTGATTTTACCTTTTAGAAATCTGTATCTATTTGGAATCAAGTATAAATGGGGTGTAGATTTACAGAGGTTGGGTATTAGATTCAGCTTTTTGTTGGATTTGTGCCAAAGTCTAAGTGTTAATTTGGTGTAGGGGTTGTTTATATCATTGTATTTAAATCTGTTAAAAAGAGTAGGCCAGAGGTAATGAAAGAGTCCTCCTGTAGCCTCCCTGGGGGCTACAAAGGCTACAAAGGGGCGGGGCTACCGGGATGCCGCGATTTAGCCCCGCCCCTTTATGACGCAATCAGCCTCACATCACTATAGCAGGCTGAAAGGGGGCGTGCATAAGGGAGGGGGAGAGCAGACATGATGAGCACAGCCCACAAGTGCCAGCACACACAGGGAGACGTCCTCAAGTACGCAGGCATGTAAGTGTATAAAATCATTATCTCACTTCTACTGCGGCCACTTTTCACACAACAACAGTGCTGCTAATGGTTTACTAGGCTGCAGGGGCACATATTAACAGTGTATGAGGGTCATCCGAGGTGGTTGGTTCCTATGCAGATTACCGCAACCGCGCCGCAACCACGCCGCAAGTGCGGCGCAAGTGCGGCAGCTATGCGGCAAGTGCGGCAGATGCGGCAGATGCGGTTTTCTCACCGCATCTGCCGCGAACGCGGGTAAGCCCGAGCCTGACTCGGGGTTAACGCTTCTGGTAGTGAATGTTAACCCCGAGTCAGGCTCGGGAATAACGCTAGGAAGGTTAAGGTTGTTTAAATCTAATGGAACCCAAAGTTTTGTTGAGGAGCCCGAGCGTAGCTCTAATGATATGGCAAGGTGTATAGATAATCTATATTTTTCAATGTCTGGAAATCCCAGATTGCCTTTGTTTCTGGGTTTCGTCAATGTTACATGGGTGATTCTATGGTTATTATTTGACCAGATAAATCTTGAGATGAGATTCTTGAGTTTTTGGAAGAAATAATGCAGTATATCTATCGGCAGTGACTGGAGAAGATACACTAATTAGGATAGTATAGTCATTTTTATTAAGTTGATCCTTCCAAACCAAGAATAGGAATATCTTTCCAAGGGGAGATGGTTAATTCTAATTTATGTAATAAAGGCTTAAAATTTAAGTCGAATAATTGGGAAGAAGAGATACCGATTTTGGTTCCCAGGTAGGTGATAACCGTGCAGTCTTTGAATGGGGAATTTTTTTGTAATTGTCTTTCATTTTCAGGAGATACATTTATGTGTAACAGGTTTGATTTGGAGTAATTTAAATTAAATTAAGCTGAAAGTCTGGAGTTCTGTAATTACATTTTGGATTGATTTGATGGGGTCTACTAGGAAGAAAAGGATATAGTCAGTGTAAGCTGTACATTTGTGTTTTATTTGTCCGTACTTCAGACCTGAAATCTTAAGGGATGGTGTTATTTTTTGCAAGAGTGTTTCCATTGTTAGGATGAACAGAATGGGTGACAGGGGCATCCCTGAATAGTTCCATTATTAATCTCAAAGCTGGGAGACAACTCATTGTTTACTTTTTATTTTTGCTGAGGGATTTGTGTATATTTTATTTATGAAATTGGTAGGGAAGACAAATATTATGAGTGTTTGTTCCATAAAGTACCAATCTACTCGGTCAAAGGATTTTCAGCGACTGTAGTGAGAACTGGCATTTGGATGTAGTTCTGCTTTGTCAGATGGATTGCATTCATTGTTCTCATGACATTATACTTAGCATCTCTTCCTTTGTCAAAACCTACTTAGGCTAGGGTCACACTTGGCATGAGTTTTTGCTATTAGGGCATGCGTTTTTTGCATGGGGGCCTAAGGGTGCGTTTTTACATGCGTTTTTAGAAACGCAGGTCTCCAAAAACGCATGGAAAATCTGCAAGTGTGACCCTAGCCTTACTCTGGGTTAATCAGTTCCGGAAGTATTTTTCGTATTCAATTAAATAAAATGTTGGCGAATAATTTTAACGTCGTTATTTATGAGCGAAATTTGCCTGTATCTGTGTATTCTGAAGCCAGACAAGTACAACCAATACTCTCCCAGAATGCACAGGACCATAAATGACGTGACTGTCGTGTCATATCAGGAAGGAGCGCATACAATTCAGATGGGGAGCACGCTTGTAAATTAGGTTATCACACCAATTTAGGCATAATAACCACGGGGCGAGGGGGCCACAGGCAGAACAGCCAAAACGTCTATAAATACAATCAGAAATAGTAAGTTACTAAATGATTTTTAGCCACTATTACAGTACAGTATTATCTCAGACAGCGATGATTAGGATAGTACTAGGAAACTGCAGGGACAGATAGTCATAGATTATGGGGCATAAAGTAGCTGACAGGTTCCCTTTAAGATTAAATTAAAAAAAAATACGATAAGCCATATACTGTAGATAAAGTACTAAGCATAAATACTATAATATTATAAAAGCCTCAGTAGAGTATGAGAAATAACACTTGCATTGCTATATTTATTTTACTAATACTATCAGTACATATATAAATGCTTACTATGCTTTTTCTAGCTTGTGCCTTTCTAAATGGATGATCGAGGTTTCTGGAAAATGCACAAGTTATACACGGTAATTACATTTCCTTGTGCTGTTAACATAACATGCCAGCAGTAATTTTGCATTTTAGCACTTAGGTCAGAGCATTGAATATGAATATTTTTTTAGCTTATCACTGGTTAATGAGTTAAAGTGAGTGGAATGCTTTTTATTTACATGTCTGACTTTGCCAAAGCCTCTCTGCTAATGGGGATATGTTATGAAAGCATTTGCTAATATCATGTTTTGAATCTGTGGCCGCTTGATGCCTTCTCACAGTTATGGGGAACAGATGATAAATTAGATGTTAAATATTAATAAATTAATGTTTTACACAACTCATATTTTTTTGCTGGAAGTAAAATGTCATATTTTGTTATTTTGACGTGATTTTGCTTATCAAGTAAAAGGAGCTTGTCAAACAGAAGTCCAATATTGATTTTAGCAAATTACTACACTTTTTACAGCTTTATACGCAAGCATGAAAATGTTGAATGTATCTGATAACGTAACATTTTTAACAGCTAAACTCTATAAAAAACAGGCAATTTTCAATGTTTGTGCTTTTATTCTTTCCTCTACTCAGGCTAGGGTCACACTTGCACACGGATTGTGCATAAAACTTAGAACTTTTCCCTGCAGCGCATAGCGTTAACGCCAGTGAACGCAGCCCCTAGTTAACCGGTGCTTACCTTGCCAACCAGCCACACACAAAGCTGCAGGGAGTGCGCTTTAGCTGAGCGCACAGGAAACACTGTCTGCACCATTTCCTGTGTACTGTTGTAAAGCGCACTCCCTGCAGTTTTGTGTGTGGCTGGTTGGCAAGGTAAGCATCGGTTAACTAGGGGCTCCATTCTCTGGCTGTGGGGAAATGTCTAACTTTTAAGTGCAATCCATTAGGCTAGGGTCACAACACAAGTGTGACCCTAACCTAACTCCAAGAGCCATAACTTTTTTTTTTTTTTTTTGAACCAATATAGCAATATAAGGACTGCATCCCCCATATGGTGTGAGACCAGGCACCCAGGAACTGGTGACAGCGTGACAAGTTTGGCTGTTCAGTTCAAACTACAGGGGTTACACAGGGGCTATCCTGCAAGCTTTAACTGCACTGCACTCCCTGACATCACCACTCCTCACACGCTCTGTCTCACGATATTGGCGAGGTATACCCACTACATCTTGTGTAATATCGTGACTCTTGTGAGACAGCTAGTGTTACAAGCACTGATGTCACTGGGGTTATCACAGATACAATACATATTGTTGTATTGAAGTCTATTATGTAATTACTGGTATTCTAGTATTCTATGTATCCCAGTCATAGTCTGGCTTGCAACAGAGCATTAAAATGGTAGACATGGAGACTTTCAGTAAGTCACTTGGTGCCATGGAAATTTGAAAATTGGAAGTCTCCTCCTACAGTAAATGCATGATGGTTTCGTGTTACATTTAGAACGAGCTTTGTTAGCAGCAGCTACTTGAGTGTCAGTTGTCTAATGCCGATGTATTATATTTGTCCATAACGTCCATGTAAAATGTTTTCATGTAATAGAGGATTAGGAAGTTCGCTGTAGTGCAAATGAGCTGCGGTGAGACTGATTTGTTCAGAGCTGGGTTAAACAGAGCAAATTGAAGTCTGTTGATTGAATAAGAATTTGCCACAGTAATAGTATATTAATTTGGCAATGAACTGGGGCAAATTTACCTTTAAGAATATTATTAGAAATAAAGTACACAAAAACTGCAATCTACATTAAATTCTGTCTATCAGACATCTATTCAAATTAAGTTTTAACATATTTTGTCTTCCCACTGTATCCAAGTGTGATTAATTAAAATTATTAATATGTGTTAGATAATAAATGATGTAGGACTTCAGTTGAGAATTTTCTGAGCTATGGACTGCTTTGAAATGATGAATGAAACCGTTATTGTCTTTTAGCCAAAGGTGAGTGCAAGATCACTGTCTGATGCACACTATACTACAATTACATTAAAATCTTTCTTACTAAACCTCTCATTCTTTCCTGGTGTGTATTACACTGCTAACCCCTAGCCATCTATGTAGCACAGGTAGAGATGCTTTATAGTGCTTACGGGGAGCGCTAACTTGTCAAACCATATAGCTAGGCTGACCCGCAGTGAATGAAATTTGCATTTAGGGAACCAGAGGGCTGGTTCAAAGGCCAATGAGCAAGTTTCCTATGCCAATGTGCTGTTAGGGAGTCCCTTGATATTTTTGATGCTCTTTATACAACATTTATTTATCTGTACTCTATTCTAGCTTGCTTGACTACAATTTAAAATTAATTGTATTGCTTCCACTTGGGTTGTGACTTTTGTTTGTATGAGTCCTCCTCTGCATTAGCATTGTTACTTAGCTCTTGGATGCCAGTTCTGCCATTGTTTAGGTATGCCTATAATTCTTTTCATTAAATTTTTTCAGTTTGCTATGCTAGTAATCACTAAAGTAAAGGCGCAGTCAGATTGCCATATAATATGCAATATAATCGCATAACAATGTTCGGAGTGGCCAGTGGCTCTCCTGAACAAAGCTTGATGGCTGCAGAGAAATGCATGCTGTCCAGTTCGGGTCAGAGAAAACATCAATCTCAGCATTGCAATGTGATCTTCGTCCATTTTATAAGGTCGTTTGACTGAGCCCTAAAGTTGTAAGTTCCTGGAGAAATGTCCAAGTTCCTGTATAGGGGTAAAGGTGAAAACCAGGGAGATCATAAGAGTCTGTTTCCCTTGAAAAAAATGGGTTGAATTAAAAGTAATGCCAGTAGTGCCAATTTGGTTTGGGCTGATATTGGGTCAAGGAAGTCGATTCAAACTCAGTCCACATTGACCACGGTACACAGGGGTACCTTCCCTGATTAGGCTGTGCACAATGTGCTAATGTGAGTAAGGGAGAATTTTTCACACATCCTCGATCTAGAAAGCAGTTTAATATTAATCGCTTCTTCACCTACGATTCAAATTTTGTTATCTATCTGATTAAATGCCTGTGTGGTCTTCAGTATGTTGGGGAAACTACCCAACATGTCCGAGACTGCATAAGCAAACACAAATTGATGATTTGGTGACATAAATTCCAGCACATTTCATTGAAAAATACCATTTCGCTAGTCAACTAAAATTCCAAGTCAACGAACACATCCCCATTACAAGGAGGGAAGAAACCAAATTAAAAAAACTGAAAGAATCCTTTTGGATATATCACTTAATAATCCTAACCTCCCTCTCCATCAATAGAAAATATGAGACTTGGTATTGACTATATAGCTATACTCACACCAATAGAAGTGTGCATAGGCTTTATACTAGCACTAAGTGATTTTTGACCTGTGTATATACTTGATGATTAATGTGTATATTTGACCATCAACAGTACATAAGATGCTCTTATAGATATATTATAAGATTCATGTTCTAATTGTCTGTTTCTTTATAGACGGGGACGAACATGGGTACAAGTTTGGCAGCACCTAGTGTAGCGCCCACTGGCCGGGACACCACGTAGGGGTACTGCACCCATATAAGAGTTTGTAGTATCCCTGTGACTAGGGAATTGGGGTGGTGAAAAAAGAGCCTCAAACACTCATTCACACACACCCTAGAGTAGGTACTGTGTGTGGACCCGCTGTAGGGAGGATGCAGTCTCTGGAGGAGCTTAGAGAGTAGAAAGTGGGTGGGTGGAGGAGTGTTAGAACAGTGAGAAGAGAGATGGAGAGCTCTGTGGGGACTGAGAGTGCAGGATGGCGGAGAACCCGTCGGGACAGGAGGGAGATCCTAGGGGCACAGGTAGTGTGGTGCGCCCGAATCCAGACCCGGTACCACGGATGTTGAGGCTTACCTCCCCAAGGGACACATGGACCGGGACATGTACTGGACTGGACTGACCTGGTAACCTATGAATGGCATTTGTGGCCGAGAGAGTGGTATGCCCTAAGGGTGTACAAGTCAGAAAACCAAGACTCTGATAGAAGCCCCTACATATAGTTGACATGCATGCATACTTTGATAAATGATGCTGATGGACAATATGTGAACTTTGATCTTGTTGAGCCTGGACTGAACATGTTAAGCCATGGACTCTTGAATGCGTGTACTAAGTAAACAGCCTGGTGATAGAAGGACACTAGTAAAAGTGAAGCACAAAGATCACTGGGACTGTACCTGAAACCTGGCCCTGTTCTTGGCCAGTATTGTATTTTTTTGTTGTTTGCATTGGTTGGTCCCGTTAACGTTAAAGTAAAAAAAAAAGTACCTCCCATAAGGGAAGAAAAAGTATTGCCTATTGTTATTATTATTGTTATAATAAAAATGTGAATTTGTAAATTTAACTCTGTAAGTACGAGTTCGGGTTCACTTGCAGACGAGTGAGTTTAACCAAGGGGAATGTGACTCCCCACTGGTCGGGACGCCACGTAGTGGTACTTCACCCATATAAGAGTGTGTAGTATCCCGTGACTAGGGATTTGGGATGGTGAACAAAGGACCCTCACACATTTGAAACACTCATTCACACATACCCTAAAGTAGGGGACCGTGGGTGAGCCTGCTGCAGGGAGGACCCAGTCCCATGGGAGGGGCTTAGAGGGGTAGAAAAGTGGTGGGTGGGAGGAGCGTTAGAACAGTGAGAACAGAGAGTGTGGGGAGCTTCGTTGGGGAGTGAGGAGTGCAGGACAGCAGAGAAACCATCAGGACAGGAGGGAGATCTTAGGGGCACCAGGTAGTGCAGTGCACCCGAGTCTGGACCCGGTACGTCTACCGACAGGAGGGATCTGGTCCTGGAACAGAGGACTGGCTCTGAACATGGTGCGGGCTTTTATCCCCGAGCCGTTAAACTGGAGGCCCGAGCTTCTAGAGGAAGTCGATGTCCAAACACGAGGCGCATCCTTAAAAAGGCACTGAATAGGGTCAGGGGGACCCATAGAAGAGTCCTTCATAGAGGGCCCGTGAAAGCCGGCTCGAGGCTCTGCGCACAGAAGCACTTCAAGGGAGACAGGAGAGAGCACAGTGAGGGACTGTCAAGGAATGGTAGGAACACCCCCATGGGTCCTAAGTGGAGTCATCCCAGTTCCCTGGTGACTACCCAGGCCAAAAAGACCCAAATGATTGCACCATCTGTGACCTGTCTGAAATACTGCCAGTAAACCCGTGCCGAGTTAAAGACTGTGTATCGTACTTTATTTGCCTGTGCCTGAGGAGCCGCACACTTGTTGCACTGAAAAGATTAGTAACAAGGCTGTGTGGTAAGCTGCCTCCCTGTATAAAACAACCACTACAACTGCCCCGGATCCCGCTCTGCTATGGGGAGCGTAACCATGTTGCTGCTCCACCATCACCCCTGAAGACTGTCCTGCAGTGTCAGTAACATTACTGGAACCGTAGGTGGCGTCACAAAACACTTTTATTGTTATTGACTGTTTTTCCCCTTTTTAAGCGACCACCAAGGCCACAGGACAGGCAACAATCCCAAGTGACATCTCCTGAAAACTAACTCTGAGGACCGGGTACCCTACAGTCCTGGGGTGGGTCACTAACAGCACCTATCTCTTCCACTTTGCACTTAGATACCGATGGCCGATGTGACACCATCGTATTTATGACTATCTCCGTGGAGCGACCATTTCACTGCAGCCACACCCCTTTTATGCCGTAATCACATTTCTTTTACAAAATGTCTCCTTTTACTACTAATAAAATGGTGCAGTGCATGCACAGCTTTCACTTTGGCCAATGACACACATCTGTTCCCCAGCCACTACTCTTTAGGACTAGGCAGGCGGATATAAAAGACTGCATCATAAACATGCTCCCTGCCTCCATGCCATATGCCCCACGGATACGGGTAACACAATTTCTCTCTAGGTGCTACTTTTTCATACTTACCCTGTTCTTATCCTCACAATAATCTATACCCTTATTTCATTACCACTGTAGGGCAGGAGCCATTGGCCATTTACCAGCTATCTCTTCAGCTCAAATCGGACTGAGGAAATAATTGATTGCACTCATGTCTCAAGGCCACTTCACACACACAGATATCTGAGTCCAATATCTGAACAGATCTCTGGTTGCAGTGAAATCATGGATACATTGCTCCATGTTGTACACAGCCACAAAATGGAGCAATGTATCCATGATTTCACTGCAACCAGAGATTTGTTCAGATATTGGACTCAGATATCTGTGTGTGTGAAGTGGCCTTCAGACTTCACTAGTCAATGCAAGTTAATGGATGCAAGGAAAAATGAGCAGAACATGGACGGCACACTAGCGGCACATGCAATGCATTTTGTGGGTCTACTTCAATTTTTTGGTCTACTTCCCTTTGTCAGGCAGGTATTATTTAAGTGATGTCTTGATTGAAAACAGGTATGGCAGTAGTCAAGCCTGGGTGTGGCTAGTGAAATCGGCGGTTTACATGCTGCGATATCGGGAAACAACGTCACTATGATGTGTACGCCCACCAACCCAGTAACGACCATTTAACATGGGAGTTAATGGGTGAGTTGCGAGTACACATCGTAGTTGGATGTTTACACGCAACGATCCAGCTACAACGGCCATGCTATATCGGGCAGTTGAATAGCACGCTCATTCAACCCCCATATCGTTTTGGCATCGTTCCAGGATCGCGTTGTACGTTCAAACCGTACAACGCGCGAGCGATATCGGGTCCAACTCCCGAACCACGTGACTTTTTGTCGGAGTTGGACGCCGATATCGCAGCGTGTAAACCCACCATTAATGTGGTTTATTTTTAAAAGGGGAAACAAACACTTTTTCACACAGGGTCCTGTAGATTGTATTTCATTTTCCTTAACAATAAAGACCTTCATTTATAAATTATATTTTGGGTTTACTTGTGTTATCTTTGTCTAATGTTTAAACTTGTTCGGTGATATGAAACATTTAAGTATAACAAACATGCAAAAGAATAATAAATCAGGAAGGAGGCGAACACTTTTCACATCATTGTATGTGTGTTTTTTTCCTGGAGTGTGGAAGACAAAAGGCAATACCAGTCTATGGTCTGTTCAAAACACATACAGCACAATGATGACATCCATGTGCCATCCATGTGCTGTACATGTTAATGTTGAAAGGATAGAAGAAGCTTTGTAATTTCTTTACTTATTGATCCATCTGTGAAACCCACTGATGATAAACAAAAAGACACAAATGATACACTAATATACAACACTTAATGCATGTTGAAATATGAATGTATGAATGAGGTCTAATATGAAGTTGGTTTATGACCTGTATCCTGTATTTCAGGTATAACTATTTGGACACCTATGTTATGTGTATATTTTACATACAGTACATGTATATCATGTTACCTTTCAGTCATGGGCTAAATAGAAATCATGAGGTACCATAGCAGAGATTCTAATGCCTCCCCACCCCGAAAAATTAATTAATGCACCAATTAATTAATGAATTTTCTTCTGGGTAGCATAAGAACATAACTCACAACTTTACTGCCCTAACAAAGTAATTTTCTTCCTTTTGAAACCCCTAGATTCCCCTTTTATTGCATATAGTATGATGCCAAAAAAAGTGCCCCACAAACACTGTGTCCTAGATGCACAGTTAGGGTATGTGCCCACAGGAAGGTTTTGCTGTGTTTGAGATCAGGTTTTGCCTTGGTTTTATGTAAATCTATGCTAATCTAATTCTGAGCTTTTGGTTTCCATCAAAACCTATGTGATCAGGGAAAAGCTTTCACATACACACAGTTTTTTTCTCTATAGAAAATGGAAATACCACAGGTGTTTCCACTTTAACAAAAGTGCAGCAAAGAATTGACATGCTCATTCTTTCTAAAACACAGCAAATCCTGAGGTGTTCCCACTTTCTTCACCAAACAAAAACCAATGTGTTGGGACAGCTAATCCTAGAATCATAGGTTTTGCTGGAAAACAAAAATGCAGCAAATCCTGTGGTGTTTACACTGTCTCCAGAGAACAAAAACCAATGTGTGTGCACAGCGTTTCTGTGAAACACATTGGTTTTGCTGGGAATCAAAACCGCAGGAACAAATTAGCATACATTACCATAAAACCAATGGTAAACCGCAGCAAAACAGCAGGAAAAATGCGCTGTGTGAACATACCCTAACATTACCCTATTGTACCCACCCTCACCTACCCCGATAAAGTATGATAGCCCCATACTTAGTGTGATCCGCATCTGTGACCCCTACACAGCCTTCCATGCAGTATAATGGGCCTACATAGAGTGTATTAAAGCCCACACCCGTTCACAATGTTTAATAACCTCCACTAGCTCTGAAAACAGTTTTATGGCCCCACACTGCCCTCTGCACACACCTCACACAAAACTTCACATTGCATAATTGCTTGCATACATTATAATGGCCCTTAAATTGCCCTCCATAAAGTAGAAAAGCTACCTCATAGCCATCCAAATATCACAATGGCCCTCTAAGTACTATATTGGCCTCCACATAGCCCTTCAAATATTAAAATAACCCCCACATAGCCTTCTATATGATATAATTGGCCTTCAAATAGTCTTACACTTAAGATTATGCACTCCCATAGTCCTTCATATAATATAATTGCCTACACATAGTCCTCCAAATAGTTTTATGTACCCCCATGGTACTCCATATAGTATAATGAACCCAATAGTGCTCCATATATAATAATGCACTTCCATAGTCTGCCATATATTATAATAAACCTCCCATAGTCCTCCATTTAGTATACTGCACCCCTATAGTCCTCCCTTAATCATTCATGTAGTATTATGGCCAATGGCCATAAGCTGAAGTGTCGGCGTGACACTTATATCTTCAATTATATTGACTAAAAATCCAAATACAATTAAATACAAAAGGGAGGGGGAACAAGAGGCGCAATAGTGCCCTTATTACTAGACACTAGGTTGACAACCCGGTGAGCAGAGTAATTCACTCACCTGATCCAGTTGTGTCACCCACAACTGGTTTGAAGACGTGTTAGGAATAATATCCTGATGGCTGCTGCTGGACCTCCACCGAACCACTCACCCGTGGAAAAGCATCTAGTTACTTGGGAAAAGGTGTATGACGGTCCGCGCTACCAGAATGGCTTGCATCAAAGAAAAACGCCGGCAGATGAAGAGTTAATCAGATCCTTCTTTATTTTCCGACGCGTTTCGGTGCCCACCTGGCACCTTCATCAGGGATCCCTGATGAAGGTGCCAGGTGGGCACCGAAACGCGTCGGAAAATAAAGAAGGATCTGATTAACTCTTCATCTGCCGGCGTTTTTCTTTGATGCAAGCCATTCTGGTAGCGCGGACCGTCATACACCTTTTCCCAAGTAACTAAATACAATTAAAGGAGTTTTTCACTACTTGGACAGTCCCCTCTCATTCCCCATTAAAATAAAATATTGATATTCATCACTGTGTAATCAACATTCCAGTGCTTGTGATCCCAGTATTCATGTGAGGTTGTGACATCACGTGACCCACGCTCACCATCACCACTGGCTTCTCGTTATCAACCTTTGGATGAATTAGTAATCCATTGAAAGTCAGAGCTGCAGCTGGCCACTCACTTTCTGTTCTTATGTATATGTCCCAAGGCAGGGAGAGAGAAGGCAGTGGTGACTGAGAGCATTGCTCACGTGATGTCACAACATCACATAAGCCATGAACACTGAACACTGACAATGCTATGCCATCATGGGAGGTGTGTATAAGCTTTATAATTTTAACCCCTTCACACCCGGGTTTCCGTTGGCTTTTTGTTTTTCCTCCTCTTCTTCCAGGAGCAATAACTTTTTTATTTTTCCTTCAATATAGACATATGAGGTCTTGTTTTCTGCGGGACAAGTTGTGCTTCTGAATAATATGATTTATTTTACCATATAGTGTACCGAAAAATGGGAAAAAGTTTTAAGAGTGGTGAAACTGCAAAACAGTGCAATTTAATTCAGTTTAGTTCACTATATCATAAAACTGATATGTCGGTGTGATGCATCAGGTTTGCACTAGTTCGTAGATACCAAACATCTATTCTTGTACTGTAATGAAAGTGGTGAAAAAAATTCTGATGTTTTTAAAGAATAAATTGCACTTTTGCGCCATTTTTTGTGACCTGTAGCCTTCTGATTTTTTGGGATCTGGGGCTGTGCGACAGCTTATTTTTGCATCTTGAGCTGACGTTTCTAATGATACCATTTTTGGGTAGATGCACTGTTTTGAACGCCCGTTCTTTCATTTTATTACAATGTTGCGACAACCAAAAAAACATAATTTTGCCATTTGGACTTTTTTTTCTATTCCTCAGTTTACAGATCTGAATAATTGATTTTATATTTTGATTGATCGGATATTTCTGAACGTGGCAATACCAAATATGTGCATTTTTTTCTATTGTTTTATTTTCAATGGCGCAAAAGGGGGGTGATTTGAACTCTTATTTTTTTTTCATACTTTTAAAAATGTAGTTTTTTTTCTTCATTTTACACTGGCCACTAGAGGGCCTCAGTGCTGCATAGTCCGATCACTCTTCCTCTGTACAGATAGGCCGCATCTCCTTCTGCTGGTGATGTCACTGGGACATCAAAGACAGGAAGGAATTGCAGACAGCTTCCGGGGTCATCCCAGGACCCTGGGCTGTTGACGTAAAAGTTGAGGTCCTGTGATTCGCATCACGGGACCTCCGCTCATAGTGGGGAAGAGCGTGATCCCCGCCACGGGGCTTTGAATCACGCTGTCAGTGACTGACAGTGCGATCCAAAGGGTCAACAGCGCCAATCAGATCGCAGTTCTGATTGGCACTTTTATATACACATCTCAGCTGATGATATCAGCTGAGATGTGCAGGGAATCAGTGCGGGAGCTCACATCAGGAGGAAGGAGCCAGCACATGACGTACCCAGTATGTCATGTGTCGGAGAAAGGTTAATAGAGCCAAACATGCAAAATTAGAAGAGGTTTTCCAAGTAGTGAACAAATCCTTTAAAACTGAAAGCAAAGAGTTGGCGATATACCTATTCTCCAATCAAACTATTAGTTTAACAACTGGTATGGAGATTGGCCAGATACCTCTCTGGGGGAGGGTGAGTGACAAGGTTCTGCACCCCGGGAAACAACTCACTGTCTGATGCAAACTGATATGCTCACTTTATGGCAGAAATGGCACTGACCTATTATGAATGTGATATCAAAATTCATATCTGCTCATAATGTTGTGCAAACAGCCTATAAAGGGCATTTAGAGCTTTTGGGGCTTCCTACAGAGCTGTAATCATTCAATGGAAGGATATTTGTTGCTTATAAATACAATTTTATTAGCATGGTATTCGTCCCTAGATATCATACAGCTTGGATGAAATAGGCTAAGGTTTTTCAATCGAAAATCCTTCATGTGAAAAATATTTATGTGCCTTTGTATGACATCAGTAGCATACTAATGTACAGTATATCCCTTTAAAACTCGCTGGGTGTCCTATTACAGCTCTGTACAGCTTGGAGGCCTTAAAACTAATATATTAACAGTCACGTTGTTCTATCAAAGGTCTTGCAAGGAATAAATGTTACTATGAGTTTTGTTAAGTAATCCCAGTCTATGAATTTTCTTAGCATTAGGGTATAATTTTGATGTAACTATAAAACTAAATATCCAATCTTATTTTTTCAAATGTCAAACTTTTATGAAACTAATATAGTTTGACATTTTCACAGCTCTTCTTTTTATAGTTGGCAATATGGATTGTCAGATTTAAAGGGTAATTGTCAGTAGTGGTATTCTGAAAGAGAATCTGCTATCAGGTGCCAACCCCTCACCTTCACCCCAACCTTCAAAGTGCATATATGGGTATCTTTTAAAAGTAAATCCTTTCACAAATTTATATCTTCTATATTTTCTGCATTCCAAATATTAAGCATCTTAAATATGCAAATGAGACAATAAATGCACAGGATGTGACATGGCACATAAGGGGATACTGCCTCCCCTGGTTATTTTCCCGCCCAGCATCGGCCTCTTTACTTGATTGACAGCTCACTGCCTGTTTTCTTTGCCTGGAACCTAAGGTCATACAGACAGCGAGTATCATCAAGTCAAAGAGGTTGGTGCTGGGTAAGAAGCAACCCAGGATGCGTGGTTTGTTAGAGCTCTGTCCCCCATATAGCTATAAGCCTCATTTGCATATGACTTAAAATGCTAATCAGACAATGGAGCAACAGAGTGAAAGCTAAATCTATCAACACCATCTGCATACCCTCACACTGTATGTGGTTTAGGCTTTGTTTTACTGACAGATTCCCTTTAAAATGCATTTTTTTTTTTAATCATAAAATAAAATGGGGATTTGAATATCTTGTGTTTTGTGGAAGTAAATTTTACATTACATTCTATGATGTGGCTCATTGAACAGTATTGCGATGTCCGAACTCCTCAACATGACTTCCAATGTTAGGCTACGATGCAGATACAAATAATGAAATTCACTCATGCTGTGGGCTGAAGTCGTAGGGCGAGAGCTGCTGGCCCCTTTAGGTCCCTGAAGATGTGAAAACCTCAGCAAAGTATAAAGGTTTTTGACTGACAATTTCTTCCATAGTACAAAAAGAAGAATTGAACCATCTGTATCAAAATCATCTACATGAATGACAATGCACCATCTCATACTATGAAGAGATCCTCTCCATCACTGGCTGTTAGGGCATAAAAGAAGAGAAACTCATGGTGTGGCCTCTAGCCTCCCCTGTCCTTAACTGTATTGAGAACTTTTAGAGTATACTCAAGCAACAGATTTATTTGTATTTTGGTTCATATCAAAGCAGCAGCACTGGGAGGCTATTCTAATACTGAAAAAATGAAACCTCTTAATGGTGAAAACCAAATGACCATTTTCAGTTCTTTACAAAATATAAAATGTTTGGAAACTGTGTTGTGCAAATTAATTTGGAACAATGCATTTTCAGTTGTTTTAGATTTTAAAAAATAATGTTAGAATTTGGAGCTTTGTCCGATAAAATTTAATTTATATGCTAACAATTCATGATTTGATCATTATGCTGACTTACTTACTTTGACCAATTAGGAAAATCATGATAAAATAGTATTTGAACAAATATTTTAGAACTTGATGTTTACCATGACTACAACACATCAGGCTCATCTTATATTAGTATATCAAATACCAAGTACATATTATCTTGTATACATTTGTGGAAGCTGCAACATTGTTACAGTGCCTTAAAAGTATCAAACCTGTGAAATTTTCACATTTTTTCATGTACACTCACATACTTAATTATTTATAAGATTGCGCTAGCAGTATCAAATATTAAATGCATAAAGAAAAATCAGTAGACAGCACTCACCAATCTTCAGTAATGGTGCAGACTTTAATTAAAGTGGTAGTTACATAGAAGGCAGGGAGTGGGTGCAGAGGTGGACAAAGGCTTCATTGTTTCACGCAGTTGGTGCTTCAACGGGTCCTGTGTTTTCTTTATGCATTTAATGCTCAACTTCCACTTTGGGAGGGCAACACCTCTCAGTAAGCCCAGCTGATTGAACTAAGTGCAGCCGACTGAAAAAGTCATGGAATAAGGTGTCTAATCTTATTTGGAAGAAATGCGGCACCAGAGGTATGAGCTAATAATGGGCTGAATAAACCATGAGTCAAGAACCAGTGTTACTCAGTCTGAAAGTCTTAATAATTAGTTCCAAAGTAGAGAAAGACGGCACTCACCGGTTTGCTTCAGGCGTGTACTTTAATAGATTCTTCGGGGTTACATTGTGCAGGGGAGAGACAGCAGGGTGGACGACAGCACTGTTTCCGTGCACGAGCGCTTCTGCGTGTCCCCGTAGAAGCGTTCGTGTGCGAAAAGGTGCTGTCGTCTACCCTGCTGTTTTTCCCCTGCACAATGTAATCCCCGAAGAATCTATTAAAGTACACGCCTGAAGCAAACCGGTGAGTGCCGTCTTTCTCTACTTTGGAAATAATTATTAAGGTGTCTAATCTGTTGGTGCCTGGATTCATTCTATACATCATACAGTATCAAGCATTTGTGTACTGTAAAGGAAATGATACATGGGTTTCTAAAAATTTCAAAAAAATAAATCAGAAAATTCTGACTTGCATTTGTATTCAGCCCTGTAGTCTGACACCCCTAAATAAAACCCTGAATAACCAATTGCAATCAATGGTCTTTGAATTAGTAAATAAAGTCCACATGTGTGTAATTTTTTCTCAGTCTAACTACAGCAGATCAGTTATAATACAAGTGTGGGAGCATCCTGTTGCATGCATTTGTGTACCTCTGCAGGATCCTGTGGAAAATGATGTGCCCCCTAGGGCATTTTGTATTGTAGGCATGCGCAGCTCAAAAACCCAGGTCTGGGTGTTGCAACATCTTGCGATTTTGGTCTCAGTAAAAAAAACATGGACACCCGGATCAGGGGGAAACGGAAATAACTGGATGCACCCACAAGTTCGTTCTGCCCCTTTGAAAGTAAATGGTGCTAAAAACAGATGCGAGTGCATTCAGTTTAAGCTGGAATCACACAGATTCCAAAAAAATGGCTACGTGAAACTAGTCTAAGCAGAAATAAAGTTGCGTAGAAGTGTAAAGCTTTGTTAGGCTGTAAAAAAATTGCCCAAGCTCTGAACATCTCACAGGACATTAATTTTTGATCTATCATCCAGAAATGGAAGGAGCATGGCACAACTGTAAACCCACCAATACATGGCTGTCCACCAAAACTGCCATCCCAAGAAAGAAGGCCACTAATTAGAGAATATAACGCCTATAGTCAGAAGAATAGTGATTTTAAAAATACTTTTTCTCCAGTCACCTTCCATGACAACAGACCGGAGGTTGTCTTCCCGCCCAAAATAGGGGACAGGAAACCCAAAGAGATTAAATACCCCTCCCCTTCCTGCACCCACCAGTGTTTTTCCTGTCCATTCTGGGGCATGAAGAGTTTACTTCGGGTGCTGCCTGTGGCCGGTAAATAGGAACACCATTACTACTTACACAGCCGGGCAGCTGAGGTCGAGGGCTTCAGCTCTCTTCCTTCTGACACTGCTCCCGTCTCCATGCTGGCATGTGACTCAGGAATATCCCTCTCCTCCCGCGCTCTCCTGGGGCAGGAAAGTGGAGCTGTGATGTGGCAGAGGAACCTCTCTGAGCTCTCTTGCGTTCTTCTCCTCCCACGCTGCTCGGACTGCTGCATCGCGCGCACTGGAAGTGACATTTCCCGGGGTTAGCGCGTCACTTCTAGGGTTGCCTTCCACGGTAAAGCAAACACGCGTCTGGCATGTCGGCACCTTCTGCAGCTATTCTGGATCCCCATGGCTGCTGGGAAGTGGGGATCCCCTTCCTGTTGATGCAGAGAAGCCACACACGAAATAGGCACTGAGGACCTGGCAGATAAAAGTCCAGTATGGCCTTCTCCTCCAGGTAGGATCCAGGTAGGATCTGATCTGTGTGTGTCTGTGTGACTGGACTGACATGGATGGTGACAAAGCCCTATGCCTGCATCTGCAGAGCCAGCACTTATCCCCCTACCGTGAGTAGCATGATAAGGGTCCCGCCTTTTTTTCCCATAATTTATTAAGATTCCTGTTGATTTAGGGTGCTTTCTCTATTTCAGGAAAACAAGGTTTCTGTCCCCAGGAAAGAGAAAGAGAAGACCTCTACACACAAATGTGGTGTCTGCTCAACCAAATTACCTGCTTTACACAAAAAGAAGCTATGTCAGCCCTGCACAGATCACATGTTACGTGACGAACATCTTACGTGCCTTATGGACAGTATTAAAACCTTTATTAAGCAAGAGGTCCTCCATGTCTACCATATCTGACGCACCATCCCTGATTAAAACTCCTCCAGCAAAAAAGAGGAAGATAGTCCTTGAAGACCCTACTTCAGACTCAGGCGAGATTCTATTATCAGACCCTGAGGCTTTAGGAGAAGTAGAGGAGTCTGTTACTACTCTTGTGGTTTCAGACAAGAAAAAGTACTTCTTTTCCTCAGATGATATGGAAGAATTGCTCGTTATTGTGGTGCCACCACGAGAGGGAGATGTCAGATTTAAGGAGATTAGTGGAGGGTGAGATCATAAGAAGTTCAGTTTTGGAAAGGTTGAATTTCATGTAGAGTGGACATGATATTGGTGAATGCGGTAAGGGCATTTTTACACTCAGGTTTTTTGAAAAATGCTGCAGTCGCAGTAAAAAAAACACATCTGCCGCATTTTCAACCTAACAGCCGCACTTGCGGCACACTTGCGGCAAGCCCCATGCATTGTCTATGGGGCATGCGGTAAGTGTGCAGCATTTGCGGTTCCGGCAGTTCGGGCCACGAAGAAAATGCGGTCAGCGTAATTTTTTTTCGCAGCCGCAACTGCCGTAACCGCACTTGCCGTACCTGCCGCACACTTACCGCAAGCCCCATAGACAATGCATGAATTGGGCTTGCTACAAGTGGGCCGCAAGTGCGGCCGTTAGGCGGAATATGTGGCAGATGCGTTTTTTTTACCGCGACTGCCACATTTTTCAAAAAACCCTAGTGTGAAAAGGCCCTTAGACGGTCATTGGGGTTCTGTAATACAGCGTGGGTAAGGTCAGGGGATGAAGAGTATAGTTGTGTGTCATCAGCATAAAGGTGGTACTGGAAGCCAAATCTACTGTTGGTCTGTCCAATAGGTGCTATGTAGAGAGAGAAGAGAAGAGGGCCAAGGACTTAACCCTGAGCAACCCCAATAGTGAGAGGAAGGGGAGAGGAAGTGGAGCCAGCAAAGGATACACTGAAAGTGCAGTTGGAAAGATAGGGTGAGTACCAGGAAAGAGGGGTGTTCTTAATATCGATGAAGTGCAGCATAGAGATTAGGAGATGGTGGTCAACAGTGTCAAAGGCTGCAGAGAGATCAAGATGAATAAGCAGAGAGTGTTGCAGTCAGAAGGTCATTGGTCACTTTGATGAGGGCAGTTTCTCATTCAAGTCTATGTGTGTTTCAAAATAATCAGACTGCTCTAGGATGAAATTCTAGTGTAGTCCAATCTCCACAGACTTCCACAATGGAGAAGATGGGGAAATTTTATTTTCCATTTTCTTCTCCCAGTGTGCTCCAATTCTCTTATCAGAGTCTACCTTTGAGAGTCTATGGTCGTGTGACCGTGCCCTAATACATATGAAAAATCCTTAAGTTTTCATCCAGAAAAAAATGTATGAAAAATGTACTTGTCATCCATATTCCCTGTCATCTGTACTGTCATCTATATTCCTTGTGTGCTATCTGTATGGCCAATTTTTACATCCGTGTAGCATCTATTTTTATACATAAACCAAATACAGTTTTTAATGTTAATTATTGCCATGTATTTCTGAAAAAAAGATGCAATATGGATGACTCATATGGGATCTATTTTTTTTGCACACCTGTATAATGGACGAGTCTCATCAGAAAAGTTGAAGTGCATGTTGTGATTTATTTTTTCACACTGACACTCAGTCCATGTAAAGAAATGATTGTCTGAGAAGCTCAATTGCAGAACATTGGTCCGCGTACTGTTCGATTATAACACAAATATACGTATAATACGCTCATCTGATTGAGCCCTATCAGTGTCAGACACAGTGCAATAAAATTAACCTTAGGTAATGACTGGTGACACCACTATGTGACAGGTGCAAGCTAGAAAAAATATATCAAGGATATATTTTTTTGTTTGAACCTTTCACATAGAGGTGTCGCCGGCCATTACATAAGGCTAATTTTTAAAATTTTTCACTGTGCACCCTCCCCTGCCCTGTAGCCATGCTGAAACTCCACATCTTATTGTAACTTTGGTCCAAGACATGCCCTTACATGCTGGTTTTAAATTGCATTTAGTGGCATGAACCCCCATACAAGTAATTCCACACAGCAGATAGAGGCAGTAGGTCAGGACTTTTGTCCTAGACATGCCCATACAGGCTGGTTTTAAATTGCAGTTAGTGGCAGGAATACCCATACAAGCAATTCTACACGGCAGATAGAGGATGTAAGGATGTAGGATAGACCCGGTAGAATGAGGCACCTTGACGCTGTTACCGGGCTCACAATGCTATGGCCATCGCATCAGCTAAGTGCTCATTGTTTTCTATGTACTCTGAAGTAGTTTTCTGCTATGCCTTATGCTCCATTCACACTGATACTACACATAGCCATGCCATTAGCATTCATCAGTTAATATGCTATTTCACAATTTTCAGTGAGTCAGTGTGCAGCAGAATTTTCCACTTTTTTTCCTAGACACAGTGCAATGACTACAATCTCTCTCCCTCTCTATCAATTTTCGTCACACATTAATTAGCTATATTTTGATTCTTTGTGTTATGTCTCTCACCATCTCTCTGATAAAGCTTATTATTCACATTTCCACAACATGGAACAGCATTTCGTGCTTCTGCTTTTATACTGGCTATTATTCATCTAACCTATTGTCCTTTCTGATTCACTGTGTTATAACTGCAATACTTTACAGTCATGTCCATGGTCATTTAAGACATTTTCTGTTTTCAGTATTATGAAAAATGCTTCCAGACATTTTGGCAATTCATTTGAAGCAAACAGCAAAATATTCAAGTTTGCCAACTTCATCAAATTTCCTAAAATTTGTAGCAAGCTCAATTTAAAGAAAATTAATCAACTCATCTTTAATTATCTTTCTTTTACTTAAAAGTTAAAATGCAATAAATGAAAACCTTCCACCTATCTAGAATGAATGCACCCAGTATGATAACAAAAATACCTATAGCAGTGAATCAACACCCCACAATAAAGGCACCAACAAGCACAGATTATGAAGGTGTTTCACACTTTTTTTATGTCTTGCGTTATAATCAAATTCTGATGCTACCTGATCAGGCATGTGTCCATATACTTAAAATGGGGTCGCAGGTACATGTGGTGCCATCAGGATTATGTCTGATCCTACATCAGTTTTTTTTTACCTCCTTCCTGGATGAATGAAGTAGCGATTTTGTGGTCGTGTAAAATCCTGATGCATCCAGGTGCGTCCCAATGCGACCACAAATATAATGTATTACTATGGTGTCCGAATCCGGAAATGGGCGGATCCATCCAATAGGATCTGTTGTTTCACACTGACCATGCTAAAACTATCTTTTCTTCTCCTTCCAATGCAGATAAAGGGCTCTGGCCGTTTTGGTTTCTCTCCTTTGGATCAGGCATCCGTCAGCTGCAGTGGCATGCATTTGCAGATAGATACACGACCGCATGCAGATGTACCTATTTTCATCCTGATCTGGACGCACTGCAAGTGTGAAACCAGCCTTAGCAATAACAATATTTCCCAATAGTTATCTTGTTAGGCAAATAAAGAGTTAAAAGTTATAGTAAAATATATTTCTAAGTAATATTTTCATGGCAGATGTTCTCCAGTGGAATATACAGTCCTTTGCCGAACTCAATTGATACTTGGATTCTAACTAGGAGGATCCCACTCCATCACGCATGCCAACTACGACTTTAAAGAGCTTATTTACCCATGGGGTGAGGAGAAGGTGGTTGAATCTTTTTGTTAAGGTTTGTGAGCTCCTGTGCTGCATCAATAACAAGCAATCCCTGATATTTATTTAATTGTTCCCAACTTGTAGGTAAAAGTGTGGCAATAATACTGGGTATGTGCAAGATTGAGTAAAGTATAGCATCGTAGTTACTACTTCTGGGCCTACTGAGTTATTCAGCACAGTGATCTTGGTCAGTCTTGACTGGGTGTGTGTGAGTTAACTTGGTTCACCTTTTTTGCTGTTAGAAAAGTATTTGATCTAAATTTTTAAGTAAAAGTCTATCCAGCAGGTTTGGTGTTGGGCTGTTTTGTTTGTTCTTGGCTTTGATGAATCCTGGGGGAGCCCACCCCGGTATACAGTCTACAAACATCTATGAGTTTGATAAGCAGGCATATTCAGGGGATACATTTCAAGACAGAGTTGTCAGCTTCAAGTATCTTTTGTACAATAAATAACTAAAATAACTAGTTTTTTTCCTAGAAAGTTGTAAAACAGCCTGAATAAATGTTATTACCAGCAATGGAAAACTGATTCCTAGAAAGGTTACTAGAAAGCAAGGTTTGCAGTCTTACATCAATAACCTGAGCAAAGAGTAAGATTGTTCCGTGAGAGTGAACTGCGCAAGTGGAAGAGCAATGAGCAGTGCCAATAGAAAACCATGACCTGAGCCCAGTAGTAGACCATGACCTGTGCCATTGAAAAACTCATGATCAATGCCAGTGAAAAACCCATGACCAAAGCCATACTCGGTACAAGTGACAACCTGGCTGTAGCGGAGGACCGATTCTGTGGCCATTGCTTGCTTCCCAGACATACGACATTGCTAATAACTAAGATTCAAGGAATTATTTGCGCATACTAGTTTTAAACAATAAAAAGTAGACAAAAATATCTGAGTGGCTCCATTGTATATTGAGGATATAAAAAGGCGTTGTGGTGTATTATTTGTCAGGAATAGCTTGACCTCTTGTCTCCTTGTCGACAGGAATAAATAGCTTGCTTCAAATGAAAGAAATAATTTTTCTAATGTATGTCTTAAAGAAATTATAAAATGTTGGAGAAGGGGTTTTGTCCTTAAACTATGTTGCCATCAGAAATGGCAGAATAGTATAAGGGACATGTCCAGTTTCCTATTAACCTGAACAGCACAAAACGTTATTTATATTTTGTCATATGGAGTCTAATGGCGGAAACGGCAGACTAGTAATGAGAGTGCCTCTCATTGTGCACAGTAGCCTGTCAATCACATGTCAGGAGAGTTGGAAAGGTTTGGGGAATGTTCATCTCTTAATACAGAAACTAGTCCACTATATTTTGTACTAGGCTCTATTAGCACGATAGCACAATATTTTCTGTGCTTTTTTTTTTTGCCTAATGGTAAAAAATGGATGTGTCTCCATACTAAACTGCATTTACAAAAGTCAGCATAGCATGATGACAGATCTTCTTTACAATGCTCCTTTATTTTACTTAAAATAGCATGTGTCAAGTGTGTGCTTTAGAAGACTGCCAGGATCCTTTAAAATAATGTACGTCAATGTACACCACATCCTAATTACTGAGTCTACAAGAAGCATGATATCCACTGGCATCCTTCAAAAACAAACAATAATGTTGTTTGCAATAGAAAATAGACAAACAGATGCTGTAAAAATATTTTCTCTCATGCAATGTCTCACCCTTTCATAATACGTGTCACATCATGTCATGTCGTATCATGTCCCTTGACGACTCGTGATGTCATATTCCATAAAATATCAGGTTTTGTCATGTCTTGTGCAGGCACTATTAGTCACTGCAAATCATATCAATTACTGTCATGTCATATTTTTCCTTTTTGCAGAATGACATATGTACACAAAGGCTTTTTTTCCTTATCTACCTAACTTTCAAAGTCTAGGTTTTGTTACTGGTCATTATATCTTTTCATGTCTTAACATCATGTTGAATTGCAAATGTGCCTTATATAATCTATCTGAGGTGGTCGACAGGGTACGGGGTACTCGGATACCGGGATAGGCGGTTGTTTCGATGGGGGAATCACGGCTGATCGGTTCCCGGTTCCTGCCCTTGACCCTCAGTAGTAGGGGATGGGGGTGGTGATGATGGAGGGGGAAGGAATGGTATCGTGATGCCACCTGTGGTACCTGGTAATAGGGTTACCGGCGCTGCGGCCGGCGCTGAGGTGATGTGAATGCGCTTTGGTAGTACAGCTCCCCACAGGTGGAGCTTTACCTCAGGCAGCGGGGTGGATGAGGGGAGTAGTAGTAGCGGTCCTGATGTGAACTCTGCAGGCGGCGGCGGGGAAGCAGGCACACACACACAATAGTCTTTGTTTCTGTACCTTTTTACTGTTGTCCGGTAACAGGCACGGTCCAGAAGGGTAACCAGGTGTCAGTGCAGCTTGGGGCATTCCCTTGGATAGTTTTGAGGCCTCCTCTGTTAGTGTGTGCGTCTTTTTGGGTAAGCTCTGCCTGTAGCTGAACCTGCGGCTACTTCTCCCTCTCAGGGTGCTGATCCACAACTGACAATGAAGACCTCTCTGTTGGATTCCTATCCTTGGCTAGGTCCCTGGTCCTTTACTTGGTCAAGTTTGGATTCTTCTACTGGTTAGCTTCAGGGGGACTGGATCCTCCTGATCTGTCCGGACTATTCCTGCTACTATATCTTATCAGAAGTTGCGGACTCCGGTGTTCCAGGTACCTAAAGGGGTATATTCCCTTCTTTTTGCTTCTCTCCATCCCTCTCCCTAGGGCTTAGCACAGCTGGGTCAGTGTCCCCTGGTTCTGGGCCTGCTTGGTCCCAGCAACCAGCTCCTTACAACTGCTTTCTTCTCTGTCTGACTGGAACTGACTGAACTGAACTAAAAGTGACTCATCCCCTCTGGCCTGGATCTTTTATAGAGGATCTGGCTTAGGGACAGCCAGTGGGGCTCCCCCTCTTGGTCTGGGGTGGAAGTTGTTGCATGTTGTGTGTGCCAAGGTGTACATTCTTCCCTGCACCGGTGGGTCCTGTGGCAATCCCCCGCAGGGGTGACACATATCCACTGGGAATTAGTGGATGTGTAAACGTTTTTTTTTAATTTTCAATATATAATTTCTTCTTTTCAGTTTACTGCCCATTTTTTCAGTTTAGCCTTTATTTTTGTTGATAATGTAGATCTCCAACGTCTTTAAATTCTGTTATATGTAACCCTACCTTTCAATGTCAAATCCTATCATGTCACATCTTGTCTGATGTTATCATCATGCACTCTTTTAGCATATAGTTTCAAGGCATTTGTCATCATGTTGTGCTATATATATATATACATTAGGTAATGGCAGATATTACTATGCTGTCACCTATAAATGCAATGTATAATTTGTAACTTGCATCTGTGTTTTCTATTGGTATTATTTATATAGCTTTTTTTATCAAATGCAGCAAGTGCTAGGGGTAAGGAAGAATCAGGATGGAAAATAGCTCAATCAATCAAAGCTCTTTACACTCTTGACCTCACAACTGACTGTATGTTGTGAACTTCTCTTTTTCTAAAGTCATCTGCTCTTTACCCTTTTCTGCAGTCTGTAATGCATCATCCCAAGGGAAATAAAGATAAAAGATGTAACTTGTCAAATCTGAAATCTTTTAATGATAAAGTTATGCGCCAGAATATTACTTGCCTTGACTTTTGTATTTTATATGTAGTTTATCTGTTTGGTCATAATATTAAATATTAGAAAGTGACAAACACTCAGTTTGAAAGATCATCAGGAAGGGGACACTTTTTTTTTTTTACAGTTGTAGTGTACTTATTAACTCGGATCATTGTTATCAAGAATAAAAAGAGAATATTAAAAACAAAATACAACAATTTTATATCCTATTATAGCTAATCACATTAAATAAAATCCAGAAAGACATTAAAAGAGTGAATATGTGCACAGTACTTAGTTTTACTAAATTACTTGCAAACATGTTGTTTGACAATCTGGTAAATCTGTGTTTCAGTTTTTCACCATCTTTGTTGCATTAATATTCTTATATGGAAAAAAAACATTCCAAGCTTATCTTACCTACTAAACAGCAAAATACCGACGTTACATAGATGACATCATCAAGCACACTCAGCAAAATTAGTGAACCTTGAGTTGGGTGCTAGTTCCTTTGGAGACAACCACTGATCAATAGTAGTAGGTGGAAAGAACTAAAGCACATGGAGATGCATCAAATGTGATTAGTTAAGAGTATTTTATATCCACTGATAACCCCATTTTAAGTACAGAATTTCTTAACATTTTAGGTATAAAACTCTTCATCAGATGTGTAGACAATGATCACTGCACATAATTCAAAGGGATCCAGGGTACGAACTGCATTCCCCCTAAAACAATAACCAGGATCCATCTCTATCAGGCTCACACTACACACTATGTGGTATGTAAAAAAAAACTGGCCCAATTTTCATTTTTAATCTAATTCACCATTATCATCAGTGTTTCATTGTTAATTTTGTTGAATAAAAAAGTTAATTAATTTCAAAGCTTTTCCTCCCCATTGCAATGTTAAAAAAATAGATGGCACAGGAATAGCAAGCTGTCATTTTGATGTTTTACATGGATTAATATTAATAAGCTTTATATGTGAAACAAAACACAGATATAACATTCATATGATTTACATATATACTTTTTTTTTCACAGCAGCTTTTTGTTCAAGGGATTTTCCCACAAACAAACATAATTTTAAAGTTAATTTTAATCCATAGATCCTGGAACAATAAAAAGTTCCACAGTTGAATGTGTTTAATAAAATGTTCCTGTTGTGAAATAATCTACTATGTACTGTACAATACAGTCTGCCCATACAGGGACATGGTCTGATTATGCCACATCTCCTAGGCTAGGGGAAATGAAAAAAAAAGTGTATACAGACATTACAGCACTGGATTGCAAATAATTCTGTCTTTGAGATAAAATATTTTTTTAATTGGACAGGTAAAAGTTTTACCTTTAAAAAAAAGAATAAACTATGATCCTGTGCTGTAATGTCTCTAGTTGTTTGCGTCCTCCCCTGCCTTAGATAAACCATGCTCTATGCATGGTCAGACAGGGCCATTTTACGGTGCATAGCAGGGGCACATACAATGGTGTGAAAAAATGTTTACCCTCTTCCTGATTTCTTTGTATTTTCCATGTTTGTCACACATAAATGTTTTAGATCATCAAACAAATTTAAATATTGGACAAAGATAATATAAGCAAACACAAAAGGAAAAAGAAATCCAAACCTACAGGGCCCTGTGTAAAAAAGTGATTCCCCCCCCTTAAAACATAACACAAGTCAACAAGTAATTTTCATCAGAAGCAATTTTATGTCACTCTAATAGTATTTTGGCACTGAAATCAGATCTATGTTTATTTTTTCTCCATCACGTACAGTTTTCGAGATATGTCTACTTGAATATTTCATTTATGCGCTGATATCAATGACTGCATTTATGTTTAGTCTTTCAGATTCTGTTAAAACAAAGAACTTATTTCATTAAAATAAAGAACAGTCTTATTTTATTCCATTAGTCTTATTTTATTCTTCTTATTCTTCTCCATTGAACAGTGTCACCATGCCGAGAATTTGTTTAAATCATCCGGACAGTTTCTGCTATGTGTGTGGTTCATTCAAGTGGCATTGTGAAAACTTTCTTGGTAACCACAGGTCTCCAGTATACAAAGAAGGAGTTCAGAACCTGCTTGACGCATACAAAAAAAACTGGGTTGTAACATGTCCCTGAAAATTCACTTTTTGCACTCACATCTTGACTTTTTTCCTGAAACTATTGGCATGGTGAGCGATGAGCAGGGAGAATGCTTCCACCAGGATATACAGGTGATGGAGCGGTGCTACCAAAGGTTCTGGAATGCAAGCATGATGGCAGACTACTGCTGGGTGTTATACCGTGACAATTCTGAAATCGTATATTCAAGAAAATCATCCACCAAACATTTTTGCTTAAAATGGATTAGACTTAGCCTACTTACTGGAATAAGAACTTACAAACAGCACAATGAACATGTACATTTTATATTTAATTATCATTGTTTGAATGTACTTAATTAATTAGATTTCAGGACACGAATATGATGTTAATATGCTGTAATTTATAATTCATCGTAAAAAAAAAAGTTGACATGATGGAGCAGAAATAAAAACATATTTGAAATCAGCATGAAAAATGTATTTAAACTATGGTATTCTCATCTCTGATGATTACAAAAAGTTAAATTTTGTTGGCTTGTGTAATTTAACTGTGGGTAGTCAGATCTCTAGGAAGCTAAGTTCAATTTCCCTAGCCACACCCAGGCCTGATTACTGCCACATCAGTTTTCAATCAAAAAATCACTTAAATAGGACCTGCTGGACAAAATAAAGTAGACTAATGGCCGCTTTACACGTCCCAACATCGTTTCGATATTGTATACAACGTCACGGGAACGCGCATTTTTTGGGCTGAAATCCAAGATCGCATAGGAGATGTT
Source organism: Allobates femoralis (assembly GCA_033576535.1). Lineage (NCBI taxonomy): Eukaryota > Metazoa > Chordata > Amphibia > Anura > Aromobatidae > Allobates > Allobates femoralis. The sequence continues at coordinate 718,306,377 of JARQOC010000003.1, forward strand.
ACACAGGGCGATATCGGCAGGCAACACAACTGCGATGTATACGCCCCCTCGTACGAGCGACCCAGGAACGACCATTTAACATGGGAGTGAATAGGGGAAGTTGCTCTCCAAGTCGGTGTTGGGCTATCACGCAGAACGATTCTGCCAGATCGTCCATCCAATATCGGGCAGTTGGAGAGCCTGCTCATTTCTTCCCCAATATCGTTTTGGCATCGTTCCTGCATCGAATTGCACATTTACACCACACAACGCAAGAACGATATCGGAGCCAACGCACAAACCATGTGACTTTTTATCGAAGTTGGACGACGATATCGCTACGTGTAAAGTGGCCATAAGAGATCCTCAAATGCTAGACCTCATGCTGCAATCCAGAGATTCAGGAACAAATGAGAAAAAAAGTAATTGAGATTATCAGTTTGGAAAAATGTATAAAGCTATTTTTAAAGCTTTGGAACTCCAGAGAACCACAGTGCTAGCCATTACCGAGACATGTCAAAAAAATGGAACAGTGTTGAACCTTTCCAGGAGTGGCCAACCAACCAAAATTACCCCAAGAACACAGCGATGACTCATCAAATAAGTCATTATGACCTACAAAAACATCCAAAGAATTGCAGGCCTCACTTGCCTCAGTTAAGGTCAGTGTTCATGACTCCACTGCTTGGCAAAGTTCGAAGATGAAAATGACTGCTGAGCAAAAAGCTAAAATGAGAATGTGTCATAGGGTCTTATCTCCTAACAGAGATACGTGGTGATAAATAGTATGATATCTGCTCACCTGGTCAGGTTGTGTGACCCACAACCGGTATACTTGCTTAGAATGATGCAGCTGCCGCAGGGACCGCACTTCCACAGTTCACTGTGGAGTAGTCCGCGCTGCTGCCCAAAAGAAACACCAGACTCACCAGGGTATCTGGGATGATGAAACGTGTAGGTGGAATAAAAGCTTCGTCATCCCAGATACCCTGGTGAGTCTGGTGTTTCTGCTGGGCAGCAGCGCGGACTTTTAAGGCACTTCATCCTGGAATCTGATCTACTCCACAGTGAACTGCAGCAGCTGCATCATTGTAGACTTTTAAGGCACTTCATCCTGGAATCTGCTGAGCAAAAAGAACATACAGGCTTGTCTCATTTTTGCCAGAAAAAATCTTGATGATCCCCATGACTATGGGGACAATACTTGGTGGAATGACTAGAAAAAAGTTCAACTTTTTGGAAGGTGCATGTCTCATTGCTTCTGGTGTAGAAGTAGCACAGCATTTCATAAAAGGAACATCATACTAATGTTAAGACCCCCATCAACAGCAGGGGTCAAATTCCAGTTCAATATAGTAGTGCCACTGACAGGAAAGATGAGCTTCCAAACTGATAGTATGATAATAATGAGATTTCTTGAGGCAAACTTTTCCTCTGTTTAAATTGGGAGGAAAAGTAAATGGAATACACAGTAAAACGTAACCCCAACAACTATTATATAAAAAGAATTCCATGTTTTTCTCTTTCCTACCAGGAGAACGCTAACCTATCCCTAGTCCAAGTGAAAGAGGTCAGTCCCTAGGGCCAACAATGTCACTCCCTCCCCAGTGTGACCAGACCTAAAGAGGGCTAGTTCGTAAAGAGAAGTCATTATATGTGACCTTTCTCCTGGTTCACAATCTTAACACTACCCCAATAAATTAACTCTACAGGACCCCGGTGTAACTTATTTAGCTAGGCCAATTTAAAATCAAGTTCACATAACAACTATAACATTTAAACCCTTAGTGACGGAGCCAATTTTCACCTTAATGAAAAGACCAAATTTTACAATTTTGACCTGTGTCACTTTATGAGGTTATAAGTCTGGAACACTTCAACCGATCCCAGTGATTGCAAGAATGCCTTTTACTGACATATTGGACTACGTGGTAATAGTAAATATAGGATAATTTTATTTGTGAAAAAAACGTAATCTTGACAAAAGTTTTAAAATTTTGCAATTTTTAACGTTCCAATTTTTATACTGTTAAATTAGACAGTAATATCACACAAAAACAGTAAATAAATAACATTTCCTACATGTGTACTTTACATCAGCACAATTTTAGACACAAAATATTTTTTTGTTAGAAGGGTTCAAAGTTCATCAGCAATTTCTCATTCTTACTTCATAATTTACAAAACCATTCCTTTAGGGACCACATCCCATTTGAAGTGACTTTGTGACAGGAAATACCCAAAAGTGACATCATTCTAAAAACTGCACCCCTCAAGCTACTCAAAACCACATTCAAAATGTTTATTTACCCCTCTGGTGCTTCACAGGAATGAATGCAAAGTAGAATGAAAAAATAAAGTTTCTTATGAACGCACTGATACCCCAACATGTGGTCAAACCAATGTCTGCACAAATGGAAGGGCTCAGAAGGGAAGGGATGATATTTGACATTTGGAACACAAATTTGGCTGAAATAAATTGCAGCCACCATGTTGCATTTCAAGGGCCCCTAAAGTACCTAAGCAGCAGAAACCCTCTACAAGTGACCCTATTTTCCTCAAGGATTTAGTGATAATTTTGAACCCACAGAAACTTCACAGACATTGATAACAATAGGTCGTCATATTGAAACTTCTTTTTCTTTAACAAAAGAGTTGCTTTAGCATCAAATTTTTCACTTTTACATGTGGTAACTAGTGATGGGCAAACCCACCGATACTCGAGATCAGCGGACTCGCCCGGACCTTTTAGTAAATTCTGAGACATAACTCAAACTTGCATCTGAACCCTCAGCTTGGACAATACAGTTATGGGATGGGGTGCGGGGGCTGTAAAATAAAGCATATAATTATTAAACCTTATCATTATGCCTACCAGGTCCCATGGCACGCATCCTGCCATCCCACTGTCCCAGCCGCATCTACTTCAGGGGCTGCTCATTAATTTCTGGGAATATTCACTGCACTGCCGAGAAACGCTTCAGTTCTCAGCAGTGTTCGCGGTGACATCAGGGGTCACTCAAGTTCATTGCTCAGCTATGAACTCGATTGACCTCTGTAACAGCATCCAGCTCAGCCTGAGCCTACAAGTCGTTCTGGACAGATGTTTGTTCAGAGCAATATAGCTAAATCTGCTCTGACTGTGGATTATGTTGGAGGGAGGGTTTTTTTTGTAATTAAACATGGAGATCCTAAATCTGTTTTTTTTGTTTTATTTCTAATTTTAAAAAAATTGTCTCTGTGTTGTGTTTTTTTAAATGTTTACTAGAAATTCATGGTGTGTGGGTCTAATTTGGCCTGAAACCATGAATTTCAGGCTGAGTACCAGCTGACAATACAAAGCTGGTATTAACCCCTTATAACTCAGCGTGCCACCCCCACCAGGGCCACAGGAGTAGCCAGGTAAAGCCCCTGGAAATGATGCTACGATTAATGCTCCATTTTCCAGCTTCAGTCTCCCACACATAGACTCACATCTCACTGCTCTGTCCTCCCCCTAAATCATATCCAATCCAGGGGCAGCAGACAGGCTTATTGACACACACCAGGGATTGAGCACAGTCATTTGCAGGCAGAGGGGCTGGAATGATCAAGTAAGGATATGTCAACACAAATTCAATTGTCAGACCCTCTGGAGTGTAATGATTAAACAGGATGGGGGAAAGGGGAGAATACACAATATAGCAACAACTCTTCCAGTAAAATATGACCCACCATATCCCACTATCACAACCTTTCGTCCCTTTCAATAAGTAAGCATGCCATGAGGTCTACACAGACCTTTGGCCATCTCACTTTAGTCCACATTGCTTAATCGTCAATAAGTTCTTGCACAACAGTAGGGGTAGGTCGGCCCAAAAGAGTGTATTGTTCTTCTTGTCGAGTGCCGGCTCCCACAAAATGGCACTGTAATTCCCTAATGTTGTTTCCCAGTAGGATATCTGCGTGAAGTCCTTTTATAATGTAAATGCAGCACAGTTTTTCCCCAAACCATAATTCAAATGCACCCAAACTCGCTGTATATATTTGCAAGTACCCCCCGCCAGGACAATGGGGATCCCAGTGCGGGGCCTGGGCGAATTGCCTCAGATCAAATCACACAGGGGTCAGCAATAGTCAAGAAAGCACCTGTGTCTCTAAATTCTGACACTTTGTTTTCCAAATATATTTATTAGGTTTTGCAATGAGGGAGGGAGGAGGGGTGGGGGGGAGGAAACATAAATATGAAGGAAGAGAAGGGGGGAACAAGGAGGGGAGGGAGGAGGGGGTATAACAATACACAATAACATACAGACAAGGGACTTAGATATATGGATAATACAAGCAGATTATAAAGTACAATACAATACCACTTTGATAAACACAAGTAAATGGAAAGGTAATAAGCGCTGTTGTTGTTGTAAACATACATTCTGAGCCTTAAGAGTAGACATAAAGATAGGAGGTTGTCTGTGTAGGATAAGTCGAGTTACGTTATACTGTAACATCAGGCCTTAGTCAACAAAGATGGGGAAAAAGCTGCAGTCCACATTTCCCACCTTTGAAGGAATTTGTAAATTTTGTTTGTTCTTATAGCTATGTTGTATTCATAAATACTGTGCTGTGTTATTCTATTAATTAAATTATCAATGGTGGGGGGCTCGGTTTTATTCCACCTGGAGGCAATTAGGACTTTTGCAGTTGTGATTATATGTGAAATCAAAAATCCTATGTGCTTGGGGAGGTCTTCAATTCCCAATGATAGTAAAACAAGTTGCGGAGTGAGTTTTACATAGAGGCAAGTGACATCCTTGATTAAAAGTTCGATGTTTGCCCAGTAATTGGACAAAACAGGGCAAAACCAAAATATATGGGATAGATTTCCATGAATTCCGCACTCTCTCCAGCATAAAGAGGAATTAAGTGGATTAATTCTATGTAATTTGGCCGGAGTGAAGTACCATCGTGATAATGTCTTATAGAAGGCTTCATGAAGGGTAGCACAAGCAGAGTTGGCGTAAGTAATGTGAATAGCTTTAGTCAGTTTGTCTAAATCAATATGAATTCCCAACTCCTCTTCCCAAGCTGTAATAAAAGAGAGTCTCGGGAGTTCGTGTTCCTCATTGAAAATTTTATAAAAAGAGTTGGTTTTCCAAATAGATGGCTTCCCTGGAATTCTGACACTTTGTATCCATCAATTGAGACATCCTGCAGCTGACGTTGACGTTGCTCTTGGTAGCTTGGGGACCAAGGCCAGAGGCCATGCACTCCATAAGGGGTATCTATGGTGCAGGGGTCAGCAGTCCTCTCTGGTCGGGGTGGTGGTAACTCCTCAAGTGGGATGGAGTTCTCACGATACACCGAACGAGGTAGGGCATGCTTGGCTCCCCCCGAGTCCTTGGGGTACAACTGGATTGCAGGTGCCCCTGTTACCCACACTTATAACATTTGCTCTCCATAATTCCCCAAGAGTGTGGTTGGAACTGTTGGGGCTCGGGATTGTAAGGTGTGGTTGTCATGAACCTGTGGCTGGATGATGGGGCAGAAATAACTGGAGGGGGTCGGGGCACGAAGGCAGGCTATGGTTTATAGTGCACAAGATTCACAGAATGAGGTGGGGGTGCATGGGCCTCCCTCCGAGTCCTTGAGGGACAAGTAGATTGCAGGTGCCCAGGTTGCCTGCACCCATAACATCTCTCTTTAATTCACCCCAATCATGGTCGGAACTGTTGGGGCCCAGGATTTTGAGGTGTGTTTGTCATCGGCCTGCAGCTGGGCGGATGGACAGATATAACCAGACGGGGCTGGGGCACTAGAGCAGGCTGTGATTTATCATCCAGTACCTCCTCCACTGCTGTCGGATAGTAAGGGACTCATCGGTCAGGGCAACAGCTCTATCCAAGGTGTGCGACATGCGTTTCCGGACCCATTCCCGTATTTCTGAGGGGCGCTTGCAAGAAATTGTTCTATAAGAAATACCTGTACAACATCTTCAACAGTGAAGGCGTTTTCTGTTTCCAGCCATCTCCAACATGCCTGGGAAATCTTATGGGCATACATCCTAAACGATCCCCCCATGGTGCATGGGAAGTCTCAGAACTGGGCCCTATATGAGTCTTGGGTTATAGCATAGTAAACCAAGATAGTCTGTTTTACAAAGTTATAATCCTGTTTCGCTGTGAGTCAATGGTTCGATAAGCTTCCTCCATGCTTCTGTTCTGGAGTCCCACTAACAAATGCATCCGTCCAGAGTGGGGGACCTCCATCCCGACACACTGCTGCTCAAAGTCCTTCAAGAACCCTTCCACATCTCCTATCTGTTCCCCATCTCCTCAAGTTGAATATACCATCATTATAAATATGGTAATCACCTGTACTTTGTGTCACCCCCAACCTCATTGTTAGATTGTAAGCTCTTATGAGCAGGGCTGTCATTATTTTGCTCTTATTATTGTATTATATTATGCTTTGTATTGTACTGTATTGTATTGTATTGTTTTTTGTATAGTATTGTATTGTATTTTCTGATAACTGTTTCTTATGATTGTTTAAAGGGAACCTAACCCACAAACTGACCCCCCCCCCGCATCTTTCTACCTGTCCCTGCACCCCTCTTATCATTTCTAGCCATCCCTTTTGCAGAAAAATCGATTTTGTAGAGTAGAGAAAAGTTATATTCACCTCCGTCCTGTGTGGGTTCTCCGTTTCTGAATTAGTCTCAATGGTCTGCCAGTCTGCTGCTCCTTGTAATTATGCACGCCCTCTCTCCTTGCTAAGAGCCTGGCCGCGTCATGAAAGGGGGCGGGGCTAATGGCATGACGCGATTTAGACCCGCCCCTTTCATGACGCGGCCAGGCTCTTACCAAGGCATCAAGCAGAGAGGGCGTGCATAATTACAAGGCTGCAGCACACAGGCCTGCCTTTGAGACTAATTCAGAAACAGAGAACCCACACAGGATGGAGGTAAATATAACTTCTTTCTACGTTACTAAATCGATGTTTCTGCAAAAAGGAATGGTAGAAATGATAAGAGGGGTGCAGGGACAGGTAGAAAGATGCGGGGGGGGTCAGTTTGTGGGGTTAGTTCCCTTTAAATATGAACTTCTGAATTGTGAAGCGCTGCGGAATATGTTGGCGCTATTTAAATAAAGATTATTATTATTATTATTATTATTATTATTATACATCTCTGGTAGACTCATCAAATGGCTTGAAGTCTGACTGTGATCCGTGCAGGTACCCGAAACATTGGTTTACACCCCAAATCGCATTACTCCCGCTTTCGAACTCCATTGCTTCTTGTCTCCGCTGTGCTTGGCGAACAGTCTCCTCCTTATACTCCTGAGAGATGCCTGGGCCCAGAGCCACCATATCTTCTTTGTACCACACAAACCACTGGCTTTTTGGCGTGGAGTCCCCAACTCCAGTGCTTGTCTGTTAGACATCTGGGAGGAGGTGGTCGTAGTTCAGGCCCAGATCTCTGGCTCTTTCCTGTAGACTGGATATGGTCCTGTTTCTGTACTCACTCTGTGGGTGCTTCTCCATTGGGCTGCACTCTGTTGATCCCACTGCTGCCACCAGTTCTCACGGGGTCCTTTTCCAGTATCCCACAATCAACAGAGCGAGAGATGTGTGAACAGCCCAAGAACCTTTATTGTTTGAAAATATAAAAATCCATAAAACAATCCATCAGAAAATCCTTAAAATAATCCAGGTGTCTTTCCAGTGCCTTTGGATTGCTGTCCTCAACTTCAGTCTTCCATGCAAAGACTCACATGGCACTGCTCTGTCCTCCCCCAGCCACCTCCCCATATCCAAACCAGGGGCCGGTAGACAGGTCTATTGAGACACACCAGGGGGTGAGTGCAAACATTTGCAGGCATATGGGCTGGAATGACCAAGGAAGGATATGTCCACACAAATTCAATTGCTAGACCCTCTATCACGGGCATGTCAGGAGGCACGGATGAGACTGTAGAGGCCACTAGTAGAAGGTTGCAGCTTTTGGCCAAATAGTCAAAATCCTAAAAAATGTCTTTGTCGTTTTAAGAAGCATTTCTCTTTTAGTGGAAGCTGGTGGTCACTAGGACCCAGCTGATCTCTTACATTGAGCTGTCTATTTATAGCACTTGACTCCCAGAATGCACTGCTGTTGATAGCTTGTCAGGTGTTTGGAGGTAGATTCTCAGCTCAAGCAGTGAAAGGGAGGGAATAGGTACCCTGCCCAACTACAGTTGCAGAAACTGCATAGGGTGGTTAGGGGAGCCAGGTGTCAGCGCTAGTTTATCTAGGGGTCATCATCTCCCCTTTTGCCCTTAGTATCAAGGACTCCTTTTCCCCCTCATCATCCTGTGCTGGGTGTCTCCCTCCACCCAGCGTGACATTATCACCAGCCGCACCTTAGTTAAATGAAAAGGGTAAAACTGATTTTTTTCTTTTTTCCCTTTTCACTTCATGGATCCTGTCTCTGCCTTGGCCCAGCAGCTCCTGGCTCTGACTCTGGAGGTTGGAGACATTCGGTCATCCTTACAGGGTCAGCAGCTGCAGAATGTTGTGGTGGGGGACCCAGCGAGTGGTCAGGTCAGACTTGAACCTAAGATTGCTCTCCCAGACAGGTTTGTAGGAGGCAGAGACAAATTTGCGGTAATTAAAGAAGCCTGTAAACTATACTTTAGGCCTCGGCCCTATTCCTCTGGAGATGAGCAGCAGCGTGTGGGAATTATTATGTCGCTGTTGCAGTGGGATCCTGAATCCTGGGCTTTCTCTTTGTCACATGACTCTGCTTGTCTCCTGTCTGTAGATCGGTTTTTTGATGCTTTTGGACTCACCTATGATGATCCTGACCGTGTCTCTTTGGCCGAATCAAGATTGCGTCACCTCCAACAGGGAAATCGGTCAGCAGAGACTAACTGTTCTGAGATTCGTAGGTGGGCTACGGACACTAAGTGGAACGATCTGGCCTCAGAAGTCATTTTTGCCAGGACTCTCAGAAAGGTTGAAGAATGCTCTGGCTATTTATGAGACCCTAGAGTTTCTGGAGGATGCCTTGTCTTTGGCTATACGTATGGTTGGTCGCCTTCAGGATAGAAAGGTTCTCAGGAGAAGAAGGTTTACCCTTTCTCGAGGCGGTACCCTATTGCTGGGTAGGCTTTCAGAGGGTGAGTCATTTCTCCCAAGCGTGGATGAACCCATGCAACTAGGAGGAGCGACGCCTCCAAAGTTTCTTCTGATATTTACCAAAAGAAGAAAAAAGGGCTCTGTTTTGCTGTGGTAAAATTACCATTTTATTGGAGCCTGTCCCTCTGTTCCTAAGTGGAGTGGAACACCTGGGACTTGGGTTACCATGGGTGGTGTGGGGGAAACTGAGCAGGAGGTGTGTGTATCTTCCACATGTAAATTCCCGTTTCCTCCTGAGAGCTGAGGTGGCGCTAGAGAGCAAAACCGTAAAAAATTCTGTTTTTGTGGATAGTAGAGCGGGGATCAGCATAGTGGATGCTCGTTTTGTAAAGACTCATGGGCTTACCTGTAGTTTGTTGTCTAAACCCATTCATATCTATGCCATCGACTCAGCGCCACTTGCTCAGGAAAGTCTAACGCAAATTGTGCATAATATTAAATTGAAGGTAGAACGCCAACATCAGGAGACAATTTCTTTTATGTTCTGGAGGGTCTCCCTGCTCCCATTGTTCAGGGCCTGCCATGGTTGGTTAAACATAATCCCGTGGTGGATTGGCAGTCCAGAGACATTGTGGAGTGGAGTGTTTTCTGTGTGGAAAATTGCTTGAACACATGTCTCGTGCAGTCTCTGCTGTGACATTGCCTGTACATATCTATCAGAGTATGAGGATGTGTTCTCAGAAAAGGGTTGTCAGGATTTGCCTCCTCACAGTGTATATGACTGTCCTATTAACCTCATTCCTGAAGCTAAACTACCCAAATCCAGGCTGTATAATATATCTGGTCCTGAGAGACAAGCCATGAAGGATTTCATTGCCGAGAGTCTGGAGAAGAGACATATCAGATCCTCATCTTCACCAGTCGTGGCAGGATTCTTTTTGGTTAAAAAAAGATGGGGGCCTCAGTCCTTGTTTAGATTTCCAGGAATTAAATCAGATAACTGTCTGTGACCCATACCCCCTCCCTCTGATTCCTGATTTGTTCAGATTGGGGAGCTAAATTGTTCTCCAAGATGGATTTGAGGGAGGCCTACAACCTGGTTAGAATCAGAGAGGGGGATAACTGGAAGACTGCTTTTAATACCCCTGAGGGCCATTTTGAGAGTCTCGTGATGCCGTTCGGACTCACTAATGCCCCTGCAGTTTTCCAACACTTTGTGAGTGATACTTTCCATCATTTGGTGGGTAGATTTGTGTTACTTTATTTGGATGATATTTTAATCTACTCACCCTATATGGCGACACATCAGTCTCATGTTAAAACAGGTGCTACAGATTTTAAGGGACAAGAAACTGTATACTAAATTGGAGAAATGTGCTTTCGCCATTCAAGAGGTCCAATTTTTGGGGTATCTGTTGTCACCTTCAGGTTTTCAGATGGATCCAGAGAAGGTCCGGGCGGTGCTTGACTGGATCGTCTGGAAAACTTGAGGGCATTGCAATGCTTTTTGGGGTTTACCAATTTCTACTGTAAATTTATTAAAAATTATTCTGCAATTGGAAACTCCTTACAGGCATGAAAAATAAGTGGTCAGATATTTCTAAGCAGTGAGACTCTGCTCAGCAGGCTTTCTCCTCCCTGAAGAGATGCTTGGGGGTGGGGGCAGTGTTGTCACAAGGGCCCTACGCCGGTAAATGGTTGCCATGCACCTTTTTCTCCAAAAAATTATCGTCGGCTGAAAGAAATTATAATGTCGGTAATAGGGACCTTTTGGCTATTAAAGAGGACCATGTCTGCTGCATTCAGGCAAGGGTCCCCCATGGCTCTGTGAGGCTGCTACCCTGATATATAGGCTTATAAAAACTTACACTAAAAATACATGGAGGCGGGCCCTTGTGCTTGAGGCAGCTCGTCATGGAGGCATTTCACACCCCCTGCGCCTCTGTGCCGCCCCTGTCCTCGTGCCAGTCATTTCCTCCTCGCTCTGTGTGTCCTTGTGGTGTTGACGCAAGCGCAGAGCGAGGATGAGGTTGAGGTGATGCGTGGCCTCCCGCTATGACATCCTCTCATTTCCCCGCCCTGCTCCATAGCACAAGGAGCAGGGCCTGGAAATGAGACGACGTCATAGCGTCTCCCACTATGACGTCCTCTCATTTCCCCGCCCTGCTCCATAGCACAACACGGAAAAGGGCGGGGAAATGAGAGGACGTCATAGTGTGGAAAAATGCTGCATTCAGTGCTGGACTTAGATTCTAATCCATGGGGGGGTTGGTAGGTCCTCTTTAAATTGGCTTTGAGGAATGGCATCACTAGTTGGAGGGGGATGTCCATCGCATCACTGTGATCACTGATCATAAGAACTTATCTTACCTTGAATCCGCCAAGCGTCTCAACCCCAGGCAGGCTAGATGGTCCTTGTTTTTACAAGATTTAATTTCACCATCACCTACCGTCTGGGGGTTGAGAATGTGAAGGCAGATAAGTTATCATGTAGTTTCCCGGGTGGTAGTAATCAGGAGAGTCTTGGTCCCATTTTACAGAAGGGGGTGTTGTTTTGGATCTTTACCCAGATTTAGAGGGGGTGTTGAAGGCTTAGTGGGGCGTTCCTGTCTTCTGCCTTTCAGGGAGACTGTTTGTACCACCTAATTTGCGCCTCAAGCTAATTAAAGAACATCATGACTCTGTTCTGGCAGGTCATCCAGGTAGCAGGGCATCTTGGATCTTTTGATCGTCGCTTTTGGTGGCCAGGGTTGCAGAAGGATGTAACTAACTTCATGTCTGCTTGTAGTGTTTGTGCACACACTAAGGTTACGCATACCGTCCGTCTGGATCTCTCCTACCATTGTCCATTCCTGATAGACCATGGACACATCTATCTAGGGAATTTTATCATGGATCTTCCTGTGTCCGTAGGCAAGATGGTGGTTTTGGTAGTGGTTGATAGGTTCAGCAAGATGTACACTTTGTGGCACTATCAGCACTTCCCAATGTCAAGTCACTCGCAGAGGTGTTTGTCAGTGAAAATCGTCAGACTTTTATGTGGTTCCTCTGATAGTGGTTGTCAGATCCACAGTTTGTTTACAAGTTTTAGAAAGCCTTTTGTTACTCGATTAGGGGTGAAGTTGCCTATTCTATGCCTTCCACCTTCAGTCTATTTGGAGCACCCTGAGCACACAAATCAAAATTTGTGAGACTTATCTTAGGTGTTTTGTCTCTGAAAACAGGAGGATTGGGCATCTTATTTACCTTTAGCCAAATTTGCCATAAATTATCTTCACCAGGAGTCACCATTTTTTGTGCATGTGGGTTTCATCCTCAGTTTGGTATCTTTAGTTGTAAAGGTTCTTCCGGAGTTCCTGATTAGGAACAATTCGCCTCCTCACTCTCCTCTGTATGGCAGGGAGTGCAGAGTAACTTGAGACTCATGGGTAACAAATACAAACGTATGGCTGACAAGAAGCACTCGTCAGGGCCGGACCTATGTGTGAATAACTATGTGGGGTTGTCTAACAGGAATATCAAGCTGAAGGTGCCTTAATGGAATCTGGACCTAGGTTTATTGGTCCTTATAAGATTACGTCATCATTAACCCTGTAGCGTTACGTCTGGAGTTGCCTTAAGCACTCAGGATTAACAATGTGTTTCATAGATCTATTCTCAAAAATATGTGCCTTCATCTTAGCCATCTCCTTTGCCGCGAGAGCCAATCTGTGTGGATGGGAATTTAGAATTTCAAATTTCTAAGGTTGTGGATTCTCGCATGTGTGGCTCCCCACATGGTCAGGCGTCACAGTGGGGTATTGGACTTGCAAAAGTGGTGTAATTTTTCCCAACTGCAGGTGGATGCTGGAATGGTGGGTGGGACCCATTCCTGCACTCCCACACTAGAGTAGTGGTGGGAGGTTACTCATGGGAGGGAGATATAGTCACCTCTAGAGGGAGTCAAAGAGTTAATCAGTCAAGAGTCAGGAGTTGAAGAGGATCGAGAAGGAGTGTGGAGCGAGTCGGGAGGTCTAATAGGACAGCTCCAGGATGATCCTGAGGGAAGATGAAAGGGGATCCTGAGGGGATCCTGAGAGAGGGTGCCTGCACGTGAGTCTGGGCCCGAGAGAAAAAGGAGGAACCCCAGCGTGGAGCGACCATAATCCAGGGAATTCCCCACTCCACCATGGAAACGCGGACCCGAGCAAATGGCCAAAGTCCACCTCTGAAGTCGCCAACCGGCTGCTGCGGTCTGTTCACCGGCTGCGGCACCTTGCCAGATGGAGCGGTCTGCCTGCTTCCTCAACATGAGGGAGGGGAGCCCCAAGTCTATCTTCAAGGAGCCATTGGGTATAGACTCATCCTAGGTGGGGAAGAAAGGACACGGGTTCGTCAACAAAGGTACACCATGGGTACCACCATACCACCGGCATCCACTTTCAGCCACCCGTAGAGCTACCTGTTTCTTTAACAACTTTTGCTGAACTGTAGACTTGCATGCTGATGACTGTTTACAGTAAAGTACCCGGGAGAGTGACTTTGCCTCCGTGTCTTTGTGCTGCAGAATTCACCCTGTTTGCTTATAGGAACGCTGCCCCGGAGCACCAGCTCCAGCTGTAGGGAGCTTTGCCATCCTTGCCGCAATACCATCGCCCTTTGAAGGACTGTGGTACACTGGTGACCCATCACCAGGTACTACAGGTGGCGTCACATGACAATAACGCTTATCCCTGTACATAACCCCTCTATTGAAGTGTCGCCCACGCCACGGGCCTGGGACTCAACACATGTCGCACTGTTCCCTTCAGTATTTAGTGCACTGGAGGGGTTATGGTCCCGAGGAGAGGATGCGGGTGCCAGCTTCAGAGGTGAATGCCGCAAGGCTGATCCACGCATTTCATCTCTCCCATCCTGAAAAACCTGGCCCTGAGTGTCCGGAGACCACTCATAGAAGGTGAGGGGTACTGTATGGGTGTGTCAAGAGGCACGGATGAGACTGTAGAGGCCACTTGCAGAAGGTCGGGTGTTTGGCCAAACAGTCAAAATCCTAAAAAATGTCTCTGTCGCTATAAGAGGCATTTCTCTTTTAGTGAAAGTTGGTGGTCACTAGGACTCAGCTGATCTCTAACCTTAAGCTGTCTATTTATACCACTTGACTCTCAGGATGCACTGCTGGAGATAGCTTGTCAGGTGTTTGGAGGTAGCTTCTCAGCTCAAGCAGTGAATCCTGGAGTTCTGTTGGATGCTGTGTGGATCTTCTCAAGCTAAGTGTTTCTTCCATTCCCTCTTTTTTGTTTGTTTCCCTGGTGTGTATCTTTACTTGGTAGCCCGGGCTGATTAGTGTTCACCCACTCTGATCCTTGTGTAAATGTAGTTCAGGGACAATGAGGGAATAGGTATCTTGCCCGGCGACAGTTGCGGAAACTGTATAGGGTCGTCAGGGGAGCCAGTGTCAGTGCTAGTTTATCTAGGGGTCACCATCTACCCTTTTGCCCTTAGCAAACCTCCTCCCCCCCTTGTCGTCCTGCGCTGAATGTTTCCCTACTCCCAGCGTGACACCCTCTGGAGTGTAATGACTAAACAGGCTGGAGGGAAGGGGAGAATACACAATTTAGCAACAACACTTCCAGTAAAATATGAACCATATTCCACCATCACACTCTCCACATGCAATGGTGCTGTACAGCTTATCCCTTGGCGTCCTGCATCAGAGCTCCACCTTGTACTGGGTGGGCTCTCTTCTGGCTTACCATCTAATTTTTTTCAGAGTCTCTGCCCATTTTCCTGTGTCACTCTGCAATTGGCAGACCTTCTCCCTCCACATCAATCACTCCTCACCTTCCTGTAGGCGTAACCTCTTGAGTGCTGCACAGATCTTGGTGCCATCTTCATTGTAGCTCGGATCTTCCCTGTAATGATTAGACTTCCAGATGC